>CM077675.1:401604661-402854661 GCA_039707655.1 Elymus sibiricus
TAAGATGCATAAAAGGATTAACATCACATGCAAATCATAAGTGACATGATATGGCCATGAACTTGTGCTTTTGATCTCCATCTCCAAAGCACCGGCATGATCTCCATCGTCACCGGCATGACACCATGATCTCCATCATCTTGATCTCCATCAACGTGTCGCCATGAGGTTGTTGCGCCAACTATTTCTTCTATAACTATTGCTAACTCATAGCGATAAAGTAAAGCAAAACGGCAAAAATAAATTAAAGGCAAGCCTATGGCTCCTGCCGGTTGCCGTACTCATCGACATGCAAGTCGTGATTATCTATATGTAACATGATCATCTCATACATCACATATATCTCATCATGTCATTAGCCATATCATATCACAACATACCCTGCAAAAACAAGTTAGACGTCCTCAAATTGTTGTTGCATGTTTTACGTGGCCGCTATGGGTATGTAGGAAGAACGATTCTTACCTATGCAAAACCACAACGGTCATACACAAATTGCTATTCAACCTTCTCAACGACCGCCTTTGTTGAATCCGATCCAACTAAAGTGGGAGAGACAGACACCCGCCAGCCATCTTTATGCAACAAAGTCACATGTCAGTTGATGGAACCGGTCTCTCGTAAGCGTACGAGTAAGGTTGGTCCAGGCCGCTTCATCCCACAATACCGCTGAATCAAGAAAAGACCAAGGGAGGAAGCAATCTGAGCATCAACGCCCACAAACTCCTTTGTGTTCTACTCGTGATCTCATCTACGCATAGACCTAGCTCTGATACCACTGTTGGGGAACGTTGCATGGGAAACAAAAAATTTCCTACGCACATGCAAGATCTATCCATGGTGATGCCCATCTACGAGAGGGAAAGTGGATCTACGTACCCTTGTAGATCGCTAAGCGGGAAGCGTTAAGAAACGCGGTTGATGTAGTCGAACGTCTTCGCAATCCAAATCGCAAGCCGTCCCGCGATCCAATCACGATCCGTCCCGATCTAGCGCCGAACGGACGGCACCTCCGTGTTCTGCACACGTACAGCTCAATGACGATCTCCGCCTTCTTGATCTAACAAGAGGGGGTGGAGCGGTAGATGAGATCTCCAGCTGCACGACGGCGTGGTGGTGGTGATGGTGGAGTTATCCCGGCAGGGCTTCGCCTAAGCACTACCGGAATTTATTTGGTGGAGGAACTAGAGAATAGAGAACTAGCACGTGGCCGTGGGTTTTGGGGCTCTATTCCTCTACTATATATAGGAGGGAGAGGGAGGATCAAGCCTCCCAAGGGTTTCCCCTAGGGGTCGGCCGAACCAGGGCAAGGAGGAGTCCAATCCACTTCCTACTAGGAAGTGGATTCATATTAGGAAGGAGTCCTATTGTGACACCCTGGTTTTCGCTCCTATTTTTTTCCTTTCCGGGATTTGACTCCCGTCTTTTTTCTCGGTGTTATCGGATTTCTCTTGCTCCTGGGTATACGAAGATGGTCATATAGCCTTGCCTTCCCTATCCAACCAGAGATTGTCCCCTGTCCAACCTTGCCACCCAAGATCTATCTCCGGACTTTGCCATCGAAATCATGCCTTCCGAGTTGCCGGAAGGGAAACCCTAATCTTTCCAGTTCCAGAGCAACCCCAATTTCCTTTGATCTTCTGCCTCCCAAACTTTTTCCAGTGATCATACTTCATCTATAAACCCTGGATATGCAAAAATATTGCCAAGTCATTTGCAATATTTTTCATCTATATTTAATTCCTTTTCTGCCAGTTAAAGGAATTAAATCCAGGAAATTATCTATCCATCTCCAGAGTTCATGAAAACTTGTGGAGATATTCTTTGTGATCATATTGAGCTCCCATAAAAATATTGGCTATAATTAAATAAGGGAAATGGCATTTTCCTATGTAATGCCAATATTGCATTTTGGGCACTTTCTAAAGGAACTACTATTTTGGTAGCCTAGAAAAATCCCAAATAAATTGTGGAGCTTCTAATATCCATATCTTTCCCATTTCCATCAAGATCCCAAGTTCCATAGTTCAAATTGTGAGCACAACATCAATTTGCAGATTCTGTCCAGTTGGGCAATTTGCAAAGGAAGTGCTCTATTCCTTTATCTATTTGAGCTGAAAATTTTCATGGTGATTAACATTGATAAATCACCAATGGAAACCAAAAATCAGCTCAATCCATCTTTCCACAGAATTTTTCTCAAGTTTCTGTCCATTTGGAAGTGCTGTGAAGGAAGTACCATATAGGCATTTCTAAATGAGCTGAAACTTTTCCAGTATCTCCAATTATTCAAATCATTCACCTCCTCCAAGTTTGAGCCAAATCTATGTAGCCATTTTTCCTCAGCACCAACATCTCCATTTCTGGCCAGAATACATGGTTACAAAGGAAGTACCATCTATACTGGTCTATTGGTATTGAAACTTTGGCATCAGGTCCACCTTCGTGAGTGACTAACCCATGACAAAACTTAGCCCATTTCCTTTAGCCAATTTCCCTCAGACCACTCCAAACACCTTCATGCCAGGACCCATTTGAGCTCTCTCCTGTCATCTCCTGTCCTCACTTCCCTCCAAACCTCGACAGGTCAACTCCAGAGACTTTAATGCATCTATTTGGCACGACCTAGAGTCAAATAGGTGCTCTGGACACGTGGTGCCGGCGGTGACCACACGCAGAGCGCGCCAAATCGGTGCACTGTGGCCACAGCCGCCGTTTGGTCACCTCCAGCAGGCCGTAGCCTGTCCGCGAGCACAGGGAAGCCCTCCACCGCACTCGTGCGCCCTCCAGAACCCTCTGCCCCTCGCCATGAACACTTCTGCCAACCACCCGGAGCGCCGCCACCTCACCGTGCCTCTCGGAGTTTCGGTCGTCGGCGAGAGACGCCCAGAACCCTCCTCCCGATCCTTTAAATAGACTCCCCGAGTTCCTCCGCACCTCATGGCGATCCCCTCTGCCCTTCTAGCTCGCCGGAGCTGCCCATCTCCTCTCCAGGGCCGCCATGGCCGCCGCCCCCTCTGCTAAATTCGCCTAGTGCGAGCCCCCTCTCTTCCACCTGACCACACCATAGCTCTGCCCTGTCCACCGCGGGCCTCCCTAATCCCTCGCCTCGTCCTCCAGTGGCCAGTAGCCGCCGCGCCCTTCGGCACCCGAGCCGCCGTCCGCCATGGCCGGAGGCGCCCGTGCCCTGGTCCTCCCCGAGCTCCGCCACCTACGGGGATGGATGCGACCCGTCGCGCTGGTCATCCTAGCAGGCTGAGCGCCACGAGAGGTGGCCCGTGTCACCAGTGGTCGCCGTCGGGGCCGGCCCCTGCCTCGGCCAGGCGTGAGGCAATGTGGGGAAGACGACCCCGAGCCCCTGCCCAGGGGCCCCGCGCGGCAGTGACACAGCGAGGTCAACCCCGGGCCCGCCTATTGTTAAGTGGAAACGTATTTATAAGAATACGCTTCCCAGCTGCAGAGGCGTATTTTTGTTAAACTGTGGCCAGGAATACGTTTTCCTCTTCAGAAAACGTAATCTGCCCAGTGCGCCTTCGGTTTTAGCCGCCAGGGGTTTGTCTGTGAATAAACATTTTGCAGATTGGTCCCTGGACTTCAAACGGCTATAACTTTTTAACCGAGGCTCCGATTCCGGTGATTCCAGCGCCCACATCTTCGTCTCGTCAAGCCCGTTCTTTTGGTATCACTTTTACAATGTGTTCACACTGTGAAAATACCCATTTTGCCCTTGCCCTTCAATCAGTCCTCCGAGAGAGAATCCTTTCCGGCGAATCCTTCCGCGAGGTGATCGCACTTCTTCCCGGAGTGTTCTTCAATCCCAGGCAAGCCGACCATCTGATATATGCCCTAAAGCATTGCTCTGTGTTGTTCCTGCATGTTTGAATTAATATGCTTGTGATTGCATGCGGAGTAGTGGGCTGTAAGTGACTCTGACGAACCCTTGCTTACACTTTCTTCGATAACGGCACCACGCCTGTGTCTGAGCTGTTTTCGGCCGTGCGGAGTGGATGCCGACTTTTATGTTCTCTTTTCAACAACTGGCTCGTGTTCTAAGCTGCTTTTCGGCCGTCTCGGGCAGCTGTTGAATTTCTTTCCGTAGCAGTGACCCTATGCTCTGAGCTGTTCCTGGGACGTCTTAGGGAACTGCTACATTCTTCTTATCAACACCGTCTCATGCTCTGAGCTGCTTTCCAGCCGTCTTGAGCCGGGGTTGAGTTATTCCGGTAATGTCCCAGATCTAAGTTGTAAAGACCGTTCTGGTGGCTACTGGGTTCCTTGCCGATTCTACGCAAGGGTTCCGATGGTCGTAACTTACAGCTAGAACTTGTAGGTGATAACTTGCCATTTAAGACTTGTTCCACTAATGACTCATTGTGATGTTATATAGAACTAGATTGTTATGTTTCCACAGTTGTTACCTCGTACTTAGTTACTACCATGTTAAGTTATAGATGATGAATAACTGCGCTTGCTAAATAATGGCTAAAGTGAAACCTAGTCGGTTGGTCTTGAGTCACATGTCCGGGCCTATTCGTGCAACCACATTTGCCGGTATGGGACGGCCTTAACTTGGTCTGATCGCATGCTCTTTCACCGGTACCTCCAAAGAGGGAAGGTTATGCGCGCGCGCTACCCTGGCCTGGTAGGCGGCGATAACCTTGTGAGCCCAGTTGTTGTTTGTTTGGGCCCGTCCCCGTTTGGGACAGTAATCCCCGTTTGGGATTACCTAGTTTGGCCACGACGGTGGCAGGTGTCATGAGGACACAGGGGCCACCCAAGGCTGACCTCCGGGGGAGGAAGAGTGCCGGTGGTACGGTGAAAGAGTCACGGGTCAGGCAGGTTTCGTTGAAGCGACGCTGGTCCACCCGAGTGGGATCACGAGGCCAGGTGCTTCATGGTGTGGGTAAAGTGCGCAACCTCTGCAGAGTGAAAAATCTATTTGAATTGCCGCGTCCACGGTATTGGACAGCCCGTCCAGACCTCGTTAGGTGGTCAACCGTAACAGTGATAATACTGATGGAAGAACTCGTCTTGAGTAGACATCAGATGATCTCAGGAATATGATATGATAGCCATGGGATGGCTATGAGATGAGTGGACGAATGACCACATGATTTGGATTGGATTTGGATCAGAATTAGGTTGGATCATGAGTATGTTCGGAGTATGGGTTATTGACCTGATATGCTTTACTTTACCGTATTTATTTTTAGTAGTTATCTTGCTAGATAATCATGTTATGCCATGATAATTAACATTGCTCTAATAACAAATACATGCTTGAATGCCATGGATTTCTTTGCTTGGTGTATATGTTAGTTTGGTTTGCTTGCGAGTACATTCAAAAGTACTCAGCGGCCTTCAATGTGGCCAGGTTCACATAAGGATCCGTCGTCCGTCGTCGAGGAGCCAGAGCGTTCGCGGGCTAGAAGAGTAACCTAGTCAGATCCCTGTGGATTGGAGCCGCACCCAGACCATGCTGCCTTAGATAGAGCCTTTTCGCGGCCATCACCGCTGTAACATATCCCCCGTAAGACTCATACATCCATTAATAGAAATGCCCGTGTTCATGATACTTGTTGTAAACGCATGCCAGAGTGATTTCCTGGGCTGGTATGCGTGGCGACCGTCTAGATACAGTGGTAATCAGGCGGGGCGCCACAACGAATGGTATCAGAGCAGCCAGGCTGACTATAGGTTACCCTAGTCAGACTTCACTGTCTTGTGTTCAGTAGAAAGCCCAGATCGATTTCAGCCATCTTTGCCAACCTGGCACGGCTACTATTGATCATAAGGCAACTCCATAGGTTTTCGGCTCCATCAGACCCCAACTCTCGTGGCCCTTGCCTCCGGTGTGAAATGCTCGCACCCGGCAACGACCCGTGAGCCCTGAAAACCCTAGGTAAACCAGATATCCTTACCCTGCTTGCTAACCATGGCATTTCTCTCCTTGACTCTAGTTTCCTTTGGGAAACGCTTATAAATCCTATCTCTCCTCGACAACCTTAGGAACGTTGACTAAGCCACTTTGGCTATGGTCCTGCGTCGAGTGTGATGCTCCCTAAGGAAGTAGTAGGAGCTTGACACCAGTGCTACCAGGAGCATTGTATCGTTTCGCTTCTAAATCCTTAGAAGTGCATCGAGTGCACTATACTAGTTATACTAGTGAATCCTTGGCATTGTGTGTAAGGTCCGCAAAATTTGAGCTTTATTTGCTTTTTGGTTTTTCGCGGGTTTTTTTTGTCGGTTCTGTTTCTTCGCTCCGACTGGATCCATCGGCAAGAGCTACCAAAGAAGACCAACATGCAACTGGGATAATACCCAATAATCCCAATTCAGCAAGAGTCCTGTCCAGCTAATTACCTGATATTCAGAACATTACCACCGGATCTGTCAAGAATGAAGAATGGGTCAGAAGCAAAATATGTGTGCAACAGACAAGGCCAGAATATATCTGAGAGAGTTGGCCTCAGAACAAATCACGCCTAAGGAACAGTCAGATGAGCTACCAAGAAAAAACACCAGTAGGGACAAATGATTCCGTCCTCGACACAAGGATTATTTCAGTCAGTGGGGTGAACCTTGAGTTTTTTTTCTCAGTGGACCCAAGAATCATTTATCACCCACCGAGGACATATCTGAAGAATGTGAATGAGCCAACAGCAGCAACAAAATATCGGTACGTTGGTACAAATTTCAAAGTATATTTTGAAGTTCACCGGTACAAATACAAAGTTTTCTTGGCACTGTGAACAAGGTCTGCAAGGAATATGGATAAGATCACGGTTGCCAGAATCAAGGAGTACCTAACATGCTTGGAAGCCCGGCTGAACCAAATGGAATTATCTGTCAACTGATCATTATCCAGCAATACATAGTTTGAATGCAAAAGGGCATTCCGAATTAATTGTTAACATGAAGTCTGCCTCACTGGAGCAACCGTTATAGCAGCAATGAGAACACCAGCAGAAGGACAAGCGATGTGCGTGACAATAGAATATCTTCAGTCAAGGTATGGCCTATATCAAGTTTTGGCTCTGCTATGGGTAAAATTCCGAATACTTCGGGAGGAAGCCAGAATCGGCCATAGATCCGATTGTGTACACAAGGCTACTGGTATAAGGAACCCAGCCTTCCTCCGCAAGCCATCAGAAGGGGCTTACGATACCAGACTGCCAACCTTCCTCGGTACGCCACTTGGTGAGATCCTTCTGGGATACGACACTCCCATCTTCCACAGCGTGCTACCGCGGAAAACTGCCGGCACAAGGCACCCTACCTTCCGCAGTGAGCCATGTGAAGGAAAACTTCCGAGGTACGATACCCAGCCTTCTTCAGCACACTACCCTGGCAGAAGCTTCGAGCATAAGGAATTCAGTCTTCTTCAACACGCCATTGTGCCTACAACAAGCGTGTCAAAAACACGAACTAGTCCAGGCACACCCATCTGCCTCAGAACTCAATGGTTATGAAAGGATTTATCCCACACCCGCATATGTTGTGAGCATGCAGTCCAGTGGATCAGTTCATGCGAGCCACTCGTACACGGGAATGACTGTGTTCAGAAAAACATTGGCCCATGTTTAAAAGAAGAATATAAGCACATCAATCCCTACGAGATATGCAAGAGTAAGTTGTAGAAACAAGCCGACAAGCTGGGAAAACAATCAGGGAGCCGTATTGGCAGGTCATTACAGGTCCATCAAAGGAATCCTCAAGAACATAGAAGTGGTGGACAAACAACCTCCATGACGGTTAGCAAAATACAACTTCATAGACAGAGAGGTATTATCAATCCTTGTCAGACTCTTGCATATAAGGCCACAACAATGCAGCCATCATGCCATACTCATCATGAATATGGGCCATCAACCAAGACAGAAGGCCATGCTCCGAAAGATACACCAAATGATAGCCATACTATGCTCAGCTCAGTGGTTATAGAAGGAACTACAGAGGCTATATATGACAGAGCCCTTTCCACGAGCGACAAAGTTTGAAACAAGGTACTCGGATAGAACGACTCAAAGCACATCAGCATCAACAACTCATAGACATCATGACATCATTGGAATAAGAGATTACTGTCTATGATTACTTTGTGATTATGCCTGACATTTCAGTTAAGCATATAGCAGCAATAGCTAGGTCATGTTGATTCCTTGAGTTATGGATCACCTAAGGACAAAGTCAGAATGCCTAAGGCAGAAAGAAACATCGGCATGGAACCCACAGCCAGACTGAGCATTCTGACACGGCAAAAAGAAAGCTACTCTCACTCACTCGAGGCCATACTAGCACGAGAGCCTGATACCAGGAAAGGATGTCTTGCCCATAACAGTCAGGGTATGAAGTATCGCAATTAAAACCGAAGCAGTTACTTCGAGGCCCTAGAAACCGAGCCGTCTGTTGGTACTACTCGCAACCCCACCCAACAATACCACTACCAGGACAAAAGGTATACCTGACAGGAAAGAGAAGGATTCAAGAAAGTTGTGTGCAAAGACAGCACATGGTCCGTCAGAAGAGGTAGTTAAAAGGCTAGTGAACCAGCGAAGACAGGACAGCTGATGGATCCAAGTCGCACACAGGTAAGTCCCCCTTCTTAAGGCGGGTAGGTTTGTGACACCCTGGTTTTCGCTCCTATTTTTTTCCTTTGCGGGATTTGACTCCCGTCTTTTTTCTCGGTGTTATCGGATTTCTCTTGCTCCTGGGTATACGGAAATGGTCATATAGCCTTGCCTTCCCTATCCAACCAGAGATTCTCCCCTGTCCAACCTTGCCACTCAAGATCTATCTCCGGACTTTGCCATCGAAATCATGCCTTCCGAGTTGCCGGAAGGGAAACCCTAATCTTTCCAGTTCCAGAGCAACCCCAATTTCCTTTGATCTTCTGCCTCCCAAACTTTTTCCAGTGATCATACTTCATCTATAAACCCTGGATATGCAAAAATATTGCCAAGTCATTTGCAATATTTTCATCTATAATTAATTCCTTTTCTGCCAGTTAAAGGAATTAAATCCAGGAAATTATCTATCCATCTCCAGAGTTCATGAAAACTTGTGGAGATATTCTTTGTGATCATATTGAGATCCCATAAAAATATTGGCAATAATTAAATAAGGGAAATGGCATTTTCCTATGTAATGCCAATATTGCATTTTGGGCACTTTCTAAAGGAACTACTATTTTGGTAGCCTAGAAAAATCCCAAATAAATTGTGCAGCTTCTAATATCCATATCTTTCCCATTTCCATCAAGATCCCAAGTTCCATAGTTCAAATTGTGAGCACAACATCAATTTGCAGATTCTGTCCAGTTGGGAAATTTGCAAAGGAAGTGCTCTATTCCTTTATCTATTTGAGCTGAAAATTTTCATGGTGATTAACATTGATAAATCACCCATGGAAACCAAAAATCAACTCAATCCATCTATCCATCTTTCCACAGAATTTTTCTCAAGTTTCTGTCCATTTGGAAGTGATGTGAAGGAAGTACCATATAGGCATTTCTAAATGAGCTGAAACTTTTCCAGTATCTCCAATTATTCAAATCATTCACCTCCTCCAAGTTTGAGCCAAATCTATGTAGCCATTTTTCCTCAGCACCAGCATCTCCATTTCTGGCCAGAATAGATGGTTACAAAGGAAGTACCATCTATACTGGTCTATTGGTATTGAAACTTTGGCATCAGGTCCACCTTAGTGAGTGACTAACCATTGACAAAACTTAGCCCATTTCCTTTAGCCAATTTCCCTCAGACCACTCCAAACACCTTCATGCCAGGACCCATTTGAGCTCTCTCCTGTCATCTCCTGTCCTCACTTCCCTCCAAACCTCGACAGGTCAACTCCAGAGACTTTAATGCATCTATTTGGCACGGCCTGGAGTCAAATAGGCGCTCTGGACACGTGGTGCCGGCGGTGACCACACGCAGAGCGCGCCGAATCGGTGCACTGTGGCCACAGCCACCGTTTGGTCACCTCCAGCAGGTCGTAGCCTGTCCGCGAGCGCAGGGAAGCCCTCCACCGCACTCGTGCGCCCTCCAGAACCCTCTGCCCCTCGCCATGGACGCTTCTGCCGACCACCCGGAGCGCTGCCACCTCGCCGTGCCTCTCGGAGTTTCGGTCGTCAGCGAGAGACGCCCAGAACCCTCCTCGCGATCCTTTAAATAGCCTCCCCGAGTTCCTCTGCACCTCATGGCGATCCCCTCTGCCCTTCTAGCTCGCCGGAGCAGCCCATCTCCTCTCCAAGGCCGCCATGGCCGTTGCCCCCTCTGCTAAATTCGCCTAGTGCGAGCCCCCTCTCTTCCACCTGACCACACCATCGCTCTGCCCTCTCCACAGCGGGCCTCCGCAATCCCTCGCCTCGTCCTCCGGTGGCCGGTAGCCGCCGCGCCCTTCGGCACCCGAGCCGCCGTCCGCCATGGCCGGAGGCGCCCGTGCCCTGGTCCTCGCCGAGCTCCGCCACCTACGGGGATGGATGAGGCCCGTTGCGCTGGTCATCCTGGCAGGCTGAGCGCCACCAAAGGTGGCCCGTGTCGCCGGTGGTCGCCGTCGGGGCCGGCCCCTGCCTCGGCTAGGCGGGAGGCGATGTGGCGAAGACGACCCTGAGCCCCTGCCCGGGGGCCCCGCGCGGCAGTGACACAGAGAGGTCAACCCCGGGCCCGCCTATTGTTAAGTGGAAACGTATTTATAAGAATACGCTTCCCAGCTGCAGAGGCGTATTTCTGTTAAACTGTGGCCAGGAATATGTTTTCCTCTTCAGAAAACGTAATCAGCCCAGTGCGCCTTCGGTTTTAGCCGCCAGGCGTTTGTCTGTGAATAAACTTTTTGCAGATTGGTCCCTGGACTTCAAACGGCTATAACTTTTTAACCGAGGCTCCGATTCCGGTGATTCAGCGCCCACATCTTCGTCTCGTCAAGCCCGTTCTTTTGGTATCACTTTCACAATGTGTTCACACTGTGAAAATACCCATTTTGCCCTTGCCCTTCAATGAGTCCTCCGAGAGAGAATCCTTTCCGACGAATCCTTCTGCGAGGTGATCGTACTTCTTCCCGGAGTGTTCTTCAATCCCAGGCAAGCCGACCATCTGATATATGCCCTAAAGCATTGCTCTGTGTTGTTCCTGCATGTTTGAATTAATATGCTTGTGATTGCATGCGGAGTAGTGGGCTGTAAGTGACTCTGACGAACCCTTGCTTACACTTTCTTCGATAACGGCACCACGCCTGTGTCTGAGCTGTTTTCGGCCGTCCGGGGTGGATGCCGACTTTTATGTTCTCTTTTCAACAACTGGCCCGTGTTCTGAGCTGCTTTTCGGCCGTCTCGGGCAGCTGTTGAATTTCTTTCCGTAGCAGTGACCCTATGCTCTGAGCTGTTCCTGGGCCGTCTTAGGGAACTGCTACATTCTTCTTATCAACACCGTCTCATGCTCTGAGCTGCTTTCCTGCCGTCTTGAGCCGGGGTTGAGTTATTCCGGTAATGTCCCAGATCTGAGTTGTAAAGACCGTTCTGGTGGCTAATGGGTTCCTTGCCGGTTCTACGCAAGGGTTCCGATGGTCGTAACTTACAGCTAGAACTTGTAGGTGATAACTTGCCATTTAAGACTTGTTCCACTAATGACTCAATGTGAAATAGATTGTTATGTTTCCACAGTTGTTACCTCGTACTTAGTTACTACCATGTTATATAGAAATAGATTGTTATGTTTGCACAGTTGTTACCTCGTACTTAGTTACTACAATGTTAAGTTATTGATGATGAATAACTACACTTGCCAAATAATGGCTAAAGTGAAACCTAGTCGGTTGGTCTTGAGTCACATGCCAGGCTTATTCGTGCAACCACATTTGCCGGTATGGGACGGCCTTAGCTTGGTCTGATCGCGTGCTCTTTCACCGGTACCTCCAAAGAGGGAAGGTTATGCGCGCGCTACCCTGGCCCGGTAGGCGGCGATAACCTTGTGAGCCCAGTTGTTGTTTGTTTGGGCCCGTCCCCGTTTGGGACAGTAATCCCCGTTTGGGATTACCTAGTTTGGCCACGACGGTGGCAGGTGTCATGAGGACACAGGGGCCACCCAAGGCTGACCTCCGGGGGAGGAAGAATGCCGGTGGTACGGTGAAAGAGTCACGGGTCAGGTAGGTTTCGTTGAAGCGACGCTGGTCCACCCGAGTGGGATCACGAGGCCAGGTGCTTCATGGTGTGGGTAAAGTGCGCAACCTCTGGAGAGTGAAAAATCTATTCGAATAGCCGCGTCCACGGTATTGGACAGCCCGTCCAGACCTCGTTAGGTGGTCAACCATAACAGTGATAATACTGATGGAAGAACTCGTCTTGAGTAGACATCAGATGATGTCAGGAATATGATATGATAGCCATGGGATGGCTATGAGATGAGTGGACGAATGACCACATGATTTGGATTGGATTTGGATCAGAATCAGGTTGGATCATGAGTATGTTCGGAGTATGGGTTATTGACCTGATATGCTTTACTTTACCGTATTTATTTTTAGTAGTTATCTTGCTAGATAATCCTGTTATGCCATGATAATTAACATTGCTCTAATAACAAATACATGCTTGAATGCCATGGATTGCTTTGCTTGGTGTATATGTTAGTTTGGTTTGCTTGCGAGTACATTCAAAAGTACTCAGCGGCCTTCAATGTGGCCAGGTTCACATAACGATCCGCCGTCCGTCGTCGAGGAGCTGGAGCGTTCGCGGGCTATAAAAGTAACCTAGTCAGATCCCTGTGGATTGGAGCCGCACCCAGACCATGTTGCCTTAGATAGAGCCTTTCCGCGGCCATCACCGCTGTAACATATCCCCCGTAAGACTCATACATCCGTTAATAGAAATGCATGTGTTCATGATCCTGGTTGTAAACGCATGCCAGAGTGATTTCCTGGGCTGGTATGCATGGCAACCGTCTGGATACAGTGGTAATCAGGCGGGGCGCCACACCTACTATTTCATATCTCCACCTTTTTTCCTCTTGGGATATGGGCCCTTATGGGGTCGGTTCGCCAGCCCATTAGGGGCTGGTGCGCCACCTCTTGGGCCCATGTGGCCCCCGGGGTGGGTGGGCCCCACCCGGTGGACCCCCGGAACCCATTCGTCACTCCCGGTACACTACCGGAAATACCCGAAGCTTTTCCGGAACCCAAATACCACTTTCCTATATATAAATCTTTATCTCCGGACCATTCTGGAGCTCCTCGTGACGTCCGGGATCTCATCCGGGACTCCGAACAACCTTCGGTCACCAACACATATATCTCAATACTACTGAAACATCACCGAAAGTTAAGTGTGCAGACCCTGCGGGTTCAAGAACTATGTAGACATGACCGAGACACCTCTACGGTCAATAACCAATAGCGGGACCTGGATGCCCATATTGGTTCCTACATATTCTACGAAGATCTTTATCGGTTGAACCTCTATGTCATGGATTCAGTTAATCCCGTATGTTGTTCCCTTTGTTCTTCGGTATGTTACTTGCCCGAGATTCGATCGTCGGTATCTCTATACCTAGTAAAATCTCGTTACCGGCAAGTCTCTTTACTCGTTCCGTAATACAAGATCCTGTGGCTAACTCTTTAGTCACTTTGCTTGCAAGGCGCATTGTGATGTTGTATTACCGAGTGGGCCCTAAGATAACTCTCTATCACACGGAGTAACAAATCCCAGTCTTGATCCATGCCAGCTCAACAAACACCCTCGGAGATACCTGTAGAGCATCTTTATAGTCACCCAGTTATGTTGTGACGTTTCATACACACAAGGTATTCCTCCGGTGTCAGTGAGTTGCATGATCTCATGGTCATAGGAACAGATACTTGACATGCAGAAAATGATAGCAATAAACTAACACGATCATATGCTACGTTCAGAGTTTGGGTCTTGTCCGTCACATCATTCTCCTAATGATGTGATCCCGTTGTCAAATGACATCTCATGTCTATGGCTAGGAAACCTTGACCATCTTTGATCAACGAGCTAGTCTACTAGAGGCATACTAGGGACACAGTGTTGTCTATGTATCCACACATGTATTTGTGTTTCCAATCAGTACAATTATAGCATGGATAATAAGCGATTATCATGAACAAGGAAATACAATAACAATCACTTTATTATTGCCTCTAGGGCATATTTCCAACATATTAACCCCTTTGCATTTTACAGATATATACCCACGTAGCCCCCAAGGGCCGGCTTATCTTGAAAAGATGAGCCGGGTCTTTCCATACAATTACTTTAGAAAGAATCCATACGTAGCCCCCAAGGGCTGGCTTATCTTGAAAAAGATGAGCCGGGTCTTGCAATAATAACTTTGAAAGAATCCGCATGTAGCCCCCAAGGGCTGGCTTATCTTGAAAAAGATGAGCCGGGTCTTCCAATAGTCACTTAGGCAAAAATCCGCTTGTAGCCCCCAAGGGCCGGCTTATCCTGAAAAGGATGAGCCAGGTCTTTGCGAGACTTTGAAATGACCTACATTAGCCCCCAAGTGCCAAGTGTATTGCTTGCAATGTGCTTGGGACTTGAATATTTGAATCATAATAAACCTGTGCATTAGTGATTTCCAAACCAACTCTCAAATTTTATGTAGGTGGCATTAAGCTTGAAAGAGTAGCATCTTGGCGACTTAAACAAGAGAGTGGCGGCTCTGGAAACCAAGAGCAGCGAGGCCGAGGCAAAGCTAAAACTTGCCTTGGAGGACTTAGAAAATTCAAAATCTGACTTTACTGTTGAATGTGCCACTCTTGAGTCGGAAAAGACCGCCTTGCAAAAGCGCGCTGAAGATGCTCAACAACAGCTAAAGCCGGTTGCTGAAGAGCTTGCCGGCTTACAGCAGCAAATATCGTGGATAACAGCCGCCATCTTCGGTAAGTGCACAAAGTTGTTTCTTCATTGAAGCATTTCATCAAATATAGGGTAGTCAAAAAATGCTAAACTGAGCTGATACTCTCAATTGTCTGACAGGCGCCAGGAGTGCCAACTTTTGCCAAGATATTTTGCTGAAGCTGAAAGGTGTGTACTCATTGACCGAGCAATTATATGCTGGGAGCCTGCACATACTTGTAGCTGTATCGTCAGGAAAGAAGCCGCCAACACCAATCAAGACAGTGCTGGATCATCTATCATCTGTGCCGTCTCAAATTGAAGAGCTGAAGCTATCAGCCGCCCGCGCAGGAGCTATTTCTACTTTAAGCCGGGCGAAGGCATGGCAATCAGATCTAGACCCGGCTGAGATGGCTGGCGGGTATTCAATATATAACGATGATGGGACTACCTTCAGTGACTCAGACTTCTCCAGATGCGTCAAAGAGATAAGGCCGCTGGCATGTCAACTTGCCCAAAGGCTAGATTTAAACAAGTATCAGCCGGCTTACGACAGCAACAATACTCGCATCAAGGTGCCGTCTCATGCGGTTGTCGACTTAACACCTCAGAGGCGTAAGCATATGTTTGCCCCTGACCTTGATCCTTCTCTAATTCTTAATGATGAAGCCACCTTTGAGGCATTAACCGGCATCGACTGGACTTTGGATGATCTCCAGATGGCCGACGACGAAGAGCCGGCACAGGATGACCCGGAGCCTTCCACCTCCAAGCGCCAGGGTGACATTGATCCTACTGAGCGTGATCCAGAGGGCACTGAGACCGCCTGAGAACAATGAAACTCTGAAAAACACTTGGCCAGAAATTCGAAGGGCCCAGCTATGGCCTTGTAATAGCGTAGTTTTAAAACAGTTGTGATTTTGCCATGCCTTCACGCATGCTTTGCCAACTTTATATCCTGGCGGTTTAACTGATGTAACCTTTATCAAAACATGTGTATGCTTGATGTGATGATATCCCCTAATTCTCCAGGAACTTTTGATCAACTCCTTGGTTGGCGACTTACCACCATAATCCAGGGCGAGTTAATAACTCAATACCCCAGTCTTGAAAATATGGAAACAAACCCGCTCGCGGGTCATAACAGCAACAAGTTTTGATCAATGAGTAATACTAAGTGGATCAGTTGTCATCCAAAGACTTAGAATCTCCTCATGAAAAATTCCTGTAAAACAACAAGCAGAAAATATATACATATATATCTTCAATTTTTGTTAGGCGGCTTTTGAAGACACAACCAGAAGAGATCAACTCTTGTTTAGTCAATCAGGAGAGAAAAACTCAAGGTTTTTTGCTTCAAAGAAGCTAGGAATAAATGCCCACAATCCCATAAGCCGGCCCTCACGAGACATAAATCCATCGTTTTAACCTTAACCAGTTCAGGGTCTTAAAAAAGATTGACTGTTAAGAGTACGAACGGGCCACATAGCGGAGAGACTACAACAAACATGTGAGTTTATCCTAGCTCTCTGTAAGCCGGCTCTCTCATGACATAAGCCGCCATTTTAACTTTGACAAGTTCAGGGTCTTATTGAAAGATTGACTGTCAAACGTACGGCGGGTCACCTGTTGGAGTAGCAAGTTGCAAACAGGCAGGTTAACTCAAATATGGATTTTAAGCCGGTCAAGAGGGTATGAAAGCTAAACTCGGTGAGTTGGAAGCCCCCAAGTGACCTTATTATTAACCAACTTTTGCACAAAAGATCGTTGGATGAAAACGACAGAGGCCCCAAATTATGGGGATGCCGGCTTTATTATATTATAAAAAGGTATATACAATGACAGAGGTATGTACATTGATGAGAACCAATGACTCAAGTGTAATAAGGCCGAAGATGAGAAATATTCCACGGCCTGCTAGTTTCCTCCCCAGAAGTACGTGATTTGTCGCTCTCCCGTACATCAATGAGATAATATGACCCATTGTTGAGATTCTTGCAGACCACAAAAGGTCCTTCCCAAGGAGGAGATAGCTTATGCATATCTGTCTGATCTTGAATCAAACGAAGCACTAAGTCGCCTTCTTGGAACGTCCTGGTTTTAACCCTGCGGCTATGATAGCGATGCAGATCTTGTTGATAAATCGCCGATCGTGGAGCTGCAAGATCCCGCTCTTCATCCAAAGCATCCAGTGTGTCCTGACGCGCCGCCTCATTATCAGTTTCAATGTAAGCCGCCAGCCTGGGCGAGTCATGACGAATATCACTGGGGAGAACTGCTTATGCGCCATAGACCATGAAGAAAGGCGTGTAGCCTGTTGACCTGTTGGCGGTGGTTCTAATGCTCCAAAGAACTGAAGGCTGCTCCTCAACCCAACAACCCGACGTTCGTTCCAAAGGAAACAGAAGCCGGGGTTTGATCCCTCTCAAAATTTCCTGGTTAGCACATTCTGCTTGACCATTAGACTGTGGATGAGCCACAGAGGAGACATCGAGGCGGATGTGTTCACTTTCACAAAACTCGTTCATAGCTCCTTTGGAGAGATTTGTGCCATTATCAGTGATGATACTGTGGGGGTAACCAAAACGGAAAATCAGCTTTTTGACGAACTGAACTGCAGTTGCTGCGTCGCATTTGCTGACCGGCTCCGCCTCAATCCACTTGGTAAACTTATCAACTGCCACCAAAAGGTGGGTCTTCTTATCCTTAGACCTTTTAAACGGTCCAACCATATCAAGCCCCCAGACCGCAAACGGCCAAGTGATCGGAATCATCCGCAATTCTTGAGCAGGCACATGGGCTCGTCGTCCAAATTTCTGACACCCATCGCACTTGCTAACTATGTCCTCCGCATCTGCATGAGCCGTCAACCAGAAAACCCATGCCGAAAAGCCTTGGCCACCAAAGATTTCGAGCCGGCGTGATGACCGCAGTCGCCTGCATGTATCTCTTGTAAAATTTCACGGCCTTCCTCAGGAGAAACACGGCGTTGAAAAACACCAGTCATGCTGCATCTATGTAACTCGCCATTGACAATAGTCATGGACTTAGATCGCCTCTTGATTTGCCGCGCCAAGGTTTCATCTTCAGGTAACTCGCTACGGGTCATATACGCCAGATAAGGCAGTGTCCAATCTGGAATAGCATGAAGAGCTGCCACCAACTGTCCTTTCGGGTCAGGTATAGCAAGATCGTATTCAGAAGGTAACTTGACCGACGGGTAATGCAATACATCCAAAAATACATTAGGCGGCACCGGCTTACGCTGAGACCCTGATAACCCACAAGTATAGGGGATCGCAACAGTTTTCGAGGGTAGAGTATTCAACCCAAATTTATTGATTCGACACAAGGGGAGGCAAAGAATATTCTCGAGTATTAGTAGCTGAGTTGTCAATTCAACCACACCGGAAAGACTTAATATCTGCAGCAAAGTATTCAGTAGCAAAGTAGTATGGGAGTAACGGTAACGATGGCAAGTGACAGTAGCAGTGTTGTAGTGATTGTAACAGTAGCAACGGAAAAGTAACTTAGCAAACATCAATATGGGAAAAGCTCGTAGGCAATGGATCGGTGATGGATAATTATGTCGGATGGCATTCATCATGCAACGGTTATAACATAGGGTGACACAGAACTAGCTCCAATCATCAATGTAATGTAGGCATGTATTCCTTATATAGTCATACGTGCTTATGGAAAAGAACTTGCATGACATCTTTTGTCCTACCCTCCCGTGGCAGCGGGGTCCTAATGGAAACTAAGGGATATTAAGGCCTCCTTTTAATAGAGAACCGGACCAAAGCATTAGCACTTAGTGAATACATGAACTCCTCAAACTACGGTAATCACCGGAAAGAATCCCAGTTATTGTCACCCTGGGGGATGCGGATCATAACTCGTAATAGGTGTCTACAACTTGCAAGATAGGATCAAGAACACATATATATTCATGAAAACATAATAGGTTCAGATCTGAAATCATGGCACTCGGGCCCTAGTGACAAGCATTAAGCATAGCAAATTCATAGCAACATCAATCTCAGAATATAGTGGATACTAGGGATCAAACCCAAACAAAACTAACTCGATTACATGGTAAATCTCATCCAACCCATCACCGTCCAGCAAGCCTATGATGGAATTACTCACGAACGGCGGGGAGCATCATGAAATTGGCGATGAAGGATGGTTGGTGATGACGACGGCGTCGATTTCCCCTCTCTGGAGCCCAAATCAGACTCCAGATCTGCCCTCCCGAGGAAGAACAAGAGGTGGCGGCGGCTCCATATCGTAAAACGCGATGAACTCTTCTCCTTGATTTTTTTCTCCCCGAATAGGAATATATAGAAGTGGAAACGAGGTCGGAGGAGCAACAGGGGGCCCACAAGCCACAGGGGGGCGCCCTAGGGGGTGGGCGCGCCCCCCTGGCTTGTGGCCAGGTGGTGGGACCCCTGCAGTTGATTCTTTCGCCAATATTTTTTATTAATTCCAAAAATATTCTCCGTAAATTTTCAGGTCAATCCGAGAACTTTTATTTCTGCACAAAAATCACACCAAGGCAATTCTGCTGAAAACAACGTCAGTCCGGGTTAGTTTCATTTAAATCATGCAAATTAGAGTCCAAAACAAGGGCAAAAGAGTTTGGAAAAGTAGATACGATGAAGACGTATCAACTCCCCCAAGCTTAACCCATTGCTTGTCCTCAAGCAATTCAGTTGATAAACTGAAAGTGATAAAGAAAAACTTTTACAAACTCTGTTTGATCTTGTTGTTGTAAATATGTCTAACTGATGTTCAAGCCTTCAGCAAAGATTATAGACTAACCACATTCACAATAACATTTAGGTCTCACATTAACTCATATCGATGACATAATCAACTAGCGAGCCATAATAATGAATCTCGGATGTCAACAATTTTATCAAAACAATCATGATACAATATGACATGATGGTATCTCGCTAGCCCTTTCTGAGACCGCAAAACATAAATGCAGAGCACCTCTAAAGAACAAGGGCTGACTAAACATTGTAATTCATGGTAAAAGAGATCCAGTCATACTCATACTCAATATCAATTAATAGCAAAGCATACAAATGACGGTGGTGCTCTCTAACTGGTGCCTTTTTATTTCTAGAGTCTCCATAGAGTAACATGAATGTGTCGTGCGAAACAATGGAATCTTACAGAGTTCGCTTGGCCTTTTAAGTACATTAATTCAGTTTTCTAGGCGTTTAATGTGCATAATTAAAATTTGAACTACAATCACATTGTCTAGCTCATGAAAATATGTCGAAAACCATATACATGTCCCTGGCTACATGTTTAGGTCCCACACAAGAAATGGGAATGAATTTCAAACATATCATCGCCTTGGCTCGACCGCAAACATCGCGAAACTTAGTTTTTAAATTCATGTAAATGCAAACCTCGACAAAAATTCATGAAATTTGGTCATGGTGCCATCAATTTCCCTATTGTGTGTGTTGTGGTAAAAAAAATTGCCCAATTTTGGACAAGTTTTGGCACAAGGCTTCTTACAAACCGAAGGTTCTTACAAGAAAGTCGTGTGTTCATATAGGGAAAGTTCACATTTTATGTGCGAAACAGCATTCGTTGTCTCTTCTCGCCTTGAATTTATTTCTAGAGTCACCATAGAGCAACACATGACAGTCATGCTAAATTTTGGATTTTTTCCAGGGTTCGTGAGACCTATTTACCACATTAATTGAGTTTTCTAGCCGTTTAATGTGCATAATTCAAATTTGAACAACAATCACAAGGTCCAACACATGAAAAATAGGTTCAAAAAATATATGCCTTTCCCTGGATGCATGTTTAGGTCCCACGCAAGAAATGGGAATGGATTTCTAACATCTCATTGACTGTTGGCTCGGCCGCAAACATTGAGATACTTGGTTTCAAATTCCCGTAAATCCAAAACTCGCCAGAAATTCATGAAACTTCGCATTGTGTCGTGACAAGGGCACACATATGCCGTGGTAAAAAAATTGTCCAAATTGGACATGTTCTTGCACAATCCCCTTACAAATCGGAGCTCCTCACAAGAAGCTTTGTGGTTTCGATAGGGAACATTATATATGCATGTCACATATGCGGGCGAAAAGACATCTGATGCCTCTTCTCTCCTTGATTTTCTTTATAGAAACAACATAGACATGTAGGTGCGAAGTGCAAAAATATGAATAAATTAAGGGATCATCTGGCTTTTAAATACATTTATTGAGTTTTCGGTGCAGTATTTAATGTGCATAATTCAAATTTGATCTACAATCACAAGGTTCGGGGCGGCAAAATGGGTTGAAAAATCATATATGTGTCCTTGGATGCATGTGTTAGGTCACATGCAAGAAACGAGAACGAATTTCAAACATCTAATCATGTTGGCTCGACCACAAACATCGAGAAACTTGGTTTCCAAATTCTCGTATATCCAAAACTCCGTCAGAAATTCATGAAACTTGGAATGGTGTCATGACAAGGCACACATATGCCGTGGTAAAAAAATACCAACTTGGACATGTTTTGTCACAAGCCTCTTAAAAACCGGAGGTTCTCACACAATAAGCTACGTCCAGTGGTTCCGTTAGGGAACCTATGCATGCCACATCTTCGGGTGAAACGGCATCCGATGCCTCATCTCTCCTTGATTTTTTTTCTAGAAACAACATAAAGCAATAGGTGTGTACTGCAAAAATATGAAATTATTAAGGGTTCATATGGCTTTTTTATACATTAATTGAGTTTTATGTGCATTTAATGTATATAATTCAAATTTGAACTACAGTGACAAGGTCTATGTTGGGCAGGGGCTCATCATATAAAGCACAAATATGTTGTGGTATTTTTAGTGTCCACTTTGAGAGAAAGAGCAAGCATTATTAATAGCCAACAAAGGCATTTTGGAACCAAAATCTGTCATGTTACCATCGAAAACGGGCATATTATTTATAATTCGTGGACGTTCTACAAACTATTTACGTGCGGGCCGCGTGTCTCTATCTGTATTGGCAAGGAGGTAGCATGCGGACAGGTGTTTCAGTATACGGGTGGCGTGCGAGCAGTGTCTTGCGCACGCATATTGGGGTGGCGTGTCCTTTGCCAGTCGTCAAAGATGTTTCAGACTGAATACCCGTCTGCAAACCGAGGGCAATTGTTCATTCCTACTAAGCCAAGCAAAAATCTGGCGCAAAGGATTTTTTTTCATTGCGTCATCGCAAACGGTTGTGAATGATGACCCGTGTGCCCTTCCCGATGCTACACCTTGTACTGGTGCTAACTGTTGAGGCTGCCATGTATGCAAAAAAATCTGATGTGGGAAGGTAATTAAGGAGAGATATGAGTTTGGTGACCACATCAAGAAACAATGCCAAGCGCGTGAACCTTGGAAAAACACTTAAATGAAGGAAAGTCACCAATGCATGCAAGAGTTTAGTTGCTAAATCATTAAATGAAGGGACCTTAGCAACAATGCATTGTGGACTTGAGTTGCTAAGACATTTAATACACTAAGCACCCCATGTAAGCACCGATCGATGAATTGGCAGCAGGAGTCAGGTAAGATTCGAATCTGTCATATTGGGTAAATTTTCATTTGTCAAATTGGAAACACTGAGATTTGTCCAATTTTGCAGGAACAAAATCACTATTACGGTGCAATTTTGCAACTGAAATTCAGTAAACATAGATTTCATTCATAGATCAAGCATTGGTCTTTGTACAAAATAGTTCAACTCGACAGCTGAATCGAACAAACTTTTCCCCATTTGTGCCAACCACGTACTGAAATAACTAGTTCAACTATATATAATAGCTAATATTAAGTAGGTGGGACAGTTCAACCATATCTATAGTTAGATGAACTAAACAAAATAGCCCCTAAATACTACTCCGCAGGGGATTCGTGCTACTGCCAGCAGACTTCTCTTCTGCCGAGCGCGTTCAGTAAGAGGCAGAGGAGGAGAAGCCTACCAACGAGTTGGAGGAGTCGAATTCGTCGGCTGCCGCTGCTGCCCTCCGCCGCTTCTGATGCGCCTCCTCAAAGCGGCGGGACTCGACGTAGATCTCCTCATTCCGCGCCATAGTTGTGGCGTATGCTGCGGCCACGGCGGCGGTGACCTCTTTGCGTGCTCGACCTGGCGCTCCTCCTCCTAATGTAGGAAGTTGATGTAGCGCGCTAGGCCACTGACGCAAAAGCCGAGCGGCTGTGCTTCAGCGGCAGCCTCCTCCTCCCGCCTTCAGGCCGTGGTGGCGGAGCGGGTGATGGCCCCGGCGGCTGACTGTGGGGTGGCTGCCAAGGCGGATGCTGGTGTGGTGGCGGCCAAGGAGGCAGCTGGTGGGGTGGCGAAAATGGCGGTCGGCGATGGGGTGGGGGCCACGGCGGTCACCGGCAGCAGCTGCCTTCGGGCAAATGTGGAGGAGCGTGTGGTGGGTGTCGTGCGCACAGCCAACAAGGACGCCACACGCACTACACGCTTCCGGGTAATGCGCCGCCGACGTGGTGCAGCCTCCCAGCTGGAGCTGCCCTCTGGCGGAGTGGCGGAGCGACGACGACGGACAGGTGCCATTGGCGGTTGGGGGAGAAGCAAACTTGGGAAGCTACCGGCAAGGAGGGGATGAATGCGATGTGGAGAGGCCGGTCGTGAGGGTTTATAAAGCAGGCAGCCAAGGCGAGCCGGGCGGGAAGCTTGCGCGCGTTCCTGCGCGGTTGCGCGGGAACGGGAAGCCCAAAAGAAACGTTGTGCGCTCCCGAAGCATTGGGTGTTTGGGGCATTTCGGCGAGCCAGGCGGGAAGCTTGTGCGGGAACCTGTGCGCTCCCGAAGCGTGCACTGGAATCCTTGTGCGGCAACACGGTGACAAGACGGGACGGAGGTGGGAGAAATGACAAGTACGCAGACGGTTAATAATAACAAACCGTTTGCGTTTTATTACAAAGCAAACGGTCGTTCTGAACGCACCGTCACGAATGAATGTACGCATGAGGCGGTTGATGCGGCCACGGCGTGCTGTGCTCGCGTCCGTGCATGCCCGCTCTGCCGGCATCCACGCACGAACGATCACGTACGTTCGGGGAGCCAAAATGCAAGCGGTTGCGCCGCTCCCGGCGCCACCATGCAGTTAAGCGCTGCAAAAACTGCCATGCGGTTGATGCGGCTATTTACCTTCGTCTCTTCCACCTTCCGATCGCGCCACACAACACAAGAAGCACACCCACGATGGCAAATAATAGAGAGAGGATGCACATCTCTTCATCGCTTCAACCTTCCCGTGTGGATCCAATGGCGGCTGCCGGCGCCGAGCAGCAGTTCGCCACTATTGTCAAAGTGGACACACACATCAGGAAGACGAACCTCTCGGTGGTGTACATGAACGACCCGGTCATGGTGGTGAACTCCATCAACACGTTGGAGCAGCTGCTTGCTGAGGATGACAAGTACAAAGTGGTCGGTTTCGACCTCGAGTACACCGTCGGTCGTGCCGGGCATGATCAGAAGGTTATCGTCGCCCAGTTGTGCGTGCTCCATCATGTGCTCGTCTACCACTACTGCCTGGCCACAAGGCCTTGCGAGCGTTTCGCTAGGTTTGTCAACAGCCCCAACTACAGGTTCGCAACGGTGGACACCACCAATGATCTAAAGGTGCTCAAGACTTCGGGCTTGTCCTACCAGAAGCTTGTCAACATCCATGGTCAGTAATGGGTCTGGGGCGACGAGAAGAAGAAGCAGAAAGACTCCCTGGTTGACCTCGTCGCGGCCATCATCGACCCCTACTACAGAGACATGAAGGCTGAGTGCTACAACGACAAGATTGCCTGGCACACGGCCTGGGTGAACGAACTGGATGAAGAACACATCAAGTACGCGGCCAATGATGCGTACACCAGCTACGAGATGTACAGGAAGATCATTGACATGAGGAAGTGCCTCCTACCTGCAGACGGCGAGGGATAGCCACAAGCAGAGCAGTGCCTACAACCGTCGTCAGAAGAACAGTATGATTAGGAATGTACATGTGTTGTGTAGTCACTTACGTAACTGTATGTTCAAGTTGGTTATGCAACAATAATGTTGGTATTCTGTAGACAAAGCATATAGATGTTGTGCAAATAGAGCAAATCACATCTCATACAATTATTAGCAGCAACCGTGTGCCCACAACACACACAGGTTGTCAGGATGAATCGTTTGGGTTATTATTGGTCTTCCCACACAGTTCTGATGAATGAACTGTTTGCCTGATACACACAGCACACACGGTTGTCGGGATGAATCGTTTGGGTTATTATTGGTCTTCCCACAGAATACTAATGAATGAACTGTTTGCCGGGTATCACACACGCCTTCTTAGGCTAACTCGTTTGTGTTCTGCTGGATCAGCGCAAACAGTTTGTCTGAGTGAACTGTATGCCGCACTTATCGAAAGGGCTACGATTGATCCCCTATACTTGTGGGTTATCAGGACTCTACACAATCATCATAAAAAACAAATGGAATATCTTTTTGAAGAAGATTAGTTAATGGCTTAGAGATGTTTGAGAAATCTTTAATAAATTTCTATAGAAACCAACATGACCAAGGAAACTTCTTATACCTTTTACATCTCTAGGACATGGCATTTTCTCAATTGCATCAATTTTAGATTTGTCTACCTCAATACCTCGTTCGGAGATCTTATGTCCAAGTACTATGCCTACATTCACCATAAAGTGGCACTTCACCCAATTCAAGACAAGATTAGTTTCTTCGCATCTCTGCGAAACTCGATCAAGGTTGCTTAAGCAATCATCAAAAGAAGTCTCGTAAACGGAAAAACCATCCATGAATACCTCAAAAATCTTTTCACAAAAGTTAGAGAATATGGCAATCAGACATCTTTGAAAGGTAGCAGGTGCATTACATAAACCGAAAGGCATACGTCTATAAGCATAAGTTCCAAAAGGGGAAGTGAACGTAGTTTTCTCTTGATCTTCTTTTGACACAGGTATTTGACAAAAACCTAATATCCATCAAGGAAACAAAAGTGGGCATGCTTAGATAATCTTTCTAACATTTGATCAATAAAAGGCAAGGGGTAATGACCTTTTCTAGTAGCTTTGTTTAATTTCCTAAAATCAATTACCATCCTATAACCTGTTACAATTCTTTGTGAGATAAGTTCATTTTTATCATTAGGAACAACGGTAATACCTCCTTTCTTAGGAAAACAATGAACAGGACTTACCCATCTACTATCAGCTATGGGATAAATTATACATACCTCCAGAAGCTTTAATATTTCAGTTCTTACCACTTCCTTCATTTCAGGATTCAGATGGCGTTGATGATCAACGACGGGTTTAGCATCCGGTTCCATATTAATCTTATGTTGATATAGAGTGGGACTAATGCCTTTAAAATTATCGAGAGTATATCCAATAGCAGCTCGGTGCTTCTTCAGAGTTTTGAGTAATCTCTTTTCTTCATGCTCTGAAAGGTTAGCACTAATAATAACATGATATATCTTATTTTCATCAAGATAAGCATACTTTAATGTATCAGGTAATTTTTTAATTCAAACACGGGTGTCGGTGTCAAAACCGGCATATCTCGTAGTAGGGGTCCTAAGCTAGGCGTCTTGGAGCAATGGTAACATGGACACAAGATTTTACCCAGGTTCGGGCTCTCTCAAGGAGATAATACCCTACGTCCTGCTTTGATTGTATTGATATGGGGATAGTACATAGTACAGGTATCTACCATGAGATTATGAGATGTAATGTATTGATCTATTGCCTAACCTGGCCTCGGTTTATATATGCACCAGGGGCCTAGGGTTTAAATGAGTCCTTGTCTTGTGCGACAAGTCTTGTGGAAACCTCCTTGTAGTCGGCATGGGCTGCCAGAAGTGGCCCATGAGTGAACCGCCATCGGGGTCCTCGTCCCGACCCACCTGGTCGGGAGACGACGTAGCGAGTACCCCCTAGTCCGGGACACCCTCAGTAGCCCCCTTGAACCGGTCTTCAAGTTGGGGATGCTCCTCAGTTCTTCCGAACTGTTCTTCGTCTTCGGTCGTCAGTCTTGAAAACTGGTTCAACAAATCTTCCCATCTCCGATCTCGAGAATCGCCGATGTGTATCCGAAGAGTTCATACGTCGGGCATCCGAGGAGCCCCTTTAAATTATCGGCTTTTATCAATGCCTTGTAATTTTTATGCCACACCTCGGGTAATTTTTTCCCGTGGGGCGATATCCTCTTGCATTCGATCTCCAACGCCGAACTGCATCCGAGGTGTAATTTTTTGCCGAGCTCCAACGCTGGTCGGCATCCGAGGTGTCATAGACTACCTCGGTCATGAAAAGTTTGGAGGAGTTCAACCAAACATAATGCCGGAAAAGCCCTCTAGGGAGACAACCACTCGCGTCCGATCTTGATGCCGGACTGCATCCGAGGTGTCTTTTTGTAGCCGAAGTCTAATGTTGTTCGGCATCCGAAGTGTCATAGATTACCTCGGTCTTGGAAAGTTTGGAGGAGTTCGTCCAAGCTTATTGCCGAAAACGTCCTCTGTGGAGCCAGCCACTCGCGTCCGAGTTTTATGCCAGGCTGCTTCCGAGGTGGTGCTCCACCTCGGCTTTAGGCTGATATATCTTACGGATTTTTTCTGAATGGTGCAATTTATTCTCTGCCGAGATGTATAGCCAGTAGCCCTCAAGGTGTGTGTCAGTCTAAAATCCGAGACGCACCTGAAGGATGACATAAGACCGCTGATCCCAATAGCCCCTGAGACTCAGGTCGATTCACGAAATCGGCCTGAGGATCAACTTCTAGCTCGGCAGCATACTTAGGAACACAAAAGCGGTGTGCACAGACCTCGAGACTCAGGTTGGGTGCGGCCGACCAACCTGAGGATCATAATCTCCTCGGAAACTGTATTGCACTTAAATTTTCTGCATTGAATTGTCAATGCAGTAGCCCCCGAGACTTGGGTTGGGCAACATGGCCGACCCTAGGATCATACCTCCCCGGGAACTAGTTCAACCGTCATGTATGTTTTGACAACACCGAGGTGGAGTTCAGCAGGAAAGATGCCGAACTGTAGTTTAGCAAAGAGTTTCCTAGCAAGACCATCACGCCGAACACCTCAACCACGAGAATGTCCCGCTTCCTGAAAGGAAAACATAAAATAGGTGAAAGATGTTATAAGCTCAAAAGACCAAAAAACTTGCGTAAAAAACTTTACATCTAGATTGAATCAAATTTTTTGGTGCCAATACGAAATTGGTCTTAAAAGTGTGCTTCCGTCGTGCTTTGACATGACACATCCGATCTCTAGACTTCAAGTGGGCCAGCCTTCGGCTTCAACCTCCCTATCCCGAAGGCAGAGTGTTTCTCAGGCCAGTTTAGCGAACTAAACGCGAGCGGCTTTAGAGAGAAACCAGGCTACCCGGCTATTGATCATACACTTGAGTCGAGAAAGGAGTGGTAGAAAAAGACTTTGCAATGACTAAGAAGAAAACATCTATTATAAAACGGATCATATTAATTTAAGAGCCCCCAAGTGACTTGGGTAAAAGAATTTTATGTATAATGATTGTATGTACCGAAGTACTTATATAATATCTGTGTTCGCCCAAACTTTGAACGCGTCTTAGCCGACCGTCGGCTTCTCCCTCTTCGGCCAAGGGCCGAAAAGTGTTATCTACTCCGCCTACCGAGAATATCGACGGTGTTTCGGATAACCAGGCAATCAGGCCATCAGGCTGTAACAGACAAAGCGCGCCCAGGGAACTTATGCTATATTACTTATGTAACGTAAGAAGCATCTTCAAAGAAAATAGTGCCCCCAACGGTACCTTTCTTTGGTCGCTCATGATTACTATGAGACTTGTGCAATAGATTTGTGTACGCGTGAGTTCCGTCGTGTGCCGACCATAGTTGAAAACAATAAGAGCGCTAGCTTTCGGCTTCACCCGTCTGAGGTACGAGTTCGGATGACCCGATCGTAACAATCGCAGAGGTGCTCCCTTTACTCCCTAGCCGAACAATCGGGGACATAGGGGTAAGCACAGGAGCCAGGCAACCCAGCTTTGCGGAACACTTAAGTCAACATGATGCATATTTTGGCATAATACACGAGCAAGGAAAGAAGCTGTACAATAATAATCACATGCAAAGAGAAAAGGTTTCATAAAGGAAGCCCCCAAGTAAACGGGGTATTTTAATTTGTTTGTAACAAACAAAGTTTTGACAAAGAAAGTTTTTCACAAACAACTTTTTGTCAAAAAAGTATAACGCTTGGTCGAACCGAACAAAATTAGAAAGCTGAAAATATTTTAACATGAAAGCGACTTAGCTTGTTAATGTGCTCGGTGTCGATGACGTGATCCGGGCTTGTGGCGGGACGAGGACGCCCATCGAACTTTTGACAGATCCGATATGGTGCATAGTCTTTGGCATGACCGAGGTCCCAGCCCCCAAGCCCGAGATGACCGAGCGAGGAGCTCGGCATTCCGAAGTAGTGACACGGCTCGGCCTATGTGGTGAGGCGAAGCCCCCGGTCCAGCCGAGGTGGCGGAGTAGGTCGGCAAGGTGACGCCGAACTGACCGCGCGACGCAGCCGAAGCCGATTACCTGCACACATAAAATAGTGCGAGCAAGAGATAATTATAACAATAAAAAATGCATAATTAATTTATACGAATAGAATAAATAAAGAAATATGGCCTGAGCGCCGAGGACGGTTGGACGAAGTTTCCAACGCGTAGGTCGGCTGGTGACGCCGAAGTCCCCGAAGTAGGTTGATGAAGAGATGGCGAAGCCCCTGTCTCGTAGAGGTGACAGAGCAGGTCGGTAAGGTGACACTGGAGCCCCCATGCCAAACGAGATGTTGAAGCGGGTCGGCGTAGTGGATATCGGCTTCAATAAGCGATGGTGCGGCTATGCCGATGCAGGTCAAAATTTGTAACATGGTCAAGGCCAGCGTGATGAAGTGACCGCGTGGCGATACCGGCGCACGTGACCCATGCAATCCGTCGGACAACGACGTTGTCTTGACGATTATTGTGGAGATTAGTGCCGAACTCTTGGTTGGCTCACCGAACTGATGATCCGAAGTGATAGTCGTTGGCTCGATAAAGCGACGGCGCAGTCGATGCTGACGTCGGTCGGCAGCCGTGGAGCAACGTGTTTGTGCTGGTTTGACATCGGCACGACGATGAATATTACCTCGAAAAAGGCTTAAACTTTGTAGGCACGTGTTTGAGAACAAAACACAATACCCTACAAAAAAAGTTCCTTCAAAAAGGACGTCCGATAACTCGTTCATGAAAAAAGATGAACTTGAGTCGGATTCGTTTTCGCGCAGGAAATAGATCCGAAAATTGATGCACTAATCGGACGTTTCCCGGAGTTTGAACGGTCGGATCGAGCTGAAATTTTCGGTATGGGAATTCCGCCGCCGATGAACGGTTGGATCTTCCAAAGGACGTCCGAGCTAACTGCAGGACTCCACGCCCTAAACTCGTCCAGATTCCCGTTCAGATTCGATTGGGCTCCGGTAAATCAGAGATTGCCGGAGATTCCTCCATCGGAACGCGACAAAATTTTACAGGGTTGTTGTGGGTTCAATTCCGCACAGTTCGACCGAAGCAATCATCAAAGTAACGCTCGAGGAGGCAGGGACGGCGAGCATGAGTTTGCTGTCCCGAAAAACTGCACGATCGCCCGGGGGCAATGTTGACGTTGAGCCCCCGAGCTCCATGGAGGATTCCTCCATGATCTCGGCTGAGATCGGAGTTGATGATGAAGAAGAACCCCATCCGATCTTGATGATCTTACGTGGAGCATAGTCCTCGGTCTAGCCGAGGTGACCAGTCAAGTCGGTGACGAAGATGCCGACGTTGACGACGAAGCTCGGTTCCGACGCGTGGATCGCAGTGGAGCCGAGCTGAAATCCTATCGCACCGCAGCGACTACCCAGCAGCCTCTCAATGAAAGCACCAATGTCGGTGTCAAAACCGGCGTATCTCATAGTAGGGGTCCTAAGCTAGGCGTCTTGGAGCGATGGTAACATGGACACAGGATTTTACCCAGGTTCGGGCTCTCTGAAGGAGATAATACCTTACGTCCTGCTTTGATTGTATTGATATGGGGATAGTACATATTACAGGTATCTAACACGAGATTATGAGATGTAATGTAATGATCTATTGCCTAGCCTGGCCTCGGTTTATATATGCACCAGGGGCCTAGGGTTTAAAGGAGTCCTTGTCTTGTGCGCCAAGTCTTGTGGAAACCTCCTTGTGGTCGGCATGGGCTGCCCGAAGTGGCCCATGAGTGAACCGCCATCGGGGTCCTCGGCCCAACCCACCTGGTCGGGATACGACATAGCGAGTACCCCCTAGTCCGGGACACCCTCAACGGGATCTCCCTTAGGTGGGGGAGGATCTCCTAGAATGTCAATAGGCAAATTGTGTTTGAGAATAGGTGCTTGCCTAAATAGTATCTCGTCTATTTCATTCCTTTCATTCATATGCATATCATTTTCATGGTGTAGCAAATATTGTTCTAACATATCAGTAGGAGGCACGACAATAGAAGCAAGACCAATAATTTTATCTTTACTAGATAATTCTTTCTCATGCGGTTGTCTACCAAACTAACAGAAATTAAATTCATGAGACACATCATCAAAACTCACTTTAACATTTTCTCTAACATAGTCAATTTCAGCATTAACGATATTCAAGAAAGGTCTACCGAATATAATGGGACAAAAATTATCTTGTAGTGAACCAAGTACTAAGAAATCAGTAGGGCATTTGATTTTTTTCACACAAGACTTCAACATCTCGAACAATCCCAAGCGGTGAAATAGTATCTCTATTTGCAAGTTTAATAGTGACATCAATGTCTTCAATCTCAGAGGGTGCTATATCATTCATAATTTCTTGATATAAAGTAAAAGGAATATCACTCACACTAGCACCCATGTCACATAAACCATGATAGCAATGATCTCCAATTTTAACAGAAACAACACGCATGCCAACAATGGGTTTATCCTTATCTAGCACATCATGTTCGTTCCTAGCAGGTTTTGCGATTCTAGCAGCCTCATCGTAGAAGTAAATAACCTGACCATCAATATTATAAACCAATATATCTTTAACCATAGCAATATTAGGTTCCACATTTATTTGTTTAGAAGGTTTGGGTGTTCTAACATTGCTTTTATTAACCACAGTTGTAGCCTTAGCATGTTCCTTAATCCTAACAGGAAAAGGTGGTTTCTCAATGTAAGTAGTGGGCACAACTGGATAACATTATAGATTATTGTTTCATCTTTAGCATTAATAGGTTCCTGTAATAGTTTTTCAATGGGTGGATGATATTTAAACTACTTCTCCTTGGGGAGATTAACGTGAGTAGCAAAAGTTTCACAAAAGGAAGCTACTATCTCATAGTCAAGTCCATATTTAGCGCTAAACTTATGAAAAGTATTGGTTTCCATAAAAGATTTAACACAATCAAACTCAAGTTTTATACCTGACTCTTTACCTTTTTTGAGTTCCCAATCTTTAGAGTTGTGTTTAATTATTTCCAGAAGATCCCACTTGAACTCAATAGTTATCTTCATAAAGGAACCAGTAGAAGAAGAATCGAGCATCAATTGGTCATTATAAGAAAGCTGAGCATAAAAGTTTTGTATTATTATTTCTCTTGAGAGATCATGATTAGGGCAAGTGTGCATCATAGATTTAAGCCTCCCCCAAGCTTGAGCAATGCTTTCTCCTTCACGAGGCCAAAAATTATATATATAATTCTGATCACGATGAACCAGATGCATAGGATAAAACTTCTGGTGTAATTCCAGCTTCAACCGATTCCAATCCCATGATCCAGCATCATCCAACAGCATGTACCAAATCAATGGCTTTCCCTCCAAAGATAAAGGAAACACCTTCTTCTTAACTCTATGCTCGGATAAACCTGCAATCTTAAATAATCCACAAATCTCATCTATATATATCAAGTGCAAATTGATACTTGTGATCTGCGTTGGGTTTTCCGTGAAGAGGAACGGGTTATTGTAGCACAAAGTGGGTAAGTATTTCCCTCGGTTATGAAACGAAGGTTTATCAAACCAATAGGAATATCAATCCTCAACCATCTTCAGCGGCTGCACACAAAAGATCAAACAACTTGCATCCAACGCGGGCAAGAGGGTTGCAATCCCCTTGATCTCGTTATTTGCAAGCAAATGAGTTGTGTAGATAATTGTAAATTGCAAAATAAAATAAAAAGTAAATAAAGGCAGCAAGGTAATAGTAGCGTTTGTAAATTTACATGTCAATAGACCCGGGGGGGCATAGTTTTCCCTAGCGGCATCTCTCATGTAGGCAGCATACGGTGGGTAACAAATTACTGTTGGGCAATTGATAGAAAAGCGGATAGTTATGAGATTTTCACGGCAATGATCAAGTGTATATAGGCATCACGTTTATAAACAAAAAGGCCGACTCCTGCCTGCACCTATTACTATTACTCCACTTCAAGAGCGCTTCTATGCTTGCCTCTCTATGTATTAAGTTCATGACAAACAGAGTAATGCATGGAGAACAATGACATGATGTAGACAAAGTAAACTAAAGCAATATGAATAAACCCCATCGTGTTATCCATAGTAGCAACAACACAAAGACACATCTTGTCCCCTACTTTGTCACTGGGATATAGAAACTCGTCAGGTTGAACCTAGCACAACGCACCACTCCGACTGAAGATAGATCAATCTACTTGGCCAAAGCACATCAATAAATGGGAGAGAATTACGAAGCTATAATGATCATGCAAATAAGAATCTTAATATTCAGAGGTGACTCAAATACTTTTCATGAATAATCTGAACATAAACCCACAATTCATCGGATCCCAACAAACACACCACACAATAGGATTACATCGGATAGATCAAAGCGAACATGCGATAACCATTGTATTGAAGATCAATAGATAGAGAGATTGCCATCTATGTACCAGCTATGGACCCATAGGTCTGTAGTGAACTACTCACACATCATCATGAGGGCAGCAAGGTTGATGTAGAGGCCCTCCGTGATCGATCCCCCCCCTCCGGCAAGGTGCCGGAACGAAGGTCCAGATGGCCTCGCAATGGAACAGAGACTTGCGGCGGCGTAAAAAGAGTTTCGGGACTGCCTCTAGGTTTTTTGGAATACTAGAGAATTTATAGGCCAGAGAGGGGCCTCGGGAGAGCCACGAGGGGGCCAGCACACATCAGGGCACCCCCCCAGGGCGCGCCTTGTTGTGTGTTGGTGCCCTCGTGCGGTCTCCTGACTCCTCCCGAAGCTTCCAGGTATTCTTTCGGTCCATAAAAAATCATCAAAAAGTTTCATGGCAATTGGACTTCGTTCGGTACTGTAGACCTGAAAAGTAAAAAAAACATGCAGAAATTAGCAACTGGCACTGGGCACTGGGTCAATAGGTTAGTGCTCAAAAATATTATAAATTGGCAAATAAATACCCAAAAATTATCCTAGAATGATAATATATCAGCATGGAACAATCAAAAATAATAGATACGTTGGAGACGTATCAAGCATCCCCAAGCTTAATTCCTGCTCGTCCTCGAGTAGGTAAATAATAAAAACAGAATTTTTGATGTGACATGCTACCCATTATGTAATCTTATGCATGTATGCTCATTGAGAAACGATGAATCAACAAATATTAACATAGCAATACTTATAAGTATAAGAAACAAAATCATCAATCTTTCAAAGTATACGATCCTCAAAGAATGTTTACCCCCCCCATTCATCTTATTATATTAGCAAGGCATGGCTGCATCTTCACCATATTAATACAAATGTCAAGCACCACGGTGTCCAAGTCAGGCAATTGGATCGTACTTTTCAATATGCATCAACTTTTTATTCTTCACGCAATACATGGTCGTGAGCCATTGGACATAGCATTTAGGTGGAATAGAATATGGTGGTAGATATCAAAGGGGCAAAAAGTGGAGAAGATAGTCTCACATCAACTAGGCGTACCAACAGGCTATTGAGATGCCCATCGATAGATGTCGATGCAAGGAGTAGGGATTGCCATGCAAATGATGCACTAGAGCTATAAGTGTATGAAAGCTCAAATGAAGCTAAGTGGGGTGTGCATCCAACTTGCTTGCTCATGAAGACCTCGGGCATTTGAGGAAGGCCGTCATAAGAATATACAAGCCAAGTTTGTAAATAATGAAAAAATAATTCCCACTAGCATATGAAAATGACATATCATGAGACTCTCTATATGAGGAACAAGGTGCCACTTTGAGGCACAAGTGTGGTAAAGGATAGTAGCAAAGTCCCTTCTCTCATTTATCCCTCATTTTTTTATTCGGAATGGTGGGCTCATTTGGCCTCCCCCATCTTTATTTCCTCACTGGGACAATGCTCTAACAATGATGATTATCACACTTTTATGTACTTACAAATCGATATGAAGAACTGATATGAAGATATGACTCCATATAAATGCCTCTGGCAGTGTACCAGGATGTGCAATGATCTAGCATGACACGTATCAAAAATATGATGAACGGTGGCTTTGCCACAAATACTATGTCAGCTCTATATGATCATGCAAAGCAATATGATGATGAACGAACTAGTCATGTGAAGTGACGATGGAATTTGCATGGCACTATATCTCGGAATGGCTATGAAAATGCCATGATAGGTAGGTATGGTGGCTGTTTTGAGGAAGATATAATGAAGCTTATGTGGAACTGATCATATCATGTCACGGGGTTTGGATGCACCGGCGAAAGTTCCACTGATCCTCGAGGTGAGAATGGGCTATGCACGGTACCGAAGAGGCTAGCAAATATGAGAAGGTGAGATTCCGTATGTCCATGGTTTCACATTATCCATAAAAAACTCATATACTTGTTGAATATTTTTATCACAAATCAAAGTACTACTCACATGCCTCGAGGGAAGAGGTTGGTAGGAGTTAACCATCGCGCGCTTCCGACCCGAAACAACACTAGGATTTCAATGAGGAATAGAAATGCTCACACATCATCAGCATGCCCCTTTAATTTTTAGACGAACAAGTTAACCTCTCTTAATATCGACACCTCTACGAATTAACAATTATGAACTCACACCTTTTTCATATTACCACATCAATATCATTAACCCACAATTTCTCTATATGTGTTACATGATGGTTTTGATTATCACTCATTGAATACCTAATATTTTTGGACTAGACTTATGACCCATGCAAATTACCGTCACTATTTATTAACTCTCAAACAAATATAAGTGAAGAACGAGAGTGAAATTATTTCTATAAAATCTACATGCCACCGTGCTCAAAAAGATATAAGTGAAGTACTAGAGCAACTGCTAAGTTCAAAAGATATAAATGAAGCACATAGAGTGTTCTAACAAATTATAATGAAGGTGTGTCTCTCTTAAATAGGTGTGTCCAGCAAACAATGATTGTGGTAAACTGATAGTAAAAGAAAACAAAAACAAACTACGCTCCAAGCAAAACTCATATCATGTGACGAATAAAAATATAGCTTCAAGTGACATACCGATGGATTGAGACGAAAAAGAGGATGCATTCCGGGGCATACCCAAGCTTAGACGCTTGATTCATCCTTAAGATATTACCTTGGGGTGCCTTGGGCATCCCCAAGCTTAGGCTCTTGCCACTCCTTATTTATTTGTCCATCGTGATAACACCCAAAACTTGAAAACTTCAATCACACAAAACTCAACAAAACTTCGTGAGATCCGTTAGTATAAGAAACATATTGCATACTTTAGGTACTGTTATAAATTGATTCTTATTTCATAAATTCATAATAGGTACTGTAATCTAACTTCTCCATGGCTTATACCCCCCGATACAATCCATAGCATAATCAAAACAAGCAACTATGCAAGCAAAAAACAGAATCTTTCTAAAACAGAACAGTCTGTAGCAATCTGTAGAGAACCTATACTTATTTAACTCTAAAAATTCTTAAAAATTAGGAAAACCTAGATAATTTGTATAGAAATACTTTGTAAAAATTCATATCATTTTCACACTCTAGTAAAAAATGCAAATTCCTGTACTGGAGTCAAAAGTTTCTGTTTTGTTTCAGCATCGATTCTACTCATCTTGTGAGTCATCCCAAAGGCTTTACTTGGCACAAACACTAATTTAAACACAAAAACATAATCATTATAGAGGCAATAATCATGTTATCAAAAAGAAACATAAATTAAAGAGAAAAAAATAAAGATAACTATTGGGTTGCCTCCCAACGAGCGCTATTGTTTTATGCCCCTAGCTAGGATAATGCATAGTTTCAAGTGTTGTAATAGGCACGGAAATGATCCGTCATGCTATAATCATATTCCCTTCTTTCAGCAGCAAGTTTTCTAATAGGTAGGCAAAAATAATTGAAGGGACTAAACTTCACAGCACAAGGATCCGAGAGATCTATTTCAGGAGGAATAGGAGGCTCCTCTTTAGGTTTCTCATAGGTGATAACTATCTCCTCATTGTATAGGTTTCGATGAAGATATTTTATTAATTCTCGCTCAAGCTCATAACCCATTCCAAGTTTTGGAATAGCAAATTGATCATTATTTTCAGAGATTTTATCAACTAGGACATTACGTCGAACCTTCTTTCTAAGGTTTTCATCATAAGCAACATAATCCGTGGATCTTAGTTTTCTTATACCTTCCAACTCATAAAGAATTCCTTCTATTGGTGGGCACTCACAATTGACCCTATAATAAGCAAATATATCCCTAGCCTCTTGCATGATATTGTCAAATTCTTGAACAAGAAATATAGTGGCAAGACGTTTAGTGGGAGCTTCCTGAATATTAGAGAATTCTAGAAATAACCATTGTATGAAACGGTGCATATGGACAAATTGTCTTTCCAATTGTGCTATAAGCAAAGATATAGCATCCGCACAACTTGTAGTTCTAGCAACAATGGAACCTCCTATTAATGGTAATGATCCCGCACAAGTGAAAAAATCTTGAATCACACTTTCACCAATAATATTTCCACTACCTATATAGAGTTTATTTGTTCGCATAGTGGGTTCACTTTTAGAAGGATCATCATTCGCAAGAGTATCAAGTTTTTCCTTAGCAACTTCGTCAAAATTTCTTTTCGCATTATTAGCACAAGGTGAAGTTGGATGTTCAAGGGCTTCCGCACTAGAGGCGGAAACACCACTAATTTCAAAATCAGACATGATAGCAACTTCAAGCAAGCAAAGAAGTAAACTAGCAACAAGCAAAGATAAATATTTTTGTATTTTTCATTTTTATGAGACAAACTAAATATAACGGCAAATAAAAAGATAAATGATAACCCACAAGTGTAGGGGGTCGTTTGTAGCCTTTTTCGATAAGTAAGAGTGTCGAACCCAACGAGGAGCTAAAGGTAGAACAAATATTCCCTCAAATCCTAGCGACCGCCGATACAACTCTACGCACGCTAATGCTTGCTTTACCTAGAACAAGTATGAAACTACTTTGTAGGTGATAGGATAGTTTGCACGAATAACACTAGAAGTACTTAGCGGGAATAAAACTATGAGTAAATTGCAAGATAGTAAAGTTAGTTGTTTAGTAGAAAGTTTTTGTCAATCAAGAAGGTTATTTGTCCCTAGGCAATTGATAACTAGATCGGTAATCATTCTTGCAATTTTACATGAGGGAGAGGCATGAGCTAACATACTTTCTCTACTTGGATCATATGCACTTATGATTGGAACTCTAGCAAGCATCCGCAACTACTAAAGATCATTAAGGTAAAACCCAACCATAGCATTAAGTATCAAGTCCTCTTTACTCCCATACGCAACAACCCACCTACTCGAGTTTATGCTTCTGTCACTCAAGCAACCCACCATAGGCAAATCATGAACATATTGCAACACCCTACAGCGGGGATCGCTCACGTTTGCATGAGACGGAGGGCACCGTAGGACAGCACCATAATAAAATATACAATCATACCAACCACGATCATCAATTAGCCCATAGGACAAAGCGGATCTACTCAAACATCATAGGATAGCCATATATCATTGGGAAATAGTATATGGAGTTGAGCACCATGTTTAAGTAGAGATTATAGCGGGGAGAAGGGGAGTTACACCGCTGCATAGAGGGGGAGAGAGTTGGTGTTGACGGCGGCGAAGTTGTTGGAGTAGATCGCCGTCACGATGCTTACCCCGTCGGCGTTCCGGCGCCACCGGGAGAGAGGGGGAGAGAGCCCCCCTCCTTCTTCTTCTTCTTCCTTGGCCTCCCCCCTAGATGGGAGGAGAGTTCCCCCTCTGGTCCATGGCCGCCATGGCGGCGGAGGGGCAGGAGCCCCTCCTAGATTGGATCTCCCTCTCTGTTCTCTTCTGTTTCACGTTCCTGTTTTCTGGCCGAAAACCGTTTCTTATATTCTCGGAGATCCGTAACTCCGATCGGGCTGAAATTTTGAGGGGATTTTTATACAAAAATTAGCTTCCTTGCGGCCAAAGGAGAGCTCCAACCGACATACGAGGTGAGCAGCACCCACCAGGGCGCGCATGGGCCCTGGTGGCGCGCCCTGGTGTATTGTGGGGGCTGTGGGCCTCCGTTTGCTTTGATTCCACTTCTCAAAATTCACAAATATTCCAAAAAAATCTCCGTAAATTTTTATCGCGTTTGGACTTCATTTGATATGGATATTCTGCGAAACAAAAAACATGCAACAAACAGGAACTGGCACTGGGCACTGGATCAATAGGTTAGTCCAGTAAATCATATAAATTTTTGCCAAAAGTATGTGGAAGTTGTATAATATTGGCATGAAACAATCAAAAATTATGGATACGACGGAGACGTATTAGCATCCCCAAGCTTAATTCATGCTCGTCCTCGAGTAGGTAAATGATAAAAAGATAATTTTTGATGTGGAATGCTACCTAGCATAATCTTGATCATATATCTAATCATGGCATGAATATTAAGACACAAGTGATTCAAAGCAATAGTCTAGTTTTGACATAAAGACATTAATACTCAGGCATCCCAACAAACAATCATGTCTTTCAAAATATCAAGGCTAAAGAATGCTATCCCTACAAAATCATATAGCCTTGTCATGATCTGTCTTCTTAACACAAAGTATAGATCATGTACTACCCCGGTGTCAGCCAAGCAATTGGTTCATACTTTTTAACGTGCTTCAGCATTTTCAACTCTCACGCAATACATGAGCGCAAGCCATGGTTATAGCACTATGGGTGGAATAGAATATGGTGGTAGGTTTCAAAGGGGTAAAAGTAGAGAAGAAAGTCTCGCATCAACTCAGCGTATCAACGGGCTATGGAGATGCCCATCAATAGATATCAATGCGAGAAGTAGGGATTGTCATGCAACGGATGCACTAAGAGCTATAAGTGTATGAAAGCTCAATATGAAACTAAGTGGGTATGCATCTAACTCTATATGAAAAATTCCCACTAGTATATGAAAGTGACAACACAGGAGACTCTCTATATGAAAAACATGGTGCTAATTTGAGCACAAGTGTGGAATTAGCATGCCCCTTCTACTTGTTTCATTTTTTTATTTTTTTTCCGTTTTTTATTTTTCCTTTTTTTATTTTTTTTATTTTTTTTCTTACTTTGTCCGGAGCCTCTTCCCGACTTGTGGGGGAATCATAGTTTCCATCATCCTTTCATCACTGGGGCATGCTCTAATAATGAAAAATGATGATCATCACACTTCTATTTACTTACAACTCAATACTACAACGATAGTAGAACAAAGTATGACCCTATATGAATGCAATGATCTAGCGTAGCAAAGATATCAAAAAACGGACAAGCCATGAAAACATCATGCTAGCTATCTTACGATCATGTAATGCAATATGACAATGAATGCTCAAGTCATCAAAATGGAGGCGGTGGAAGTTGCATGGCAATATATCTCGGAATGGCTATGGAAATGCCATAATAGGTAGGTATGGTGGCTGTTTTGAGGAAGATATAATAAGGCTTATGTGTGATAGAGCGTATCATATCACGGGGTTTGGATGCACCGGCGAAGTTTGCACCGACTCTCGAGGTGAGAAAGGGCAATGCACGGTACCGTAGAGGCTAGAAAATTGCGGAAAGGTGAGAGTGCGTATAATCCATGGACTCACATTAGTCATAAAGAACTAACATACTTATTGCAAAAGTTTAATTAGCTCTCTTGAAGCAAAGTATTACTACGCTTGCTCCTAGGGGGGGAGGTTGGTAGGAATAACCATCGCGCGCCCCCGACCTTCACACAAAGATAGACAATCAAGGATAAATTGTGCTCCAACTTCCTAGCATAACGGGAGACTATACGTGCATGCTTCGGGAATCACAAACCTTAACACCAATATCTTACTAAACACGATCATCCACTAGTACCTCCCACATATTATTATCTCCATATCGCAAAACTATTGCAAGGAATCAAACATGTCATATTCAGTGATCCCTAAGTTTTATGTAGGATTTTATGACTAACCACGCAAATGACCAATTCCTGTTGACTCTCTAAATAGATATAAGTGAAGAAAGAGAGTTTAATTCTTTCTACAAAAGATCATGCTCTAATAAATATAAGTGAAGCAAAAGAGCATTCTACGAATAACAGTTTTCTATGTGAAGAGAAACAGGCAATCCAGACTTCAAATGATATAAGTGAAGCACATGAAGCATTCTATAAGGCCATACTCAAAAGATATAAGTGAAGTGCAATGAGCATTCTATAAATCAACCATGGATTATCTCATACCAGCATGGTGCATAAAATAAAAGTGAAAACTAAACGCAAAAGACGCTTCAAGATTTGCACATATCACATGAATGAAACGAATCCGAAAACATATCGATACTTGTTGAAGAAAGATGGGATGCCTTCTGGGTCATCCCCAAGCTTAGACGCTTGAGTATCCTTGGATATTTACTTCGGGTGCCTTGGGCATCCCCAAGCTTGAACTCTTGCCTCTCCTTCTTCTCCTCATATCGAGACCTCCTCGATCTTCGAACACTTCATCCACACAAAACTTAACAGAAGACTGGTAAGATCCGTTAGTATAATAAAGCAAAATACTACTCTAAGTAATGTTGCAAACCAATTCATATTTTATATTTGCATTATACCTGCTGTATTATAAATTTTCTATGGCTTACACCACCGATAAAATCGATAGTTTCATCAAAACAAGCAAAACAATGCATCAAAACAGAATCTGTCTTAAACACGACAGTCTGTAGTAATCTGAACTTTGACCATACTTCTGTAACTCCAACAATTCTGAAAAATTATGAAAAATTAAAAAAATTGTATACAAATACTGTGTAAAAAATTCAGAAACTTTTCACGTTCCAGTAAAAAATGAAAATTCACGCACTACAGCCAAAGTTTCTGTTTTTACACCGCACATACCAACAAGCAATCTAATCATCCTAAAGGCAAATCTTGGCACATTATTTTTATACTACAATGGATTTGTACAAGGGGATAATTATTTTTGTTGGAAAAGTTTCCATGATTCAAGATTCACAAAGTTTCCATGGGCATGAACAAAAGTTCAAGGACGTCCCCCACTTCAACGATGCTCATCATCTCTTCTCACTTTCACCTTTCCTTTTGTGAAGTTTTAGGTTCCCCTCTATATTTTTTTTTGTTTTTTAAACTTTATAAAAGCACACAACAGAAATAAATGACTCCCTAAAACTTCCGGGTTGTCTCCCTGGTAGCGCTTTCTTTAAAGCCATTAAGCTAGGCATAAAGTGCTCAAGTAAAGGATCCACCCGGATCCCAAGGTATATCAAAGCCAATTTTAATTAGCAATGATTTGTAATTTAGTAGTGAGCACAAAGTGATATATATATCATGCAATAACGAAGTCTAGCTCTCTTCCTATGCATTGGCATGCCATACAAGAACAATTCAGGCACATTAAGTAAAGGCCAATGCATAATATAAACACTTTCTTGCAATTTTATAGTATTGGAAACATAGAGAGGTGAAGATGTAGTTCCTCTCTCATAATAATTGCAAGTAGGAGCAGCAAGCACATGCATATTATATTCATCAAAATCATCATGTGTAGTAGCTAAACGCAACCCATCTATATAATCCTTAATAAGAGCAAACTTCTCCGATATAGTGTAGTTGGGAGAATTCAAAAAGATAATAGGACTTTTATGTGTGGGTGCAATAGAAACAATTTCATGCTTAACATAAGGAACTATAGCAAGTTCATCTTCATAAGCATAATTCATATTGGCATCATGGCCACAACCATAGCAAGCATCAAGTTCATCAAAAAGGGATATTTCAAATGAATCCAAGGGATCATAGCAATCATCATAGCATTCATCATGGCATTCATCCTTCGGTATGTGCGAAGGGTAATTAAAGAATGTATGAGTTGAAGAGTTACTCTCATTAGAAGGTGGGCACGGGTAGCTAATCCGCTCTTCCTCCTTTTGTTCTTCGCTCTCCTCCTCATCTTTTTCATCTAATGAGCTCACAGTTTCAGCAATTTCTTCTTCCATAGATTCCTGCAAAATATTAGTCTCTTCCAAGGCAGCGGTCATTCCTTCAATAAATTCTTTAACATAAGCATTAGAAGCATAGTTTTCATAGCAATATTTAAGTATGGCAAAAAAATTAGATTCGTAAAGAGTAGCATCATACTTTTCAATCAAAGAAGCAATTTCAAATGCACCCTTAAAAGCAACAAATTCTTCACTTTGTTCAACATCAAAATAACAATAGGCTTCCTTGGCATAAGAAGATAGTATTTCATTATCATTAAACACGCATTGGTAGGGAAGGTGTTTTTTAGTTTCTTCAGAACAACAAGTAAAATCATGTATATCGCATAAATTCCAAGCATAGCAACACAAAGTATTAATTTGATGCCACAAGAGTTTCCCTTTTTGAGATATGCGGTGTCGCACATAATAAGCTTGCTCATTTAATGATTTCCCCTCAACTAAGCTAGTTGGGTTTTCAGCACGAGCACAAATGGATCGAAGATGATCCAAGTAATATTCTTCGACAGTACGGAGCACTAGTGGTTCCTCAACTTTTGGAGCAGCAAGTACATCTATTTTTTTTGGTATTTTGCGTTTCCTACCCATATCTAAAGATAGAAAACAAGAGCTCAAAATAAAAACTACTTAGTGATAAATAAAACAAGCACACACAAGAATATTCACCCCACGCTATTGCTCCCTGGCAACGGCGCCAGAAAAAGGTCTTGATAACCCACAAGTGTAGGGGATCATTTGTAGCCTTTTTCGATAAGTAAGAGTGTCGAACACAACGAGGAGCTAAAGGTAGAACAAATATTCCCTCAAGTTCTATCGACCACCGATACAACTCTACGCACGCTAATGCTTGCTTTACCTAGAACAAGTATGAAACTACTTTGTAGGTGATAGGATAGTTTGCACGAATAACACTAGAAGTACTTAGCGGGAATAAAACTACGAGTAAATTGCAAGATAATGAAAGTTAGTTGTTTAGTAGAAAGATTTTGTCAATCAAGAAGGTTATTTGTCCCTAGGCAATTGATAACTAGACCGGTAATCATTCTTGCAATTTTACATGAGGGAGAGGCATGAGCTAACATACTTTCTCTACTTGGATCATATGCACTTATGATTGGAACTCTAGCAAGCATCCGCAACTACTAAAGATCATTAAGGTAAAACCCAAACATAGCATTAAGTATCAAGTCCTCTTTACTCCCATACGCAACAACCCACCTACTCGGATTTATGCTTCTGTCACTCAAGCAACCCACCATAGGCAAATCATGAACATATTGCAACACCCTAGAGCGGGGATCCCTCACGTTTGGGTGAGATGGAGGGCACCGTAGGACAGCACCATAATAAAATATACAATCATACCAACCACGATCATAAATTAGCCCATAGGACAAAGCGGATCTACTCAAACATCATAGGATAGCCATATATCATTGGGAAATAGTATATGGAGTTGAGAACTATGTTTAAGTAGAGATTACAGCAGGGAGAAGGGGAGTTACACCGTTGCATAGAGGGGGAGAGAGTTGGTGTTGACGGCGGCGATGTTGTTGGAGTAGATCGCCGTCACGATGCTTACCTCTCTGTTCTCTTCTGTTTCACGTTCCTGTTTTCTGGCCGAAAACCGTTTCTTATATTCCCGGAGATCCGTAACTCCGATCGGGCTGAAATTTTGAGGGGGTTTTTATCCAAAAATTAGATTCCTTGCGGCCAAAGGAGAGGTCCAACTGACATACGAGGTAAGCAGCACCCACCAGGGCGCGCCTGGGCCCTGGTGGCGCGCCCTGGTGTATCGTGGGGGCTGTGGGCCTCCGTTTTCTTTGATTCCACTTCTCAAAATTCAAAAATATTCCAAAAAAATCTTCGTAAATTTTTATCGCGTTTGGACTTCGTTTGATATGGATATTCTACGAAACAAAAAGCATGCAACAAAGAGGAACTGGCACTGGGCACTGGATCAATTGGTTAGTCCAATAAATCATATAAATTGTTGCCAAAAGTATGTGGAAGTTGTATAATATTGGCATGAAACAATCAAAAATTATAGATACGACAGAGACGTATCAATAAACAAGTGAATGAAAATTTTGTGAAGTTACTTGATAGTTGATGATGATATTCCCCGGCAACGGCGCTAGAAATCCTTCCTGATACTTGTGATCTGCGTTGTGTTTTCCATGAAGAGGAACGGGTTATTGCAGCACAAAGTGGGTAAGTATTTCCCTCAGTTATGAAACCAAAGTTTATCGAACCAATAGGAATATCAATCCTAAACCGTCTTCAGCAGCTGCACACAAAAGATCAAACAACTTGCACCCAACGCGGGCAAGAGGGTTGTCAATCGCCTTGATCTCGTTATTTGCAAGCAAATGAGTTGTGTAGATAATTATAGATAATTTTAAATTGCAAAATAAAATAAAAAGTAAATAAAGGCAGCAAGGTAATAGTAGCATTTGTAAATTTATAAGTGAATAGACCCGGGGGCCATAGTTTTCCCTAGCGGCATCTCTCATGTAGGCAACATACGGTGGGTAACAAATTATTGTTGGGCAATTGATAGAAAAGCGGATAGTTATGCGATTTTCACGGCAATGATCATGTGTATATAGGCATCACGTCCATAAACAAATAGGCCGACTCCTGCCAACTCCACTTCAAGAGCGCTTCTATGCTTGCCTCTTTACGTATTAAGTTCATGGCAAACAGAGTAATGCATGGAGAACGATGACATGATGTAGACAAAGTAAACTCAAGCAATATGAATAAACCCCATCGTGTTATCCTTAGTGGCAGCAATACAAAGACGTATCACAAATTAGGATGAGTTGTTCCGTCTCCTGCATAAGGATTAGCTAGCAGTTTCTCTAACATACCCGAAAGAATATCATAATAAATATTTTCAGAAAGTTTAGTAGGTTGGGGAGCGGCCTTTGCCACTTCCATTCAAGGTGAAAATACCACGAACAAACCTCTCAAAGGATTATCATCCATAGTAACAAGCAACATTAAATTTCAGCACGTACCAAAAATGTTTCCTTACCAAATTCCGATTACCGAAGGCGCTTCACTCCCCGGCAATAGCACCAAAAAAGAGTATTGATGACCCCCAAGTATAGGGGATCAATCGTAGTCCTTTCGATAAGTAAGAGTTGCTACTTGTAAACTGCGTTGAAATTTTTCCCGAAGAGGAGAGGAGATGCAGCACAATAGAGATAAGTATTTTCCTCAGTGAGAACCAAGGTTATCGATCCAATAGGAGAACCACGCAAATTCCCGTCTTTAGCGCCTACACACAAAAGAGCACACACTTGCACCCAACGCGGGCAAGAGGGTTGACAATCCCCTTGAACTCGTTACGTCCAAGCGATAAGTAGTGATAGATAGATAAATTGATAAATATAAATTGCAAATGAAAATAAAGTATATAATGGGAGTAATATTTTGAGAGATTTTGTAATAATATTTGTGAAGAGACCAGGGGGGGCATAGTGTTCGCTAGAGGCTTCTCTCTTGAAGAAGGCACATGACGGGTAAACAAATTAATGTTGGGAAATTGATAGAAAAGCGCATAGTTATGCAATATTTATTCACAACAATAATCATGTATATAGGCATCACGTCTGTCGGAATCGGGGCTCCGCAAAACCCACTGAGGTTCGAACACTGGGGTGCGCTCGCCCTCCAATCCTGCTCAATCTCACAACTTCCCATCGATTCTACGGCGGTGCTCGTAGGAGGAAACAAATGGGAGGCACGCAATCTTTACCCAGGTTCGGGCCACCTTGCGGTGTAAAACCCTACTCCTGCTTTGTGGTGGATTGGCCTCTCGAGGAGGTTGTGGATGAACTAGTACAGTGGTTGGATGGCCTCACGAGGGCTCTTGGTGGTGATGAACTCGACTTGGTTTCCCCTCTACGATGGGAGCTCGTCCCTATTTATAGGGGCCACGGTCCTCTTCCCTAGTTGCACCGGCGGAAAGGGATCCCACAACGGCAAATTTGAAAGGGGACAGGTAGTACACCCTATCCTGACTAAAGGTGGTCTTCACCTGCAAAGCCTCTGGGTGTGACGCAACAGTGGGCTCGGCGATGACATCCGTCCTGCCGAGCTCATGGTCTCGGTCCTCTTGCACTGGGAAGGACACCTTTGGGGGGTTCCTTGAGAACCCGCATACGTCTTTGTCTCCTTTGCACCAAAGAGGAAACTGTCCTCCCTCTGCAACCGCTGGCGCCCGCCTGTCTTGTTCGTCAGAACCCACGTCACACCCGGCCTCACGAGGCCGGGTACTTGCATAGGAATCTCCGCTCCTCGGGAGGCGGCCTGAAGGGGTGCCGCTCCTCCGGAGGCCTTGGCGTTGTCCTCCTCGCGAGGCGGGGGCTCTCGCGAGGGACTTGACTTGGGGGGCTCATTGCAGGGCCGTACCGGGCCTTCATGGTGGGCCACGCGCTGGGCCGCAGGCAGGCAGGTCTGGGTACCCCCGTTCCCAGAACGCCGACAGTAGCCCCCGGGCCCAAGGCGTGCCAACCTTAGCTTCTGGCCGAAGGCAGGGGCGATGGGCGAAGCGCCATGGGCCCCCATTCGCCTGTGGGCCAGGCTCGACGCATGGCGCACGACGGGACGCGGACGGCCCCACTTTCCCACGTCGCCTCGGTAACCGCCCTTGCTGACAAAAAGCCTGGCACACGTGGCGGAACCATCATTGCCTCTCCTCGCGCCTGCCTTCTGCTGCTCCTTCATCCGTGGCTTGCGCCTTCTCCGCCGGGCTTCGCGTCTGCTTCCATCTGCCCCTCTACCATGGCTCCTAAGAGAAAAAGGGACAGGGCTTTGATGAAGTCAGGGTCCTGCCAGTTCCCGAGCCCGCGCTAGGCCGGTCCACCGTGCTCAATTTTGAGGGACTGGATAAGGTCCGGCGAGCAATTGCCGCCAGCACCAATGAGTGGGGGGCGACGACGATCTGGCTTGCCTATCGGTCTTCGGTTGAGCTGAGTGCCACCGACATCCCTGATATGTCTCCAACGTATCTATAATTTATGAAGTATTCATGCCATGTTTACAATAATTTTATATGATTTTGGTATGATTTTATTAGAACTAACCCGGACTGACGTTGTTTTCAGCAGAACTACCATGGTGTCGGTTTTTTTTTTGTGCAGAAATAAAAGTTCTCGGAATGGGCTGAAAATTTACGGACAATATTTTTGGAAAATATAAAAAATATTGGAGCAAAAAGATACCGGAGAGGAGTCCCGAGGCAGTCACAAGCCTAGGGCCCCCCAGGGCACGCCCCCCTGGCTTGTGGGTCCCTCGGGAATCCCCCTGACTTGATTCCAACGCCAAGTATTCCTATAAATAACAAAAACCCCAGAAATAAACCCAGATCGGGAGTTCCGCCGCTGCAAGCCTCTGTAGCCACGAAAAACCAATCAAGAGCCCGTTCCGGCACCCTGCCGGAGGGGGAAACCATCACCAGAGGCCATCTTCATCATCCCGGCGGTCTCCATGACGAGGAGGGAGTAGTTCACCCTCGGGGCTGAGGGTATGTACCAGTAGCTATGTGTTTGATCTCTCTCTCTCTCTCTATCTCGTGTTCTTGAGATGACACGATCTTGATGTACCGCGAGTTTTATTAATATAGATGAATCATATGGAGTTTTCCCCTCTCTATCTTCTTGTGATGAATTGAGTTTTCCCTTTGAAGTTTTCTTATCGGATTGAGTCTTTAAGGATTTGAGAACACTTGATGTATGTCTTGTGATGGGATATCCGTGGTGACAATGGGATGTTCTATTGATCCACTTGATGTATGTTTTGGTGATCAACTTGCGGGTTCCGTGACCTTGGGAATCTATGCATAGGGGTTGGCACATGTTTTCGTCTTGACTCTTCGTTAGAAACTTTGGGGAACTCTTTGAAGTTCTTTGTGTTGGATTGAACATGATGAATCGTAAATTGTGTGATGCATATCGTATAATCAAGCCCATGGGTACTCGTGGTGACATTGGAGTATCTAGGTGACATTAGGGTTTTGGTTGATGTGTATCTTAAGGTGTTATTTTAGTACGAACTCTAGGGCTGTTCGTGACACTTACAGGGATAGCTCATACGATTGATCGGAAAAGATAACTTTGAGGTGGTTTCGTACCCTACAATAATTTCTTCGTTTGTTCTCCGCTATTTGTGACTTTGGAGTGAACTCTTTGTCGCACGTGAGGGATTTACATATGATTCAACTATGTCAGTATTGTTGAGAGAACTTGCACTAGTGAAAGTATGAACCCTAGGCCTTGTTTCTAAGCATTGCAATACCGTTTGTGCTCACTTTTATCATTAGTTACCTTGCTGTTTTTATATTTTCAGATTACAAAAATCTATATCTACTATCCATATTAACTTGTATCACCATCTCTTCGCCGAACTAGTGCACCTATAAAATTTACCATTGTATTGGGTGTGTTGGGCACACAAGAGACTCTTTGTTATTTGGTTGCAGGGTTGTTTGAGAGAGACCATCTTCATCCGACGCCTCCCACGGATTGATAAACCTTAGGTCATCCACTTGAGGGAAATTTGCTACTGTCCTACAAAACTCTGCGCTTGGAGGCCCAACACGAGTCTACAAGAAGAAGGTTGCGTAGTAGACATCAAGCTCTTTTCTGGCGCCGTTGCCGGGGAGGTGAGTGCTTGAAGGTATATCTTTAGATCTTGCAATTGAATCTTTTCGTTTCTTGTTTTATCACTAGTTTGGTTTTATAAAAGAAAACTACAAAAAAATGGAGTTTAGGTTGCATCAATTGGTTCGTCTTTTTAATGTCTTTTGTGAAAATGATGGTTTGGAAAATTGTTCTCAATTGGTAGAGGAAGAATTTATGAAAATACTTAATGAGAATTCCTTAAGTGATTAGCATGATTGCAATATTGCTAGTATGAATTCTCTGAATATCCGTGATGCTAATGATATGCAAAGCCACAAGCTTGGGGATGCTATGTTTGATGAAGATGATATTTTTAGTCCCCCAAGTTTTGATGAGAAAATTTGTTATGATAATGACATGCCTACTATCTATGATGATTATGATGATGACATGTATGCTATAAAGAGTGATAGTAACCATGAAACTTGTCATCATGATTTTAATATTCAAAATGGTTATGTCAATCAAGTATCTCATGATAGTTATTTTGTTGAGTTTGCTCCCACTATTATGAATGAGAAGAAAATTGCTTATGTGGAGAGTGACAAATTTTCTATGCTTGTGGATCATGAAGATAATGCTTTATGTGATAGTTATGTTGTGAAATTCCTTCATGATGCTACTGAAAATTATTATGAGGGAGGAACATATGCTTGTAGGAATTGCAATAATATCAAGTTTCCTCTCTATGTGCTCAAAGTTTTGAAGTTATGCTTGTTTTGCCTTCCTATGCTAGTTGATTCTTGCTCGCATAAATTGTTTTCTCACAAAATCCCTATGCATAGGAAGTGGGTTAGACTTAAATGTGCTTGTCATGAGATTCATGATGCTCTCTTGCATGTTCCAATTACTACTTTTTATGTGAGCATCATTGAAATCATCATGCCTAGCTAAAAGGCATTAAAGAAAAGCGCTTGTTGGGAGACAACCCAACACTTTTCCTTTCTGTTTTTGTGTGATCACATGATTAAGATACTGTAGTAATCATGTTTTGTGTCTTTTATTTCAATAAAGTGCCAAGTAAAGCCTTTGGGATGACTCACAAGATGAGTAGAATTGATGCTGAACCAAAACAGAAACTTTTGACTCCAGTACAGGAACTTTCATTTTCTACTGGAGAGTGATAATGATCTGAAATTTTTACACAGTTTTAATATACAAATTCTTCAGGTTTTCCTAATTTTTCAGAATTTTGAGACACAGGGAAGTATGGTTACACTACAGATCTTCACAGACTATTCTATTTTTGACAGATTCTGTTTTGCATGCATAGTTTGCTTGTTTTAGTGTTTCCATAGCTTATATTTAGTGGTATAAATTATGGGAATGGTATAATACAGTAGGTATCATGTGGGAACAATTATGAATCTTGTCTTGACAGTACCTAAGTGAATTATCTTTATTTATTATACTAACCCATCTCACGAAGCTCCGTTAAGTTTTGTGTGATTGAAGTTTTCAAGTTTTGGGTGAGACACCGATATGAGGAGAATAAGGAGTGACAAGAACCTAATATTTGGGATTCCCAAGGCACCCCCAAGGTAATATTCAAGGAAGACTCAAGCGTCTAAGCTTGGGGATGCCCCGGAAGGCATCCCCTCTTTCGTCTTCAACATTATCGGTATATCTTACTTAGAGCTATATTTTTATTCGTCACATAATATGAGTTTTGCTTGGAGCGTCATTTTATTTTGTTGTTCTATGTTAGGTGTCATTTATAATCTTGTTTTTCAATAAAAATTTCCAAGAATTGCCTTTAGGATGCTTGCATTGCATGTTTGATGTGTGCTGTGTAAAAATAGAAACTCTTGCTGTAGTGTTTGAATTTTCATATTTTACTGGAACGTGGAAAGTTTCTGAATTTTTTACACATAATTATCATCCAAATTATTTAGCATTTCCTAAATTTTCATAATTTTTTGAGCAACGGAAGTACACTGTTTTCATAAATTGCTACAGACTGTTCTGTTTGGACAGATTGCTGTCATAGTTTTGTTATCTACTTATCCTCTAGTTTCCATAGCCTATATTGGTAGATATAAATCATGGAAATGATAGTAAACAGTAGGTTATGTTTGAAAATTATTATGCAACTTGTCTTTGCAGTACATAAAGAGTTGATTTATTATTATGTGTACTAACCTATCTCACGAGTTCTTTTCGAGTTTTGTGTGGATGAAGTTTTTGAGAATAGGTGAAACCATGATATGAGAGGATTGAACGAGATACAAAAGCTCAAGCTTGGGGATGACCAAGGCAACCCAAGTAAATATTTCAAGAAGTCTCAAGCATCTAAGCTTGGGGATGCTACGCATCCCACCTCTCTTCATCAACAATTATCGGTTAGCCTATGTTGAGACTAAATTTTTATTCGTTCACATGATGCCTGCTATTCTTGGAGTGCTATTTTTTCTTTTGCTTGCTGTTTAATAAAATACTTAAGATATGAAATTCTTAGATGAGAGAGTCCTCACATAGTTATTTAATTGTTGGCAACTCATTGATCTTCACTTATATCTTTTTGGAGTAGTTTGTCATTCACTCTCGTGTTTCACTTATATCCTATGAGTAAATGGTTGAATGAATTGAATATCATAAATCTGAAATTAAATATGCTTCATATACTTATCCCATGGGGAGTAATGACTTCACACATAATAAGTATAGGTGGTAAAATTTATTGAAAGTTAGCAAACACCGCATTGGTCACTCGAACAATTCATGAAAGAATATTGAAGGAAGAGAGATTCCACATATAAATATACTATCTTGGACATCTTCTATGATTGTGAGCTCATTAATTATTTTCAAACTTGAGCAAATTAGTTAAAATTGGACAAGGAAGACAACTTAATGAGTTATGTTTGGGTATATTTGTATATAAGTTATATTGTTATGGATCCTCCAACATGTGGTGCTTGCTTCCACCTCATACTAGCCAAAACTTCCGCACCAAGTAGAAATACTACTTGTGCATCCAAACACCCTTAAACCAGTTTTGCCATGAGAGTCCACTATACCTACCTATGGATTGAGTAAGATCCTTCAAGTAAGTTGTCATTGGTGCAAAAAGCAATAAAAATTGCTCCTAAAAATGTATGATCTTTTATTGTGAGGGAAAATAAGCGTTGTACGAACTTGTGATGGTAAAGAAATAAAAGCGACGGACTGCATAATAAAGGTTGCTATCACAAAGGGCAATACAACGTGATGTTCCTTTGCATTAAGGGTTTGCACATCCAAAAACAAAAAGCGCATGACAACCTCTGCTTCCCTCTGCGAAGGGCCTATCTTTTACTTTCTAGTACTTACCTTTATGCAAGAGTCATGGTGATCTTCACCACTTCCTATATTTCACCTTTTTCTCTTGGCAAGCGTCATGTGTTGGGGAATGATCTAGACTTATATATCCACACAAATATATTTGATCATGAATTATTATTGTTGACAATTATCTATATGATAAATAAGTTGGGAGGCGAAACATTAAGCCCCTATCTTTCTCTGTGTTCGATGGATGCTATTTGTTCTAAAATTATGCTTTGAGTGTCAATAATCATGGAAGACTATATGATAGTTGAGTATGTGGAATTTGCTAAATCAAAGCTCTTACATAGACCCTTCCTGAAAATAAGATGAATTGCAATTGTTCGATGACTAGGAATATGGTTTGTTAGTTTTCAAGAAACTTTCTGGTCTATACTTTAACATGTGAATAGCTTGTTACTTGATCATGAGAAGTTTTATGAGATGAGCTACTGTTCATGGTTTATATTGATGCTAGAAAAAGTGATTGGAATTATCATTGATCAAACTTGTGCACTTGCTAGCATTCACACTTCATAAATTATTTCTTTTATCATTCACCTACTCGAGGACGAGCAGGAATTAAGCTTGGGGATGCTGATACGTCTCCAACGTATCCATAATTTATGAAGTATTCATGCCATGTTTACAATAATTTTATATGATTTTGGTATAATTTTATTAGAACTAACCCGGACTGACGTTGTTTTCAGCAGAACTACCATGGTGTCATTTTTTTGTGCAGAAATAAAAGTTCTCGAAATGGGCTGAAAATTTACGGAGAATATTTTTGGAAAATATAAAAAATACTGGAGCAAAATGATACCGGTGAGGAGTCCCGAGGCAGTCACAAGCCTAGGGCCCCCCCCCCCCAGGGCGTGCCCCCTGGCTTGTGGGTCCCTCGGGAGTCCCCCTAACTTGATTCCAACGCAAAGTATTCCTATAAATACCAAAACCTCCAGAAAGAAACCTAGATCGGGAGTTCCGCCGCCGCAAGCCTCTGTAGCCATGAAAAACCAATCGGGAGCCCGTTCCGGCACCCTGTCGGAGGGGGAAACCATCACCAGAGGCCATCTTCATCATCCCGGTGATCTCCATGACGAGGAGGGAGTAGTTCACCCTCGGGGCTGAGGGTATGTACCAGTAGCTATGTGTTTGATCTCTCTCTCTCGTGTTCTTGAGATGACATGATCTTGATGTACCGCGAGCTTTATTAATATAGATGAATCATATGGAGTTTTCCCCTCTCTATCTTCTTGTGATGAATTGAGTTTTCCCTTTGAAGTTTTCTTATCGGATTGAGTCTTTAAGGATTTGAGAACACTTGATGTATGTCTTGCGATGGGATATCCGTGGTGACAATGGGATGTTCTATTGATCCACTTGATGTATGTTTTGGTGATCAACTTGCGGGTTCCGTGACCTTGGGAATCTATGCATAGGGGTTGGCACATGTTTTTGTCTTGACTCTCCGGTAGAAACTTTGGGGCACTCTTTGAAGTTCTTTGTGTTGGATTGAACATGATGAATCTGAAATTGTGTGATGCATATCGTATAATCAAGCCCATGGGTACTCGTGGTGACATTGGAGTATCTAGGTGACATTAGGGTTTTGGTTGATGTGTATCTTAAGGTGTTATTTTAGTATGAACTCTAGGGCTGTTCGTGACACTTACAGGGATAGCTCATACGATTGATCGGAAAAGATAACTTTGAGGTGGTTTCGTACCCTACAATAATTTCTTCGTTTGTTCTCCGCTATTTGTGACTTTGGAGTGAACTCTTTATCGCATGTGAGGGATTTACATATGATTCAACTATGTCAGTATTGTTGAGAGAACTTGCACTAGTGAAAGTATGAACCCTAGGCCTTGTTTCTAAGCATTGCAATACCGTTTGTGCTCACTTTTATCATTAGTTACCTTGCTGTTTTCATATTTTCAGATTGCAAAAGTCTATATCTACTATCCATATTACACTTGTATCACCATTTCTTCGCCGAACTAGTGCACCTATACAATTTACCATTGTATTGGGTGTGTTGGGGACACAAGAGACTCTTTGTTATTTGGTTGCAGGGTTGTTTGAGAGAGACCATCTTCATCCTACGCCTCCCATGGATTGATAAACCTTAGGTCATCCACTTGAGGGAAATTTGCTACTGTCCTACAAAACTCTGCGCTTGGAGGCCCAACACGAGTCTACAAGAAGAAGGTTGCGTAGTAGACATCAATCCCCCTTCATCTCCATGCCCTCTTCTCTAGCTTGCTGCCGCTGTTTTCAGATTTCTTCAACGCCGTGCTGACCCACTACCAGATCCACGCCTTGCATCTCGATCCTGGGTATGTCGTCCTCCTCTTTGCCTTCGCGTTCTTGTGCGAGGCTTTCCTGGGCATCACCCCATCCGTGGCCTTGCTCCGCCATTTCTTTTCCCTCCAGCTGGTCGCTAGCAGACAATGCTCGGGATGCGTGTCGCTCCGAGTGGTGGACGCGGCTGTGGACGCGATCCTCGACGTCGAGCTCAGTCCGGACATGGCGAGATTCCGGAGGCAGTGGGTGTTTGTTGACGCCACTGTGCGCAATCCCCTGCTCCAGGCCCCGACGGCCCAGGCGGAGCCGAGTGCGAATTGGGAGCCCTTGAAGCTTGTCGACCCGCGGCCCACGCAGGTCACCGCCAGGTTGAGCAGCCTGAAAAAAGCGGGCGTGACGATGGCGATGGTGGTGAGGGAGTTCATCCGCCGGCGAATCGCTCCCCTTCAGCGCCATTCCCGTCCCATGTGGGCTTTCACCGGCCTTGACGACGTCATGAGGCTCCAGGTGTCTTATCTTCCTCCGACGCGCTGCGGGAGGAGCTCCGCCTCCTGACCGGGGGGAAGCCTCCCGAGCTTCCTGAGGATGGGCTCCCCTTGTACCGTTATCAAAATGGGAGGGCCTTTGTCCTAAGGATGCCGCGCTTCGACGAGTGGGGGCTGCTTCCAGAGGGCCCCGTCGCACCTCGCGACGATCCCCTCTTGGTGGCCTCTTGCCCAGGAGATCCTGAGGCAGGTGCCCTTCAAGTGGTCATGGAAGAACATCCCGAGCCGCACGTTCCTCAGGCGCCCACCTCTGCCCTTCCAGGCGGCGTCGGGGTCGCCCCGCTAGGGGTCGCTGTCGGAGCCCCTGCCACAGGGTGTCGTCAGTCGTGTGTCGACGGGTCGTCCCCGGACCCTCACATGCGCCGGCGGAGGAGAGAACCTGGGGGGCGTAGCGGCCCGGTTCCGTGGCCCTAGAGGAAGAGGAAGTGGGTCGTCGTGGATGAGTAAGTGCCTACCCTTCCTTGTTTCCCACATGATGTGCGTCTCTGAATCCTTGCTCCTTAGGCCCATTCCCGTCGAAGTGGTGGGTGCGCCCCCGCCATCGCCTCCTGGGTGACCCGGCCGGGAGCGGCCCAATACCTCATGAAGCGCGTCACGTCGCGCGAGGAGATTGCCATACTTGGGCCCAAGCTGTCCCCGGGGGACCTCTGGCCCGGGCTTCTTGCATCTTCCTTCAGGCGAGGATCCCAGCCAGCAACGGTGGGACCGGAGCCTCCTTTGGTGGTCTTCTCCGGCGCCAGGTGCATCGGCGCCTTCCTCAAGCGGTGGGGTGACTTCTCATGAGGCCTGGCCCCAGGCTAGGGTGTCGGACCGCGGGGACCCAGCCCCTGAGCCCTCGCTAGATGCGGAAGGGCCTCCGCGCCCCCCCTCCTGCCGCCCAGGGCCCGGGCCAAGCACTGGATCTTGCTTGTAGTCGCAGCGATGCTCGGCGTGGTCTCCTTCGGGACGCGGTGACTGCGTTGGGCCACCTCGGGACAGAGCTTGATGACGTCGACTCCTACCTCGAGGCGGAGCGTCGGCGCATGGCGCGTGAGTGGCGTCAGCTTGAGGTCGCCATCAACCTTGCTCGCCTGCAGCGTGAGCGTGCTAGCGTGGAAGTCGAGGAATCCCTTGCCGCAGCGCGAGATGCCCGCGATCGCGCCCTTGAAGAGGCCCAGGCCACGGACGGGCGGCGTAAGGCTGCAGTGAGGCATGAGGAAGAACTTCTGGCTTCCAATGCCTTCCTTGAGCGGCAAGTTCAGGCCCGCAAGGGCGCGCTAGCTGCCTCGGCGGGCGTGCTGTCCACGGGCGAAGCTGGGCTCCGCATCCTTGAAGATATACTGATGCTGGAGGCGATGGAGCTGAGCCTGGAGCGCGAGCGCCTCGAGGGGATGGAGCGCCAGGTGGCTGCCGCCGAAGATCCCCTCGCGGCTCGCGAGGCGAGGGTCCGTGAGGAGGCCGTTGAGGAGGTGGCGCAGACCCGCAGAACGCTCGCCCAGGACTACCGCGAGAGGCTAAAGCTTCAGGAGTCCCGCTTCTGTAAGCGGAGTGATGAGCTGAAAGCTGAGGTGGACGGCCTCAGGGAAAGGTTATCGGTGGCGGAGCGATGCGAGAAGGTCGCGGTGGACGCCCAGGTCACCACCAAGGCCGAGCTATCTTTCCTCTATACGCAGGTGGAGGACGTCGCTTCCCATGCAGAGAGGGCCTCAGAAGAGGAGAACCGAACCCGGGGGCTGCAGCACACGCGCTCGAAGATGTTCCAGCCTCTTGAGGGGAGGGCCAACCGGGCCCTGAGCAGCATCAGCAGCGAGAGTGTCTCAAGCCCACTCGTCGTCGACGACGCCGGCTACCTTTGCTTCTTCACCGGGATCGTGGAACGTCTTGAGGGTGTTGCGGAGAAGGTCCGCCAGCTCACAGAGGAGAAGAGCCATGACCTCCTCGCGCGGGCGTCTTCACGCGTCTTCAGCCATCTTCTTCGCCTTGATCCCAACTTTGACTTCGAGTCCGTGACGGCCCCCGTGCCTGAGGTGATCCGGTGCGCCCTGGAGGATTGGGTGCAGGATCACGTGGACGGCTTGATCGCGGAATTCGCCCCTGCCGTAGGCGAGGACCACCCCGCCACCGGGGAGCGTGAGTCCTACGGCACCGACAGCGATAGCGGCGATGGCGCATCTTCTTAGACTGTCCTTCCACGTTTTTCTGTAAAGATTTTGAACATGACCCCGCGGGGATGTGAGTGTACTTTGGAAGAACTCCCCTATGATATGTTAAGTAATATTGTACTCCCTTATGATATGTTAAGTAATATTGTACTCCCTTGCGCCGCATTCCCTTGCTTATTGTGTGCCTGCAGGCCCTGAGGGGGGGTGCGGGTCATTACTGACATGCCGGACCGCGGTCGTTCGACTGAACTGGGGGCAGACGTTCGACGCAGCCCCCCGGGCCCCACACGTCTACTGGCTCGCCCACGGTAGTTACTGAGGATTTGACGCCAAAATCTTGGCCGGGCATGGGCGTGAGGCCCGTGGTCATCGCGTTCTAGGCCCTCAGGTTGAGGGGGCCTTAATGCCGCCCTTGATTCCGCTGGGCCGGCTCGAGTGTGCATAAGATGTCCAGCCCCCGCTCGCGGGGCGCGAGAGAGGGAGAGAGCTGGCATATGCCAGCTCCTTAAAAACGAAACTCAAGACGCAAGCACAATATGGGAAAAAAATCCCCCTCCCCTTTTTCAAATAAGATGCGAAAAAGCTTCAACTTCATTCAAGAAAGTGGCAAATTCGATTACAGAAAAGAGCGAGGAACAGCCGCGTCCGGCACCTAATGGCTAGTCTTCGTCTTCCCCCCAGCACGGAGCATAAGGCTTCCACTAGGTGTGGGCATAGTCATTGGAGGACAGTGTCGTCTGCCAGCGAGGAGCATGGGGCTTCCACTTGGGCGTGGGTGGGAGCCCCTCCGCGGCCTCGTACGGCGCTCGTTGGGGGCTCCGGGCGTGTACAGCCCACTCATTCTTACGTGAGAGTGTCACAGTTGGAGATAGTTGGGCAGGGACCCCAGGTGCAATGCCCTGGAGTTCTAGACCGGGTTCTTGAGACTCCCCACGCATTTCGACGCGGTTGCGCGCTCCTACGGCCCAAACATGGGTGCATTGCTCCCCGCGTGACCGCGGAATTGCGCTTCCGCGGCCCAAACATGAGCACAACACACCCCGCGCGACCGTAGGAGTATTATGTCGGTGCAGTTGCCTCGGGAGGCGCCGCGGCGCCAGCCGGGCTGCGCCCCAGAGGTCTCCCGAGCCCCCAGGTTTCCCAGGCCTCGGCAGCCCCCTGGGCACAGCGCTGGCGCCCCCGAGCCGCGGAGTGTGCGAGGCCCCATGGAGCGTGGCCCTGCCAGTGGGGCGTCCTCACGGTGCCGGCCGTGGGTGGCCCGCACTGCTTGAGCCTTGCCGATCTTCTGGGTGACGGGCCCCTGCGGCCCCGTCGCCCGGTGCCGGGTTTCCTGCTCGCGTGGGCGCCCGTTGCGGAGCGCCCCCACGCGACCCCGGGCGCCCCTTCGCCATGCCGACCGGACCAGGTGCTCCCACAACGGAAGCCCCTGAGCCTGGCTTGACGTGAGGCGCCAGGGGTGCGCCCCCCCCCCCCCACGCCTGGGGGGTGTTTGCACCAGCGGCGGGTGCGAGACCCATGGCGCTGACGCTTGTCGATGTGCCGCCTGGAGCACGGGCCGCGTCGTGAGGGCCTGGGTTCCCTCCTGGCGCCCCGCTGGATGCCCCGAGGCTGATCCCCCCGGGCAACAGCGTGACGCTGTCTTGGGCGCGCATCCCACGGGCGCGCCTGCGCCGTGCTTCCGCTCGAAGTTGGCCGCCTCCTGTGCCGCCACGAGATTGGTCGCGCCCGTCTGGGCGAGAATGGTCACCGTGGCCATTCCCCGCGCCCCCGCCGTGGCATCCTCCGCGTGCGGCAGCGCGAGCGGCCCGGCCCCTGCGCCGGTTGGCGTTTTCGTATCGAGGGGACGCGAGAGTGTGGTGGTTCTCCATGTTGTCGGCCTGCGCGCCATGGTGTGCGTGGGGCGCTCCGCCATTTCCCTCGGGCACGCCGCTGCTGGGTCCGGGCGACGGCCCGAAACCGGCCACCGGAACCCTGAGGAGGAGAAGTACAGCGCAAGGGGGGGCCTGCTCGGGCTCCTCGAGTAGAGGGCCGAGCGCGTTGACGCGTGGCGGCGGAGTTGGTTCGTCGGCCGAGCCTTCCGCCCCTTGCACTGGGGGCCGTAGAGGCGGGTAAGGTGCCAGGGCCCTCCTTGCGACAGTAACCAGCTCAGCGATGTGGTCGGCCCAGGCGTCGTAGCCCCCTTCCGTTGGGCGAAGGCGAAGGAGTTCGCTGGCCATGAGCAACGCATCTTGCGCGTTCAAGTCCCCCTCATGGACTGGGGCCGTAGAGGACACGGTGGGGCGGTTGTTCGGGTGCCGCTGCGGGCGCGGGGGGCCCTGTTGTGTGCGAGTGGCGTGAGCGGCGGTGGTGACGGCAACGACGTTGGTGGCCTGATAACGGCCATCCAGCACGGAGCCCCAAGGCGCGCGCATCTTGAGCTGGCCATGGCGTTGGTGAAGCAGGAGTGAAAGGTGACCGACCGCCAGTGAAGCAGGAGTCGGCGGGACTGAAGGACGTCGGCGCACCCCTACCTGGCGTGCCAAATGTCGGAATCGGGGCTCCGCAAAACCCACTGAGGTTCAAACACTGGGGTGCGCTCACCCTCCAATCCCTCTCAATCTCACAACTTCCCAGCGATTCTACGGCGGTGCTCGTAGGAGGAAACAAATGGGAGGCACGCAATCTTTACCCAGGTTTGGGCCACCTTGCGGTGTAAAATCCTACTCCTGCTTTGTGGTGGATTGGCCTCTCGAGGAGGCTGTGGACGAACTAGTACAGTGGTTGGATGGCCTCACGAGGGCTCTTGGTGGTGATGAACTCGACTTGGTTTCCCCTCTACGATGGGAGCTCGTCCCTATTTATAGGGGCCACGGTCCTCTTGCCTCGTCGCACCGGCGGGAAGGGATCCCACAACGGACAAATTTGAAAGGGGACAGGTAGTACACCCTATCCTGACTAAAGGTGGTCTTCGCCTGCAAAGCCTCTGGGTGTGACACAGCAATGGGCTCGGCGATGACATCCGTCCTGCCGAGCTCGTGGTCTCGGTCCTCTTCCACCGGGAAGGAAACCTTTGGGGGGTTCCTTGAGAACCCGCGTACGTCTTTGTCTCCTTTGCACCAAAGAGGAAATTGTCCTCCCTCTGCGCCCGCTGGTGCCCGCCTGTCTTGTTCGTCGGAACCCACGTCACCCCGGCTTCACGAGGCCGGGTACTTGCATAGGAATCTCCGCTCCTCGGGAGGCGGCCTAAAGGGGTGCCGCTCCTTCGCAGGCCTTGGCGTTGTCCTCCTCGCGAGGCAGGGGCTCTCGCGAGGGCCTTGACTTGGGGGGGCTCATTGTAGGGCCGTACCGGGCCTTTGTGGTGGGCCACGCGCTGGGCCGCAGGCAAGCAGGTCTGGGTACCCCCGTTCCCAGAACGCCGACAACGTCCATAAACAAGTAGACCGACTCCTGCCTGCATCTACTACTATTACTCCACCCATCGACCGCTATCCAACATGCATCTAGAGTATTAAGTAAAAACGGAGTAATACTTGGAGGATGATGACATGATGTGGACAAAGTAAATCCAATTAATATGAATAAACCCCATCGTTTTACCCTTAGTGGCAGCAATACAATACGTGTCATGTCCCTTTCTGTCACTGGGATTGAGCACCGCAAGATTAAACCCACTACAACGCACAACCCCCACTTGAAGACAAATCAATCTAGTTGGCCAAACCAAACTAGTAGATCAAAGAGCATTACGAAGCTATAACAATCATGCTAATAAAATACCAGCAAGTATTCAATATCTTTTCATGAATAATCTGAACATAAACCAACAATTCATTGGATCCCAACAAACACACCGTAGAAAAGATTACATAGGTTAGCTCACCATGGGAATCACGATGATCTTTGCACTAAAGAACATTGAGAGAGAGATAGCCATCTAGGTACTAACTACGGACCCGTAGGTCTGAGGTGAACTACTCACACATCACCATGGGAGCAGCAAGGTTCATGTAGAGGCCCTCCGTGATCGATCCCCCCTCCGGCAGGGCACCGGAACAGGGCTCCATATGGGCACATGGCCGAACAAAAACTTGCGGTGGCGGAAAAAGTGTTTCGGGAGGTTCTCTAGGGTTTTCCCAATATATGTGAATTTATAAGCCAGAGATCAGGTGAAGAGACCATGGGAGGTGGCCCCAAGCCATCAGGGCGCGGCCACCCCCCTAGGCACGCCCTGTTGGCTTGGCGCCACCCCGTGTGGCCTCCTGTCTCCCTCCGAAGCTTCCAGGTCTTGTTTTTGTCTAGAAAAAAACATCAAAAAGTTTTGGGGTATTTGGACTTCGTTTGGTACAGTATTCCTGAAGGCCAAAAACAAGCAGAAAACAACAACTGGCACTGGGCACTGGGGTAATAGGTTAGTGCTGAAAAATAATAAAAATCAGCAAGTAAATGCTTAAAAGTATTCTAGAATGATAATATAATAGAATGGAACAATCAAAAATTGAAGATACGTTGGAGACGTATCAACATCCCCAAGCTTAATTCCTGCTCTTCCTCGAGTAGGTAAATGATAAAAACAGAATTTTTGATGTGACATGCTACCCAACATGTAAACTCTTCCACGTATGATCATTGAGAAACGATGAACTAATAAACATTAACATAGTAATATCCATAAACATAAGTAACACAATCATTAACTTTCAAAATATATGATCCTTAAAGAATGTTTACTCCCCATTCATTTTATCATATTAGCATGGCATGGCTCCGTCTTCACCGCATAAATACAAATGTCAAGCACCACGGTGTTAAGCCAGGCAATTGGATCGTACTTCTTAACTCACTTCATCATTTTATACCTCACCCAATACATGAGCGTGAACCATGGACATAGCATATAGGTGGAATAGAATATGGTGGTAGATATCAAAGGACTAAAGTGGAGAAGAAAGTCTCGCATCAACTAGGCGTATCAACGGGCTATGGAGATGCCCATCAATATATACCAACGCGAGGAGTATGGATTGACATGCAACAGATGCACTAGAGCTATAAGTGTATGAAAGCTCAACGGAAGCTAATTGGGTGTGCCTCTGACTTGCTTGCTTATGAAGACCTCGGGCATTTGAGGAAGCTCGTGATCAGAATATACAAGCCAAGTTCTATAATGAAAAATTCCCACTAGCATATGAAAGTGACAACTCATGAGACTCTCTATATGAAAAACACGGTGCTACTTTGAAGCACAAGTGTGGTAAAGGATAGTAGCAATGTCCCTTCTCTCTTTATCTCTCATTTACTTCTTTTTTTCTCTTTTTCTCTTTTTTTCTTTTTCTTTCTTTCTTTTTCTTTTTTCTCTTTTTTTATTTTTCTTGGTGGGCTCATTTGGCCTCCCCCATTTTTTATTTTTTTGTCCGGAGCTCATCCCGACTTGTGGGGGGATCATTACTCCATCATCATTTCCTCACTGGGACAATGCTCTAATAATAATGACCATCACACTTTTATTTACTTACAATTCGATATGAAAAACTACTAAACAAGATGGCTCTATATGAATGCCTCTGGCAGTGTACCAAGATGTACAATGATCTAGCATAACATGTAATCAATGATGAATGGTGGCTTTGCCACAAATACTATGTCAGCTACATGATCATGCAAAGAAATATGATGATGAACACGCAAGTCATGTGATGTAAACGGTGGAAGTTGCTTGGCAATATATCTCGGAATAGGTATGGAAATGCCATGATAGGTAGGCATGGTGGCTATTTTGAGGAAGATATAAGGAGTCTTGTGTGCAACAGAGTGTATCATGTCACGGGGTTTGGATGCACCGACGAAAGATGCACCGATCCTCGAGGTGAGAATGGGCAATGCACGGTACCGAAGAGCTAGCATAATATGGGAAGGTGAGTGTGTGTACATCCATGGATTCACATTAGTCATAAAGAACTCATATACTTATTGCAAAGCTTTATTTGCTCTCTCGAAGCAAAGTACTACTCGCATGCCCCTAGGGAGGAAGTTGGTAGGAGTTAACCATCGCCCCCCCCCCCCTAAACATAACTAGTATTTTAACGAGGAATAAGAATGCTCACACATCATCACCATGCCATAACCAATATTTAGATGAACAGCAAGTTAACACCTTTTAACTATCGATATTTCTACTAACCAACAACCATGTACTCACGCTCTTTCATATTACCACATCAATATCATTAACACACGATTTCTCTTTTATGTGCCACATGAAGGTTTTGATTATGCACTCCTTGAATAACTATTATTTTTGGACTAGTCTTATAACTCATGCAAATTACCATTACTATTTATTAGACTCTCAAACCAATTTAAGTGAAGCACGAGAGTTCAATTATTTATATAAAATCTATACGTCGTCGTGCTCTAAAAGATTTAAGTGAAGTACTAGAGCAACTTCTTATCTCAAAAGATATAAGTGAAGCACATAAAGTATTCTAAAAAATCATGGTGAACAAGTGTCTCTCTCAAGTAGGCGTGTCCAGCAAACAATGATTGTGCAAAACTAAAAATAAAGCAAACTATAATACACGACGTTCCAAGAAAAACACATATCACTTGATGAATAAAAATATAGCTACAAGTGACATACTGATGGATTGAGACGAAAGAGGGGATGCCTTCCGGGGCATCCCAAAATTAGACGCTTGAGTATTTCTACAATTTACCTTGGGTTGCCTTGGACATCCCCAAGCTTAGGCTCCTGTCGCTCCTTATACCTTCATCCATCATGATCGCACCCAAAACTTGAAAACTTCAACACACAAAACTCAACAAACTCGTGAGCTTCGTTAGTATGATAGGTAAATAAAAAATGTTAGGTACTATTATAAATTTATTCGTATTTTATTGTTGCATAAGGTACTGTATTCTAACCTCTCCATGGCTTATACCCCCTATACAATCCATAGCATCATGAAAACAAGCAAACTATGCAAGCAAAAACAGAAACACTCTAAAACAGAATAGTATGTAATGATCTGCACGAATACCATACTTCTGTAACTCCAAAAATTCTGAAAAATTAGTAAACGTGGGGAATTTGTATACCAATACTGTGCAAAATTCAGATCAAAAATACGTTCCCATGAAATCAGAGAAAATCTGCACTGGATGCAAAAGTTTCTGTTTTTGCACCGTATCAATTCTACTATCATCCAAATTAATCCCAAAGGCTTTACTTGGCACAAACACTAATTAAAAAATAAAAAACAATCATTATAGTAGCAATAATCAAGTAAACACACCAAGACAAAAGGTAAAAACAAAAATGTAAAGATAACTATTGGGTTGCCTCCCAACAAGCGCTAGCGTATTATGCCCCTAGCTAGGCATAATGCATGGTATCAAGTATTGTCATCTTTGACACTCAATCCATATGTAGCCCTCATGATAGATTCATAAGGTGGTTTAATTCTCTTTCTAGGGAAGTGTTCCATCCCTTTATTTAGTGGGAATTGGAATCTTATGTTTCCCTCCTTCATATCAATAATCGCACCTATTGTTCGTAGGAAAGGTCTACCAAGTATTATTGGACAAGATGAATTGCATTCAATATCAAGGAGAATGAAATCCATGGGTATATAATTTCTATTAGCAAGAGTAAGCATATCATTTATTCTACCCAATGGTTGCAATCCGCTAAGTCCAAGTTAAGGGAACATTCATTAATCTCGGTGAGACCTAGCACATCACATAAAGATTTCGTTATAGTAGACATGCTAGCACCAAGATCACACAAAGCATTGCACTCATATTCATAAAGCTTTATTTTAATAGTAGGTTCCCACTCATCCTGCAACTTTCTAGGAATAGAAACTTCTAACTCATTTTTTCTTCATGAGCCTTTAGCATAGCTTCTACGATATGTTTAGTAAAAGCCTTATTTTGTTCATAGGCATTGTGTGAGATAATTATGGATTGCAGCAAGGAAATACATTCTACTAAAGAGAAACTATTATAATTAAAATCCTTGTGATCCAAGATACTAGTTAAAGTTTTGACCTCTCCAAACCCACTTTTTTCATTTTTATCATTAAGATCATCACCCTCCGAACAAATGGAACGCCTTCTACCTAAAGTTGACTCATCTCTAGTCCCTTTATAATCTATTTTCAGATTAGTAAACAATGATGCAATGGAAGAAGTACCAATCATTTTAAGATCTTCGTCATGGTTACGGTAAAAACCGGGTGGAAGAGCCTTTTCTAAGAATTCTCGCTTAGCTCTCAACCTATCGGTCCTCTCCTTACTTTCATTAATAGATATTTGGATGGATTCAATAGACTCATTAATATCATGCCTAGGTGGCAAAATTTTACCTTTAAGAGTTTCCACATCATGAGCAATCCCATCCACGTTTCTAGCCATATCATCAACTTTATGCAATTTTTCTTCTACCATAGTACTGAAAACTAATAAATTCTTTAATGGTGCTCTCAAGATCAGTAGGTATCTATTATTATTGCTGGATGAATTTCCATAGGAATTAACATAAGAGTTTCCATAATTATTAGATGAATTACCGGGATACTGCCTAGCATTGAAATTACCTCTATAAGCATTATTGTTGAAATTATTTCGCGAGACAAAGTTCACATCAATAGCATGATTATTTTATTCAATCAAAATAGACAATGGCATATCATTAGGATCAACTTGAGCATTCTTGTTTGCAATCATATTCATAAGAGCATTCATTTTATCACTCAAAGTAGTAATTTCTTTAACAAAATTTACCTTCTTACAAGTTGGAGCTCGCTCGGTGTACCATTGAGAATAATTTGTCATGATGTTGTCCAGAAGTTTTTTAGCCTCTCCTAATGTCATCTCCATAAAGGTACCACCTGCAGCAGAATCTAGAAGGTTTCTAGACACAAAGTTCAGTCCAGCATAGAAATCTTGTATAATCACCCATAAGTTTAAACCATGAGTGGCACAATTTCTAATCATCATTTTCATTCTCTCCCATGCTTATGCAACATGTTCTTGCTCCTATTATTTAAAATTCATAATTTGGCTTTGGAGAGATATAATTTTAGCCGGAGGAAAATACTTGGCAATGAAAGCATCCTTACACTTATCCCATGTTCCAATACTATTGCGAGGCAAGGATGAAAACCAAGTTTTAGCTTTATCTCTTAGTGAAAAATGAAATAACTTAAATTTAACCACATCATTATCCATTTCTTTTTTCTTTTTCATGTCGCACAATTCAACAAAGGTGTTGAGATGCGAAGCGGGATCCTCATTAGGACTTCCCGAAAATTGTTCTTTCATCACAAGATTCATTAATGCAACATTAATATCATAAAACTCTGAGTGGTGGGTGGTATAGGAGTACTAATAAAATCAATATTATTAGTATTTGATAAAACACATAACTTTAGTATTTTGAGACATGCTGACAAAACAAGCAAAGTAACAAGCGAAGCAAGTAAACTAGCAAGTATAGCAAGCAAACAAGTAAACTAGCAAAGATAAATATTTTTATATTTTTGATTTTTGTAGAAAGCTAATATAACATAAAATAAAAAGTATATAAAGAAAAAGTGAATGATAATTTGTGAGAAGGTACTTGATAGGAATTTGGTGATGCTCCCCGGCAATGGCGCCAGAAATTCTTCCTGCTACTTGTAAACTGCGTTGAGATTTTCCCTGAAGAGGAGAGGAGATGCAACATAGTAGATATAAGTATTTCCCTCAGGGCGAACCAAGGTTATCGAAACAATAGGAGAACCACGCATATTCCGGTCTTCAGCACCTACACACAAAAGAGCACACACTTGCACCCAACGCGGGCAAGAGGGTTGTCAATCCCCTTGAACTCGTTACTTGCAAGCGATAAGTAGTGATAGATAGATAAATTGATAAATATAAATTGCAAATAGAAAGAAAGTAAATAATGGCAGAAATATTTTGGGAGTTTTTGTAATAATATTTGTGAAGAGATCTGGGGGCCATAGTTTTCTCTAGACGCTTCTCTCTCGAAGAAACCATACGGTGTGTAGACAAATTACTGTTGGGCAATTGATAGAAAAGGGCATATTATGTAATATTTATTCACGGAAATTATCATGTATATAGGCATCACCTCCATAAGCAAGTATATCGACTCCTGCGTGCATCTACTACTATTACTCCACCCATCGACCGCTATCCAGCATGCATCTAGAGTATTAAGTAAAAACAGAGTAATGCTTGGAGGATGATGACATGATGTAGACAAAGTAAATCCAATCCATATGAATAAACCACATCGTTTTACCCTTAATAGCAGCAATACAATATGTGCACTACCAGGGAAAACCCTACTCGTAGCGTTAGTTTTTTAGCAACCAGCAGCGCTGGTAGGCGTGCTACTGCTACGGCGCTACATCTAACAGTTAGCAGTAGCGTGGGTTGTCCAGCGCTACTGGTAAATAATTTATCAGTAGCATGCTTTTCTTACAACGCTATTGGTAACTATTAGCAGCGCGTGTATTTAACCCACGCCACTAGTAATCACGCGTATTTATTTTTTTATATATTGTATTTTCACACGTCTATACATATTAATATACAACATCAATAAAAATTATGGAAGAAACAACATTTAGATTAAAGTAGATGTATGCAAGAGACCAAGTTGAATTAGAGGAAAATACGATGTTGCGAATCGCAACATCATATTTTCCTCTAATTCAACTTGGTCACTTGCATCCATCCACTTTAATCTAATATATGTCATATAATAGCTCATTATCCACTTTAATCTAATATATTTCGTATAATTTATCATCCTCTTAATCATCTAACAACTCATCATCATCTTAATCATACCAAGTTAAAATGTCATAAAACAGAAAAACACTATAATCATCATCATGTTATTCATGTCAAGTTAATATATGTCATATAAACCAGAAAAACTCCTCTCTCATAGGACCTAGTCCTCTCTCCTAGGTAAAATGTCATAAAACAGAAAAAACACCTAAGTCTCCATGATGAAGCAAAGAGATCCAACGGTCTCCAACTTGTGGCTTGCGATCCGTCTTTATTTCTCTCCATGCTTCAATTTGGAGATTTCCTTGTGGTTTGCGCTCAGTCGAGTATGGAAAACGAAAGTGACCCTCGTACGATAAGTAATTGCCATGTCACCTTTGCCTTGCATCAATGGAGGCACGACATCCTTTGGAAGTTTCTGTTGAGGAACATAATAGTAGCCTAGTTAGCAATGTAATTTACATAATAGTAGCATAATTAGAAATGTAATTTACGTAATAGTAGGGTAGTTAGCAACTATTACCAAGATATTTGCGCGAATGTTATCGGCGCTCAACCTATGCACTATGGCATATATAATGTATAATTTGGGCCAACTCCATAATACATGTCGTCCTTAGTAGATAGGACACCATTCGCTAAGGTGACAATAAAATCCTTCTCCTCCCAAGTTAGATGTGATCAATAAGTGTAGTGTGTCTTGTTGCTATCTTTCGTGTATCACTCAAAGAAAGGAAATAAGCTGTAAATTATGAATAAACAAGTTTAGTTGGGATGAACACCAACTATTTTTAAATAAACAATATAAATTACTTAACAAATATGGTTGACAAACTCACATAGAGGTAAAACTGGAAGCATGTCCACATCCACCCAAATGTCGATATTATTTTCAATATCATCTTCAGGATGAATATCGAAGGTTATTTGCATATCCTCCTTAAATCCATATGCCCAATTTGAGCAACCAAAATGTGAGTGATTAACTACATTGTATAGTTCAACCCGAAATACGTAACCATGTTTAGTCCTCAGGTGAGCTCTCCTCGTCTCCATATTTTCACTATCTTGAAAACCGGGCTTGTCCAAAACATATCGTCTTGCATGACAAGGGATGCGCTAGTCGAATTGTAAAAAAAATGGGAATTACACGTTGAAGCAAACAAACACAAGTCATGATTAATTACGAAAAACATACATGTCATCGTTGCGTACCGTAAAAACATCAAAGGTCTCGTCCAGCTTGATGGTGAAGAACCTGCCGTTTTGTAGGTGAGGCCTGTCGCACATACCCCGATCGTCGCCGCAGTAATCACACTCAGGGATCCTATCGTCGTCAGACATTACCTGTGTTCATGATTCAAAGATTAAAAATCGACGGCAATTATACCAGGAACTATTCAGTATGGGTTGAGTTTAGGTGCTTCCTTGAAAAACTCCAATATCTCATAGTGTATATGGTGCGTACTCCCTCACACTGATATGGTGGTGTATGTGGTGGACACTCCTCTCGACAGAAATTTCGACTATCGGTGTTGGCCGCTCCTCCCTTCATCCCAGCGTGCATTACCAAAATGTGTAGCACGCGGGGAAGAAGGAGGAAGCAACCCCCACGACAACAGTCGGGAATCTTTCTCTGATATTTCGACCGTCGGCGCTGGTCGCTTCCTCTCCCTCTCACGCGCATTATACCAAGGTATATATCGCGAGAAGAGCAAGAGGAAGGACCCCCACGACAACAGTCGGGATTCTTCCTCTGATATTTCAACCGTCGGTGTTGGTCACTTCCTCTCCCTCTCTCGCGCATTATACCAAGGTATATATTGCGAGAAGAGGAAGAGGAAACGACCCCCACGACAACAATCGGGATTCCTCCATCAAGAACATACTGAAAATCACACGAGGAGCTCCGACAGACTAAAATTCAACCCTAATCATAAGTCAATTAACATTACATTTATGGAGTAATGACATAAAAATGTCCTATGTTTTGCCGGAATGTAATCTAATTCATGTTCCGGCAAATCACGTGCACTTGATTATTCCTACTTTATAGTAAAAGTCATGTTGAAATCCACACACAAAATTGGCATCACTGTTACTAAAATAGGACATATCGAGCGCCTGAAATTTGCCGGAACGGAAATGAATCAACATTCCGGCAAAACATAGGCCACTCGGGAGGTGTTCCCTACAAAATGATACACACGTCGAAGGAGACAACCAATACATGTGAAAATATTTAAAGGTATTTTCTATTCTATTACAAACTTTTTTACAAAAAATTAACTAAGCATCAATTATATCCAAACCTAAGCAGCAAATAACCAACAAATACTCAAAAACAACTAGGGTTCATACATTTAGATATATACAAGGTTGTCTAAAATTCTTCCCAACTCATCTTAAGAACCCTAGGTATCGAACAAAATTAAATTCGGAGGAGAGGGAGGTGCTAACGGTGGACGGGCCAAGGACGAGACGGAGAGGGGAGGGCTGGCGTGGGGAAGGGCGGCTGCGCGTGGGGGTGGGCGGCCATGCGGGGGAGGGCGGCCGCACATGGGGGTGGGCGGCCATGCAGGGGAGGGGCGGCCGTGCGTGGGGGTGGGCGGCCGCGGGGAGAGAGTGGAAAGGGAGAGCGTGAGGCGGGAGAGTGAGGAGAGTGAGGGATACGGGGAAGAAGATAACTTCATAATGTACGACTTAGGAGTAGCGCGTGTTGGGGCCAAGCGCTACTGCTAAGTTGAGTAAGGGAGGTGGGCATGGGCTAGCCACAGTAGCAGCGTTGGCCCATGACCAGTGCTACTGCTAATACCATTAGTAGTGGCGCCAGTTTCAGGCGAGCGCTGCTACTATGGCTAGCCCGTGGGCGTACGGTGTGTCGCACCTATTAGTAGCGTCGGTTACCTGGACACGGGTTACTACTATATCTTACCAATAGCGCGTGTTTTAGCCAAGCGCTACTACGAATTAATAGTAGCGCTGGTTCTTTGTCCCTCACTACTAGTAATATTCTACCTATAAGCTATTTCCTAGTAGTGGTGTCATGTCCCTTTCTGTCACTGGGATTGAGCGCCGCAAGATTGAACCCATCAGAATGCACCACTCCCATAGAAGAGAGATCAATCTAGTTAGCCAAACCAAATCGATAGATCAAAGAGAAATACGAAGCTATAACAATCATGCACATAAGAATTTAGAGAGGACTCAAATATTTTTCATGAATAATCTGAACATAAACCCACAATTCATCGGATCCCAACAAACACACCGCAAAGAAGATTACATAGGATAGATCACCGCGGGAATCACGATGTTCTTTTCATTGAAGAACATTGAGAGAGATATTGCCATCTAGGTGCTAACTATGGACCCGTAAGTCTGAGGTGCACTACTCACACCTCACCATGGGAGCAGCAAGGTTGATGTAGAGGTCCTCCGTGATCGATCCCCCCTCCGGCAGGGCACCGGAATAGGGCTCCAGATGGGCACACGGCGGAACAGAGACTTGCGGCGGCGGAAAAAGTGTTTCGGTAGGCTCTCTAGGGTTTTCCCAATATATGTAAATATATAAGCCAGAGATCAGGTCAAGAGGCCGTGGGAGGTGTCCCTAAGCCATCAAGGCGCGGCCACCCCCCCCCCCCCCCCGTTAAGCGAGCCCTTTTGGCCTGGCGCCACCCCGTGTGGCCTCCGGTCTCCCTCCGAAGCTTCCAAGTCTTATTTTTGTCCAGAAAAATTCATCAAAAAGTTTTGGGGTATTTGGACTTTGTTTGGTACAGTACTCCTGAAAGGCCAAAAACAAGCAGAAAACAGCTACTGGCACTAGGCACTGGGTTAATAGGTTAGTGCTCAAAAACAATATAAATCAGCAAGTAAAGGCTTAAAAAGTATCCTAGAATTATAATATAATAGCATGGAACAATCGAAAATTATAGATACATTGGAGACGTATCAAGAGTGTCAAACCCAATGAGGAGCAGAAGGAAATGACAAGAAGTTTTCAGCAAGGTATTCTCTGCAAGTGTTGTAAGTAACAGTGATAGATAGTTTTATAGCAAGATAATTAGTAACAAAAGTAGCAAGTGTGCAGCAAGGTAGCCCAATCCTTTTTGTAGCAAAGGACGGGCCTGGAAGTTCTCTTATATAAAGCAAAGTGCTCTCGAGGACACATGGGAATTTCCGTCTAGTCATGTTCATCATGTTGAGTTGATTCGCGTTCGCTACTTTGATAATTTGATATGTGGGTGGACCGATGCTTAGGTGTTGTTCTTACTTGAACAAACAACCTACTTATGATTACCCCCTCTCGCAAGTATCCGTAACTACGAAAGAAGAATTAAGATAAATCTAACCATAGCGTGAAACATATGGATCCAAATCAGCCCCTTACGGAATAACACATAAACTAGGGTTTAAGCTTCTGTCACTCTAGGAACCCATCATCTACTTATTAATCCACAATGCCTTCCCTTAGGCCCAAATATGGTGAAGTGTCATGTAGTCGACGTTCACATGACACCACTAATGAAAGCAACAACATACATATCATCAAAATATCGAACGAATACCAACTTCACATGATTACTTATAACAAGACTTCTTCCATATCCTCGAGAACAAAAGTAACTACTCACAAATCATTATCATGTTCAAGATCAGAGGTGTAATGAATATAATTAGGATCTGAAGATATTATCTTCCATCAAATAAACCAACAAGCATCAACTACAAGATGTAATCAACACTACTAGCAACCCCCAGGTACCAATCTGAGGTTTTGAGACAAAGATTGAGTACAAGAGATGAACTAGGGTTTGAGATGAGATAGTGCTGGTGAAGATGTTGATCAAGATTGGTCCTCCCATGAAGGTGGAAGCGTTGAAGATAATGATGACTTTGATTTCCCCCTCCTGGAGGGAAGTTTCCCCGGCAGAATCACTCTACCGAAGAGAAAAAGGGCTCCTGCCCAGGTTTCCTCCTCGAGACAGTGGCCCTTTCTCCCGAAAGTATGCTCTTGATTTTTTTTCTAGGTCAAAACCCTTAATATAGCAGAAGAGGGGCATCGGAGGCTGCCTGTGGGCCTCCAAAGGAAAGAGGGCGTGCCTAGGGGTGGGTGCGCCCTGTTGCCTTGAAGCAACAAGTGGCCCCCCTCCAGTGGTTCTTGGCGCCAATAATTCTTATATATTCCATAAAAAATCTCCGTGAAGTTTCAGGTCATTTGGAGTCCAGAAATGTTTTAGCTTTTTCCATGGCCTTCGGGTCTAGAATTCCAGTTTCCAAGATTTCCCTCTTTGTGTAAACCTTGCAAATTAAGAGAGAAAAAGTATTAGAATTGTATCATAAAGTGGAATAATGACCAAAAGCAATATAAATATCAATAGGAATTCATGATGCAAAATGGACGTATCATGCTCTGCTACGCGACTAGCCCTCATTAGATATGGGTGTGCCGAATTTGGAACTCGGCAAACATATTGCCATGTTCTACCTAATAAACAACACCGTAGATTTTTGTCACTGGGCAATGTATGCTGGTATGTGGATTATTCCTATTCGTCAAGGTTTGTGATACTTGTGATCTGCGTTGGGTTTTTCATGAAGAGGAACGGGTTATTGCAACACAAAGTGGGTAAGTATTTCCCTCAGTTATGAAACCAAGGTTTATCGAACCAATAGGAATATCAATCCTCAACCGTCTTCAGTGGCTGCACACAAAAGAACAAACAACTTGCACCCAACGCGGGCAGGAGGGTTGTCAATCCCCTTGATCTCGTTATTTGCAAGCAAATGAGTTGTGTAGATAATTGTAGATAATTGTAAATTGCAAAATAAAATAAAAAGTAAATAAAGGCAGCAAGGTAATAGTAGCATTTGTAAATTTATAAGTGAATAGACCCGGGGGCCATAGTTTTCCCTAGCGGCATCTCTCATGTAGGCAGCATACGATGGGTAACAAATTACTGTTGGGCAATTGATAGAAAAGCGGATAGTTATGCGATTTTCACGGCAATGATCATGTGTATATAGGCATCACGTCCATAAACAAATAGGCCGACTCCTGCCTGCACCTATTACTATTACTCCACTTCAAGAGCACTTCTATGCTTGCCTCTCTACGTATTTAAGTTCATGACAAACAGAGTAATGCATGGAGAACGATGACATAATGTAGACAAAGTAAACCCAAGCAATATGAATAAACCCCATCATGTTATCCTTAGTAGCAACAACACAGAGACGTATCTTGTCCCCTACTTTGTCACTGGGATATAGAAACTCGTCAGGTTGAACCTACCACAACGCACCACTCCCACTGAAGATAGATCGATCTACTTGGCCAAAGCACATCAATAAATCGGAGAGCATTACGAAGCTATAATGATCATGCAAATAAGAATCTTAATATTCAGAGATGACTCAAATACTTTTCATGAATAATCTGAACATAAACCCACAATTCATCGGATCCCAACAAACCCACTGCACAATAGGATTACATCGGATAGATCAAAGCGAAGATGCGATGACCATTGTATTGAAGATCAAGAGATAGAGAGATGTCCATCTAGGTAGTAGCTATGGACCATATGTCTATGGTGAACTACTCACACATCATCATGAGGGCAGCTAGGTTGATGTAGACGCCCTCCGTGATCGATCCCCCCTCCGGCAGGGTGCGGGAACGGAGCTCCAGATGGCCTCGCGACGGAACAGAGACTTGCAACAGTGTAAAAAGAGTTTCGCGACTGACACTAGGGTTTTTGGATTATTATAGAATTTATAGGCCAGAGAGGGGCGTCGGGAGGCGCCCGAGGGGGGCAGCACATAACAGGGCGCCCCCCCTCCCCAGGGCGCGCCCTATTGTGTGTTGGTGCCCTCGTGCGGCCTCCTGACTCCTCCTGAAGCTTCGAGGTATTCTTTTGATCCATAAAAAATCATCAAAAAGTTTCGTGGCAATGGGACTTCGTTTGGTATTGTAAACCTAAAAAGTAAAAAACATGCAGAAAATAAGAACTGACACTAGGCACTGGGTCAAGGGGTTAGTGCTCAAAAATATTATAAAATGGTAAATAAAAAACCAAAAAGTATCCTAGAATGATAATATATCAGCATGGAACAGTCAAAAATTATAGATACGTTGGAGACGTATCAAGCATCCCCAAGCTTAATTCCTGCTCGTCCTCGAGTAGGTAAATGATAAAAATAGAATTTTTTATGTGACATGCTATCCATTATGTAATCTTATGCATGTATGCTCATTGAGAAACAATGAATCAACAAATATTAACATAGCAATACTTATAAGTATAAGAAACAAAATCATCAATCTTTCAAAGTATACGATCCTCAAAGAATGTTGACCCCCCATTCATCTTATTATATTATTAAGACATGGCTCCATCTTCACCACATTAATACAAATGTCAAGCACCACAGTGTCCAAGTCAGCCAATTGGATCGTACTTTTTCAATATACATCAACGTTTTATTCTTCACGCGATACATGAGCGTGAGCCATTGGACATAGCATTTAGGTGGAATAGAATATGGTGGTAGATATTAAAGGGGCAAAAAGTGGAGAAGATAGTCTCACATCAACTTGGCATACCAACGGGCTATGGAGATGCCCATCGATAGATGTCAATGCAAGGAGTATGGATTGCCATGCAAATGATGCACTAGAGCTATAAGTGTATGAAAGCTCAAATGAAGCTAAGTGGGGTGTGCATCCAACTTGCTTGCTCATGAATACCTCGGGCATTTGAGGAAGCCCGACATAGGAATATACAAGCCAAGTTTGTAATAATGAAAAAGTAATTCCCACTAGCATATGAAAATGACGTATCATGAGACTCTCTATATGAAGAACAAGGTGCCACTTTGAGGCACAAGTGTGGTAAAGGATAGTAGCAAAGTCCCTTCTCTCATTTTCTCTCATTTTTTTATTCAGAACGGTGGGCTCATTTGGCCTCCCCCATCTTTATTTCCTCACTGGGACAATGCTCTAACAATGATGATCATCAAACTTTTATTTACTTACAACACGATATGAAGATATGACTTTATATGAATGCCTCTGGTAGTGTACCAGGATGTGCAATGATCTAGCATGAAACGTATCAAAAATATGATGAACGGTGGCTTTGCCACAAATACTATGTCAGCTATATATGATCATGCAAAGCAATATGATGATGAACGAACTAGTCATGTGAAGTGACGATGGAATTTGCACGGCAATATATCTCGGAATGGCTATGAAAATGACATGATAGGTAGGTATGGTGGCTGTTTTGAGGAAGATATAATGAGGCTTATGTGCAACAGAGCGTATCATGTCACGGGGTTTGGATGCACCGGTGAAAGTTGCACCGATCCTCGAGGTGAGAATGGGCTATGCACGGTACCGAAGAGGCTAGCAAATATGATAAGGTGAGATTGCGTATGTCCATCGTTTCACATTAGTCATAAAGAAATCATATACTTATTGCAAAGTTTTATTAGTTTTATCACAAATCAAAGTACTACTCGCATGCCCCGAGGGAAGAGGTTGGTAGGAGTTAACCATCACACGCTTCCGACTCGAAACAACACTAGGATTTCAACGAGGAATAGAAATGCTCACAAAACCGAAAGATCTCGGGTAGGGGGTCCCGAGCTGTGGATCTTGGATCGATGAGTAACAAGAGACAAAGGGGACGCTGTTTACCCAGGTTCGGGCCCTCCTGAGGAGGTAAAACCCTACGTCCTGCTTGGTTGTATTGGTGTGTATGACAATTACAGAGTTGATCTACCTCGAGATCCGATGAGCTAAAACCCTAGATGAGTTCTCCTCTCTACGAACTAAACCCCCGGTTTATATAGACACCAGGGGTATCTAGGGTTACAAATGATATGTTTCCAATCAGGTATAGATACGCCGATCCTTTCTTCTAGCCTTGGAGGACACACCAAGTCTTCGGAGGTTTCCTCCCTGAATACAGGGTCGCCTTATAGTTCGGCCTTCCCACGATAGCCACAGAGCGGCCCACCAAGCCAGCCCATGATAGATAAGCCGACGGCCCGAAGACCCCTTAGTCCCAGACTCCCTCAGTAGCCCCCAAACTAGCCTCCAACGCCGAGGTCCATGACACCTAGCAGCTTCGCGCGTCTAAAGTCTCCGGCTTGCGGGGTGAGTTATTTTCCCCCTTTATGTTCGGCGGACTCCAGTTCAGCCGCCGATGAATCCCTGTTTTCTGAACAATCATACGTCGCTTAATCTTGAAGACCAAACGCCTGAGTGTGAATAGTGCCTTGCTTGACAACTTTTTAAACAAAAGGTCACGGCAGGCCACGACCACTTAGCCAGTTATGAAAACTCGATTCGCGGTTTGAGGCAGTTCCTCCATTGGCACGTCTCATCAAAGTGAAGATCGTGCTCCGCTTTTTATGGGATATGATTAAGGAACTGGGTTATCCCACGCGCGCATAACGGCACGATTATTTCGGGAAGTGGCAAGGCATGCGGCGCAGTAAAGGGGCTCTTGGTATTACGGCATCCCATAAAAGGGAGAAAATCCCCAAGGCCTCCACACGCTTCTCAGACTCATCCTCGCCCTCTTACTCCCCTAAGCTCCAAGCGCCCAGATCCAATCCTTCTCCAGTTCTCTCCAAGCCGCTTTCCCCAAGCTCGGCCATGGCCGGTTCGGGCTTCAAAGGCAAGTGGGAGGTCTAATGTGTCACCGACGTCCACATCCAGGAGTTGAAACGCGTCGGTTACCTTTCGGCCAACGTCGTCCATTGCGCCCCCGAGGCAGGCCAGGTGGTTCCTATGCCGAAGCCGGATGAGAGAGTGGTGTTCATTCCCCACTTCATCCGGGGACTGGGCTTCCCACTCCACCCCTTTGTCAGGGGTCTAATGTTCTTCTACGGGTTAGACTTTCATGAACTCCCCCAAAACTCCTTCATGCATATCTTGGCCTTCATTATTGTTTGCGACGCCTTCTTGCAGGTCCAGTCGCACTTCGGCCTATAGCTCAAGGTCTTCAACGTCAAGCTGAAGACAGTCAATGGCCAGCACGCGGATTGTGGAGGGGCGGTGATCAGCAAACTCCCGCGGGTTGAGTGGCTGGAAGGCACTTTCATCGATACTGTCAAGGTTTGGCAAAAATAATGGTTCTACATCACCGAACCACGAGACGCGGACTGGGCGGCGCCCTATGGGTTCAGCTCCGGACCCCCACGAGACTAACCTCATGGGTCAAGAAGGGCCTCGACTGGGGATCGGCCGCGGAGGTAAAATCACTGCAGAAGCGCATCTCCCAGATGATAGAGGCAAACATCAAGCTGACCAACGTGGTCCAGATCATGCTCCGTCGCCATCTCCTCCCTTGCCAGCACCGGGCCACCCCAATATGGGCTTACAAGCTTGACAACCCCGCCACCGTGCGTCAATTTTACCGCACTACCCACGAGAAGTTGTGGAAGGTGTTGTTCAAGCCCCAGGAGGAATGGCCGGCTGAGGAAGAAGATACCGGCCTAGACGCCGAAACCCCTCCTACAAAGGTACAACAAAGCCTCTGTTTTTATTTTCGGGCTCTGCCTTTTAGCAAGGGACCTGACCCCTTCTTCCTCGTCTTCACAGAAATGGTTGGACAAGGTTGTGAGGATTAATAGCCCGGCCCCGCTGCCCGAAGACCCCAGGACGACCCTATTGACGGCGATGCTGGTCGTGGCGCCATACTCGGAGCCGGAGAATAAGGAGAAGATGAATATGGGTGAGAAGAAGGAGGCCCGAGAGGGTCTTCGCCCAAGGGGCCCCCATGCCTCTTCCACTCAAGAGGAAGAGCATGTATAAGAAGGGGGGAATTGATTCCCCCCAAACAAGGAAGAGGGCTGCGTTAGAAGACGTTGAGGAGGATCTGCCTCCTCCTGCCCCAAAAAGGTCACACAGGGCCAAAGTGGTCCTGTCCGATGACAGCCTAGACTCCAACGAGGAGTCCGAGGCTTTGGTCAAGCCCCCGTCCCAGAGGTACGGATACAAAGATCCTCTAGTACCTTCGTACAGAGTTTTGCTACTAACCGGATGAGTACCTTCCTTATTGTAGCCCACTACGTGATTTCCCCACCGATCAGGTCTCAGAGGGGGAATCCCCGCCGGCCGAGCTAGCGGAGAGCGGGACTGCGTCACGCTCCACACCTCCCCGGGTTACCGAGGAAACCGCGGAGGTGCTATCTCGCCAGACCCCTCCTGGGCCGAACACTGGGGGTGGGGGCGACGATGATATGGCGAAGGTTAACACCTCGGCCATCGACGAACAGGAGAAGGGACCCCTCCTGGTAAACAAAGAGGGGGGCTGGTCCATCCGAGCCCCCTCCGAAGATTGTTTTGGGGCACACTATGCCTCCGGAGTTGTCAACTCAACCCTCCCCCGAAGGGAGAGCTGAGGTGTCGCCACCGGTGGCGCCTATAACAGAGCGGGCCGCACCTGGGTGGTTAGCCATGATGGGGGAGGCTTTATCCGGCTCCTCCATCGCCGAAGATCATCGTGCCCTTATGGATGCGGTTTTACAGAGCATTCAGTCCGTTGATAGTGGACTGAAGGAGGCCTTCAATGGTCTCTTGTCAGGCTTCAAGGTAAGCCATGTAATATTCTTTCTTCAAGGAAAAGTTAATTTAAGGTTATGCAATCTTTATAAGTGTAGTAGCCCCCGAGCCCTGGGTGAGTTTAAAAAACTCACACGGGGGTCAAATAACTTGAAAACACGAATGGGAGTGAGAACAATTCGTGGCCCCGAGACTCTAATAGTTTCGAAGAAAAACTAGCAGAGCGCCTAAAACCGACAGCTCGGGAGTCTGATACACATAAATTGTTTTGTAGGCCTCGTCTTCGGCGGCGGCCGCCAACGCCATGGAGCTGGCCGAGCTGAATCAAAAGCTCAAGAGCTCCGATGAGGAGCTTGACCACCTCAACAAACGGTTCAACGAAGCACAAGGTAAGTCTGGGCTGTACCACTTGGGCCATTGTTTTCCTCCTTAATTGAGGTTATTCTAGCTGCTGTCCCTAAGCATTGGTTGCCCACTATGACTATAGCTGTCGCCGCGAAGGTCGAGAAACTCAAGGCCAAGTTAAAAGAAGCGAGGCAGGAGGCCGCAGATCAGAAGGCGAGGGCCGAATAGGTGCCTGCCGAACTGTCATCTGTGAAAACCGTTAGCGACAAGCACGAGGCCCGGGTGTTAGAGGTGCAGCAGGAGCTCAAGGACGCCAGCACTAAGTGTGAGGCCCTTGAGCAAAAGAACAAGGACCAAGCCGCCGAGCTATCCTCGCTGACCTCAGTGCTCAAAGCCGAGCGGATAGATAGGTGGCTCTATGAAGAACAGCTCCGCCAAGTCAAGTTGATCGCGGATGGTAAGCCATACTTGATGCAATGTATCTTTCGTGGTAACAGGTTTAGGTTGCTCACACGGGTGTGGCGTTCCCTAGGCGCCTTTACGGATCTCCCGGGGCGTGCAGCAGACGCGGCCAGGTACTTTGCTACAGGGGATGGGGATGTCGAGTCCAGACTGTTTTGGGCGTAATTTCAAACCCCTGAGCAGCCTCCTCTCCTCAACGACCAGATGAAGCAGTTGATGGAACTGCACCGGATGGCGGAGCCGGCCATGAAGGACCTCTACATCCGGCTGTGGCCTGTGGAGCCACTGCCAAGCAGTTACTTCGGTTTAGTGCAGAAACTATGCGAAGCCTCGCCCCGGATTGATGTCCTGAAGCGTTCTGCATGCATCGAGGGAGCTAGGATGGCCTTTGCAAAGACCATGGTGCACTGGCCGAAGCTCAAGCCGGCCGAGATGGCCGTCGGACCTCCGCCTCCTGGGAAGGAACATAGGCGCCCCGAGCATTACTATCCCATCGTGATGGATGGTGCTCGGGCAATAGGGGTCCTGTGCCCGAAAGATGTAATTTATGAGTGAGACTTTTGCCCTGTACCCAATGACTGTTTCGCTTTATAATTCGGTTGCATGGTATATCATGCTTTTTAGCTTTGTATTATTTTGACTCCTGTGTGGCCGATTTAACTGAAAGTTGCCAGTCGTCGGCTTCAGCCCCCATGTAGATGTTACAAGAGGTGTTTCGATCTTTGCGCTGTGACCTTTAACCGACATATCGGTGCCCGGAGGCGGTAGTGTGGGAGGGAAACGAGGCAAACGGACTATGTTGCTGTAGTGCTTTCACTTAGCCGTAGGAGCTTGACTGCGGGAGCTAGTGATTGGCTCCCATTATTGTGTGATATTCGGATGAACCGAGGTAAAAAACCATTATCACATGATTTGTGAAGGTACAAACCCTTCGTGTAACACGGAATAACCTCCATCAATTTTTAGTTTGACACTTGTACTCGGATCACAGACCGGTTCTCGCTTATTATGACGGTCAGTTTTCGGCTTTCTCCATTGAGGTACTTTACCAGGTGAGCTGGAAATACAATCGCAGTGGTTCTCCCATTACCCTTCTAGCCGAACGAGCAGAACGTAAGAGGGTAACCACAGGAGCCGGGAAACCCAACCATTGACCCAAGACATAATTCGGCACCAATTCATATAATGCAATATCCGAGATGCTGAACACATAAAAAGTGTCGGGATGATGCTTGGGGCGAGCTTTATAGTCAAGCCACCGGTCTATTAGCCGGTCGCATCTAACATGTACCGAACAGGTTTACTTTTCGGCACCAAAGAGTGGAAAACAGTTTATGTAACATAAAATGCTGCAAGAGGGCCGTAAAGGATAATATTTATTTAGGATGAATTCTTATAATTCAGACCGCCGAAGCAACTGTTAAAGGTACTCTGCTTTTAAAAACAAATTTTATGGAGGAAATGTTTACCCAGGGTCTTCGATAGGTGGCTTGACGTCCCCGATGTGCCCTGCTGCTCCTTTGCTCTCGAGGGGGGTTGTGCTCCTTGAAAGATGATTGCTATAGACGAACGGACCTTTGAGAGAGGCTCTTGAGAAGTCACCGTAGTATGTGGGTGCTTGACGCTCGGGAGGTCCTAAATGGTACCTGCTATTTGCCCGAAGACACGTTTTTGGCAGTAGTTCGGTTAAGCCGAACACTTGGTCCTTGCAAGTGGGTCCCCACAGCTGCCCATGGTATTTTGAGCGCAAAATTGTGCCTTCTAGGTACATACCTTACGGGTAGCTGGGCGTTGCTGTGGGGAGCGTATCCCTATTTGTGTTGAGGGGGGGATGGCTCCGGGAGATCAAATTGAGCTCGGGCTCGTCTGCTCGCCTGTCGTGCCTTGATGGCTGATTGGGGCATTGGCGCTTCGTTGCCGTTATAGAATTCGGCTGCCAGGGCCGCTGTGTGTTCCTTAGTTTGGAGGGAGCGCTCTGTATTGCCATTGACAGTGATGACCCCCTTGGGTCCGGGCATCTTGAGCTTCAGATATGCGTAATGGGGAACAACGTTAAAGCGAGCGAACGCTGTACGGCCGAGCAGTGCATGATAGCCGTTGTGGAAAGGGACAATGTCAAAGATCAAGTCCTCGCTGCGGAAGTTGTCGGGCGAGCCAAACATTACTTCCAAAGTCACGGTGCCCGAGCAGCGGGCTTCGACGCCTGGGATTACTCCTTTAAAGGTAGTGTTGCTGGGTTTGATCCTTGACGGATCGATACCCATCTTTTTCACCGTGTCTGGATAAATCAGGTTAAGGCTACTACCTCCGTCCATGAGGACTCTAGTGAGGTGATACCCGTCGATGATGAGATCTAAGACAAGGGCTGCCGAGCCTCCATGACGGATACTGGTCGGATGGTCCCTACGGTCGAAGGTGATCTAGCAAGCCGGCCATGGGTTGAATTTCGGGGCTATGGGCTCTATGGCGTAGACCTCCCGAAGGGCTCGCTTCATCTCCCTTTTGGGTATGTGTGTGACATATATCATGTTCACAGTTTTTACCTCGGGAGGGAATTCCTTCTGTCCTCCATTGTTCGGCCCGCGAGGTTCTTCATCGTCCTCGCTGCATGGGCCCTTGCCCTGCTCCTCGGCTGCAAGTTTGCCGGCTTGTTTGAATACCCAACAATTACGGTTGGTGTGGGTGGCAGCCTTGTCTTGGGTGCCATGGATCTGGCAGGGCCTATCCATGATTTTGTCCAGCGTGGAGGGTCCGTCTCTATTTCCTTTAGAGGGCTTCTTCCGCTGTCCGGATTTTGAGTTGCGGAAACCGGCATTTATGGTTGTGTCCTCGGCATCACTGTTGTTGTGTCGACGTTTGTTCTTGATGTGCCGTGGTTTCCCGTTTCCATTCCGCACTTCAGAGGTGGCAGGGTCTTCGGGGTTGTGGCTTCGACGAGCTAGCCAATTGTCTTCGCCCGCGCAAAAGCGGGTCATGAGTGAAGTAAGGGCGGACATTGTTCTCGGCTTGTCCTGGCCGAGCTGACGAGCTAGCCATTCGTCTCGGATGTTATGTCTGAAAGAGGCTATTGCCTCGGCATCCGGACAATGAACGATCTGGTTCTTCTTGGTGAGGAACCGATTCCAAAATTGTCTAGCTGATTCGCTGGCTTTTTGGACGACGTTCTCAAGTCGGAGGAGTCCGGGGGCTGGACATATGTGCCCTGGAAGTTAGATCGGAAGGCATCCTCGAGCTCTTCCCAGCTCCTGATGGAGTTTTCGGGGAGGCTGTTTAACCAGTGTTGAGCTGGTCCTTTAAGCTTTAGGGGAGAGTATTTGATGGCGTGGAGATCATCTCCTCGAGCCATATGAATGTGGAGAAGAAAGTCTTCAATCCACATGGCCGGGTCTGTTGTCCCGTCGTGTTGTTCTATGTTCACGGGTTTAAACCCTTCGGGGAACTGATGCCGCATAACCTCATCTGTGAAGCACAGTGGGTGGGCAGCGCCTCTAACCCGGGCTACGTCATGCCTGAGATCGGCCATCTCTGTTGTTGCGGTCGAGCCACGGTTGGTACCCATCCCGTCTAGCGGGGGAGTACCCTCTAGATCCACAGATGGATCTTGTGTGACCTGCTCTATGGTCTAAGTCCTGTCGTAAGTCAAATCAATCCTCAGGATGTATAGGATCATTTCCTCTCCTGCAGGGAAACGCAGGTCTGTACTCGGTCTCTCGAGTCGGCCTGTCCCGTCCTCGAGGGGGGCGGTCTGGCTAGTCGTACTGGGTGCGCCGGGGAGATGCGGTCTCAAAGGCATCATCGTCGAATTGCGGCAGCAGACGCCAGCATTGGTAACTTTTAGTTGATCCGATCGCTCGGTACCGTACCCCTCTTCGGCTACCAAGACTTTCGTCCATCTGTCGTTGAGGGTGTCTTGTTTGGCTTTGAGATGTTGTTGCTTTTCCTTTAGGCTTCGAGCGGTGGCTAAGAGCTGCCGCCTAAACCGTTCCTGATCCAGGGGGTTTTCAGGGACGGTGAAGTCTTCGGTTTCGAGGCTATCCTCCTCCTCGACAGGGGGGAGGTAGTTGTCGTCTTAGGAATCGTTGGGGTCCTCGGGGTCATGTTGATCCTCGGGCCTCTCCGGGTCTTCCAGTGTTTGCTCGGGGGCTTCGGGTTCGTCGAGGTCCTCCGGGGTGTCATTTTCCCCGGTGCCTGCATTGCCTTACCTTCCCTTGTTTGCCTTGGCTCGCTTGCGCTGTTTTCGGCGTCTGGATGACTCCTTTTTGGATTTGTCGCCATTCTTCTTAGGGGTGTGGCTGCCCTTATCATCAGGGGTGTCCACCATATAAACGTCATAGGTGGAGGTGGCTGTCCACCGTCCAGTGGTGGCAGGAACGGGTGGATCGACCTCTTCCTCCATGTCTTCTGCCTCCTCAAAGGCGTAGTCCAGCATATCGGTTAAATCTTCAATAGTGGCTACCAAGTGGGTGGTGGGTGGGCCATAAAATTCCTCCTGACCTACCTCCAGACCGATCTGAGTGTGGGTCGAGGTCAGGTCGTCCATGATTTTCATTGACTAGATCCAGTCCGGCGCCTCGTTCAAAAGCGAGAGGTCGACCGGATTAATATGTCGGACACCTTCGAAGCTAAACTCCAGAGCGTACGTATGAAGAGTATATTCGGCCAGGGCTGACCCCTGGTCCTCGGGTGCTGTAATCGGGTCTGAGCTTAAGGCCGGATCCCCGGCAGGAATGGGCCCAAGGGCGGCATCGAGCAGGAGGCCTGAAGTTAAAGCTTCGGGATTTCTGGGCTCATCGGATGAGACCCTGAGCCTAGTAAGGAACAGGTCACCCCAGGAGTCGGCGAAGAACTCTAGGTTCCTAAACCTGATCTCTTGATTGGGGGCGAAACTTTCGATCTGGCCAAGATGGCCGGTCGTGTCAGCATGCAGCACAACGCTGCCAAACGCGAAAATCTGTTCGGGGACAAAGGTGTCCCCGTTACGGACTTCATCGCTGATGATTAGGCGAGCCATCAATCCTCTAGCGATCTCGCAGCGGAACTCTCAATGAAAGCACCAATGTCGGTGTCAAAACCAGAAGATCTCGGGTAGGGGGTCCCGAGCTGTGGATCTTGGATCGATGGGTAACAGGAGACAAAGGGGACGGTGTTTACCCAGGTTCGGGCCCTCTTGAGGAGGTAAAACCCTACGTCCTGCTTGGTTGTATTGATGTGTATGACGATTACAGAGTTGATCTACCTCGAGATCTGATGAGCTAAAACCCTAGATGAGTTCTCCTCTCTATGAACTAAACCCCCGGGTTCTATAGACACCAGGGGTATCTAGGGTTACAAATGATATGTTTCCAATCGGGGATAGATACGCCGATCCTTTGTTCTAGCCTTGGAGGACACACCGAGTCTTTGGAGGTTTCCTCCCTGAATATGGGGTCGCCTTATAGCTCGGCCTTCCCGCGATAGCCACAGAGCGGCCCACCAAGCCGGCCCATGATGGATAAGCCGACGGCCCAAGGACCCCTTAGTCCCGGACTCCCTCAATCACCATGCCTCTTTAATTTTAAGACGAACAAGAAGTTAACCTCTCTTAATATCGACACTTCTACGAATCAACAATTATGAACTCAAACCTTTTTCATATTACCACATCAATATCATTAACCCACAATTTCTCTATATGTGGTACATGATGGTTTTGATTATCACTCATTGAATACCTAATATTTTTGGACTAGTCTTATGACCCATGTAAATTACCATCACTATTTATTAACTCTCAAACAAATATAAGTGAAGAATGAGAGTGAAATCATTTCTATAAAATCTACACGCCACCGTGCTCAAAAAGATATAAGTGAAGTACTAGAGCAACTGCTAAGCTCAAAAGATATAAGTGAAGCACATAGAGTATTCTAACAAATTATGATGAAGGTGTGTCTCTCTTAAATAGGTGTGTCCAGCAAACAATGATTGTGGCAAACTGAAAGTAAAAGCAAACAAAAACAAACAACGCTCCAAGCAAAACTCATATCATGTGACAAATAAAAATATAGCTTCAAGTGACATACCGATGGATTGAGACGAAAGAGGGGATGCCTTCCGGGGCATCCCCAAGCTTAGACGCTTGAGTCTTCCTTAAAGTATTACCTTGGGGTTCCTTGGGCATCCCCAAGCTTAGGATCTTGCCACTCATTATTCCTTTGTCCATCGTGATAACACCCAAAACTTGAAAACTTCAATCACACAAAACTCAACAAAACTTCATGAGATCCGTTAGTATAAGCAACATATTGAATACTTTAGGTACTGTTATAAATTGATTCTTATTTCATAAATGCATAATAGGTGTTGTATTATAACTTCTCCATGGCTTATACCCCCCGATACAATCCATAGCATAATCAAAACAAGCAACTATGCAAGCAAAAAACAGAATATGTCTAAAACAGAACAGTCTGTAGCAATCTGTAAAGAACCTATACTTCTTTAACTCTAACAATTCTGGAAAATTAGGAAAACCTCTAAAATTTGTATATCAATGCTGTCTAAAAAATTCAGATCATTATCACGCTCCAGTAAAAAATGAAAATTCCTGTACTGGAATCAAAAGTTTCTGTTTTGTTTCAGCATCGATTCTACTCATCTTGTGAGTCATCCCAAAGGCTTTGCTTGGCACAAAAACTAATTTAAACATAAAAACATAATCATTATAGAGGCAAAAATCATGTGATAAAAACAAACAGAAAGTAAAAAAGCAAAAATAAAGATAAAGATAACTATTGGGTTGCCTCCCAACAAGCGCTATTGTTTTATGCCCCTAGCTAGGCATAATGCATTGTTTCAAGTGTTGTCATCTTTGACACTCCATCCATAAGTAGCTCTCATGATTGATTCATAAGGTGGTTTAATTCTTTTTCTAGGGAAGTGTTCCATCCCTTTCTTTAATGGGAATTGGAACCTTATGTTTCCCTCTTTCATGTCAATAATTGCACCTATAGTTCGTAGGAAAGGTCTTCCAAGTATTATGGGACAAGTAGGATTGCAATCAATATGAAGCATAATGAAATATACAGGCACATAATTTTTATTTGCAATGATAAGCACATCATTAATTCTACCTAGAGGTTTCTTAATGGTAGAATCCGCAAGATGCAAGTTAAGGGAACAATCTTCAATATTAGTGAGACCAAGCACATCACAAAGAGATTTAGGAATAGTTGAAACACTAGCACCAAGGTCACACAAGGCATTGCATTCATATTTATTTATCCTCATTTTGATAGTAGGTTCCCACTCATCATGCAATTTTCTAGGAATAGAAACTTCAAGCTCAAGTTTCTCATCATAAGTTTTTATCATAGCTTCTACTATATGTTCGGTAAAAGCTTTGTTTTGTTCATAAGCATTGGGTGAGCTAATAATGGTTTGCAACAAGGAGATACATTCTACTAAAGAGCAATTATCATAATTAAAGTCCTTGTAATCCAAAATAGTGGGCACATCACTAGTTAAAGTTTTGACCTCTCCAAACCCACATTTTTCGGTTTTATCATCAAGATTATCACTCTCCAAGCAAACGGGACGCTTCTCAAATAGAGTTGACTCATCTCCGGTCCCATTATCATTTATATTCAGAGAAGTAAATAAAGATTCAATAGGAGAAGTACCAATCATTTTAAGATCTTCATCATGATTCCCAATAGGTAAAGATTCTTGTTTAGCTGCCATCCTATTCACTAGAGTGGTTTGCTTATGAGAGATCTTTCCTAACAACTCCTCAGTTTGAGCAAATTGTGATTGGAGATTGGACACTTCATTATTAACCTCATCAAGTTTCTTACTAATAGCGTCAAGCAAAGTTGAATGTTTCTTAATTTCAAAAGTGAAGAATTTATTATGCTCATATTGTGAAGTCATAAAAGTTTTCATAGAACTCTCTATTTCAGACATTCTTTGGTAGTAAGAAATATTGTGGAATCTATCTTGAGACATGGTGACCAAGCAAGCAAGGTAACAAGCAAGACAACTAAACTAGCAAGCGAAGAAGTAAACTAGTAATAAGCAAAGATAAATATTTTTGTATTTTTGATTTTTATGAGACAAACTAAATATAACAGCAAAAAAAGATAAACAAGTGAATGAAAATTTGTGTGAAGTTACTTGATAGTTGATGATGATATTCCCCGGCAACGGCGCCAGAAATCCTTCCTGATACTTGTGATCTGCGTTAGGTTTTTCGTGAAGAGTAACAGGATATTACGGCACAAAGTGGGTAAGTATTTCCCTCAGTTATGAAACCAAGGTTTATCGAACCAATAGGAATATCAATCCTCAACCGTCTTCAGCGACTGCACACAAAAGAACAAACAACCTGCACCCAACGCGGGCAAGAGGGTTGTCAATCCCCTTGATCTCGTTATTTGCAAGCAAATGAGTTGTGTAGATAATTATAGATAATTGTAAATTGCAAAATAAAATAAAAAGTAAATAAAGGCAGCAAGGTAATAGTAGCGTTTGTAAATTTATAAGTGAATAGACCCGGGGGGCATAGTTTTCCCTAGCGGCATCTCTCATGCAGGCAGCATACGGTGGGTAACAAATTATTGTTGGGCAATTGGTAGAAAAGTGGATAGTTATGCAATTTTCATGGCAATGATCATGTGTATATAGGCATCACGTCCATAAACAAATAGGCCGACTCCTGCCTGCACCTATTACTATTACTCCACTTCAAGAGCGCTTCTATTCTTGCCTCTCTACGTATTAAGTTCATGACAAACAGAGTAATGCATGAAGAACGATGACATAATGTAGACAAAGTAAACTCAAGCAATATGAATAAACCCCATCGTGGTATCCTTAGTAGCAACAACACAGAGACGCATCTTGTCCCCTACTTTGTCACTGGGATATAGAAACTCGTCAGGTTGAACCTACCACAACGCACCACTCCCATTAAAGATAGATCAATCTACTTGGTCAAAGCACATCAATAAATCGGAGAGCATTACGAAGCTATAATGATCATGCAAATAAGAATCTTAATATTCAGAGATGACTCAAATACTTTTCATGAATAATCTGAACATAAACCCACAATTCATCGGATCCCAACAAACACACCGCACAATAGGATTACATCGGATAGATCAAAGCGAAGATGCGATGACCATTGTATTGAAGATCAAGAGATAGAGAGATTACCATCTAGGTACTAGCTATGGACCCGTAGTTCTGTGGTGAACTACTCACACATCATCATGAGGGCAGAATGATTGATGTAGAGGCCTTCCGTGATCGATCCCCCCTCCGGCAGGGTGCCGGAACGGTGCTCCAGATGGCCTCGCGACGGAACAGAGACTTGCGGCAGCGTAAAAAGAGTTTCGGGACTGCCTCTAGGGTTTTTGGAATATTATAGAATTTATAGGCCAGAGAGGGGCGTCGGGAGGCGCCCGAGGGGGCCAGCACATAACACCCCCCCCAGGGCTCGCCCTTTTGTGTATTGGTGCCCTCGTGCGGCCTCCTGACTCCTCCCGAAGCTTCTAGGTATTCTTTTGGTCCATAAAAAATCATTAAAAAGTTTCGTGGCAATTGGACTTCGTTTGGTACTGTAAACTAGAAAAGTAAAAAACATGCAGAAAATAGCAACTGGCACTGGTCACTGGGTCAATAGGTTAGTGCTCAAAAATATTATAAATTGGTAAATAAAGACTCAAAAAATATCTAGAATGATAATATATCAGCATGGAACAGTCAAAAATTATAGATACGTTGGAGACGTATCAGTTTGCCGAATTTGTCCACAGAAAACTCGGCAAACAATTGTGCCACGTGGTGCTTCCGTTAACGGCGTGTCGAGTCTGACGGTGTGGTTCGCCGAGTTTCAAAGTCGGCAAACATTGTTTTTATATTCGTCGTGTTCACGATAGAATGCACTCGACGGTGCTGATGATTGCCGGGGGTCGTCGAGCCGAGTGCCTAGCGCCGAGTTTGGAACCTGACGAATAGTTGGCCGAGTTTAATGTGTGCTCTGCTGAGTTTCTTTGAAATTCGGCAGTAGGCGCGATTCTTGTACTGATAGCGGAGCTATAGCCGACTATTTAAAACTATGGTCACTGCTAATGTACGTGTTGGGCACGCACTTGGATGACCGTGGTGGTAACTTCCCCGCGCGGCCGCCCGCGCCCCCCTGTGCTCTCGTCACTCTTTCCTCCCCTTCCTAGAGCAAGCAAACGAGCCCCTCACTAGGAACTCCAGCTGGAAGCCTGGATCACCTGCGCAAGCTTGCGAGCTTCAGGAGCGAGGCCGTGGCGGAGGAGAGCATGTGGTGGCAGCGTCGGGAGGCCAGAGAGCGGGCAACAACGAGCAGGGGCGACAGCATTGGGAGTCACTCGGTGATGGTTTGCTACAGAGAGGATGGAGCACAGGAGGAAGAGAATGAGAAGCACACCAAAGCTTGAGAGAGAGGTCGAGGAGGCACGGACGCACGGTTGAGGAGAGTGGGGCGCGGTGGCGGGTCACCGAAGGCAGAGAAGATGACAAGGGCGCCAGGGATTGAGGCTCTCCCGCTTCGATTCGGCGACCTTGTAATTCCCCAGCGTCCATGGCACGCACCAAACTCAAGAGGACGGAGGCGTCCATGGCACCTAGCCACTTACCCCATCGAGTCGACACCACCGTGCACCATGGTCGCGAGCTCGGCCGGCCTCCTACGCCGCGCCCCTGGTCGCAGCCTCGTGTGCGCGCGTCTTCCTCCGTCCGGTCCCCCGTGCCTGCTAAAGTGAAAAATTGCGCCCGTACCGGCACCTACCTAGCCAACCAGCCAGTGACACCTCGCATATTATACTCACTCATGTTTTGTATAAGGAAAATTCGCATGTTTAAAATATATAGGTATTTCGGCAGCTGGCCCATCACCCTGTAATTTTACATGCAGAAGCATACTAATATGGCAGACCATTCTCTCACTTCTCCCACACAATAAATCAAACATTTTTTTCCTAGACTAATTTGAAACGTACATATCTTTAAACCATATGTTTGTTTTTGAAACTTTTTTATATTTGAACGCCTTGCGCCAAAACCTTTAAAATGAGATTAATCTTTGATAGTTTTTAACCATGTTTAAATTTGAACATGTATTTTACATTTTAAAATAATCAGTTTCACACTCCTTTCGCCTTACAATTTCACTTTCTGTATTTACTATTTCACAATTCCGAATATACATTTTACTTTTCACTGGCTTGTTTCACAAAAATAACATATATTTCAATTGTACATTTTCCAAATAACCTATTTCACTCTTTTAAAATTAATTATTTCACATTTTCAAATAACTAGTTTCGCACTAATACATTACAATTTCACTTTCTGTGGTTACTATTTCACAATTCAGAACAGAACCTACATTTTACTTTTCACTTGCTTATTTCACAAAAAAATATCTATGTGAATTGCACATTTCTCAAAATAACCTATTTTACTCTTTTGAAATAAAAAAAACATATTTTCAGATAATCGGTTTCACATTGATATATTACAATTTCACTTTTTGTGGTTACTATTTCACAATTTAAAACTTACATTTCACTTTTCACTAACTTGTTGCACAAAAAAACATTTACTTCAATTGAAAATTTCTCAACTAACCTATTTTCATTATTTTGAAATAAATTATTTCACATTCTCAAATAATCAGTTTCACATTTATACATTACAATTTCATGTTTTGCGGTTACTATTTCGCATTTCAGGATCTACATTTCACTTTTCACTGACGTGTTTCACAAAAAAACATCTATTTCGATTGCACATTTGTGAAATAACATGTTTCACTCTTTTGAAATAAACGGTTGCACTTTTCCAAAAAAATCAGTTTAACAAGTTGACATTTCTATTTCATATTTGGGTTAATATCAATTTCAAATACAGATTGGTTTCCAAATATAGATTGGTTTCACGTTTTTCAAGTGAAATAGGTTTTTTCCACATACAAAATGTGAAATGTTGATATTTAAATGTGTTTGAAATGTATTCAAGATTGGTCTAGTTCTAAAGGTTTTGCCGTCAGGAGTTCAAATATATAAATTATTTCTAGAACGAACTTATGGTTTAGAAGATATGAATGTTTTTAATTGGTTAAGATGAAATAGTGTCCATGGATTTGTTTGCAAGGGAGAGAGAAGAAACAGATGAATCTTTGTCCTTTGTCTACAAAAACTAGTACTACGGGTCCCTGTAGATTGATAAAGTAGTACTATAGATGTTTAGGTGGGAACCACTAGATGTATTTGGTCCCGTATAATTTTTGTATAGCAGGAAAAGTAAGAATAATAGTGTCAGTTGCACAAATCTTGATGCACATACGAATGGCAGATGCGTTACCGGTAGGTAACGTTAACGCTTAAAGACTTTCTGCCATGTCGGTCGTGCTCTGTGCAAGAGCCCGTTGCGTCGTGGCCTTGTTGCATGTGCACCACCGTGTGTTGATCGGCCCTAGGCCATTGCCAGGTGGGCCGACCGGTTTAGTTGGCTACCGGTTTTGACCTCAAGACTAAAACCAAGCCACGTGGGCGGTGGTTGTCAAAACTGGTATCCACGTTAGAATAAAACTGCCTCAAGTGTTATCGAGGATGAAAAATATCCGGCTTAAGTAGTTGAGGCACTAAGTTTTGATGGTTTTGAACTTGAGGGAAAATTTGTGAACTTTCGCAAGAGTTTAAGGACGAAAATTATACTTTTCCCTTTTTAGTATAATTGCACTATTAATCTCTTAAAAGGTTTATATTCTTGGAGGTCCGCTCTGGCAACCTCCAAGCAGCTAATGGTCGCTAGTTCATCGGGCTCTCGCTCCATCTGCTCACTAGACACCACCTGGGCATGCTCTCTCTGTCGCCGCGAAAGACGCCGTGAAGGTTGACCAAGAGAATTTGAGTTTTAGGCACTCTTTCTACGACATATTGACGTCACACTAGGTAATATGTCTTTGTTCTAGCGAGGCATGTGGTTGGGCTTGTGATGAGCTTCAAGCTTGAACGGAGATCTCTTCCCTCTGCCTCTCTTTCCTATCAGAAGTTATGGTCTGTTGCAACCATGGCACTTATCTTTCTCATTTTTACTGTTGAGTCTTGGTAAGTGAGCTCCCTGGGGCATGGAAAGGAAGGTCTTGGTTATTTATTATCAAGATTGAGTTGTGATGTGCACAAATACTGTGCGATACTCGCTTTTAAGGTCATCACAAGTGTCTGGACCTCTAAAGTCTTAAGGGACGTCACCTGCAGAACTAGATGGCACATAACATAATGGCATCCGGTGTTATAACATCGTCTAGGACTATGATCATAGATCCGTTTTGTAAATCTACTTTGGGTGTCTCACTTGGTTTAGCACATGACATTGTACGTCACTGTATCAACACTTTGCAAGTATAGTAAGATATCTGACAAAAAGCATTAGTTGATGTCCTAAGAAATGGAAATAAAAATAAAAATAATTGTACGCTAGAACAAACAGCTAACATGGCTCAACAGCTTATAACATTCTAAAGGACCAATGATAGGTGAGAAACGGCCATGGGCCTAACAACTTGGCACTTTACTGTTGAGTTGTTGGCGCCTCCCTTCCCTATTAGTTTGATCTCACTTCACATGGCCAAGGTCTCAACCTACAGTTTCATTGGAGAAACCTGCTAAAAAAATGGAGTCATGTGCTAGACTGTGTGGAGTCAGTCTCTATTATCGGTGCTAGTGGGCACGATTGATCCCAATACGACCATCTGGTGACAGAGATTGGCAATCGTCTTGGCGAAAGGAATATCTTAGTCATAAGAAAAATATTTCAAGCGATGAGCTAGCTAACCTAGGATGGTACCAAGGCCAAACAGCTTGTTGGCGGAACTTCCCAAGAGGAATAGTTAAAACGATTTGACTGGTTTGAAACCGCCCCAGTTTGACGCAAACCACCCTAGCCATCAAACATGATCTACCAACTCAATTTATTAAGTTGAATTTCTAAACGTTACAACTTAATTATAGATTTCACTCTTGAAACCATTAATCGACAAAATTCCCTCAAAAATCTTATTTTTAGCGAAGAAAGTCCCTCAAAAACCTCACAGCACAAAAGTCTTAACACCATTTGTTACACTTTACATCCGAGCGTCTCAAAATATGGAAGAAGTGAATACGGTTCAAAAAATCTGCTAAATGTAGTGCAAGATAAGAATGAGTCTTGTGGAAATTGTAACATCCAGAATTCAATAAATGGGTTATTAGTAGAATTCTGAAATTAATTTAAAGTATCCGGTTCTATTTTCCTACCTTTTGACTTACTAGTTTTCCCCATGCTAAACTTTGGATTAAGTTTTCCCATTTCTTTCCCTCATATGTGGAAGGGTTCAAATTGAACAATTTTCCCCATCCTTTGATCACAATTCTTAAATCCATACCCTCATTAGAACTAGAGAAGCTGACGTATCCTAAAATTTCATCCTAGTGTTATTTGTATTTATTTTCTCCCAAATATCCTTCTAAATAATAGTAGGAGCAGTCCATCTCCAAAGCATTTATGTTGTTAACGCTGATGATTACCTTTTGCTTTGGCACATCTTGAATCTAAATTCCGAACACCTTCCATATTATTATTTTGCAACGATGCGTTCCATATTCTATAGTGTACCATCTTATCATAATATGTTTTCTAGAAGATATACCTAATATTTTTTGTGAAACTAGTTATAGTGAGCTCCTCCACTTTTGCTAATTGAGTTCTTGAAATATGGTAGTTTCTTTCTTTGACGGGTGAAATATCGTATATGTTTCAATAGGTGAAATATGGTGGTTGTTAATCATTCAGCACAAAGAGAGCTGGACTGAATCATGACTCACACAATATGTACCCGAGCTTGGAGTAAAACAAGTGTTACATAGAAACTGGTTGGTGACATGCACAATGTTGCTCTTGCATGGAGGACTGAGGGCACATGGCCATCTTAATGTGTAGAATTATATGTGATACTTTTGATGGCATGTTCACTCTCCCAAAATCATGTTTATGTACATTATCAAATAGGTTTAAAGAGAAAATAAAAAATGAATTAGACAAAGGTGATATATAGGGAATCTATTATTGATTTGGCATTGCACGGTTAGATATTTAAGTACAAAAATTAAATAATTGACAATGATAGAAAGCTATTGTGGAAAATTCCTTTGCACTCTCAGACATGATGTCACAAAAATATTTGGTAATATAAGTTTATATTTCATTGATTTTTTGCTAATTTTATTACAAATTTATTAGTACAACTATTCAAGAGGATTTTCACACCAGTTTTATATATTACACACTTAAAATTAGAATATGCAAATTAAACAGAAGGGATGTTGCGCATCCAAAAGCCTAATATATGATGCGGAAATCCCGACTCTTGCAATGTCTTGGGATAATCCTTATATGACACTGGCTTGATTTGTTGTAGCACGTGACACCAAGCCTTTGCACCTTGCTGCTCGTTCATCTTGTGTTCTGATCGATTAAGCCATAAAGAGTGAAAATTATCTTAACAGCCCGAACGTGAATAACTGATGCCTCCCTTTCCCAACGATTTCACAGTCCATAAAGATCACAAATTGCATCTGGTGTTGTGGCACATTTGCAACTCCTCACAGGTGATGTCGTAGCACTCCATCACGCATTTGTCGACGGTAAGTACCTCGGCACCGAGGACGCACTACACGAGGCAGGAGAGCTCACACGCGTGCAAGAGGGGTGTGTCACCATGTCAGTGCCCCAGCTCGAGTGGCCTACGTGGCCTGCAGCGACGTCATGTCCGTCCCGACGAGACGTGCTACGGCGACTGGAAGAGGATAGAACTGCCTCACCATCACCGCCGTCATCTCGCAGGCGGCCAGTTAGCTCCCACAGCAGGAGGCCTCTGTGGGAAATTTAGGGGACGGAGATAGAACTGACATGTGTTGCTGCAAGCACTGCACGAGGCAGGCGAGCTCACACGCGTGTAAGAGGGGGGTGTCGCCATGTCAGTGCCCCAGCTCGGGTGGCCTACGCGGCCTGCAGCAACGTCATGTCCGTCCCATGTGAGGCGTGCTACGGCGATTGGAAGAGGATAGAACTGCCTCACCACCACCGTCGCATCTCCCAGGCGGACAGTTAGCTCCCACGGCAGGAGGCCTCTACGGGAAATTTTAGCGGACGGAGATAGAATTGACATGTGGGCTCCATGTCATAATGTCCAGCATACCGGTCAAACAAATAGGGTTGATTTTGCGTGCAACATGGTCCCTGACTGGTGGGCCATCTCTGTCATAATCACGGCTAGTTTTGAGCAAGGTGGTACATTTTACCAAAGAAAATTAGAAGCAACTTTGTAGTTTTTAGGGAGAATTTGTAAAGTGGAAACTTTTGGGGACGGTTGCCTGAATTGTGATAGTTCTTTTCTAAATGCTCCATCGAAATGATATTGTGCACTAGAAGGGCTGAAAACATATCGGGAGAAAGATTATGCAAAAAGTATTATTTGCATAAGTTTTGCGAATAGGTTTAGAATCTTTATCTCCAATCATTATATGATCATAGTTACTGGCAATAGAATACATATCCTTGAACTCTTGATGAAGTTTACAAATTGTCCCTTAACTTCAAAACCACCATAACCCAGTGCCTCAACTATTTAAACCAGATTTCCCCCCGACCCTGATAAAGCTTCATGCGGTTTTAGTCTGACATGGACACCGGTTTTGGCTAATACAGCCATGTGACCTGCTTTTGATTGCCAAGTCTGTTAGGTGACCAGAGAACCTCCCGTGGAAGAGCATGGCAGTGTGGCGCAGGGTCATGGAGCTTCAGTTTCGATCCAGGTCACCTAGTTCTTGTCATACATGACGTTCCAGGAGTCCAGCGTCGGGAAGCACGGCTGCGCCGCCGCCAGCGGGTGCTGAAGGACGTTCCAGAAGAGCGACTTGGGCCGCGGCCGCCGCAGGGTCTGACGGTATGTAGCAGGTGCTTGAAGTCAAAGGGCGGCAGGAGGAAACGGAGGTCGGCATCGTCGCCGACGTACGGCTCGGCCTCGGCGCTGGTGACGCGCTGCACCGTGAGGCGGAAGGTGGCCGCGTCAGTGCTAATGCACGTGATGGCCTGATGGGCACGCGTCTTGGATGGCCGTGGTCGTCGCTTGCCCGCGCGGGCCCCCTCGCTCTCGTCTCTCCTTCCTCCCCTCCTAGAGCAAGCGGACGAGCCCGCTCGCCAGGAGCTCCAGCCGGCAGCCCGGATCACCTGCGCGAGCCTGCGAGCTTCAGGAGCGAGGCCATGGCAGGGGAGAGCATGTGGTGGCAGCGTCGGGCGGCCGGAGAGCGGGCTGCGGGCAACGGCAAGCAGGGCGGCAACATTGGAAGGCGCTCGGTGATGGTTTGCTACGGGAGAGGATGGGGCACTGAAGGAAGGGGATGAGGATGCGCAACACACCGGGAGCTCGAGGGAGAGGCCGACGAGGCACGGTGGAGGAGAGCGGGGCGCGGCGGCGGGTCACCGGAGGCGGAGAAGATGACAAGGGCGCCAGCGATTGAGGCTCTCCCGCTTCGATTCAGCGACCTCGTAAATCCTCCGCTTCCATGGCGTGCACCAAACTCAAGAGGACGGAGGCGTCCATGGCACCTGGCCACTTTCCCTCTCGAGTCGACACCACCAGGCGCCATGGCCGCGAGCTCGGCCGGCCCCCTGTACCACGGTCGCGTGCGCCCCTGGTCGCAGACTCTTTTGCGCGGGTGTCCCCCTCCGTCCGCTCCCCCATGCCCGGTCGTGCTCTGGGCGAGTACCCGCCGCGCCCCGGCCTTGTCCCGTGTGCGCCACCGCATGTTGACCGGCCCTAGGCCACAGCTAAGTGGGACGACCGGTTTGGTTAGCTAACGGTTTTGACCTCGAGACTAAAACCAGGCCATGTTGGCGGTATTTGTCAAAACTGGGTATCCACGTGAGACTAAAACCACCTGATGTGTTATCAAGGACGAACAATATCCTGTTTAAGTAGTTGATTTGCAAGAGTTCAAGGTCAAAAAATATACTTTTCTCCTTTTTTCCGTATAATTGCACTCTTGACCTCTCTGAAAATGCTTATGCTCTTGGATGTCCGCTCCGGCTACCTCCAAGCAGTTCCCAATGGTCGCCAACTCACCGGGCCCTCGCTCCATTGGCTCACTAGACACCAGCTGGGCATGCTCGCTTCGTCGCCTCGAAAGACGCCGTGAAAGTTGACCGAGAGAATTTGATTTCTTAGGCACTCTTTCCACTGTGTATTGACATCACACTAGGTAATCTGTCTTGGTTCTAGAGAGGCATGTGGTTCGGCTTGTGATGAGCTTCAAGCTTGAATGGAGATCTCTTCCCTCTGCCTCTCTTTCTTATTAGAAGCCATGGTCTGTTGTAACCATGGCACCTATCTTTCTCATCTTTACTATCGAGTCTTGGTAAGTGAGCTTCATGGGGCATGGGAAGGAAGGCCCTGGTTATTTATGATCAAGATTGAGTTGTGATGTGCAACAACCATGCGATACTCGCTTTTAAGGTCATCACCAAGTGTGTGGAACTCTAAAGTTTAAAGGACGTCGGCCTGCAGGACGGGATGGCACATAACATAAACGGCATCCGGTGTTATAACATCGTCTGGGACTATGATCATATATCCATTTTGTAAATCTACTTTGGGTGTCTCACTCACTTTAGCACATGACCTCGTTGTATGTCACTGTATCAGTACTCTGCAAGTCTAGTATGGGAGATGTGACAAAAAGTATTGGTTGATGTCCTAATCAATTGAAATATAGTAATAATAATAATTGTATGCTAAAACTAACAACGGACAGGGCTCGGTAGCTTATGACAGTCTAAAGATCCAATCATAGGTGAGAAACAACCATGGGACTAACAACTTGGCACTTTAGTGTTGAGTTGTTGGAGCACCCCTTCCCTATTAATTTGATCTCACTTCACTTAGCAAGGTCTCAGCCTACCGTTTCATTGGACAAACATGCCGAAAAAATGGAGTCATGCGCTAGACTGTCTAGAGTTAATCTCTATTATCGGTGTGAGTGGGCACGACCGATCCAAATACACCCATCGGGTGGCAGAGATTGGCAATCGTCTTGGCGAAAGGAATATCTTAGTCATAAGAAAAATATTGTAGCCATGAGCTAGCTAATCTAGGATGGTCCCAAGGCCGAACGATCTGTTGGCTTCGGAACTACTCAAGAGGAATAGTTGAGGCGATTTGACTGGTTTGAAACAGCCCCAATTTACGCAAACCCTCATAGCCAATAGACATGATCTAACAACACAAGTAATTAAGTTGAGCTTCTGAACGTTACAGCTTAATTATAAATTTCACTCTTGACGCCATTAATCTAACAACTCAAGTAACATCCACAATTCAATAACTGGGTGAATTAGTAGAATTCTAATCTTAATTTGAAAATCTCTGCTATTATGTTCCTACCTTTTTTTTGCGAAATATGTTCCTACCTTTTGATTTACTAGTTTTCCACATGCTAAACTTTGGATTAAGTTTTCCCGTTTCTCTTCCTCATATGTGGAAGGGTTCAAACTGAACACTTTTCCCCATCCTTTGATCACACTTCTTAGATTCATACCCTCATCAACCAGAGAAGCTGACCTATCCTAAAATTTCATCTTAGTGTTATTTGTATTTATTCTCTCCCAATAATCCTTCTAAATAATAGGAGGAGCACCCCATCTCCAAAGCAATTATGTTGTTATCGTTGTTGATACCTTTTGCTTCGGCACATCTTGAATCTAAGTTCTGAACACCTTCCATATTATTATTTTTGAAGCGAACACCTTCCATATTCTATAGTGTACCATCTTATCATAATATGTTATTCTAGAAAATATATGTGTTGTGAAACTAGTTATTATGAGCTCCTCCATTTTTGCTAATTGAGTTCTTGAAATATGCTGGTTTTTTCCTATGATAGGTGAAATATGGTGGTTTTTAATAGGTGAAATATGATGGTTGTTAATCATTCAGCACAAAGAGAGCTAGACTAAATCATGACTCTCACACAATATATAGCCGAGCTCGGAGTAAAACAAGTGTCACAAAGAATCTCGTTGGTGGCATGCACGATGTTGCTCTTGCACGGAGGACTACTGGCACATGGCCATCTTAATGTTTAGAATTGTATGTGATACTTCTCATGACATGTTCACTCTCACAAAGCCATGTTAATGTACATTATCTAATAGGTTCAAAGTGAAAATAAATAATGAATTACATAAAGGTGATATATAAGGAATCTATAATTGACATCGATTTTACACATTGCATATTACCAAATTATTAGTACATCTATCTAAGAGGATTTCCACATCAGTTTTACATATTGCACATTTGAAATTAGAATACACAAATTAAACAGAAGGGATGTTGCCCTTCCAAAAGCCTAAGATATGATGCGGAAATCCCGACTCTTGCAGTGTCTTGGGATAATCCTTCTATGACACTCGCTATATTTGTTGTGACACGTGACACCAAGCCGTTGCACTTTGCTGCACATTCATCTTGTGTTATATCTTGTGTTCTGATCGATTAAGCCAAAGAGCGAGAAGATTATCTTAGTATCCCGAAGGTGAATTCCCGATGCGTCCATTCCCCAACGACTTCACAGTCCATAAAGATCACAAATTGCATCTAGTGTTGTGGCACATTGTATGTTAAGTGATGACATTGAAAATATAGCATGCTCGGTGGCTTATATATGTAATTCTCCTATTGATCAATATACACCATAAGTGAGACATAAGGTTTTTACCCACCTGGGGGCTTGAACCTGGGTAAAACAACTGGGTTACTAGCATCGCCAACGAAATCCCTTTGTGCACCACCCTTCATTCCAGTGTCTTCCATGACATCCGGTAGATTGTAAAACAATGTGGTGCATTCATCGTTGACATCTGCCAAAATTGTTCTATACTAATTCAGAAATTGCTTATCTTTATAAGCCTTGTTTACTGGTTATTTTAGTTGTGATGCCCTAATATTGTATCACTGAAATCATGGTCATGTCATAGATAGGGTCACATTGTTTTGTTTGCACAAAACATATGTCAATGTGCATTCTTGTAGCTGGTTGGCCCCAAGATTGTATCGCTAAAATAATAATGCCATGCATGTAGTTGGTTTGTGTTTTGTCTCCATGCATATTGTGACCATTTGAGTTCCTAGAAAATGGATATGATAATAATTTGATTATGATCATTTCCAATTGATAGAGGAACTAAAAACTTGAACTTAATCATTACTATGAATAGTTTCCATGCTTCCATGTTTGTGTTCTTTTTACTGGATCATTAGATTATTATTCTTGTAAACTAATGTTAGGAGATAAGAACAAGTTCATCTTCGATACATATCTCGTATGTAAGCTGAGCCATTGTGCCTAGTCGCCTTATGGCCCTCTGTGATTTCAGTGAAACGGCTAATCAATGTAATTATGTTTTTTTTTCTTACTCATTAGCCTAGAGTGTTGGCAATGTGTTAAATTCTCTAAAACTATACCTTTTCTGTTACTCCATTCCTAGTAGATGTGCTTTGGAACTACTCATGGCAGCTAGTAGATTAATGAAATAACTTATCCATACAAAAAAAGTTGGGTATGGACAACTGTAGATGTATAGGTAACAATGTGGAAATACAGTCCCTTTTCTAACAGATGACAAATGGATATGTGATAACTCTAATGACATTTGTACCTAAAAGGATATATCAATGAGAAAGGTGTGGCTGCTCCCGTGTGTTGGTGCACATCCATCCACTAAGCACGATGTCGTGGAATTCTACTACAACCATCCACCCATCAAGCGCCGCCTCACAGAATACTAGTGCAACCTTGAGGGCATCAGTTGATATAATATTACATGGGACATTAACTTCATTTCCCGGTGCCTCCCTTTCCCACATCGGCATCTAAATACACATGACATTTTCTAATCTCATCAATTTGCCGCTTCGATCAATCTCTAGAGTGGCTGTGTGCCTACTTTGGTACTTCGGCACCGTCACAGATGAAAGCTGTTGTTACGTGGATCACCATGTGCACGCAATGCACATAGCTCTAGTAAGGCCATTTAAAGAGTACATGCAGGCTATTCAAATGGGAGACATCATTCTGACTCAGAGGATGGGACATGGATATTTTAGTTCATGGAGATCTCGATGTCAACTTTGGTCTAATAAAGTACTCCCTCCGTAACAAAATGTAAGACGTTTTTTGTTGAACCACTACAAACAAAAATTGTCTTACATTTTGTTACGGGGGAGTATTTAATAGCGCTTTTTAGTTGTCAAAAGTATTGATAATCTGTAAATTAGCACATAACTCATGAACATGTAGCCTGGTGATTAACAATTTTACAAGTTTTGGGCAAATCCCCTGGTAAAACAGAGTGCAAACATACACAACGAACACATATGTTTGTGTACCATTGACTCAGTACGACGATCTTAAAGAGTGCATTTGTGGTATATAAATATAAATGAGGCAAGCTGATGAGCAAAAAAATGTATATTTCCACTAAAGAATCGGGTAACCACTTTCATGGTAGTATATGTTACAAACAATATAAATATGAAACTACCAAACCCCCATTTGGATCCTTGCACCAACCACAACCAACACAGGGGGAAGCCTATCAAAATTAATAGGCAAGACTGGGCAGTACATTATTTCCTTTACATTGAAACAAACACTACATGGTTGAATAAGCTCAGTCAACGAGAAATCAGCGTGGACAATGCGGTTAGATGAACAGGACTGGACTATGGAAGGGGACCGGGCAAAGGATGCACATTCTTCACATGTGCGCCTAAGCATTTACGGATGAAGATCATATATGCGTATTCGCCTTGCAAACAGTAAAGCTAGCGCATTTTTCCTGAAGCTGGACACAAGATGTAACACATCTAATTGTCGACTCCAACAGTTTATTTGAAGAGCAAATGAAGCAATTTTTGCAATGAAAGAAAGTCTAATGGTGGAACTAAAAACATAAAGACCAGGTCGATCATATAGTTGAGTTTGCTACTTCAGTAACAAATACAAATTCGGGCAATTCTCTTCTGCTTAATTAATCGATGAGGCAAATCTTTTGCCTCCGTTTCAAAAAAAACAAATACAAATTCATTTGGTGAAGTTTACCAATTTTTCACACACGAAAGAATGCACCAAGAACCACATTCTTATCACTGTATTAAATATTGTCAATATCATTTCAGGAATGACGAACAAAGAAATCAAGAACCATGGCAAGCATCAAGAACTGCACTATTACTAATCCTGCAACCAGCTTCACGGACTACTAATGCAGCTGTGAGGACTAAAGTTGATTTAATATTCATGGACCATTAGCTTGAATTCCCGGTGTCTCCCTTTCCAACATCGGCACCTATAGACACATTGCATTTGCTAATCTCATTAATTTGCCACTCCCATCAATCTCATCTCTGGAGGAAAAGAGATTTTGGCAACAATGAAGGTTGTGAAGCTCTAGTGAGGCCATTTAAATAGGACATACAGGCTATGCAAATCGGAGACATCATTCTGACTGGAGAGCACGTGGATATTTTAATTCATGGAGATCTTGATGTCCACTTTGGTCTAATAAAGGGTGTATTTGATAGCGCTTCTTAGATGTCAAAAGTATTGATAATCTATAAATTACTACCTCTGTCCCATAATATAAAAGCATATAACTCATGAACAAGTAGCCTGGTGTGATTACAATTTTATAAGTCTTGGGCAAATCCCCAGGGCAAACAGAGTGCAAGACATACACAGCGAACACGTCTGTGTACCCCTTACTCGGTACACCAATCTTGAAGAGTGCATTTACAGTATAAACAGAAATGAGCCAAACTGATGAGCAAAAAAAAAATGTTTATTTCCACTAAAGAATCGAGTAACAGCTTTCATGGTCGTATATGTTACAAAGGATATAAATATGAAACTACCAAACCCCCATTTGGATACTTGCACCAACCACAACCAACACAAGGGGAAGCCGACCAAAATTAATAGACAAAAATGGGCAGTACATTATTTCTTTTACATTGACAAACACTACATGGTTGAATCAGCTCAGTCGACAAGAAGTCAGCGTGGACGATGCGGTCGGATGGACAGGACTGGACTATGGAAGGGGACCGGGCAAAGGATGCACAATGGACCGGGCAAAGGATGCACAATCTTCACAGGTGCGCCTAAGCACTTATGGATGAAGATCGTATATGCTTATTCGCCTTGCAAACAGTAAAGCTGGCGGATATTTCCTGAAGCTGGACACAATATTTAAAACACATAATTGTTAACTCCAACAGTTCATTTCAAGAGCAAAGGAAACGATTTTTACAGTGAAAAGAAGTCTGATGGTAGAAACTGAAAATATAAGGACCAGGTAGTCATGTAGTTGAGTTTGCTACTTCGGTAACAAATATAAATTCATTTGGTTAAGTTTACCAATTTTTGACTCAAATGAAAGAAAGCACCAAGAAGCCCATTCTCATCACTGTATTAAATATTGTAAATATCACTGCAGGAATGAAGAACAAAGCAACCAAGACTAACCATGGCAAGCATAAAAAATGCACTGTCATTAGTGCTGTCCAAGTCTCCCAAATTACAAACTTTGACGAATCCTGAATCCTAAACAGGGATCTCGAACCATTTTTTAGATTTGTTTTATTTTTATTTTATTTTCGAGAAACCAGCAGGAGCTCTGCCTTTTCATTTAGAAGAAGAGAATTGACCAGTTAATAAGGAAAACTGGCCGAAAACCTATACATAAGCAATGTACACACCGACCCCGAGGCCGCGCCCCTGACGAGTCACCGACTCCGTCACCCGAGCAACCGGAGACGACACCCTACAACCCTATCCGAAGCCGCCGCTCCGACATCCACACCGGCCCCGAGGCCGCGCACCAGGCGAGCCGCCTACTCCGTCACCTGAGCAACCAGAGTCGACGCCCTACAACCATTACCGGAGCCGCCGCTCCGACCTACAAACGCAACAACTCACACGCCGACCCCGAGGCCGCGCCCCAGGCGAGCCGCCTGCTCCGTCACCCGAGCAACCGGAGTTGACACCCTACAACCCAACTCCGGAGCCGCCGCCCCGGCTTACAAACGCAAGCTACACACACGTCGACCCCGAGGCCGCGCACCAGACGAGCCGCCTGCTTCGTCGCCCGAGCAACCGAAGCCGACACCCAAGCCGCCGCTCCGAAGCCGCCGCTCCGACATCCACGCCGACCCCAGGGCCACGCACCAGGCTAGCCATCGATACTGTCACCCAAGCGACCAGTGCCGACTCCCTTCCAAGAGAGATAGATTCGAAGCCGCCGCTCCGACTTCCACACCGACCCCAAGGCCGCGCCCCACTCGAGCCGATGGCGCGACCACGGCATCCGCACGCCGGCATGGCAACATCACATGGCCGGGGCTTGTCTGGTAAGGCCATGGCCTCCTAAGGCGACGCCTCCAAGGAGGAAGTGACGAGGACGCCATCGTCACCCGTTCCGGCAGAAACCGGGAACTCGAACTTTAGCAGTGAGAGCATGAGTTATTTTTTAGAAAGTGGTTAGGGCCAGTTGAATATTAAGAGAAATATAAAGATGACTACGTTATGTGCAGTTCCAGACACATATGCAAGAAATCATGGTAATAACTCCAGAAAAAGCATTGACAGATCGTTGCTGGAAGTCATAATCAGCCACCATAATGCACAATGTAAGATCATTTTTCTATGACCACTAACTAACTAGAACGGATATTGCACAAAAATCAAGTTCTCACGGATTACCATGAGATAGCCATTACAGTATCATGGACTAAAGGAAAAACTGCCAGACCTCAAAAAAGAGAGGGCGTTAAGTCAAAAGCTGGTAGGAGACAAGTACGAAAGAAACCAAACATGCAAACATTAATCTATCATCACAGTAATATCAATAAAGGAATAAATTACCATATAGCCAGTCCTTGAATTGAGCATGAAGGGCACATGCCAATTCCTTTTTTCGGTTATCATCAAGCTCTAGCTCCCGTATATTCTTTTGAATGTCTTCCAGAGAAGCATTCTGAAGAAGTGCAGCAAGGAAGCCAAATTTCAGAAATATATAAGATATCAGAATATGTGAAATACACTCATTAACATATCAGTATGTTATTACACAATGAGCAGCAGACAATAACAAGTGAACTAATCACACTGTTCCCAACAACATTGGACTCAACAAGTCCAAGCCAGCACCTCATAACCCTACCAGGAAATACGTATTCATTTCAAGCTTTCAGCTCATTGTGCTTATCTGAATCAGCGATAATTCAAATAACATTGGTGGTTGAGAAAAAGGCAACAGTTTTGACATATATATATACCCTTACCAAATTAATTCACATATTATTACATATTTACGTTCAAGAAGTAAGTCCAAGTTACTCCCTTAATATCAATGCTCCAGCCTTAACCCCATAATCTGAAAAACAAAGTGTTCTAGCCCCTACAGCTCCAAACCAGAGAAAATAACGCCCTAGCCTGGTTTACTAAATGATTTTAGAGTTTATTAGAGTTGATAAGCAGACTTTTCTAAGAGTTAACTGTTCAATAGGGGACTTCTGCCTCTGGCCACTAGCAAGAGCAGCGAGTTGGGGAGAGTCGAGAGAATTGGAGTGAATAATTTTCCAGCTGTGGCCAGTTGTTACGACAGAGCTGACCAGTGGAAGGGCTAGTTGTGGTATTTTTAGTTGCGGAACTGATCCATGTAATATTGCTCAAATTGTGGAGCTTCTAAATACCTGATTACTTAGTTCAGGGGGTTAAGTGACCGAACCCCAAAAGTTGAGGGAAATCTAGACTAATTCCTACAACAACTTCGGATCCTTCCTGCTCCAGATATACTCAAGCACCACATTCCATTCTATAAATACTGTAATCTACTCCCTCCGTATTAAAATATAAGATGTTTTTGACACTGTCAGTGTCAAAAAACATCTTATATTTTGATACAGAGGGAGTAATAAACAGTGTGTGCCTGCTTTAATCGAATCCCCCAATTGTGTGCAAGTATGTCCAAGATAACTGTCCTAGTTTGTAATGACTAACGAGTAAATGATGCACAAATAAATTTGGATTGCATATGTACCTTTTTCCTCTGTGATGCCCAGTAAACTTCAGGTAACGTAAATGGATTGTATTTGGTAGGACCTTCTGCCTCAAACCAACTAGGAATCTGCAGAAAGATATTAGCCAATCAGTCAAAAAAATAACAGAAAAGATTAACAGAGTGTAAAATGTATTGCATGATGAATTCTACATTAGTACAGCACAACCAATAAAAATAATATTTGGCTGGTCAGAAACCATGGAAAAAATAACATTGTGAACCTTCAATAACATATCAAGTTTCAGCATCAGGTTATTCACTGTTGCCAAGTGACAACTAAGTAGTTAGAACTGAGAAATATGGCAAAATGACGTCTCAGTTATTACTACAACTGCCACGGACAAGGAAATAATAAGGTTAATGTGGACGCATCAGATACAACAAGTTGACATACACCAATAGATTGAGAACTGAGATCTGCTCGGCATAACAACCAAAGATTTTCATGAAATTCATTAGTTTATCTTTATTTAAGCTGCAATAATCTAGGTAAATAACATTTCCATACCATGAAGTCTGTGAATAGATCAGGATCTAGACAAGTGGCAGACTCGGCTTGGACATCAGAAACACCTGCAGGATGAGATAATGAATCGTGTGGATCAACAACTCCCAGCACAAAAGGTTGATCCCACTTGTTGACGTTAGGGTCCACACCAACTTGTGCCAAATGCTCCCCAAGTTGTGGATAATAAGTATTAAATGGAGCAACCTGTTAAATGAAGAGGTAAGAAAATTGTTGTTGAAATGTACAAATATCAAATAATACAGGCCTATTATCAACTTTTGCTGTTATAATTTAGCAGGATAAATGCTAGTCTTCTACATTTGGTAAGATTGACTTTAAAACTTCACGAGTGCTCCAAAGTATGCCTCTTTGATCTCCAAATGTGCAGGATGGGGAAAACATATCATATTGTGCCTCGTATATATCTAAATGCTTGCAAAATTTCATCCCACTGTTCATACGGTTTTTGTCTTATATAAAGGATATACGGTTGTGTACACTTCATCAGATGAAAAAATAATCGGATAAACATATACTCACTTGTAATTTATGGTTGTCCCCCACGATAAGTGGTTGGTGATTTACTCCCAAGTAGAAGATACATTCTCGACAATTGGCAATACAAATTCTTTTAGAAGCCGCAACTATTTGCACACGTTCACAATGCTCAACTTTTACCACCTGACAGCATGAAACAATATTAGGCTTGAACATAGTTAAAAAAAAGGCGTGCATAGGCCCTAGGAGATAGCAAAAAAAAAAAGCCTAGTGCTTAATGTGCACATTTGCGCATAAGCGTGCGCTTTGTTAGAAAAGTGCAAGGCGGTGGCTAAACGCACAATTAACGCCTAGTGCTTTTGAAACTATGTAAGTGAAGATACCAATTTCTATGTGCGTAATATAGGATAAAGCAGAACTTAAAAACTATGCATTGGAATATAAGAACAATAATCTTATGAATAACATTATGTTGCCTGATGCATTCAAATAGAAATATGGATAGTAAAATTACATCGCATACATACCTTGCCAATAGCACCAAGAACAACAGTTATGTCAGAACATCCATACACCGTAGCATATTTGAGAGGGGCTAGGATGTAGATAACAGAATCATGGCAGTTCAAAACCTACAAAAAAAAGCAATTAATGTTATTGTAGGAAGGGTCGCAAAACTCAGCTTCGGAATTCCAGTACTTAAATAGACACTTTATGTTACTTGAACTTCAACCGAGATATGAATCACAGAGCAGATCATCTTTAGTAAACCTCGATATCAATTTCCATTACTAAAAACTAATACATGGGTACCTTTATTGAACGCCCTTTAATATCAGACCCGTGTTTGACAACAGAAGTTTTGGAGATACCCTCCACAAAAGATGTATTTCGGTAGTATCCAGGATTGTTTTGCACAGAAGCACCAGTTGGTGAGCTGCTCTGAATTCTTGTATTTGTGACAGCATCAGCCATTGCCACATCAGGATCAGATACACTCCGTTGATTGTTTTCCTTAGTTATAGATTTTTCTGTAGTATATTCCAAGGAAGAAGCTATATTCTGCAGAATCCAGTCATGAACTTGAGTAGCCGGAACAGGAGCAGCAGGCATGTCTGGATCAGAATTTGCAAAAAATGGAGCAGCTTGGCTTAAAGGAGTTCCTTCAGAGAACTGCAACAAGAATCCAAGGTGCTCAAAAGTCTCCATCGTCAGTACCTGCATATAGAGAAATATAAATGACAGTTAGTGTCTACTACTCTACTCTAGGGAGTTTTCAGAGTAAGAATATCACACAGCAATGCATCCTAGATTATTTCAATTACTCCTACATGACAATAATTTGGATAATTTTGTTCTGCAATCATACACAACCATGGATGGTGTATATCAACTTATCAAGATCTTTTGTACTGCAGAGCATTGGATTTCGAGTCGCGCGAATAGTCACGACTAGTCGTCGACTAGTCGATGAGTCGCAAAAAAATGTCAACTCAACTTAGTGTCGACTCGAGTCGCAAGTCGCGACTAGTCGCAACTGCAGGCTCGACTTCTTCCGAGTCGCTACCCAAGAGTGACTCGGATGAGTCGCGACTCAAAAACCATGCTGCAGAGAAGATAAACTAGCTCTGTTCTTCCTTCAATCTAAGATCCGATTCATCGAAACTGCCTTGCATTTGCAAAGTAATCTACAGATATATTCCATCATATGTGCTTCCTAGAATCACGAACCCAAGTTACCTTATCCTCAACTGCCCATAGGAATATGGATTTCTTGTCTACTTTCATCCTTAAATGTCTTCACCACACAATTGTGATCCTTGCAGTTCCTTCATTTGTTTGATGAGGATTCAAGCCTTTGGCGTTCATGCACTTGCACTGCTTGCATTAATTACTTAATTGTTAATTCATTGATTTCAGTGGCCATGGGCATTGGGCAGGGGTTAAACGAAGTAGTTCTGCCTTCTTTTCAATTCGGTTACCACTATTATTGTCAGGAAACCAAGTATTATGTAGTATGTTTGTCAGGAAACCAAGTATTACCGGTATTCTACCAGTTTTATTCAAAATTGTGTACTACATAGATCTACTACACACACTGTTTAAGATCTGAAGTTACAGCTTGACATGATGACCTTCGAGTAGGGGAATTGATCAGAGCGCATTAATGTTATTGACAAAGAACAAAAGTGATCAACTTTGTCACACAAAATATTGAATTTCTTAAAAGGAAAATTGTTACCAATTAATTGATACTAACCATAGATTCATCACCGTCTCCATCAACAGAATCAGCCAAAAGAGTTAAAACATTGGCCATATGCTTCTGTAAATAAGATAACTGATGAGCTTCTTCATCTGCTTGTGAAGGCATAAACCGACGGCTATTACTGCGTACAAGCTGCAATATGAGATAAATAGTAAGTATCTGCTTGACAACTAACAAAAGTAGAGGTTGTGGATCTCTGCCTAGCGTAGGCACAAGAAATGCAGGTTGTGCTTTGCATGTAATGGCAACAGGAGAAAAATGGAATTGTAACTGAGTAGTAATCATGGAAAAGGAGCATGGTAGCACAAGCCCGTGCTTGCATAACTCACTGTCATGAAAAATAGTGCCTTTAAATTTTGTTCTGGACAATGTATGATAACTGCATACTTGGAGTGGAGGATAGAATGATGCATGTAAACAGTACTTTAAAAGCCCTCACGGGCTCTGAAGCACCGATACGGCCATACAGAGATACGTACGGATACGCGTATCCCCGAGTATCCCCTCCATTTTTATTTAAAAATAATGTGATGCCCAGGCGGTCGGGATACTTGGAAGACAAGGCTGGGACACATGATGTGCTGAAACCTAAAGTAGAGTTGCTTCTAGCAGCCACCCTCCGGGCTCTCCCAGTCGTGCGAGAGCCTGCACCTGGAGAAGAGGCGAGAGCCACAACTGCACCGTCACCGGGACCTTCTTGCTCATCGACAGACGACGTATCCTCCATGTCCGGTGGCCAGTGCCATCCATGTCTTCCTCTGTAATTGCCAACAATGTCTCCTCCTTCCCATCTTCCTCCCATAAGTGGACGATGCCATGCGCCTGGAGAAGAGGCAGCGACAGCCAGGACCAGCCTACCAGGACACTGCCGGGATCTCTCATCCACATCTGCATTACTGTTGTTAGCTGTTGCTGGCCGTTGCGAGCTTTCCTCTTTGCCGACACCTGCCCCTGCTGTCGTTGCTGGCTAGGTACAAATGCCATCTAAGACACTGGGTGAGATGTATTTTATCTGCTGGCTAGGGAGGCAAGATATGGGTTAGTACTTCGATCTCAAATCTTAAAATTATCATTTTGTCTTGATTACAAGCAACATTTTGCAGTTATTTATACATACTCGTACGCTGTTTCTGGAAAATGCCATATCGCATATCCCCGTGGTCTGTATCCTCATGTGGTGCTTCTTAGCTCACGGGAAAACAGCATTTCGACGGAAAATTCCAACAACAGGCAAAATGGCCTTCTATAAAGAGAGATATGATCGTGGAGTATAAAAGATGTGTGGTGGTGCAAAGTTGCAGCTGGGAAAGGTGTATTTTGAAGTACAACGTTATTACCAGTCAAATACTGCAAAAACACGGTGTGAATCGACCACAGAAAAAGGCCCACAATGCACAAGGAATATCACATTCTAGTGTAACTAACAAACACCCTGATCACTGACTGAATCATCAAACACCCCATTAGCCACTAACTCCCAGCAGGTGGAAAGAGTGGTTGCTAGAACTAGAAGTATGAGTACATTACCATTCACCAATACCATACAGTGCACAAAACTGGAGCTACCTATACATTACTGATTAACAAAGCAACGCTGAGGAGTCAAACGTTTCTCATGCTCGTCATTTCAGTAACGGATATATCACCAGGTTGTCATTTCTTAACCCTATACAAACAGAAATCAAATCCATGTACCAGGTCGGGGGCTCCCCAATCCAAACACGCAGCAACGCGGGGGGGTTGATCGGGGCCTGACCTGGATCGGGGAGAGCGCGGAGAGGTATCCGTCGAAGGCGGAGGTGGAGGGCCAGACGTCGGCGACGGACGGCGAGTCCTTGTGGGCGCGCGGCACGAGGCGCTTGTAGGACTGGATGTAGAGGAAGAGGAGCAGGTCGCGGAGGTCGGCCTCCCACGCGCCGTCCGCAGCGAGGCCGTCGTCGTCGTCGCCGGGGAGGACCGCGGCGAGCGTCCCGAGCGCGAGCGCGGCCTGGTCGGCGGGGATCTGCAGCGCCTCCGCGAGCGCCGCGGCGCCCACGCGCCCGGGCCCCGGCGCCGCGAGCTTCGCCTTGAGCTGCGCTAGGGTTTGCGTGAGCGTGCCCTCCGGGAAGACCAGCTTGGGGATCGGCAGGAGCCCGTGCTCGAACGACTCCCGCCGCGGCCGGAGGACCAGGGACGCGGCCGCCGCGGGCGCGGGCGCGGCGGCTGGGGCGGGCGCGGGGTCCGACGCCGCGGCGGGGGCCGCGGGCGCCGGCGACGCGTCCAGGGGCTCGTCGGCCATTGCAGCGCGAGGTGAGGGGCGGGTGGAGAGATCTGGGAGGGAGGGAAAGGTGGAGAGAGACGGTGAAAGGAGCGATGGGGGCTCGCCGCTGCCGCTCGCGTAAAATTTTCCTCGCTTTTTTACTTCTCCTGCGACGGTCTGGGCTGGGCGTGGAAGACAGTGTCCCTGGCTGGTGGGGTCGGGGCGTGGGTCCACATGTCATCGTGCGCTGGAGCGCGTAGGCGGGAATCCAGGGGCAGCATGGGGTCACGGGCATTGCTTTGCTAGTGATGTCTGAACGGGGGTGAAAAACCACAAAACTGGCCCTTTTCAAAAAGTTCGACACAAAATAAACTATGTTCGGTTGAAACCCTAATTCATCCCTTTTAAAAAAAAACGTTGGATATTTGTATCATAGCGTTAAGAGCATCTCCAACAGGCGCGCAATATTAGCGCCGCACTGAAAAAATAGCAATTTTTGAACGCGCGCAGCCGTTGCGGACGCTCCAGCAGAGGCGCAAAAAACGCGCGCGGCATAAGTGCTTCAGCGCGCGGAGCGAAACGGCATCGCGCGCCGCTTATTTCGTGCGCCCGCTCCCGCGCGTTGTACACTCGAGCGCCCGTGCCGCGACTTCCACCTACCGTCATATCTAGGCGATGACGCTGCCGCCAGCACCACCCCATTTGCTCCGGCGACCCGACGGCGCTTCCCTGTCTTATCCCCGCGCCGCCGCTGCTTCCTCCGCCTCCCTCTAGTCGCCGCCGCCCCTCGCGTGCGCCATTCCTTCGACGAACAGCGCCCGGCCGCCCACTGCCGCTCGGCACCCACAAGGTGTTCGATAAAATGCTTGCAAGGTATGTATTGCTTTTAACTTCACATTTTTACATGAATTTGATGCATGTTGTTTGTAGTTTTTATAGACTATTTTTAATTCAGTATTGTATATGAGTTTGTCATATGATTCTTCCGACGAAGAATTTGATATTGAAGAGGAGGAGGACCTTGCAATGATCCTAGCTATGCACATCAATAAAAAGTCGAAGCACGGTGGTTCGGTTATGGGTCGGCAGAAAATTTGGAGGGATAAGATCGATGCCGACAACAGATTGATGAGGCATTATTTTGTGGAGAATCCCACATACCCCGAGTCATACTTCCGGCGCCGTTTTAGGATGAGCACCGAGTTGTTCAGGCGCATTGCAGAGAAACTGGCGAGCCATGATCGGTTTTTTCAGTAAAGGAGGAATGCCTGTGGACAACTCGGGCATAGCACCTTTCAAAAGGTGACAGTCGCTTTGCGTATGTTGGCATACGGTATTCCGGCTGATCTAGTTGATGACCACTTGGCCATGGGTGAGAGTCAAGCCATCATGTGTGTCAAGCGCTTCGTAGTCGGAATTGTGCAAGTGTTTGGCCCGGAGTATTTGAGATCTCCCAATGCTGAAGATGTCGCAAGGCTTTTGGAGATGAACAAAGCTCGCGGGTTCCCAGGTATGCTTGGCTCAATAGATTGCATGCACTGGAGTTGGAAGAACTGTCCTAAGGCATGGCATGGACAATTCCACGGCCAGAAAAAGGGTTCCACCATAATCCTTGAAGCGGTGGCCAATCGAGAGACTTGGTTTGGCATGCTTTTTTTGGAATGCCTGGATCTTTGAATGACATCAACGTTGTTAATCGGTCACCACTCATGAATAAGATTGCAAATGGTGAATTGCCACCGGTGCAGTTTGTAGCAAATGGCCATACATACAACTATGGCTACTATCTTGCGGATGGCATCTACCCAAAGTGGCAAACATTTGTGAAGCCGTTGAAAAAAACGGAAGGTAAGAAAAATCTAGATTTCCATAATGCTCAGGCGACAGCTAGGAAAGATGTGGAGAGAGCTTTTGGGATTTTGCAAGCCTAATTTGCTATTGTGAGAGGACCGGCTAGATTTTGGGATCAAAAGATCCTTTGGTACATCATGCACGCTTGTGTGATCATGCATAACATGATCATCGAGAATGAGCGTGGCCAAGATTTAGATTGCTCTCAGTATGAGCTCTTGGGACATCCCATGCGAGTGCGGCGGAGGGCTGCGAGGGTGGCCCGATTTGTTGCCTCCTATCATGCTATTCGACGTGCCGAAATGCATGATGTTCTTCAGAAGGATCTCATCGATGAGTGGTGGGCATGGAATGGACGACAAAACGCATGATGATTTGTATGTTTGATGTTGTATTGTTGAACTATTTGTTGTATTGGGTGATAAACTATTTGTTTGAGTTGTAATAAAATTGAACTATTTATTGTTGATTTATTTTTTATGTGTTTGATCTTCTTGGTTTTGTTTGGAGTGCATATTTTGTTTGGGTTGGGCGCGTGCAACGTTTTTTTGCAGCGCATGCTGGAATGGCTCGCGCGCGCTATATTTTGCAGCGGCCGTTGGAGTCAGCGCTCACCTGCGCGCAAAAACTGGCTATTTTGGTGCTGTAAAGACATTTTTTGCGCGCCGCGCGTTGCGCGCCTGTTGGAGATGCTCTAAGGATTTGGGTGATTTACCATTTGTATGGTTTAGGATATGTATAATTTAGGCTATTTAAGATAGTGTTGGGGATTTGGTTATGATATGTATGATGGTGTTAGAGATTTGGTTAGGATATGTATGACTGTGTTAGGGATTTGGTAGGGCATTTTATATGCATGCAAGATTTTGTGTGTTGATAGATCAAATGTTTGTATCTATGGATAGAAGCACGTGTATGCATATTTGGTGTATGCAAGCATTAGTGCATACAAAATTTAGTGTGTGGTTATGGAAATTTACACATGTATAAAAAATAAATAAAAAAGTATATTGGAAAGTTTCAAGGGAGGGTGGAGCCAGAGGCAACTAGACCCACCAGAGGGGCCCCCACGTATCCCACGTGGCCATATTGGCGCAGCTAGGGGGTGCGTAGCCTCCGGGCACCGCCTTTCCACAGTCTCCAGATGGCTTTGTTTTTATATACTCCTGAAAATCACCGTCATGGTTATTGAGATGTTTTACGTCGTCGACACCTCCTTGTTTCTTCAAGATACAATCTGAAGGCTTATCTGGTATTCTGTCGGAGGGGGAATCCATCATAAAGAACACCTACATCAACTTTGATTCCAAACCTAAAAAGATTTATCCATCATCGTCGTTACAAAAGATGGAGCATGGAAATTAGACCGGTGTTAATTATGGCCTTGGTGGGATAGTGACAACTCGTGGTGTATTGTCTAGGGTGCCGAGATTTACCATCGACAGACCCTGGCGATGAAAGTGTGGGATTGTCAGATCATCTCCAAAGTGTGATTTCGATGGTGGCGGCTTCTGTCGTCATGCAATCAATGGCTTCATCACTGGATTTGTGATTGGTGTGTGTACGACATTCAACCTGCGTGGATAACATGTCGGGATCATATGCCTTACATCATTTTCGGTGGTTGCAGTTGCTCGAGGAGGATCAGATTTTTTTCATTTTCCTCAGTCGGCATAACGTTGGTCTTCTATGACTTTGCGATTTGCCCGTATGATCTTTTATGTGTGCATTGATGTTTTTTTTTGTGAAAAGGCCGCTAGATCTATTATAAAGGATCAACAACAATACAAATGACCCCATAGAAAATAGAAATTACATTACAGTCCATAGAGCACTAAACAACTTCACCCACCGGAACGAGATGCGACTGTGCCGCCGCCTCGCACCCGAAGTCGCCCTGGCCTTGTAAAAGGCGGACCATCTGGCGGACGGGAGACTCAATCTACGACCCCAAAGGACCAGCGCGCCAATAGAGTCGTCGTCGTCGACGACGTTAGAAAAAACTACACAGGATCGGGAACCACGAATAGATCCACCGATTTGAAGACCGACGACCACACCATGCCTTGCATCCTCAACGCCGAGTTGATTGCGTGCACCTTAGTTATGCAGAGAGTGAGTGTATATCCATTGTGTTCGGTACTCTCCTTGATGATTCATTATGATTTATAATACTAGCAAACATGCTCGTGTATTGCAACGGAAGAGAAAACATTTTTATCGAGACGCTATTTTCATTTCGATTAAATTCTAATTCCCTGCGGCCACACTCATGTAGCGTCTAGGCGGGGTCGCTCGACACTTAGAAGGTCGCATCTATGAATTAAGTATATTTAAGAAAGTCTATATGCGTCACTGCCATGTGCAACGGATAGAACACAAATTAATACCCTACATACGGTTCCAATATTATCGTTCATGATTATGACAAGAATAGTTCGGATGTTTCTCTATTCAACCACATAGTTTTATTCCTCTGCAAATTTAACATTGTGTATTTAACATAGTCCGTTCAAGATTTCTTATGGTTAATGTAGTCTTGTGATTATCTCTATACTACAATCTGGATGTTATAGCAATAACACGATTTGATCACTTATACATGCACTATAGGCATTCCTTTATATCTTACCCAAATCAATATGACCTCACCTCAGAGAACGCAATATGACCTCAGAGAACATTGAAAGTTGACAACCTTCTCTGCTCTTGAATCAGTATCTCGCTTATCATATGACTGATGAGATTTTTTGTACTCTTGCATCCGGATAATCTGTATCATTGAAAAACTTCAGTCACATTCAGGTTTGTTGCTTAAACTTCTCATGTACTTTGTTTTAATTTCCAAATATACATAGTTCACTTATCACTCCTCTGGTTATATTGTCATAGGATAGTCACAGACCCATCACCGTGAAGAGAAGACTTAAGAAGTTTGTGGCTTAAATTTGAATAGCATAAATATTAATCATATATAATGTGTTTCTGCCAAATTAAGAGTATTTTCCAATTTTATCATTTGAGTCGTAAGTACATGTTCAAAATTCATATAGCAACAATTTATCCTTTCATATTTTCTAAACTATGATAAGTTGTCAATAACATCCAAGTAATGTAGGCAAACTGACGCCTGATCAAGAGGGAAGTGAGACCTTACATGATTGTCGCATTTCTATAAAGAGGACATGAAACATCAAATTTATACAATAAGTTGGACAACTGCAACTAAGTAGAATGAAGTGATTACTCACATTAGCGGATAAGCGCTGTATCGGGGATTCCTAGGATTGCATTTTATCTCCAGTATCCATGCTAGCTATTAATTCCAATTAATAGTGTGAAAAAACTAAATGCAATCTTACTATACAAAGTTCCAAAGATGCGAGATGATCTCTCAATTCACCCTTACTCTTTATTATGTTAAGCCAACTATTGGCTTTGTGTTTTCAAAAATGAGTTTGGCAGATCCATGCATGGATAGACACTCACCATGCATTATGTTATGCTACTTGTATGTAATGGACATTCCCAAACTATACAGTAAACTATATCATTTTCAGTTTCAATTCTCATTTTATTAATCCAATGTTCATGTTCCTTACAACCAAACATCATCTAAATATATTGCAACCAGTTTCCGCGCAACACGCGGGGTATCATCTAGTCTACTAGGATGTTTATGCTCCCTTTGCAACGCACGAGCAATTATCTAGTTCAATGCAAAATTTGGTTTTCTTCCTACTCTATTCTGTGTAAACGTGAGGTGAATCCAGTGGATCATCACTAGTAGAAAAAGGGCCTTTAGTCCCGGTTCCAGAGGGCCTTTAGTCCCGGTTCTGGAACCGGGACTAAAGGGTCGGGACTAAAGCCCAAAACCTTTAGTCCCGGTTCGCTTACGAACCGGGACCAAAGGGGCTCCACGTGGCCGCTGCGGGAAGCCCAGGCAGGAGGACCTTTAGTCCCGGTTGGTAACACCAACCGGGACCAAAAGGCATCCACGTGGCCGCTGCGGGGAGCCCAGGCAGGAGAACCTTTAGTCCCGGTTGGTCACACCAACCGGGACCAAAGGTCATCCACGCGTGAGCACCTGGCAGCAGCTGGGGTTTTTGTTTTTTTAAGGGGGGGGGGGGGGGGGTTGGGGGGTTTTGGAGGGTTAATTTAGGGGTTTCATATTGTGTTAGCTAGCTAATAGGGAGAAGTGTCCTCTCTTTCTCCGTGCTCGGTCGACGGTAGCTACTATACATATAGAGATAACTCGATGCTAGCTAATAAGAAAATGAAGGAAACCATTAATTACACAAGATCGTCATGCTGAACATATATAGAGAGAAGTGACATCTCTTTCTCCGTGCTTGGTCGAACAACAAGTTTTCGTATATCTATCCGACGGTACTACATATATACAATATAACATCTTTTACAATCCCTAACATCATCTACCTAAGATCCAATCACAAATCCGCATGGTATTCCCCGTCTTTAGGTATGACGTGGTCAAGAAAGAATCCCACCAATTCCTCTTGAATTACTCGTATGCGATCATGTGGTAGGAGTTCATCCCGCATCTGCCAGATCTAATTTAAAGAAGGGGGTCAATACATGCATATATATGAATAAAACTCAACACAATTGATGGTAATATATAAAATAAAATTGTGAATATTATTTACGTACTTCAAATTGTTTGTCAGAGAAGCCCCGCTCAGAGGTCGAGTGGCGAATGAACTCGCATATGTAGTATGCACATAAAACAGTCCCTTCTTTCTGGTACAAGCACTTTACGAGAATAGAGTTCAATCAAACTGATAAGCAAGCATGGTAATGATATATTGATGAAAATTTGAATCAATTAGAGATGCGCGGAACTAGCTAGTACTACTTACTTTGGGGTGCGTAAATCGCAACTCTTTGTTTAGACCGGGAACCTTTCGGGTGAACTTCTTCCAAACCCTGCCAAGCAAAGAAAATGATTACTTGATATCAGGAAATTAACGAAAGTTGCATGCCGATATGGTCCCGGTATTGACTGAACTTATTTCTTGAGCATTGCAGTCATGTCCGCATAATTCTCGGGATCTTTACGTCTCGAGTCTAAGACAGTTACTAATGCCCCGTCAAGCTTAATGGATAGCAGAATAAAGTGGAAACTGCGCACGCATATATAACTCATCAATTACATTACTTAACCTCGAGTAAGCGAAACTGAGTATACAGAGAAGACAACAATACTCACTTGAAGTTGTAAGGAAAGAGTATTTCCCTTTTATTTTGATGTATAAGGAACGATTGTAGCAAGTTCTCCTCGGTCTCTTGGATTGAGTTTTGTACCGTCCATTCATTTACGGCATCTGGGCTAATGAACCCAACGTCGAAGATTCCTACTTTTTTGCATTTGAAGATCTTCAATCTGCATAATATAGTGAGGATAATTATATATACATGCAATGAACGAGCTGAGCTAGAGACTTAACTATAGAAGTAATACTTACAGACAGTAGGAAGTCATGAGTTGTTTGTCGAGGGCCAGTTGATTGTATAACTGAAATAACTCCACAAATTCAATAGGCATCACGGGAAGTCCAATGAATTCGTGCTCTGGTTTCACTGCCATATACATAGTGTCTCTCCCAGACTCCCTGCAGGTTTTCATGTACCACTCATGCAATTTGTACATCATTGTTGTTAGAGGAGGATGATCAGGTTTGACGAGAGGCTTCCCGTGCACGTATTTATATTCTTCTTTTGTTACCTCAGCCGTTTGAAAAATTACATCATCCCCCAAGTAATCACCAGGATTGGTACCAGGCACCATCCCCGGATGATTAGCGACGATATCGCTAGACACCTTGAGCGGGGGGCACGATTTCTTCTCCTGTTCGCCGAGCTGGGGAATTGTTTTCCCACTTCTTCGTTCTGCTAACCTTGCATCACTGGAAGTACTTCCCGACCGCCGCGCTTCTTCATATGTCTTTTTAAGAATGCGGACATAGTTGGAATCCGGCGGAGGCGGTGGTGGTCGCTTCAGGGCATCGATAGTGCGCTTCACTTTCACCGGATCTAGCTTCTCCTTCGGAGGTGGAGTTTTCTTTGCAAAATGGTCCCTCACTTGGGCACGACATATGTCCTCGTTTTCCTGCTCGGTCCTCTCATATGGTAACTTTTCCATAGGCTTGAGAGATGGACCGTATCTGAATTGCCTCCCGCCTCTGCTTGTACTACTAGCCGCCGGAGCGGCGGCGTCTCTCTTCCGTCGTTGCTGACGAGGCGGAGAAGGAGGCGGAGTGCTCCGACGCACCGGAGTAGGCGAAGGAGGAGGCGGAGTGCCCTCATGCGTCGGAGGAGCCGGAGAAGGAGGTGGAGTGCCCTGATCACTCGCCGGAGGAGGAGGAGGAGGAGGAGGCGGAGTGCCCTGACTCGCTGGAGGAGGAGGAGGAGGCGGAGGCGTCCAGTTTGGAAGCTTGATGTACTCCTTCTGCCATAGACATGTACTCCTCAGAGCACGAACCAGCTGATTCTCCCCTTCACCTGTAGAGTGGTAAAGCTCGAGCTCCTCAAATCCCTCCATTACTTCATCCACCATCACAACAGCATAGCCATGTGGAATCGGAAGGCAGTGAAAAGTTCCGTTGGGTTGAGGAGGTGCAACAGAGCCGAGAGCCGCCTTGAAAGTGAGGTTATGGCATTTCGTCATAAGCTCGCAATTTTGAGCCTCCGTGATAGTATCCACGGGGTAGATAGGCTCCGTGAAGTCAGTCTGAACGGGCTCCGTGGAAGCCACGCTGCTTCTCCGCTGAGATGGCGGGGTAGCTTCTGGGGTAGCTTCGTGCCGCTGAGATAGTTGGCCGGCAGCTCGCTGGCTCTCAGCTTCCTCTAGCTTTTGTAGTCTTGCACTCATCTTCTGCATGTCGCTCAGCTCCGCTTTCCTCTTTCTCTCCCGGCTTCTGTAACCGCCTGCGTCGGGAAACCCAACCTTCCACGGAACGGAGCCTGGTGTGCCTCGTGTTCATCCAGGGTGCTCAGCATTCCCTAGGGCCTCAGTCAGCTCGTCCTTCTCTCTGTCGGGAATGAACGTCCCTTCCTGCGCTGCGGTGATATACTTCTGAAGCTTCGTGACGGGTATTGCAAGTTGCTCGTCCGTCCAACGGCACTTCCCTGTTTCAGGGTCCAAAGTTCCCCCAATCCCGAAGAACCAAGTCCTTGAACAGTCTGGCCAGTTCAATGTCTCTGGTTCGACCCCTTTAGCAATCAGGTCATTCTCAGCTTTGTCCCACAACGGCCGGGCTTTGAGGTAGCCACCTGACCCCGTGTGATGGTGATACTGCTTCTTTGCAGCGTTGTTCTTGTTTGTCTCCGACATTTTCTTACTCTTGTCTGATGTCTTGTAGGCCACAAATGCGGGCCAGTGATCTCTTATCTTCTCAAATCGGCCGATGAATTCTGGAGTCTCACCTTTGTCGACAAACTTTGATTTCAACTCCTTCTTCCACCTCCTGAATAGATCTGCCATCTTCTTAAGAGCACACGCCTTGACCAGTGGCTCTATAACGGGCTTATTCGGATCCTCCTCTGGCGGTAGGGTGAAATTTGCCTTCAGCAAGGTCCAAAGATCATCTTTCTGTCTATCGGTGACATAATCACCTTCAGGGGCGTCGTCCTTAGGCTTATTCCATTGCTTGATGCTGATCGGGATGTTGTCCCTAACAATAGCTCCGCACTGAGCAGAAAATGCGTCCTTGGTCCGCTTGGGTTCAATCGGTAGGCCATCGTCCGCGAGTGCTGTGATCGTGAACCTTTCATCCTTGCGCAACCTCTTCTTCGGGCCTCGTCTCGTTACCGAAGTTTGGCTCGATCCGGAGGGCTATAAAAGAAGAAAGAAGAGTTAATATATGTACATACCAAAACAATTAATGCATCAATTAGCTAGTCAGCACCTCCGGAGCCATCATGATCATGTCACCGGAGCCATCATGATCATGTCCTTCCTCCTCCATTGTTCCATCGGTGTCGTTGAGAAACGACAAGACAACATCACCTCCGGCGAGGATTATCTCCCCCAACAACTGTTCTTGTTCCAAGTCTCTTTGATCCATAGTTTCTGCAAATATAGAAGAATATATATATAGATGAGATCAGAAAAAAATTGGATCAACTTGTGCACATCCATAATGGGGGTATTCTTGATAAATCTATGTTACCGGAGTTATCTATGTTACCGGAGGGGGTAGACGACAACGACGCTCACCCCTCATGTCATGTCCGACGTCCCTCCTCATGTCGAAGTTATCGGGGAGGGGGTAGACGACAACGACGCTCACCCCTCATGTCCGACGTCCCCCCTCATGTCGAAGTTATCAGGGAGGGGGTACAGGTGGCCTCGAGAGTTGGTCGGGCGAGCGGACCGGGAGTAAGTTACTTTTAACTCATTTTAACTCATTTTGAATATATGAACATTTTAACTCATTTTGCGAGCGGCGCGGCAAGCAGAGCAGGGGCACGGCGCGGCAAGCAGAGCAGTGGCGGCGGCACGGGGGAAGGGGGGGGCTCACTGGGGCGGCGTCGGGGCAGGGGCAGGGGGGCACGGCGGGTGGCGTCGGGGCAGCAGGGGCGCGGGGAGCGGCGCCGGCGTCGGGGCAGAGGGCGTCGAGGGCAGCGGGGGCTCGGCGGCGATGGCGACGAGGATCAGCCTGACGGCGTCGACGGGGCAGAGGGCGGCGAGGGCGTCGACGGCGAGCTCGGGCAGCCTGGCGGCGTCGATGTGCTTGGCGTCGTCGGGGGAAACTGGCAAATTTTCCCAACTCCCGCTTATATAGGGAGACCTTTGGTCCCGGTTGGTGCCACCAACCGGGACCAATGCCCACCTTTAGTCCCGGTTGGTGCCACCAACCGGGACCAAAGGTCTCTTTTCGTCAGCCCAAAGGGCGGGAAGCAGAGACCTTTGGTCCCGGTTGGTGGCACCAACCAGGACTAAAGGGTGGCATTGGTCCCGGTTGGTGCCACCAACCGGGACCAAAGGTGGGCATTGGTCCCGGTTGGTGCCACCAACCGGGACTAAAGGGTGGTGCTGCCCAGGGCCAAAAGTTTAGTCCCACCTCACTAGCTGAGAGGGCTCAAGAGCGGTTTATAAGCGCTGCTGCGCCAGCCCTCTCGAGCTCCTCTCAACTGCAGGCTTACGGGCCTAATCGCACACATCTCTGCCTGTGGACCTTCTGGGCCTTCTGCGGGCCTGAATCCTGGCCCAACTAGATGGTTGGGTTTCTAGTCGTATTCAGGCCGTGGTGGCCCACTAGGCGGCATTTTTTTTAATTTTTTTCTACTTTTTTTGTTTTCTTTTTTGCTTTATTTATTTTCTTTTGTTTCTACTTACAGTTTTTCAGTGATTCTTTTTGCTTTTAGGTCACAAAAATTATAAACTTTCTGTTAGTGCCATTAGTTTCCAAATTTGAATAGTTTAAATTTGAATTCTTTTTAAATTGGTGTGAATCACTAGTTTGTGAATAACTTTACTATAAAAATAGATTTTTGAGTGATTCTTTTTCCTGCTATTTAATATTACTGTGTTTTATCATTATATTCAATTTGGTAATTTTTAGGTAATTTTAAATGTCTGTTTTAACCAAAAACAGATTTTGTTATTTTAGTTTGCTATTAAAGTTTCTAAAAAAATTCTTTATGAAAATTCTTTTTGCTATTAATGTTTTGAACAAAAAATACTTTGATAACTTTAGTTGCATAAATTTTATATAATTTTAGTTTCATAAATACTAGAGGTTTATAAAATATTTTTAGTTGATTCCTTTTGCTATTAGAGTTTTATAAAAGCTTTTTAGTTGATTCTTTTTGCTATTGAAGAATATTATAGTTTTATTTTAGTTGATCATAACAGAATTTTTTAATTAATTATTTTTAGTTCATTATTTTTGCTATTAGAGTTTCATAAAGGTTTTCTAGTTCATTCTTTTTGCTATTAGTTCATTCTTTGAGCTAAATGACCCTGAAATTGAAAAGCACTTCAAATGAACTCTGAAAAGGTTGAAAGTTGGCATGGTATCATCATTACACCCACATAGCATGTTCTAAAAAGTTGAGAGGGTTACGGCAAAAACTGGATGCACTTCATGTACAAAATGGACAATCTCTTTCGAAGTATCAGGGTTTCGGACGAAAAATCATCTGTTACAAAGGGATTTCATTTTTTTGAACTTATTTGAACTCCAGACTTTTTGTGTGTTCAAAATGCACCATTCAAAGCCACATCATCAATTTTCAACCCTTTCTGACTTCATTTCCTATTTTTCATGCATTTACTGATTTTTTTAAGCTAAATGACCCTGAAATTGAAAAGCACTACAAATGAACTCTGAACAGGTTGAAAGTTGGCATGGTATCATCATTTCACCCACATAGCATGTGCTAAAAAGTTGAGAGGGTTACGGCAAAAACTGGATGCACTTCGTGTACAAAACGGACAATCTCTTTCGAAGTATCAGGGTTTCGGACGAAAACTCATCTGTTACAAAAGGCATTTAATTTCTTCACATGTAACTGCAATGATATAGTTGTGGAGAGAAAGTCTTCACTTTTTCTTCGCTTGTGTCCTTTGCTTATTGCGCCGTAACCATGGATAATCTTCATCGTTTAACAGGGTGCTTGGGTCAGCCTTGACTTTGAAGGGAGGAATTTCATGAAACTTTTCATAATCTTCAGACATGTCTGTCTTGCCCTCCAATCCCACGATGTCTCTTTTTCCTGAAAGAACTATGTGGCGCTTTGGCTCATCGTATGATGTATTCGCTTCCTTATCTTTTCTTTTTCTCGGTTTGGTAGACATGTCCTTCACATAGAAAACCTGCGCCACATCATTGGCTAGGACGAATGGTTCGTCTGTGTACCCAAGATTGTTGAGATCCACTGTTGTCATTCCGTACTGTGGGTCTACCTGTACCCCGCCTCCTGACAGATTGACCCATTTGCACTGAAACAAAGGGACCTTGAAATCATGTCCATAGTCAAGTTCCCATATGTCCACTATGTAACCAAAATATGTGTCCTTTCCCCTCTTGGTTGCTGCATCAAAGCGGACACCGCTGTTTTGGTTGGTGCTATTTTGATCTTGGGCGATCGTGTAAAATGTATTCCCATTTATCTCGTACCCTTTGTAAGTCAATACAGTCGAAGATGGTCCCCTGGCCAACGAGTACAGCTCATCAGAAACAGTGTTGTCACCCATGAGACGTGTTTGCAACCAACTGCCAAAAGTCCTGATGTGTTCATATGTAATCCAGTCGTCACACTGCTCCGGGTGTTTGGAGCGCAGAATATTCTTGTGTTCATCGACATACGGGGTCACCAAGGTAGAATTCTGTAGAACTGTGTAGTGTGCTTGAGACCAAGAATGCCCGTCCCTACATATTATTGAGTCCGCTCCTAGCGTGCCTTTTCCAGTCAGTCTCCCCTCATACCGCGATTGAGGGAGACCAATCTTCTTAAGGTCAGGAATGAAGTCAACACAAAACCCAATGACATCCTCTGTTTGATGGCCCATGGAGATGCTTGCTTCTGGCCTAGCGCGGTTACGAACATATTTCTTTAAGACTCCCATGAACCTCTCAAAGGGGAACATATTGTGTAGAAATACAGGGCCCAGAACAACAATCTCGTTGACTAGATGAACTAGGACGTGCGTCATGATATTGAAGAAAGATGGTGGGAACACCAGCTCGAAACTAACAAGACATTGCACCAAATCACTCCTTAACCTTGACAGGATTTCTGGATCGATCACCTTCTGAGAGATTGCATTGAGGAATGCACATAGCTTCACAATGGCTAATCGAACATTTTCCGGTAGAAGCCCCCTCAATGCAACCGGAAGCAGTTGCGTCATAATCACGTGGCAGTCATGAGACTTTAGGTTCTGGAACTTTTTCTCTGCCATATTTATTATTCCCTTTATATTCGACGAGAAGCCAGACGGGACCTTCATACTGAGCAGGCATTCAAAGAAGATTTCCTTCTCTTCTTTGGTAAGAGCGTAGCTGGCAGGACCTTCATACTGCTTTGGATGCATGCCGTCTTTTTCATGCACACGTTGCTGTTCCTCCCGTGCCTCCGGTGTATCTTTTGTCTTCCCATACACTCCCAAGAAGCCTAGCAGGTTCACGCAAAGATTCTTCGTCACGTGCATCACGTCGATTGCAGAGCAGACCTCTAGGTCTTTCCAATAGGGTAGGTCCCAAAATATAGATTTCTTCTTCCACATGGGTGCGCGTCCCGCATCGTCAGTCGGAACAGATAGTCCGCCAGGACCCTTTCCAAAGATTACTTGTAAATCATTGACCATATCAAGTATGTGATCACCAGTACGGAGGGCGGGCTTCTTCCGGTGATCTGCCTCACCTTTGAAATGCTTTCCTTTCTTTCGACATTGATGGTTGGTCGGAAGAAATCGACGATGCCCCAGGTACACACTCTTCCTGCATTTGTCCAAATATATACTGTCGGTGTCATCTAAACAGTGTGTGCATGCGTGGTATCCCTTGTTTGTCTGTCCTGAAAGGTTACTGAGAGCAGGCCAATCGTTGATGGTTACAAACAGCAACGCATGTAGGTCAAATTCCTCCTGTTTGTGCTCATCCCACACACGTACACCTTCTCCATTCCACAGCTGTAAAAGTTCTTCAACTAATGGCCTTAGGTACACATCAATGTCATTGCCAGGTTGCTTAGGGCCTTGGATGAGCACTGGCATCATAATGAACTTCCGCTTCATGCACAACCAAGGAGGAAGGTTATAGATACATAGAGTCACGGGCCAGGTGCTATGATTGCTGCTCTGCTCCCCAAAAGGATTAATGCCATCTGCACTTAAACCAAACCATACGTTCCTTGCGTCACCTGCAAAGTCCCCCCACCTTCTCTCGATTTTTCTCCACTGCGACCCGTCAGCGGGTGCTCTCAACTTCCCGTCTTTCTTATGGTCTTCTTTGTGCCATCGCATCAACTTGGCATGCTCTTTGTTTCTGAACAGACGTTTCAGCCGTGGTATTATAGGAGCATACCACATCACCTTGGCAGGAACCCTCTTCCTGGGGCGCTCGCCCTCAACATCACCAGGGTCATCTCGTCTGATCTTATACCGCAATGCACCGCATACCGGGCATGCGTTCAAATCCTCGTACTCACCGCGGTAGAGGATGCAGTCATTAGGGCATGCATGTATCTTCTGCACCTCCAATCCTAGAGGGCATAGAACCTTCTTTGCTTCGTACGTACTGCCGGGCAATTCGTTATCCTTTGGAAGCTTCTTCTTCATTATTTTCAGCAGCGAACTAAATCCCTTGTCAGATACACCATTGTCTGCCTTCCATTGCAGCAATTCCAGTGTGGTACCGAGCTTTCTGTTGTCATCTTCGCAATTTGGGTACAACCCTTTTTTGTGATCCTCTAACATGCGATCGAACTTCAACTTCTCCTTTTCACTTTCGCATTCTCTCTGTGCATCAACAATGACCCGGCGAAGATCATCATCGGGCACATCGTCTGGTTCCTCTTGATCTTCAGCTTCCCCCATTGCAGCATCACCGTATTCAGGGGGCGGGTAGTTGTCATCATCCTCTTCTTCTTCGTTGTCTTCCATCATAACCCCTCTTTCTCCGTGCTTGGTCCAAACATTATAGTGTGGCATAAAACCCTTCTCAAGCAGGTGGAAGTGAAGGGTTTTAGAGTTGGAGAAAGCCTTCGTATTCTCACAGACAGTACATGGACAATGCATAAAACCATTCTGCTTGTTTGCCTCAGCCGCTTCGAGAAAATTATGCAGGCCCTTAATATACTCGGAGGTGCGTCGGTTACCGTACATCCATTGCCGGTTCATCTGCGTGCGTTATATAGTTCTTATTATTGAACAACATATAACTCTCTAGAGCATCTAATTAAAACACACAAGTAAGAACTTTTTTCTTTTAGAAAGAAGATAAGAAGAAGAGGCTAACCACGGTGTTGCCCGCGCCGAGATGGGCGAGGGCGATCGACGGCGGTGAGGACGGGGACGGGACAGGACGGACCGCCAAACCTAGACAAATCTTGAGGAAAATGGAGCTTGGACAAGGAGCTTCGAGAGGAGAAAGCTTAAGTGTGGCTCGGGCATTTCATCGAACACCTCATGTGCATAGGAGGTGAGCTAGAGCACCACAAAAGCTCTCCCACGGCCGGGCAAAAAAACAGAGCAATGCATTGCTCTGCTCGCGGGCGGGGGCTATATATAGGCCAACCATTGGTCCCGGTTCCAGCCACAAACCGGGACCAATGGTTGTGGGCCAGGAGCGAGGCGCATTGGTCCCGGTTCGTGGCTGGAACCGGGACAAAAGGGGTCACCTTTAGTCCCGGTTCCAGCCACAAACCGGGACCAATGGTTGTGGGCCAGGAGCGAGGCGCATTGGTCCCGGTTCGTGTCTAGAACCGGGACAAAAGGGGTCAGACGAACCGGGACCAATGGCCCACGAGGCCCGGCCGGCGCCCTGGCCTCACGAACCGGGACCGATGCCCCCATGGGTCCCGGTTCGTGAGTGAACCGGGACTAATGGGCTTCTCAGGGGTGGACCGATGCCCTGTTTTGTACTAGTGCATGGACTGGCTCAGCTGGCTTCAAAATTCCAGTGGGTAGTCCTTTATCACCGGAATCTGCAGTTCGAGTGTTGTGCTTGTAATGGCTAATCTGCCCAACATTGATTTGCAATAAAGCTTAACATTTAATTTAAAAATAATACGGAAGTAGTATAACACTTGTATACCACATATACATCAATATGTGTTAGTACCATGGATGACTCATCTCAACTCATTTGAAAAAATATCTAAGATTGTCCATAATGGGAAGTATTAAATACTAGTTCATGCATATGATATTAATGTATGATACTATCTACATAGTGCATAGTCATAGTCTGGTATCATAGTGATCTTATTTATTGTGACACATACTAATACATTATTTAATATGATACAATATCATATCATAATACTCAATCTTCTTTTTTCTCATTTAACTATGTGCCATGTCAACAAAAATACCTATGATACTCTCATTGTGACCATGCCAACATATTATTGGTTCTTCCTCCCACTCCCTTTGTTGTGGGACCACGTTGCATCCCTCTACTTTCTTTTCTCCCTCCTTCAATTTTTCGTCTTTATCAGTCGACACCTTGCAAGAAATATGATGTTTCTGCCATTTTCTCCTCCACTCATTGGTTGTCTGTATGACATTGACACCTGGTAGAAATGCAAAAAGTCCTCAAGCGTGACTTTGCCCTAGCTAGATCTCACTAAGATGAGAAAAAACCACCAGGAAGGAGTTCGAGTTGGGGTTCAAATTTACCAACTCTATGCGGTAAAACTCCAACACATACTTGAGGAGTAAAGGGTGTGGGAGACCCGATTTACACTTGAAGAAGTCCACAAAAGTTATGACACAACCACTGGCGGGGTTAGGGATGCCTCATTTATCATGATCAGGCACTCCATATATACGGTTTATGGAAGACCATGATTGACCAGAGTGTCAAGATCCGCCAAGCAGAAGGTGCTCAGACTCTAGGCAACAATGGCCATCTAGATTTGGGAAGATAATTGCGTTTGAGAGGGAAAGTGGGGGAGATGAGTGCATGGAAGGAACTTGGCTCCTAGGGAACACTCACTTGCTCCTCTTTTTTATACCCTTTGAGTGTGTGGATACCACCTTGGTCCGCGGCCACGCCTGTTGGAAATATGCCCTAGAGGCAATAATAAATTGGTTATTATCATATTTCCTTGTTCATGATAATCGTTTATTATCCATGCTATAATTGTATTGATCGGAAACTCAGATACATGTGTGGATACATAGACAACACTATGTCCCTGGTGAGCCTCTACTGGACTAGCTCGTTGATCAAAGATGGTCAAGGTTTCCTGACCATAGACATGAGTTGTCATTTGATAACGGGATCACATGATTAGGAGAGACCCAACCATAAGCATAGCATTTGATCGTGTTAGTTTATTGCTACTGCTTTATCCATGTCAAGTATCTGTTCCTATGACCATGAGATCATGCAACTCCCTGACACCGGAGGAATGCCTTGTGTGTATCAAACTGTTGGAAATATACCCTAGAGGCAATAATAATTTAGTTATTATCATATTTCCTTGTTCATGATAATCGTTTATTATCCATGCTATAATTGTATTAATTGGAAACTCAAATACATGTGTGGGTACATAGACAACACTGTGTCCCTAGTATGCCTCTAATAGACTAGCTCGTTAATCAAAGATGGTGAAGGTTTCCTAGCCATAGACATGAGATGTCATTTGATAACGGGATCACATCATTAGGAGAATGATGTGATGGACAAGACCCAAACAATGAACATAGCAAATGATCGTGTCAGTTTATTGCTATTGTTTTCTGCATGTCAAGTATCTGTTCCTATGACCATGAGATCATGCAACTCACTAACACCAGAGGAATACCTTGTGTGTATCAAACGTCGCAACGTAACTGGGTGACTATAAAGATGCTCTACAGGTATCTCCGAAGGTGTCTGTTGAGCTGGCATGGATCGAGACTGGGATTTGTTACTCCGTATGACGGAGAGGTATTTCAGGGCCCACTCGATAATACAACATCACAATAAGCCTTGCAAGCAATGTGACTAAGTGTTAGCCACGGGATCTTGTATTACGGAACGAGTAAAGAGACTTGCCGGTAACGAGATTGAACTAGGTATAGAGATGCCGACGATCGAATTCGGGCAAGTAACATACCGAAGAACAAAGGGAACAACATACTGGATTAACTGAATCCTTGACATAGAGGTTCAACCGATAAAGATCTTTGTAGAATATGTAGGAACCAATATGGGCATCCAGGTCCCGCTATTGGTTATTGACCGTAGAGGTGTCTCGGTCATGTCTACATAGTTCTCGAACCCGCAGGGTCTGCACACTTCACGTTCGGTGACATTTCGGTAGTATTGAGATATATGTGTTGGTGACCAAAGGTTGTTCGGAGTCCCGGATGAGATCCCGGACGCCACGAGGAGCTCCGGAATGGTCCGGAGGTAAAGATTTATATATGGGAAGTCATATTTTGGCGACCGGAAAAGTTTCGGGTTTTTCCAGTATTGTACCGGGAAGCTTCTAGAAGGTTCCGGAAACTTCCGGAGGAGTCCGGAAGTCCACCAAGGGTTCCACCACGTCCCAAGGGTTTGCATGGGCTGAGGGGAGGTGCCCTGGCCTTATTGGGCCAGGCGCACAAGTCCCTCAAGGCCCATGTGGCTTGGGAGAGGTGGAAAGTCCACCTGTTTATGGAAAGGGAGGGAATTGGACTAGGAGTCCAACTCCTCCCCCTTGGCTGCGCCCTAGGGCTTGGAGGGGCTGTTCTCCACGCCCCTCCACCTATATATAGAGGGGAGGGGGCGCCCCAAGAGGACACATGAAGCCCTTGGCGCCCCTCTCTCTCCCTAGATCGTTTTCTCCTCCGTTCGCGGTTTCGGTAGCGCTAGGCGTAGCCCTGCCGGGATAGCACCACCACCGCCGCCACCACGTCGTCGCGCTGTCGGAGAACTCATCTACCTCTCCGCTCCCTCTTGCTGGATCAACAAGGCGGAGATCGTCATCGAGCTATATGTGTGTTGAACGCGGAGGTGCCGTCCGTTCGGCGCTAGATCGGGACGGATCGTGATTGGATCGCGGGACGGCTAGCGATTTGGATCAAGAAGACGTTCGACTAGATCAACCGCGTTTCTTAACGCTTCCCGCTTAGCGATCTACAAGGGTATGTAGATTCACTCCCCCTCTCGTAGATGCTCATCACCATGGATAGATCTTGCGTGTACGTAGGAAATTTTTTGTTTCCCATGCAACGTTCCCCAACAGTGGCATCATGAGCTAGGTCTATGCGTAGATGAGATCACGAGTAGAACACAAAGGAGTTTGTGGGCGTTGATGCTCAGATTGCTTCCTCCCTTGATCTTTTCTTGATTCAGCGGTATTGTGGGATGAAGCGGCCCGGACCAACATTACTGGTACACTTACGAGAGACCGGTTCCATCAACTGACATGTAACTTTGTTGCATAAAGATGGCTGGTGGGTGTCTGTCTCTCCCACTTTAGTTGGATCGGATTCGACAAAGGCGGTCCTTGAGAAGGTTGAATAGCAATTTGTGTATCACCGTTGTGGTTTATGCGTAGGTAAGAATAGTTCTTGGTAGATACCCGTAGCAGCCACGTAAAACATGCAACAACAATTAGAGGACGTCTAACTTGTTTTTGCAGGGTATGTTGTGGTGTGATATGGCCAATTACATGATGAGATATATGTGATGTATGAGATGATCATGTTTTGTATAGAATATCACGACTTGCATGGCGATGAGTACGGCAACCGGCAGGAGCCATAGGGTTGTCTTTAATTTATTTTCGTCATTTTTGCTTTACTTTATCGCTATGAGTTAGCAATAGTCGTAGAAGCAATAGTGATCAAGATGATGGAGATCATGGTGTCATGCCGGTGCTTTGGAGATGGAGATCAAAAGCACAAGTTCATGGCCATATCATGTCACTTATGATTTGTATGTGATGTTAATCCTTTTATGCATCTTATTTTGCTTAGGACGACGGTAGCATTATAAGGTGATCCCTCACTTAAATTTCAAGATAAAATTGTGTTCTCCCCGAGTGTGCACCGTTGCAAAAGTTCGTCGTTTAGAGACACCACGTGATGATCGGGTGTGATAGACTCTACGTTCGCATACAACGGGTGCAAGCCAGTGTTGCACATCCGGAACACTCGGGTTAAACTTGACGAGCCTAGCATGTACAGACATGGCCTCGGAACACAAGAGACCGAAAGGTCGAACATGAGTCATATAATAGATGTGATCAACATGAAGATGTTCACCATTGAAACCACCTCAACTCACGTGATGATCGGACTTGAGTTGGTGAATTTGGATCATGTGACACTCGAATAACCAGAGGGATGTCAATTTGAGTGGGAGTTTTTAAGTAATTAACTAAACTCATTATCATGAACATAGTCAAAATGTCTTCACAAATTATGTTGTAGATTACTAGCTAGCACCGTAGCTCCGTTGAATTTTTATATGTTCCTAGAGAAATAGAGTTGAAAGATGATGGTAGCAATAATGCGGACTGGGTCCGTGATCTGAGGATTGTCCTCATTGCTACACAGAAGGCTTATGTCCTTAATGCACCGCTCGGTGCGCCACCCCCTCAAGCGTCGTCTGTAGATGTTGTGAACATCTGACAGGCATGTTCTGATGACTACTTGATAGTTCAGTGCGTCATGCGTTATGGCTTAGAATTGAGGCTCCAAAACGTTATGAACGTCACGGAACATATGAGATGTTCTAAGAGCTGAAATTGGGATCTCAGGCTCGTGCCCATGTTGAGAGGTATGAGACCTCCAACAAGATTCTTTGCCTGCAATATGAAAGAGAATAGCTCAATCGGTCAGCATGTGCTCAGATTGTTTGGGTGCTACAATCGCTTGAATCGAGTGGGAGTTGATCTTCCAGATAAGATAGTGGTTGATATAGTTCTCCAAGTCACTGCCACAAAGCTACTAGAGCTTCGTGATGAACTATGAAATGCCAGGGATGGAAATTATAATCCCTGAGCTATTCGCGATGTTTGACACCGCGAAGGTAGAAATCAAGAAGGAGCATCAAAGTGTTGATGGTTAGTAAAACCACTAGTTTCGAGAAGGGCAAGGGCAAGAAGGGAAATTTCATGGATGGCAAGCCAGTTGCTGCTCCAGTGAAGAAACCCAAGGTTGAACCCAAACCCGAGACTAAGTGCTTCTATTATGAGGAGAGCGGTCGCTGAAGCGGAACAACCCTAGATACTTGGTAGATAAGAAGGCTGGCAATGTCAACAGAAGTATATTTGATATACGTTTTGTTCATGTGTACCTTACTCGTACTCCTAGTAGCACCTGGGTATTAGATAACGGTTCAGTTGCTAAATGTTGGTAACTCGAAATAAAAGCTACGGAATAAACGGAGACTAGCTAAGGGTGATGTGACGATGTGTGTTGGAAGTGTTTCCAAGGTTGATGTGATCACCATCGCACGCTCTCTCTACCTTTGGGATTAGTGATGAACCTAAATAAATGTTATTTGGTGTTTGCGTTGAGCATGAACATGATTAGATCATGTTTATTGCAATACTGTTATTCATTTAAGTCAGAGAATAATGGTTATTCTGTTTACATGAATAATACCTTCAATGGTCATGCATCCCATGTGAATGGTTTATTGAATCTCGATCATAGTAATACACATGTTCATAATATTGATGCCAAAAGATGCAAAGTTAATAATGATAGTATCCACGGGGTAGATAGGCTCCGTGAAGTCAGTCTGAACGGGCTCCGTGGAAGCCACGCTGCTTCTCCGCTGAGATGGCGGGGTAGCTTCTGGGGTAGCTTCGTGCCGCTGAGATAGTTGGCCGGCAGCTCGCTGGCTCTCAGCTTCCTCTAGCTTTTGTAGTCTTGCACTCATCTTCTGCATGTCGCTCAGCTCCGCTTTCCTCTTTCTCTCCCGGCTTCTGTAATCGCCTGCGTCGGGAAACCCAACCTTCCACGGAACGGAGCCTGGTGTGCCTCGTGTTCGTCCAGGGTGCTCAGCATTCCCTAGGGCCTCAGTCAGCTCGTCCTTCTCTCTGTCGGGAATGAACGTCCCTTCCTGCGCTGCGGTGATATACTTCTGAAGCTTCGTGACGGGTATTGCAAGTTGCTCGTCCGTCCAACGGCACTTCCCTGTTTCAGGGTCCAAAGTTCCCCCAACCCCGAAGAACCAAGTCCTTGAACGGTCTGGCCAGTTCAATGTCTCTGGTTCGACCCCTTTAGCAATCAGGTCATTCTCAGCTTTGTCCCACAACGGCCGGGCTTTGAGGTAGCCACCTGACCCCGTGTGATGGTGATACTGCTTCTTTGCAGCGTTGTTCTTGTTTGTCTCTAACATTTTCTTACTCTTGTCTGATGTCTTGTAGGCCACAAATGCGGGCCAGTGATCACTTATCTTCTCAAATCGGCCGATGAATTCTGGAGTCTCACCTTTGTCGACAAACTTTGATTTCAACTCCTTCTTCCACCTCCTGAATAGATCTGCCATCTTCTTAAGAGCACATGCCTTGACCAGTGGCTCTATAACGGGCTTATTCGGATCCTCCTCTGGCGGTAGGGTGAAATTTGCCTTCAGCAAGGTCCAAAGATCATCTTTCTGTCTATCGGTGACATAATCACCTTCAGGGGCGTCGTCCTTAGGCTTATTCCATTGCTTGATGCTGATCGGGATGTTGTCCCTAACAATAGCTCCGCACTGAGCAGAAAATGCGTCCTTGGTCCGCTTGGGTTCAATCGGTAGGCCATCGTTCGCGAGTTCTGTGATCGTGAACCTTTCATCCTTGCGCAACCTCTTCTTCGGGTCTCGTCTCGTTACCGAAGTTTGGCTCGATCCGGAGGGCTATAAAAGAAGAAAGAAGAGTTATATATGTACATACCAAAACAATTAATGCATCAATTAGCTAGTCAGCACCTCCGGAGCCATCATGATCATGTCACCGGAGCCATCATGATCATGTCCTTCCTCCTCCATTGTTCCATCGGTGTCGTTGAGAAACGACAAGACAGCATCACCTCCGGCGAGGATTATCTCCCCCAACAACTGTTCTTGTTCCAAGTCTCTTTGATCCATAGTTTCTGCAAATATAGAAGAATATATATATAGATGAGATCAGAAAAAAATTGGATCAACTTGTGCACATCCATAATGGGGGTATTCTTGATAAATCTATGTTACCGGAGTTATCTATGTTACCGGAGGGGGTAGACGACAACGACGCTCACCCCTCATGTCTTGTCCGACGTCCCTCCTCATGTCGAAGTTATCGGGGAGGGGGTAGACGACAACGACGCTCACCCCTCATGTCCGACGTCCCCCCTCATGTCGAAGTTATCGGGGAGGGGGTACAGGTGGCCTCGAGAGTTGGTCGGGCGAGCGGACCGGGAGTAAGTAACTTTTAACTCATTTTGAATATATGAACATTTTAACTTTTACGGGTAGGGGCGGGAGGGGGTTGATCGACGTCTCTCCCCCTCATGTCGAAGTTACCGGAGTTTTCTATATGAACAAAAAAATCCACATGACATGTCCGACGAGCGGAGCGCCTCTCTCTCATGCATGTCCGACGTCCCCCCTCATGACAAAAACTTTCTATAAAAAAAAGCATACATCTATGAACAAAAAAAATTCTATGAACAAAAATAAAATTGTATCAATGCATATATAAAAAAATTCTATGGATCATCATTGCTCATATATCAATGCATATATAAAAACTTTCTATGGATCATCATTGCTCATATATAAAAACTTTCTATAAACAAAAAAAAACATACATCTATGAAGAAAAAAAAATCTTTGAACAAAAATAAAATTGTATCAATGCATATATAAAAACTTTCTATGGATCATCCATCCATACATACATACTGCATATACATACATACATACATCATCCATACATACATACATACATACTGCATATACATACAAAAAAAAGGCAGATCCGGCCGGGGCGGCGGTGGCGGCGGCGGCGCGGCAAGCAGAGCAGGGGCACGGCGCGGCAAGCAGAGCAGTGGCGGCGGCGCGGGGGAAGGGGGGGCTCACTGGGGGCGGCGTCGGGGCAGGGGCAGGGGGCACGGCGGGCGGCGTCGGGGCAGCAGGGGCGCAGGGAGCGGCGCCGGCATCGGGGCAGAGGGCGTCGGGGCAGCGGGGGCTCGGCGGCGATGGCGACGAGGATCAGCCTGACGGCGTCGACGGGGCAGAGGGCGGCGAGGGCGTCGACGGCGAGCTCGGGCAGCCTGGCGGCGTCGATGTGCTCGGCGTCGTCGGGGGAAACTGGCAAATTTTCCCAACTCCCGCTTATATAGGGAGACCTTTGGTCCCGGTTGGTGCCACCAACCGGGACCAATGCCCACCTTTAGTCCCGGTTGGTGCCACCAACCGGGACCAAATGTCTCTTTTCGTCAGCCCAAAGGGCGGGAAGCAGAGACCTTTGGTCCCGGTTGGTGGCACCAACCGGGACTAAAGGGTGGCATTGGTCCCGGTTGGTGCCACCAACCGGGACCAAAGGTGGGCATTGGTCCCGGTTGGTGCCACCAACCGGGACTAAAGGGTGGTGCTGCCCGGGGCCAAAAGTTTAGTCCCACCTCGCTAGCTGAGAGGGCTCGAGAGCGGTTTATAAGCGCTGCTGCGCCAGCCCTCTCGAGCTCCTCTCAACTGCAGGCTTACGGGCCTAATCGCACACATCTCTGCCTGTGGACCTTCTAGGCCTTCTGCGGGCCTGAATCCTGGCCCAACTAGATGGTTGGGTTTCTAGTCGTATTCAGGCCGTGGTGGCCCACTAGGCGGCATTTTTTTTAATTTTTTTCTACTTTTTTTGTTTTCTTTTTTGCTTTATTTATTTTCTTTTGTTTCTACTTACAGTTTTTCAGTGATTCTTTTTGCTTTTAGGTCACAAAAATTATAAACTTTCTGTTAGTGCCATTAGTTTCCAAATTTGAATAGTTTAAATTTGAATTCTTTTAAATTGGTGTGAATCACTAGTTTGTGAATAACTTTACTATAAAAATAGATTTTTGAGTGATTCTTTTTCCTGCTATTTAATATTACTGTGTTTTATCATTATATTCAATCTGGTAATTTTTAGGTAATTTTAAATGTCTGTTTTAACCAAAAACAGATTTTGTTATTTTAGTTTGCTATTAAAGTTTCTAAAAAAATTCTTTATGAAAATTCTTTTTGCTATTAATGTTTTGAACAAAAAATACTTTGATAACTTTAGTTGCATAAATTATATATAATTTTAGTTTCATAAATACTAGAGGTTTATAAAATATTTTTAGTTGATTCCTTTTGCTATTAGAGTTTTATAAAAGCTTTTTAATTGATTCTTTTTGCTATTGAAGAATATTATAGTTTTATTTTAGTTGATCATAACAGAATTTTTTAATTAATTATTTTTAGTTCATTATTTTTGCTATTAGAGTTTCATAAAGGTTTTCTAGTTCATTCTTTTTGCTATTAGTTCATTCTTTGAGCTAAATGACCCTGAAATTGAAAAGCACTTCAAATGAACTCTGAAAAGGTTGAAAGTTGGCATGGTATCATCATTACACCCACATAGCATGTTCTAAAAAGTTGAGAGGGTTACGGCAAAAACTGGATGCACTTCATGTACAAAATGGACAATCTCTTTCGAAGTATCAGGGTTTCGGACGAAAAATCATCTGTTACAAAGGGATTTCATTTTTTTGAACTTATTTGAACTCCAGACTTTTTGTGTGTTCAAAATGCACCATTCAAAGCCACATCATCAATTTTCAACCCTTTCTGACTTCATTTCCTATTTTTCATGCATTTACTGATTTTTTAAGCTAAATGACCCTGAAATTGAAAAGCACTACAAATGAACTCTGAACAGGTTGAAAGTTGGCATGGTATCATCATTTCACCCACATAGCATGTGCTAAAAAGTTGAGAGGGTTACGGCAAAAACTGGATGCACTTCGTGTACAAAACGGACAATCTCTTTCGAAGTATCAGGGTTTCGGACGAAAACTCATCTGTTACAAAAGGCATTTAATTTCTTCACATGTAACTGCAATGATATAGTTGTGGAGAGAAAGTCTTCACTTTTTCTTCGCTTGTGTCCTTTGCTTATTGCGCCGTAACCATGGATAATCTTCATCGTTTAACAGGGTGCTTGGGTCAGCCTTGACTTTGAAGGGAGGAATTTCATGAAACTTTTCATAATCTTCAGACATGTCTGTCTTGCCCTCCAATCCCACGATGTCTCTTTTTCCTGAAAGAACTATGTGGCGCTTTGGCTCATCGTATGATGTATTCGCTTCCTTATCTTTTCTTTTTCTCGGTTTGGTAGACATGTCCTTCACATAGAAAACCTGCGCCACATCATTGGCTAGGACGAATGGTTCGTCTGTGTACCCAAGATTGTTGAGATCCACTGTTGTCATTCCGTACTGTGGGTCTACCTGTACCCCGCCTCCTGACAGATTGACCCATTTGCACTGAAACAAAGGGACCTTGAAATCATGTCCATAGTCAAGTTCCCATATGTCCACTATGTAACCAAAATATGTGTCCTTTCCCCTCTTGGTTGCTGCATCAAAGCGGACACCGCTGTTTTGGTTGGTGCTATTTTGATCTTGGGCGATCGTGTAAAATGTATTCCCATTTATCTCGTACCCTTTGTAAGTCAATACAGTCGAAGATGGTCCCCTGGCCAACGAGTACAGCTCATCAGAAACAGTGTTGTCACCCATGAGACGTGTTTGCAACCAACTGCCAAAAGTCCTGATGTGTTCATATGTAATCCAGTCGTCACACTGCTCCGGGTGTTTGGAGCGCAGAATATTCTTGTGTTCATCGACATACGGGGTCACCAAGGTAGAATTCTGTAGAACTGTGTAGTGTGCTTGAGACCAAGAATGCCCGTCCCTACATATTATTGAGTCCGCTCCTAGCGTGCCTTTTCCAGTCAGTCTCCCCTCATACCGCGATTGAGGGAGACCAATCTTCTTAAGGTCAGGAATGAAGTCAACACAAAACCCAATGACATCCTCTGTTTGATGGCCCATGGAGATGCTTGCTTCTGGCCTAGCGCGGTTACGAACATATTTCTTTAAGACTCCCATGAACCTCTCAAAGGGGAACATATTGTGTAGAAATACAGGGCCCAGAACAACAATCTCGTTGACTAGATGAACTAGGACGTGCGTCATGATATTGAAGAAAGATGGTGGGAACACCAGCTCGAAACTAACAAGACATTGCACCAAATCACTCCTTAACCTTGACAGGATTTCTGGATCGATCACCTTCTGAGAGATTGCATTGAGGAATGCACATAGCTTCACAATGGCTAATCGAACATTTTCCGGTAGAAGCCCCCTCAATGCAACCGGAAGCAGTTGCGTCATAATCACGTGGCAGTCATGAGACTTTAGGTTCTGGAACTTTTTCTCTGCCATATTTATTATTCCCTTTATATTCGACGAGAAGCCAGACGGGACCTTCATACTGAGCAGGCATTCAAAGAAGATTTCCTTCTCTTCTTTGGTAAGAGCGTAGCTGGCAGGACCTTCATACTGCTTTGGATGCATGCCGTCTTTTTCATGCACACGTTGCTGTTCCTCCCGTGCCTCCGGTGTATCTTTTGTCTTCCCATACACTCCCAAGAAGCCTAGCAGGTTCACGCAAAGATTCTTCGTCACGTGCATCACGTCGATTGCAGAGCAGACCTCTAGGTCTTTCCAATAGGGTAGGTCCCAAAATATAGATTTCTTCTTCCACATGGGTGCGCGTCCCGCATCGTCAGTCGGAACAGATAGTCCGCCAGGACCCTTTCCAAAGATTACTTGTAAATCATTGACCATATCAAGTATGTGATCACCAGTACGGAGGGCGGGCTTCTTCCGGTGATCTGCCTCACCTTTGAAATGCTTTCCTTTCTTTCGACATTGATGGTTGGTCGGAAGAAATCGACGATGCCCCAGGTACACACTCTTCCTGCATTTGTCCAAATATATACTGTCGGTGTCATCTAAACAGTGTGTGCATGCGTGGTATCCCTTGTTTGTCTGTCCTGAAAGGTTACTGAGAGCAGGCCAATCGTTGATGGTTACAAACAGCAACGCATGTAGGTCAAATTCCTCCTGTTTGTGCTCATCCCACACACGTACACCTTCTCCATTCCACAGCTGTAAAAGTTCTTCAACTAATGGCCTTAGGTACACATCAATGTCATTGCCAGGTTGCTTAGGGCCTTGGATGAGCACTGGCATCATAATGAACTTCCGCTTCATGCACAACCAAGGAGGAAGGTTATAGATACATAGAGTCACGGGCCAGGTGCTATGATTGCTGCTCTGCTCCCCAAAAGGATTAATGCCATCTGCACTTAAACCAAACCATACGTTCCTTGCGTCACCTGCAAAGTCCCCCCACCTTCTCTCGATTTTTCTCCACTGCGACCCGTCAGCGGGTGCTCTCAACTTCCCGTCTTTCTTATGGTCTTCTTTGTGCCATCGCATCAACTTGGCATGCTCTTTGTTTCTGAACAGACGTTTCAGCCGTGGTATTATAGGAGCATACCACATCACCTTGGCAGGAACCCTCTTCCTGGGGCGCTCGCCCTCAACATCACCAGGGTCATCTCGTCTGATCTTATACCGCAATGCACCGCATACCGGGCATGCGTTCAAATCCTCGTACTCACCGCGGTAGAGGATGCAGTCATTAGGGCATGCATGTATCTTCTGCACCTCCAATCCTAGAGGGCATAGAACCTTCTTTGCTTCGTACGTACTGCCGGGCAATTCGTTATCCTTTGGAAGCTTCTTCTTCATTATTTTCAGCAGCGAACTAAATCCCTTGTCAGATACACCATTGTCTGCCTTCCATTGCAGCAATTCCAGTGTGGTACCGAGCTTTCTGTTGTCATCTTCGCAATTTGGGTACAACCCTTTTTTGTGATCCTCTAACATGCGATCGAACTTCAACTTCTCCCTTTCACTTTCGCATTCTCTCTGTGCATCAACAATGACCCGGCGAAGATCATCATCGGGCACATCGTCTGGTTCCTCTTGATCTTCAGCTTCCCCCATTGCAGCATCACCGTATTCAGGGGGCGGGTAGTTGTCATCATCCTCTTCTTCTTCGTTGTCTTCCATCATAACCCCTCTTTCTCCGTGCTTGGTCCAAACATTATAGTGTGGCATAAAACCCTTCTCAAGCAGGTGGAAGTGAAGGGTTTTAGAGTTGGAGAAAGCCTTCGTATTCTCACAGACAGTACATGGACAATGCATAAAACCATTCTGCTTGTTTGCCTCAGCCGCTTCGAGAAAATTATGCAGGCCCTTAATATACTCGGAGGTGCGTCGGTCACCGTACATCCATTGCCGGTTCATCTGCGTGCGTTATATAGTTCTTATTATTGAACAACATATAACTCTCTAGAGCATCTAATTAAAACACACAAGTAAGAACTTTTTTCTTTTAGAAAGAAGATAAGAAGAAGAGGCTAACCACGGTGTTGCCGGCGCCGAGATGGGCGAGGGCGATCGACGGCGGTGAGGACGGGGACGGGACAGGACGGACCGCCAAACCTAGACAAATCTTGAGGAAAATGGAGCTTGGACAAGGAGCTTCGAGAGGAGAAAGCTTAAGTGTGGCTCGGGCATTTCATCGAACACCTCATGTGCATAGGAGGTGAGCTAGAGCACCACAAAAGCTCTCCCACGGCCGGGCAAAAAAACAGAGCAATGCATTGCTCTGCTCGCGGGCGGGGGCTATATATAGGCCAACCATTGGTCCCGGTTCCAGCCACAAACCGGGACCAATGGTTGTGGGCCAGGAGCGAGGCGCATTGGTCCCGGTTCGTGGCTGGAACCGGGACAAAAGGGGTCACCTTTAGTCCCGGTTCCAGCCACAAACCGGGACCAATGGTTGTGGGCCAGGAGCGAGGCGCATTGGTCCCGGTTCGTGTCTAGAACCGGGACAAAAGGGGTCAGACGAACCGGGACCAATGGCCCACGAGGCCCGGCCGGCGCCCTGGCCTCACGAACCGGGACCGATGCCCGCATGGGTCCCGGTTCGTGAGTGAACCGGGACTAATGGGCTTCTCAGGGGTGGACCGATGCCCTGTTTTGTACTAGTGCATGGACTGGCTCAGCTGGCTTCAAAATTCCAGTGGGTAGTCCTTTATCACCGGAATCTGCAGTTCGAGTGTTGTGCTTGTAATGGCTAATCTGCCCAACATTAATTTGCAATAAAGCTTAACATTTAATTTAAAAATAATACGGAAGTAGTATAACACTTGTATACCACATATACATCAATATGTGTTAGTACCATGGATGACTCATCTCAACTCATTTGAAAAAATATCTAAGATTGTCCATAATGGGAAGTATTAAATACTAGTTCATGCATATGATATTAATGTATGATACTATCTACATAGTGCATAGTCATAGTCTGGTATCATAGTGATCTTATTTATTGTGACACATACTAATACATTATTTAATATGATACAATATCATATCATAATACTCAATCTTCTTTTTTCTCATTTAACTATGTGCCATGTCAACAAAAATACCTATGATACTCTCATTGTGACCATGCCAACATATTATTGGTTCTTCCTCCCACTCCCTTTGTTGTGGGACCACGTTGCATCCCTCTACTTTCTTTTCTCCCTCCTTCGATTTTTCGTCTTTATCAGTCGACACCTTGCAAGAAATATGATGTTTCTGCCATTTTCTCCTCCACTCATTGGTTGTCTGTATGACATTGACACCTGGTAGAAATGCAAAAAGTCCTCAAGCGTGACTTTGCCCTAGCTAGATCTCACTAAGATGAGAAAAAACCACCAGGAAGGAGTTCGAGTTGGGGTTCAAATTTACCAACTCTATGCGGTAAAACTCCAACACATACTTGAGGAGTAAAGGGTGTGGGAGACCCGATTTACACTTGAAGAAGTCCACAAAAGTTATGACACAACCACTGGCGGGATTAGGGATGCCTCATTTATCATGATCAGGCACTCCATATATACGGTTTATGGAAGACCATGATTGACCAGAGTGTCAAGATCCGCCAAGCAGAAGGTGCTCAGACTCTAGGCAACAATGGCCATCTAGATTTGGGAAGATAATTGCGTTTGAGAGGGAAAGTGGGGGAGATGAGTGCATGGAAGGAACTTGGCTCCTAGGGAACACTCACTTGCTCCTCTTTTTTATACCCTTTGAGTGTGTGGATACCACCTTGGTCCGCGGCCACGCCTGTTGGAAATATGCCCTAGAGGCAATAATAAATTGGTTATTATCATATTTCCTTGTTCATGATAATCGTTTATTATCCATGCTATAATTGTATTGATCGGAAACTCAGATACATGTGTGGATACATAGACAACACTATGTCCCTGGTGAGCCTCTACTGGACTAGCTCGTTGATCAAAGATGGTCAAGGTTTCCTGACCATAGACATGAGTTGTCATTTGATAACGGGATCACATCATTAGGAGAGACCCAACCATAATCATAGCATTTGATCGTGTTAGTTTATTGCTACTGCTTTATCCATGTCAAGTATCTGTTCCTACGACCATGAGATCATGCAACTCCCTGACACCGGAGGAATGCCTTGTGTGTATCAAACTGTTGGAAATATACCCTAGAGGCAATAATAATTTAGTTATTATCATATTTCCTTGTTCATGATAATCGTTTATTATCCATGCTATAATTGTATTAATTGGAAACTCAAATACATGTGTGGGTACATAGACAACACTGTGTCCCTAGTATGCCTCTAATAGACTAGCTCGTTAATCAAAGATGGTGAAGGTTTCCTAGCCATAGACATGAGATGTCATTTGATAACGGGATCACATCATTAGGAGAATGATGTGATGGACAAGACCCAAACAATGAACATAGCAAATGATCGTGTCAGTTTATTGCTATTGTTTTCTGCATGTCAAGTATCTGTTCCTATGACCATGAGATCATGCAACTCACTAACACCAGAGGAATACCTTGTGTGTATCAAACGTCACAACGTAAATGGGTGACTATAAAGATGCTCTACAGGTATCTCCGAAGGTGTCTGTTGAGCTGGCATGGATCGAGACTGGGATTTGTTACTCCGTATGACGGAGAGGTATTTCAGGGCCCACTCGATAATACAACATCACAATAAGCCTTGCAAGCAATGTGACTAAGTGTTAGCCACGGGATCTTGTATTACGGAACGAGTAAAGAGACTTGCCGGTAACGAGATTGAACTAGGTATAGAGATGCCGACGATCGAATCTCGGGCAAGTAACATACCGAAGAACAAAGGGAACAACATACGGGATTAACTGAATCCTTGACATAGAGGTTCAACCGATAAAGATCTTTGTAGAATATGTAGGAACCAATATGGGCATCCAGGTCCCGCTATTGGTTATTGACCGTAGAGGTGTCTCGGTCATGTCTACATAGTTCTCGAACCCGCAGGGTCTGCACACTTCACGTTCGGTGACGTTTCGGTAGTATTGAGATATATGTGTTGGTGACCAAAGGTTGTTCGGAGTCCCGGATGAGATCCCGGACGCCACGAGGAGCTCCGGAATGGTCCGGAGGTAAAGATTTATATATGGGAAGTCATACTTTGGCGACTGGAAAAGTTTCGGGTTTTTCCAGTATTGTACCGGGAAGCTTCTAGAAGGTTCCGGAAACTTCCGGAGGAGTCCGGAAGTCCACCAAGGGTTCCACCACGTCCCAAGGGTTTGCATGGGCTGAGGGGAGGTGCCCTGGCCTTATTGGGCCAGGCGCACAAGTCCCTCAAGGCCCATGTGGCTTGGGAGAGGTGGAAAGTCCACCTGTTTATGGAAAGGGAGGGAATTGGACTAGGAGTCCAACTCCTCCCCCTTGGCTGCGCCCTAGGGCTTGGAGGGGCTGTTCTCCACGCCCCTCCACCTATATATAGAGGGGAGGGGGCGCCCCAAGAGGACACATGAAGCCCTTGGAGCCCCTCTCTCTCCCTAGATCGTTTTCTCCTCCATTCGCGGTTTCGGTAGCGCTAGGCGTAGCCCTGCCGGGATAGCACCACCACCGCCGCCACCACGTCATCGCGCTGTCGGAGAACTCATCTACCTCTCCGCTCCCTCTTGCTGGATCAAGAAGGCGGAGATCGTCATCGAGCTATATGTGTGCTGAACGCGGAGGTGCCGTCCGTTCAGCGCTAGATCGGGACGGATCGTGATTGGATCACGCGACGGCTAGCGATTTGGATCGCGAAGACGTTCAACTACATCAACCGCGTTTCTTAACGCTTCCCGCTTAGCGATCTACAAGGGTATGTAGATTCACTCCCCCTCTCGTAGATGCTCATCACCATGGATAGATCTTGCGTGTACGTAGGAAAATTTTTGTTTCCCATGCAACGTTCCCCAACAGTGGCATCATGAGCTAGGTCTATGCGTAGATGAGATCACGAGTAGAACACAAAGGAGTTTGTGGGCGTTGATGCTCAGATTACTTCCTCCCTTGGTCTTTTCTTGATTCAGCGGTATTGTGGGATGAAGCGGCCCGGAACAACATTACTCGTACGCTTACGAGAGATCGGTTCCATCAACTGACATGTAACTTTGTTGCATAAAGATGGCTGGCGGGTGTCTGTCTCTCCCACTTTAGTTGGATCGGATTCGACAAAGGCGGTCCTTGAGAAGGTTGAATAGCAATTTGTGTATCACCGTTGTGGTTTATGCGTAGGTAAGAATAGTTCTTGGTAGATACCCGTAGCAGCCATGTAAAACATGCAACAACAATTAGAGGACGTCTAACTTGTTTTTGCAGGGTATGTTGTGGTGTGATATGGCCAATTACATGATGAGATATATGTGATGTATGAGATGATCATGTTTTGTATAGAATATCACGACTTGCATGGCGATGAGTACGGCAACCGGCAGGAGCCATAGGGTTGTCTTTAATTTATTTTCGTCATTTTTGCTTTACTTTATCGCTATGAGTTAGCAATAGTCGTAGAAGCAACAGTGATCAAGATGATGGAGATCATGGTGTCATGCCGGTGACGATGGAGATCATGCCGGTGCTTTGGAGATGTTGATCAAAAGCACAAGTTCATGGCCATATCATGTCACTTATGATTTGTATGTGATGTTAATCCTTTTATGCATCTTATTTTGCTTAGGACGACGGTAGCATTATAAGGTGATCCCTCACTTAAATTTCAAGATAAAATTGTGTTCTCCCCGAGTGTGCACCGTTGCAAAAGTTCGTCGTTTCGAGACACCACGTGATGATCGGGTGTGATAGACTCTACGTTCGCATACAACGGGTGCAAGCCAGTGTTGCACATCCGGAACACTCGGGTTAAACTTGACGAGCCTAGCATGTACAGACATGGCCTCGGAACACAAGAGACCGAAAGGTCGAACATCAGTCATATAGTAGATGTGATCAACATGAAGATGTTCACCATTGAAACCACCTCAACTCACGTGATGATCGGACTTGAGTTGGTGAATTTGGATCATGTGACACTCGAATAACCAGAGGGATGTCAATTTGAGTGGGAGTTTTTAAGTAATTAACTAAACTCATTATCATGAACATAGTCAAAATGTCTTTACAAATTATGTTGTAGATTACTAGCTCGCACCGTAGCTCCCTTGAATTTTTATATGTTCCTAGAGAAATAGAGTTGAAAGATGATGGTAGCAATAATGCGGACTGGGTCCGTGATCTGAGGATTGTCCTCATTGCTACACAGAAGGCTTATGTCCTTAATGCACCGCTCGGTGCGCCATCCCCTCAAGCGTCGTCTGTAGATGTTGTGAACATCTGACAGGCATGTTCTGATGACTACTTGATAGTTCAGTGCGTCATGCGTTACGGCTTAGAATTGAGGCTCCAAAACGTTATGAACGTCACGGAACATATGAGATGTTCTAAGAGCTGAAATTGGGATCTCAGGCTCGTGCCCATGTTGAGAGGTATGAGACCTCCAACAAGATTCTTTGCCTGCAAGATGAAAGAGAATAGCTCAATCGGTCAGCATGTGCTCAAATTGTTTGGGTGCTACAATCGCTTGAATCGAGTGGGAGTTGATCTTCCAGATAAGATAGTGGTTGATATAGTTCTCCAAGTCACTGCCACAAAGCTACTAGAGCTTCGTGATGAACTATGAAATGCTAGGGATGGAAATTATAATCCCTGAGCTATTCGCGATGTTTGACACCGCGAAGGTAGAAATCAAGAAGGAGCATCAAAGTGTTGATGGTTAGTAAAACCACTAGTTTCGAGAAGGGCAAGGGCAAGAAGGGAAATTTCATGGATGGCAAGCCAGTTGCTGCTCCAGTGAAGAAACCCAAGGTTGAACTCAAACCCGAGACTAAGTGCTTCTATTATGAGGAGAGCGGTCGCTGAAGCGGAACAACGCTAGATACTTGGTAGATAAGAAGGCTGGCAATGTCAACAGAAGTATATTTGATATATGTTTTGTTCATGTGTACCTTACTCGTACTCCTAGTAGCACCTGGGTATTAGATACCGGTTCAGTTGCTAAATGTTGGTAACTCAAAATAAAAGCTACGGAATAAACGGAGACTAGCTAAGGGTGATGTGACGATGTGTGTTGGAAGTGTTTCCAAGGTTGATGTGATCACCATCGCACGCTCTCTCTACCTTTGGGATTAGTGATGAACCTAAATAAATGTTATTTGGTGTTTGCGTTGAGCATGAACGTGATTAGATCATGTTTATTGCAATACGGTTATTCATTTAAGTCAGAGAATAATGGTTATTCTGTTTACATGAATAATACCTTCAATGGTCATGCATCCAATGTGAATGGTTTATTGAATCTCGATCATAGTAATACACATGTTCATAATATTGATGCCAAAAGATGCAAAGTTAATAATGATAGTACCACTTTCTTGTGGCACTGCCGCCAAGGTCATATTGGTGTAAAGCGCATGAAGAAACTCCATGCTGATGGATCTTTTGGACTCACTCGATTTTGAATCACTTGAGACATGCGGACCATGCCTCATGGGCAAGATGACTAAGACCCCGTCTTCGTAATGACGGAGCGGGCGAACTACTTATTGGTAACGATACATGTTGATGTATGCAGTCCAATGAATGTTGAAGCATGCGGTGGATATCGCTATTTTCTTACCTTCACTGATGATTTAAGTAGATATGGGGATATTTACTTAATGAAACACAAGTCTGAAACGTTTGAAAAGTTCAAACAAATTCAGAGTGAAGTTTGAGATCATCGTGACAAGAAGATAAAATGTCTACGATATGATCGTGGAGGTAAATATCTGAGTTACGAGTTTGGTATACAACTTAAGACAATGTGTAAGTTGTTTCACAACTCACGCCACCTGGAACACCATAGTGTGATGGTGTGTCCGAACGTCGTAGTCGTGCTCTATTGGATATGGTGCGTACTATGATGTCTCTTATCGATTTGCCACTATCGTTTTGGGGTTATGCATTAGAGACAACTACATTCACTTTAAATAGGGCACCATCTAAGTCTGTTGAGATGACACCGTATGAATTTTGGTTTGGCAGAAACCTAAGCTGTCATTTCTTAACGTTTGGGGCTGCGACGCTTATGTGAAAAAGGTTTCAACCTGATGAGCTCGAACCCAAAGCGGACAAATGCATCTTCATAGAATACCCTAACGTAATAGTTGGGTAAACCTTCTATCTCAGATCCAAGCGCAAAGTGTTTGTTGCTAAAAACGGGTCCTTTCTCGAGAAAGAGTTTCTCTCGAAAGAATTGAGTGGGAGGAAGGTAGAACTTGATGAGGTTATTGAACCGTCACTTCAGTTGGATGGTAGCACGACACAGAAAGATGTTTCTGTGGTGCCTACACCGAATGAAGAGGAAGTTAATGATGATGATCATGACACTTTGGATCAAGTTACTACCGAACCTCGTAGGTCGACAAGAAATCGTACCGCCTCTGAGTGGTACGCTAATCCTGTCTTGGAGGTCATGTTGTTAGACAACAGTGAACCTACGAGCTATGAAGAAGCGATGGTGGGCCCGGATTCCAACAAATGGCTAGGAGCCATGAAATCCGAGAAAGGATCCATGTATGAAAACCAAGTATGGACTTTGGTAGACTTGCCCGTTGAACGGCAGACCATTGAGTACAAATGGACCTTTAAGAAGAAGACAGACGCTGATGGTAAATGTCACCATTTATAAAGCTCGACTTGTCGCAAAGAAGTTTCCGACAAGTTCAAGGAGTTGACTACGATGAGACTTTCTCACCCATAGCGATGCTAAAGTCTGTTGGAATTACGTTAGCAGTTGTTGCATTTTTCGATTATGAAATCTGGCAGATGGATGTCAAAACATCGTTTCCTTAATGGTATCCGTGAGGAAAGGTTGTATGTGATACAACCGGAAGGTTTTGTCGGTCCTAAGGATGCTAAAATGTATGCAAGCTCCAGTGATCCTTCTATGGACAGGAGCAAGCATCTCGGAGTTGGAATATACGCTTTGATGAGGTGATCAAAGTTTTTGGGTTTATACAAAGTTTATGAGAAACTTGTATTTACAAGAAAGTGAGTGGGAGCACTATAGAATTTCTGATGAGTATATGTGGATGACATATTGTTGATCGGAAATGATGTAGAATTTCTGGAAATCATAAAGGGTCGTTTGAAAGGAGTTTTTCAAAGGAAGACCTGGAATGAAGCTACTTAAATATTGGGCATCAGGATCTATAGGGATAGATCAAGACGTCTGATGAGACTTTCAATGAGTACATACCTTGACAAGATTTTGAAAGAGTTCAAAATGGATCAGTCAAAGAAAGAGTTCTTGCCTGATTTGTAAGGTGTGGAGTTGAGTGAGACTCAAAGCTCGACCACGGCAGAAGAAAGAGAGAGGACGAAGGTCGTCCCCTATGCCTTATCCATAGGCTCTATATAGTATGCCATGCTGTGTACCGCACCTGGTGTGTGCCTTGCCATGAGTCTGTCAAGGGGTACAAGAGTGGTCCAGGAGTGGATCACTGGACAGTGGTCAAGATTATCCTTAGTAACTAGAGGATTAAGGAAATGTTTCTCGATTATGGAAGTGATAAAGAGTTCGTCGTAAAGGGTTACGTCAATGCAAGCTTTGACACCTATCCGGACGACTCTGAGTAGCAGTCCGGATACGTATAGTGGAGCAGTCATTTGGAATAGCTCCAAGTGGAGCGTGGTAACATCTGCAGTATGACATATAGATTTGCAAAGAACACACGGATCTGAATGTTGCAGACCGTTGACTAAAACCTCTCTCACATGCAAAACATGATCGAACCCCAGAATTCATTGGTTGTTAGATTCATTATAATGTTAATCACATGGTGATGTGAGCTAGATTATTGACTCTAGTGCAAGTGGGAGATTGTTGGAAATATGCCCTAGAGGCAATAATAATTTAGTTATTATCATATTTCCTTGTTCATGATAATCGTTTATTATCCATGCTATAATTGTATTAATTGGAAACTCAAATACATGTGTGGGTACATAGACAACACTGTGTCCCTAGTATGCCTCTAATAGACTAGCTCGTTGATCAAAGATGGTGAAGGTTTCCTAGCCATAGACATGAGATGTCATTTGATAACGGGATCACATCATTAGGAGAATGATGTGATGGACAAGACCCAAACAATGAACGTAGCATATGATCGTGTCAGTTTATTGCTATTGTTTTCTGCATGTCATGTATCTGTTCCTATGACCATGAGATCATGCAACTCACTGACACCGGAGGAATACCTTGTGTGTATCAAACGTCGCAACGTAACTGGGTGACTATAAAGATGCTCTACAGGTATCTCCGAAGGTGTCTGTTGAGCTGGCATGGATCGAGACTGGGATTTGTTACTCCGTATGACGGAGAGGTATCTCAGGGTCCACTCGGTAATACAACATCACAATAAGCCTTGCAAGCAATGTGACTAAGTGTTAACCACGGGATTTTGTATTACGGAATGAGTAAAGAGACTTGCCGGTAACGAGATTGAACTAGGTATAGAGATGCCGACGATCGAATCTCGGGCAAGTAACATACCGAAGAACAAAGGGAACAACATACGGGATTAACTGAATCCTTGACATAGAGGTTCAACCGATAAAGATCTTTGTAGAATATGTAGGAACCAATATGGGCATCCAGGTCCCGCTATTGGTTATTGACCGTAGAGGTGTCTCGGTCATGTCTACATAGTTCTCGAACCCGCAGGGTCTGCACACTTCACGTTCGGTGACGTTTCGGTAGTATTGAGATATATGTGTTGGTGACCAAAGGTTGTTCGGAGTCCTGGATGAGATCCCGGACCCCACGAGGAGCTCCGTAATGGTCCGGAGGTAAAGATTTATATATGGGAAGTCATATTTTGGCGACCGGAAAAGTTTCGGGTTTTTCCAGTATTGTACCGGGAAGCTTCTAGAAGGTTCCGGAAACTTCCGGAGGAGTCCGGAAGTCCACCAAGGGTTCCACCATGTCCCAAGGGTTTGCATGGGCTGAGGGGAGGTGCCCTGGCCTTATTGGGCCAGGCGCACAAGTCCCTCAAGGCCCATGTGGCTTGGGAGAGGTGGAAAGTCCACCTGTTTATGGAAAGGGAGGGAATTGGACTAGGAGTCCAACTCCTCCCCCTTGGCTGCGCCCTAGGGCTTGGAGGGGCTGATCTCCATGCCCCTCCACCTATATATAGAGGGGAGGGGGCGCCCCAAGAGGACACACGAAGCCCTTGGCGCCCCTCTCTCTCCTTAGATCGTTTTCTCCTCCGTTCGCAGTTTCAGTAGCGCTAGGCGTAGCCCTGCCGGGATAGCACCACCACCACCGCCACCACGCCGTCGCGCTGTCGGAGAACTCATCTACCTCTCCGCTCCCTCTTGCTGGATCAAGAAGGCGGAGATCATCATCGAGCTGTACGTGTGCTGAACGCGGAGGTGCCGTCCGTTCGGCGCTAGATCGGGACGGATCGTGATTGGATCGCGGGACGGCTAGCGATTTGGATCGCGAAGACGTTCGACTACATCAACCACATTTCTTAACGCTTCCCGCTTAGCGATCTACAAGGGTATGTAGATTCACTCTCCCTCTCATAGATGCTCATCACCATGGATAGATCTTGCGTGTACGTAGGATTTTTTTCCCCATGCAACGTTCCCCAACACAAACGTGACAACGTAACTGGGTGACTATAAAGGTGCTCTACGGGTATCTCCAAGGGTGTCTATTGGGTTGGCGTGGATCGAGACTGGAATTTGTCACTCCGTATGACGGAGAGGTATCTCTGGGCCCACTCGGTAATACAACATCACAAGAAGCTTGCAAGCAATCTGACTGAGGAGTTAGTCACGGGATCTTGTATTAAGGAACGAGTAAAGAGACTTTCCGCTAACGAGATTGAACTAGGTATGGAGATATCGACGATCGAATCTCGGGCAAGTAACATACCGCTGGACAAAGTGAACTGCATACGGGATTGACTGAATCCTTGACTTCGTGGTTCGACTGAAACAGATCTTCGTGGAATATGTGGGAACCAATATGGGCATCCAGGTCCTGCTATTGGTTATTGACCGGAGAGGTGTCTCGGTCATGTCCACATGATTCTCGAACCCGTAGGGTCTGCATGCTTAATGTTCGGTGACGATATAGTGTTATTGGGTTATGTATGTTGGTGACCGAACGTTGTTAGGAGTCCTGGATGAGATGCCGGACGTCACGAGGAGCTCCATAATGGTCCAGAGGTAATGATTTATATATGGGAAGTCATATTTTGGCTACCGGAAAAGTTTCGGGTTTTTCCGGTATTGTACGAGGAAGCTTCTAGAAGGTTCCGGAAACTTCCGAAGGAGTCCGGAAGTCCACCCGGTTCCACCACGTCCCAAGGGTTTGCATGGTCTTAGGGGTGGTGCCCTGGCCTTATTGGGCCAGGTACAGAAGTCCCTCAAGGCCCATGGAGTTGGGAAAGGTGGAAAGTCCACCTTTGTATGGAAGGGAAGGAGGAGGACTAGGATTCCACCTCCTCCCCCCTTGGCTGCGCCCTAGGGATTGGAGGGGTTGTTCCCCATGCCCCTCCACCTATATATAGACGGGAGGGGGTGCCCCAAGAGGACACACCAAGCCCTTGGTGCCCTCTCTCTCCCTAGATCGTTTTCTCCTCCGTTTGCGGTTTCAGTAGCGCTCAGCGTAGCCCTGCCGGGATTGCACCACCACCATCTCCACCACGCCATCGTGCTGGTTGAGAACCCATCTACTACTCCGCCCTCGCTCGCTGGATCAAGGAGGCAGAGACACCATCGATCCGTACGTGTGCTGAACGCGGAGGTGCCGTCCGTTCGGCGCTAGATCGGGATGGATCGCGATTGGATCGTGAAGACGTACGACTACATCAATCGCGTTATATACGCTTCCGCTTAGCGATCTACAAGGGTATGTAGATACGCTCCCCCTCTCGTAGCTATGCATCTCCATCGATAGATCTTGTGTGTGCGTAGAAATTTTTTTGTTTCCCATGCAACGTTCCCCAACAACGCGTGCCCAACCTGGCAAGTAGCCCAGAACCCAGAGGCAACTACATCACCACCACCACAGATGGAGAAACAATCTAGTGACTTAAAGGAGGGAGCCAAAATGTTCATCACCTAAACAAATTTTCAACCTAAGAGGCCATGCCCCATGAAGGTTGATGTGTTGGGACCACACATTCGGGAAAAGGCTCAACTGAAAAGACAGTCGGGTGATACTTCCCCAACTACTTCATAGTAGCGACTGGACATATATTGTAGCCCAATTTCATGTATTGGTGGGGGCTTGTTGGTGAGTAGAAGTGCTTACTCGGAGGAGGATGCCTTATGAGAGAATCTAGACCAAGTCACTTGCTCAAGTGTCAAGGGCTCGAGCATCGCGTCCTGTTGCACCCGATTAGACACCCGTAAGGGATATGAACATATGCCCTACTTTGGGGATACAATGGTTTCCTACGATTGCATGATCAAACAATTGTATCGCTACCAACCTTTGCTATTTATATAAGGAGAAATGAAGCCCTACCAAAGGATAAGATTAACGAGGGAGCCTCATACTCATAACTTAGCTCAATGGATAAAAAAACACCAATGTAATTCTCACATGCTCAACAAAGGTTGGTAGGAAGGAAATATGGCATGGGAAAACCACCGTGGCATCTTCGTTGCTCACGAGATCCCTTCAAGCTCCACCCATCTTTCTACTCTCATCCACGGTTGCAAGTAGATCGTAAAATTGATGACCATTAATAGTCGAGGGGGTGGAAACATGTGATTTGCCTCTATCGTTGATTCAGTGGTGATATTGTTCCCTTATTGGAGGTGGCATTGCTGAAGAATCCATTTCACAGTCCGAGTGTTGTCAACGGGGGTGGGTAATCTTGATGGTTGGTGATGCATGTTGTTTCGTTTTGGCATGAGCTTTAGAGTTTTTGTATTCTCTTTTTCAAAATAACTTGGTCATATGCAACCGTTACTTTTGACATTGTGTTGTTTTGCTATGTGTACTTTATATGATTGTAACACCCAAGATGCGGTCCTATCCTTATTTTGGCTCGAGGGCCTCGATAGGGATAGAAGCGCATCTCGCTGTTTCGCAAGAATGGATATCGTTACAAGTACATGTAAAGAGGAGATGAGTATATGGAATTGTCTTACACTCACCACAAGCTACATCAAGATCACATAATACACAATACATTCAAACATCATACAGAAGAGCAGGGTCCGACTACGGATGAAATCAAACGATAAAAACGACATCCATCCTTGCTATCCCAGGCTGTCGGCCTGGAACCCATCCTAGATCGATGAAGAAGGAGTAGAAGAACTCCAAATAGAACAAGCATCGCTCTCATGTCATAGCATCGTATTACCTGTACATGCAACTGTTGTTGTAGTAATCTGTGAGCCACAGGGACTCAACAATCTCATTTCCAAGGGTATCAAGACTAGCAAAGCTTAATGGGTAAGGTATGGTTAAGTGGTGAGGCTGCAGCAAGCACTAAGCATTTATTTGAGTGGCTAATTTACGAGTACAAGAATAAGAAGGGTGTTCTACGCATAAACGGGCGTGACTAGTAATGATCACTAAGTGATCCTGAACACCTACTTACGAGTCAAACATAACCCCACCGTGTTCTCTCTTGGTTCAGAACTCGTGAGTAGAGACAGTCACGGTTACACACACGGTTGGTGTATTTTATTTGAGTTTACTTTAAGTTTTCTATGACCAGATGTTAAACAAATTTCCAAGTTGCCACATAACCGCGGGCACGACTTCTCGAAAAGATTCAAACCTGCAGGGGTGCTCCAACTCATCCATCACAAACTAACCACACGCTGTGTGGAAAACCTCAACCACGGGATAGCCCGTAGTATCCTCAGAATTCCGGTGGAAAACCTCAACCTCGAGATAGCCCAAAGTATCCTCGGAATCCCGTGCACGAGACGTTCGAGAAAGGTAAAACAAGTCCAGCAAGGCCGCCCGACGTGCCGACAATCCCGATAGGAGCCGCGTATCTCGTTCTCAGGAACAACCGGATGGGTCTAGCTACGAGTAAAACCAATCCTCGAGTTTTCCTCGCGGTGGCCCCGCAGGCAGCCTGTTTGGGACCAACACCATCAGCACTGCCCCCCTGTATTATGTTGAATTAATCCGCGGGTAGCGCTAACTCCCTATGCGTTAATAAAGGTGTTTAGTATTATTATGTTGGGCAAATATAGTACAAAAGTTGGGCCTTGCCAAACGAGTTTTATCCCAAACCGAAAATCCAGGGGGTCCCCATAACAACCCCAAGCATGTTAGGAGCGCTCGATATGGAACATAACACCGGTACACAAGTAACTAGGGCGGCAAAAGTGGAACAAAACACCAAGCAAAAGGCCAAGCCTTCCACCTTTTACCAAGTATATATGTGCATCAAATTAAATAGCAATAATATTGTGATATCTCAAAATATCCATGTTGTCACATGGAAACATCTTGCACCTGCAACTAGCAACGCTATTAGAAGGGCTGAGCAAGCGGTAACATAGGCAAACAATGGTTTGCTGGGATCTGGAGGGTTAGAGGCATATCATGGCATTTTGGGAGGCTTGACAAACAAGTGGTAGGTAGCGAGACATAGCGATAGAAACGAGACAACTAGCATGGCATTGATAGTAGTGGTATCCAGGGAAATGTTCATCTTGCCTGAGATCCCGCTTAGAAGAAGAACAAATCGGTGAAGACGAGCCAACGTGGTCGAACGAATCCTCACACTCCGGACGCTTTCGGAACTCTATCGAGAAGAAGCAATGCAGAAACACCAATCAACACATTATAAACACCACAACATATGCATGACATGATGCGCAAGCAATGATGATGCATGTCAAGCTTAAATATGCAAGGCATGGCATGGCAAGATGCAACAGTCAAACACTACACATTAAGTGAAGCTCAATATGCAATGAGTTGCATATTGACAAAACTCTACATTCGAATTATTCAGTTCACTCTCGTTTAGGTACTCATCAATTATTAAATGTTTTTTTAACATGGGTGGTCATGGCACAAGGTGATGAAGGAATTAAAGCAATTTTAAATGGAGAAGAAGAACATACATATAACAAAATAATAACTCTTCATTACGAGAAATGCAGGTAATGTTGTTTAACTAAACAATCATTTTAAATGTTGTGAATCATGGCAAGAGGTGAAGCATGAACAACTACATCATCTAGGCATTTTAAATGAGGCCGGAAGCAACATATAGCATTTTCGAAAAGACCCCATATGCAAATTATGAGTTTGGTACAGATCTGCCTATCACATATTTTATATTTGTTAAACAACAAAATAAAGTGTACCATGTGATTCTACTCGTTATTCTAGTCAAGTTACATGTGTTGAACATTATAATTGGAGCTACGGTTAATTAGTTGTGCAATAAACCCTTTTAGCATGGCATATATGCAATTTTAAACAAACAGCAAGTTTAAACATTTTTAACATGTGTGAAAGTAGTATATTGTGAATCTACATGAAATTCTAAGCACTTTTCATGTATAAAGTTTTTACATGCGATGCATGGTTGGTGAGTTATTAAATCAATGAACAATAGGGGTTTTTCTGCAATTTTGTAAAACCTGGATAATTGAATAAATTCGCAGTTGCTAAGAAAAACTAGATGGCCGAATTTTCTTGGGCACTGGATAGTAAAACAATGCACGGGGCGTCGCATAGCAGAACGGGAATGGTTGCTGGGCTTCACCTTGGGCTGGTCTGGCGGAGGCGATGTTGGGTCGACCTGGCTGGAGGTTGGCCCACGTGACGCGGGGCGGCCCACCTGGCGAGGAGGCACGGGCGTCGTCTCCCTCCCCGATGCAGAGGAAGCGGGGCATGGCGGCGGCGAATTCCGGGGAGGACGTGGTGGTGCGGTCGACGTTGAGGCCGGGAATGGGGTGGGGGCTAGCGGATCCGGCCATGGAGCGCCAGATATGGCGCTTGGTGGCCGGATCTGGAGCATCTTGGCGGCGGCGGCGGACCTGATGGGCAAGAGAGAGAGAGAGAGCCATTAGAGGAGAGGGAGAGATCGGGGGGAAGGGAAAGGGCAGGGGGCGAGGGGGCTGGCCTGCGGTGGCCGGGCTCCGGCGGCTCGTCGCCGGTGGCGGCACTCCATCGGCTTTCCGGTGAGGCGACGGGGTCGGGTGCGGCACAGGGGCTCAGGGCTGGGCGCCCTGGGTAGCGAGAAGGCGCTCGGGAGGAGCAGGGCTCCCGTGGCCGCTGGCTCGCGGGCGGCGGCGGCGGTTCGATCCGGGCCCGGGCAGGCCCCGGATGTGCTTCGGCGGGCTACGGGTGGTGGGGAGGCCGACTAGGGCGACGTGGCATGCAGGGAGAGGTCGAGAGTGGCGGCTGCGGCGGGGCTGGCTGGGCAGGGCTCGCCAAGTGGCGGTCGGTGGCTGGGGAGGCATGGATTTCGAGGAGAGGAGAGGCGGCTGTAGGTTAGGGTGGCTAGGTTGCCCAAATTGGACGAGGGAGTGTCCATTTTTAGCAGTTTTAGCTAGGGTTTGGGGGCGTTTTTGGAGCCTCCGATCGCGATCGGACGGTTCCGGTTGTGGGGTTTGGTTAGGTGGGCTAGGTGGGCTGTGGAGAGGTGTTGGGCTGAGATGAGAGAGATGTTTGCGGCTCGTGACAAGTTTTTGTTAAACCGAAAATGACTGCGGTTTTTTACCGGCTATAGTGCCGCTATAGGTATAACGGTTCGGGTATGAAACGACCTCCGAATGCGACAAAATTTGGCAGGCAGTCGACCTACAAAATAACTAGACCGCACGCCAAGTTTTGACCCATTCTGAGAATGTTTTATGCATGCCTTTTAAAACAATATTTTACTGATGTCGCGGGTGCGTGCGTGTGTGGTTGGTCTCAAAATGGTCAACGACGAGAACAAAGAGAACCGGCAACTACGAATGGATGCAAGTTTTGAAAAATGACGGCAACGGAGTGCCGATGCAATGCGGATGATGCGAATGATGCAATCATGAATGCGACAAGCAAATAAATCACACGACGAAACTCAAAATAAATGGAAGGCGTCTGGAGCGTCGGTCTCGGGCTATTACAACTCTCCTCCACTAACAAGAGATCTCGCCCCGAGATCTTAGGATGAGAATGGGAAGAGAAAGAGAAGAGGTACAACTTCGTTGCTTCTTTGACAAATGAATGAAACCAACGAGACTTGGAGGTTGCAAAGGGATGTAGAATGACATGAGGAACAAGCAAGAATTCAAAACCACTCCAGTTGAAACGAGATAGACAATGAACGAGGGAGAAAGGATTTGGGCAGCACTTCGATAGAAAAGAAGCAAAACTTGATAAGATTGAAAGAACTTGAAAAGAGGACACAACACTCCGGTGAAATGGACAAGCAGGAAAGACCATGATCTTGATTAAACGAGATGATGGAACAAAGGGAGCAACATCACAATGCCTCCGGAACAAAAGAATAGAACATAGATCGCTGGAGAGAAGAGAACAGAGAAGAAATGACAATTTCTACCACAGTTGAATTTGACAAATATCTCTACAAATAAGGATGGAACAGATTAGTTGGCAAATCAACAACGAAAAGAAAAGGCTTGTTGTGGGCTTATGGAAAACATCTCAAAATTATGAGGTGACAACCGTCCACTAACGGAAACAAAGATTGCTTGCGAGCATCAAGATATGCAAAACTTCTTACACAAAGAGGATGCATTGAGAACTTGGATCATTGATAAGCACCATGATAGCAACAATCCATAGGAAAATCTTTAGGTGAAATCTAATCCAAGATAACTTTGAGGAAGAAATCATGGGTTTAAATATCACATTCTTGACGAAATCTCTTCGAGACTCCTGATAAATCAAGAATGCTATAACACCATCTCAAAAGATAATGGAGAAATAATTGCACTTTGAAATGCAAGATAAAGAATACACGAGATCCTCCAACAAGAAACTTGAAGAACTCTTCGAGAAAGAATTGCATCCTTAACGAACCACCATGAAGAACCTCCGTGAACAAAAGAATGATCAAAAGAAATGAAGGTTGAAAAGAATAAGATTATGATCTTGCAAAGATTTAGATGGAACTACGCAAAGAGATACTTGAGAAAACTTGGAACTCCGGAAACAAAAGATGAACAACGTAAAACCGAGAATTAGATATCAAGAACAACTCCGGAAGAAGGATTGAAATCACTTTGATGAAACAAGAATAAGAATTATGTTACGCTTATCATTCATCAAGTTAAATTGATGACAAACAACGGATTTGGCATACTACTTATCCTTCTTGAAAAAGATTGAAGAGAGAGATAGAGCACAAACTTGAAGAAGTCTTCAACGAAACACCGGTACGAATTCACAAACGAATGAGGGTACCATGAAAGAATGGAGAAACATTGGAACGAAGAGATCACGATCCGACTAATAGAAAACTTGAACGAAGCACCAGAATAATTGAGATACGATCGAAGAGACAACAATTGAGAAGAATTTGAGAACGAAAGCTGAAAGCTGAGAACAAATAAATCTTCTAAAATGATGGCCTTCGGAGGATCGAGGAATGAAAACAACTCTGGAATGCTCCGGTAGATATGGGAGGAATTACTCAGGATCGAAAACAATTTACGAGGATAGCATGAAGCTTGAACCACGAATCTTCGAAAGAACGGATAAAGATTTAAGAGAAACTCTACTTCGGTCTTCAACCCGAGAATGATGACGAGAAACAACATTGATATTGTTGAGACACTCCGGAACAATGAATTATGAAAGGTCGGGCCAAAAGAAAAGAATTCAAACGCGATCTTGCAGATGGAATATGACTGATGGAATTCATTCTTACGTCACATTTGAAAAGAACTTGAGATCTCCGGAAATGTAGAAGGGCCAGGTAAGATCCTGGAAAAAACTTGTGGGTTATGGGCCCACTCAATAAAAACACCGTTGAAACAATTGCTTAGAAAGAGAGATAGCACCGGTACAAATGAAAACTTGATGAGGTGAGAACCTCGAAATAATTTGAAAGGATTTGAACGAATAACGAGTCTTCTGGGATATCTTGCCACTCCGGATAGAATAGAGAGAGATGAATAAACAAGAGAGACTTGGACAAGAACTTCCACATGGATAGCATTGAACGAATGAAAAGGATATGATGAACATCAAGAGGTTGAATTGAATCCACCGGGGAATAAAATGGAGACGATGAATGATGAACTTAGCACTTGAGCATCTTCACAATGAATCACCGGATAGAATACGGAAGAAGGATAATGAAAGAATCACATGAATAGAAAAGGCACTTGGATGAGAATTTAATCTTTTGAAGAAAATGGCGGGAGGGTGGGGAAAACAAAGAAAATTTGAGACGGATGAAACGAACTCCAGAAAGAAATATGAGGATAGATCTTGCAATTATTAGGGAGGATAGAATCACCTTGAAGAGAAGCACTCCGGTTAGAATAAGATTTGATCTGACAATTTGATTGAGCGAAAGGATTAGCACTCCCATATAAATATGAGAACACTGCTTAGGAAAGATATGAAACCACAACTTGACATCGAAGCAACTCGAATTACCGTACTCCAACACAAAACAAAGGATCTGGCTTGCAAATTAAGCCAGAAACAAACACATAACCCATCTGCATTTGTTGGAAGGATAATCCTAGGTAACTACTTGAATTCCCACCTAAGAACTCCCGAAATCTTTGGTTATGCAATCGGGTCCACGGATACATGGAGTAAAATCCATCACTCAACTCCTAGCAGTAGTACTACTCTCCAATGTATCACATCCGTCAACACACAACCAGAGGTCTCAGAAATTCATCTACCTCAGACCCTCATAATCACAACGATACTAAACATGGCAGTACATGTGATCCCGCTCCCCAATACTGGGTGCCGCCACACTCTTCGCACCACAAATAGTATTGAAGCAATTTCGAACATCCGTGTCCTGAGATACTAAGGAAACTGAACGATAACGATTTGTCAAGAATCCCCTGGAGCTCTACTCCCCGGAAATAGGAGGCACCAAGTACAGAATTCCGTCACATCGGTATCATAGAGCCTCCAAAATACCCGTGTGATCCTAAAAAAAATTGAGTAAGAAGAGGGTAGATTAAAATTCCTACGTCATGATTCCTCACCAGAGCATAGAAGAGGAGTAAAAAGAATCCTACTCTCCGATATATAACTAGACTCAAAATAGTTTTTTTTTCTCGACTCGACTCAGCCAGGTTCGATCAATCAAGGGGGCTCCTAGGTCGGTACTGCTCTGATACCAACTTGTAACGCCCATGATGCGGTCCTATCCTTATTTTGGCTCGAGGGCCTCGATAGGGATAGAAGCGCATCTCGTCGTTTCGCAAGAATGAATATCGTTACAAGTACATGTAAAGAGGAGATGAGTATATGGAATTGGCTTACACTCGCCACAAGCTACATCAAGATCACATAATATAACAATACATTCAAACATCATACACAAGAGCAGGGTCCGACTATGGACGAAATCAAACGATAAAAACGACGTCCATCCTTGCTATCCCAGGCTGCCGGCCTGGAACCCATCCTAGATCGATGAAGAAGAAGGAGTAGAAGAACTCCAAATAGAATAAGCATCGCTCTCACATCATAGCATCGCATTACCTGTACCTGCAACTATTGTTGTAGTAATCTGTGAGCCACAGGGACTCAGCAATCTCATTTCCAAGGGTAACAAGACTAGCAAAGCTTAATGGGTAAGGTATGGTTAAGTGGTGAGGCTGCAGCAAGCACTAAGCATTTATTCGAGTGGCTAACTTACGAGTACAAGAATAAGAAGGGTGTTCTACACATAAACGGGCGTGACTAGTATTGATCACTAAGTGATCCTGAACACCTACTTACGAGTCAAACATAACCCCACCGTGTTCTCTCTCGGTTCAGAACTCGCGAGTAGAGATAGTCACGGTTACGCACACGGTTGGTGTATTTTATTTGAGTTTACTTTAAGTTTTCTATGACCGGATGTTAAACAAATTTCCAAGTTGCCACATAACCGCGGGCATGGCTTCTCGAAAAGATTCAACCCTACACGGGTGCTCCAAATCATCCATCACAAACTAACCACACATTGCGTGGAAAACCTCAACCACGGGATAGCCCGCAGTATCCTCAGAATTCCGGTGGAAAACCTCAACCTCGAGATAGCCAAAAGTATCCTCAGAATTTAGGTGGAAAACCTCAACCTCGAGATAGCCCAAAGTATCCTCGGAATCCCGTGCACAAGACGTTCGAGAAAGGTAAAACAAGTCTAGCAAGGCCACCCGACATGCCGACAATCCCGATAGGAGCCTATCTCGTTCTCAGGGCACAACTGGATTGGTTTAGCTACGAGTAAAACCAATCCTCGAGTTTTCCTTGCGGTGGCCCCGCAGGCAGCCCGTTTGGACAAACACCATCAGCACTGCCCCCCTGTATTATGTTGAATTAATCCGCGGGTAGCACTAACTCCCTATGCGTTAATAAAGGTGTTCAATATTATTATGTTGGGCAAATATAGTACCAAAGTTGGGCCTTGCCAAATGAGTTTTATCCCAAACTGAAAATCCAGGGGGTCCCCATAACAACCCCAAGCATGTTAGGAGCGCTCGATATGGAACATAACACCGGTACACAAGTAACTAGGGCAGCAAAAGTGGAACAAAACACCGAGCAAAAAGCCAAGCCTTCCACCTTTTACCAAGTATATATGTGCATTAAATTAAATAGCAATAATATTGTGATATCTCAAAATATCCATGTTGTCACATGGAAACATCTTGCACCTGCAACTAGCAACGCTATTAGAAGGGCTGAGCAAGCGGTAACATAGCCAAACAATGGTTTGCTGGGATCTGGAGGGTTAGAGGCTTATCATGGCATTTTGGGAGGCTTGACAAACAAGTGGTAGGTAGCGAGACATAGCGATAGAAACGAGACAACTAGCATGGCAATGATAGTAGTGGTATCCAAGGAAATGTTCATCTTGCCTGAGATCCCGCTTGGAAGAAGAACGAATCCGTGAAGAAGACGGGCCAACGTGATCGAACGAATCCTCACACTCCGAATGCTTTCGGAACTCTATCAAGAAGAAGCAATCCGGAAACACCAATCAACACATGATAAACACCACAACATATGCATGACATGATGCACAAACAATGATGATGCATGTCAAGTTTTAATATGCAAGGCATGGCATGGCAAGATGCAACAGTCAAACACTACACATTAAGTGAAGCTCAATATGCAATGAGTTGCATATTGACAAAACTCCACATTCGAATTATTCAGTTCACTCTCGTTTAGGTACTCATCAATTATTAAATGTTGTTTAACACGGGTGGTCATGGCACAAGGTGATGAAGGAATTAAAGCAATTTTAAATGGAGAAGGAGAACATACATATAACAAAATAATACCTCTCCATATTACAAGAAATGCGAGTAATGTTGTTTAACTAAACAATCATTTTAAATGTTGTGAATCATGGCAAGAGGTGAAGCATGAACAACTACATCATCTAGGCATTTTAAATGAGGTCGGAAGCAACATATAGCATTTTCGAAAAGACCCCATATGCAAATTATGAGTTTGGTACAGATCTGCCTATCACATATTTTATATTTGTTAAACAGCAAAGTAAAGTGTACCATGTGATTCTACTCGTTATTCTAGTCAAGTTACATGTGTTGAACATTATAATCGGAGGTACGGTTAATTAGTTATGCAAAAAACCCTTTTAACATGGCATATATGCAATTTTAAACAAACAACAAGTTTAAACATTTTTAACACAAGTGAAAGTTGGATATTGTGAATCTACACGAAATTCTAAGCACTTTTCATGTATAAAGTTTTTACATGCGATGCACAGTTGGTGAGTTGTTAAATGAATGAACAATAGGGGTTTTTCTGTAATTTTGTAAAACCTGGATAATTGAATAAATTCGCAGGAGCTAAAAAAACTAGATGGGCCGAATTTGGTTGGGCGCTGGATAGCAAAACAACGCACTGGGTTTTTTCGCATAGCAGAACGGGAATGGTTGCTGGGCTTCACCTTGGGCTGGTCTAGTGGAGGCGATGCTGGGCCGAGCTGGTTGGAGGCTGGCCCACGCGAGGCGGGGCGACCCACCTGGTGAGGAGGCGTGGGCGTCATCTCCCTCCCCGACGCAGAGGAGGCGGGGCATGGCGGCGGCGCATTCCGGCGAGGACGTGGTGGTGCGGTCGACGTTGAGGCCGGGAACGGGGTGGGGGCTAGCGGATCCGGCCATGGAGCGCCGGATCTGGGGCTTGGTTGCCGGATCTGGAGCATCTTGGCGGTGGCGGCGGACCTGATGGGCAAGAGAGAGAGAGAGAGCCATTAGAGGAGAGGGAGAGATCAGGGGGAAGGGAAAGAGCAGGGGGCGACGGGGCTGGCCTGCGGTGGCCGGGCTCCGACGGCTCGTCGCTGGTGGCGGCACTCCGGCGGCCCTCCGGTGAGGCGGCGGGGCGGGGTGTGGCACAGGGGCTCAGGGCTGGGCGCCCTGGGTAGCGAGGAGGCGCTCGGGAGGAACGGGGCTCCCATGGCCGCTGGCTCGCGGGCGGCGGCGGCGGTTCGATCCGGGCCCGTGCGGGCCCCGGATGGGCTTCGGCGGGGTGCGGGTGGTGGGGAGTGATATGTCTCCGTCGTATCTATAATTTTTGATTTTTTGATGCCAATATTATACAACTTTCACATATTTTTGGCAACATTTTATATGATTTATTGGACTAACATATTGATCCAGTGCCCAGTGCCAGTTCCTATTTTTTTGCTTGTTTTTTACTTCGCAGAATATCCATATCAAACGAAGTCCAAACGCGATAAAAATTTACGGAGCTCTACTTCGGGCGCAAGGAGGCCCACAGCCACCACGTCCAAGGGCCCGGGCAGGTGGTGGTGGGTTGTGGTCACCTCGTAAGCCGGTTGGAGCTCTACTTCGGGCGCAAGGAAGCTTATATCCGGAAAAAAATCGTGTTAAAATCTCAGCGCAATCGGAGTTACGAATCTCTGGGAATATAATAAATGGTTTTCGGTTAGAAAACAGGAACGCGAAACAGAAGAGAACAGAGAGGGAGATCGAATCTCGGAGAGGCTCCTGTTGGGGAACGTTGCATGGGAAACAAAAAATTTCCTACGCTCCACCAAGATCAATCTAGGAGATGACCATCTATGAGAGGAGAGATTGCATCTACATACCCTTGTAGATCGCTAAGCAGGAAGCGTTAAGAAATGCGGTTGGTGTAGTAGAACGTCTTCGCGATCCAATCATGATCCGTCCTGCGATCCAATCTTGATCCGTTCCGATCTAGCGCCAAACGGACGGCACCTCCGCGTTCAGCACACGTACAGCTCGATGACGTCTCCGCCTCCTTGATCCAGCAAGCGAGGGCGGAGAGGTAGATGAGTTCTCCAACAGCACAACAGCGTGGTGGCGGTGGTGGTGGAGCAATCTCAGTAGGGATTCGCCAAGCGTTGCCGCAGATGCGTTTTCGATGGAGAAACAGATCTAGGGAGAGAGGGAGGGCTGCACCTATGCCTTGGAATGCGGCTGCCCTCCCTCTCACTCTCTATATATAGGAGGAGGGGGTAGATGGGGCGCAGCCCTAGCCCTTCCTCCAAGGAAGGGGGTGACGGCCAGGAGGGAGGATTCCTCCCTCCCCAAGGCACCCCTTAGGTGCCTTCCTCTTTAGGGTTTCCTACCCCCTAGCCGCATGGGCCCTTGGGGCTGGCCCAATAAGGCTTGGACGCCCCCTTACAACCCATGCACGTCCTAGAGGCTGGAGGGACCCTTTCGGACTCCTCCGGAACCCTCTGGAACCTTCCGAAAGCTTCCCGGTACAATACCGGAAAACCCGAAACTTTTACGGTAGCCAAAATATGACTTCCCATATATAAATATTTACCTCCGGACTATTCCGGAGCTTCTCGTGACGTCCGGGATCTCATCCGGGACACCGAACAACTTTCGGTCACCAACATACATAACTCAACAATACCAAATCGTCACCGAACGTTAAGTGTGCAGACCCTGCGACTTTGAGAACTATGTAGACATGACCGAGACACCACTACGGTCAATAACCAATAGCGGGACCTGGATGCCCATATTGGTTCCTACATACTCTACGAAGATCTTTATCGGTCGAACAGTGATGTCAAGGATTCAGACAATCCCGTATGCAGTTCCCTTTGTTCATCGGTATGTTACTTTCCCGAGATTCGATCGTCGGTATCTCCATACCTAGTTCAATCTCGTTACTGGCAAGTCTCTTTACTCGTTCCGTAATACAAGATCCCGCGACTAACTCCTTAGTCACATTGCTTGCAAGCTTCTTGTGATGTTGTATTACCGAGAGGGCCCAGAGATACCTCTCCGTCATACGGAGTGACAAATCCCAGTCTTGATCCACGCCAACCCAACAGACACCCTCGGAGATACCTGTAGAGCACCTTTATAGTCACCCAGTTACATTGCGACATTTGATACACACAAGGTACTCCTCCGGTGTCAGTGAGTTGCATGATCTCATGGTCATAGGAACAGATACTTGACACGCAGAAAACAATAGCAATAAACTTGACACGATCATATGCTACGTTCATAGTTTGGGTCTTGTCCATCACATCATTCTCCTAATGATGTGATCCCGTTATCAAATGACAACTCATGTCTATGGCCAGGAAACCTTGACCATCTTTGATCAACGAGCTAGTCAAGTAGAGGCTCACTAGGGACATAGTGTTGTCTATGTATCCACACATGTATCTGAGTTTCCGATCAATACAATTCTAGCTTGGATAATAAACGATTATCATGAATAAGGAAATATGATAATAACTAATTTATTATTGCCTCTAGGGCATATTTTCAACAGTCTCCCACTTGCACTAGAGTCAATAATCTAGTTTACATCACCATGTGATTAACACCCAATGAGTTCTGGGGTTTTATCATGTTTTGCTTGTGAGAGAGGTTTTTAGTCAACGGGTCTGCAACATTCAGATCCGTCCACACTTTGCAAATCTTATGTCATACTATAGATGCTGATACCATGCTCCACTTGGAGCTATTCCAAATGGTGCTCCACTATACGTATCCGGATTGCTACTCAGAGTCATCCGGATTGGTGTCAAAGCTTGCATCAACGTAACTCTTTACGACGAACTCTTTATCTCCTCCATAATCGAGAAATATTTCCTCAGTCCTCAAGTTACTAAGGATAATTTTGAACGCTGTCCGGTGATCCACTCCTGGATCACTCATGTACCCCTTGAAAGACTCATGGCAAGGAACACACCAGGTGCGGTACACAGCATGGCATACTATATAGAGCCTACGGCTAAGGCATAGGGGATGGCCTTCATCCTTTTTCTCTCTTCTGCCGTGGTCGAGCTTTGAGTCTCACTCAACTTCACACCTTACAAATCAGGCAAGAACTCCTTCTTTGACTGATCCATTTTGAACTCCTTCAAAATCTTGTCAAGGTATGCACTCATTGAAAGTCTTATCGGGCGTTTTGATCTATCTCTAAAGATCTTGATGCCCAATATTTAAGTAGCCCTTTATCCAGGTCTTCCTTTGAAAACACCTTTCAAACAACCTTTTATGCTTTCCAGAAATTTCTACATCATTCCCGATCAACAATATGTCATCCACATATACTTATCAGAAATTCTATAGTGCTCCCACTCACTTTCTTGTAAATACAAATTTCTAATAAACCTTATATTTCCAAAAGCTTTGATCACCTCATCAAAGCATATATTCCAACTCTGAGATGCTTGCTCCAGTCCATAGAAGGATCGCTAGAGCTTGCATACCTTTTAGCATCCTTAGGACTGACAAAACCTTCTGGTTGTATCACATACAACCTTTCCTCACGGAAACCGTTAAGGAAACTCTGTTTTGACATCCATCTACCAGATTTCATAATAAAAAAATGCAGCAACTGCTAACATAATTCCAACAAACATTAGCATCGCTACGGGTGAGAAAGTCTCATCGTAGTCAAGTCCTTGAACTTGTCGGAAACTACTTTGCGACGAGTCGAGCTTTATAAATGGTGACATTTACCATCAGCGTATGTCTTCTTCTTAAAGATCCATTTGTACTTAATGGCCTGCCGTTCATCAGGCAAGTCTACCAAAGTCCATACTTGGTTTTCATACATGGATCCTATCTCGGATTTCATGGCTCCTAGCCATTTGTTGGAATCCGGGCCCACCATCGCTTCTTCATAGCTCCTAGGTTCACTGTTGTCTAACAACATGACCTCCAAGACAGGATTGCCGTACCACTCAGGGGCGGTACAATTCCTTGTCGACCTATGAGGCTCGGTAGTAACTTGATCCGAAGTGTCATGATCATCATCATTAACTTCCTCTTCATTCTGTGTAGGCGCCACAGAAAACATCTTTCTGCGTCATGCTACCATCCAACTGAAGTGACGGTTCAATAACCTCATCAAGTTCTACTTTTCCTCCCACTCAATTCTTTCGAGAGAAACTCTTTCTCGAGAAAGGACCCGTTTTAGCAGCAAACACTTTGTCCTCGGATCTAAGATAGAAGGTATACCCAACTGTTTCCTTAGGGTATCCTATGAAGACGCATTTGTCCGCGTTGGATTCGAGCTTATCAGGTTGAAGTCTTTTCACATAAGCATCGCATTCCCAAACTCTAAGAAACGACAGCTTAGGTTTCTGCTAAACCATAATTCATACGGTGTCATCTCAACGGACTTAGATGGTGCCCTATTAAAGTGAATGAAGTTGTCTCTAATGCATAACCCGAAAATGATAGTGGCAAATCGGTAAGAGACATCATAGTACACACCACATCCAATAGAGTACGACTACGACGTTCGGACACACCATCACACCATGGCGTTCCAGGCGGCGTGAGTTGTGAAACAATTTCCACATTGTCTTAAGTTGCATACCAAACTCGTAACTCAGATATTCACCTCCACGATCATATCGTAGACATTTTATCTTCTTGTCATGATGATCTTCAACTTCACTCTGAAATTGCTTGAACTTTTCAAATGTTTCAGACTTGTGTTTCATTAAGTAAATATACATATATCTACTCAAATCATCAGTGAAGGTAAGAAAATAACGATATCCACCGCACGCTTCAACACTCATTGGACCGCATACATCAACATGTATCATTTCCAATAAGTCCCTTGCCCGCTCCATCATACTGGAAAACGGGGTCTTAGTCATCTTGCCCATGAGGCATGGTCCGCATGTCTCAAGCGATTCGAAATCGAGTGAGTCCAAAGATCCATCAACATGGAGTTTCTTCATGCGCTTTACACCAATATGACCTTAGAGGCAGTGCCACAAGTATGTGGTACTATCATTATTAACTTTGCATCTTTTGGCATAAATATTATGAACATGTGTATCACCACGATCGAGATTCAATAAACCATTCACATTTGGTGCATGACCATTGAAGGCATTATTCATGTAAACAGAATAACCATTATTCTCTTGACTTAAATGAATAACCGTATTGGAATAAACACAATCTAATCATGTTCATGCTCAACGCAAACACCAAATACCATTTATTTAGGTTCAACACTAATCCCGAAGGTAGAGGGAGCGTGCGATGGTGATCACATCAACCTTGGAAACACTTCCAACAAACATCGTCACCTCACCCTTTAGCTAGTCTCCGTTTATTCCGTAGCTTTTATTTCGAGTTACTAACATTAGCAACTGAACCGGTATCTAATACCCTGCTGCTACTAGGAGTACTAGTAAGGTACACATCAATAACACGTATATCAAATATACTTCTGTTGACGTTGCCAGCTTTCTTATCTGCCAAGTATCTGGGGCAGTTCCGCGCTACCAGTGACCATTCCCCTTATTATAGAAGCACTTAGTCTCGGGTTTGGGTTCAACCTTGGGTTTCTTCACTGGAGCGGCAACTGGCTTGCCATTCATGAAGTTTCCCTTCTTCCCCTTGCCCTTCTCGAAACTAGTGGTTTTACTAACCATCAACACTTGATGCTCCTTCTTGATTTCTACCTTCGCGGTGTCAAACATCGCGAATAGCTCAGGGATCATCTCCATCCCTGGCATGTTGTAGTTCATCACGAAGCTCTAGTAGCTTGGTGGCAGTGACTTGGAGAACTCTGTCAATCACTATCTTATCTGGAAGATGAACTCCCACTTTATTCAAGTGATTGTAGTACCCAGACAATCTGGGCTCATGCTCACCTGATTGAGCTATTCTCCTTCATCTTGCAGGCAAAGAATCTTGTTGGAGGTCTCATATCTCTCAACAAGGGCACGAACCTGAAATCCCAATTTCAGCTCTTGGAATATCTCATATGCTCCGTGACGTTCAAAACGTCTTTGGAGCCTCAATTCTAAGCTATAATGCATGACGCACTGAACTATCAAGTAGTCATCAGAACGTGTCTGTCAGATGTTCACAACATCCACAGACGACGCTTGAGGGGGTGGCGCACCGAGCGGTGCATCAAGGACATAAGCCTTCTGTGCAGCAATGAGGACAATCCTCAGATCACGGACCCAGTCTGCATAACTGCTACCATCATCCTTCAACTTACTTTTTCTCTAGGAACGTATCAAAATTTAAGGGAGCTACAGCGCGAGCTATCGATCTACAATGTAATTTTGCAAATACAACTTTAGACTATGTTCATGATAATGAGTTCAACTAATGATATTACTAAAGAACTCCCACTCAAATTGACATCCCTCCGGTCATCCGAGTGCTACATGATCCAAATTCACCAACCCAAGTCCGATCATCACGTGAGATGAGGTGGTCTCAATGGTGAACATCTCCATGTTGATCATATCTACTATATGACTCATGTTCGACCTTTCGGTCTCTTGTGTTCCGAGGCCATGTCTGTACATGCTAGGCTCGTCAAGTTTAACCCGAGTGTTCCGCATGTGCAAAACTGGCTTGCACCCATTGTATGTGAACTTAGAGTCTATCACACCCGATCATCACGTGGTGCTTCGAAACGATGAACTTTCGCAACGGTGCACACTCGGGGAGAACACAATTTTATCTTGAAATTTTAGTGAGGGATCACCTTATAATGCTACCGTCGTCCTAAGCAAAATAAGATGCATAAAAAGATTAACATCACATGCAAATCATAAGTGACATGATATGGCCATGAACTTGTGCTTTTGATCTCCATCTCCAAAGCACCGGCATGATCTCCATCATCACCGGCATGACACCATGATCTCCATCATCGTGTTGCCATCGGGGTTGTCGCGCCAACCATGCTTCTACTACTATTGCTACCGCTTAGCGATAAAGTAAAGCATTACATAGCGCTTAATAAGTGACACACAAGCCACATAATAATTAAAGATAACCCTATGGCTCCTGCCGGTTGCCGTATCAACATGCAAGTTGATATAAACTATTACAAAAACATGATCATCTCATACATCAAATTTATATCGTCATGTCTTTGGCCATATCATATCACAACATACCCTGCAAAAACAAGTTAGACGTCCTCTAATTTGTTGTTGCATGTTTTACGTGGCTGCTATGGGTATCTAGCAAGAATGATGCTTACCTACGCAAAACCACAATGGTGATATACAAGTTGCTATTTAACCTTCTACAAGGACCGCCTTTGTCGAATCCGATTCAACTAAGGTGGGAGAGACAGACACCCGCCAGCCATCTTATGCAACAAAGTTACATGTCAATCGATGGAACCGGTCTCATGTACGAGGACATGTAAAGTTGGTTCGGGCCGCTTCATCCCACAATACCGCTGAATCAAAATAAGACTAAGGAAGGAAGCAATCTGAATATCAACACCCACAAACTCCTTTGTGTTCTACTCGTGATGTCATCTATGCATAGACCTAGCTCATGATGCCACTGTTGGGGAACGTTGCATGGGAAAAAAATTCCTACGCTTCACCAAGATCAATCTAGGAGATGACCATCTATGAGAGGAGAGATTTGATACGTCTCCAACGTATCTATAATTTATGAAGTATTCATGCCATGTTTACAATAATTCTATATGATTTTGGTATGATTATATTAGAACTAACCCGGACTGACGCTGTTTTCAGCAGAACTACCATGGTGTCGTTTTTTGTGCAGAAATAAAAGTTCTCGGAATGGGCTGAAAATTTACGGTGATTTTTTATGGACCAAAAGAGACTCCCGAAGCATTGGAGTTGGGCCAGAAGAGCCACGAGGCCACCACAAGCCTGCAGGGCGCCCCCCTAGGGCGCGCCCTCCTGGCTTGTCGCCGCCTTGTGGCCCCCCTTGACTTGTTTCCGACGCCAAAAATTCCTATAAATACCAAAACCCCCATAAAGAAACCCAGATCGGGAGTTCCGCCACCGCAAGCCGCTGTAGCCACGAAAAAACAATCGGGAGCCCATTCCGGCACCCTCCTGGAGGGGGAAACCATCACCGGAGGCCATCTTCATCATCCCGGCGGTCTCCATGACGAGGAGGGAGTAGTTCACCCTCGGGGCTGAGGGTATGTACCAGTAGCTATGTGTTTGATCTCTCTCTCTCTCGTGTTCTTGAGATGACACGATCTTGATGTACCGCGAGCTTTATTAATATAGATGAATCATATGGAGTTTTCCCCTCTCTATCTTCTTGTGATGAATTGAGTTTTCCCTTTGAAGTTTTCTTATCGGATTGAGTCTTTAAAGGATTTGAGAACACTTGATGTATCTCTTGCGATGGGATATCCGTGGTGATAATGGGATGTTCTATTGATCCACTTGATGTATGTTTTGGTGATCAACTTGCGGGTTCCGTGATCTTGGGAATCTATGCATAGGGGTTGGCACATGTTTTCGTCTTGACTCTCCGGTAGAAACTTTGGGGCACTCTTTGAAGTTCTTTGTGTTGGATTGAACATGATGAATCTGAAATTGTGTGATGCATATCGTATAATCAAGCCCATGGGTACTCGTGGTGACATTGGAGTATCTAGGTGACATTAGGGTTTTGGTTGATGTGTATCTTAAGGTGTTATTTTAGTACGAACTCTAGGGCTGTTCGTGACACTTATAGGGATAGCTCATACGATTGATCGGAAAAGATAACTTTGAGGTGGTTTCGTACCCTACAATAATTTCTTCGTTTGTTCTCCGCTATTTGTGACTTTGGAGTGAACTCTTTGTCGCACGTGAGGGATTTACATATGATTCAACTATGTTAGTATTGTTGAGAGAACTTGCACTAGTGAAAGTATGAACCCTAGGCCTTGTTTCCAAGCATTGCAATACCGTTTTTGCTCACTTTTGTTACTTGCTACCTTGCTGTTTTTATATTTTCAGATTACAAAAACCTATATCTACCATCCATATTGCACTTGTATCACCATCTCTTCGCCGAACTAGTGCACCTATACAATTTACCATTGTATTGGGTGTGTTGGGGACACAAGAGACTCTTTGTTATTTGGTTGCAGGTTTGTTTGAGAGAGACCATCTTCATCCTACGCCTCCCACAGATTGATAAACCTTAGGTCATCCACTTGAGGGAAATTTGCTACTGTCCTACAAAACTCTGCGCTTGGAGGCCCAACATGAGTCTACAAGAAGAAGGTTGCGTAGTAGACATCAAGCTCTTTTCTGGCGCCGTTGCCGGGGAGGTGAGTGCTTGAAGGTATATCTTTAGATCTTGCAATTGAATCTTTTAGTTTCTTGTTTTATCACTAGTTTAGTCTATAAAAGAAAACTACAAAAAAAATGGAATTGAGGTTGCCTCATATGCTTCATCTTTTTAATGTCTTTCGTGAAAATGATGGTTTGGAAAATTGTGCTCAATTGGTAGAGGAAGAATTTATGAAAATACTTAATGAGAATTCCTTGAATGATCAGCATGATTGCAATATTGCTAGTATGAATTCTCTGAACATCCATGATGCTAATGATATGCAAAGCCGCAAGCTTGGGGATGCTATGTTTGATGAAAATGACATGTATGAGAATTTATTTGCTGCAATTAATGTTTGTCCCAAGCTTAGGGATGCTATGCTTAATGAAGATGATCTTTTTATTCCCCCTACTTTGAATGATCAAATTTGTTATAAAGATTGCATGCCTCCTACTTATGATGATTATTGTGATGATACTTATGCGATGAAAAAGAGTCATGATTACTATTATGATACTTGTCATAATTATATATATCCTTTTACTGAATATTACTCTTTTAATGTGGAACCAATTTGTAGTATTCAATTCTTTTATGATACTCCCACTATTAGTCATGAGAAGAAATTTTCTTGTGTGGAGAGTAGTAAAATTTCTATGCTTGTAGATCATGAAAAGAATGCTTTATGTGATAGTTATATTGTGAAATTCCTTCATGATCCTACTAAATTTTTTTATGAGGGAGGAGTATATGCTTGTAGGAATTGCGATAATATCAAGTTTCCTCTCTATGTGTTGAAATTTTTGAAGTTATGCTTGTTTGGCCTTCCTATGCTAGTTGATTCTTGCTCCCATAAATTGTTTGCTCACAAAATCCCTATGCATAGGAAGTGGGTTAGACTTAAATGTGATTGTCATGAGATTCATGATGCTCTTTTGCATGTTATAATTATTATTCCTATGTGAGCATCATTGAAATCATCATGCCTAGCTAAAAGGCATTCAAGAAAAGCGTTTGTTGGGAGACAACCCAACACTTTTACTTTCTGTTTTTGTGTGTTCACATGATTAATCTACTGTATTAATCATGTTTTGTGCCTTTTATTTCAATAAAGTGCCAAGTAAAGCCTTTGGGATGACTCACAAGATGAGTAGAATTGATGCTGAACCAAAACAGAAACTTTTGACTCAAGTACAGGAATATTAATTTTTTACTGGAGCGTGATAATGATCTGAAATTTTTACACAGTCTTGATATACAAATTATTCAGGTTTCCCTAATTTTCATAATTTTTAGAGACAGGGAAGTATCGTTACACTACAAATCTTCACAGACTGTTCTGTTTTTGACAGATTCTGTTTTGCATGCATAGTTTGCTTGTTTTAGTGTTTCCATAGCTTATATTTAGCGGTATAAATTATGGGAATGATAGAATACAGTAGGTATCATGTGGGAACAATTATGAATCTTGTCTTGACAGTACCTAAGTGAATTATTTATCTTTATTATACTAACCCATCTCACGAAGTTCCGTTAAGTTTTGTGTGATTGAAGTTTTCAAGTTTTGGGTGAGACACCGATATGAGGAGAATAAGGAGTGACAAGAACCTAAGCTTGGGGATGCTAAAGGCACCCCCAAGGTAATATCCAAGGAAGACTCAAGCGTCTAAGCTTGGGGATGCCCCGGAAGGCATCCCCTCTTTCGTCTTCAACATTAGCGGTATATCTTACTTGGAGCTATATTTTTATTCGTCACATAATATGAGTTTTGCTTGGAGCGTCATTTTATTTTCTTGTTTTCTGTTAGGTGTTATTTATAATCTTGTTTTTCAATAAAAAGTTCCAAGAATTGCCTTTTAGGATGCTTGAATTGCATGTTTGATGTGTGCTGTGTATAAACAGAAACTTTTGCTGTAGTGTTTGAATTTTCATATTTTACTGGAACGTGGAAAGTTTCTGAAATTTTTACACAGTATTGTCATATAAATTTTATAGCATGTCCTAAATTTTCATAATTTTTTGAGGTACATAAGTACACTGGTTTAATAGATTGCTACAGACTGTTCTGTTTGGACAGATTGCTGTCATAGTTTTGTTATCTACTTATCCTATAGTTTCCATAGCCTATATTGGTAGATATAAATTGTGGAAACGATAGTAAACAGTAAATGATGTTTGAAAATTATTGTGCAACATGTCTTGGCAGTACATGAAGTGTTGATTTGTTCTTATGTGTACTAACCTATCTCACGAGTTCTTTTCAAGTTTTGTGTGGATGATGTTTTTGAGAATAGGTGAAACCATGATATGAGAGGATTGAACGAGATACAAAAGATCAAGCTTGGGGATGCCCAAGGCACCCCAAGTAAATATTTCAAGAAGTCCCAAGCATCTAAGCTTGGGGATGCTACGCATCCCACCTCTCTTCATCAACAATTATCGGTTAGCCTATGTTGAGCCTAAATTTTTATTCGTTCACATGATGCGTGCTATTCTTGGAGTGCTATTTTTCTTTTGCTTGCTGTTTAATAAAATACTTAAGATATGAAATTCTTAGATGAGAGAGTCTTCACATAGTTATTTAAATTTTTGACTACGCATTGATCTTCACTTATATCTTTTTGGAGTAGTTTGTCATTCACTCTCGTGCTTCACTTATATCCTATGAGTAAATGGTTGAATGAATTGAATATCATAAATCTGAAATTAAATATGCTTCATATACTTATCCCATGGGGAGTAATGACTTCACACATAATAAGTATAGGTGGTAAAATTTATTGAAAGTTAGCAAACACCGCATTGGTCACTTGAACAATTCATGAAAGAATATTGAAGGAAGAGAGATTCCACATATAAATATACTATCTTGGACATCTTCTATGATTGTGAGCTCATTAATTATTTTCAAACTTGAGCCAATTAGCTGAAATTGGACAAGGAAGACAACGTAATGAGTTATGTTTGGGTATATTTGTATAGAAGTTATATTGTTATGGATCCTCCAACATGTGGTGCTTGCTTCCACCTCATACTAGCCAAAACTTCCGCACCAAGTAGAAATACTACTTGTGCATCCAAACACCCTTAAACCCAAAGTTGTTCCATATGAGTCCACCATACCTACCTATATGCGGTATTTACCTACCGTTCTAAGTAAATTTGCATGTGCCAAACTCTAAACCTTCAAATAATATTCTGTTTTGTATGCCCAAATCGCTCATATAGTGACTAAGGACTGTCAGTATCTTCCATGCTAGATGGGTTATTCTCATGATATGTGTTGATTCACTATCATTCACGAGAAAGTGGCTGGTATTCGGGATGCCCAGTTCCATGCTAAAAAATTAAATCAAAATATAATGAAACAAAACTCCCCCAGGATTGTTGTTTGTATGGACGGTACCCATGGATTCGGCTGCCGTGGAGTGTGATTGATTGGTGGAGGGGGAGTAAAAACTTTACCATCCTGTTTGGGAACCACCTATAATGTATATAGCATGGAAGATACCGAGATCTCTCGGTTGTTATGTTGACAATGAAAGCATACCGCTCAAAATTATTATTCATCTCTGTTTTGAAAGCTCGAGCTCTGGCACCTCTGCAAATCAATGCTTCCCTCTGCGAAGGGCCTGTCTTTTACTTTCTAGTACTTACCTTTATGCAAGAGTCATGGTGATCTTCACCACTTCCTATATTCCGCCTTTTTCTCTTGGCAAGCGTCATGTGTTGGGGAATGATCTAGACATATATATCCATACAAATATATTTGATCATGAATTATTATTGTTGACAATTATCTATATGATAAATAAGTTGGGAGGCGAAACATTAAGCCCCTATCTTTCTCTGTGTTCGATGGATGCTATTTGTTCTAAAAATATGCTTTGAGTGTCAATAATCATGGAAGACTATATGATAGTTGAGTATGTGAAATTTCCTAAATCAAAGCTCTTACATAGACCCTTCCTGAAAATAAGATGAATTGCAATTGTTCGATGACTAGGAATATGGTTTGTTAGTTTTCAAGAAACTTTCTGGTCTATACTTTAACATGTGAATAGCTTGTTACTTGATCATGAGAAGTTTTATGAGATGAGCTACTGTTTATGGTTTATATTGATGCTAGAAAAAGTGATTGGAAATATCATTTGTCAACCTTGTGCACTTGCTAGCATTCACACTTCATAAATTATTTATTTTATCATTTACCTACTCGAGGACGAGCAGGAATTAAGCTTGGGGATGCTGATACGTCCCCAACGTATCTATAATTTATGAAGTATTCATGCCATGTTTACAATAATTCTATATGATTTTGGTATGATTTTATTAGAACTAACCCGGACTGACGCTGTTTTCAGCAGAACTACCATGGTGTCGTTTTTTGTGCAGGAATAAAAGTTCTCGGAATGGGCTGAAAATTTACGGTGATTTTATATGGACCAAAAGAGACTCCCGAAGCATTGGAGTTGGGCCAGAAGAGCCACGAGGCCACCACAAGCCTGCAGGGCACGCCCCCCTAGGGCGCGCCCTCCTGGCTTGTCGCCGCCTCGTGGCCCCCCTTGACTTGTTTCCGACGCCAAAAATTCCTATATATACCAAAACCCCCAGAAAGAAACCCAGATCGGGAGTTCTGCCGCCGGAAGCCTCTGTAGCCATGAAAAACCAATCGGGAGCCCGTTCCGACACCCTGCCGGAGGGGGAAACCATCACCGGAGGCCATCTTCATCATCCCGGCGGTCTCCATGATGAGGAGGGAGTAGTTCACCCTCGGGGCTGAGGGTATGTACCAGTAGCTATGTGTTTGATCTCTCTCTCTCTCTCTCGTGTTCTTGAGATGACACGATCTTGATGTACCGCGAGCTTTATTAATATAGATGAATCATATGGAGTTTTCCCCTCTCTATCTTCTTGTGATGAATTGAGTTTTCCCTTTGAAGTTTTCTTATCGGATTGAGTCTTTAAAGGATTTGAGAACACTTGATGTATGTCTTGCGATGGGATATCCGTGGTGATAATGGGATGTTCTATTGATCCACTTGATGTATGTTTTGGTGATCAACTTGCGGGTTCCGTGACCTTGGGAATCTATGCATAGGGGTTGGCACATGTTTTCGTCTTGACTCTCCGGTAGAAACTTTGGGGCACTCTTTGAAGTTCTTTGTGTTGGATTGAACATGATGAATCTGAAATTGTGTGATGCATATCGTATAATCAAGCCCATGGGTACTCGTGGTGACATTGGAGTATCTAGGTGACATTAGGGTTTTGGTTGATGTGTATCTTAAGGTGTTATTTTAGTACGAACTCTAGGGCTGTTCGTGGCACTTATATGGATAGCTCATACGATTGATCGGAAAAGATAACTTTGAGGTGGTTTCGTACCCTACAATAATTTCTTCGTTTGTTCTCCGCTATTTGTGACTTTGGAGTGAACTCTTTGTTGCACGTGAGGGATTTACATATGATTCAACTATGTTAGTATTGTTGAGAGAACTTGCACTAGTGAAAGTATGAACCCTAGACCTTGTTTCCAAGCATTGCAATACCGTTTTTCCTAGGTGCTTTCCCCTTCAGGGTTTCCTACCCCCTAGCCGCATGGGCCCTTGGGGCTGGCCCAATAAGGCTTGGACGCCCCCTTACAGCCCATGCACGTCCTAGAGGCTGGAGGGACCCTTTAGGACTCCTCCGGAACTCTCTGAAACCTTCCGGAACCTTCCCGGTACAATACCGGAAAAACCCGAAACTTTTCCGGTAGCCAAAATATGACTTCCCATATATAAATCTTTACCTCCGGACTATTCCAGAGCTCCTCGTGACGTCCGGGATGTCATCCGGGATACCGAACAACTTTTGGTCACCAACATACATAACTTAATAATACCAAATCGTCACCGAACGTTAAGTGTGCAGACCCTGCGGGTTTGAGAACTATGTAGAGATGACCGAGACACCACTACGGTCAATAACCAATAGCGGGACCTGGATGCCCATATTGGTTCCTACATACTCTACGAAGATCTTTATCAGTCGAACCACGATGTCAAGGATTCAGACAATCCCGTATGCAGTTCCCTTTGTTCATCGGTATGTTACTTGCCCGAGATTTGATCGTCCGTATCTCCATACCTAGTTCAATCTCGTTACTGGCAAGTCTCTTTACTCGTTCCGTAATACAAGATCCCGCGACTAACTCCTTAGTCACATTGCTTGCAAGCTTCTTGTGATGTTGTATTACCGAGAGGGCCTAGAGATACCTCTCCTTCATACGGAGTGACAAATCCCAGTCTCGATCCACGCCAACCCAACAGACACCCTCGGAGATACCTGTAGATCACCTTTATAGTCACCCAGTTACGTTGCGACGTTTGATACACACAAGGTACTCCTCCGGTGTCAGTGAGTTGCATGATCTCATGGTCATAGGAACAGATACTTGACACGCAGAAAACAATAGCCATAAACTTGACACGATCATATGGTACGTTCATAGTTTGGGTCTTGTCCATCACATCATTCTCCTAATGATGTGATCCCGTTATCAAATGACAACTCATGTCTATGGCCAGGAAACCTTGACCATCTTTGATCAACGAGCTAGTCAAGTAGAGGCTCACTAGGGACATAGTGTTTTCTATGTATCCACACATGTATCTGAGTTTCCGATCAATACAATTCTAGCATGGATAATAAACGATTATCATGAATAAGGAAATATGATAATAACTAATTTATTATTGCCTCTAGGGCATATTTCCAACAGCTCTTGCCCCTCCGCCGCCATGGAGACAATGGACCAGAGGGGGAACTCTCCTCCCATCTAGGGGGAGGCCAAGGAAGAAGAAGAAGAAGGAGGGGGGATCTCTCCCCCTCTCTCCCCCTCTCTCCCCGGTGGCGCTGGAACGCCGCCGGGGCAATCATCATGACGGTGATCTACACCAACAACTTTGCCGCCGTCAACACCAACTCTCTCCCCCTCTATGCAGCGGTGTAACACCTGTCTTCCCTGCTGTAATCTCTACTTAAACATGGTGCTCAACTCCATATATTATTTCCCAATGTTATGTGGCTATCCTATGATGTTTGAGTAGATCCGTTTTGTCCTATGGGCTAATTGATGATCGTGGTTGGTATGAGTGTATATTTTATTATGGTGCTGTCCTACGGTGCCCTCCGTCTCACGCAAACGTGGGGGATCCCCGCTGTAGGGTGTTGCAATGTGTTCATGATTTGCCTATGGTGGGTGGCGTGAGTGACAGAATACACAGAACCGAGTAGGTGGGTTGTTTCATATGGGAGTAAAGAGGACTTGATACTTAATGCTATGGTTTGGTTTTACCTTAATGATCTTTGGTAGTTGCGGATGCTTGCTAGAGTTCCAATCATAAGTGCATATGATCCAAGTACAGAAAGTATGTTAGCTCATGCCTCTCCCTCATATAAAATTGCAAGAATGATTACCGGTCTAGTTATCAATTGCCCAGGGACAAATAACCTTCTTGTTTGACAAAAGCTTTCTACTAAACAACTAACTTTTATTATCTAGCATTTTACTCGTAGTTTTATTCCCGCAAAGTACTTCTAGTTTTATTCGTGCAAACTATCCTATCACGTACAAAATAGTTTCATACTTGTTCTAGGTAAAGCAAACGTTAAAGTGTGTGTAGAGTTGTATCGGTGGTCGATAGAACTTGAGGGAATACTTGTACTACCTTTAGCTCCTCGTTGGGTTCGACACCCTTATTTATCGAAAAAGGCTACAAATGATCCCCTACACTTGTGGGTTATCAAGACCTTTTTCTGGCGCCGTTGCCGGGGAGCAATAGCGTGGGGTGAATATTCTTGTGTGTCCTTGTTTGCTTTGTCACTAAGTAATTTTTATTTTCTGTTATTAGTTGTTTTATATCTTTAGTTATGGATATGGAACACGAAACACCAAAAAATTAGTGGTACTTCATACTCATGGAGATGGGGAACCTCCTAAAAACCTCGATGCTCGTTATGTGGGACGCGTTAATTACTCCTTTGATAATCCTGAGAAATCCTCATTCAACTTTATAATGTGAGACACGTTGGATCAACGTGAGTTCTTTAGGGATTATTGCTTATCTCAAAAAGGGAAACACTTATAGGATCAAATTAGAATATTGCAATGGTTTGCTTGGGATGCATGTTTGAAATGTGATTACACTTGTTGCTCTAAGATTGAGGGTCTTCACCTTCCCTTTTAATCTAAATTTAACGATAATAAAACCTTGGCTTCTTATGCTAAAGGTATTTATGATTACTATGATGTGGAACGAATAGAAGAATTTTTTGCTTTTAAAGGTGCTTATGAAATTGCTTCTTTTCTTGAAAAGTATGATGATGTTCCTTACAAATTTGAAAATTTATCCATACTTCAATATTGCTATGATAATTATGAATACAATTATGTATTATTGAATTTATTGAGAGAATGTCCGCTGCCTTGGAAGAGACTAAAATTTTGCATGAATCTATGGAAGAAGAAATTGTCAAAATTGTGAGCTCATTAGATGAAGAAGATGAGGAGGAGAGCGAAGAACAAAAGGAGGAAGAGCGGATTAGCTACCCGTGCCCACCTTCTAATGAGAGTAACTCTTCAACTCATACATTGTTTAATTTCCCTTCGCACATACCAAAGGATGAATGCCATGATGAATGCTATGATGAATGCTATGATGATTGCAATGATCCCTTGGATTCATTTGAAATATCCCTTTTTGATGAACTTGATGCTTACTATGCTTGTGGCAATGATGCCAATATGAATTATGCTTATGGAGATGAACTTGCTATAGTTCCTTATGTTAAGAATGAAATTGTTGCTATTGCACCCTGATGTCTACTACGCAACTTTATTCTTGTAGACTTTGTTGGGCCTCCAAGCGTAGAGTTTTGTAGGACAGTAGCAATTTTCCCTCAAGTGGATGACCTAAGGTTTATCAATCCGTGGGAGGTGTAGGATGAAGATGGTCTCTCTCAAACAACCCTGCAATCAAATACAAGAAATCTCTTGTGTCCCCAACACACCCAATACAATGGCAAATTGTATAGGTGTACTAGTTTGGCGAAGAGATGGTCATACAAGTGCAATATGGATGATAGATATAGGATTTTGTAATCTAAAAATATAAAAATAGCAAGGTAGCAAGTGACAAAAGTGAGCACAAACGGTATTGCAATGCTTGAAAACAAGGCCCATGGTCCGTACTTTCGCTAGTGCAATCTCTCAACAATGCTAATATAATTGGATCACATAACCATCCTCAACGTGCAACGAAGAATCACTCCAAAGTTCTTATCTAGCGGAGAACATAAGAAGAAATTGTTTGTAGGGTACAAAACCACCTTAAAGTTATCCTTTCCGATCGATCTATTCAAGAGTTCGTACTAAAATAACACCATATGATACGCATCAACCAACTCTAATGTCACCTAGATACTCCAATGTCACCACAAGTATCCATGAGTTAATTATACGATACACATCAAACAATTTCAGATTCATAATACTCAATCCAACACAAAGAACCTCAAAGAGTGCCCCAAGATTTCTATCGGAGAATGTAGGATAAGAACGTGCATCAACCCCTATGCATAGATTACCCCAATGTCACCTCGGGGATCCGCAAGTTGAGTACCAAAACATACATCAAGTGAATCAATAAAACACCCCATTGTCACTACGGGTATCTGATACGTCTCCAACGTATCTATAATTTTTGCTTGTTCCATGCTGTTATATTATCATTCTTGGATGTTTTACAATCACTTTATAGCAACTTTATATCATTTTTTGGGACTAACCTATTGACATAGTGCCAAAGTGCCAGTTGCCGTTTTTGCTTGTTTTTTACTTCGCAGAATATCAGTACCAAACAGACTCCAATCGCGACAAAACTTTTTGGAGTTTTTTTTTGACCAGAAGACACCCAGTGGGCCAAAGAAGTGCCAGAGAGGTGGGCTGTGCAGGCCACAAACCACCAGGGTGCGCCAGGGGCCCCCCGGCGCGCCCTGATGGGTTGTGCCCTCCACGGGGCCCCTCTCCACCGCCTCGGATGCCTATAAATTCCCAAATATTCGGAAACCCCCAAAAATAACCATAGACTCTCCGCTCCGCCGCCGTAACTCTCTGTATCAACGAACAACCAATCTGGAGATGTTCCAGTACCCTGCCGGAGAGGGGAATCCATCTCCGGTGGCCATCTTCATCATCTCGGCGGAGGCCATGACGAGGAGGGAGTAGCCCACCCTCGGGGCAGAGGATATGTACCAGTAGCTATGTGTTCAATCTCTCTCTCTCTCGTGTTCTTGAGATGTCACGATCTTGATGTATCACGGGGTTTGTTAATATAGTCGGATCACATGACGTTATTCCCTTGCTATCACGTTGTGATGAATTGAATCTTTCCCTTTGAGATATCGTTATGTTGGATTGAATATTGGATTTGAGAACACTTGATATATGTCTTGCATGTGGATACTCGTGGTGACAATGGGGTGTTCTATTGATTCACTTGATATATGTTTTGGTACTCAACTTGTGGATTCCCGCGGTGACATTGGGGTAATCTATGCATAGGGGTTGATACACGTTCTTGTCCTACTTTCTCCGATAGAAATCTTGGGGTACTCTTTGAGGTTCCTTGTGTTGGATTGAGTATTACGAATCTGAAATTGTTTGATGCGTATCGTATAATTAACTCATGGATACTTGTGGTGACATTGGAGTATCTAGGTGACATTAGAGTTGGTTGATGCGTATCATATGGTGTTATTCTAGTACGAACTCTTAGATAGATCGATCAGAAAGGATAACTTGGTGTTATCTTAGTACGAACTCTTGGATAGATCGATCGGAAAGAATAACTTTAAGGTGGTTTCGTACCCTACAAACAATTTCTTCTTATGTTCTCCGCTAGATAAGAACTTTGGAGTGATTCTTCGTTGCACGTTGAGGGATGGTTATGTGATCCAATTATATTAGCATTGTTAAGAGATTGCACTAGTGAAAGTACGGACCCTAGGCCTTGTTTTCAAGTATTGCAATACCGTTTGTGATCACTTTTGTTACTTGCTACCTTGCTGTTTTTATATTTTCAGATTACAAAAACCTATATCTACCATCCATATTGCACTTGTATCACCATCTCTTCGCCGAACTAGTGCACCTGTACAATTTGCCATTGTATTGGGTGTGTTGGGGACACAAGAGATTTCTTGTATTTGATTGCAGGGTTGTTTGAGAGAGACCATCTTCATCCTACATCTCCCACAGATTGATAAACCTTAGGTCATCCACTTGAGGGAAAATTGCTACTGTCCTACAAAACTCTGCGCTTGGAGGCCCAACAAAGTCTACAAGCATAAAGTTGTGTAGTAGACATCAAGCTCTTTTCTGTCGCCGTTGCCGGGGAGATGAGTGCTTGAAGGTATATATTTAGATATTGCAATTAAATCTTTTAGTTTCTTGTCTTTCACTAGTTTGGTTTTAGAAAAGAAAACTACACAAAAAATGGAGTTTTGGTTGCATCATTTGTTTCGTCTTTATAATGTCTTTCGTGAAAATAAGGATTCAGAAAATTGTGCTCAATTGGTAGAGAAAGAAATTATAAAAATAGTTGATGAGAATTCCTTGAATGATGAGCATGATATAAATATTGCTAGTATGAATTCTCTGAATATCCATGATGCTAATGATATGCAAAGCCACAAGCTTGGGGATGCTATGTTTGATGAAGATGATATTTTTAGTCCCCCAAGTTTTGATGAGCAAATTTATTATGATGATGGCATGCCTCCTATCTATGATGATTATGATGATGAGATGTATGATATAAAGAGTGATAGTAACCATGAAACTTGTCATCGTGATTTTAATATTGAATGTGATTATGTCAATCAAGTGTCTCATGATAGTTATTTTGTTGAGTTTGCTCCCACTACAATGAATGAGAAGAAAATTGCTTATGTGGAGAGTGATAAATTTTCTATGCTTCTAGATCATGAAAAGAATGCTTTATGTGATAGTTATGTTGTGAAATTCCTTCATGATGCTACTGAAAATTATTATGAGGGAGGGCCATATGCTTGTAGGAATTGCAATAATATCAAGTGTCCTCTCTATGTGTTCAAGGTTTTGAAGTTATGCTTGTTTTGCCTTCCTATGCTAGTTGATTCTTGCTCCCATAAATTGTTTGCTCACAAAATCCCTATGCATAGGAAGTGGGTTTGACTTAAATGTGCTTGTCATGAGATTCATGATGCTCTTTTGCATGTTTCAATTATTATTCCTATGTGAGCATCATTGAAATCATCATGCCTAGCTAAAAGGCATTAAAGAAAAGCGCTTGTTGGGAGACAACCCAATACTTTTACTTTCTGTTTTTGTGTGTTCACATGATTAATATACTGTATTAATCATGTTTTGTGTCTTTTATTTCAATAAAGTGCCAAGTAAAGCCTTTGGGATGACTCACAAGATGAGTAGAATTGATGCTGAACCAAAAACAGAAACTTTTGCCTCCAGTAAAGAATTTCTATTATTTTACTGGAGCATAAAAAAATTCAGAAATTTTTACACAGTCTTTATATACAAATTCTCCAGGTTTTCCTAATTTTTCAGAATTTTTAGAGACAGGTAAGTATGGTTACACTACAGATCTTCACAGACTGTTCTGTTTTTGACAGATTCTGTTTTCCATGCATAGTTTGCTTGTTTTAGTGTTCCCATAGCTTATATTCTGTGATAAAAATTATGGGAATGGTAGAATACAGTAGGTATTATGTGAGAAAAATTATGAATCTTGTCTTTACAGTACCTAAGTGAATGATCTTTATTTATTATACTAACCCATCTCACGAAGTTCCGTTAAGTTTTGTGTGATTGAAGTTTTCAAGTTTTGGGTGAGACACTGATATGAGGAGAATAAGGAGTGAAAAGAACCTAAGCTTGGGGATGCCCAAGGCACCCCCAAGGTAATATCCAAGGAAGACTCAAGCTCCTAAGCTTGGGGATGCCCCGGAAGGCATCCCCTCTTTCGTCTTCAACATTATCGGTATATCTTACTTAGAGCTATATTTTTATTCGTCACATAATATGTGCTTTTTCTTGGATTGTCATTATATTTTGTTATTATCTGTTAGGTGTTATTTATAATCTTGTTTGTCAATAAAAAGTTCCAAGAATTGCCTTAGGATGCTTGCATTGCATGTTTGATGTGTGCTGTGTAAAAACAGAAACTTTCTCTGTAGTGTTTGAATTTTCATATTTTACTGGAACGTGGAAAGTTTCTGAAATTTTTAAAAAGTGTTTTCATATAAATTATTTAGCCTGTCCTAAATTTTGATAATTTTTTGAGTTACAGAAGTGCACTAGTTTAATAGATTACTGTAGACTGTTCTGTTTGGACAGATTGCTGTCATAGTTTCGTTATCTACTTATCCTATAGATTCCATAGCCTATATTGGTAGATATAAATTGTGGAAACGATAGTAAACAGTAGATGATGTTTGAAAATTATTGTGCAACTTGTCTTGGCAGTACATGAAGTGTTGATTTGTTCTTATGTTTACTAACCTATCTCACGAGTCCTTTTCGAGTTTTGTGTGGATGAAGTTTTTGAGAATAGGTGAAACCGGGATATGAGAGGATTGAACGAGATACAAAAGCTCAAGCTTGGGGATGCCCAAGGCACCCGAAGTAAATATTTCAAGAAGTCTCAAGCATCTAAGCTTGGGGATGCTACGCATCCCACCTCTCTTCGTCAACTATCGGTTAGCCTATGTTGAGCCTAAATTTTTATTCGTTCACATGATGCGTGCTATTCTTGGAGTTCTATTTTTGTTTAGTTTGCTGTTTGAATAAAATACTTAGATCTAAAAATCTTTATTGAGAGAGAGAGAGTCCTCACATAGCTACTTAATTGTTTGACTACTCATTGATCTTCACTTATATCTTTTGAGAGTAGCTTGTCATTTGCTCTAGTGCTTCACTTATATCTTTTTGAGCACGGTGTGCTTGGAAATTCGTGTAGAAATACTCTCATGCTTCACTCAGATTAATTTGAGAGTTAGTAAATATTGAAGAAATCCTCTCATGCTTCACTTATACCTTTTTGAGAGATGAAATCTTTATGCTCATGTGCTTCACTTAGATTTGTTTGAGCTTGTCAAAAAAAGGGCAATGGCAATATATGAAACTAGTCCCAAAGTGATAGATATCCAAGGAGGATATAATAAAAACTTTCATGAAGATCATTGGACAAATTTATCTTGATTCCTTGTAATAGTTTTGAAACATGCTGATAGTAATATGTGAGTCATGTTAGTGAGTAATTATGCTTTAGTAGGAATATTGGTGTTAAGGTTTGTGATTCCCTATGCAAGTACGAAAGTCAATAGTTATGCAATGAAATTACATCCTACTTATGCTGCATTATTCGGTGTTAGTTATGCTCAATGCTCGCTTATGTGAATTTTTGTTTCTTGGTTTGGTTGCTTCTCAATCTTTTGCTAGCCTCGGTTTGTACTAAGTAGAATACTACTTGTGCATCCAAAATCCTTAAACCAAGTTTTGCCTTATGAGTCCACTATACCTACCTATATGCGGTATTTCCATGCCCTTCCAAGCAAATTTGTAGGTGCCATCTCTAAATTTTCAAAATAAATTTTCTCTTTTGTGTGCTCGTACCGCTCATGAAACGGTGTGGAGTGTCCAATATTTTTCCATGCATGATGTGTTATTCTCAAGATGAGTGTTTATTCACTTGTCATTTCATGAGAGTGCGGCGGTAATAGGGATGCCCATTCCCGAAATGAAAAAGAAAAAAATTACTTTATGTTGTCAAATAATAAATTCCTTGGAAAGTGTTGGTATGGAAGGCAACCGTGGATACGGCCCGCCATGGAATGTGAAAGTTTGGTGGAAAAAGGAATAAACTTTATTTTCTGTTTGGAACCGCCTATGATATATCTAGCATGGAAAGTATTGTGAACTACTTTGTCGTTTTCGTTGACAGGAAAAGCATGCCACCCAAAAATTTTCTTCTCTCAGTTTAAAACCTTGAGCTCTAGCACCTCTACAAATCCCTACTTCCCTCAGCGAAGGGCCTATCTATTTACTTTATGCATTTTTTTATTTTTACTTTGAGTCTCCATCTTCTCCTATAAAGCACCAACTAGGGGGCACTATGATCGTACTTGAGCATTGGGTATAGCTAATATTTCAGTGTGTTTCATGAATGGATCAATGATTGAGCATAATGGGCTAGGGATATCTTTCTTTAGTGTTGATATTTTGAAAGACATGGTTGCTTGTTGACATGCTTGAGTATTGAAGTCATTATGTTAAAACTAGATTATTGCTTTGAATCATTACAAGTCCAAATGTCCATGCTATACAAAAGAAAAAAAATATGAGATGAACATGTTAGGCAGCATTCCACATCAAAAATTCTGTCTTTATCATTTACCAACTCGAGGACGAGTAGGAATTAAGCTTGGGGATGCTGATACGTCTCCAACGCATCTATAATTTTTGCTTGTTCCATGCTGTTATATTATCATTCTTGGATGTTTTACAATCACTTTATAGCAACTCTATATCATTTTTTGGGACTAACCTATTGACATAGTGCCAAAGTGCCAGTTGCCGTTTTTGCTTGTTTTTTACTTCGCAGAATATCAGTACCAAACGGACTCCAATCGCGACGAAACTTTTTGGAGATTTTTTTGGACCAGAAGACACCCAGTGGGCCAAAGAAGTGCCAGAGAGGTGGGTTGTGGAGAGTACAACCCACCAGGGCGCGCCAGGGAGCCCCTGGCGCGCCCTGATGGGTTGTGCCCTCCACGGGGCCCCTCTCCACCGCCTCGGATGCCTATAAATTCCCAAATATTTGGAATCCCCCAAAAATAACCCTAGACTCTCCGCTCCGCCGCCGTAACTCTGTGGATCGACGAAAAACCAATCTGGAGATGTTCTAGTACCCTGCCGGAGAGGGGAATCCATCTCCGGTGGCCATCTTCATCATCCCGGCGGAGGCCATGACGAGGAGGGAGTAGTCCACCCACGGGGCTGAGGGAATGTACCAGTAGCTATGTGTTCATTCTCTCTCTCTCTCGTGTTCTTGACATGTCACGATCTCGATGTATCACGGGCTTTGTTAATATGGTCGGATCACATGATGGTATTCCCTTGCTATCACGTTGTGATGAATTGAATCTTTCCCTTTAAGATATCGTTATGTTGGATTGAATATTGGATTTGAGAACACTTGATATATGTCTTGCATGTGGATACCCGTGGTGACAATGGGGTGTTCTATTGATTCACTTGATATATGTTTTGGTACTTAACTTGCGGATTCCCGCGGTGACATTGGGGTAATCTATGCATAGGGGTTGATACACGTTCTTGTCCTACTTTCTCCGATAGAAATCCTGTGGTACTCTTTGAGGTTCCTTGTGTTGGATTGATTATTATGAATCTGAAATTGTTTGATGCGTATTGTATAATTAACTCATGGATACTTGTGGTGACATTGGAGTATCTAGGTGACATTAGAGTTGGTTGATGCGTATCATATGGTGTTATTCTAGTACGAACTCTTAGATAGATCGATCGGAAAGGATAACTAGGTGTTATCTTAGTACGAACTCTTGGATAGATCGATTGGAAAGAATAACTTTAAGGTGGTTTCGTACCCTACAAACAATTTCTTCTTATGTTCTCCGCTAGATAAGAACTTTGGAGTGATTCTTCGTTGCACGTTGAGGGATGGTTATGTGATCCAATTATATTAGCATTGTTGAGAGATTGCACTAGCGAAAGTACGGACCCTAGGCCTTGTTTTCAAGCATTGAAATACCGTTTGTGCTCACTTTTGTTACTTCCTACCTTGTTGTTTTTATATTTTCAGATTACAAAAACCTATATCTACCATCCATATTGCACTTGTATCACCATCTCTTCGCTGAACAAGTGCACCTATACAATTTGCCATTGTATTGGGTGTGTTGGGGACACAAGAGATTTCTTGTATTTGCTTGCAGGGTTGTTTGAGAGAGACCATCTTCATCCTACACCTCCCACGGATTGATAAACCTTAGGTCATCCACTTGATGGAAAATTGCTACTGTCCTACAAAACTCTGCGCTTGGAGGCCCAACAAAGTCTACAAGAATAAAGTTGCGTAGTAGACATCAGTATCCGCATGCAAGACATATATCAAGTGTTCTCAAATCCAATATTCAATCCAACATAACGATATCTCAAAGGGAAAGATTCAATTCATCACAACATGATAGCAAGGGAATAACATCATATGATCCGACTATATTAACAAAGCCCGTGATACATCAAGATCGTGACATCTCAAGAACACGAGAGAGAGAGAGATTGAACACATAGCTACTGGTACATACCCTCAGCCCCGAGGTTGGACTACTCCCTCCTCGTCATGGCCTCCGCCGGGATGATGAAGATGGCCACCGGAGATGGATTCCCCTCTCTGGCAGGGTACTGGAATGTCTCCAGATTGGTTTTTCGTCGATACAGAGAGTTACGGCGGCGGAGCGGAGAGTCTAGGGTTCTTTTTGGGGGCTTCTGAATATTTGGGAATTTATAGGCATCAGAGGCAGTGGAGAGGGGCCCCGTGGAGGGCACAACCCATCAGGGCACGCCGGGGGCCCCCTGGCGCGCCCTGGTGGGTTGTGGCCTCCATAGCCCACCTCTCTGGCACTTCTTTGGCCCACTAGGTGTCTTCTGGTCCAAAAAAATCTTCAAAAAGTTTCGTCACGATTGGACTCCGTTTGGTACTGATATTCTGTGAAGTAGAAAACAAGCAAAAACAACAACTGGCACTTTGGCATTATGTCAATAGGTTAGTCCAAAAAAATGATATACAATTGCTATAAAGTGATTGTAAAACATCCAAGAATGATAACATAACAGCATGGAACAAGCAAAAATTATAGATACGTTGGAGACGTATCAACATCCCCAAGCTTAATTCCTACTCGTCCTCGAGTAGGTAAATGATAAAAACAGATTTTTTTATGTGGAATGTTGTCTAACATGTTCATCACATAATCTTTTCTTTTGTAGCATGGAAATTTGGACTTTTAGATGGTTCAAAGCAATAGTCTAGTTTTAACATAATGACTTCAATACTCAAGCATGCTAACAAGCAACCATGTCTTTCAAAATATCAACACTAAAGAAAGTTATCCCTAGCCCATCATGCTCAATCATTGATCCATTCATGAAACAGACTCAAATATTAGCTACACCCAATGCTCAAGTACGATCATAGTGCCCCCTAGTTGGTGCTTTATAAGAGAAGATGGAGACTCAAAGTAAAAAATGAAAACTGCATAAAGTAAATAGAAAGGCCCTTCGCAGAGGGAAGTAGGGATTTGTAGAGGTGCCAGAGTTCAAAGTTTAAATTGAGAGAGAAAAAATATTTTGGGTGGCATGCTTTTCCTGTCAATGAAAACGACAAAGTAGTTCACAATACCTTCCATGCTAGATATATTATAGGTGGTTCCCAAACATAAAATAAAGTTTATTCCCTTTTCCACCATTCTTTCACAATCCATGGCTGGCCGTATCCACGATTGCCTTCCATACCAACACTTTCCAAGGAATTTATTATTTGACAACATAAAGTAAATATTTTTTCGTTTTCATTTCGGGAATGGGCATCCTTATTACCGCTGCACTCTCGTGCAATGACAAGTGAATAAACACTCATCTTGAGAGTAACACATCTAGCATGGAAAAATATTGGACACTCCCTACCATTTCATGAGCGGTACGAGCACACAAAAGAGAAATTTATTTTGAAAATTAGAGATGACACATACAAATTTGCTTGGAACGGCATGGAAATACCGCATATAGGTAGGTATGATGGACTCGTAAGGCAAAAATTGGTTTAAGGATTTTGGATGCACAAGTAGTATTCTACTTAGTACAAACCGAGGCTAGCAAAAGATTGAGAAGCAACCAAACCAAGAAATGAAAATTCACATAAGCGATCATTGAGCATAACTAACACCAAATAATGCACCATAAGTAGGATGTAACTTCATTGCATAACTATTGACTTTCATGCATGCATAGGTAATCACAAACCTTAACACCAATATTCTTACTAAAGCATAATTACTCACTAACATGACTCACATATTACTATCATCATGTCTCAAAACTATTACAAAGAATCAAGTTTAATTTGTCCAATGATCTTCATGAAAGTTTTTATTATATCCTCCTTGGATATCCATCACTTTGGGACTAGTTTCATGTATTGCCATTGCTTTTTGACAAGCTCAACCAAATTTAAGTGAAGCACATGAGCATAAAGATTTCATCTCTCAAAAAGGTATAAGTGAAGCATGAGAGGATTTCTTCAAAATTTACTAACTCTCAAATTAATCTAAGTGAATCATGAGAGTATTTCTACAAAAAATTCCAAGCACACCGTGCTCAAAAAGATATAAGTGAAGCACTAGAGTAAATGACAAGCTACTCTCGAAAGATATAAGTGAAGATCAATGAGTAGTCAAACAATTAAGTAGCTATGTGAGGACTCACTCTCTTAATAAAGATTTTAAGATCTGAGTATTTTATTCAAACAACAAACTAAATAAAAATAGCACTCCAAGGATAGCACATGTCATGTGAACGAATAAAAATTTAGGCTCAACATAGGCTAACCAATAGTTGACGAAGAGAGGTGGGATGCGTAGCATCCCCAAGCTTAGATGCTTGAGACTTCTTGAAATATTTACTTGGGGTGCCTTGGGCATCCCCAAGCTTGAGATTTTGTATCTCGTTCAATCCTCTCATATCATGGTTTCACCTATTCTCAAAAACTTCATCCACACAAAATTCGAAAAGAACTCGTGAGATAGGTTAGTACACATAAAAAAATCAACACTTCATGTACTACCAAGACAAGTTGCACAATAATTTTCAAACATCATCTACTGTTTACTATCATTTTCACAATTTATATCTACCAATATAGGCCATGGAAACTATAGGATAAGTACATAACAAAACTATGACAGCAATCTGTCCAAACAGAACAGTCTGTAGCAATTTCTGAAAACAATGTACTTCTGTAACTCAAAACATTATGAAAATTTAGGAAATGCTAAATAATTTATATGAAAATACTTTGTAAAAATTTCAGAAACTTTCCACGTTCCAGTAAAATATGAAAATTCAAACACTACAGAGAAAGTTTCTGTTTTTACACAACACACATCAAACATGCAATGCAAGCTAGGTAAAAAAAAAACATGCAATGCAAGCATCCTAAGGCAATTTGATACGTCTCCAACGTATCGATAATTTATGAAGTATTCATGCCATATTCATCTATGTTTACAATACTTGTATATGGTTTTGATGCACTTTATATGATTTATTTAGAACTAACCCGGACTGACGTTGTTTTCAGCAGAATTACCGTGGTGTTGTTTTTGTGCAGAAAATGAAAGTTCTCGGAATCGCCCGAAACTTTTTGGTGATTTTTTCTGGACCAAATAAGCAATATTGGAGCGAATAACCACCGGAGAAGATCCACGAGGTGGGCACAACCCACCAGGGCGCGCCAGAGGGCCCAGGCGCGCCCTGGTGTTTTGTGCCCTCCTCGTGGCCCATCTTGGCGTGAAACCGACGCCCAAATATCCTATAAATATAGAAACCATTAGAAATAACCCGAGACTCTCCGCTCCGCCGCTGCAACTCTCTATATTGACGAAAACCCAATCCGGAGACGTTCCAGTACCCTGCCGGAGAGGGGAATCCATCTCCGGTGGCCATCTTCATCATCCCGGCGAAGGCCATGATGAGGAGGGAGTAGTCCACCCTCAGGGCTGAGGGTATGTACCAGTAGCTATGTATTCAATCTCTCTCTCTCTCGTGTTCTTGAGATGTCACGATCTTGATGTATCACGGGCTTCGTTAATATAGTCAGATCATATGATGTTATTCCCTTGCTATCATGTTGTGATGAATTGAATCTTTCCCTTTGAGATATCGTTATATTGGATTGAATATTGGATTTGAGAACACTTGATATATGTCTTGCATGTGGATACCCGAGGTGACAATGGGGTGTTCTATTGATTCACTTGATATATGTTTTGGTACTCAACTTGCGGATTCCCGCGGTGAAATTGGGGTAATCTATGCATAGGGGTTGATACACGTTCTTGTCCTACTTTCTCCAATAGAAATCTTGGGGTACTCTTTGAGGTTCTTTGTGTTGGATATAGTATTATGAATCTGAAATTGTTTGATGCGTATCGTATAATTAACTCATGGATACTTGTGGTGACATTGGAGTATCTAGGTGACATTAGAGTTCGTTGATGCGTATCATACGGTGTTATTATAGTACGAACTCTTAGATAGATCGAACGGAAAGGATAACTTGATGTTATCTTAGTACGAACTCTTGAATAGATCGATCGGAAAGAATAACTTTAAGGTGGTTTCGTACCCTACAAACAATTTCTTCTTATGTTCTCCGCTAGATAAGAACTTTGGAGTGATTCTTCGTTGCACGTTGACGGATGGTTATTTGATCCAATTATATTAGCATTGTTGAGAGATTGCACTAGCGAAAGTATGGACCCTAGGCCTTGTTTGCAAGCATTGCCATATCGTTTGTGCTCACTTTTGTTACTTGCTACCTTGCTGTTTTTTATTGTTACTATTACAAAAACCTATATCTATCATCCATATTGCACTTGTATCACCATCTCTTCGCCGAACTAGTGCACCTATACAATTTACCATTGTATTTGGTGTGTTGGGGACACAAGAGACTTTTTATTATTTGGTTGCAGGGTTGTTTGAGAGAGACCATCTTCATCCTACACCTCCCACGGATTGATAAACCTTAGGTCATCCACTTGAGGGAAAATTGCTACTGTCCTACAAAACTCTGCGCTTGGAGGCCCAACAAAGTCTACAAGAATAAAGTTGCGTAGTAGACATCAAGCTCTTTTCTGGCGCCATTGCCGGGGAGGTGAGTGCTTGAAGGTATATCTTTAGATCTTGCAATCAAATCTTTTAGTTTCTTGTTTTTCACTAGTTTGGTTTTATAAAATAAAACTACAAAAAAATGGAGTTTAGGTTGCATCATTTGTTTCGTCTTTATAATATCTTTCGTGAAAACAAGGATTCAGAGAATTGTGCTCAATTGGTAGAGGAAGAAATTATGAAAATACTTGATGAGAATTCTTTGAATGATGAGCATGATATAAATATTGTTAGTATGAGTTCTCTGAATACTCATGATGCTAATGATATGCAAAGCCATAAGCTTGGGGATGCTATGTTTGATGAATATGATATTTTTAGTCCCCCAAGTTTTGATGAGCAAAACTATTATGATGATGGCATGCCTCCTATCTATGATGATTATGATATGACATGTATGATATAAAGAGTGATAGTAACCATGAAACTTGTCATCAAAATTTTAATATTCAAAATGGTTATGTCTATCAAGTACCTCATGACAGTTATTTCGTTGAGTTTGCTCCCACTGTTATGAATGAGAAGAAATTTGCTTATGTGGAGAGTGATAAAAATTATATGCTTGTGCATCATGAAAAGAATGCTTTATGTGATAGTTATACTATTGAATTCCTTCATGATGCTACTGAAAATTATTATGAGGGAGGAACATATGCTTGTAGGAATTGCTATAATATCAAGTTTCCTCTCTATGTGTTCAAAGTTTCAAAGTTATACTTGTTTTGCCTTCCTATGCTAGTTGATTCTTGCTCCCATAAATTGTTTGCTCAAAAAATCCCTATGAATATGAAGTGGGTTAGACTTAAATGTGCTTGTCATGAGATTCATGATGCTCTTTTGCATGTTTCAATTATTATTCCTATGTGAGCATCATTGAAATCATCATGCCTAGCTAAAAGGCTTTAAAGAAAAGTGCTTGTTGGGAGACAACCCAACACGTTTCCTTTCTGTTTTTTTGTGTTCACATGATTAATCTACTGTAGTAATCATGTTTTGTGTCTTTTATTTCAATAAAGTGCCAAGTAAAGCCTTTGGGATGACTCGCAAGATGAGTAGAATTGATGCTGAACCAAAACAGAAACTTTTGACTCCAGTACAGGAATTTGCATTTTTTACTGGAGCATGATAATGATCTAAAATTTCGACACAATCTTCATATACAAATTCTTCATGTTTTCCTATTTTTTCAGAATTTTTAGAGACAGGGAAGTACGGTTACACTACAGATCTTCACAGACTGTTCTGTTTTTGACAGATTCTGTTTTGCATGCATAGTTTGCTTGTTTTAGTGTTTCCATAGCTTATATTTACTGGTATAAATTATGGGAATTGTATAATGCAGTAGGTATCATGTGGGAACAATTCTGAATCTTGTCTTGACAGTACCTACGTGAATGATCAATCTTTATTATACTAACCCGTCTCACGAAGTTCCGTTAAGTTTTGTGTGATTGAAGTTTTCAAGTTTTGCGTGAGACACCGATATGAGGAGAATAAGGAGTGGCAAGAACCTAAGCTTGGGGATTCCCAAGGCACCCCCAAGGTAATATTCAAGGAAGACTCAAGCGCCTAAGCTTGGGGATGCCCCGGAAGGCATCCCCTCTTTCGACTTCAACATTATCGGTATATCTTACTTAGAGCTATATTTTTATTCGTCACATAATATGTGCATTGCTTGGATCATCATTATATTTTTTTTATTTTCTGTTAGGTTTTATTTATAATCTTGTTTTTCAATAAAAATTTCCAAGAATTGTCTTAGGATGCTTGCGTTGCATGTTTTGATGTGTGCTGTGTAAAAACAGAAACTTTTTCTGTAGTGTTTGAATTTTCATATTTTACTGGAACGTGGAAAGTTTCTAAAAAATTTACACAGTATTGTCATATAAATTTCTTAGCTTGTCCTAAAATTTGATAATTTTTTGAGTTACATAAGTACACTGGTTTAATATATTGCTACAGACTGTTCTGTTTGGACAGATTGCTGTCATAGTTTTGTTATCTGCTTATCCTATAGTTTCCATAGCCTATATTGGTAGATATAAATTGTGGAAATGATAGTATACAGTATATAATGTTTGGAAATTATTATGCAACTTGTCTTGGCAGTACATGAAGTGTTGATTTGTTCTTATGTGTACTAACCTATCTCACGAGTTCTTTTTGAGTTTTGTGTGGATGAAGTTTTTGAGAATAGGTGAAACCATGATATGAGAGGATTGAACGAGATACAAAAGCTCAAGCTTGGGGATTCCCAAGGCATCCCAAGTAAATATTTCAAGAAGTCTCAAGCGTCTAAGCTTGGGGATGCTACGCATCCCACCTCTCTTCATTAACTATCGGTTAGCCTATGTTGAGCCTAAAACTTTTATTCATTCACATGATATGTGCTATCCTTGGAGTGCTATTTTTATTTAGTTTGCTGTTTGAATAAAATACTCAGATCTGAAAATCTTTATTGAGAAAGAGCCCTCACATAGCTACTTAATTGTTTACCTACTCATTGATCTTCACTTATATCTTTTGAGAGTAGTTTGATGTTTACTCTTGTGCTTCACTTATATCCTATGAGTAAATTGTGAATGAATTGAATATCATAAATCTGAAATTATCAATGTGCTTTATGCTTAGTAGTAGCTTCACATCTGGTTTACAAAGTAAAATCTATTGAAGTTTGACAATCACAATATTGGTCATACAAGCAATTCTTGAATGATTAGTATAAGGAAGAGAACTTTCACATACAAATATATTATCTTGGACATCTTCTATGATTGTGAATACCCATTAATTATTTTCAAACTTGAGCAAATTAGTTGAAGTTGGACAAGGAAGACAACGTAATGAGTTATGGTTGTGTATATTTGCATAGAAGTTATAATGTTGTGGATCCTCCAACATGTGGTGCTTGTTTAGAACCTTTTGCTAGCCTAAACTTCGTACTAAGTAGAGATACTACTTGTGCATCCAAATCCTTGAGCCAAGTTTCTTCCATAAGAGTCCACCATACCTACCTATATATGGTATTTCACTGCCATTCCAAGTAAATTTGCATGTGCCACCTCTAAACATTCAAATAAACATCTGTTTTGTGTGCCTGGACTACTCATGGAGCGACGGGGGGCGGTCAGTATCTTCCATGTTAAGCGGGTTATTCTCATGATGAGTGTTTATTCACTCGTCCTTGCACGAGAGGGGCGGTAATAGGGATTCCCAGACCCTAATTTATTTTGCAAATAATTAAACAAAACTCCCCCAGGAATGTTGTTGGTATGTACGGTACCCGTGGATTTGGCTAGCCGTGGAGTCTGTTTGTTGGTGGAGGGGGAGTAAACCTTTACTTTTACCGCTTGGGAACTGCCGCTAATGTGTTTAACATGGAAGATATTGATAACTCTTGGTCATCACGTTGACAGGAAGGGTGCACCTCCCAAAATTATATTTATCTCTGTTTTAAACAATGAGCTCTGGCACATATGCTAATCCCTACTTTCCTCTGCGAAGGGACAATCTATTTACTTTCATGTTATTTACTTTTAATGTTGAGTCAACTTCTTTTCCAACCTACTTCTATTAGTTGGCAAGCATCATGTGGTGGGGAAAGATCCAAACATATATATCCAGTCAAATATATTTGATCATGATTTATTATTGTTGACAATTATCTCTATGATAAATGAGTTGGGAGGCGAAACATTAAGCCCCTATCTTTCTCTGTGTTCGATGGATGCCATTTGTTCTAAAAATATGCTTTGAGTACTAGCAATCATAGAAGATTATATGATGATTGAGTATGTGGAGCTCTTACTTAGACTTTGTTGGGAATAAGTTAAATTGCAATTGTTTGGTGACTAAGAACATAGGTTGTTAAGTTTCAAGATAATTAATTGTTTGAACCATATCATGTGAATTGGTTGCTACTCTATCATGATGATTTTTATGAGAAAAAGTTGCTGGTTATGATGCTAGAAAATTGACTGAAATTATCAATGATCGAACTTATAAATTATGCTAGCATTCACACTTCATAAATTATTTCTTTTATCATTTACCTACTCGAGGACGAGTAGGAATTAAGCTTGGGGATGCTGATACGTCTCCAACGTATCGATAATTTATGAAGTATTCCTGCCATATTCATCTATGTTTACAATACTTGTACATGGTTTTGATGCACTTTATATGATTTATTTAGAACTAACCTGGACTGACGCTGTTTTCAGCAGAATTACCGTGGTGTTGTTTTTGTGCAGAAAATGAAAGTTCTCGGAATCGCCCGAAACTTTTTGGTGATTTTTTCTGGACCAAATAAGCAATATTGGAGCGAATAACCACCGGAGAAGAGCCACGAGGTGGGCACAACCCACCAGGGCGCGCCAGAGGGCCCAGGCGCGCCCTGGTGTCTTGTGCCCTCCTCGTGGCCCATCTTGGCGTGAAACTGACGCCCAAAATCTTACAAATATAGAAACCATCAGAAATAGCCCGAGACTCTTCGCTCCTCCGCCGCAACTCTCTGTATCGATGAATAACCAATCTGGAGACATTCCAGTACCCTGCCGGAGAGGGGAATCCATCTCCGGTGGCCATCTTCATCATCCCGGTGGAGGCCATGATGAGGAGGGAGTAGTCCACCCTCGGGGCTGAGGGTGTATACCAGTAGCTATGTGTTCAATCTCTCTCTCTCTCGTGTTCTTGAGATGTCACGATCTTGATGTATCACGGGCTTCGTTAATATAGTCGGATCATATGATGGTATTCCCTTGCTATCATGCTGTGATGAATTGAATCTTTCCCTATGAGATATCGTTATATTGGATTGAATATTGGATTTGAGAACACTTGATATATGTCTTGCATGTGGATACCCGAGGTGACAATGGGGTGTTCTATTGATTCACTTGATATATGTTTTGGTACTCAACTTGCGGATTCCCGCAGCGACATTGGGGTAATCTATGCATAGGGGTTGATACGCGTTCTTGTCCTACTTTCTCCAATAGAAATCTTGGGGTACTCTTTGAGGTTCTTTGTGTTGGATTGAGCATTATGAATCTAAAATTGTTTGATGCGTATCGTATAATTAACTCATGGATACTTGTGGTGACATTGGAGTATCTGGGTGACATTAGAGTTGGTTGATGCGTATCATATGGTGTTATTCTAGTACGAACTCTTAGATAGATCGAACGGAAATGATAACTGGATGTTATCTTAGTATGAACTCTTGAATAGATCGATCGGAAAGAATAACTTTAAGGTGGTTTCGTACCCTACAAACAATTTCTTCTTCTGTTCTCCGCTAGATAAGAACTTTGGAGTGATTCTTTGTTGCATGTTGAGGGATGGTTATGTGATCCAATTATATTAGCATTGTTGAGAGATTGCACTAGCGAAAGTACGGACCCTAGGCCTTGTTTTCAAGCATTGCCATATCGTTTGTGCTCACTTTTGTTACTTGCTACCTTGCTGTTTTTTATTGTTACTATTACAAAAACCTATATCTATCATCCATATTGCACTTGTATCACCATCTCTTCGCCGAACTAGTGCACCTATACAATTTACCATTGTATTTGGTGTGTTGGGGACACAAGAGACTTTTTATTATTTGGTTGCAGGGTTGTTTGAGAGAGACCATCTTCATTCTACACCTCCCACGGATTGATAAACCTTAGGTCATCCACTTGAGGGAAAATTGCTACTGTCCTACAAAACTCTGCGCTTGGAGGCCCAACAAAGTCTACAAGAATAAAGTTACATAGTAGACATCACAATCCGTGGAATATTTTATTGAAAAACAAGATTATAAATAACACCTAACAGAAAATAACAAAATATAATGATGATCCAAGCAAAGCACATATTATGTGACGAATAAAAATATAGCTCTAAGTAAGTTATACCGATAATGTTGAAGACGAAAGAGGGGATGCCTTCCGGGGCATCCCCGAGCTTAGACGCTTGAGTCTTCCTTGAATATTACCTTGGGGTGCCTTGGGCATCCCCAATCTTAGGTTCTTGTCACTCCTTATTCACCTCATATCGGTGTCTCACCCAAAACTTGAAAACTTCAATCACACAAAACTTAACGGAACTTCGTGAGATGGGTTAGTATAATAAAGATAGATCATTCACTTAGGTACTGTCAAGACAAAATTCATAATTGTTCCCACATGATACCTACTGTATTCTACCAGTACCATAATTTATACCACTAAATATAAGCTATGGAAACACTAAAAGAAGCAAACTATGCATGCAAAACAGAATCTGTCAGAAATAGAACATTCTGTGAAGATCTGTAGTATAGTCATACTTCCCTGTCTCTACAAATTTGGAAAAATTAAGACAACCTGAAGAACTTGTATATGAAGACTGTGTAAAATTTTCAGATCATTATCACGCTCCAGTAAAAAATGAAAAATCCTTTACTGGAGTCAAAAGTTTCTGTTTTGGTTCAGCATCAATTCTACTCATCTTGTGAGTCATCCCAAAGGCTTTACTTGGCACTTTATTGAAATAAAAGACACAAAACATGATTACTACAATATCTTAATCATGTGAACACTCAAAAACATAAAGTAAAAGTGTTGGGTTGTCTCCCAACAAGCGCTTTTCTTTAAAGCCTTTTAGCTAGGCATGATGATTTCAATGATGCTCACATAAAAAGTAGTAATTGAAACATGCAAGAGAGCATCATGAATCACATGGAAAGCACATTTAAGTCTAAGCCACTTCCTATGCATAGGGATTTTGTCAGCAAACAATTTGTGGGAGCAAGAATCAACTTGCATAGGAAAGCAAAACAAGCATAACTTCAAAACTTTGAACACATAGAGAGGAAACTTGATATTATTGCAATTCCTACATGCATATGTTCCTCCCTCATAATAAATTTCAGTAGCATCATGAAGGAATTTCACAATATAACTATCACATAAAGCATGTTTTTCATGATCTACAAGCATAGAAAATTTATTACTCTCCACATAAGCATATTTCTTCTCATTCATAGTAGTGGGAGCAAACTCAACAAAATAACTATCATAAGACACTTGATTGACATAACCACGTTCAATTTAAAATCATGATGACAACTTTCATGGTTACTATCACTCTTTATAGCATACATGTCATCATCATAATCATCATAGATAGGAGGCATGCCATCATAATAAATTTTCTCATCAAAACTTAGGGGACTAAAAATATCATCTTCATCAAACATAGCATCCCCAAGCTTCTGGCTTTGCATATCATTAGCATCATGAATATTCAGAGAATCCATACTAACAATATTGCTATCATGCTCATAATTCAAGTAATTCTCATTAAGTATTTTGATAAACTCTTCCTCTACCAATTGAGCACAATTTTCCAAACCATCATTTTCACGAAAGACATTAAAAAGACAAAACAATTGAGGCAACCTAAACTCCATTTTTTTGTAGTTTTCTTTTATAAACTAAACTAGTGATAAAACAAGAAACTAAAAGATTCAATTGCAAGGTCTAAAGATATACCTTCAAGCACTCACCTCCCCAGCAATGATGCCAGAAAAGAGCTTGATGTCTACTACGCAACTTTATTCTTGTAGACTTTGTTGGGCCTCCAAGCGCAGAGTTTTGTAGGACAGTAGCAATTTTCCCTCAAGTGGATGACCTAAGGTTTATCAATCCGTGGGAGGTGTAGGATGAAGATGGTCTCTCTCAAATAACCCTGCAATCAAATACAAGAAATCTCTTGTGTCCCCAACTGTCGTCGTTTTCTCACGGCAGATGCCAGGGGGTGGCTAATCGAGGTGAGAGCAAGGCTGCCATGGAAGATCCGGGACGGGATAGGGTAGTAGCACGCGGTGGTTTACCCAGGTTGGGGGCTCTCCGGAGAGATAATACCCCTACTCCTGCATGTCTGTATATGAAGTGTATATGTTATACAGGGTTGCTCCTGGAGCTGTGTTTGAGGAGGAAGAGGGAGCTGGCTGCTCCTTTCCATGGCCTCACGTGTCTGAGAATGAGAGAAATGGGAGGGGATGAGAGAATGAGAGGAGCTTTTGCTTGCCCCTGGGTGAGCTCCCCTGGTGCCTCTTATATAGGGAGGCCCAGGGGACAAGGGGTGACCCACATGGCCTAACTACACTATTGGAGGTGACATGTGCAGTGACTCATAATGCAGGCTACAGTGCAGCACTATTGGAGCACAGTGAAGTGACGCATGACGGGTGCACAGTGGGGCACTGTTTGCCAATAGTGCCCGACTGTAGCGGGGTGGCTGACTCTGCAGCCCATCAACTACAGTGTCTTCTGCTCGTGTCCGATGGGACGCCTGGAGCTGACCTCGTCGGGCCGCAGCCGGCAGCCTCCTGCCGGCCAGCCTCCAGTCGGCAGGCTCCAGCCGGCAGCCTCCAGCTGGCAGCGTCCAGCCGGCCAGGCTCCAGCCGGCCAGCCTCCCGCCGGCCAGGAGTAGCCTGCAGCCTGCGGCCGGCCAGGAGTAGCCAGCCGGCCGGGTTGCAGCTTTGTCTTCTGTTTTCGCTTCTTCGATCGTCTTGTTGATTCGTGGGGCTTGGCGTATAGGGAGTGACTCTCCCTATGTTTTAAAATGTTGTGTCGTCTCCTTGAGCCTACCCGGGGGTAATCCCCCCGACAGTAGCCTCCGAGCCTCCGAGTGACTTGGAGAGTCGGGCGGAGGGTTTTCGCCGTTGTCGTTGTTGTTTGTGGAAGTTATTGTTGATGGTCGGCTGCGGGCCGCAGCCCGCACGGTTTGCTTCCAGTGGGGGCCCCGTCGGGCGAGGATACGGAGCCTGCCAGCTGATGGGAACGAGGCGCTGCTGGGTGCAGACGCGGAGTCCGCCGGCTGATGGGAGCGAGGCGCCGCCATGCACGGACGCGGAGTCCGCCGACTGATGGGCGTGTGGCCCCGCCAGGCGCGGACGCGGAGCCCTGCCGTGCGCGGACGTCGGGCCCTGCCGTGCCCGGACGTGGAGTTCGCTGGCTGGTGGGCGCGGAGCCTTGCCGGACACGGAGGCAGAGTCCACCGGTTGACTGTTTCCAGCGGGGGCGCGCCAGCGCACCCGCTGGGTGTAGCCTCCGAGCCTCCGGGCGACTCGAAGAGTCGGGCGGAGGGTCTTTGCTGTTACTGAAGCAGATAGTGGCCTTGAGGACGCCGGGTGCGGACGCGAGGTCTGCCGACCGATGGGCGCGGGGCCCTGTCGAGGGCGGACGCGGGGTCCGCTGGCTAGTGGGCGCGGGGCCCTGCCGGGGACGGACGCGGGGTCCGCCGGCTTGATGGGCGCGGGGCCCTGCCGGGAGTAGTCTCCGAGCCTCCGAGCGAGGAGGTTAATTGATTTTCGCGTAGGCGAGGCGGGTGTTGTCGAAGATAGCCGGCTGCCGGCCTGCAGTCGGCGCGGCATTTTACCATCGAGGCACGTCGGCCACACCCGCTAGGTGTAGCCTTCGGGGCGGTTGATGGAGGTGCCGGCCCGATGTTGAAGTAGGCGGGCTGCCCTGCCGGCCAGGCGACGACGCAGGCAAGCAGGGCCTGGCGGGTCTTCTTTTTTCTGTTTTTTAGCCGGACCCCCCTTTTTTGGTGTGGCCGGCTCCCACATCTTTCTTTCCTCCAATCGGACCCCCATCTCCCGTACTCTTTTCTTACGGGAGGCGGCCTGTGGTGGACAGCGGCAAGAGACGGCAGGCGCGGCAGCGGGAGCCGGCCTGCGGGGCGCTACAGCCGGAGGGCGGAATCAGCGCGGCGCGCGGGGGAGCGGCCGGAGAGCGAAGCCGGCACGCGGGGGAGCGACCGGGGAGCGCAGCCGGCGCGCGCAGGCGACACGGCAGCACGGCCGGGTGGACAGCGAAGCGAAGCAGTGCGTGGAGGCACGAGCGTGGAGGAGTGGGGCGGCACATGCGGATCAGGCGGGCGAAGACGCATGAGGCGCAGCCGGCGATGGCGAGCCGGCGGGCGGGGAGCCGGAGAGGGGCGCGGGGCAACCGACCAAAGATGCGCGAGGCAAATCCGGCCGCGGCGAGCCGAAGTGGAGGCGCGGCCAGCGATGCGGGGAACAGGCGCGGAGCAGCAACCGGCCCGGAGGCAGCCGGCTCTCTCTTTTGCTTTTCTTCTTGTAGCAGCCAGCTGCGGCGGTTGGGAAGCGCTGGCCGGCGGGAGCGCGCGAGGGCAGCCGCAGCAGGCGGGCGGGGGTGGAGCCAGCGTGCGACGCGTGCACGGGGCAGGCAGCCGCAGAGGTGCGAGCACGTAGGCGAGGCGCCGGGCGCGCGGAGGCGAAGCCGGCAGTGCGCGCGTGGAGGCGGAGCCGGCAGGCGGCTATGGAGCGACGCGGAGGCGGAGCCGGCAGGCGGCCCGGGAGCAGCCAAGCAGGTGCGGGAGCGCGGACGGGGCGGCGCAAGGTGGAGCCAGAGCCGGCCGGGCGCGGTGCAGCCGGCACGCGGAGCGGCCGGCGCGGGGTGGAGCAGGAGCCGGACGGACTGGATGACGACGGGGGCGCGAGCCGCGCGAGGCGGCGCAGGCGACCCGGGGCCGGTCCGGGCCGGGCGCGCAGATGCGGAGGAGGCCGGCCACGGGCCGGGCGGAGGCGGCCCGGGCACGTGGAGGGAGCACGGCCGGCACGAGCAGGCGGGCGCGGCCCCGCCGGAGGAAGCGGTCTCGCGACGGGCAGGCCGGACGTATGCGGTCACGGAGGAGACCGCCGAAGCCAGACGCAGCTGCGGGCGCGAGGAGGCGAAGAAACGCTGGAGTGGCGCAGCAAGGGCCGAGGCGCGCGGACCTGCCCCTGGCGGAGGGAGCACGAACAGATCACGGGCGTGCGGGGAAGGCAAGGGCAACGGGTAGCAGCGGAGCATCTGGTGCTCGCGCATGGCCAAGGCGTGGTGCAGGGGAGCGCCGGAGGCGTCGCATTGAGCGGCGGATACGCGATGCAGGAGGGCGCAGTGGTGCTGCTGGTTGCTGGGGTAGGACGAAACGTGCGTGACTCGCCAGCGTCGGCGACCGAAGCAGTCAGTGGCGGAGCCAGGATTGGAGCAAGCCCCGGGCCCATTATTTTTTTTCAGCGCGAGGGAAAAACTTAGCATCCATAAGGCTATAACTACCTTAAAAAATACCCCATACGAAATCATACAAAATATGGCTCGATTGCATAATAAATTTAGAATTTAAACTCAATGCTTAACGATACAACAAAATAGATAAAAACATGACAAAAACTGCAAAGAACAGTACGGGATACAAAAGAGTACCAAATCAATGGTTTGCTTCATCGGTGCCTTCCAAAACCTGATCAACGGTGGAAGAAGAACCAACACCTTCAAGACATCAAAAGAACCAACGGCGTAGACACTTCTGTTGCGGGCACCGATGAAAAATATCTATTCATCTTCTATTTCTACAACATGAAATGAAATTGACAAAAAAAAGAATCAATTTTGAGTTCAACAATACATATAGGCAGTTCATTCACACAATCACACACACTAGCGCACAGGAGCGTGGGAGCACCGGAGCAGCGATGAGGCAGGCAGCCAGGCAGGGGACGGCGCGTGGGGGCGAACGGCAGCAGCAGCACTAGCGCACAGGATGGAGGGGGCCGGCAGCCGTGCTGGGGAGTGGGGAAGCCCAGGGAGGGCGGCCGGCGACTGGAGCCTGCAGCCGGAGGCCCGGGGCCGCGCACTCGCGCAGGACGGCGGGACTGAGCGGGGGGACCAGGGGTGCTCCGTGCTCGGGAGTGGGGAGGCCGGGAGGGCGGCCGGTGACGGACGGGAGCAGCCGAGCAGAGAAGCGGCGCGCGCGGCGCGACCGCGCGAGCGTTGGAGGCTGCGAGCTAGGTCACGTCGTGCCTCAGTGCCTGGGTCGTGCCCGTGCGTGCAGTGGCGGAGAGCTAGGTCGTGCCCCTGCTTGGGCCTGCGGCTGTGCTGGGCTGCAGGTGGGCTGAACCCCAGGCCCATACGAAAATCTATCTATGTAATAGCTGGGAAAAAAACGCACGCCCCGGGCCTGGGCCCTGGGGGCCTGGGGCCCAGATCCGCCCCTGGAAGCAGTGGTGTAGCAGGCGCACGGTCTTCGAGCGCCGGAGAGCTGCCCGACCGGGCGCACCCTTGCCTGCTCTCGGACGGCCCTGTCGCGGCGTGAGTCGAAGAAGGCGAAGACGAGCGGCAGCCACGAACGTGGTGGAGGAGAGGTGGCCGGGACGCCGGCCTGGGAGCCAGGCGGGAAGTGGAGCGGAGCCGACGCGCGGAACGGTGGCCACGGGGAAGTGTGCGGCTAGGCACTGCGGTGGCCGGCCAGGCAGCAGCATGCAGGGCACGCATGCACGCGGCCTAGGCAGCCGTGCCACAACCGGCCCGCGCACGCATGCGTCCGCGCATGCGGACAGACCATGGCAGCATCGGGCAAGCATCGTGGCCATGCCGCCGGCCAGCGCAGTCGACCGGTGCTGCGGCGGCCGGCCAGGCAACGTCAGGTGGCCAGGGAGCGTCCCATGCGCTAGTAGTAAACCGCGTCGTGTTTGGGTAGTGTCTGAGTGTTGTATGGCTAGTGTCTGTCTCGCAGTTGGACTGTACGTGCATGCGCGCATTCAGCCAAGGCTCATGCTCTGTAGGTGCATGCGCGGCTGAACTCTGGAGGACTCGAGCGGCGGCCGCCGTTGTTGTCAGGACGCGGTCGGCGCCGGCGCAAGCGCGACGGCCGAGAGCAGCGCCAACGCGAGGAAGACACGACGGTGGCCCGTCACGACCGCGAGCCGTTGGCGGAGGCACGCATGGGGTTGGGGAAGCAGTCGGCGGGGCGAGCACGCCAAGGCCGGGCGCGGGCGAAGGAACGCGTGAGCGGTGACGGGGACCGGCGCCGCGGCAGACGAACTCGAAGATGGCGACGATGGCGAGCGCACCGGCCGCCCCGGCTCGATTCGCCGCTCGGCGAAGACGGAGTTGACGGTGGAGATGGACGATGCCGAGGACGACGGTGAGGACGCAGCCGGCGATGGCGCGGGCGCCCGGGGGTGTGTTGATGTCGGACCCCCGAGCCCCGCCGGAGAGACGACGACAACGTCGCGGTGATGATGACGAAGAGGGTCCCGCCTGGACCGCAGTTCCAGCAGTAGCTAGCCCCACGGTGGGCGCCAACTGTCGTCGTTTTCTCACGGCAGATGCCAGGGGGTGGCTAATCGAGGTGAGAGCAAGGCAGCCGTGGAAGATCCGGGATGGGATAGGGTAGTAGCACGCGGTGGTTTACCCAGGTTCGGGGCTCTCCGGAGAGATAATACCCCTACTCCTGCATGTCTGTATATGAAGTGTATATGTTGTACAGGGTTGCTCCTGGAGCTGTGTTTGAGGAGGAAAAGGGAGCTGGCTGCTCCTTTCCATGGCCTCACGTGTCTGAGAATGAGAGAAATGGGAGGGGATGAGAGAATGAGAGGAGCTTTTGCTTGCCCCTGGGTGAGCTCCCCTGGTGCCTCTTATATAGGGAGGCCCAGGGGACAAGGGGTGGCCCACATGGCCTAACTACACTATTGGAGGTGACATGTGAAGTGACTCATGATGCAGGCTACAGTGCAGCACTATTGGAGCACAGTGAAGTGACTCATGACGGGTGCACAGTGGGGCACTGTTTGCCAATAGTGCCCGACTGTAGCGGGGTGGCTGACTTTGAGCCCGTCAGCTACAGTGTCTTCTGCTCGTGTCCCATGGGACGCCTGGAGCTGACCTCATCGGGCCGCAGCCGGCAGCCTCCAGCCGACGAGCCTCCAGCCGACAGGCTCCAGCCGGCAGCGTCCAGCCGGCCAGCCTCCCGCCGGCCAGGAGTAGCCTGCAGCCTGCGGCCGGCCAGGAGTAGCCAGCCGGCCGGGTTGCAGCTTTGTCTTCTGTTTTCGCTTCTTCGATCGTCTTGTTGATTCGTGGGGCTTGGCGTACCGGGAGTGACTCTCCCTATGTTTTAAAATGTTGTGTCGTCTCCTTGAGCCTACCCGGGGGTAATCCCCCCGACACCAACACACCCAATACAATATAAATTGTATAGGTGCACTAGTTTGGCGAAGAGATGGTGATACAAGTGCAATATGGATGATAGATATAGGTTTTTGTAATCTGAAAATATAAAAACAGCAAGGTAGCAAGTGACAAAAGTGAGCACAAACGGTATTGCAATGCTTGATAACAAGGCCTAGGGTCCGTACTTTTGCTAGTGCAATCTCTCAACAATGCTAATATAATTGGATCACATAACCATCCCTCAACGTGCAACGAAGAATCACTCCAAAGTTCTTATCTAGCGGAGAACATAAGAAGAAATTGTTTGTAGGGTACGAAACCACCTTAAAGTTATCCTTTCCAATCGATCTATTCAAGAGTTCGTACTAAAATAACACCATATGATACGCATCAACCAACTCTAATGTCACCTAGATACTCCAATGTCACCTCAAGTATCCATGAGTTAATTATACGATACGCATCAAACAATTTCAGATTCATAATACTCAATCCAACACAAAGAACCTCAAAGAGTGCCCCAAGATTTCTATCGGAGAATGTAAGACAAGAACGTGCATCAACCCCTATGCATAGATTACCCCAATGTCACCTCGGGAATCCGCAAGTTGAGTACCAAAACATACATCAAGTGAATCAATAGAACACCCCCATTATCACTACGGGTATCCGCATGCAAGACATATATCAAGTGTTCTCAAATCCAATATTCAATCCAACATAACGATATCTCAAATGGAAAGATTCAATTCATCACAACATGATAGCAAGGGAATACCATCATATGATCCGACTATATTAACAAAGCCGGTGATACATCAAGATCATGACATCTCCAGAACACGAGAGAGAGAGAGAGAGATTGAACACATAGCTACTGGTACATACCCTCAGTCCCGAGGGTGGACTACTCCCTCCTCGTCATGGCCTCCGTCGGGATGATGATGATGGCCACCGGAGATGGATTCCCCTCTCCGGCAGGGTACTGGAACGTCTCCAGATTGGTTTTTCGTCGATACGGAGAGTTACGGTGGCGGAGCAGAGTCTAGGGTTCTTTTTTGGGGTTTCTGAATATTTGGGAATTTATAGGCATCAGAGGCGGTGGAGAGGGGCCCCGTGGAGGGCACAACCCATCAGGGCGCGCCGGGGCCCCGCCTGGCGCGCCCTGGTGGGTTGTGGCCTCCACAACTGTGACACCCTGGATTTTGGCTACAGTGATCATTGTAATTAAGCACAGTGATGACCATGAACAGTGCCTAATCATTTTGCTAAGTAGAATGTGATCAAGTTAAAAATCATATCTCATTTTAAATTTCACCTAAAAAGGGCATTAATTTTTAATGTGATAAGATAAATTTGCAAATAGCATATGAAAAATGTTGCACACTTGTTACAAATCTCAAAACTAATGTTGTTAAGGAAAACAACATCACTCTTTTGCAAAAATGAAGAGTAGCAATTAAACAGTGCTAATTCAACACTTTAAAATTGCTTTTTCATTTATGAAAAATGCAAAAGATATCCACTGGCCTCCAAAATATTTGTGGCACTGTCTAAACTCACCAGTGAATTAATGGGACACTTCCCATATTTTTCCTAAGTGGACAGTGTGCCCAAATATTCTTTTACTCCTCTCTGTTATTTAAATAAAAGAAAACAGAAAAGGAACAAAAGGAAAAAGGGCCAGAGCCCACTTACCTAGCGACTGGGCCGCGCTGGCCCAGCCCACTCCCACCTGCCCATCGTCCTTCTCCCCTCCGTGTCGCCCCCGCCGTGGACAGCGCCGCGCCGTCGCCGTTCGCAACGCCGACGGGAGCAGGTGGGCGAGGGGATAAGCCTCGCCCCGAGCCGTCCCCCTGGTCGTCTTCGCCATTCGCCTCTCCTCTCCCTCTCTCCAGCTCTCCCTTGCTCTCCTCACTCCCTCCCGAGCACAACCATGGCCGCGCCCGGCTGAGCTCGTGGCCACAGCCCCTCCCCCGCCTCCGTAGCCTGTCCAGAAGGACCACCGCGACCACCCCGTCCTCCCCGAGCACTGGACCAAGCCCCGGAGCCCCTGCATCGTCCCCACGCCATCGTCTTCTTCCTCGGATCCGGGAGCTCGCCGCCGTCGATCCGCCGTCTGCACCGCACCACCACTGCATCGGGCCTTCCCATCACCGCAAGTGAGCTCCCCGGCGTCCTCCTCTTCCTCTGGTTGCTCCCCTAGGCCGCCGTAGCTAGCTTCCACCGCACCCGAGCTCCGGTCGCCGCCTTTGAGCTCGTGGTCGTCACCACCGTCGCCGTCGTGCTCGCCTGAGCGCAGCACCATGCTCCTGGTGCTCCCAGGAGCACAACGCGCACACGCACGCGCCCGCTCGTGCCTCCTAGCGCCGTCCCCGACGCGCGCCCGAACACTCCTCCGCCTGAGCTCGTCGCTGACGAGCCTCCGGTGACCAAATGGTCCCGGGCGTGCAGCCGACGCGCTCGCCCCGTCGCGTAGGACCGATCCCGCGCTAGCCCCGCTCGTTTTGCTCTCTGTATGCACGCGCCCGTGCTCGCCCGAAGCTGCCTTCTGCCGCCGTCGACGTTGCTCCCTCCACAGGCCACCGTAGCTCATGCCGATAGCCGGAATGGAACGGCGGCAACCTTAGCTTTCGAACGCCACCGGCCGCGCTCGATTTGGTGCCCTATGGATGAAACCCGAGCCTCGCCACCGTTTCGGGAGCTCGTCGGAGCTCCTCCGGCGGCCGGACGGCGCCGCCGCCGACGTGGCCCGGTCGGGGCCACCCGCAGGGTCACTAGCCAGTGGGCCAGCCCGACCCCGTTGACCTGTTGACCAGGTCAACGTGCTGACTAGGCCTGGTCCAGTCACTGACTGGTGGGTCCCAGTCCCCCTGTGTGTATGACAGGTGGGCCACCCCTGTCAGATAACTAATTAGTTAATTAGGTTAATTAAAATAATTAATTTAGCCTAATGTGTCTATGACAGATGGGCCCCACTTGCTAAATTAGTCTCTGTTAGCTTAAATTAACTCTGATTTAAAAATGAGTCTATGACATGTGGGTCCCACATGTCAGGTTTGACCAGTCAGCTGAGACTGTTGACTGCTGATGTCAGCATGATGTCATAATAGCATTTTTCGAATTAATTTAATTCTGTTAAATCCAGAAAATGATTAAATCTTTGAAAAATCATAGAAAATAATCTGTAGCTCAGATCAAAAAACTTTATATATGAAAGTTGATCAGAAAAATCCCACGAATCCAAATATGCTGTCCATTCATCTGTCACATGCTCCTAGCATGATGAACATGGAACTTTTCCCCTCCGGATCGCCTGTCCGATAAATCCAAAGACACAGGAAATATCGTCAGATATTCTCCCGCTCCGTCTACAACGTGTAGTACTGCGTTAGTGCATGCCTAACTCTGCATATTACCATGTCATGCATCGTGATGCATTTGTCTGCTTTATATTTATTGTTTCTCCCCCTCTTCTCTCCGGTAGACCCCGAGACTGACGGTGCTGCCGGGTATGACTACGCGACTGACGATCAAGCCTTTTCCGCAGAGCAGCAAGGCAAGCAACCCCCCTTGAGCATTCCGATATCGCCCATTCCTTTCCCTCTTATTCTTGCATTAGATTTTTGCTACTGTATTAGTTAGCTCCTATTCTGATGCATAGCCTGTTTTTGATAAACTGCAATCATACCTGCAATCATATCAACTGCTTAGTATAGGTTGATCAATGAATCCCCAGTGACCCCTTAGTCCCAGTTGCCCTTGCTTCTTCATCGACGACTCGACAACTCGAAGAATCGAAGACTCGGTCAACCGACCGACGAGCCAGGCCCCTCACATCACCGCACACCCCTTAGTTGTACGACTCTGCAACGCTACTATCGAGTACCGAGGGTGACACCTCGTGAAGTACTCATGATGCTAGCTCTGTAGTGTAGCTAGTCGGTCGTGGTTATCGAGGGTGATTCCTCCTTCACCACTCCCGACGATGACTCTGTCGTGCAACCCCTCAAGTGTGGGACCCTCGAGGGTAATTCCTCTAAGTCCACCTTGACGGTTTCATCGAGCGGGGCCCCTTGAGGGTGATTCCTTAGGTTCCGTCTTGATGTTTTATACACACAGTTACTATGACCGGGTTACTGAAACATGTTGGTGATGGGTTGGCCCTGAGGGGTACCCACGGTTTGATGATGATGAGGCATGGACTGGCGAGAGAGGCCTTTGCCACACATCCTCGAGGCGGGGCGACGGACCGCACTTCATGGGTCGCACTTTCCCCGGATTAATAAAATGCTAATGGGTTGGGTATTTGATCTGAGTTGGGTCGTTGGCCTTTTTACGCACCAAACCATCGCGTGGGAGAAGTTATGGGTACTCAGCGTCGTTGTATCAGCCGAAGCTCTTCAGACGTCAGCAATGGAGCGGCGCGCGCCGGATTGGACTAGACGGTGCAGCTCTTGGACTGGAGTGTACTAGGTATGTTTCCGGCCGCCCACGCATCGTGCAGGAGCGCAAGGGCAAGTGGGCCCACGAACCTGCGCGCTTAGGATTTAGACCGGCGGGCTGGCCTCTTCGTTGAGCCTAGGTGGGGCGACGACGTGCTGCTATCCCGAGGCCGGGCATGACCCAGGAAAGTGTGTCCGGCCGGAGGTGATCGGGCGTGTTGGAAATGCGGTGCACCCCTGCAGGGAAGAACAAACTATTCGAATAGCCGTGTCCACGGTAACAGGACGACTTGGAGTTGTACCTTGACCTTATACAACTATAACTGTGATTTAAATTTGAAATGAATTGTGGCTCCGAGATTGCTTCCTCGCAGGGAGTTGAGGAAGAATCTCTGGGCGTGGTTACTTAATAAAATTGCTACAATAATATGACTATATATGAGATACAGGTCTACTCTCTTCTAATGCTGCAAGATGCTGAAGATGCTAGTCTTTGATAGGACTAGGCCTTCCCCCTATTCTTGTTTTCTGCAGTCAGCCCAGATATAATCCCCTCCATTGATACTGATGCATACTTAGCATAGTTCCGATATCAGTCTTGCGAGTACTTTGGATGACTACTCACTGCTGCTTTGCATTCTTTTTCCCCCTTGATACGTTTACCGCGTTCAGACGATGGAGCCCAGGAGATGGAGTATGCCGGAGACGACTACTACACCACCGCTGGAGCCTACTACTACGTGGAGAACGCCGACGCTCAGGAGTAGTTAGGAGGTTCCCAGGCAGGAGGCCTCGCCTCTTTCGATCCGCTGCTTATGTTTGTGCTAGCCTTCTTAAGGCAAAACTTGTCTAACTTATGTCTGTACTCAGATATTATTTGCTTCCGCTGACTCGTGCTTTGTCGAGCTTTGTATTCGAGCCCTCGAGGCCCCTGGCTTGTAATATGAAGCTGTAAGACTTTAATTTGTGTCTAGTGTTGTGTTGTGATATCAATCAGTGAGTCCCTAATCTTGGTTGTACGCATTGCGTGATTGATTAGCGTACGGTCGAGAGCGGGGGCGTCACAACAACCCACCTCTCTGGCACTTTTTTGGCCCATTGGGTGTCTTCTGGTCAAAAAAAAATCTCCAAAAAGTTTCGTCGCGATTGGACTCCGTTTGGTACTGATATTCTGCGAAGTAGAAAATAAGCATAAACAGCAACTGGCACTTTGGCACTATGTCAATAGGTTAGTCCCAAAAAATGATATAAAATTGCTATAAAGTGATTGTAAAACATCCAAGAATGATAACATAACAGCATGGAACAAGCAAAAATTATAGATACGTTGGAGACGTATCACACCCTCACATGATAGTCCCATTATCTTTTTGAATTCTTCCAACTACACTATATCGGAGAAGTTTGCACTTATTAAGGATTATATTGATGGGTTGCGTTTTACCACTACACATGATGATTTTGATGAATATAATATGCATGTGCTTGATGCTCCTACTTGCAATTATTATGAGAGAGGAACTACATCTCCACCTCTTTATGTTTCCAATACGATAAAATTGCAAGAAACTACTTATGCTATGTATTGGCTTTTACTTGATGTGCATGAATTGTTCTTGTATGACATGCCAATGCATAGGAAGAGGGTTAGACTTCGTTGTCACATGATATATATCACTTTGTGCTCACTACTAAATTACAAATCATTGTTAATTAAAATTGGCTTTGATATACCTTGGGATCCGGGTGGATCCATTACTTGAGCACTTTATGCCTAGCTTAATGGCTTTAAAGAAAGCGCTGCCAGGGAGACAACCCGGAAGTTTTAGAGAGTCATTTTATTCTGTTGAGTGCTTTTATAAAGTTTAAAAACAAAAAAATATAGAGGGGAACCTAAAACTTCACAAAAAGAAAGGTGAAAGTGAGAGAGATGATGAGCATCGTTGAAGTGGGGGCTAGCCTTGAACTTTGTTCATGCCCATGGAAACTTTGTGAATCTTGAATCACAGAAACTTTTCAACAAAAAGTAATTATCCCCTTGTACAAATCCATTGTATTATAAAAATAATGTGCCAAGATTTGCCTTTAGGATGATTAGATTGCTTGTTTGTATGTGCGGTGTAAAAACAGAAACTTTGTCTGTAGTGCGTGAATTTACATTTTTTACTGGAATGTCAAAAGTTTCTGACATTCTTACACAGTATTTCTATACAAATTTTTTATTTTTTCCTAATGTTTCAAAATTTTTGGAGTTACAGAAGTATGGTCAAAGTTCAGATTACTACAGACTGTACTGTTTAAGACAGATTCTGTTTTTGATGCATTGGTTTGCTTGTTTTGATGAAACTATCGATTTTATCGGTGGTATAAGCCATGGAGAAGTTATAATACAGCAGGGATAATGCAAATATAAAATATGAATGGGTTTGCAACAGTGCTTAAAGTAGTAATTTGCTTTATTATACTAACGGATCTCACCAGTTTTCTGTTAAGTTTTGTGTGGATAAAGTGTTCAAAGATCGAGGAGGTCTCGATATGAGGAGAAGGAGGAGAGGCAAGAGTTCAAGATTTGGGATTCCCAAGTCACCCCAAGTAAATATCCAAGGAGACTCAAGCGTCTAAGCTTGGGGATGCCCCGGAAGGCATCCCATCTTTCTTCAACAAGTATCGGTATGTTTTCGTTTTCGTTTCGTTCATGTGATATGTGTAAATCTTGGAGAGTATTTTGTGTTTAGTTTTCACTTTTCTTTTATGCACCATGCTGGTATGATATAGTCCATGGTTGATTTATAGAATGCTCATTGCACTTCACTTATATCTTTTGAGTATGGCTTTATAGAATGCTTCACGTGCTTCACTTATATCATTTGAAGTTTGGATTGCCTGTTTCTCTTCACATAGAAAACTGTTATTTGTAGAATGCTCTTTTGCTTCACTTATTTTTATTAGGGCATGGTATTTTGTAGAAAGAATTAAACTCTCTTGCTTCACTTATATCTATTTAGAGAGTCAACAAGAATTGGTCATTTGCATGGTTAGTCATAAAATCCTACATAAAACTTATGGATCACTGAATATGATATGTTTGATTCCTTGCAATAGTTTTGCGATATAGAGATGATAATATGTGGGAGGTACTAGTGGATGATCGTGTTTAGTAAGATATTGGTGTTAAGGTTTGTTATTCCCGAAACATGCACGTATAGTCTCCCGTTATGCCAGGAAGTTGGAGCACAATTTATCCTTGATTGTCTATCTTTGTGTGAAGGTCGGGGGCGCACGATGGTTAACTCCTACCAACCTTCCCCCTAGGAGCATGCGTAGTAATACTTTGCTTCAAGGGCTAATAAACTTTTGCAATAAGTATGTGAGTTCTTTATGACTAATGTGAATCCATGGATTATACGCACTCTTACCTTTCCGCAATTTGCTAGCCTCTACCGTACCGTGCATTGCCCTTTCTCACCTCGAGAGTCGGTGCAAACTTCGCTGGTGCATCCAAACCCCGTGATATGATACGCTCTATCACACATAAGCCTTATTATATCTTCCTCAAAACAGCCACCATACCTACCTATTATGGCATTTCCATAGCCATTCCGAGATATATTGCCATGCAACTTCCACCGCTTCCGTTTTGATGACTTGAGCATTCCTTGTCATATTGCTTTACATGATCGTAAGATATCTAGCATGATGTTTCCATGGCTTGTCCGTTTTTTTTATATCTTTACTACGCTAGATCATTGCACATCCTGGTACGCTGCTAGAGGCATTCATATAGAGTCATACTTTGTTCTACTATCGAGTTGTAATATTGAGTTGTAAGTAAATAGAAGTGTGATGATCATCATTATTCATTATTAGAGCATGTCCCAGTGAGGAAAGGATGATGGAAACTATGATTCCCCCACAAGTCGGGATGAGGCTCCGGACAAATATTTAAAAAAAAGAAAAAAAGAGAAAAAAAAAGAGAGACAAAGAGAGACGGGGCATGCTAATTCCACACTTGTGCTTCAAAGTAGCACCATGTTTTTAATATAGAGAGTCTCCTATGTTGTCACTTTCATATACTAGTGGGAATTTCTCATTATAGAGTTAGATGCACACCCACTTAGTTTCAGTTTGAGCTTTCATACACTTATAGCTCTTAGTGCATCCGTTGCATGGCAATCCCTACTCCTCGCATTGATATCAATTGATGGGCATCTCCATAGCCCATTGATTAGCCGCTTCGATGCGAGACTATCTTCCTTTTTGTCTTCTCTAAATTAATGTCTACCACCGCCTTCTATTTCACCCATAGTGCTATGTCCATGGCTTGCGCTCATGTATTGCATGAGAGTTGAAAATGCTGAAGCGCCTTAAAAAGTAGGAACCAATTGCTTGGCTGACACCGGGGTATTACATGATTTATACTTTGTGTTAAGAAGACAGAGCATGACAAGGCTATATGATTTTGTAGGGATAGCGTTCTTTAGCCTTGATATTTTGAAAGACATGATTGTTTGTTGGGATGCCTGAGTATTAATGTCTTTATGTCAAATTATAAACTATTGCTTTGAACCACTCATGTCTTAATATTCATGCCATGATTAGATATATGATCAAGACTATGCTAGGTAGCATTCCACATCAAAAATTATCTTTTTATCATTTACCTACTCGAGGACGAGCAGGAATTAAGCTTGGGGATGCTGATACATCTCCGTCGTATCTATAATTTTTGATTGTTTCATGCCAATATTATACAACTTTCACATATTTTTGGCAACATTTTATATGATTTATTGGACTAACATATTGATCTAGTGCCCAGTGCCAGTTCCTGTTTTCTACTTTTCTTTGCTTGTTTTTTACTTCGCAGAATATCCATATCAAACGAAGTCCAAACGCGATAAAAATTTATGGAGAATTATTTTGGAATATATGTGATTTTTGGGACTTGGAATCAACGCAAAAGGAGGCCCATAGCCACCACAAGACACCAGGCCGCGCCCTAGGGCCCAGGCGCGTGGTGGTGGGTTGTGGTCATCTCGTAAGTCGGTTGGAGCTCTACTTCTGGCGCAAGGAAGCTTATATCCGGGAAAAAATCGTGTTAAAATATCAGTGCAATCGGAGTTACGGATCTCCGGGAATATAAGAAACGGTTTTTTGCCAAAAAACAGGAACGCGAAACAGAAGAGAACAGAGAGGGAGATCCAATCTCGGAGGGGCTCCTGCCCCTCCGCCGCCATGGAGGCCATGGACTAGAGGGGAAGTCTCCTCCCATCTAGGGGGGAGGCCAAGGAAGAAGAAGAAGGACGGGGGCTCTCTCCCCCTCTCTCCCGGTGGCGCCGGAACGCCGACGGGGCAATCATCATGACGACGATCTACACCAACAACTTCGCCGCCGTCAACACCAACTCTCTCCCCCTCTATGTAGCGGTGTAACACCTCTCTTCGCCGCTATAATCTCTACTTAAACATGGTGCTCAACTCCATATATTATTTCCCAATGATATGTGGCTATCCTATGATGTTTGAGTAGATCCGTTTTGTCCTATGGGCTAATTGATGATCGTGGTTGGTATGAGTGTATATTTTATTATGGTGCTGTCCTACGGTGCCCTTCGTCTCGCGCAAACGTGGGGGATCCCTGCTGTAGGGTGTTGCAATGTGTTCATGATTTGCCTATGGTGGGTGGCGTGAGTGACAGAATACACAGACCCGAGTAGGTGGGTTGTTGCATATGGGAGTAAAGAGGACTTGATACTTAATGCTATGGTTGGGTTTTACCTTAATGATCTTTGGTAGTTGCGGATGCTTGCTAGAGTTTCAATCATAAGTGCATATGATCCAAGTACGGAAAGTATGTTGGCTCATCCCTCCCCCTCATATAAAATTGCAAGAATGATTACCCGTCTAGTTATCAATTGTCTAGGGACAAATAACCTTCTTGTTTGACAAAAGCTTTCTACTAAACAACTAACTTTTATTGTCTAGCATTTTACTCGTAGTTTTATTCCCGCAAAGTACTTCTAGTTTTATTCGTGCAAACTATCCTATCACCTACAAAATAGTTTCATACTTGTTCTAGGTAAAGCAAACGTTAAAGTGTGCGTAGAGTTGTATCGGCGGTTGATAGAACTTGAGGGAATACTTGTTCTACCTTTAGCTCCTCATTGGGTTCGACACTCTTATTTATCGAAAAAGGCTACAAATGATCCCCAACACTTGTGGGTTATCAGGGAGGCCGACTAGGGCGACATGGCATGCAGGGAGAGGTCGAGAGCGGCGGCTGCGGCGGGGCTAGCTGGGCAGGGCTCGTCAAGTGGCGGCCAGCGGCTGGGGATGCGTGGATTTCGAGGAGAGGAGAGGCGGCTGTAGGTTAGGGGTGGCTAGGTTGCCCAAATTGGACGAGGGGGTGTCCATTTATTGCAGTTTTAGCTAGGGTTTGGGGTTTGGGGGCGTTTTTGGAGCCTCCGATCGCGATCGGATGGTTCTGGTTGCTGGGTTTGGTTAGGTGGGCTTGGTTGGCCGTGGAGAGGTGTTGGGCTGAGATGAGGGAGATGTTTGCGGCCCGTGACAAGTTTTTGTTAAACCGAAAATGACTGCGGTTTTTTATCGGCTATAGTGCCGCTATAGGTATAACGGTTCGGGTATCAAACGACCTCCGAATGCGACAACATTTGGTAGGCGGTCGACCTACAAAATAACAAGACCGCACGCCATGTTTGGACCTATACCGAGAATGTTTTATGCGCGTCTTTTAAAACAATATTTTACTGATGTCGCGGGCGCGTGCGTGTGTGGTTGGTCTCAAAATGGTCGACGACGAGAACAGAGAGAACCGACAACTACGAACGGATGCAAGTTTTGAAAAATGGCGGCAACGGAGTGCCGATGCAATGCAGATGATGCGAATAATGCAATGATGAATGCGACAACCAAATAAATCACACGACGAAACTCGAAATAAATAGAAGGCGTCTGGAGCGTCGGTCCCGGGCTGTTACAATGATCTTGATTTTAACGGTTAATATATGTCCTTTATAAAAAACATTTTTATTTCTAGAGCTTCAAGCATGCAATTATTGTCATTCTTGAGACAAACGTAGTTACACCTTACACGGGGAGTGTTCTCATACTCATAACCTAGCTCAGTAGATAAGAAAATTTATTTTAATTCTCTCATTGATCAATAAAGATTGGCAGGGTCGTATCTATTCCTGTTGGTCGCAGATGGGCTCTCATGTCTAATTCATAGTAGGGTCGAAGCGGGTGAGATACAGGAGCTAAAAGTTTGTTGTCAAAGCCCTGGTATTTCACACCTGTTATTTGCAGATGTTAGCTTGTGATTTTTTTAAAGCAAATAGGGATCAAGCAAACAAGGTGAAGCACATTTTGAATAACTTTGAGCGAGCCACGGGACAGATGATTAGCCCATCAAAATGCTCTCTACTCCTTGGAAACAAATGCTCATGAGAGGATGCTCAGGAAGTGATAAATATTTGGAATGTGGTGACAGTGAGTTTTGAAGAGAAGTACTTAGGCTTGCTGGTCCCAGAAGGGCGGATGGTCAACGGTAAATTCAAGTCAACAAAGGATAAGGCACGGAAAATAATGAATGATTGTACGAAAAAATATTCATCCAGTGGTGCAAAGGAGACGCTAATTAAATCAGTGGCACAGGCGATCCCCACATTTGCGATGAGCATTTTTAAATTTTCGGTATCCCTGTGTGAGGAGCTCATGCACATGACCAGAGACTTTTGGTGGGGAGATGATAATGACCGCCGACATATCCACTGGTTGAGTTGGGAGAAACTCACTCAACGCAAAAACCAAGGAGATATGGGTTTTGATGACCTTAGAGTCTTTAATCAGGCCCTCCTCAAGAAGGCCTATTTGCATATTCTGACAGTTTGTGTGTGAGAGTACTTAAGGCAAAATACTATCATGGGGCAGATCTACTTGATACGGCGTTTATTCACAATGCATCGTCGGGTTGGCAGGGTATCATGCATGGTTTAATAGAGTCATATTTTGTTCTAAGTATCGAGTTGTAATTCTTGAGTTGTAAGTAAATAAAAGTGTGATGATCATCATTATTAGAGCATTGTCCCATGAGAGGAAAGGATGATGGAAGCTATGATTCCCTCACAAGTTGGGATGAGTCTCCAGACTTTACAAATAATAAAAGAGGCCAATGAAGCCCAAATAAAAAAAAGAGGCCAAAGATGCCCACCAAAAAAATGTGAGAGAAAAGTGAGAAGGGACAATGCTACTATCTTTTTTCCACACTTGTGCTTCAAAGTAGCACCATGATCTTCATGATAGAGAGTCTCCTATTTTGTCACTTTCATATACTAGTGGGAATTTTTCATTATATAACTTGGCTTGTATATTCCAATGATGGGCTTCCTCAAATTGCCCTAGGTCTTCGTGAGCAAGCGAGTTGGATGCACACCCACTTAGTTTCTTGTTGAGCTTTCATACACTTATAGCTCTAGTGCATCCGTTGCATGGCAATCCCTACTCACTCACATTTATATCTATTGATGGGCATCTCCATAGCCCGTTGATACGCCTAGTTGATGTGAGACTATCTTCTCCTTTTCCTCACAACCTCCACCATATTCTATTCCACCTATAGTGCTATATCCATGGCTCACGCTCATGTATTGCGTGAAAGTTGAAAAGGTTTGAGAACATAAAAAGTGTGAAACAATTGCTTGACTTGTCATCGGGGTTGTGCATGATTTACATACTTTGTGTGGGGAAGATGGAGCATAGCCAGACCATATGATTTTGTAGGGATAACTTTCTTTGGCCATGTTATTTTGAAAAGACACGATTGCTTTGTTAGTATGCTTGAAGTATTATTGTTTTTATGTCAACATTAAACTTTTGTTTCGAATCTTATGGATCTGAACATTCATGCCACAATAAAGAATATTACATGGATAAATATGTTAGGTAGCATTCCACATCAAAAATTCTGTTTTTATCATTTACCTACTCGAGGACGAGTAGGAATTAAGCTTGGGGATGCTGATACGTCTCCAACGTATCTATAATTTTTTATTGTTCCATGCTATTATATTATCTATTTTGGATGTTTTATATGCATTAATATGCTATTTTATATTATTTTTGGGACTAACCTATTAACCTAGTGCCCAGTGCCAGTTTCTGTTTTTTCCTTGTTTTTGAGTATTGCAGAAAAGGAATATCCAACGGAGTCCAAACGGAATAAAATTCTACGCTGATTTTTCTTGGACCAGAAGGAACCCAGGAGGCTTCGAGAAGAGGCCAGAAGACCTACGGGTAGGCCACAAGCCACCAGTGCGCGCCCCTGGGGGGGGCCTGGCTTGTGGGCACCCCGTAGCTCCTCCAACCCTAATTCTTCGCCTATAAATTCAAGAATATTCCCCCAATACCAAAGAGAGCCACGATAATACTTTTCCACCGCCGCAAGCCTCTGTTCCCGTGAGATCCCATCTTGGGGCCTTTTCCGGTAATCTGCCGGAGGAGGATTTGATCACGGAGGGCCTCTACATCAACACCATTGCCCTTCCGATGATGCGTGAGTAGTTCACCTCAGACCTTCGGGTCCATAGCTAGTAGCTAGATGGCTTCTTCTCTCTCTATGATCTTTAATACCATGTTCTCCATGATCTTCATGGAGATCTATCCGATGTAATACTCTTATGCGGTGTGTTTGTCGAGATCCGATGAATTGTGGATTTATGATCAGATTATCTATGAATATTATTTGAATCTTCTCTGAATTCTTATATGCATGATTTCATATCTTTGCAAGTCTCTTCGAGTTATTGGTTTGGTTTGGCCAACTAGATTGGTAATTCTTGCAATGGGAGAAGTGCTTAGTTTTGGGTTCAATCTTATGGTGTCCTCACCCAGTGACAAAGTAGGGGTAGCGAGGCACGTATTTGTATTGTTGCCATCAAGGATGAAAAGATGGGGTTTTCATCATATTGCTTGAGTTTATCCCTCTACATCATGTCATCTTACTTAATGCGTTACTCTGTTCTTCATGAACTTAATACTCTAGATGTAGGCAGGAGTCGGTCGATGTGTGGAGTAATAGTAGTAGATGCAGAATCGTTTCGGTCTACTTGATACGGACGTGATGCCTATGTGCATAATCATTGCCTTGGATATCGTCATAACTATGCGCTTTTCTATCAATTGCTCGACAGTAATTTGTTCACCCACCGTATTATTTTACTTCAAGAGAGAAGCCTCTAGTGAAACCTATGGCCCCCGGGTCTATTTTCCATATTATATCTTCAGATCTATAAACCAAAATTACCAAAAATACTTTGCTGTAATTTATTTACTTTTATTTTAGTTATCGTTTTAGTAATCTTTTATATCTATCTCTATCGGATCTCATCCTTGCAAGTAACCGTGAAGGGATTGACAACCCCTTTATAACGTTGGGTGCAAGTGTTTGATTGTTTGTGCAGGTGCATAGATTGGGGCCTTGCTTGTACCTCCTACTGGATTGATACCTTGGTTCTCAACAACTAAGGGAAATACTTATCTAATTTGCTGCATCACCCTTTCCTCTTCAAGGGAAAACCAACGCAAGCTCAAGAAGTAGCACCAGACTATATGATTTTGTAGGGATAACTTTCTTTGGCCATGTTATTTTGAGAAGACATGATTGCTTTATTAGTATGCTTGAAGTATTATTGTTTTTATGTCAATATTAAACTCTTGTTTTGAATCTTATGGATCTGAATATTCTTGCCACAATAAAAAAAGATTACATTGATAAAAATGTTAGGTAGCATTCCACATCAAAAATTCTGTTTTTATCATTTACCTACTCGAGGACAAGCAGGAATTAAGCTTGGGGATGCTTGATACGCCCCAACGTATCTATAATTTTTTATTGTTCCATGCTATTATATTATCCATCTTGGATGTTTTATATGCATTTATATGCTATTTTATATTATTTTTGGGACTAACCTATTAACCTAGAGCCCAGTGCCAGTTTCTGTTTTTTTCCTTGTTTTTGAGTTTTACAGAAAAGGAATATCAAACGGAGTCCAAACGGAATAAAAATTTACGGTGATCATTTATGGACCAGAAGAAGCCCAGGGAGCATTGGAGGTGGGCCAGAAGAGCCACGAGGCGATCACAAGCCTAGGGGGCGCGCCCCCCCAGGGCGCGCCCTCCTGGCTTGTCGCCGCCTCGTGGATCCCCCTGACGTGATTCCAACGCCAAGTACCCCTATATATCCAGTAACCCCCAGAAAGAAACCTAGATCGGGAGTTCCGCCACCGCAAGCCTTTGTAGCCACGAAAAACTAATCGGGAGCCCGTTCCGACACCCTGCCGGAGGGGGAAACCATCACCGGAGGCCATCTTCATCATCCCGGCGGTCTCCATGACGAGGAGGGAGTAGTTCACCCTCGGGGCTGAGGGTATGTACCAGTAGCTATGTGTTTGATCTCCCTCTCTCGTGTTCTTGAGTGGCACGATCTTGATGTATCGCGAGCTTTATTGATATAGTTGAATCATATGGAGTTTTCCCCTCTCTATCTTCTTGTGATGAATTGAGTTTTCCCTTTGAAGTTTACTTATCGGATTGAGTCTTTAAGGATTTGAGAACACTTGATGTATGTCTTGCGATGGGATATCCGTGGTGACAATGGGATGTTCTGTTGATCCACTTGATGTATGTTTTGATGATCAACCCGCGAGTTCCGTGACCTTGGGAATCTATGCATAGGGGTTGGCACACGTTTTCGTCTTGACTCTCCGATGGAAACTTTGGGGCACTCTTTGAAGCTCTTTGTGTTGGATTGAACATGATGAATCTGAAATTGTGTGATGCATATCGTATAATCAAACCCGTGGGTATTCGTGGTGACATTGGAGTGCCTAGGTGACATTAGGGTTTTGGTTGATGTGTATCTTAAGGTGTTATTCTAGTACGAACTCTAGGGCTGTTTGTGACAATTAATGGGGATGGCTCATATGATTGATCGGAAAAGATAACTTTGAGGTGGTTTCGTACCCTACAATAATTTCTTCGTTTGTTCTCCGCTATTTGTGACTTTGGAGTGAACTCTTTGTCGCACGTGAGGGATTTACATATGATTCAACTATGTCGGTATTGTTGAGAGAACTTGCACTAGTGAAAGTATGAACCCTAGGCCTTGTTTCTAAGCATTGCAATACCGTTTGTGCTCACTTTTATCATTAGTTACCTTGCTGTTTTTATATTTTCAGATTACAAAAACCTATATCTACCATCCATATTACACTTGTATCACCATCTCTTCGCCGAACTAGTGCACCTATACAATTTACCATTGTATTGGGTGTGTTGGGGACACAAGAGACTCTTTGTTATTTGGTTGCAGGGTTGTTTGAGAGAGACCATCTTCATCCTACGCCTCCCACGGATTGATAAACCTTAGGTCATCCACTTGAGGGAAATTTGCTACTGTCCTACAAAACTCTGCGCTTGGAGGCCCAACACGAGTCTACAAGAAGAAGGTTGCGTAGTAGACATCACCTGCCAACGGCGTATCCCTCGATCCCTGGGAGGGAGCCCTTCGAGTACTCCAAACCACCGTGCACCGGCCCCACGGTGGGCGCCAACTGTCGTGGTTTTATCACGGCAGATGTCCTAGTGCAAGGACTTAGGGGTGAAGCCATCGCTACGGCGGTTAACTCAAAGGGGTTGATCGGGACGAAAGACACAGGTTTACCCAGGTTCGGCCCCTCTTGAAGGAGGTAATAGCCTACGTCCTGCTTTGAGTTGTATTGATTGGGTATTGATTACAAGGGAGCGGATTCGCTTGACCTAGTACTCGATCAGAGGTTCGTGTCCTAAGCCGCCCAGGGAACCCACCTTTATATACACAGGTCGAGGCCCTAGGCTTACAAGAGTCCGGGCCGGGTTACATCTAGTAACCGACCTTATCTCTAACTATCATTGCCTTGTGTGGCAAGCCGTCCCGGTGGCTTACCCCTCCGGGTCACAAGTTGCCTTCCGGCTCTGGGCCTCCTCCAGGCCCGTCTGGCAAGTCACTTCTAGGCCCTGCCTTGATCTTCCAGCCTGCTCAGGCCTCACTGCTAAACCACCAACCTCATGACCCGGCCCCTCCTGGGCGGGTCTCACCGCGGGGTTATATCCCCAACAAGTCCGCCAACCCACATTGGACGCTGAGACTCCACTGTGCCACGCCGCCGAGATTCGTCGTTGTCCATGCGGATGATGAAACCCCGCTCCACCACTGGGCCCTTCCAGTCCACACCTGCTCCAAAACAATGCCCCCAGGAGGGAGAACGACATCGAAGATGTCATTATCGTCTGACCCGGGAAGTCCCAGATCTAGGGTTTCCCCCGGAGCATCCCGAGCGTGGTGCCGCGACCTGCAATAACGATGCCTCGAGAAGGGAACGACGTCATAGACGCCGTCATCGTCCACCATGACCATAGTCGGCGCGATTTTCACCGGAAGTCGCGGCCCCCCGATGTCGCCGCTGACTGGAACCAACCGGAGCCTCGCCATGAAGACGAAAGTTGCCGTCGGCATGCCGACAGGGAGCCTCCAGCCGCCCCTCACCGGTCCCTCCTCGCGCCATCGGCCGACTGAGGCCAAACCGCGACGGATCTGGGCAGGGACTCCAGATGCACAACCACGGTTGCCACCCATCTGCACAGAGAGCAATCACCCTCGTTGAATGGAGCGCCACCACCGCCACCACCCATTGTCAGGTCAGCCACACCGCTGGCCATGGTGCTCCGATCGCCACCGCTAGTAGGGGCGCCGCCCTAACTTCCGCCCCCGACCTCCCCGCATGAAGCGCCCCGTCCGCCTCACGTGAGATCCCGTCACGTCCACTCGCCCAGGAGCCTATAGCGTCGGGCCCGCCACCACCGCGGCCCTAGCCGGCGGCAGGGGAAGGACTTAGGGGAGGCTGGCTGCCAGGGTTTCAGGGGCTCCTGGCGTCGCCCGAGGGGAGGTGACGCGAGGGGGTACCTAAAAAATTGTCGAGCCTTCGGTAGGCACGACATACGGCCCGGAAAAACAACCATGGAATCTTCACTTGTCATGAGATCCCATCGGGCATCACCCATCTTTCTACTCTCATTCATTACTGCAAGTAGATCATAAGAATGAGGATTAATAGTCGACGGGGTGGTAACAAGTGATTATCCTCTGTTGTGGATCATGTAGCGACATCGTTCCCTTACTATAAACGTGTCGTTGCTAAAAAATCATTGCAGTGGGTAACCTTGATGGTTTGTGATGTGTGGTGTTTCGCTTCGGCATGAGTTTTAGAGGTTTTGTACTTTTTTTTAATAATTTGGTTGTATGCAACCCTTAGTTTTGATATTGTGTTGTTATGCTATGTGTACTTTGTATGATCTTGACATTAAAGGTTAATATATTGCCTTTATAAAAAAAACATTTTTATTCCAAGAACTTCAAACATGCAATTATTGTCATTCTTGGAGATGAATCTACAGTGTCCAAACTCAGCATTTAATTAATTAACAAACACTCTCATATAATGAAGATGAATCACTGTCTTTTTTGGCTTGGAAAAAAGAAAATCAAAAGTCTTAACTCCGGGTCTCCCATGACTGGCCCGATCGAAGAACAAGCCTTATACGTACGTCGCTCATACAGTAATTCAGAGCATGCTATCCGCCCGCGACGGCAGCCGCCGGAAGAAGTTGCTTGACACGGCGGGCAGCTTGGTGCGGAACCGCGGGTGCCGGAGCAGGAACAGCCCGGCGACGAGGGCCACCACCCGGAACGGCGTGACGTAGAGCACCACGGCGGCGATGAGGCAGAAGAAGACGAAGAGGCAGGAGGCCCTCGGGTCGCGCCAGCTGAGCAGCGACTGCATCCTCTCCCCCTGCGTGGCCATGTCGCCGACCACCGTCTGTATCCTGCCGGCGACGCTCCGCAGTCGGTCGTAGCGCATGTAGACGACGTCCTGCTGCCTGGACGTCGGGAAGGTGTCGAACTCCTCGTCGAGCTCGTCCGGGTGCACGGCCTCGGCCCAGGACATCTTGGTGTCCATGTGCGGGGGGTGGCGCGGCCGGCGGCGGTAGTTCCAGAGCCCGATCATGAACATGTAGAGGAAGACGGTGGGGAGGATGAGCTCCGGGTAGCAGATGAGGATGAGGAGGAGCACGTGGACGAGCGCGGTGGTGGCCACGTTCTTCCAGTGGCAGACGTCGGCGAACCAGCGCGCGGCGGCGGCCGCGCCGGAGAAGAGCGAGACGGCGCGGAAGAAGTTGGCCTTGCTCCGGCGCATGCTCCACATGTGGGACTCCACGTCCAGCATGTACTCCACCACCTCGCGCCGCAGCGGCGGCTCCGCGCGGCCCAACCGCGCCGCCACGATGCCCATCGCCTGGTAGCGGAGCGCGTCCAGCTGCGTCACCGTGAAGGGGTGCAGGTAGTGCATCTTGGGGAGCAGCGGCTGCGTGTAAAGGTGCACCATGTTCATCATGGACAGGCAGGTGAACCGCACGGCCAGCCGGAGCTCGCCCATCTTCTTCACCCCCGACGGCGTCAGCAGGATCAGCGGGTACGCGTGCGTGTACACGCGATCGGTCTCCAGCGTGGACAGGCGGATGCGGATCTTGCCGATGCGTGCGTCCCTGGCCGGAGGCCCGCCGCCGGCTCCTCCTCCTCCTCCACCGTTGTTGCCGTTGCCGCCGCCGCCGAGGTGGCAGTTGTCGAAGACGCCAATAGTGATGACGGTGCTGGGGTCGAACACCTCCCACGTGTACTGCTCGTTCCACGTCGGACTGAAGGTGCTGATCATGGTGCGCGTGCGCACCCACTTCTGCCCATACTTGGCGACGCAGTACGCGTCGGTGCTTCCCCGGCCTTCCCGGTTCTTCATAGGCTGCAGGCCGGTGGCGCTGAGGATGCCGACCTCGAGCACGCCGACCGGCGGCTTCCAGAGCTGCCGCGCCGTGGGGCGGGTGTCGCTGATGTACATGGTGGACTCGTCCATGACGTGGTACGCGCCCTCGAGACATGCTCGGACGTGGACACGGCTGGCGAAGCGGAGCTCCCGGCGCGTCTCGCCCTCGATGGCGCTGGCGATGCCGAACTTCTCGAGGTCGAACCACCGGGACTGCACGAAGGGGCGGTGGTCGAGGCGCTTCTCGAAGAGCGTGAGCGGGAGCTGGACGCGGCCGAGGAGGTCGTCCTTGCGCGGCGACACGCGGTCCTCCACCGTCATGACCAGCTGCTCCTCGAAGGGCTCGGCGACGACGAAGAGCAGGTCCTCGTTCCAGCGCGGGTTGAGCGTGGCCGCGGGCACGACGGAGGTCTTGAGGATCTGGTTGCCGACCTGCGCCTTGACGAACACCTCGGGGGCGCGGCCGCGGGACTGCGGCTGCACGTCCTGCGCCTCGATGACGTTGACGCGGAGGTACCAGAGCTTGGGCGAGACGTAGGCCTTGGAGCGCACGCTGGCGACGCCCTCGCCGCGCACGGTGGCGGCGTCGGAGTGCCAGGCCTCGGGGAAGGCCTCGTCGGCCTGGGTGCCGATCCAGACGGCGAGCATGAGCTCCCCGCGCACCTTGTAGCCGCCGTCGCCGCGGCGCTCCTCGAGGCGGTACCACTGCGGCGCGAGCGGGCTGTCGGGCGGCACGCGGGTGGGCACCTCGCCGAGGTCGAAGACGACGCGGCCGACGTAGTCGTCGCGGCCGAGCATCTCCCGGTCCTTGAGGTAGACCTCGAGGGCGTTGGACTGGACGCGGGACTTGGAGAAGGCGAAGACCTGGTCCCACTCCGGGTTGGCGCGGCGGTCGTAGTGCTTGGTGGTGCCCTTGTAGTTGCCCAGCTTCACCTCCACGTAGGGGTCCATGGGCGCCCCGGTGATGGGGTTCGGCGGGAGGTCCTTGGCCTTGACGACGCGCACGTAGAGGAAGAACATCTGCTCCACCAGGTCGTACGTGCTGGACGGCTTGTCCATGCCCAGCCACCCGGCGATGCCGCCGCCCACGGCGGGCCGCGCCGGCCCCGCCGCGCCCTTGGGCCATTGCTCGCCCAGCAGCGGGTTCGTGTCCTTGAGCTGGAAGTCCTCGTGGTGCGCGTCATGGTTGCCGCCCATCGTCAACCAGCCACCTCACCTCGATCAAGCACCACGTTCCAGGTTCGATCCTATCTCCATCCCAACAAAACACCATGAAACACATGTCAGATCGAATAAAACACCATGAAACAAACTTGGCAACAATCGATCGATCATCTGAATTCTGACACACTCACTCAATCTTCCAAGAGGATTGCAGCAACTTCAGAACAGATTCGCAGCACGCACTAGCTCTCTGGTCGATCAGAGCTTGCACGTCAGCAACTGTGGCATGTGTCATTCATCTGGCGAGTGTAAATGACATATATGCAGCACCAAGAAGCTAGTACCGCCGAGAAGAAGCTTGCGGCAGGACGCCACTCTGGCCTCGCGAACACATGCACGGACAGAAGCCTCGTCACGCGCAGGCTAGCACTAGCAGAGCAGCTTTTGGGCAGGCCAAATGTAGCTGGGAGGGAGGGGGGATCCAGGAAGCCTTGCCGGCAAGCAAAGCGACGGCCGGCGAAGACCCCGGGGAGAAGGAAGGTATACGCGGGGTCACGATCTACACAGCTAAGCTAGCCGAACCTGTCTGTCAGTATGTGTGTGTGTGTGTGTGTACATACTTACATGGACAGCTTAATTTGCCTTCGTGTGAGCCATGCCATGAGAGCTCCAAAGTTCTTTCAGGGAGAAGCTAGCCAGCCTTTCTAGCTAGGGTTCTTTTGAGACGAGAGGCGAGCCGGCCACGGGAGATTAGCGGGGATCGAACGAGGGATGTGATCAGGGAGGAAAGGCGATTAAAAGTGGTACGAGCGCGCTAAGTAAAGATATCGTCGTCTCCACACCGGGAATCGAATCGATTCTTTGGTCTGTGGGATGGGCTTTGTTTATGCGGTTTTCTCTCCCCTCCCCTCCCCCCCCCCCCCCCCCCCCCCCCACCACCACCACCACCACCGATGATCGCCGATCGGTCGATCTTTAGCTTTGGCTCGGTGGCTCCTGCGAACCAACTTTTGTAGAACGAGCACACGTGCAGGGGAGAGGGATCAAACGGTGAGTGACCACGTGCATGCCAGGGTAAATTTCCGGCTTCACGGTGCCGTGCCTGGTGCACTGGTTGCATCGGAGGTCACTGTACACTAGCTGGAGGGGAGAAAAATGGTGAAGCACGTACGTACGTGCATGGGGCGTGGAGTGTGTATCGTATAAGCTTAATTAGCAAGGAAGCGGACGGAAGTTGCCTTTATTCCATGCCGGGGTGATACTAGAAACTGGCAAGTGGCAGGTGTGTGAAACGATGGCAGGGAATACGATTCTCATCTCGCCTCCACTTGCGTTGCATGCAGCATGTTTGAAACCGGAGAGAAACAGCAAACGGATCCCAACTCTTGTAATTAGCACATTACGGGCGGGTGATTTCACGGTTGCGTCACGCACCCTTCTCTGATCTGTCACCAAAAATTTCCTAGTTAGTCTTCAGCCAGGTTTCTCAAAGTAGTTGAAAACATTGACAGCTTGTTTGCGAAAATGCAACACCTAGCCGAATTCAGCTATGGGGGGCCAGGCTCTAATCCTGGCCCAACTAATTTGGGCCACATCAGCACGTAGGACTTGTACGTAGGTAGCATTGCTTGCTTGTTTGGTAACCTTTGGGACAAGGGAGTGGAGCTTTGCATGAGGGAATCTGTGGAGGCATGCAAGGCATGGAAAATAGTGTTTTAGTCGCATTTCATGATGGAAATTAGTCTAGGATGAAGCTCTGCGCACGAATTAAATGGGAGTTGCAGCCCTGGCGAGTCGAGTGGGCTTCCACTCATGCGTCGGTAGTCTAACGGTCAGTGGAAAGATGACCAGGGGTTCCTAGGCACCATATAGCTGATGACGCTCAAGCATAAGATCTTCTTTTGGCTTCTCATCCATAATCGTTCGAAACTTTTGAACACAAGAGAACTCCTACTAAGGAGGAATTTCTTCATTGAGGATTATATATGTGTGATCAGTATATATATGGGCGGACATGCTTTGGATGGTTTATTAACGTACTTCTATATCTAATAATAAATAAATAAATAAATAATGATTAATAAAGGGGCTATCGCTTCTGCCCGATCATCATAAAATTACCACTAAAGTTGGTATAAATTACCTACCTGTCACCCATAAGTCAGAAAAAAAAACGAATTGTTTTTTCTTTACACGTGACCATCACCATTGGTTTAATAATATTCAAGCCCACCGTATATCACAAGATGTGAGGCAGCCCAGTTGATAGAGCATCCCCTTAAATCCTGAAGACCCATATTCGATTGGTTTAAACTGACTAGATGGGATAGTTTATTATTTCACAAAAAAGTATTATTGGAACCGCAGGGGATGATGATTGCTACCAGCTACCATATGCTAAAGGTTACAACAGATACATAATCATCCTCTCTATTTCGGACAGTGCACAATATCAAATAACCCATATACGATGATGTACACTAAACTATTGATATGAGCTTTATGTAAACAAGTGGCTTAACATTGATTTTTATATTGTTTGATATTGATTGAGATTTATATAAAGATGTTGATATGCATTCTTGAATATTTGGCATGCATGTCCTTAGAGATTGATTGTTTTTTGGTGAAGCTATGTTTCCAACCAAATTAAGTCTTGACTTGGATTACAGTTGTAAACACATATATCGGCAAGACAAAAATAATGCTCTTATGCACATGCTATCACATGCACTTTGTTATTTTCATCCTAATGCAATATTTATTGGGAATCACTGAGGAGTAACGATAATAGAGGCATAAAAAGATAGCGGCAACTAGGTAGATATTGATGTTATCTAATAGATTTGCTGATGTCCTCGGTGTGTGCATAAAGGAAGATGTGTTTATCCACTTTTTTATTCGTTCATCAATCCTAAGTTGTCCATAAAGTTGAAATAAATTACCCATCATGTCACCCGTAAGTGGAAAAACTCTTTGTTAATTATTTCTCTGAATTATTCGTAGGCCATTGAAACTGCCCCTAAAGTTAAATTAAATTACCCATCATGTCATCAGTAAGTGAAAATAAACTCTTCGTTAATTGTTTCTTTTTTCGCTTATCATTGAAACTGCCCCTAAATTTGAAGTAAATTACCCACCCGTCATCAGTAAGTGAAAAATATCTCTTCATTAATTGTTTCTTTAAATTTTTCGTCTCTCATCGAAACTGCCCCTAAAAATAAAGTAAATTACCCACCCCGCCACCTGTAAAAGTGAAAAAAAGAGCGTTCCTCTGAATTATTAGTACGTCATAGGGCCCTCCAGTTTTCCATCTATTGTGAGACTTATCTTTTCTTTTTCTTCTCATACAAGCATCGTGGATGTACTAAAAAACACACGCATCAAAAATCAACTTCAACATCGGTTCATTGTGAGCACGTTAGAATGCACGTTTCTTATGTTCGCATGCATGCCGGTTGGTGCACAAATATTCGAATACGTGTATATACAGAGTGCAAATATTTGAAACTTGATTTAAACACCATGATTTTATTATCCCGTTGCACCGCATTGGCACGTTTGCTATAATAATAAAGGATGGTTCGTTTCTCCGATTATTTGGTCTATCCACATATCCAAAGTTGTCTATAAAGCTGAAGTAAGTTACCCATCTGTCATCCTTAAGTGACAAAAAACTCTTAGTTAATTGTTTCTAATATATATTTTTTCGTCTGTCAACGAACTTGCCCCTAAAATTTAAGTAAATTACCCACCCTGTCACCCGTAAGTGACAAAAACTCTTCGTTAAATGCTTCTCTGATTATTTCGTCTGTCATCGAAATTGCACCTAAATTTGAAGTAAATTACCCTCCCCGCCACCCGTAAGTGAAAAAAAAATCTTTGTTAATTCTTTCTCCGAATTTTTCGTCTATCAGCGAAATTTTCACTAAAGTTAAAGTAAATTACCCACCTTGTCACCCGTAAATGTGAAAAAACAAAATGTTCCTCTGAATTATTCGTACGTCATAGGACCCTGCAGTTTTCCGTCCATCGTGAGACTAAACTTTTATTTCCTTCTAATAGACATATGGAGGATATACTTAAAAAAACTACACGCATCAAGGATCAAGTCCAACCTTGATCCATTGTGAGTATGTTAGAATGCACGTGTCTTACGTCCGCATGCGCGCGGATTGGTACATAAATATTAAATACGTGTATATGAATGGAATGCAATTATTTGAAACTTTATTTAAAAACCATGATTTTATTATCCCGTTGCAACGCACGGGCCCTTTTGATAGCCTATTGTAAATATGCATGCTATATTGTCATTCTTGGGGTATATAATATTGGTAAATGCACTGATATTATAAATTAGGACAATATTATACACAATACTAATTAGGACTTACGGGTGTGCAACGTTTACATACGCCAGTAATAATAGCACGAACGTACGGCGTAGATAAATATCGAACGCCACTAATACTCCAAGTACCACCGACGGCTGAAAATTAAAACACCACAACTAGCACGGACCATTGCAGCACGTCCTAGACTCAACGTCACTGGTCTCGGCATTACTACTGGCATTGGCACGGGTCGCCGCTAAAGAGGGCACGTTTGTGGCGTCGGTTTCCATTGCCGGTAGTAACCGTTACCACCGGCGTCATACTATCGGCGTCTCGGCTCCGCGTCAGTGACTACTTTTTTCAAACATGCCGGTAGTACTAGGTTTTTTCTTACTAGTGCGCTAATGTCCGAGCCGTCTTCTTCATTGTGTTTCCATTGGCAGAAGACTAGGCAGACGTCACAACAGCCCTGACCGACTGCCGTTCACGCTCGTGGCACAACTGCTCGGTCTCTTCCACCTGGCGGCGACGATCGACCACGAACGTGTTTTCCACCCCACCCGTTGAGCTGGGCCAAGCGGCCGGACTCCTACAACCCCACTTTAAGGGCTTCTTTGATTCAAAGGAATTCTATAGGGTTTTTGGAGGATTGAGATCCTTAGTAATTTTTTCTACATTGGTCCTTTGATTCATAGGATTGGATCCCATAGGATTTTTTCCTATGGAATCTTTTGTACTACATTTCATAGGAAATCTAACATCCACTTCAACCTCTTTTTACAATTCCTTTGTTTTTCCTGTGTCATCAAACACTCCTTGCAAATCCTATAGGGTTCAAATGGACATGCCACTCCAACCCTATACTTTTCCTATTCCAGCGTTTTCAAAATCCTACGAATCAAAGAGGCCCTAAGGAGCTGGTAGATGATCCGACGCCGGCGTAGGCGGAGTTCTCTGCGCTGGTCCTGGACCTGCCGATGGCCCATGCCAGCGCGACGTCCGACCTCATGAAGAATGCCCGCGCTGCGCCGCTCCCGGTGCGCCTCCTCGGAGGTTGCCCAGAGACCGCCGCCATCGTGGAGGAGGAGGTACCGCCGTCACCACCACCGAGGTAGTAGGAGAAGCAACTGCGAGCATTGGTAATCAACGGGAAGGTTGCCTCCTCCTTCTTGACAGCGATATGACTTGAGGACCGCAAAAAAAAACTTTATCCTCATAATTTTGAAGTACCCCTCCTCACTTTGCACTAAGTTTTAATGTACAACGTACACTATGAATGGTATTAGGTGAACTACCAATGCTTTCAGTTATGATCAAGTTCACATGCTCACCTCACGACAGGCATATATCATGTCCACAATTCCTCAGCAATGCTACTACAAAACCCATGGCCTCGTGATGTCGCCTACCTTGTGGCCTTGTTGGTGACGAGATTCATTACATTAGAAGAAAGAAAAGGCAAGCTAGCTAGGAACATGAGGCACCAGGAAATTCTCACCTATAGAATTCTAGTGTTGAGTTACACTTCTCCGTGGGACGCATGCTTACAAAGAGCTCGGCGTCCCTGTGTCTTCTAGAGCGAACGAGTGGTCAACTCAATACTAGAATTATGTAGGTGGGAATTTTCTGATGCCTCCGGTTCCTAGCTAGCTTACTTCTTCTTTCTTCTATGTAATGAATCTCGTCACCAACAAGGCCAGAAGGTAGGCAACATAAAGGGCGTGTTCGGGAGCCCTCCCGCTCCTCAACTCCTCGACTCCAGGTCGGGAGTGCAGCCGAACGATCCAAATCCTGGTTATGGACGAGAGAAGCTGGCTATCGGCGCAGTGCAAATTCGTCGGAGTCGTGGAGTTGGAAAACCCGAGCTCTCCAAAAACTGGGAAGCGGGAGTTAGGGAAATTACGCTGAGACTGCCACCGCCAAGTCATTTGATGAACCGGTACGAGGGAACATGCGAGCGACCGAGGCCGAGCGAACAGAGGGCCGGCCCAATCGATCCCCTCTCGTCCTCCTCCCTCCATTCCCCTGGTCCTCCTCCCCGCAGAAAACCTAGCCGCCGCAAGGAGCAGACCGAGCTCCTCCGCAAGTCGCCGTCCGCCGCCACCCCACCGGAGCGGCAGGAGGAAGGGGGCGGAGCACAGGAGGAAGGGGGCGGACGCGCTGGAGCGGCAGGAGGAAGGTTGCTGGACGAACCCGAGCGGCGGGTCTGCGAGCTCGCGCCAACCGTGCTGCAGGAGATGGCGCAGGCCGGCGCCGTGGTCTGCCTGCTCCGTCGTCGTCTCCAATCCAGATGGGATCGGCTGATGCTAATTTCCTTCCTTGTTGGGTTGAAAGCCCATGGTGATTCCCTCCCGAGCCGGGCCACATCAAAGCCAAATGGGCCAAAATTGCTCACTCTGGGCTTCCAGCCTTTTTAGTACGCTCAGGAGAGAAGCTGCCCAGCCGAACGGATCGCTAACTCCTGGCGATTTGGAGAGAAGCTGGCAGCTGGTTACGGGCGACGGAGTTGAGGAGTTTCCAGCCACAGAGGGCTACCGAACACGCCCAAAGTGGCCATGGGTAGTTTCGTTGTATAGAGAACAGATAGAAAAATCCCCGGCATTTTGAGTGCTTGGTACAGAAGCATTTCGTGGTAGTTTCGTTGTACAACGCTGAAATCGAGAGCTCCTATTCCGCATCTTCAGCGCCGGAAAAGAGAGCGCGCCCAAACAGGCCGCGGCCCAGCAACGCGAGCTCACTGGTCTGCACCCGCATGCTCCAGCTGCTCGGCCGCTAGTTTCGCAGTCTAGTTTTTGTTTTTGTTTTTTGTGTTCTCTGTTTGGTAGAAAAACCAACCCGTACTTTAATACTTTTGAAACAAATTGTGAAATCAAAAAATTTTATGGATTTTATAAAATAGTTCATCCCTTTGATAAAACTTTACAAATTTTGAAAAATATTGTGATTTCGAAAAAAATTCACAACAAATGAAAATTTTGACAAAATTAAGAAAAGTTCATCGATTTTGAAAATCATCATTTTTGAAGAAAATTTCATCGCTTTTGAAAAGAAGTCACGGAACTGAAAAAAGCTCATCAATTTTGAAAAAAATTCATCAATTTTGAAATAAAATCATCACTTTTGAAAAAAAGTTCACGAATTAAAAAAGTGCACGCATTTAAGGAAAACGAAAATGAAAACAAAATAGTAAAAGAAAAAAGAAGATAAAAAGAAAAAGGAAAGCCGAACAAAACCATCCCAAAAAAGGTGAAAAAGAAAAACTGGATGGAAGCTTCCAAAACTGGACTGGAAGCTGCCCAATACCAGGGACCAAACTCCACTCAATACCTTTAAATGGGTCGGCCCGTACAGAAAACGATCGGGGGAGGGGGGGGGGGGGGGGGTATGCGCTGGTTAGCTGACGTACAAAAAAAAGGAACAAAGGCCGGTTTGGTTGATATATGGATTGTGACCGGCATAATCGGCCTGTCCCAATTAAATGGAAGGCGGCGTTATGGTCCGGGAATTTTCTTCTATCGTCCCTAGTTTACTAATAGCCAGGTTAAAAAAGGTATACCGGCGGTCGTCCCCTTCCGCGCTATAACACCCACAAGGGGAAAAAGGCACCCCCAGCGGCGAGTAAAGCAACTTGACTGGACTGACTGATATGCATTGCAGACGTAAACGTCGCATCGCCGACCATAATTCCTCACATATGGAATCCTTGTTTGTCCGTGAATGCAGTCATGCTCTTCATTTTTCCCCTTATATGTCCAGTCACTTGCATATGATTGGTGGAGATGAAGAGAGAGAGAGAGAAGAAAGCATCAAGATAGAGAAAAGGTGGTCTGGGGTAGGTTGCGTCTTACGTGGCAGACTAACCGGACGCGTTTGTGAGCCTTCATATCCATTTCAGATTTGGTATCCATATGAGGGTTCGCAGACAGTCCAGACGCATAAGGATGATACGAGGAATCCAATTATGTCGTCTTTTTTCTTCTCTCGCATGTCTGATCACTGACCGGATGCGTCCATGAAATTTGAGAAGGCCTATAGAAAGTATAGATGCTCTAATGCATGTGATTTCATCCTCTTTATGTTCGTTGGTAGCTTCTTTAAATATAAACTCAAACACATGTTCTGATCTCAAATTCTCGTAATTAGAAGATACCCCATCCATGTCACAATGCATGTCTTCGTTCATATAAGCACAATCTTCGAGATTTATCTTTGACTACTACTATAGTACTTAAGCATAACACAAGAAACTTACTCCCTCAGCTTGCAAAAAACGTCTTATATTATAAGACGGAGGGAGTATCATATTATGAATATGTCTTCTGAAACAAATACAAGTAGTTTCCGATATTATACATGAAACAGGTTCATGACACACTATTTCATTTAGAGTACTGATTTTCTTTGCCAAAGTCGCCCCAAAACCGAATCAGCCCAATTATCAATTACAAGCAGAACGCGCGTGCGTTGCTACGGGCTATCCGTTATGATATTTTCAATATGCAGGCTCAACATAAAAACCATAGCCCACGACACACCCTTCATTTTTTTTCATCACAGCAGGACATTTCTTGCTAGAGCCTCCTCCCTTAAAACCGGATGACGCACACCTCACCTTCGTCATGCGTTTTAACAGAGACATAATTTCATATTTATAATATAATAAAGTGGGTTAAAATAATATATACTATTGACACGAAACAACAAATAACTATAGAGATCATTCTCAAAGGTCCACTCAGCTTTGCAAATGCACACTAACGTGGAAGACAAGTGACATCTTGAACGTATTCCTAGTCATAATTAAGCTCTATATCCAGCCGACATATCATTCATTGCTAGAAGGGATAATTGTTGTTCTTCTCTTCCGTGTTCTTCCCTACATCTTCTAAGCATAGCCTCTTCGCCAACCCGTTTCGTTGTTATCAATTATTAGCACCAGTCAACATCAGTGTATTTATCAGCAACGCTTTATCTTTATCTTTCTCCTTCCCCGCCAGGTTTGGTTCTTATTCCTACTTATTTTCTAGAATACTCTTTTTTTATTGTTTTGCTTCATTTTTTGGAACCTTCATTTCCTCTCCAACATCGTGGATCACTTGGTTGCTTTAGTTTTTTCCTTTGTATTATTGGAACACACTTTCTTTCTACTATAGCATGAACCATCTGGCCAAATTTGTGTCGTGTTGTCTTCACCCGCGAATGCTTCGGTAACCGACAGCGTATGGAATCCTGTAGAGCATGACCGTCATCCATCTTGGTGAACACTACGTCGCCCATGTTGCAAGCGCATGGTGGTTGTTGCCTTTGTTAGCAAATGGTGCTCGGGCATGTGGGTGCGAGTCTTTTGATCGTCCTTGACCATGAGCGCTTTTAGAATGGGCATGTCGCTAAGAGCCTGTTGACCGGCCTTGACCTTGAGCGCTTTCAAAATGATTCAGCGTGATTAATTCATTTCGTAATTAATTAATCAATTACACAAATAATGAATGGCCCATATAATCCTATGCATGCTAATTAACTATGAGTTAAATTCATTAATTATCCGCCTAATTGGGAAAAAATCACTACTTTTAAATATCTATAGGAATAATTAATTGTCTATCTAATTAATTAATTGTATTAATGATTCGATTTCCAAACTGATTTGGTGCAAAAAAATAATAATTCTAGTTAAATGGCCTAATTGATTGCATACATAATTAACTGTCTATTTAATTAATTACATTGATGGTTTATTTTCTGAATGGATTCGCTCGATTTACAATTTTTTTTGCATGAATGGCTGCTAAGAGCGACGACGACGACTACCGAGTATAGTAGGACATATTTTCATAACGGATTTTTTTTACATTTGAATGGACACACTTGACTTTAGAATGTAGCTTGTGTGGCTCTCTGTATGACTGACAAAAATATAATATGACCGTGTCTACGAAAGCGTGTACATAGCGGTCGACGACCCTCCTTTTGCCATAGCCATCCTCGATGCCATGATCCACACACTGTCATTCTCGAGCATCACGTCGGCGTCAAGCTTGGCAACGACATCCTTAATGGTGTCGCGCACGATGTCCCTCTACAGAGGCGCACAGATGTGTACACTCATAACGAAAAATATATGTTATTTCTATTATATTAGGAAACTTTTGATTGTCAGTTAATAGTAGAGATATTGAGAAAAATAAATGGCATAGTGCACGGGATTAACGATTTGTTATTTAAGATTATCTAATTTTGTTTTGGAAGGTTATCGAGAAAAAATAATTATGTTTGTCTTTAGGAAGGTGATCTTACATATATGGTGTGATTTCTGAATTCTTAATTACTTATAATTTAAGTGATTGAATTAAAGCAATATCTTCTAAAGCAAATACGAAACAAGATCTCTCCCTTTAATGGGATTTGATATATTTAATGAGACGGAGAAAATTTAGTGGAAAGGGGTGGTGGGAGGTGAGACAAAAAAAACAGACGAAGAAAAGCAAGACGAAAATAAACAGTGGAAGGGAGGCTACCAACTCCCACTTGAGGAGTAGACATTTTAAATCTCAATAATAAATCTTTGTGGTTAACACAAAATTAACGAATATAAAAGGATGGCATATGAAGAACTATGAAATCATCCTCACTTTAATATTAGGTAAAGATGCATGGTTTTTTTTTCTGGTTTTTTGTCCATCGGTTCTTTGAGGGAATAGAAAAAACCGACGGGGAGGACAGATTGATTGTGGAAGGGGAGCTAGAAGGAACGAACGATTGTTGATTTGTTTTATCCATTGTTAGAAGGGAAGGGTGGTCGAGCATGGCTGATTGTTTTTGTATATGGAAAGTCTTGATTGTTGTTTTATGTGCTTGTTTTCTATATGGGAAGTTTAGATTATTAATTTGTGTTATCCATCGTTAGAAGGAATGGGTGGTCGAGCATGGTTGATTGATTTTAAATAAAGAAAGTATTGATTGTTGTTTTATTTTGATGGCCTTCGATTCGTGGGGTGGGGGTACGTAGCGACGAAACGACGTACCAACTGCTCCATTAGGAGTAGAGATTGCCATATTGCCATATTTCTGAGTATATGGAGTTATCATATAGTGAATTGATTGATTACCATAATTGCCATATTGCCATATTAGAGATTTTCGTGAGTTTATGGCCTTACCATATGTGAATTGGTAAGGAAAGTTCCGATTTGACAGATTTTTGCAAGTTATTTTATCGGAATGTTAATTAATGTAATTTGGTGATGTATGGAAATACTAATTAATGCGATTGAGCAACTTATGGTAAGATTAATTAATTCAGATTTGATCTATAAAGATTCATTACAAATTAATCTTGATTGATTATTTCACATAAATACGTTACTAAATATATGACGACGGAAGGAGGGACGAAAAAAAACCCAGACAAATGTGGGAGGGAAGACGTAAAAAACCTAGAAAAGAAGCTACCAACTCCCCCTTTAGGAGTAGAGATGACCAAAGCCTCACAAGACACCACATATTATTTCAACAAAACAGTAGCACTGGCACACCTTGTCACACTGTTTCTTTCTTAGCAAACAATATCACTTTACCACTTTGTTGGTTAAATGAACAAATCACATCATATAAAAAGGAACTAAGCAATAATGATTTTTATAAAAAAACTGAAAATCACATCAAAGATCATTTGGTTTCCTCTACGTCCATATTTTGCATATTTTCGTAGTCTCTCTTCGAACTGCAGTCCTTTTCTTAAGGACTACCCATGGGACATTCTGAACCTGGCCGGGCCAGTTGCCACTGGGTTCGCCTCACATTTACAAGAACCTATAGAGCAGGGAGCAAACCATATTTTACATTGAATCTTTTTTTTTCGAAACGGAGGCAAAAGTTTTGCCTCATCGATTAATTAAGAAGAAGAGAATTGCCCAGTTAATCAATGGAAAACCGGGCGAAAACCGATACATATCGACCACATGCGGACTACTCGCAAAAAAAGAAACTCCATGACGTCGCGGTCAACCCGACAAACATGCATAACACGCAACAACCACAAACCCTCACAGATCGATGTCGCAAAGAAACCCTCAACGAAACCAAGGTTGAATACGCCGGACGCCACCAAATCCACGGATGCGAGTCAATCAGAGATGGATGACGAAGAGACTGAGTATCCTCCATTAAGCAACCGCGGACGCCTTAGCAATGACGCCACTCTTCTTGCCTATGCTCCTGAGAGCCTTCTTCACCTTCTTGATTTTGCCCGTAGAAACCCCCTCCGCTAGGAGGCCGGCAATCGTCTTGGCAGACCCAGGAGAAGCTGCATCCAAGCTGGCGAGCAAACGGCCAAGCTTTTTCGCGAACACTGCCTCATCAATACGTGCCAACATAGCGTCACGGTCAAAGATGGGAGACCGGAGGGGCTTCAACACCTCAGAGTTAGGTGCCAAAGCACCTACCACATCAACCTCAGCACCCACAGACGCCACCTCGCCAACAACCTCAGGTGAGAGAGCAATAGTAGCAGCCAAACCTCCACGGTCCACAAAGGCGAGCAGCTCACTCGGTTCCGACGACGACGATGAGGTCGCAGTCGGCATCGCCAAGTCCCCTCCAAGCAACCCCATCTCCTCATGAAGCACCATTGAAATAGGCGAAGTGGGCTCCCCACAAAACTTCTGCAGCTCAGGCATAATCTGCAGCACCGGAGCCACGACCTCGACAACGGTTTCACTCTTAGAAGCAATCGACACGACAGGCAGCGGCAACCGACAGGATGTAGCACGAGGGGAAAGATCTCCATACATGCCAGCTTCCTCATCGACATAACCAACCTGAATCTCGGGCAGCAGGGACACATCGGACACAGCCCCAATCTGAAGCTCGGGCAGCGAAGACACATTCGACACCACCTCTAGTTTGGCAAGAGCGGCCTCCGCCCTCCCCAAAACACTCCCGACTCGCGCAAGGCATTCGCGAAGCTCAGTGCGAAGCATCTCGGTCTCCTCCACCAACTCGACTTGCTGAGCCGAGATAGACTGGAACTGCACATCTATCATGGAGACATCACCGGTGGATGCAGGCGATGGAGCATGACATTGGAGCGGCGAAGCTGGATGGACAGGCTTCTTAGCACGACAAAAGCGGGCAATATGTCCAGAACGAAGGCAGTTTGTGCATCTGATTGGATCCCTGCAAGAGCGTGCACGGTGACCTCGGCAGAGGCAACGGAAACACCTGTCTCTCAACCATGCCGGAGGAGAACGCCACAAATTGATGGAAGGGCGACAGAAAGCTGTAGGAGGTGGCGAGCGGCGCCCCTTTGAGACGGTGTGCCATCCCCCAAGCTCAGACTCGAGAACTGCCTCATCACGATGGAAGCATCCACGTCAATCCCCCCAACCCGGGTGCACGGGCGAGACTGATCGATCGCCTCCAGCAACATCACGCGGCGCAGGAGCAGTGAGTGCAGGAGGTTGGCCGACGGGTAGACAGGGGCGTCCAGCAGGCGGCGAAGCAATGGGATCCAGGCCCGCTTGGGAACGAGCCTTCCGCCCTCCTATGGTCGGGTCCGACCTGCGGCAAGCAAGGACAGTCGCAGCCAGTGCAGCGGCGGCGAGCGGTGGTGCCGGAGGGTCCATGGGCGCGGGCTCGGAGGGGAGCGAGCTTGGTGGTGAGGGACGCGTGAATCTTAATCTCCACTATGGCCGAAGCTTCTATTACGTTCACATGCCTTAGGTGTCGTGTGGGACCACATATGACGTACCACTCCTCACTTTGCACTAAGCTTTAATGTACACCGTACACTACATAATGTTTTAGATGAACTACCAATGCTTTTAGTTATGATCACGTTCACATGCTCGCCTCACGGTAGGCATATATCATGGAAACCCAGAGCCTCTACAATACTACACTAGGAAAATATGGAGCGAAGTGGTGGTGATGTCGCCCAGTACCTTATTGGTGACGAGATTCATTAGATTGGAAGAAAGAAAAACAAGCTAACTAGGAACATGAGGCACCAGGAAATTCTCACGTCCCGAATTCTACAGTTCAGTTACACTTGGCCGTGAGAGACGTGCTTACATAGAGCTCGCCGTCCGTGTTTTGGGAGTTTCTTGAGCGAGGGAGTCGTAATACGCAAGAGTTTAAGGAACAGCTGGTGCAATTGTCGGCCAAACACCTGTGTGGGAACAGTAACAAGGACTCAAGGTTGATGCATCTGAGTAATACATGCGTTCTGCATCAAATACTCATAAGAAGCGCATTTTCCTGCCATTAAGACCTTTTGCCCTCTGACAACATGGGTCCTCAGCCTGCCAATTACTCCCTCCGTCCGGGTTTATTAGGCCCAAAGACCACTTTGCTAGGACCAAGGCAGTGCTATAAAGCAGCGCTTGAAAATTAGAGCTGGAATTGGCCAATTAGAAGGCTCTTTTCTAGCATAAAGTAGATGCTAAATTAATGACCAGCAGCAGCTTACATGCGCATGCAAACGTAATAAACAACCGGCGCAGGAAACAAGGCACTACCGCGGGCGGGTTGCAGGCAAACGACCGCATGCACTGGCTTGCATGCACGGTCCATAACTGCACACTCGGTTAACAAGGCACTGCATAGGAATAGGGAACGAGCAAATGCTGCGATTGGACCAGGTTTAGCGTGCGGGCCTTACAATTCCGGACGGGGCTTTGTGGCCAGGAGGCCATTTAAACCCGGACGGAGGGAGTAGTACCCACTTTCATTCTCGTCATCTATGAATTTACTCAACCTGGAACGACGATGCACAAAAGCACAGTGGTTCGGCAGTTACTTTTTCGATCAATAAAATGCCGAGTTTTTATATGTGACTATATTTTGGTATTAGTCCTGTTCTACACGGTTCCCGCAAAAAAGTTGCGTTGTACCCCGCAAAAGAAAAGTTGCGTTGTTATCCGGAACAGAGAAAAAACATTTGTTTTTAGTTTTGTTACACCGCCGAAATTCCTTTTTTTTTTACAACAGAGCCGAAATTGCTAGTTAGCCGCAGGACGTAAAAAGGAACAAAGACTGGCTTTTTTGAACACAGTACAGACGCAAACGCTCATATACACGCGCATACACTCACCCCTTATGAACGCACACACGCACACCCTACCCCTATGAGCACCTCCGAGAGACTGAGCCGGCATATCATCTTGAAATTTACGAAGTCACCGTAGGCACCTCGTCGTCGACGGGAACATCTCCTTCCACTGAATGCGCATCGCCGGAAATCCTGAAATAATTCCAGGAATAAATGCAAGCACCAGGATTTGAACCCTGGTGGGCTGGGGATACCACAGTCCCTCTAACCATCCAACCACAGGTTGGTTCGCAACAAAGACTGGCTTGGTAGACGTGAATTGTGGCTAGCATAATCGAGAGAAATATACACCAGATGTCACTAAACTTGCGCTGGAACTCATAGTCCCTTTGCTTCCAAATACCGAAAATACGGTTTCTAAACTTGTCTCATGGGTTCATGTATGGTCCCTGATAAGATTTTAGCTACGTACTTTCTGAGTTGGCGTTGGTCAAGTGGTACACAGTAGCTTTGATTGAAACGCTCCTTGAACTGCTGGAATACGTTAAGACTCGAGTTTGTTTTTTTTTTTTTGCAAATTTACCACAATTAAAACCCAGCCCTCGCCTGGCCAGACCGCAACAGCTCGCTCGAACCAGCTTCTTCTCCCTGCCTTCTCCCCCTCGCTCTCTCCTCCTAACCCTTGGTCCCAAATCCGTCGCCGGCTACCACAATGATTGCCGTCACCAGCCAGCCGCTGGCCGCGTCGTCCTCATGTCTTCTTCGAGCTCCATCCAGTTTGGATTCCATGCCCGCTCAGTGTCCGTGCCTTTGATCGATTGCCGCAACCGTGGCGACGATGTGAGGTTATTCGCTCCAGGACTGATGAGCATGGGTTGGGTGTTCTACAAGTGCAGCAAGCACTCTGTAAGTGTGTCATGTGTCAGATTCATGCCCTGGTTGGTGATGCCATGGTGGCTATGGAGCTCATGTGTGCTCGATAGTTTCATTTTAGCTGTTGATGCCTATTTTATTATGGAGTGTTCATGCATAATATGTTCAATAGTTTCATGCCTAGTTGCTTTGTTTGCTCTGTTGATTTGTTTCATGCCATGGTGGCTATGTAGCTTCTGTATTACGTTCACATGCCTTGGGTGTCGTGTGGGGCCACATCTGAGGTACCACTCCTCACTTTGCACTAAGCTTTAATGTACATCGTACACTACATATGGATTTAGGCGAACTACCAATGCTTTCAATTATAATCACATTCACATGCTCGCCTCACGGCAGGCATATATCATGGCCACCGTTCCTAAGCAATGCTACTACAAAATCCATGGCCTCTACCATACTTCACTAGGAAAATATGGAGCGAAGTGATGATGATGTCGCCCAGTACCTTATTTTGTTGGTGATGAGATTCATTAGATTAGAAGAAAGAGAAAAGCAAAGCTAGCTCGGAACATGAGTCAGCAGGAAATTCCTATATATAGCGAACTCTAGAGTACAATTACAATTGGCCGTGGGATCAGGAAACTTGCGCTGGAACTCTAGAGTACAATCACATGCCTTGTGCTTACAAGGAGCTCGGCGTCCGTGCAATAAGAACTTCCAGAGCAAGTGAGCGGTCACAGACTCGTATGCCAGGACGAAGGAACAATGGCTGCTGTGGAGTACCTGCTCGCGAGGTAAACACTTGCGTGGGAACACTGTCAAGGTTGATGGATCTGAATAATAAACGTGTTCTGCATCAAATACTAATAAGAATTTTGTTGCCACTTTTGACCTTTTGCCCTCTTACAACATGGATCAACACCCTACTAGTTACATACTCCCTTCGGTCCTTTTTAGTCTGCATATAACTTTTATCCGGAGTCAAATTATCTCTACTTTGACCAAACTTATAAAAAAAAGGTATCAACATTTAGAATGTCAAATCAATATTGTTAGATTCGTTATGAAATGTAGTTTCATAGTATATATATTTGGTATTGTCGATGTTGATATTTCTAAATATAAATTTGGTTAAAGTTTGTACTGTTTGACTTGACACAAATCTAATATGCGGAGTAAAAAGGACCGGAGGGAGTACTTTCTGTTAAACAAACTATCTTGCACCGGTGGACCAGACTTGAGTATCAAGTTAGGATAGAGATAGATATTATTCATGTATAGGTTTAAACCTCTTCTTCTCTCTTATCTCTATCCTCTCCCGCATGTATCTCTGTACCGGTTGTATCTAAACCAACCGATGGTTGTAATCCCTACGAGATCCCAAGTCTCGGTCTAATCAATATATAACATGCGGGCACCCATGTATGGGTGTTGAGACGCTTCATACAATTCTAATATGGTATACAGAGCCTCCCTCTTCCCCAGCATCTAGTGATCATCCCCTCCTCTCGCCACCGCACCCTATCGTCCACAGTTCATCCTCCAAACCGTGTCCACCATGTCTAGCTCCAGCCAAGCTCCCTCCACCGGCCTGAACAACACCATCTCCGAACCTCTTACCCGAACAAACTACATCCTATGGCGAGCCCAAGCTCGCTCCCAGATCATGGGAGCGGGGCTATATGGGTATGTCGATCAGACCATTTCCGAACCAACCAAGACGATCACCACCAAAAACTCAGACGGGAAGGACCAGGTGGTTCCTAATCCCGCATATACACCCTGGCTGATTCAAGATCAGCAAATTGTGGCATATCTCCTCCGCAATCTATCAAAAGAGGTACTAGTTCAAGTCGCCTCATTAGAAACCTCCCATGCCATCTGGTCAGCCCTAGCCAATATGTTCTCTGCCCAGTCTAGATCGCGTGTAAACAATTGCCGTAGTGCCCTCTCCAATGCTCAAAAAGGAACCCAAACCGCCACTGCTTTCTTTGGCCAGATGCGTTCGCTTTCTGATGAACTTGCAGCAGCGGGGAAACCCATATCAGAGGAAGAACTCCTCTCTTTCATTGTTGCCGGGCTAGATATGGATTATCAGCCTTTGATCTCTGCTCTTGACGTCCGAACAGAGCCACTTTCTGTAGATGAGCTATTCGGCATGGTTTCTAACTTCGACCAGAGAGTCGAGATGTTTCATGGCACAGGTGCTGGCGCGTTCAAATCTTCTGCAAACGCTGCTACCAGAGGGCGTGGTGGCTCTTACCGCAACTCTCCTAGGTACGGAGGTGCGGGAGGATCACGCAACGGAAACAACACAGGGGGTGGTGGCCCTCACAACTCCAACAACGCCGGCTCCTACAACAACAACGCCGGCTACGGAAACGGGGGAGGTGGTGGCGGCGTCCACTACCAGAACTCCGGCTACAACAACAACAACTCCCGGCGCCCCTTCCACTCCAACAACAGGGGTCGCCAGGGAGGCTACGGTGGTGCGTTTCAAGGCTATGGCGAGTACGAGAACAAATGTCAAATCCGCAAGAAGAACAACCACATTGCAAAAGATTGTGACTGGCGCTATGCCGAGAGCAATTCTCAACGCAAGAAGGTTGCCGCTGTCGCCGACACCTCTTCATATGGTGTGGACACAAACTGGTATGCGGATACCCGTGCCACCGACCACATCACTCACGAGCTTGAGAAAGTAACAATGCACGAGAAGTACCGTGGCCATGATCAAGTCCACAATGCCAACAGTGAAGGTATGCAAATAGATCATGTTGGTCATTCAATTATCAAAACCCCATACCGTGATATTCATCTCAAAAATGTCTTGCATGTTCCACACACATCAAAGAATCTTCTTTCCGTACATCGCATAGCCATTGACAATAAAGTGTTTCTTGAGTTTCACCCATATTTCTTTTTGATAAAGTATCAGGTCACGAAGAGAACTCTCTACAGAGGTAGATGCGTGCATGGGCTCTATCCTCTGATCCCTCAATTTAGGCGGTTCAATAAACAAGTGTGCGGTGTCATCAAACTCTCCCCGGAACGGTGGCATGCACGCTTAGGACATCCATCTTTTGTTATTGTTCAACAAGTGCTTAGAAATAATCAGCTCCCGTGTGTTGGTGAGCATAGTCTCGAAACTATATGTGATTCTTGTCAAAAAGCAAAATCTCATCAATTACCATATCCTATTTCCACTAGTATTTCTACAAAAGCTTTGCAACTTGTGTTTTCTGATGTGTGGGGGCCGGCTCCTACCTCTGTTGGTAGGCATTCATATTATGTCAGTTTCATTGATGATTACAGTAAATTTACTTGGATTTACCTTCTCAAAAAACGTTCTGACGTTTTCCAAGTTTTCAAAAAAATTCAAGCACTTGTTGAACGCCAATTTGACACCAAAATTCTTGCCATCCAATCTGATTGGGGTGGTGAGTATGAGAAATTAGACTCGTTTTTTCAAACTCTTGGAGTTTCTCATCATGTTTCCTGTCCACACGCACACCAACAAAATGGTTCTGCCGAGCGAAAACATAGGCATATTGTGGAAGTAGGCCTTGCCCTCCTTGCTGGCGCATCCATGCCTCTCAAGTTTTGGGATGAGGCTTTTCTCACAGCCGTTCATCTCATCAATATGCTTCCTAGCCATGTCATTAACAATGAAACACCCATGCAAAGACTTCTCCACACTAGACCAAATTATGCATCCCTTCATGTGTTTGGTTGTGCGTGTTGGCCAAATCTTCGCCCCTACAACACTCGCAAACTCATGTTCCGCTCTAAGCAATGTGTGTTCCTCGGTTATAGTGCTCAACACAAGGGTGTTAAATGTCTTGACGTACCCATGGGCAGAGTCTATATTTCTAGGGATGTTGTTTTTGATGAAACAATTTTTCCTTTTGCTCATCTTCATCCCAATGCCGGTGCCCTTCTTCGTCGAGAAATACTACTCCTTCCATCTCATTTATCCGGTATACATTCAGGTGATGATAATTGTAATGATCTCATGACTAACCCTTCTAATGGTGCAACTGAGATCTGTGATGTTACAGGACACGATAAAGCAACAGCAGAAAAAAATCCGGCTACAAATGGTGCAGAACTCCCCTCATATTTCATGTGTCCCCCAAGCTTGGACAGCCCTGACACGGAATCCTCTCCGGGATCTGCGCCGTCAGCGCCGACGTGATCCACTCCCTGTCAGAAGGACAGGGGTAGCGGGCCAGCGGTGCTGCACCCATCCGCGCCCGACACGCGACCGCCTGCGGCCCCAACCGCTCCTGTGGGCGTGCTGCGCCAATCAGCGCTGGGAGACCATCTCGCCCAGCCGACCGCCCGGTTCCCCCCTGGGTCGCGAGTCTACACGAGGCGGGTCCCTTGTACAGCAGCACCCGGATCTTCTGCGCCCGGTTCGCCGCCTGCATCATCACCCGCAGCCACAAACGATCCCGTGGGCGAATCTGAGGCAGAATCGGCCTCAGGATTAACTCCCCAGGAGCGGCAGTCTCCTCGATCTTCTGTAACTGGATCCGGTGCGGCCCATTTGCAGCAACCGCCTGTCACTCCGCCACGAACAAGACTTCAAGCGGGGGTAATTCAGCCTATCAATTATAAAGTCAAATATGGTTTAAATTGCTCCACAGGTGAACCTAGTACATTTCGTGAAGCACAAGGAGACCCCAAGTGGGAAAAGGCCATGGAAGAGGAGTTTCAGGCACTTCAGAAAAATAAAACTTGGCACTTGGTGCCCTCCCATCAAGGTAACAATTTGATAGACTGCAGGTGGGTTTATAGAATAAAGAGAAAATCTGATGGCACAATAGATCGTTATAAAGCTAGACTTGTTGCAAAAGGGTTCAAGCAAAGGTATGGAATAGATTATGAGGATACTTTCGGTCCAGTGGTGAAAGCTGCTACTATTTGTCTTGTTCTGTCTATTGTTGTTTTCAGAGGATGGAGTCTCAGGCAGCTAGATGTGCAGAATGCGTTTCTTCATGGTGTTCTGGAAGAGGAAGTGTACATGAAGCAACCTCCTGGTTTTGAGGATAAGAATAAACCTTTTCATGTGTGCAGGCCTGACAAATCTCTGTATGGATTAAAGCAAGCTCCCAGGGCATGGTACTCTCGCTTGAGTTCTAAACTGCAAACACTTGGTTTTGTTCCCTCTAGATCTGACACATCATTGTTCATCTATAATAAAGCAAAAACATCCATATTTGTGCTCATTTATGTTGATGATATTATTGTGACAAGTTCCTCAAATGAAGCTGTGACAGCTCTGCTAAAAGACTTGAACTCTGAGTTTGCTCTTAAGGATTTGGGAAATTTACATTTCTTCCTTGGTATTGAAGTTAGAAGAAATAAGGAAGGTAGTCTACATCTTTCTCAGGAGAAGTATGCAACAGATCTATTAAAGAGAGTGGGCTTGCAAGGATGTAAACCATCTTCAACCCCATTGTCTAGTACAGAAAAATTGTCATTGGCAGAAGGAAATCTCTTGGATTAAGAGGATGGCACCAGGTATAGAAGCTTAGTAGGAGCACTTCAGTACTTAACACTAACCAGGCCTGATATCTCTTTTGCTGTGAATAAAGTTTGTCAATTTCTTCATGCTCCAACTACAGCACATTGGACAGCTGCAAAACGCATACTTAGATATGTGAAGGATACCTTGAGTGTTGGTCTAACCTTTAATAAATCTTCTTCCACACTTGTCAGTGCTTTCTCTGATTCTGACTGGGCAGGATGTGTTGATGACCGACGGTCAACGGGGGGTTTTGCAGTGTTCTTTGGGCCTAATCTTATATCATGGTGTGCAAAGAAATAGGCTACAGTATCAAGATCAAGTACGGAAGCAGAATACAAAGCATTGGCTAATGCAATGGCTGAAATTATTTGGGTTAAGTCTATGTTAAGAGAACTTGGTATATATCATACACAAACACCTTGTCTTTGGTGTGATAACCTTGGTGCTACATACCTGTCTGCCAATCCAGTGTTTCATGCACGGACAAAACACATTGAGATTGATTATCACTTTGTGAGAGAAAGAGTTGCTAGTAAAGAATTGGAAATTCGGTTTGTTCACTCCAGGGATCAAGTTGCAGATGGTTTTACCAAAGCACTACCTACAAGATTGTTTGAAGGTTTCAAGCGTAATCTAAACTTGGTGAAGTTTTGATTAAGGGAGGATGTTAAACAAACTATCTTGCACCGGTGGACCAGACTTGAGTATCAAGTTAGGATAGAGATAGATATTATTCATGTATAGGTTTAAACCTCTTCTTCTCTCTTATCTCTATCCTCTCCCGCATGTATCTCTGTACCGGTTGCATCTAAACCAACCGATGGTTGTAATCCCTACGAGATCCCAAGTCTCGGTCTAATCAATATATAACATGCGGGCACCCATGTATGGGTGTTGAGACGCTTCATACAATTCTAATACTTTCAATCTCTTCATCTGCTCAACCTAGAACGACGATGCACAAGAGAGCACGGACTGGGATCAGGTGACATGCCTTCAGGCAGTCACGCCATAATATGTGGCTGTACATCTATCAACCAAACAAGACCTAACGTCTCATAATTGCTCAAGTGAAAAAACAATTCAGACTTTAGCTTTTTCAATCATTCGTCAGTAGCAAGGGGCAAACAACAACGATTGGTTTGCCAGAATAAAAACTAGTCCTATATGTTGTACCAATTTGTATACATTCATTTACCTAAATACAATATTTATACATTAAAATCAAGAACTGGCACCCATCAAGCATGCATCAATCAATTCATCAACGCATCCAGCCATGGTCCACATATTAGATAATTGAAATAAATTTCATACTTAGAGCATCTACTACCAGACGTCTCAAACTCCCCTCAAACGTCCGGTCATTGACCGGTCAAAAAAAAACCCGACCCACCGGACTCCTCAAACCGGCCTCAAATGCCCTGGCTGACTGGCACCTCTCATCCAACCCATATCTGGGGCGGATATGAGGCGCACACATACGCGTCCGCCACATGGGACTGCCATTGGGGTCCCACACGAAATCGCTCGAAAACCCAAATGCCGGCGGACATCATCTTAGGGCGGCATGAATGCCGCGTGGCACCGCTCCGGCTCGCCGCCCCAGGGCCAAGTTTGGGTTTTTAAGCTAGTCGGCGGCCCCCAGCCCTAGACACTCCACTTCTCTCCATCTCCGCATCCCTCTCCGTGCCGCCAGCCCGACCCCGCATCTCCCTTTTCGCTCGTCAGACACGACAACCATGGCCCGACGGAGGGTGACCATGTATGCGATGCGGATGCCGAAGCGGCGCCTTGAGCGAATCGTATCCGGACTGCCTCCGGAATAGCCAGAGCGGGACGAGGACGAGGACGAGGAGACCGACGCGAAGGTGGTGGTGGAGCAGCAACAGGAGGGGATGCCGACGCGACCATGGTGAACTAAGTGGAGGAGAACGTCGATGCGGCCATGCATGAGGGCGCGGTGGAGAAGGACATGGATTGGACATGGCAGAGACGGACGTGCCCATGCCACCCCAGATATGGGCTGGGTATGAGGGATGCCGGTCAGTCCGGGCGTCTGAGGCCGGTTTGAGGCGTCCGGTTGGGTCAGGTTTTTTGGACCGGCCAGTGACCGGGCCGTCTGCCCGGGCATTTGGGGGCGGTTTGAAGTGTCCAACTTTAGATTCTCTAAGGATGGAAATATTTCCATTTCTTTAATGGGTGGATTATGGCTGGATCCGTTGATGAATTGGTTGATGCATGCTTGATGGGTGCCAATTCTTGATTTCAATGCATAAATATTGTATTTTCTGAAATGAATGTATACAGATTTGTATAATGGATAGGACTGTAGTTTCTATTCTGGAAAACAGATCATTGGTTTTCGCCCCTTGCTACTGTTGAATGACTGAAAAAGCATCGTTTTTTTTACTTGGGCCATTGTGAGACGTTGAATCTTGTTTGGATGGTAGATGTACAGCTGGCATGTTATGGCGTGACTGCCTGAAGGCATGTCACCTGATTCCAGTCCCAAGAGCATGATGGCATCGTGCTCAACGACCAAAGCAATAACACTTTTGCGGCACTCTTTAAATACTACATTCGCATCCCTGCCCTGGGAGTGTACCCGGCCGCGACACTGACTAGAAGGCATGATGGACGACACTCCAACTGGACCGACCCCTCCAAGGGGCCGGTGTCACTGAGGAAAGGCATGGTTAAGGGGTGCAAGAAAGAAAATAATTTATGAAACACGCTCTCACCCTGCTTTATAAATAAAACATAAACCAAGGTACACGGCCGTATGATATACGGTAGTGATGAGGCCATCCTACAAAGCAGATCCCGAGATAACCAGACAATATATACTACACTGCCGAGAAATAATACATGCATACTTGAAAATGACGCCACGAGTAAGCTCCGCGACAACGTCCTCAGGAAGGGGAACGACGCTAAGCGTCACCACTGCCGAGTCCGAACCAGACTAAGGTCTTCACCTGGAACTCTGACATGGAGTGGATAACCACAACAACGTCCTCAATAGGCGAGCGGCACCCACAAGCGTCGCCTCCATCGGCACAAAGCGTAGAGATTTCACTCGACAACTCACTTGTTTCACCATGAGGCACCCAGGATAACCGCGATGAGCACATGCCTCCAGATCCACATCGGGGCGTCACCACTCTCGACGACAGCAAGTGAGCCCAAGCCACCCATTGGTACACCCCCACGCCACCCACACGATTAGGATACATAGCCACCGCCACCGCCATGGATCACCGCCCTCCGGAGCCGCCGCCCCGGCATTCAAGGCATGAATCACCGCCAAACCAGCCACTTCACAATGCACCAACGACGATAGCAAGAGATAGGCACCCCATCCACTCCTAGCCCGACATCGGCCACTGAATCTGGGTCATCGCGTCCACGGTAGAAAGCGCCCACGCTTGAGTACCCAGCCGGTCCCGGTGTACCGGGAAGGACACTATCCAGTGAGTACTGATGACCGTCGTCAAGCAAGCCCTAGCCTTAGCCAGGTGAGCTCATAAGGCGCCACATCCGTGGTCGTCGGCACCGATCTGCCCGCCAGTGCTGCGATGTCACAACCACCACCATCGCCCATTGTGCCCAAAGGGAAGGAAATCTAGCTCCCACGGACATCACCCGCACCGAGCCCAACCAACCCTACCTGGCGCGAGAGCACCAGCCAACCCCGGGCCCCAATCTAGCCCACCCGAGCGCGCGCCCTTGGTTCAAGACTCCGTCGGCTTGTACCAAGGAGAAGGAGGGTCGCCATCACCAGTCTACGTCGCGTACCGGAACCCGGGCGTCAAACCTGCATCATCAACACCCCGCATGACTGCACCGTCGCTGGTCGTCGGTCACCCGTGGGCGCAGCGCGAGGAGAGAGAGGAGTCGGGGCTACCGATTGTTTTTTATTCCACTATTTGTCTATTATGGGCGAAAAAGAAAATAATTCCCACAATACACAAGGTTCCCCCTGTGCTGCTTTTAAGCATGTTCATCAACACCTTAATAGTGTAGCTTATGTTTTAGCTAAGTCTTGTATGTATTCAGGCAATCTTTGTATATTTTTCATTCTGCTCTGCCGTGTAGCCGAGAGACTTTGTATGACTTTGTTGCTTGATCAATAAAATGTTGTTCTTTTAGTTGGGCGAGGCTATGCGTTGGCCGGCGAATAGAACAAAAACATCGACCACCTTCGGTGCCTTTCAATTTATGCAAATATAGTTATTTGATCTCCCCTAAACACGCGCATTGCGAATTGCAACGAGCTCATTGTTGCAATATTCGCTCTATAACAACGGCTTTGTTGCAAAACCACCCGAAGCGTTATTGCCTTTTTTAACTCGTAGCATTATTTCTTGAGGGTTATCTTTGCAACAAAGGTCATGTTGCAAAAAAATTGCAACATAAGTTGTGTTCAAGAATTATTATTTTTTGTCGTTCACGTTTTTGCAGCATAGGTGATGTTGGGGAAGGACTTTTGCAACATGGATGCTATTGCAGAAACCTTTTTTCCTAAAAGATGATGTTGCAGCACCGTCGTCGTTGTCGTCGCCATTTGCAACAAGATTCTTTTTACAAACCTTCGTTTGCAACAAAATCCTTGTTGCAAAAAAACCATCTGTGTCTCTCGTCGTGTCTGGTGCCATCCAGTCATACATGTTACAAAAGAAGCCTTGTTGCAAATCTCAGTTTGGTAGCAAGATTCATGTTGCACACAACTCAGGAGGGACACGTGGCGTGTAGAAGGTGTGACAGACGTTTCGCATCCGACCAGCTGGCTGAATAGTGTTTCCCTTTTTAAGGGAAATGATTCCCTTCACCCAGCCAATCCAGTGCGGGCCGTCCACCGCCTTTAGCAAGCAACGCTTGTCGACCCTCCGCACCGCTTTAGCCTTTTTCTCTTTTGCAAAAAAGTTATGCAACAAGACCTCTATTGCAAAAAGTTTATGCAACACAACCTCTGTTGCAATATGCACATGACCTCTCTTTTTTGCATTTTTTTTGCAACACAACGTCGGTTGCAAAAGGATTCCGCAAAACGACCTATGTTGCACTGATGGGCAACAGATAAAAAGAAAAAATGGTTCACAAAAGATTTGCAACAAGGCTCTTGTTGCAGAAGCCTTAACGGAACAAAGTTCCTGTTGCAGAGATCGAAATAACAAATAGTTCGAGGCTTTTTGTAACAAGTTCGATGTTGCAGAGAGACGTCCAAACAACTTGCTTGTTGCAATTTGGTTGGCTCACGTGGGGGAGATCCAAAAGCTCTCATTGTCTTAATTGGAGGACCGGGGAGGCAGGTGATCTTTCCCATTGCTTCAACCGGTCGACACCTAGCACGACCATTTTAAAAAAAGTTATATCTAACTATTTTTTGGTAGTTTCTTTGTATAGAGAAAAGATAAGAAAAACATGGCGTTTCGAGGGATTGGTACAAAAGCATTTGTTGGTAGCTTTGTTACACAGCACCGAAATCGCTAGTTCGTCGATGAAAAAAAAATAGTGGATCCTCTTTGGCGCGTAGGTCGCCAAACAACAACCAGGCGCGCACCCTTCCCGGCTGAGTACACTTGGGCTAGCTGAACTAACACCTTTCTTGGTTTAGGAAGGTTCAAGAACGTTCCCAGACTGGTTTCCTTCTTTTTCCATTTCCATTATTTCCTTTCTTTTTTCATTTTCGTTTTTTCTTTCGATTTTCATTTTTTATTTTTTCATGTTCTTTCTGGTTTTCATTATTCTTTTATTATTTTTTCTTTTTATTTTTATTTTTATTTTTTCATACATCCTTAAAAATTTGTTAACATTTTTGAAAATTATGAATATTTCGAATGTGTAGACATTTTTCTGAAATCGTGAATTTTTTCCAAAGTTGCGATCGTTCTTTTACAAATTAAAAAAAATGAATATTTTTTAATCAGCAATTTGCGTCTGAATCGACGATCATTTTTTGAAATTCAGGAACTCAAAAACATTTTCTGAATTTTGTGCACATTTAGAAAAATCATGATTTTTTTTTGAATTCCCGAACATATTTTTCATATTCACGAACATGTTTTGAATACATGAACTTTTTTTGAAATCATCAACATTTTTTATTTTCCGAACATTATTCCAAATTTTTGAATATGTGAACTTTGCTTTAAAATTACAAAAAAAATCGTATCCGCAAAAACTTTATGATTTCCTGAACATTTATTAAAATCATGATCATTTTTTAAATTCCCCAAATTTTTTGATTTCTTGAACATTTTTATCGAATTCGCATTTTTTGGAAATTTGGAACTTTTTTGAATCCCAAATGATTTTAAGGAAGAAAAAAACATAAAGAAAATAAAAAGAACGAAATGAAAAAAAAAGGGTATACAGTAATGCACAAGGTCTAAAAACTTCTCTTACTACTGTTTTCGTAAATTCGTTATACTGGGACAGACGGAAAAACCGACATTTTGTGGGCCACGTACGGAAAAAGGAACAAAAAAGCTAGGATGGGTACATGGCGACTGAACGGATGTCTCCATAATCGGCCTGGCCCAATTAAACGGAAGTCGACAGTTCCTTGCGCCGTCCCCCACATCACCGGCCGCCGCCACCTTCCACGCTCGCAACCGGCGGCGAGGAAAGCAACTCGCCTGACGATGCACGGCAAGCGTGACCGCCGCATCACCGACCGTAATTCTCCTGGATCCACGGAGGAGAAGCAGGATATATGCGCTCTGCTCGATCACATCCATGGGTTCTACAAGGCGGCGCTCGATCGGCTTCCGATGGGCGCGATTCCCTCGCTGGCCCCGCGCCTGCTCAAGGCCGGCATGCCCTTCGGCTTCCTCGACCCGGTCTCCAACATCATCGCCAACACCATCGCCTACGCCCCATCACCGATGCCTAGATCCGATGACGACGAGGAGGAGGCGGCGCCGGAGTGGATCCTCTCCAAGATCATCATCGACACAAGCGACAGATTCGTCTTCGAACTACCGCTTTGCCGGCACAGGTCCCATGGCATGACCATCGCGCAGCGGTCGCCGGACTGTCTTGTCAACTTCGTCACCACCCGCTTCCCCTACCTCTATGTTAGGGAAGCCCTCAGCTACCTGCTCCTGGCCAGGGCCGACCTTCGCGCCGCCGTGCGCCTCATCGAGCGGGATCGTGACAAGCGGCGCAGCGCGTCGAGCATCACCTCCCGTACCACCATGGTCGCCTTGGAATGTGCTGCCGTGTGCGCGAGGCATCCTGAACCGAATGTCCTCGTGAAAGTGTCGCTGATTATGGCCTCTCGCTTGTCCGATGTCACTAAATTATCGGCTGCCCACTTCTGCGTTGTTACATACAGGTTCACTATAAACTTCATACCATTTGCGGTGTGAATCCTAATGTACCTGACGGACCAAGTGTTGCTCTCTCTTAAGAAGAGGTTCCAATTTGAGTACTTCCATGTTAATTTCTTTGCGACGACCCATGGACCAAATTCTGCTGCCACAGCTAAAGAATTGTTCTTCGCACAATGTAGCAATAGTGTTAAGGTTATGCGGGACAGACCATCATGGTGCACCCCTGTGTCGGATTCTGGCACAGATAACGGTATGCTCTCAGCTCTGTATTCTCATGTACGCACTGGTATCTCGTTTCAATTTCATTATGTCATTGTTTTCGAGTTATTGACAAGATTTAAGAAGACGGTTATAGGTACTCACTTTGTTGGGTGTAATTGATATCTTCGTGATATTAATATATTCTCTTTATCGAAAAAGGTACTCACTTTGTTTATCAATATGTTGCCTGTATGTTTCATAGTTGTAAGACAAACAGTAATTGGTCAAATCAGTTATGTTTCCACTACTAGCTATAAACCATTGCGTCTTCTACAATGCCAGTCCTTCAATTGCTACACTTGTAGGCAGGATCAAGGACGAAGCTTCATCTTGGGTGATGGCCCGCGCTCTAGGACTTAGAACTATCTTGCCCTCAACCTGGGATGTCCACTGACTTCCTCCCATCTATCTGTAACCCTTGCCTCCTAGGAGGATCGTACCATACTTCTACCTTTTCAATGAAATGAAACGCATAGTCCTTTACGTTTTCTCGAAAAAAAATAGACCATTATGGTCATGGAAATTGTGGGAACAAAACTTATCCATCTAAAAAGGATATTAGACCTTTCCATTGTTTTGATCATATTTGCAGTTTATTTCGTATTAGTTCTCTTCATAAATTTCGCAGTGGTACAACAACTTTCTAGATAATCTGTTCTCCAAGTTCTTCTTGGAGCCTACTGCCTAGGGAAAGAAATCAGTGTCCGAGAGAACAGTACTGAAGTTTTGAAGAAAAGGCAGTTGCCAATGTATCGGCAGTCTCCCTTGGCAATTATGGTCCAAAGCCTTAGATTTATAACTATCTCAATCTGATGGCTGTTATTTTAAAGATGACGTGGTTTAACATGGATTCTGCATTACAATAAAGAGAGTTAAGAAGTATATCATGATAATAAGTAACTTCCAGATAATTAGAATACTGAAAAAGTATTCTAAATTTCTAATATGGTCATAAGAGATACTCCGGTACCATAGAGGAATTCCTCAGCTGGAGTACCATAGAGGAATTTAAACTCCAGCTGAGCTGTTGATTTGTCAGTTTTCCACTTTTCCTTCATTTATTAATACAACTACAAGAAATGGGGATGATTTTTTTCATGCTACAATTGAAGAATCAGTAAGTATGTATATCCAGAAATAGTGTGTTTAAAGTTGTTCGAAAATTCTACGATATGAGAAGGATAGCAAATATATGTGTTATGGTGTGGTAGTGTAGCACTGTCTCTATTAACTTCACATCTTGCATTCAGTTTTAGTATAGAAATACATATTGCGAAATTTTTATTATCAACGATTAAAAAATGTTTAGTCAGGTCATATAGTAAGATTTATTTTATGTAATATCAATTAAATGTTTTATTATTACTCTGATTCCTTCTTTTATTTTGATGCAAGTCCGATGCTTCTCTTGTGAGTTTAATGGGGCAAAGATTGTGCATCCATATGATGAAACATATTCTGGGCGCTATGAGGATTTCATTCTAACGGCTCAGGGAAAACACAGCACTCCGAATGAATTTGTTATCAGTTCCTGCCATTATCATTCTGATGTGATGGCCACCATGACAGAAGATTTTATCTATTTTGATCCCCACACAGATTCAAAGGTTGCAGAGATGAATCCTGTTTCTAATGTGGCTAGGGAGTTGAGAGAATGGAAGGGTGGAATCTTTTGATATGTTTCTGCTTGTATGTGGGACATAATGTAATATATACACGGGAATATATGACTGTACTACACAATGTATAGCAGACTGCAAAATTTCATTTTGAAAGTCATCCTTGTTGTCAAAAAGGGCCATCGAATAATGCTTTGGTTGTGAGGAGCAGCTCATTAACATTCTAAGGTATCCAAGAAGAAGGAAACGTATGATTCCACACAAGACTACCACGCCAGTTCACTTTCAATAAGAAAAACTAAGCCAATTCGACGTACTTTCTAGATTTTACTATAGTGCAATAAATAATATGATCATACGATGAAGCAACCTGGCACGATTTCTCTAAAAAAAAATAAGTGAAGTGTATTAACCAAGATGCAGATCCTTCAAAAAGTTGGCGAACTATTAATGGTTTTAGTACTTGATTTGGTGAATATCCCGCATAAATATATACATCTCGAAGTGTGCAATAGCCAGCCGAACAAGCGAAATAAATTAACCTCCTCAGCACTATAAATTAGAGAAGTTGGGAGGTATAAGAAAGAAAACATCTACTGCCATGAGCAATATAGTGAAAACTCCAACAGGAAAGGGAGGCATCCCTCGAAACAGAAAATAGGAAAGGGCATCGAAAGTTATCTCTACCCGTGAAAATTATGTGATGCATAGACAAGGGTCAAGCCAACGATGAACCACTCGAGCAGGTAGAGGGTGCTTGCAGCTCGACACCCTCTCTGCAACAACTTTTAGATCAATCACTAAGTGACCACATCTCTACCACGGGTCATTGGCATGTGGCAAGCGAGGGCCACTGTGACATGATCAAATTAAGGCGTGTTTGGATCTCTTGCTAAAAATGAATGCTATCCCACTCAAAGCTATAGCTCATATAGCTAAGAATGTACTACACAATGTATCCTGCAAACAACAAAATTTCGTTTCAAAAGTCATCCTTTCTGGCAAACAGGGCAATTGAATAACCTTTTGCTTGTCAAGGAGCAGCTCATGAACGTACTAAGCAGGTATCCGAGAATAGGAAAGCATATGATTCCACATCAGAAAACTATGCAAATTCACTTTCGATAAAAAAACCCTATACCAATCAACATGCTTTTGATGGAACCTCATCAAGAGGGCAGGGTTCACATGTGATTTTATAAAGAAGAATAGAGTTGCCTTGATTTATACAAAAAACAACCCGAAAACCACACACGACGTGGTTGATTAGGGCACCACATTGCAAAGAACACAAAAAAAGGAACAACAATGCTTGCGCGGCCAACTCGAACCCCACTGCCAATAAGATCACAACCCGGGGAGGAGTCAGTGAGCTCTTCGAAGATGACTTCAAGAATGAAACTGGCGCTCATGGGCATCATCACCGCCGGCATGTACCCCTGTTGAAGACTAAAGCTTTCGCCCAAAGCCACCTATGACTGCCCCGCTAAACCTCGGTCAAAAGGTTGGCCACACCAACAGCCCCCACGTCAGCCAACAGTCCGATGAACCACGATCTAGTGAAAAGGAGGAACGCTTAGACGACTACACAGAAGGAAAGAAGCACCGCCATGCCATCATCGTTGGTATCCATGGGTCCCCATCGAAACAAGGATTTCACCTAGAGCCCTCATCCGCTCCACCTACCCGAGCCACAAAGAAGGGGCCCAGTCACTGCCAATAAGCGAGTCAGGGCACCCATGATGCACCGACAGCAGATCATGACCTCCAAACCCGAGGGTCGTTGAGAGCCACAAATAACCACGGAGGGAGCAGACGTTGATGCACAACACCACCACAGATGGATCCGCACAGCGCCGACGCCTTGCAGCCGCCACGAGCCCACCGTGGCCCACCTAGACCCAGACTAGATGTGCCACCACCACTATGCTTCGTGCCACTGTACCCACTACGTACCTCTACCCCTTGCGTTAGTTTTATCTTTTGTGTTGCGCTTTAGTTGTAGGGTTTATTGGATTTAGCGCGTTTGCGCATCTCTTTTGTCTGTTTTTGCCAGGATTTCATCCACGGAGATACTTTGAGGTATAAAAAGATAATACCAGGAATATGATGTAAAAATCATGATAAATCTCATGATAGAAGACTACCGTAAAAGGGAGAAACAAATTGGAGAAGAAACCAGTCAACACGAAGGCTTCAGAGCAAATGATGGCATACCGTACGACAACGCGCGCTTGTACCAGCCACGGTTGCAACCCTCTGGTCTGGTACTTCTACTCCTCGTGATCAGATCTAGGATCAGACACCCATAGCCACCAGAAACTTTGCACAACAAAGAACCTTAGCCTCTGGAAGGGATTCAGAGGGGAAATCGACAAGGAGGGCATCACCATCGCCAACACATCGTACAAGGAGACTCTGGCGTCAACCATCACCATCACCATCTTCACCGTCATCCCACCTCCATCCCGTTATAATAACGAACCCAAGAGGATTCATATGTGTATTACTCCAACCTATCATTCATGTTTGTCACCGCCATTCATATGATGCTTGCTATCTCCATGTTTGAGTAATCCCCTTAGTTCTCAAGGATATGGATGAACACTAGTTTGTACATGTGTTAAACACTTATAGAGATATGAGATCCTCATTTGAATGTTGGATTTAATAGCCGCCATGGATGTTTTGAAGGGACCCACTCAACATTTCCTCCTTGTATGGACATGGAGGATATTACTATCGTTGTAAATGTTGGGATGTAGGTGCAAAGAGGTGACGGTATTATCCTCTCTTTCCCACCGTTGTTGTTGACAGGGGAGTAACAGAGAACCCTTAGTGTGGTCGTGTCCACGGGAAAACACTTAATATTGTATTATCGAAGTGAGGAAATTAACTACGGTGGTGTTGTGCATGATACAGAGAGTACACAAGTTGGTTGTATATGTACCCGGCTCCGCCCAATTGCGAACGTAAAGAATGGCTCGAGTATCCAACCTAGAACTATGCAACTGCATATGATACGTTAGACGCATCGTAGTGGGATATCGGGACTCCATGATAACTCCTTAGCCATATTGTCAGTTTCAATGAATTATTTACTCTACGTTGTTCATTTGCTTCTTTTTGCACGAATTAATTTTGTTCACACTTCACTCAAATCATTACAAATTTTGGCCTTCATTTTTCTTTGCATCTACAACTAACTTGCAGGCACTATCTCATAAGTTTGTACAAGAAACAAAGTCCATAACTTATGCTCCCTATGGGATTGATACTCTTACTTTGAAAAAGTAACTATGTGCACTTGTAGGCTATCAGCATACAGCCACCCATCACAGGTGCCGGCAACCAGCTCCATGGTCAGAGCGAGCATATTGGGTGTTGCCTCGATCTGGACCCCGTGCGCGCTCAGGTAACCGTCGTCGCGCGCATTCCAGACCACTAGCCACTCCGCACGTGCCTCCATAAGAGACGACAAGCAACCCAGCAACCACCCGCCGTGGCATTCTCGACCGTGAGCAGTCCACCCTCCAAGGCAAGACAAGCATGTCGCCGTTGTCGACTCCTCCTGGGCTTTACCCAGTGGAGAGCATTGGCGGCGACTAGGGAGGAGGCCATAGTGGAGGGGGCGAGAGGTCGTAAGAGCAGCCGCCACCGCCCGTGTCTCCTAGGGGAGGTAGCAATGTGGGGTCTAGGGGTAAGGATATCATATAGTATTTTCCATGGTGCATTAATTAATAAGTCACCATTTCTCCAATAATCCGCTGAGGAATATCAACCAAGATGCATTTGAGGAGTCGGTGAACTACTAATGGTTTGAGGACTTCATTTAGTGAAGAAACCACATAAATACATCCATCTCCAAGTGTGCAATAGCCCAAACAAACAAGGGGGGAAACTAATCTCATCATCATTATAAATTAGACAAGTAATGAAGGATAAGAAAGAAAACACAGATTTCCATGAGCAATGTAGAGACGAGGGTTCCAATAGGAAAGGGAGGCATCAAAAGTTTTTCTCTCCCGTGAATTGTGTTTCCTGGTGCACATAGAAAGGTCATGCCAATGATCAAGTGTTGCCTTAGTTAGATGGTGTGGGCTGCGCGACACCCTCTCTACAACGACAACTGCTCATATCAATCGCTCAACATTTTTGGATATAAAGCAAGACTAGTTCTAGCCTTGCCTAGCCAGACTTAGTGTTTAGAATTTGGAAACAACACAAAAACCCTAGCAGTCCGAGGTGATAGAGAGGTTGGGTCAAGGAAAGCCTTGCCAAGGTAGGTAACTGGCTTTCTTCTAACTTCACACTCTTGCCCCCATAGGCTATCAAGGGCTCCTTTGATTCAACAAAATTCATAGGATTTTTGAAGGATTTGGAACCTTAGGATTTTCCTATGATGGTCATCTGATTCGTAGGATTGGAATCCTTAGGAATTTTTTCATATTATCCAATTGTACTACATTTTAGAGGAAAATTTCCACCCGCTCAAACCTCTTTGTAGAATTCTTTTGTTTTTGTTGCGCTATCGAACATTCTCTAAAATCATATAGGGTACTACATGACCCACTCTGTTCCTGGTTTTTTTTCTATTCTCGCGTTTTCAGAATCATGCGGATCAGAGAGGACCCAAACATGTTGGCTTGTATTTTCTTGCCCAGCTAAGCAAGCTGGAGAAGAGAACCGAACAGACTAGTGACCACATCTCTACCACTGGCGACAGGCAACCAAATGAGACTACTCCCTTCGACTAGGTTTACACGGCACAATTTGTATGTTCTAAGTAAAATGAAAATACACGTGATCTACTTAAGACTCCCCACCCCATTTGGACGTTGAAATTGAATTAGACAATTGTAACGGGCTTACAAATCCATTTCAGGTTCAAATATAATTTAGTTACAATTTTGTTCTGATGTTAGGATGCCTATGAGAAATTAAAGACAAATTCAATTCCAAATATTTCGTCATGGTATTCCGAGGATTGCTCTTTCTAAATCCTTTGGACATTGAATTTATTAGTAAATGTTACTCAGGGATTTACCTAAACGTGGCCATGCTACATACATGACTAGGGGACTAACTAAAGATATCTTGTAAGTTGTAACTGAGATCAAAATTTCCGAGGTTGAATTCCAAGACATTACACTTTCAAGTTAAATTTTAACACAACCGTCAATTCCAAATTAAATTCCGACATCTATGCATGGTTTTTGTAGAGGATTTAGTCAACATCTCAAAGTGAATCCTAAGAGTTGTTGTCTCATCCTTTATATATTTACTTCAAGTATAATCGTATTCTAGGCTGCCAACTGTGTGTAGAATATTGCCCACAAAATGCAAGGTCGTTGATTTTTGTATGGTCTTTCATCTGTGTACCCAAAGTCAAGCAACTTGGGTGGAAAATGACGTATTTGGTAATGCCCAAAATGAAATAACTAGAAAACACAAAATAGGACTCTAATAGGGAGGGAATGTGCCCTCATGTGGCCCTAGAGCGAACAATCGTGTGCTATAGGAGGCTCTCGCGAGTAGTTCGCTCCCGAAAGCTCCTCGGAGTGAAGATTTACTCACCATCCCCCCCCCCCCCCCACCCCACCCCCCCACCCCCCCAAGATGACAATGTTGCCAACAAAAAGAATTGGCATGACGCGGTAGAGAATCTTGCCATGTATGTTCAGGGTTTGCCATGTTGTGGTAGAGAGATTTGACATGTTATAGTTATTTAGAACATAACAAATACCACAACACAGAATTTTTCCATGATGTAGAAGGGAGAGTTGCTCACATGTTTAGAAATTGACATGCTACAACATATAAGTTTTACATGTTATATGAGAGAAAATTTTCTACCTGTTCAGGAATTGCCACGCTACATCAAAAGAATTGCCATCCTACAAGGCTACAACGGAGAAAGTTGCCACACATGTCCATGAATTATCATGCGACAGCAGTGAGAACTGCCATGCTACATCAAAGAAAATTGTCATGCTACAAAAGTGAACTGTCGTGCTAGTTGCCACACATGTTTTAGAAATTGCCTTGTTACATCATAGGGAACTGTTGTGCTAACACAAAAATTGTCATGCTCTAGATAAAGACTATGACATCCGAATGTGGTTTTGAGGGGGGGGGGGGGGGAGTATGGGATAGATGGCTTGGCTCGTTCCCTCAAATTACTAAGGGGGGCGAACGGTTTTGTGTCATTCGCTCGTTTTGTAGCGAACTGTACACCGTGATTGCCACGTGTCAACGTGTAGAGATTTCTACGCTCAATCGGACGGACTACAAATGATTCACTCAGAAACCACTCCCCACTTTATACCATTTCAGCAAAAATAAGTAATTTATGGTGCAATCATTGGGTCCTTGCTCTACTGGATATTTTTAGAGAAAATGCTCTACTGGATATAACAATAGTAGGTCGGATTTATGTCTATCTACCTAACAGAAACACAGATTATTTGAGCCCACCAAGCATCACACAAGCCTTTCGCCTCTTAGATATGTGCGCACAGGTCCGACATTTACAGAGGTATACGATGAGTATCGCAGACGAGGGTTCCATTTGTTTTGGGGCTTTGTTGCTACTCCTTAGCACCGTTATAGTTTGTCGTCGTTTTTATTGTCATGTGGCCCTTTCTAAAAGGATGAGAACAACATTTACAAGCACCCAAAACAAAGTGGTAGGGTAGTTAGTGGTACTTTAATTACAGTGAGCTTGATATACTCATCTATACTATGTAGGGCCAGACATAGATGCATGGTTGCTGGCAATCATGTTGAGAGTTACCATGCTCAGTATATTTATAAATAGCAGGTGTCAGGCGTCTACATGCCATGTAACTATGCAAGTGCCAGGGATATAGCTCGGCTGAGTCTAAAATTGAATCCATCCTTGGTATTTTTCTTCTGAAACTACATCAAAATCATGTTCATAAGTTTACAAAAATTATCAACAGAATTACAGTATGTTAGGAGTGCGATCTTCTAGAAACAAGCAAAATCACAAGTTGCAACTCTTATTCATTTTGAAGGTACGTAAAAAACAAATCCGGCAATGAATAGTGTTTACAGTTTGCTGCTATTCATAGCTTAATTTGATATATTTTTGTAACACCTAAATATATTTAAAAATACCATATCTTTATGGGCCTCCAACCCAGCAATATATATGGGCCTCCAACCATTGCTTGTTTCTAGAAGAATTTTCGTGTAAAAACAATATATTTATGGGCCTCCAACCATTGCTTGAAAAATACGTAAATTCTTGTAAAACCCGATGGTCTTAAATTTACGTATTTATGGGCCTCCAACCCAGCAATATATTGTTTTTACAAGAATTTTCGGTACTTTTAAACATATCTTTCATTCGGTTTTCACCGGTTTCATTATAAAGTTACTTTTTCGAACTTTTTCCTCCATTATGGATATATATAGTAAACATAGGTAAAATATATAACAATATGTTTTCTTAAGAAGGACAAAAACTCTATGGTTCAAGGCAAAATTTAGCATGGTCCCTCTTACCTTCCATTTTGACATGAGAGATAAGAGTAAATAATTGATTTGATTAAGTAGTAGTCTAATTAACTCTTATCTTCTTATCTTATATGTGAAAAAAGGGGGTAAGAGGGAGCATGTTAAAATAACTCTTCGTTCAATGTAAATAGGTGAGGATTGCCCCGGTAAATAGTGAAACCGACAAAAAGAAACAGCTACAAACACAAACATAAAAGAAGAACAAGTGAGATAGGCTTAGAGTAACACGCACGCACACACATGCGCGCACGCGCGCGCGCGCACACACGTGAATGAACATCGTCTGATCCAGAGAGAAGAACGCAAAGGCCCAAACCGTCAAACACATCTAATATTCAACAAAAAGGCCCAAATCGTCAAACAGATCTCATATTCAATGAAGGCAACTTCCACATATTCAAAGGACCTTGTCAACCCTGATGTGTGGCACCATCTCTCCTTCGAAGCATCCAGCCCGGGTGCACGATGAAAGAGGGTTTTTCACGTCTCCAGGCAAGCTTTCATGTTGTGTAGCTAACATTTTAGTTTAGTACGCCTGCTAAAGCATTTGATATACATTTTAAAATAATCGATTAATTCTGAAAGTTTTTTTCGGGTAAACATGGTCGAGTGTTCTACTAGTGTATGAAGTTTCACGAACAAATGACTTTTTTTGCGGGATCACGAAGAAATGACTTCCTAATTCTTATGGGTGAAAACACAAAATTGTAGCTACTAAAAACTTGAATAGTAACTTTTATATAGAACTGATCTTATTTTTTCAACAAACAAGACCACAAGTCATTTCTTCACGAAACTTTAAACATAAGGTCCATATTAGTCACAAAATATCTTGTGACTTTTTTATGTTCTTCAATATATTTTTCAATGTGAGGGAGCATAGTTGTCGCGGAAACGATTCTGACCATAGAAGAGGGTAGGATATCGAGATGCAAACGGGTAACACGAGTCTTTTTTACGAGTTCGGGCTTGTCATGGTGAAGATAACAACCCTATGTCTCGTGCTCGAGAGAGGCTTTCTATGTTCCGATATGAGTGTGCGGATTACAACGAACATATGGGAGAGAGAATGAGCCCCTGAGCCAAGTTGTAAGGGATGGCTTATAAAGAGTGTGTCACCCCCTCACCTGCTATGTTACAAGTGGAGATATTGATCCAGCCCACTACAAAATCGCCATTGTCATCCACTATGAAGTATAGTGGGAGTTCAAACGAATGCAGTAATAATAAGTATGATGCCTCAGATGTCTTCCATGCTTGTTTTGCTTCGTGTATCTGAGTAAACTATTTGGCTGAGTAATTCCCATTGGTCCGAGTAATGGCCACCCAAATGTCATCCGAGTAACTTCTTGGGTGCTTGAGATTGATTCGGGCACATTTGTTGTATGGACCTATGTTGTATGATACGTTGAACCTTCATAGGGCCTTTCTATTATGGGTATCCCCATCAATAGTCTTGATTTTTCCAGGTATTCTCTCGAAACAAACTTTCATCCCGCTTTATAGATAAAGCAAAGTCTACAATACACGGCCACATGACACAAGGTAGCAAGGAGGCCATCTAACAACACAGATCTCGGAATGACAGGCTGACATAGAACTACATTGCGGAGAAATAACATAGGCAAGCTTGTATCCGGCTGGACACAGCCTACGACATCTAAACTCCACGACAACGCCCTCGGGAGGGGAAATAGCGACATGCGTTGCTGCTGTCGAGTTTAAGATGGCAAAGGTCTTCACTTGAAACCGAGATAATTGCATCTATAGTCCTTGTAGTCGCTGGCGACGTCCAACTTGGTCTTGAAACTTGCGTATTGCTTCAATACGGTCCCGGTACACGAAAATACGTGGTCAATACAGTCCCTGAGATTGAAACAACAGTCCTGACTATACACGTTGCATACGTATCATGTATTCTCCTGTATGACGCGTCAGGACGGGGCCACGGGACCCATGTCAGTGGGAGCGAGAAAAAAAAAATGCATGACGCCAGGTTTCGAACAGGCGTCCCCGGCCCAAACTTGCGCGTGCTAAGCCACCACACTAAGAGCCTTCTTCTGTTACCAACAGGGGATGTAAACTATATTATATGCACGTTTTTGCCTTTAAAAAAATTCGTCAATTTATAGAATGTTCATGAGTTTTTTTAAAAACGGTCATCGGTTAAAAAAAATGTTCAAGATTAAAAATTAAAGGTTCGTGTCAACAAAAAATGTTCACGAATTTCTAAAAAATGTTCAAAACAATGTATGGGAATTTAAAATATTCCACGTTTTTTCAAAATGTTCACTGATGAAAAAACATATTCATGAATTCAAAAAAATATTCGTTACAAACAAAAAATGTTTCTGAATTTGATTTTTTCCCAAGCTTCAAGAAATGTTCACCTATGCATAAAAACTTCTTGATGTGTTCCAAAAAGAATGTACGCAATTTCAAAAAATGTTCGCAATTTCAAAATTCTTTACGTATTGGGTGCAGGGGGGTACGCATGTTATCTTTCAGTAAACAAATGGATTTTTACCGCTGAAAACTTCCAAAATTGTATGTATGTGCATTTATAGTAGCGCAATATCACTGTGCAATATTTCATCAATATATGTGCTTATATGTGAGAGATACAAAAAAGATAAATACATGAAAAAAGACTTGATGAAGAAAATTCATCTAAAAAACTATCATTATTTTTAATTCTAGATCATTTTTTAAAAGGTGGATTTTTTTGTATTTCTGAAAAAAAAAGTCAGAACTAGAGTTTACAAATTCTGAACTAGTTTTGAAAGCGCTAACAAATGTTGAATACTTTAAACATTATTTTACAAATTAAAATACACAGAAAAGGAAGAAAACAAAAAACAGACAAAACGAAAAAGAAAAGAAAGTACGGTTCGAAACCATGTGCAGCTTATTAGTAGTAAATACTACTGTTTTCGCAAAAAAAAAATACTGCCAACTTAATTCGCTCGCACACACGTTCTTAAAAAAAAGTCTGGGTCGATAGTTATATACTAGGACTTTCATCCATATTTTATGAGAAGAAGGCCCTTGGTGTGGTTGCTTGCGCCTGCAGGTTTGGGCCGGGGGTCGCGGGTTCGAAACCTGGTGAAGTGCATTTTTTTCTTTTTCTTATTTCTCGCTCCTACTGACATATGGGTCCCGTGGCCCCGTCCTGACGATTTTTCACTCCCACTGACATATGGGTCCCGTGGCCCCGTCCTGATACGTCATACAAGAGAATACGCGATACGTATGCAACATGTATAGCCAAGACTGTTGTTTCAACCTCAGGGACCGTATTAACCACGTATTTTCATGTACCGCGACCGTATTGAAGCAATTCGCAAGTTCCAGGACCAAGTTGGACGTCGCCAGCGACTACGAGGACTATAGGTGCAAGTATCTCCCTGAAACCCTAGCACATAAAGAAAAACCACAACGACATCCTCAAGAGAAGAACAACACCCACAGATGCCATCTCCGTTAGCGCCAAAGTGGCTCGGCATCTCATCCGTGCCACCGAGAGGCATCTAGGGAAGTCGCAGCGAGCACAGGCTTCCAAATCCGTATCCAGGGCGTTCATGGTTATTTTCGGTTACTTCTATCTTAATTTCGTCACTAGTCTTTGCGCGTTCCTTCTTGCAATTGGAACAAATGGACTTGCTTCTATATATGCAAACGGCGGCTAGAGGACAACCCATGTGGAGTACTAGTAGTAGTAGCTTTCAGGACTTGGCCGCCTACGTGACTGGTTATTTTACACCTGCCGGCCGCCGGCATCTCTTCCCGTCGAGATCGGAAGTCCAGAAGATGGTGCAACGCTGCTACACGGCAGAGACTTCTCAGTGCTCGGTCCAGACATCGGCCTGCACACCAACAACGGCTCGCGTCCAAGCATAATTAGCACTGAACATTTCGTTATCGTCAAGATCCGACTGGCCGGCCGATTGAATATTCCCACCATGCCGGTGACGGCCGGCTGGCCGGAGACATCACGGATTCCCGTGGCAAATAAAAATAGCAAAGCCGTACTGTTCACATGGCCATGGGGTGGAATCTAATACTCCCTCCGTTCCTTAATGTAGTGCGTCATCGGTTTCCGAGCTTCAACTTTGACCATGAATTTAACCATCGAGACCGATTGCGGCGGGGGTAAAAATTATATCACTGAATTCGTATCGAAAATAAGAATTCAACGGTATAGTTTTTGCTCCTGCCGCAATCGGTCTCGTTGATCAAATTTATGGTCAAACTTAGATTTGGAAAAGCGTGGGCGCACTACATTGTGGAACGGAGGGAGTAGCACCATCGTATACAACTAGAAGGGCAGTGCGCGCTTTGCCCCGCCACTTATATTCTTGGGGTTGTGTTTTATGTCAATTTTTTTTAAGTTGTGAAAGATATTTATGTATTAGTTGGTTTGGCGTGTGGGGATACAATGAAGTACATTTTTTTAATCAGATATGTTACTCCTATGGACAGACTTTACGAAATCATGCTTACATATGGATGTGTCAATTTATGGTCAGATATTATGGAAAAATTGAGCCAACAGTGCAAATCGGGGGAGTGATTGGTGGGACAATGTTTGGTATGACCAATCCGTAGCGAATCGCTCGTGAGTTTATCATTTTTTTTTTAATTGTGGTGTTTGGGTTGATGTTTTTGACCATGTGATTGGAGGACGTCTTTTAATTAGTACAAAAACATGAGAAAGTTACTTACGTTGTTGGACACATGTGTTATGTTGGTGCCAAAGGTGTCATGGACGACATTTTCGTTCTGTCACCCATTCATCGAGAGATCCCACCATGAAGCCAAGGTGAACGACCCAATCAATTATGTATCCAATCCAAATCGAAGAGTTGAATGAGGGGCTTTAAAATGGGATAGCTTAATGAAGTTAGAGATTTCATTGCCGCAACAAAGGATTGATGGAGTCAAAATCAAGGATTGACAGAAGAAGCTTTAAAATTAAGAAGCATAATGTATTAAAAATGAATGAAAGAGATCATTGTGAAATTGTTGAGTTGAATGAGCGGCTTTAAAACGGGATAGCTTAACAAATTTAGAGATTTCATTGCCACAACAAAGGATTGACGGAGTCTAAATCAAGGATTAAGGGGAGAAGCTTTAAAATTAGGGAGCATGGTGTATTAAAAAATGAATGAGAGAGCTCATTGTGAAATTGTTGACTCGGTCAAAATTGGATGACCCAACTCCAAATTGAGACCTCAATTGATTGTGAGGCCATAAAAAATAGGGAGCTTAGTGTTATAAAGGATTAAAATAATCAAGTAAAAAAATGGTTGAACCGGTCAAAATCGGTGGTCCAATTTCAAATTGGTGACCTCAATTGAATGAGAGGCCTCCAATTTTAGAAAGATTAGTGATATAGTATATTTAGAGTACTTGGTATTATGGCGATTAACGTCATCAAAATGCTCTATCTAAACAAAATGAGTTACTCTTATTTTTCTTTTGCTCTAAGGCATGCGATAAAACACTAGGTCTTATTGTTTGGTATTTGTAAAATAAGTTTTTCCCTTCTAAATTGTACCTAATGGATCCCTAATGTTTAGAGGAGAAATTCGTTTACTCCACGGCCGTGCCGACCCTCCCCTATCAGCCGCACCCTCCCCACCCCGCGTCGCATCCACTATGGCGCCGCTCTATAGGTCTCCGTCAGACGTCACGCCATCTCCCCTCTCCTAGCACCCGTCACACTTCTCCTCACCTCGTTCATTCGCTTCTCGTCGTCGGCGCAAGAATCGATGGATCCACGCCCGTTGCCGCCGTCACCGGCTTCGACGCACCCATTCCTCGGTGGCATCGTGTTTTGGAGGAATTTGACAGGGCCGAACCACAAAGCCACCTCGGCCGCTCTGTGTTGCCTCTTAGTATGTCCTCCTCCTCTCAACGCTCACATCTCACCTGTCGACCGACCGCCGGCATAGCCACGTCCTCCAAGTTCAGCCCTCTCCCAGCAGCTTATCGTCGAGCCTCTATGGGTCATCAAGTATGGTCATTGTTGGCGACTGGTGTTGCGGCTCGTCTCGAGCACGTCGAAACATCCTGGACGGGTTTTTCACAAATGTGAAAAAGGATGGGGTGAATGCCATGTGCAATTGTTCTTCATATTTATCGCAATTTGAAACTCATTGTTTGCTTAAAATTATATGTAGAAAAGATGCAAGTTTTGGTACTGCAAAGAAGAGTACATTGATCTATTGATAGCAAGAAATTTGCTAGATGTTGGTGTACTAGTTGCTAAAGATGAGGCTAGAGAGGAAGTAATGTCCAAGTTTGAAAAAGTAGAAGAAAGAAGTGTGCAAACTCAAGAAGCCAACAAAGAAAATGAACTATGTAGGCAATGAAGAGACGAAGAAAGAATTAATCGAACTAGTAGGAGCAGTTAAGCAAGTGGTATTTCTATTGAAGTGGGTAATTTTATTCTTTTGTAGTTTTGTTTGGATCGGTTCTTTTAGCAAAGAATTGATGAAATATGTGACAAAGCTATCATTTAATTAAATAATTGTGTGGTGAAGTTTAATTCGATGACTCAAAAATAAATGATTTTTTGTTAAAAAAAAATAGGAACTTAAGTTTATAAGATCGGATAGAAACCGCACATTTTAAGATGAGTAAATATACTCCTCCCAAGGACATTCGGTCTTTTGTTTCTCTGATTATAGCGGATCAGTTAGAGATGCTCTAAGTGTCAATTATCATTTGTTCTGCATCTATTTGCTGGTTTAAGACTGCATATGGCATTTTGCACAATATTTTTTGTTTTAAAATTGGACCTCTTGTTTTGCACCCGTTTGGCCTTTCCTGCTCTGAAAAGGTGCTAGTTCTGAGTTGATCGAGTTGTGCGCCATCTATGTTCTGTCGCACGGAAAAACTTTCTTCAGTCAGTCAAGGAGCATGCAATCGATAACTCAAAAAAAAAAAAAGGAGCATGCAATCGACAAGTTGCACATTTCTAAACCCGGCCTGACATGAAGAGGTTAAGATTCCTTTGTCCAATGACCGGGTGCATAGGGAGTGCACGTTCTCTAGGTCGGCAATCAGACTAATCAAATACTCTCTGAATCTAAAGTGTTTTAAATTAGTTTACAGAGCGAGCTAAAATTATAGCAATCCCGAAAATTATATGTTCAAAATTTTATTCATAAACGAATTTAGTGACATATTTGGGTGCCGTTAGCCTGGTCCAGATAAGAGTTAACTTTGACACGTTTATCTCATACACCATTTGATTTTGCGCGAAAATTCGTGCCGACTGAATATTCAAAAGCTATAGAAGTTATATGTGACCATTTTAATTTTTATCTAGATGAAAATTAACAAATCCTATATGAATTTGATGGCATATAACACCCATCCGTTCCACAATGTAGTGCGCCCGCGCTTTCCGAAATTTAAGTTTGATCATGAATTTGACCAACGAGACCGATTGCGACGGGAGCAAAAACTATACCATTGAATTCGTATTTTCGATACGAATTCAGTGGTATAATTTTTACCCCGCCGCAATCCGTCTCGTTGGTTAAATTCATGTTCAAAGTTCAAGCTCGGAAACCGAGAACGCACTACATTATAGAATGGAGCGAGTATTTGTTTGGTCAAATTAACGACGTAGGAGTACGCCCATGCGCTATGCACCCGGATGGATGGAGACATGGACTACAACTCGTCATATTACGTGTTGATCAGAGTATCTAAGTAGTTCTCGACAGAAACAAACTTCTGTTCAGAAAGTACATCCAAGTGCATGTATAAATAACCTTGCAAATTGCCAATCATATGGGCAAAGCTAGAACCAGCAGATCTAAGCAGGGCAGTCAACTCCGCTCCATCGTCAGGATGGAGATGGCGCTGGCAGCACGAGACCTGTTCACTCCCGCCGGCACCAGCGTACCGCTCCTTCTGCTCGTCGCCGGCCTCACCGCTGTCCTGTACGCCGTGACCCGCCGCAGGAGCGGCGGGCTACGCCTCCCGCCTAGCCCATTCGGCCTGCCCATCCTCGGCCACCTCCACCTCCTCGTGCCGCTGCCGCACCAGGCGCTGCACCGCCTGGCCGAGCGCCACGGCCCGCTCCTCTACCTCCGTCTCGGCTCCGTGCCCTGCATCGCCGCCTGCTCCCCGGACGCCGCCCGCGAGGTTCTCAAGACCCACGAGGCCGCGTTCCTGGACCGCCCCAAGCCGACGGCGGTGCACCGCCTCACCTACGGCGGCCAGGACTTCTCCTTCTCCGCGTACGGGCCCTTCTGGCGCTTCATGAAGAAGGCGTGCGTGCACGAGCTCCTCGCTGGCCGCACCCTCGACCGCCTCAGCCACGTCCGCCGGGAGGAGGTGGCGCGCCTCGTGGTCTCCCTGGGGCAGAGCGCCGCGGAGGGCAAGCCCGTGGACGTGGACGCCGCGCTCATGGGCCTGACCGGCGACATCGTCTCTCGGATGGTGATGAGCCGGCGGTGGACCGGCGACGACAACGACACCGAGGAGATGCGGAGCGTGGTCGCCGAGACGGCCGAGCTCACGGGCACGTTCAACCTGCAGGACTACATCGGCGCGTTCAAGAACTGGGACGTGCAGGGCCTCGTCAAGCGCATCGACGCCGTGCACCGCAAGTTCGACGTCATGATGGAGAGGATACTCACGGCAAGGGACGCCAAGCGGCGGCAACAAAGGGAGACCGCCAAGGCCGAGGACGGCAGCGAGGGGGAGGGGAAGGACATTCTTGACATACTGTTCGACATGCACGAAGACGACGCCGCCGAGATGGCGCTCACCAGGGACAACATCAAGGCTTTCATGCTGGTATTACTCGATCAATTGCTCGATCTGTTCATTAACGACGCGATCAAACCGATGCAATGCTGAAAAATCATTAATTGGTGCAGGACATCTTCGCGGCGGGGACGGACACGACGACGATCACGGTGGAGTGGGCTATTTCGGAGCTGATCAACAACCCGGACGTTCTCCGGAAGGCGCAGGAGGAGATGGACGCGGTGGTCGGCAAGGACCGGCTGGCCGACGAGTCGGACATCCCAAACCTGCCGTACCTGCAGGCCGTGGCCAAGGAGACGCTGCGGCTCCACCCGACGGGCCCGCTGGTGGTGCGGCGATCCCTGGAGCAGTGCAAGGTGAGCGGGTACGACGTGCCGGCCGGCGCGACGGTGTTCGTCAACGTGTGGGCCATCGGGCGCGACCCGTCGTGCTGGCCGGAGCCGCTGGAGTTCCGGCCGGAGAGGTTCCTGGAGGGGGGCACGAACGCCGGGACGGACGTGCGCGGGCAGCACTTCCACATGCTGCCGTTCGGGTCCGGGCGGCGGATCTGCCCCGGCGCGTCGCTAGCCATGCTGGTGGTGCAGGCGGCGCTGGCCGCCATGGTGCAGTGCTTCGAGTGGCGGCCCGCGGGCGGCGCGGACAAGGTGGACATGGAGGAGGGGCCCGGGCTGACGCTGCCGCGGAAGCACCCGCTCGTCTGCGCCGTCGCGCCGCGGCTCCACCCGCTGCCGCTGCCCTGAGGAGCTGCCGCGTCGGGTTTACAGGGAGAGAATTCGCGCGTCGCCTGGCGCTCAAAAAGTCAGAGCTGGGAAAAAATATAAGAGTTTTTTCCTGAATGCTGTACGGTGTCAGTTTGTCTGTGGATTTAAGGTTTAGTATTACTGTACTACAGTAGCTGGAGTACGAATCTCGCATGTGTCACTTCACTAATTTGTTTGAATAAAAAACAGCTGCTTAATTGTCGCTGTTTTAGCACAACTTCATAGCATTTCTAATCGATTTCTTAAAATTTATTCCCTCTGTATTTGTATAAAAAAAGCTCTTATATTTTCATACCGAGAGAGTAGAGGTATAAACGGCGGAGTATCCTTTAGAGGATTACATTCCCTCCTTTAAAAAGTGTCTTCTCTAACCAATTCCTTCAACTTAACGAAGTAAACTTACATTTGGCTCATGCATTTTTGTCAAACACTTGTTATGTGCCTCCGCCGCGAGGGGCGACAATGGTCACCACGCCAACGACGCGCCATCGACCGCACCGTCGAGTCGAAGAATAAGTACTGTGTCGGCGACTTGCATTGCAGGAGCAGGCTGGTGCAGAACGCTCCATCAGCCCCGTGCCACAACACCCTAGTCCAGACTTGCGACGGCGCACGAGCACGGCGTGAGGAGTAGCACGAGGAGGCGAGGGGCTAGGCATTATAAGGGATCTGTTAGGTGTCGGTTAGAGGAGAAAAACAAAATTTATCCTACTCTAACCGATTATAGGGGATCAGTTGGAGTTTCTCTAAAATAGTGACAATTAATATGGATCGAATGTGATCGCGAGAACTTGGCGATCTAGCGTCGCCGCCCGCTCCCGTGCGGCGCCGCCGCGCCGTACCGGGGCGTCCCCGCCTTCCTCCTCCGGTCCCCCGCCACCACTCTCTTCTTCGCCGTCGCCGGCGACGCTGTCAGGGCAAAGCCCGATCAGCTCGGCGGCGGCGAACTTCTTCTTGCGCGTCAGCTGTTCAAGATCGCTACGACGGTTCCGATCTTCATCTCCTTGACGGTGATGACGGCAGTGGCGACAGGTCAGATCAGATCTGACCCCGGCGGCGGAGGCATTGAGCCTGGTCTCCGGTCATACCCGACCCGACCGGTACGACCTTCATGCGCGGCGGCGATGATCGGTGGCAGTCCCGTGCACACGATGCTGGGTGGTGGGTCTTCGAGCGGATCCCGGTGAAAACCCTACTCTTGGCACGTCGCCAAGGTCGGCGATGACGGTGTTTTTCTGCGTCGTCCCCTTCTCGAAGGCATCGTAGTGGAGAAGCTCTAAACCCCTATCCGCTACCTCCGGGGGAATCCCTAGATCAGTCGATCGGATGACGGCGGCACTCATTTGTCGTACCCCTCTTGAGGGCGTCATTCTTGGAGGGGTGCATAGGCTCGACGGACCAATGGACGGCATCTGTGGTGGAGCGGTGTTCCCTGTGACTCATCGACATCGTGGAGTCTCGGTGGCGAGGCGCAGCAAAGTCTCGGCGACGGATGCGTGATGATGAATGCGCGTAGGGAGGAGGCGCTGTCTGGCGCCGTGGGGGCGTCGACGGCAGGACTGACAAGGTTGATGCGTCGGTACCTGCTCTGAAGATGGATTGATGGAAGACGGCGGCGACGACCTATGAGAGTGCGTCGGACCGGTTTGGCCCCAGACCCGGTATGTGGCTTGGTCGGGACATCCGGCTTTAGATGTTAGGCTTTGGTGCAATGTCTGTTTGGTATTCGGCTCGGACATTTGACACCCCTTTATCAATGGATATGAGTAGCGACAAATGTTACCAAGATGGAGGCTTCAGACGTATTGATGTATTACTTTATAAGGTCTTTGTGAATAATTAATAAAATGACTGCATGCATCTATCAGATGCAGAGACCGGGGGTCATCCTCCTTTTTCTAAAAAAAATAAAAATAAATATGGATCGAATGCGTAATTAGTTAATACTACTTGTGTATCAGTATTGGTAGCATGGTGTGACGTTTTGTGTCACTGAACTTACTTTCATGCAGAAAGAAAATTTGTAATTGGGTTAATCCCCTTGAGAGTGCCGCCAAAACACATGGTTTTTCTTTTATGAATGAATCGTGGCTCCGTATTTATCAAACATCAGCATTACAAAAAAAAAATCCAAAAGACAAGGGAAACACAATCCTCCACTCAATAAGGAAATCCTCCACCCTCTTCATGTGCCGAAGATGCTATGGCTCAAGTTCCATGCGTCATCAGAGCAATCAAGTTGCATCCACGTAGGTTTCATGGCATGAAGAAATAGACGAGGTTAAGTTGATCACACCCATATGTTCGCCTGACAGCCTGAGTCGCCACAATACCAAAATTGGTGTTGTAGCCAAAGCACCACCAGCCCAAGAAGACACAACCAACATGTTCACATGCTCATGTCGCTAGATCTGACGATGCATTCTTTTTTAAAATTGAAACATTTTCTAAAATCTGAGAAATATCTTATACAATTTGTGAACATACTTTTAAATCTAAAAGTTAGGTTGAAACTTATGAACATGTTCAAATTCATGAGGATTTCTTGAAATCAGAAATATTTTTTCAAATTCATGAACAATTTTCAAACTCATGATTTTATAAATTTCGAAACATTTTCGAAATTTATGTTTTTTAAAATACATTTTGCTAAATCGCGAATATTTTATCGAATCTGTTTTTCCAGACATTTTTAAAAGTCGAAAAAGAGAAAAAAAAAAAAAGGAGGGAAAGGCAGGTGCCCCTGGCCCTGTACATGTGCCGGCGCACGGCACGTGGTTGGGGGGTACGTGTTCCCGAGGATGTCCTATTTGACGCTAGCTGCGTCAAATAGTAGACCTGTCCCCATATGCAGTGACCAACTAGGCTGGCACATCACCGATGCACAGGGCCCGGTGCTTTTTCCGTTGTTTTACGTTTTTTCCTTATTCTTTTTTTCATGTTTTTGCCTACTTTGTACTTTTCAAATTTTCTCCTTTTAAAAATAAAATAAAATTTTCGAATAAACTAAATCATAATATCAAAAAATGTTGTCGGTTTTAAATTTTGTTTGCCATTTCAGAAAATGCCTCTGTTTCGAAAAAGTGTTCGAGTTTTCAAAAAAATGATTCTGTTTATTTGGAATTTCAAATTTTGTTCCCGCTTCTCCGAACATTTTTGAAAAACACAAACAAATTTTGAAACTATGTATTTGTTTCTGAAATTCCTTTTTTTTAAATGAAAATTTCATGAAATATGGTATCAATTTGTAAAATTGCAAACATTGTTTTGAAAATTCAAACATTTTTTTGAAATTTCTGAACATTTATTGCATTTTTCAAACACCTTTTCCAATATGTGAACATTTTATAAGTACAAGAACATTTCTGAAATTTTGCTTTTTGTGAGGGAGTAAGAGAAGGTGAGTGAGGGAGTAAGAGAAAGATGGATTTGAAGGTGTGGCGACAAGGTGGGTGAGAGAAAGGATTTGGGGGAAGCTCGTCGTTGGAGAAGATAAGGCAGAGCGAAGACAGACGATGCACGTGAGAAGATAAAGGGAGTGGGGCCGCCCGTGGACCTGCAACAGACACGTCATTGTCGTTTGATTAAATTCGACCCCATGCGCCGCGCGCAAGCGGCGCAAAACTCGGCTTGTCGGCCGGGTATAAACATGACCTAATTTTTTAGGTCCGAACGTAGCGGTCGTTATGAAGTGCAAACAACTGGTGATGGACTTTGGGAAGATCTCCTTGCCTTAGAGCATCTATAGCCGGACTTGACAAGTGTGGCATCTCACACGCCCGTGGACTCGTGTGGGCGTATCCACGGGCACTGATCGATCACTCTTCAAATATCTTTCTCTACATCCGAACATCTCATATATGAAATGTTAAAACCATACAAACGATACAAATAAAACATCTACATAGATCAATTAAATTCACATCCGGCTACTCGTCATCTTCAGAGATGTCCACTATCTCCATTCCGGGCATTGGGTACATGGGGGGCAGACGCAACTCCGACTCTTCTGGCTGCTCCGGAGCTGGCGCCGCATTCGCCTCCGCATTGAGTTGGGTGAAAAGCGTGTCGATCGCTGCTTGCTCTTGCCGGATGAACTGTTGGTTGGCCTCCACATACTGGATGGACTCCAGAATGACCTGCTCCGCCATCTCGACCGCTTGGGCGACCGCAAACTCCGTCTTCGCGTCCTCCATGTTGAAGCCCGAAGCCGGCACTAACTCCTCCTCCTCCTCCTCCTCCAATGCAGCCGGATGCTCCTCCTCCTCCTCCTCCGGCTCCGGCAAGTCTGAAGACAGGCCGACATCGTTGAGGGCGGTGCGCCCCGCCCGGATGTCCTCCATGATCTGGAAGCGGCGCGCGGGCGTGAGCATAGCATAGGTCATCTTCTTTTGCGGGGCCATGGTGTACGGCGAGAGAAGAGAGGTGGAGATGGAGAGAAATGTACTCGGGTTGACGGCACGGAGAGGGGGGAAGAGGTTGTGGCTAGGGTTCTGGATGCCGATCGGCTTAAATAGCCGTACTTTGGCCTCGGGTGGCGAGTCGGGGTTGTGCCACGTGGTGTTCACACCCCCACCGGAGGAGACGCCCATCAAACTGTTGAGTTTTCAGACTATTCCGTACCCGGTCGTCAGTCGATGTGACGGACGCACCTAGTCATGTCCAGGCTTCTCTATATTCGCCTCATATTTGGGTCGGGTATGAGGGATGTTGACTTTTTTTTAACCGGTCACTCACTGAACCGTCCGTCCGGGTGGTTGAGACGCGTTGGTTGCGAACGAGCTAGCAAAGAATTCCTTCACCACTAGATCTTCATGTTCTTGGGACGATGCGATCCTTGACTTTATTTCTCACTTGCTTGTAAATGAGATGTCTAGTATCCGAGTTGAGTTTTCCCAGAATATGTAAACTCCAGCGCATGTGCTGGCAGGTCTTGGTGCTAGGGAAATTCGTAATGACTATACTTTGTGGATCACGAACTTTTCCGCCGCTGTAACCGGTGCAGTGGCCGGCGATTCCACCGTGACCACAGGTTAGAGCATGGTTAATAGTATAGCCAGCTGCTGGCTATAAGCTATTGCCATGTCATCTATAGCCCATCTTATAGTCAACATGTACAATAGTTGATTAGAAGAGTGTACTACTTATTTATTATATGGCCCACCTTTCACTCTCACAAAGTGCCTAGGAGCACGTGCTAGAGCTGGCTCTTCACCAAGAGCCCACATACCTTCTCTCTCCTCTTCTCTTTCCTCCAACTAAGCAAAAATATACTAGTTTATTTTTTATAGCCCGCTGACTCAGCTCTATTGTACTTGCTCTTAATAAAATGCTAGGTGTTCCATGTCAAAACAAAATGTCTAGTATCCGAGGAATAAAGTCTTTTTGCTGTAGAAAAAACAGCTCGACTTGGAGTGGGTTTCCTTTCCACTTCGGACACGAACACCGATCGCCGACCCAATCCCTCACTTCATCGTAGCTTCATATATGCAGCAGTTTTGATCCACTGCCAAAGAATACGCATATCGTTGACCCCGTGCAGATCAGCATGCCAAAGCGCAAGGTCTTGTTCCACAGCAGCGGCGCCGCCGAGGAACGGCCGGCGAAGCGAGAGCAACGGCACCACCTGTACCTGGTGCTGGACGACTGGGAGGATGGCTTCAGCGTCTACAAGGTGGACCTCGCCGCCTCTGACTCCGACGCCGATGAGGAGCCGAAGCCCTTCGCCGAGCCGCCGGTGGCCCGCTTCTGCGCCGTGCACGATCACTCGTACGCCTTCCTCACCCACGGCACCAAGATCGTCGCCATGAAGCCCCCCGATGTCAGCCCCGCCATCCCCGCCTTCGACACGGCCACCTCGGCGCTGGTCGCCTTGCCGTGGCCCAAGTTCCGCATGAACTTCGGCCGACCCATCATCTGTTAGAATTAATCTTGACACGAACATTGTGTATATGCATGTGTGCACATTGCGTGAGTATGGGCCGGTCAATGCATGTGTGCATGGCCGAGTAGTGTGAGTAATTAGTGCATGCATTGCACGTTAGTGGCCTAGATATTAGCCAAATGGTTGAGTTAGGTAGCGGAGTGGATCCAGAAATTAGTTAGTGGACTAGCTGCGGGTGCTAGTTGAGTCATGTGCGTGCGTGAGTTAGTTGCCGATAGAGGTGGCCGGCTAGTGCGTGGGTAGTCGCGTGAGTTTAGATATCATGGGTGCTGATTCTTGTATATATACGTTCAAAAATGCTAGACCTACGTACGACCTACGAATTGTTACGTAACTTGCCTTAACAAATCTCTTCGCCCCCCTGATTTCAACCGGGGGTGGGGCCCCTCCCCTTATTTCCTCTAAACGTAGGAATCATTACGTAGGTGTAGCATTACTCATATACATTGCATTGGAGGAATGAAAGAAAGTGGCTGTGAGGGCAGCAGAAAAGATGTAGCCTCCGTGTGATCAAGGAGAGAGCGCCTCGGCAAAGCAGCGGCTGGTTTTCTCCTTGGTGTATGCGCGCGCGTGTGTGTTCTTGTGCTCTTGAGAGAAGAGAGAGTTGTGAGAGACAACGAGAGGTAGAAGAAGAAGCGGTGCTGCGAGGAGGCGGCGCCAACATCATCATCTCCATGGCCGGCAGGATCTTCCTGTTCATCAACGACACCCACTACCTCGGCGACCCGCCCCCGCCCCCGCCCCTACCGTCAATCTGGGGGCGCACCTACGTACCGCACCAGCCGCAGGAACACTGGGTCTGGACCGCGGTCGGCTCGGGAGGCGCGTCTGCCATTCACGGCCAGCTGCGGCCACTGCCACGCCGTGCACCCGGACGGCCGCACACTGTTCGTGTCCGCCACCTACTGGGCCGACGAATCTGAGCGGGGGACCTTCTCCTTCGACACGGCCCGCCTCGAGTGGACGCGCCACGGCGACTGGCAGCTACCTTTCCTCGGCCAAGCCTACTACGTCGCCGAGCTGGACGCGTGGGTCGGCATCTGCCGCCACAAGGGCGGCACCGGCCACCTCTGCTCCTCCGACGTCGTCCCCGTCGGCGCTGGGCCCACGACACTGCCGCGCTGGAAGCTCGGGAAGGAGAGGCTGTTCGACAGGGAATGTCTGCGGCACCTGGGCGCCAGGCTCGTCCACATGGGCGGCGCCAGGTTCTGCGTCGTGGAGTACATGTGGCACGAGGGCAACGACGAGATATGCGGTGCAAGGGCGACCCGGACGGGTGGTACGTCGCGCCTCCCCGCGTCGTGGTCCGCTTGACCACGTTTGGTGTCAAGTACGGCGTCGACGGGGAGCTGCGGCTCGAGTCACGACGAGCTCGCAGTCGCAACGTGTTCAACCGAGCTCATGGCTTTCAGGACACAATCCCCATGGCATTATGGATTTAGGCTAGTTTGAAGCATGCATCTTCGGTTTGAGTGTTGGCACTGCAAGCGAGGGTGTACTCTAAGCTTACATCGTAGTGCTCGATCCATAGAATAAATCTTGTGGCAAGAAATAAAGAAGAAAATGATTCGAAAGAATTATTTTCATTATTAGAGTTCATGCATATTGCGAATTTGCTAAGGCATTCATATCACCTAAATTGTAAGTACTTAGAACTTATGTTTGTTAGAAGTGTTGGTTTAGTCCCACATCGATTGTAGGAGACAGACAAAATGTAAAAATTACAAGGTAACGCTATGTACCGACAAGGTTGGCTCAAATAGGAAGCAGCCATCCAACACTCTAGTCTCTATGGGTCAAGTATCTTTGTATTGCACTTTTTTCTTTGATTTCTCACTTTTGTATTTCCGCTCTCTTTCTCTTCAGCAACTGACCCCATCATTATACATCACATACATGCACGATAGTAATATCGCAGAACCAATCTCTCACACAATAAATCCAACCATTTTTATCACCCTGGCTAAATTAAAACATCTATATCTTTTAAACCATATATTCCGTTTTGAAACTTTCTTTAAATTTGAAATCGTTGCATCAAAACCTTTAAATGATACCAAATCTTGGATATTTTTCAACCATGTTTAAATTCGGAAGTATATTCCACATTTTGAAAACATTCAGTTTCACAGATGTTCCGTTACAAATTCACTTTCTGTAGTTACTGTTTCATAATTTAGAACCTACATTTTCCTTTTCACTAGCTGATTTAAAAAAAAACATCTATTTTACTTGCACATTTTTCAAAATGTCATATTTCAATCTTTTGAAAATAAATTATTACACACAATCTTCACAATGATAAATTACAATTTCACTTTTTGTAGTTACTCTTTCATAATTCAGAACAAACATTTCACTTTTCGCTGGCTTGTTTCACAAAAGTCAGATCTATTTCAATTACATATTTCTGAAATAACATATTTCACTCTTTTGAAATATCAGTTTCAGATTAATACTTTATAATTTCACCTTTTGTGTTTACTTTTTTCACAATCTAGAACATACTTACATTTCACTGGTCCGATTCACAAATATCACACCTTTTGCGATTGCACACTTTTCAAAAAAAACTTTTTCACTCTTTTGAAATAAATTGTTACACATTTAGAAAAAATCAGTTTCACAAAGTTGACATTTCAGTTTCATATTTGGCTTAAGTAGGTTTCTAGTGAAATAGGTTGGTTTAACATATTTCTAATAAAATAGTTATTTTTCAATTTTTAAGTAAAATATTTATGTTCCACATGTAAAATGTGAAACATTGAAATTTAAACATGTTTGAAATGTATTGAAGATTGACCTTGTTTTGTAGGCCTTGACACAAGGATTTCAAATATATAAATTATTTGAAAAATAAACTTATGGTTTAAAATGTATGAACGATTTAATTTAATGAAGTGTAATAAAAGGTTGGGTTTATTGTGTGAGAGAAGAAAGCGTGTGATGTCAGTTTTCGCCACGTGAAGAACAATAGTGAGACCCAAATAGTTATATCTCGTCATGTATAAATTTTGTATAGCAGAAACGTGTAAATAAGATAGCAACCGCACGCATATTGATGCGAAAACGAATTGTGGATATGTCATCGGCAGGTAACCTTAACGCGCAAACTGACTTTAAGGGGAGGCAGAGCATGATTTTTTTTCTAGGCAAGGCACAACACGATTAATAAGGGTGAGGGTGTCTATCATGTCTTTTTTTTAAGCAAAATCCAATTGGATTTATAAAAAATGACAAATGTTTACAGGTATTACATATGTATCAAGAGGAATGTTTAACCAAGCGTGTCGCCCCTGTTTCGGCACCAATTCTAGCCAACTTATGAGCTTCATAATTTGAAGTTCTAAATTTATGTACAAAACCACCAGAACTAAAAGCTTTCTACATTGATCTCTTTTATGATCCCACCGTACGTGCCACCAACGCCTTGAGAATATGTTTCATCGCCTCCTTACAGTCAGATGCAATATGAAGATGCCGCATACCCAAATCTTATGTCAATGAAAGAGCTTCTCTGCATGCAATGGCGTCCAAAGAAGTTGAGTTCACAAGGCCATGAATGACCAAAATCGAGGACCCTAAATAGGTGTTGTCCTGGTCCCGACATATAGCTATTGCGACTCCTACATTTGTGATCCACAGATACCCCTACATCAACGTTAATCTTGGTAGAGCCCATTGGAGGAGGTAACCATCTCTCATGTGCCCTAACTCCAGCCGGCGTAATTATCGCATGTAGCGACAGTTGGCTGTTCACTTGATCGAGTTTTAAAATAAACATTGTGACGAAAAGGTCAGTTGATAGAGGAATGATGTGCACCCTCATGGATAGGACATCCTCGGTTGAAAGCAAGGAAAAAAATAGCATGCTACAGCAAAATAGCGCCGACCTTAAAATATGCTATTAACATGCTATATCCCGCTACAGTGTGCTATTACCAAGATGTTGTACACCGATATATTTAACGAGTCAATTGTCAGTACGTTATAGCGCGCTTTATTTTCCGTGGTTGAGAGTGAGTGTTGCCATAAGAAAACTTTTAGCTTTGCAGGAACCATAACCTTCCACAGGGTGTCCCAAGATTTTCAAAAGCAAATTATTTGATGAGCCAACTCATATCAAGCCAATCTTCCTTTCTCCTTCTAGTTGCAACGATCATCCTGTAGGACGACTTGGACTGTGAAAACCCCCGACTTCTCGAAACCCCATGACCAGAAATCATCAATGTTACATATCAGGATGTGCAAGATAGCCGTGGCTTCATAAGGAAGAAAAACTTGCACGAGAATCCTAGATGTATATATATCCAATATGATTGTTGTTTGACCACTAGAATATTTTATGCCCTCCGTTACAATGTAGGGGCAATTAGCTAGTAGTTTAGCCCTAATTTAAGGAGTGGGCATTTACTAAACTATACTTATTAAGAGTTGATTTGGGGCCAGTTCTTTTGACAGCAATTAAGCCGCCTCCTCCTTTTCTCAGAATTCATTTTTCTTATTCATTGGAGCTTCTAAACTAGTTATGGGACAACTAATTTACAAGTCTGAACCAATTTCGAAGGCGGCTTATTTTTTATTGTGGGGCGAGCAGCTTATTTCTTAAGCCACCTAAAAGAAGTCGCCCTTGTACATTTGGTAGAAAGAAAACTTCTGAATAAAGAATCTTCGGGTCAGAACAGGAGGGTACTTTTCTCTAGTGTTGAAAAGAACAAAGAGTAAAGAAGCAAAGTTAAAAAAAAAAGGAGTAAAGAAGCAACCTAAAACGGGTGAAGGTAATCCCATGGGCCGATGGGCCGAAACGGCCTGAAACAGGCCTTTTTTCTAGAATGCAGAGGTTATTTTTTGTTAGTCGTTCGTGCAGAGGCATAAGCTCTATGGAGGCCCAGCATGGGTTTTCCCGGTGGGAAGGAAAACGCTGGGTCCACACACTGGGCTGGACAGCCCAAGTGCTCAGGGTCGCACAAGGGATCAGCTCGCCAGAGGTGGTGCGTGCATCGGAGCCGGAGCTGGCGCCCACAGTGCACTGCACAGCCCCAAGCGCAAAGCTTCCTCCCTCGGCAAAATTCACTGTTTTGACCCTTTTTGCAACGTTTAGTCAGATCTGACCCCGGTTGGGAAATTTTTTCGGATCTGACCCTTTTGCTACCGCCAAAGCATGTGGCGGTAGGTATCCACAGGCTACCGCCAGAAACTACGGCGGTAGGGCCCCGTTAGGCCAGACGGCGCCGTCTTGCCTGCTGACGTGGATTAGTGGCCTACCGCCACAGTGCTTGGCGGTAGGTTCTCAAGACCAGTAAAATGTGTGTGTGTGTGGGGGGGGGGGGGGGGGGGCTGGTGGCCCCCACCAACCCACCAGCCACCCATTCACCCCCAATCCCCCTCCTTCCCCGAGCCGAGCTTCTCTCCCCTCTCTCTTCCCCATTCTTGCCTCCATCAAATCCATCTCCATTGCTTGAGTTTTCTCCGGTGGATCGAGGCCAATTTCATCACTCAAGGTACCTCCCTCACCCTCTTCTTTTTGGTTGGTTGCAATCATCTCATTTGGTGGCATTCTTTACTTATATGCAAACCCTAGTTGAGGACATTTTTGTTTGAAATCAATGGGTTTGATGGGTGATATGGTTGTTTTGATGCTTTAACGTGTTGTAGTATGACTAGTCATCATGTTTGTAACACCGATCTATAGTTATTGTTAGGCATTTTTTTAGGGTTAGGGTTAGGGTTGGGGTTAGGGTTAGACATTTTTTAGGGTTAGTGTTAGGGTTGGTGTTAGGGTTAATATTTGGTTCATATTTTGTAGTATTTGGTTCATATTTTGTTGCCTATCATTGACAAATTTTATAATGTACATAAATCGATAGGCTCGTTAATGTACATTATTTGGATAAGGAGACATTTATGAAAGGCAATGCCGATGAAGGGGAAGAATCCATGGTTTTTGACTCAAGCCCAACTTATGAGGAGGTGGTTGTGAAAGTTAGGAGTGTGTTGAATTGGATTGATCCAAATATTGATGTTAAACTCATTGGAAGGTATGATGTTGGAGTGGGGGTGAAGTCTCGATTGAAGAGTTTGCCTATCACCTCGGAATTGCATTGGAAGGTGTACAAGGACAAAGTAGTTGAATCGCAAGACAAGTCCCTTGAATTATTTGCCACCAAGGTTGAGCCTCCCATGCTATAAATTGACTTGAACCGACATGCCTTCTCCCCTATACATGATGCAAGGGTGGAGATGTATGTCCTCCATTCTTCTAGTCAACCACCAAATGAAGCGGAGATCAATGATAGGGCGATGGTGATTCCTGAGGAAGAGGTTCATGTTGATGCTGACAATGCTGATGTTGAGCCCTTTGATGCTCATGTTCACGATGATGCCACTGCCCATGTTGATGTTTATGATGAAGCCGAAGAGATTCATTATAATCCCGTTGGTAACTTGGATGTGATTCTGCGCCAGCAAGACATGGACCGTAACCTCCCCTATAGCTGTATGTTTGGTTATGACTCAGATGACGAGGGTCCGGCGGAGGAATTGGACGAGGATGGATTCACTGCAGAAAAAAATGAAATTTTCAAGAACCTTACGGGAATGAAAGAGGTGCCCCATTGTTTCGTGATCTTAGCCTTGCCGACAAGGCTGTTGTTGATGGTGGCATGAGATTGGGGTTTCTTGAACCAACACCTTGCCCGAAGGTCGGTGACCTGAAACCCAAGGATGAGGACGAGAATGCATATTTGAAGAAAGGCGTCAAGTTCAGTTGCTTGGAAGAGTTCAAGATATGGTTGAGTGACTATGCCATTAGGAACCATAGGCCGTTTGTTGTTGGTCATTCCAACCAAAATATGCGGTACACCATCAAATGTGACAAAGAAGGTTGCCCTTGGAAGGTTCGTGGTAGAAAAATTCAAGAAACCGGGCAATGGGTACTGAAGAGTTGTGTGGCCACTCACACGTGCATACCGCCGGACAAAGCGGACCGAAGCAAGGGACACCGGCAACTCACTTCTGAGTTTTTAGGACACAAATTGTTGAATTCGATATCCCACGATCCAACCGTGAAGGTGAAGTTGCTCATGAGTACGGTTCACGAACGATTCAGATACCCGGTCAATTATGGGAAGGTATGGAAGGTGAAGGCAAATGCAATCAGGATGTTACATGGTGATTACGAGTCTGCATACAATATTCTTTCGAGGATGTTGGGAGCAATCACACATAGGAACCCTGGCATGTGGTACGCGGTGGAGAAGATTGACAGAGTGTTTCACCGTGCGTTCTGGGCTTTTGGGCAATGCATTGAGGCATTCAAGCATTGTCGTCCGATGTTGTCTATCGATGGTACATTCTTGACTGGCAAATACAAGGGCACTCTAATGGTTGCAATGGCTCACTCGTCCAATGATAATGTGTTGCCGGTAGCATTTGCTTTAGTCCCTTCCGAGCATGACGACAACTGGGAGTGGTTCATGGGGCATGTGAGAACCAAGGTGATTGGCTATAGGGAGGTATGCATAATATCGGACCGGCACCACGGGATTCTCAAAGCTATAGATGTGTTTATTCCCGGCCTCCCAAAGCTTCACCACCGATGATGCATGAGGCATTTCGTTGCAAACTTTTACCGGGCATGCAAGAGCAAAGAGTTTTGCAAAGACCTTACACATTTGTGCACGGCATTCACCTTCGATGCATTCACCAGACGCTATGATAAACTTTTGAAGGCATTGGAAAAGAACAAAAAGGGAAGAGCATTCTTGAACAAGCATTATGGGGTCACCGTCATCTCCCCACATGGAAGATGGAAACTATGCGTCTCTGGCCGCCACCGGTCGATCAAAGTTGTGAGAGCTGAGTGGACGAGCGTCGGCGGCTTACGCTTGAACTGCAGGACGAAACCCAGCAGCCGGGCTCTCCTGAAGAACGGCGTGTAGTGCTCGTCGTACACCATCTTAACGGTCGTCCCGTGACCCCTCATCCGCACTGGCGGGAGCATCTGCCAAAATGAATACACAAGTATTAAGTAACTTATTTTCATGAATTTGAATATTGGGTTAAAGAATGGTAATTACCACTCCATTCTCAATGAAACGGGCACGATGACCCTTGTCGAACGCAGGGTCAAGAGGGTATACTTAGTTCCGATGTGGTCCGCAAGAGGTCGCCTCCTAAAAATAATTGCATAAACATAAACATATATAAGCATAGGCATAATTAAAATACCATAAGCATAAATAAACAAACACTATTAACAATTTTTATTCATTCAATTTGAAAACATGATTCTCATAAGCATGATTGGTTTATTAATTTTGCATAAGTTTGTTTTAACATTAATAATTCATTTCTTCTATTTGTAAAAAATAAGTAAACATCCAGTCAAAAAATAATAATAAGTAAACAAATACAATCTTTCTCCATCATCCACTATATGCATATGGTTGATTCATATCACATCAAAACAAACCTATGAATTCATTCCTTTAATATGCATGATATCAATATTTTTTTACATGAACTAGGGTTCATCATGGAGTTCATCATGGAAATACATATAATCTCTCAAACAAATACATAGAAGTTCATATTCAAGCCCATGTAACATCTACAATCAAACTAAAACAAACTAGGATTACAAAATTAAATTCTAGTTCAAAAATATGGTGGACTCTTGAATCAAATAATGCATAGAATCGGAAGCGAATGGAGAAAAACTAATTGGAGGGGTTGGAGGAGCTAACTTTTCCCGTTTCGGAGCCATCTCGATCCGCAAAAATGGTGGAGAAACGGAAGAGATCCGAGGGGGAGAGTGGAGGGGACGAGAGAGGTTCCCCTCTCTGTTCTTCAGCCGCCGCGGGTGGGGTGGGGAGGAGATGGGGGAAGGCGAACCGTGCGCCTCGGGCTTATAAGGTCCAGACCCTACCGCCAGACACTGCGGCGGTGGGTTATCACTGCCTACAGGCTCGTGCAAAGTAACGGCGACCGTCAGTTACACGCTGACGTGGATTAGTCAGCTACCGTCACAGGGTCTGGCGGTAGCATGTTGTAACCTACCGCCGCCGGCTTTGGCGGTAGGAAAAAGGGTCAGATCCGATTTTTTTCCCAACCGGGGTCAGGTCCGGCTAAACGTTGCAAAAAGGGTCAAAACAGTGAATTTGCCCCCCTCCCTCCCATGACAAAAAGTGGCGGTGCAGGTGCCGCCATCAGGCCAACTCTAGCGCACGATCCCAAACAGACGTCCGTTTTGCCCAGATTCTGTCCGTTTGGGTAGGGCAATGGGGTCGTGTCCGGACCTTTCCTGGGATGCGATGGCCGTACGCCCAATGCGCGGACGCATCCTTTGGCCCCATCCTGTCCGCCACGGTCAATATGCCCATATATTCATCATATTCATCAACGTTTACATGTTCAAATATTTAATTGTCTCAAATAAAAATAGTTTTACAACCAAATCAAAATTGTCTTGAATAAACATAATGAACCAATACATCTATTGGTTGCCAATGTGAGTCCACATGTGCTCAACCAAGTCATTTTGAAGCGCCAAATGAGTGTGTCAATCACGCATTTCACGATGGAATTGGGTAAACTGTTCAAACGTGGCCAGTTCTTGGTGCAAGGGCTCAACATTTTCACCTTGAAAATCAAATCCTTGATCGAAGATGCTGTCATCACGCTCATCCTCGACGATCATGTTGTGCATGATCACACAAGCAGTCATCACCTCCCAAAGCTTTCCTTCATCCCATGTCAGTGCAGGGTTTCGAACGATACCCCATCGGGATTGAAGCACACCAAAAGCACGCTCCACATCCTTTCTAGCACTCTCTTGCATTTGGGCAAATCTCTGTCTCTTCTCACCTTGGGGGTTCGAGATTGTCTTCACAAAAGTTGACCACTGAGGATATATACCATCAGCTAGGTAGTATCCCTTGTTGTAGTGGTGGCCATTGACCTCAAAGTTGACAGGTGGGGAGCGGCCTTCTGCAAGGCTAGAGAAGACTGGAGAACGCTGCAGCACGTTGATACAATTGTGAGAACCTGCCATGCCGAAGAAAGAATGCCATATCCAAAGATCTTGCGAAGCCACTGCTTCTAATATGACAATGCACGCTTTTCACATGCCCTTTGTACTGGCCTTGCCAAGCAAATGGACAGTTCTTCCACTTCCAGTGCATACAATCTATGCTGCCAAGCATGCCTGGAAAGCTTCTATCGGCGTTGATCGCCAACAGCCTTTCTGTATCAGCGACATTTGTCTGCCTCAAGTACTCAGGGCCAAACACTGCCACCACGGCCTTGCAGAAGTTGTACATTGACAGCAGACATGTGGACTCACTCATGCGCACGTACTCATCCACAAGATCGCCTGGAATTCCATATGCAAGCATGCGGATGGCCGCGGTGCATTTCTGATAAGAGGAGAATCCAAGCTTGCCAAGGGCATCCGTTTTGCACTCGAAGAATGGGTCATGACGAACCACTCCCTCTCGGATACGATTGAACACATGCCTTGCCATACGAAAACGGCGACGGAATTTCTGCGGTTTGAAGAGCGCGGTATTCTCAAAGTAATCGGCATAGAGCATGGCGTGGCCTCTCTCTCTGTTGCGGTTCAGGTTGGGAGCACAGCCAGGGACTGACCCCCTGTACCGAGGCCGTTGCCTTTCAATGTGGTCGTGAACGACCAGTGCAGCCACCACAAGATCTTCGTCATCCGAGGACGAATCATCCGATGAACAAATGAAGTGGTTGAAGAAAAATTCATCTCCACTGTCCATACCTTTGTGGGCAAAGTGTCAAACACCTTGCGGTCGTGGTGGCAAATAGGCCGCGAAGATCACCTCGATGCAGCAGGGGCGTGTGGAGGCCGGCTACAGGTCGCTCTGGAGCACCCGACGGAAGCTGCCGTGGTCGATAGGCGTCGCCGCCGGTCGTATCCCCTCTGGCACCGGATACGGCGGCGACGGCCAAAACTCCTCCAGACGACGATCAAAACTCCTACGAAAGCGCGAGCGTGGTGGCGGCCATGGCGAGACGTGGTTTGGTATGGACGGCCGAAGGGGTGAGCAGTGAGGAGGAGGCAGGAAAAAAGTGGCGGCGCCGGCGGCGGGGAGGGCGGGTGGAGACGTTGGAGGTGAATGAAACGCTAGTGTCCCGACAGGCGGGCCACAGGGAGGACAAGGGCATGCGTCCCGCCCGTCTGCGCGATGTCCGTTTCACCCCAAACGCGGCGCATGTTTGGGCCGGGAATGGGTCGAAAACGGACGAAAATCGGACATTTGTCCGTTTGAGGCCGCGCGTTGGGCCGCGCTATTCGTCTGTTCTATCTCAAACAAACTAGGACGGACGGGATGGGGTCGTGCGCTGGAGTTGGCCTCACCAGCTCTCCCTCCCTCCCTCCCTCCCGGGCGTCCGTTGACGCGCACGGCGAACGGGCAACGATCGCCACATGGCCTTTGACCCGTGGAGATTTGCTTCCTGCTCTCTCGCCGCACAGTCACAGCAAACGGTCTCCCACGCCACGTGCGCGCTGGCCTCGACTTGTGTTTCTACACCCGTGGTGGAGATCGCCGACGCCGGTGCGGACGGAGAAACGCCCGCGTCGTGGAAGCTCGGAATCGGACTATGCACACGCTCGACACCGTCCTGGCGTGGCTGGAAACCAGCTCACCATGGTTTGGTTTGGTTTGCTTTGCTTCACAGTGGTGGAGTGGGCTGGGGAGGAAGGCGTGAGGTCCCTCTTCGATCCGAGGAGGAGGATGGCTTCCAAGGGGCACGCCATGCACCACTGTATGATGCATCTACAGCGTACTACTACTACTACACCAAACGGACCAACTGTCGGGTCGAAGCGCTCACGTCGGAGTCGGACCTACTCCAGCACGCACTTGATTTACGCGGTACGGTCACCTCGGTTATTAAAAGGGACGAGGGTGGTTTAACTTTTCACCGACGAGTTCGAAAGCTGCCGCCGCAGCCGATCAGCATACGGTCCACGGTCCACCCACACCCCGAGCCCGAAATGGTAAAAGTCAAAACACCAGCCTCCACTCTCCACACGCGTGCGAGCTCCCCTCTCGCCCCTCTCTCGCTCTGTCGCCAGCCTGTTCGTCACGGTAAAAAAAGCACGGTAAAAACCAGCCCAGCTCTCTCTATCTCTCCCCCTCCTCCCCCTTTCCTCCACTTTGACCAAGCACGAGCAGAACCCGGAAGCGAAGCCAGAGCCAGAGCCAGAGCGCATACCGCATAGCCTGCGCGCTCCGACGCCGACCCCTATATAAGCAGCGCCACTATTCCCCCCGCCTCGCCTCCCGTCCCGCCCCGTCCACTATCCCCCCACAGCGGCAGCTGGTTCCAGACGCGTCCGTCCGCGCCACCGTCCGCTCCGCCAATGCGCCACCCCTCGCCGCCGCCGGAGCTCCCCGCGGCCGGGGGCGAGATCCAGGCCATGGCGCCCGCCCCGGCCGCGGGCTCCTCCAGCACCGGTGGCAGCGGCTCCTTCACGGCGCTCCTGGGGCTCCCGACCTCGCAGGCCATAGAGCTCCTGCTCCCCGGCGCTGCGCCGGCGCCCGGTGGTGCGCCCGCCTTCCCGTCCGACCCGCACCTCGTGGACCGCGCCGCCCGCTTCTCCGCCTTCGCGTCGCCGTCCCCGTCCCCGACCCCTCCTCCCCCCGCCTCCGCCGGCAAGCGCAAGGCCGACCCCGCCTCCAAGGTACGCATTACAAGCGTGACGCACCACACCCTGTTCTCGCCGGGGCGAGGCCTGATCGTTTTTCGCCTTGGATTGCTTGCCGCAGGGCAAGGTGGCGAAGAAGGGGAAGACGACGGCGGGCGGCGGCGAGGACGAGAAGCCGGCGTACGTGCACGTGAGGGCCAGGAGGGGCCAGGCCACGGACAGCCACAGCCTCGCCGAGCGGGTGAGCGCCTCCCCTCCACCCCGCTCCGCCCGCCCGCCGCTAAACCCCCAGCAAAACTTAATAAACCAGCACGGCCACGGGATTAGACTTAGATTTTGCTGCAATGATTGGGCGATTAGGACCTTCCGCCGCCGCTTTTAGGGCCTTTTTCAGGGGCTTGCTTTTGTTGCTGATTATACTATCACTCGTGCTTGATTAAACTATCCGTTCATCCATTTTCGGCTTCCCTCGTGCTAATTTTCCTCTTGTTTTTTTAAATTGAAAAAAAATTAACGCAGGCGAGACGGGAGAAGATAAATGCTAGGATGGAGCTGCTCAAGGAGCTGGTCCCCGGGTGCAGCAAGGTATGCAGTTCCTTCTTACCCACCCCTATCCTTCGTTTATCCTTCCGTTTTGCACCTCATTCCAAGAGTAACTCGGCAGAGCTTTCTTCCTGAAACGAAAAGATAAAAACGCCACGGCCTCGCCCTCTGTCAACTTTGGCTGCCACGCGCAAAGGAGTACACATCCTCCCCCTGCTTTCGGTGCTTCTTTTTACCGCTTTTGGCGCCACCACCGCGGCCAGCGGTAAGCTGGTCCAAACCTATCCCCGTAGAGAGCTCAGACGTAGCCGCGTCTTGGGTGCGGTATGGTATGGACCGCCTGTGCATTGCACACGGCTCAGTCATCATCGGAAGATCATACGAGTAGCACACGTCTCGCGGCTTAAGTTAAGCCCAGTCGCTCTCGCGTGGCGGGGGACAAGTACATATGGCCGTGTTTGCACGACGGAAGTGGGAAGTAGTGGTGGTGGCCTTGGTTACTTCCTCGGCTCGTGGACGATGATCCGGCGCGCCTAACACGAGCGGGGAGCGGATGGGGTTCGGCCGCGGCCGCGGCTGTCTGGGCAGAATGCGGCAGCCGCTTCGAAAGGCGCCGGCGGAGGGTAGCATAATGGAGGGAGGTTTGCCTGCCTGTTCAGTCGCTGGGGACGGACGGACGGACGCCATAGATAGTCCTCGCCCCTATCCTTGGACTTGGAGTGTTGCTATCTCCCCATGCACAGGCAATAATGTCGATGTGCCCATGGGTAGGCATGGCATTGGCATTGGCAAGCATCCTTGGGTGTGGAAGCGATGGCCGGGTAGGTTTGCCAATGGGGGGATGGATGTATGGATGGTCTTCTACTCTTCGTGCTACATTGATGTGTGGATTTATGGAAAAGTGGTTGGCATGTAGTAGTAGTATCTGCTCGGTGGTTTCTGACTGTCAGGATGGCCGGCAGCCTTCGCGATCGAGGTGTCAAATGCCAATCGCTGTGAAAAGATTGGTGCTACTGCTCTCTGACGATTCTCCCGTGTGTGTTGAGCGAACTGCGTGGGTGCCAGTATCAACGGATCGCTGTGCCTCAAGATTCTGAACGATTAATCGTGTTGAAAGTTGCAAAAGTGATCTAATGTTGTCAGTAGAAGAGCACACCATTTAGAGCACAACCTACTGAAGATATCGTTTACAGATGAGTTCTGCAATCAGATTTGGCACTGCCTTAGTACTTTACCTATACCCATAGATGACATGGCTTTCTCGATGCGGCAATTTTGATTATACCATTTTTCTCTCAAAAAGATGTTGATGTCGATAGCCCTACCCTCTAAAATACAAATTTGAATTTGACTTTGAGTGTATGTGGGTTGTATCAGGTATCAGGAACAGCGCTGGTACTCGAGGAGATCATCAATCATGTTCAATCCCTTCAAAGACAAGTCGAGGTAACTACTGTTGTCCACTGTAAGACCTGTCAATCCTAAATACCATTTCATTTCTTCCCACAAACTTAACACCCAATTCATTTTATATGAGGGCATGAAAGATAATAAGATGCTTCCCAATTGGTTTTTCCCCCTTCTAATTGTCTTTTTTTTTGGGTAATTGTGGTTGGTCCAGTACCTGTCAATGAGACTCGCAGCAGTAAACCCAAGGGTTGACTTTGGTGGGCTAGACAACTTTTTGACTACAGAGGTATGCTTGTTTTGTCAATCGTTTTCTGTCATGAAGTTTTCCAGTAATAGAAACAAGTACTACTGTTTTGCAAGCCATATATTATTAGGCCAACAATTAGGATACATTATGGGAAAATGAGACTATTTTTCCAGATTACAGTTATAGACCATTGTAAACTGTACTTTGTGCGAAGTCCTTGGTCAAAATTTCCTAATCAGAGTAGCCCTCGTCCCTGCATTTAGCTGCTTCATTTATTTTGACTGTTTTCTATCGAGACAATCAGCATATGGAGAGAATCCTATGCCGCCCACTACAACGACAGTGAATTATATTACTGTCCTTGTCCGGTGTAAAGTAAATCTTTTTACTGAACCCCGTAATTGTAAGCAACTTTACCACAATGAGACGTGTACATGCCAGTTATTGCCCTCCAACCAATGCATACAGAAAATGGGGAATTTTAAATTTGGGAATATTAAAATTGCCAATCAATAGTGCAACCATTTACCGGTGCTTCCTGAGCTTCATGGTTTCACAATTTTTTCCGTGTGCGTGCGTGCATGAAAGTTATCTGCCATTCTGCCTAAGTTGCCTATCGATTTATTGTTACTCCATTTTGTAGTTTTGCCTTCTGATGGAAAAAAACGCTGCCAGTAACAGCAGTAGTAAAATATATATCACTGAAACTTGAAACAATAATAAATTGAGAGTTCTCTGGATTATTTGCAATTTTACACTCAACGATATCATTTGAACAAATTATATCGGTAAATAGATAAAAGTGACTGATGTTGAGGACATATGAATTAACGTTGTGTTTGCAAAATAACCTGCAAAAGCTAATAATTTTTCAAGTATTTCTTAACTAGTAAAGTAGTAAATTTGATGAAAGTTTCATTAGTCGACCTGGCCAAAAGTTCACCCATGATTCATTTTTAAGTATAGTACTTACCCCACCACGAAATTCAGCACCTGTTCCTCTTTATTCCTCAACATGCTATTAATCCTAAAATGCTTACTGCGGTGTCTACAGTGTGGAAGGATAACAGGTTTGAACTGCAAGAGTGGAATGGACCTGGAGCAAGTCAGCTGGCTTGACATGGGCGTCCACGGAGCGAGAAATCTCGCGCAGCTACAACAGCAGTTCTGGCACGGTGATTTAGCACATCAACACCAGCCAGCTTCAGAGTGGGAAAAACGTGGGGATGTACAACCCCCTGTCTTTAGCAACACCAGCTCCTCTCTCTTCGGCTACGACCTCGCGAGCTCCGGTAAAACTATCAAGCAGACACACACCTTTAACCTATTGTCTAGCTGAATTAAGTTGCTTGTCATTTACTTCCACGTTTCTCAGCCTGGCGTGGACCACGACCGTTGTCTCTTTCTCTGTCCAGAGTGTTTGAATAGATAGGTGAACGTGAAACGTGGGGTGTAGCTCAAAATGTGTGAATAGATAATTACTGAACACCATGACTAGCCCTTTTACGGCCATGAAAAGTCTCAGATATCCTAGCATTGCTCTGTGCAGAAATGCATGTTAGGCAAAATAAAATAAAGTAAAAACTCATAGAAACATGTAGTCTTCTTTTAACAAACATTACTGTGCAGAAATTTAAGTTGCATCTCATTTGACATGCTAATAGACGCACCTATTATGGATTACATGCTGAAACTGAAACACATAGCCAGTGAACACTCATTCAGTAGCAAAAAGCAGGAGCCTGCAACTTAAATCGAAATATTTGAGAATGCATTTCTTGGATCTTGCTCGATTTCTGTGTTGTTCATTCAATCATTATTGCCATCATCACCAGTATTTTGGGTGGTAGGGGCCATGGCTGTGTTCGTCCGGTGGATCTGTTCTCTCTGGCACCGGCGGACCCAACTGGTTGGTGTGGATGGGCCCAAATCAATAAATGCAGTGTCTCTAGAACCCATGGCGCTCCCGTCTTTCCGTTTGGGCTTGGCTGCATAAGGCCTGTAGATGCAGATCTGGTCCCTTTAGCGCTTCTGACCACACGGACAACTGTGATGGGCCCACTGTTCTGTATGCTGTCCATTACATGTCTGGGGGATCCCCTTTCCTGTAATGGGGATTGCCAGCTACAACCACCTTAACCCCGGTGCCACTACCTCCGGCATTGGGCTGTGGTTGCTTCTACTGTAAATGTCTATCCTTTTGAATTAAAGACAGTAGTGAAGTGCAAGCATCGCAAGTAAGTGGCAGTCGATTTGGTACGTGCAAGGATGGCTTGTGAGGCTAGGATTTAGGTACTTTTGGCCCAATTCATTGATGTAGATCATGTCTGAACATGAGCGTCTGCGTAAAATCATGCGATTTTTTGATGAAATGTCTGCTGTACAACAGTATTTTTTTGCAGCTGCACTGTTTTTTTTAACAGTGCTGCATTGTTCAAACAGCTGTTGTCTTTCTTGTACAGCGTACATTAGTTGATTGATCATATTCTGCAGGTGCAAATGTTGTAACATAATGTGCACCTGTGAGATTTTAGATCTTTTTGAGATGTAAAAGTAGCTCAACCGGAAATCCATGCACCCTCTTTCATCTACACATAACCGGCCTATATTGTTTAAATTTTGGCATCAGCTGGCATACGCCCCTGCCATCTGGCCAATTTATTCCACTGCCCTGGCAGGTAAAATAGTCTGAATCCAAGTGACACAGAAACTTCCACAATTACTCATACCATGTGACAATCTTTCTAGCTGAAGATGGAGCAGCATCACTGGATAGTGAATACTGACATCGATCTCGACATCTTGTTGTGCAACCAATTGCTTTGTTACAGTGCACGGGGCCAGTTTAGAGGTCAGTTCTTTAGCTATCTACCATGTGGCTCATGTCCTGGAAACCAAGCTGGTCAGCTCCGTGGTTTAGCAACTACTCCCTCCGTCCGGAAATACTTGTCCTAGAAATGAATAAAATGAATGTATCTAGAGGACGGAGGGAGTACTACTGTATGTTGCACTGCTTTTGTTAAGATCGTTACTGCTCGTGTGCTGCCACTAAGAGAAAAGTGAGGGGAAGGCCTAACAGCCCTCGCGATCTGCCGTTCGGATCTGGGGCAATCGAGATGAGGCCCTGGATCCAAGCAGAGTGCATTTTGGAGAGACAAGTGCTGTTGGAGGTACAGGCCCAATCATGCAAAGCGTTCAAGAATCATTAACACCACCACGGACCCCCCCTCCCTCCTGACTATAGATGATATATGTACTGCATTACGGCTGGCAGAATCTGTTTTGCGCCAGAAATTATTGCAGCTTCTTCGTGTACTGGTGCCTGCTCAAAGCTGAGTGGCATACAGCGAGCTTTGTCCAGACTCCAGCCATCATCTTTATCACGTGACCCGCCCTTGCTGCACTGGAGAGAGCTATCGTTTTGTGGCCTCTCGTTGAAAATTGCCCTGGTTTCTTTGGACTGTTTGTGATTTAATTCTTTCGCTTTGCCTTTAATCCTAAATTACTACTCACTCCGTTCCATAATATACGATGAACTTTTCTCCCCCCTAGAAAAGTTTATGAATTTCGATGCAGTTTAAAAGTGGAGATTATAAGTTACCCCTTCAATCTAAAATGATGATATAGTCTTTTGTATCAAAATCAATCTATTCAATACGTTTGATCTGCCTTTTAATATGACAATAGGCTTTTTAAACAACTTTAAGATTCGTGTTCCATGCCTACTAATGCATATTATATTTTGCTTATGTGACAATATTCTCAAACCTTTACCACGTGTGGTTAGAAAATTTCCGGCCATCAGTTGTATCGAGCAAAACTGAGATGGCAAAAATCGGAGAAAATAGTTAGTTGGGTGAACCAGTTCATAACTAGCTGCCAAACTGGTTACTCCTGGTGTCCTAGTTACTATCCCGGGAGAATATCCAACGATACCACAACTTATATATTCTCCCATGCTCTCATTTTGGCAAACTCAAATTTAAATGTTTCTAAAAAATCTGTTTTTTTATGTTCACAAGACATGTGTCTACATCCCCTATAAAATTCAAATCAAAATTTTAAAATACACAAAGAGAAAAAAAGAAAAATACAGCATGAATAGTGTCATTTTTTGCTTTTGTCTTTTTGACACTATCCATGCTGGATTTCATTTTTTTGTTTATCTTTGAGTATTTCGAATTTTGGTTTAAATTTTTTAGGGGATGAAAACACATGACTTGTGAACATTCACAGTTCTTTCTGATTTATTTTTTGACACATGTAAATTTGAGTTTTTCCAAATGGGAGCATTCCTAGTATATCACCTGATATTTTCCCGTGACTAAAATGCTAGTATCCGAGATCGAAAAAATTGAACCCTAGCAGCCAGCACTGACTTGATTATTTTCCATGTCTTTCTATAGGACCGCAGCAACCGCCAACAAGCAAGCTAAAAACAGAGCTGTGAGCGATATCAGTATGTTCAGGCCAGGAGAGCGAGCTACACATAAGCTGGGGGCGACGGCAACAACAGAATGCCATGGGGAGCAAGCAATCAGGACATGATCTGTGGGTGCCGATGTTGGACGGTGCGGTGCAGGGACTTGTTTCAACGGCAGCATTTTGAGATGATGTACATATGGAGATGAAGATAGGAAATACTGTTGGTGATGTGGAGCTGAGCTGGAAGGCATGGATGGGTGGATATCAGGTCTCCCTGCTGCCATCCATCTCTGTAGAGACGGGCGAGCGATACTGCAGTTTCTGGCCCTTACTGAAATATTCTTGGCGTATGCCTTCTGACTATAATGGCTGCATAATCTTAAGGTTGTATGAGCAGCATTGTTTGATGAACAAGGCCCTGTGGTTTTGCACCTATGTTTGATTGCGTTCCCCAAATGTGGCATTTTATATTTATGCGGTTGTTCGTGTGTGTTGGGGGTTGTATTGCTGGCCTTGGTGTCACTAGCGTTTTTTTTCTCCTTCGAAACGGAGGCAAAGATTGCCTCATCTATTAATTAAGCAGAAGAGAATTGCCCAGTTAATTACGAAAAATTAGACGAAAACCGGAGCAACAAGGGTCAAGCCCACTCCCAAAGATTGAAACACATGGGGCCAAGCCCACCTCATCGATAACATGTCGAACACAACAACAAACGACAAGCAATCGAAACACACACCAACGGAGAACCCGCTCCACCGATCAAGCTGGCCTTCCATCACCGTGGAGAGAAGAAGTCATGACTGCTATAGAAGGAGCAGACCTGGAACTCACCCGCAACAACGGGAAGGCAAACACTCCATAGTCCTACGATAGCTGCAACAATCGACATGCCGACGACCAACATTGAAGACAACCACGTCGCCCACACGACACGAGGTCTATCCCCTTGAAGCTGCAAATCTCTTGAGGCCACCGCCTCGACATCCACTGCTCTGATGCGCCCTGCGCAGTCAAACAACACCATCTTTCGGGGCCATCGCCCTGCCATGTCACCGCTCACCCTCGAGTAGCAACGCCGCACGATACAGTTACCTGCAGCCCAAGCTGCTCACGACAACCGCACACAGACCACGAACGCCCTATAGACTCGTTACCCTCCACACAAGCTGCTCATCAGGTAAAGCTACTCTAGAAGAAAAGAGGGCTAAAAATATGCGGCTATCAACTCCCTCATAGACTCGTTACCCTCCACCCAAGTGCCATTTTCATCCTTCAACGCGGCATTGTTTGATGAACAAGGTCCTGTGGTTTTGCATCTCTGTTTGATTGCGTTCTCCAAATGTGGCAACACAACGAGTTGCCTTTTATATTTATGCGGATGTTCGTGTGTGTTGGAGGCTGTATTGCTGGCCTTGGTGTCACTGGCGTTTGGGCATGTTGGTTTTGGGCCTTTTGGCCATTTCCAGTGCCAGCAAGATTCATCCTGTCTATGTCAGTGTGGTGTAGCTAGAGATGAGAGCAGAGGAGATAGTAAGGGCACCTCCAACGCGGTCCACCAAACCGCTTCTAAATGTCCGGATCGCACAATTCAAACATTTTTGTGTCATCCAACGCTGGACACCAAGTTTGTCTGGACCGATCCGGATGGGAAATTTTCGGGCGTCTGGACATTCGGCCATGTACGCATCCGACATGCCCCAACCACCAAAAATACCCCACCCTAAGCACTATTTCCCTATTTTGCTTTGTCGGCTACCGAGGCCTCCACTGTACCACCCTGACCGTCGCTTAGGCCTTACCAGACCTATGTTGGTCCACGTAGGCGCCTTCCCGCCTTTGACAACGCCGTCGTTCCACCCTAGATCCGGCCACAACCCAGGTATCCTTCGCTATCTGTCGACGTCGTCCATGACGGACAACTAACCCGGCAAGTGTTCAATCAAATGCAATAGCCATTTTTCTTGACAATCTCATTGTTCACTTTGAAGCAAACACGACGGATTCAGACGAGGAGTATTCTACATCGAGATCATAGAGTCGTCTTCGTCAGATGACGATGATGAATATGAGGATGAAACACCGTTGATGAGGGCGATTCTTGCAGACGCAGTGCGTGCGGAGGAGCATGTTCTTTGGTTGTTGAACTAGAATAGGGCACGGGGGCATCTGACGTTGGTCGGTGACTACTTTGCCCTTGATGTGCTATTCGAGCCCTATTCCAGCCATCGTTTTTTGGATGTGGCAACAAGTCTTTGATCGCCTCTACCATGGAATTCGAGCATAGATGATTACTTCACCCTAAAGAAGGATGCTATTGGAAGCATTGGATTCTCTTTACAAGTGCACCACTACAATGAGGATGCTTGACTATGACACGACGACAAATCCGTGGGACGAGTACATTCAGATGTCCGAAAGCACATTCCTCAAAGCCATGCTCAATTTTTTCCCTCTTAAGTAGGGCGCCTAGGCCCTATGGGCCCCATCAAGGGTTGGGCCTTGCCCTCCTAGTCTTGTTGCGGCAAAAAACTCCCCGCCTATTTTTATTTTGTTTATGTATGGACTTTTTGTAGGGTGATTTCATGAAATTTCAAAAACAAGAACTAGCATGGACAGTAGATTAATATGCTAGTCCAAAGTGTATAGGATTTATAGCAATGTAGCATGAGTTTTTTTAAGTATACATATGTCTGAGACGTATTAGCATCCCAAACTTAATCCATGCTCGTCCTCCAGCATGAAGATGATAACAAAGATAATATTTGTAGAAGAATGCTACCAATCATGATCTCAATTAACCGATGTAACACTTACGGCGAGTCTAAAGCAATAAAAGAGATGTTTGGGAAAGGTTTATATCAACATTCTCCAACTATGTTAATGCATACAAAAGAAGTGCACACATATTATTTGATAATCAAATACATCAAGTGAAAATCACCAATGACAAAAGGTTTAGAAAGATTGTCAAAATTTATTGGGAACACAATGATAATCATCTATGCAAAGTATATATACATGGCAATCACTTCTAGTCTAACCCAAGATACAAGCCCGTATGCAATCACTTGTTGCGTGTTTGCTTTATTTCACAATCTTCACAAATTCTGAATTTGAGTGCAAGTACGAGTCTGTAACCTAATCAATGGCAATGAGAGCATAATTTTGGGGGTTTAAAGAAGTGAAAAACAAGAAATTCTTCCAACGACGCAGCTAACCATAAGAACAAGCAGAAGACCTCATGATAGATACTGTGCAAGGAGTAGGGATTGCTATGCAACTAGGATTCACATAGAGCTATATAAGAATGAAACCTCTCCTATGGACTAATGAGGGTGCATCAAACTTACTTTCTCACGAAGACCTATAGCTCATTTGAGGAGGATCGTCATTGGAATATACAAGACAAGTTTTATAATATAAAGTCCCCACTAGTATATATGTCAATGAAGTGTCATGAACTCTCAACTAAGACTGCATGAAGTGGTGCTACATTCAGGCACTTTACAATTTTCTCATTTTGAACGCTTAGTGCTACTTTGAAACACTTCACATTTGTATTCCAAAAATAATAATGGTGATGCTTCTTCTCTTTTTCACTTTATGGTGCCTTCATGGCGCATCTTATTTTTTCTATTTTTTATTTATTTTCTCTCAAGGTATAAGAACATCTTACAATAATGATCAATACACTTTTCTCAACTTCATAAAAAAAGCAAACATTGCTCTTGTTACGTACATGAAAAGAACTCTCTAAATGATGTCCCTGGTAGTGTATCAGAATGTGCAATAATCTAGCGTAGCATGTATATAATGAGCATATGGTCTAGCCATAAAAAGACACAATGCTAGCTATAGTGATCAAGTGATCATGCAAGGCATATGACAATGATAACAAATCTCTAGTTATTACTCCCATAAAGAACGTTTGAGTACCTGCCACCTGGGGGCTTTCGAGGGCGAAGAGCGTCGTCCATTTTCAGATGGCGTACTACGGAGCCCTCTCTGCGCTATCTGATCTGTCCGGACAACGGATGGCTTGAAGACTCGCCTCCGTGGTCCATGACGGGTGGACCATATACGTGCCCACGACCACCGTCATGGGGTGGACTCGGGTGCGCACGCGAGCGGGGCCTCGCATTTTGTCCCGCATGGGAAGGGTAGGTCGTACCCTTCTGACGGCGGCGATGGCCCCCGTCGAGCTGGTTCGATCACACCAGTTGGGTGTGTCTGTGACGCCCGCACGAGCCGGCGCTCGGGTGCGATGTTTTCTTCATGCCGAGCTGCCCCGGGCTGCTTCGTTGGCCTCACCCGGGTACGCGCGGGCGATGCACTTGGTGCGAGCCAATGCATTTGTTTAGAAACAAAGATGGAGAGAAAGAAAGGATCGAGAGAATCAAGTGTTTGTATTGATGATTGAGTTGGGTATTTATATGTCCCCAAACAGATGCATACAAAGGTCGGTTTACAAGGACCATGTCCTCTCGAAGGGACGCAGTGTTTGGACAAAGATAACTACCTAATTAGCTTAAGATGTAAGCTAATCTAATAACTACCTAGGTAGCTTAGGATCTAAGCTAATCTATTCCTAACACTCCCCCTTGGACAACGCCATTTCTTGAAAATCTCTTGTATAATCTTCAAATCTTCTAGCATAGTCTTTAAACTGTTTTTGCATATCCATGAGGATATCCTTTATAGATCCTATCATCTTGAAATTCTCCATTTTAGAATCTCTCCTCCAAAACCCTGTGGCAAAAATATGAGGATATTTGTAATTGATATGTTGTTAAAACTCCGTTAAACCCTTGAGAGTAAACTCATAAAGAAAAAATGAGTGCAAAATGATGTACCATGGAAAACTCCTTCAAAACTCAATGGAAAAATATAAGGAGAAAAGAAAAATGGTATATTTGAACATTTATATTTATATTGTCTCATTAAAAACCTTTTATGAGAAACCATTAGGGAAAACTCATCAAGGGAAAAGAGTACAACATGTATGATCTAAGGATCATTGAGAGATTATGATATGGGAGTTTACTCCCCCTGAACCTTGCAAAACTCAACAATTTTCTTTGCAATATTGTTCTATATATAACCTGCATGAATTTGGAAATACAAGTGGTATTATCCAGATAGATAATGGTTGGTGATTCTGTTGACTCTTAACCACATAATTTTGAATGTGGACAATCATTCTAGAAAGCCATGTTCATTTTATGATGCTTCGTAGTATAAAGTAATTATTCTGGAATGATTAGTAATAGTAGACATTAGAGTCTATTTTGAAGACTTTCCTTAAAAAGGATCTTCAAGTGAATTCAGTCCATGATATGGCATTTTCTGGATCAAATAATTATAGCTAGCTAGTATATGTAAATCACACAATGGTAAGATCTTGATGTTCCTGATGGAATTAATCAATATATTTTGTGTCTTTGAGATATCAAAGGATATTACATACACCAACCATTTTGTTAGGTTTGCATTTTAAATAAACTGACAATAAAAAATATTGTCACGCATGATGCAGTTTGCAATGATGGTATTGAGATGCGGAACTAGATGTCCTGATACCACTTCATCATTGATACTGTGTATGATTGAATTTGCATCCCTGTTAGGGATAGTATGACCATATGTGTATTCGATATGATCCATCCATATTTAATTTTGCAATATATTTTGGATATATAGAGACTGATAGATATGTATTCCTAAGGGAACATGCTCAAGTTATGAACTTGAATAATATTTGGTTTTATCCAAATCTCCACCTTGATATGATTGCGCGTACCTTTCATGTATTGTATAGACTTCGATAATAAAATCGTCGACATATACATAGGTCACGTAGAATCCAATGAGGAATTTTGTTAATGACTACATGTAAGCAATCATTATCAGAGTAATCCTTTTGAAGACGAACTCTCATAGTCGATTGTACCACACATTTTTTTGACTATATTTAAGTCATGGAGTGACTTTTTGTGACGCCCCCATTTTGATCGTACACTAATCATACACGCAATCGCACATGATCAAGATTAGGGACTCACTGGAAGATAGCACAACACAACTCTAAACACAAAGTAAAGTCATACAAGCTTCATATTACAAGCCAGGGGCCCCGAGGGCTCGAATACACACGAGTCAGCGGAAGCAAATAATATCTGAGTACAGACATAAGTAAACAAGTTTTGCCTTAAGAAGGCTAGCACATATACAAACTACGGATCGAAAAGGCAAGGCCTCCTGCCTGGGAGCCTCCAAACTACTCAACAGCCTCCACGTAGTAGTAAGCTCCGTCCTGGTAGTAGTCCTCGGTGGGATCAACCATCTCCTGGGCTCCAGCATCTGGTCGTGGCAAACGTATCAAGAGGAAAAGGGGGAACAAAGCAACGGTGAGTACACATCCAAAGTACTCGCAAGACTAACATCATAACTATGCTAAGTATGCATCAGTATCAAAGGAATGGGGCTGTATCTTTGGACTGACTGCAGAAATGCCAGAATAGAGAGAAGGCCTAGTCCTATCGAAGACTAGCTTCTATAGTGTCTTGCAACATTAGAAGAGTGCAGATTAGCATAATTAAAGTAGCAAGTTTTATTTAACCACACCCAGAGATTCTTCCTCGACTCCCTGCGAGAAAGCAATCTCAGAGCCAAACATTTCAATTTTAAGTCACAATTCTAGTTGTATTAGATCGGGATACAACTCCAAGTCATCCTGTTACCGTGGACACGACTATTCGAATAGTTGAATTCATCCCTGCAGGGGTGCACCACATTTTCAACACGCTTGATAAACTCTGGTTGGACACACTTTCCTGGGTCATGCCCGGCCTCAGGATATCAACACGTCGTCGCCCTACCTTGGCTCAACAGAGAGGCCAGCCCACCGGTCTAAATTCTAAGCGCGCACGGGTCATGGGCCCAACACCCTTTGCACTCCTGCACGATGCGTGGGCGGCCGAGGTCAGTTCTAGCACCTCTTATACAAGATCAATGCTATCGCAGACCACTCGGGCGCGCGCCACTCCATTGCTGACGTCCGAAGAGCTTCGGCTGATACAACGACGCCGAGTACCCATAACTTCTCCCACGTGAAGGTTAGTGCGAAAAAGGTCAATCGACCAACTCAGATCAAATACCCAACCCATTAGCATTTTGTTAACTGCGGTGACGATCAATGATCCACGATATGTGGTCCCATCGCCCAGTCTCGAGGACTTGTGGCAAGGGCCAAGAATGCCCGGCCACGCCTCGTCATTATTACACCAACACCCTCCAGGTCATCCTGACCTCAACATGTTCCAGTAGTAAAGTCAAAGTATCTGTGTGTCTATAACACCAAGGGGGAAACCCGAGGAGTCACCCTCGAAGGATTCCACTCGATGTAATCGTCAAGGTGACCAGAGAGGAATCACCCTCGATGGTTTGCGCTTGAGGAGTTGTACGACAAAGTCATTGTCGGGAGTGGTGTAGGATCGAAAGTATGTCTAGAGGGGGGGGTGATTAGACTACTTGACCAAATAAAAAATCTAACTTTTCCCAATTTTAAGTGTTGGCAGATTTTAGCAATGATAGCAAGTCAAGCACACCCTACACATGCATGTCTAAGAGTATAGCAGTAGAAAGTAACAACAAGCATGTATAGTAGAGGGTAGGGAGGAAGATCAAACGCAATTTGTAGACACGAAATTTTTTCCCGTGGTTCCGATAGGTGGTGCTATCGTACGTCCACGTTTATGGAGTCTTCAACCCACGGAGGGTAACGGTCGCGAGAGTCCACGGAGGGCTCCACCCATAAGGGTCCACGAAGTAGCAACCTTGACTATTCCATAACGGCTTCCGTCCACGAAGGACTAGCCTCACTATGGGTAGATCTTCACGAAGTAGGCGATCTCCTTGCCCGTACAAACTTCTTGGTTCAACTCCACAACACGAAGTAGGAGGCTCCCAAGCGACACCAAACCAATCTAGGAGGCACCACCCTCCAAAAGGTAATAGGCTCGGCAATGTCGATGAACACCTTGCTCTTGTGCTTCAAGATGATAGACTCCTCAACACACAATCACTCTCTCACAGATTTGGCTTTGGTAGAAGAGATTGATTTGGTGGAAAGCAACTTGGGGAGGCTAGAGATCACGATTCATATGGTAGGAATGGAATAACTTGATCTCAACACATGAGTAGGTGGCTATCTCTCAGAAAATTGGATGGGGCAAGTATGGAATAGTTCTGAGTGCTTCTCTTTCGAGTGGGTGGTGGTGAAGGGGTATATATAGGCATCCCCAAAAATCCAACCGTTACACCTAAAGTGACCAACTCGGTGACACCGATGTGTGAATCTCGGTGGTACCGAAGTGACCAAAAGGCAGTAACTTTTGAATCTCGGTGAGACCGATATATAATTCTCGGTGGTACCGATAAGGTGACCAACGGTCAGATTGCACAACTCGGTGATGCCGATTCTCAAGTCTCGGTGGTACCGATTATTGACCATGGCTAACCAGAGAGTTGGTCCAGAAACTCGGTGGGACCGATTCACAAAACTCGGTGGTACCGATTCTTGTGAATGGCTATCCAGAGAGTTGGTCCAAAAACTCGGTGAGACCGACTGGCAAAACTCGGTGGTACTGAAGACTGAAAATAGCTAAACAGAAAGTTGGCAGCTGAACTCGGTGGCACCGATGCAGAATCGGTTGCACCGAATGGCTAGGGTTTGGCATGGGTCTGTCTGAGTTTGGGAATCGTTGGGACCGAGTGGGAATTGTTGGTTGCACCGATTTTGGATGTTTGGCTTTGGACAGACTTTTGTGGAAGAGCCTGTGGGTGTTTTTGGTGACTATCTCTTGTGCACGTGGAGCATCTTGTTCACCAACAGTACCTTACCCCCTTTTAATAGTATTGGCTTTCCTATGGACTCAAAGTGATTTCTCACAAATTAAAATGTAGAGTCCTCTTGCTTGAAGCTTTGCCAATCCATTTCCTTGCATCTTGGGGTTTCTCCACAATCCTTTTGCCATCCCTATCATTGAACTTTTCCTGAAATATGCTTAGTGGAAACATTAGTTCAATGCCATATATGTTGTTATTAATTACCAAAACCACCAAGGGAGCAAATGTGCTTTCAATCTCCCCCTTTTTGGTAATTGATGACAACATATAGATCAAAGCTTCGACATATGATATAATCAATGAATATAATCGTCGCTTTGAGAAGTATGTGATAAGCAAGAGCTCCCCCTAAATTTATGCATTATTTTGAATTTGCGTTTGAATGCAAATGCACAATCGATTAGGTACATGAGGCACTCTTTCATGTCACATACAACTTGGTGGTGTGCGAGAATAATAAGAATGAATATCATAGCACAACACAATCAAGCAAAGGTGAATGATCATCTCATAAGCATCATAATGATAGAAAGTAGTAGCAATACACATCAAGTGTATGATCAAACACCAACAAAGTTTAACACAAGCAAACCAAAAGTTATCAAATGTTTTGAAAAAGCAATAAAAACTAACGCTCTCTCTCTCGAAGCCTAAAGATCTATATACATCTTCTCCCCCTTTGGCAACAAGTTACCAAAAAGTTCAAAGGTATATATCTAAGCGCTCTTCTGGGGCTGATCTCCTCCGGTAGCTGGTGAAGGAGTCGAGAGAATGGCTTCAGCGAAGACTTCGGCAGACGTCATGGATGGAGTTGGTGTAGCAACTAGAGGAACTGGAGGAGCTGATGGAGCTGAAGAGGCTGTAGCAGGTGCTGATGAAGAAGGCCTCAACTCTGGAGCTGGCACTGTGTCTGATCTAGCCTGAGCAGTGAACTGAGTGCCTGGCCTGAGAGGTGAGTTATCCTCATCATCTGTAGTGTGGGGACTGGGCACGCTATCAACTTCCTTCTTGAGCTCGTTCACGGTCTTGGTCAGCCCATCCACCTTGTCATTGAGTGTCTTGATCCTGTTCTTCATGATCCTCACAAGACTATGCTGATTCGCCAAGATGTCCCTGATATCTTTCTGCATGCCCTGAATCAAGAGATCCATTTGCTTGTTCCTGTATCTAGGGACTTGAGCACTAGTGGCTCTAGCTGCCTCTGCCTCTGCCTGTGCTGAAGCTGAGGTGGGATGTTCTGGGTTCATCACCACAATGTTGTCTTCTAGATCTGGCTGTAGGGGAAAATGTGGTCTATCAATAGCAAAGATGTGCTTCTCCAGCTTGGAGTTGATGAGCATCTGAATGTAGGGTGCATAGCAGCATGAGTGCTTTTGATCAGCAGCAACCCTCTTCACAGTTTCCACAATCAAGTCCATCACCCTTATCCTGGTGTGTCTATCAAGATGGATCGGCATGTTGATGGAATAGCCTCTTATCATCTTGTCATCTCCAGACTTAGGCATCAAGGTGTGCCTTAAGATGGTGTTCATGGTGCGGAGACCAGCCTAGAGGAAGTAAATGGATCCTAACTTGTGAGCTTTCAAGTTTGCAATAGGGATCTCATTGTACATGTTCTTCATAGCATCATGGCTCTCCTTGGATTCAGAATAGACATCCAGATCTCCTTCTTCCACCTTTGGGACTCCTAAGATGGTAGCCCATTCCTCAACAGTTGATTCATACCTTGCTCGTTCAGTCATCCACACAATTCTACCATCTCCATAGAAGTGAGCAGTGGAGTAGAATTGCATGATCATTTCATCGTTCCATGCAGTGAATTCCTTGCCAACAAATTCATCCAGACCAATGCAGTGAAAGTTGTCTTGCACACTTGGGAAGTAATCTGCATTCTCCTTGATATACTTCCAATCCACATACCTCATGTCACTTACAGCAGGGCTCTTATCAAGCAAGATTGTCTCGTAGAAATTTTGTTGCTCCTTGGTATAAAATCTGTAGTCCACAGCTGTTTTCCTTCTCTGAGAATATGGATCAATGGCTCTCCATTCTCTCAAACCAGAGTCCTTCCTCTTCTTCATGTCCTCAGCAAGCAAGTGGCTGGCATTGTGCTCTGGAAGGTGTGGTCTTAGCTTCATCAAAGCTGTAATATCATCATCCTCAGCTTCCCTAAAGGTGGAGGTCTTGTTCTTGCTGGAAGCTGGTATCTCTCTGGAGAACCTCTTGGGTTTTTCTGCAGCAGCCTTCTTGAGGGCAGTCTTGGTGCCCTTGGATGAAGTGGCTATAGGCATAGCATCTGCCATGAGCTTATTTTTCTTCTTTGGAGGGGCCTTTGTAGCTGGCTCCTCCTCCTCTTCTTCAACAACAGCCTCTGCTGGGTCCTCATACATTGAGGTAGGCCTGCCAACAACACGAATGATCCTCTTTCTGCTCTTCTTCTTCTCTCCTACCTTCTTAGGCATAGACTTCTTGGAGGGCTCAATAGACATTGTTGCCCTAGCACGCTCTGGTGCTCTCACTGTCTCTGAGCTAGCATACCCTTTCCTGATGGCTTTCTTCTTCTTGGAAGTAGTGGCAGCAGTGGTGCTCTTGGCAGCATCATCTTTCTTGGACAGCTCCTCAGGTATGAAATCCTCATCCTCCTCATCTAAGTTGAGCTTCCTCCTTGCCCTAGTAGCAGCTTTGGGGAGATCAGGAGAGCTAGGAACATCATCATAGCTCCCCTCAGGACTAGTGCCTGAGCTCATGTCAACACTCTGCTCTCTGAGATCATTCTGGCTGTCATCTGAACCTGACATCTCTGATCCTGTGAATAGAGTATAGAAGAGTGGAAGGGTTGAGTCATCACAAAATGCAGACATTTTCAAAAGATTGAACTAAAATTTCTCAAGTTTTGCATTCTGCCAATTGAATATCGATACAACCGAAGCAAACATTTCGGACCTACCGAGACAGACAATCTCCATAATAGAAACTTGGCACCACTTTCGGTGAGACCTAAAATGGGCACTCGGTTTCACCGAGATTGTTCTCAGTCGACCAGAAAAGTGAATCGGTGCTACCGATTCTTTTGCGTCGGTTCCACCGAAATTCAAGTTGCGGATGGCAAACCCTAAAAAATCGTTCGTTCGCTATTCTACTAGAGTTTCTTGTGGATGAATCAATCTCAAACTGTGGATTATCGATGGAAAAGTCCTAATGCGCGAGATTCTGAGGTTGGAGCGCATAAGGGGATGAAATCGTACCCTGGCTTGGTGACGACTTTGCTACGGCGGCGATGGGGGAGAGGATTCCGTCGACGGCGGGGACTTCCAACGACGGAGGCTCTCGGGAAGATGAAGGCGATGACCAGGGGCCTTGGTTCGGCAGCAGGGGTTTCGGAGGGGATGACGTTTGAGGAATATATTTCAAAAGTCGGGTCCGCCTCTATATAAACCCATAGCTGTCGGTGACACCGGTTCTAACTTTTCGTTGTCACCGAGTTCCTCAACTGTTTGTTGACAGGGAAACTCGGTGTAACCGAGAAGATGGAATCGGTGATACCGAGATAGAAAACCAGATCAACCCTAGGCATTCGGTGATACCGAGATTTTGGGTTGGTTCCACCGAGATGCACTTGAGAGGTTTTAATGGTCAGTCCTTTGTCGATACGGAACTCCGAGTGCTCCTCACACAGAGAGATCGAAAAGTCCTTGTTCAAATTTTGTGATGCAGCAAGAATAGAATACGAGGTAAGAAAGCATAGATAGCTAGAGAGTGGTCCTAGGCATTCCTGTCCATCCAATTGGCAAAACAAAAATCAAAAGCCAAATAACAACAATTGGATGTCCTCGAATGGATAAATAAATGCAGACCAACATGCTCACACAATAAGATGTCAAATGAAATCATGGCAAACATGCATATACATACTAGCATCTATCAAGCATTTTGGCGACGACGGAGTCATCTATATATGAGTATATTGACTTAGGAGCCAAGTAAGAATACTTGATCATAGGTCATACTCATCGTTTAAGCACAAGTGGGGTTACCACTTTTACATAAAGCATTTAATGTTGTCACATACTATGAGAAGCTTTAACTCGAGTCTTAGAGTAACGCTCCCCCTTGATATGACATCCCCTCATAGGAGGGATAAACTAACCTTGGGTTTTGTCGATGAAGACTTCATGTTGGTGATGTAGTGGTGGATGCTCAAGGTTGATGAAGATCACCAAGAGTTGGGAGCAACCTTTTTGTTTCCTTACTCTTCTCACCTACATGGGTTAGTCCCAACACACAAGAGACAAATACAAGGATATCTATGGACATGGAGTGCAAAGCATGTGTGATGATGTCCATGGATTTGTTGATTACCTTGTCCCTTGCTTACCTTTGAGGGAATGTGTGACTCCTTGAACTATCGCATGATGTTGACGTTGATTGCAACTAGTTCTTGCCAATAATGAATGCGAGTGAATTTCATTGGCGGAGTCAACCCTCAAGAACTTCTCTAGTTCTTCTTCTTGGGGACCCACATCAACTTGATGGGGATCCTTGGTGTTGAAGTGGCACTTGTAGAAGTTGAGCTTGAAGTAACCTTGGGAACCCACTCCACCAAAGCTTGGGATTCATCTTCGTATGAGTCAATGTCCTCTTGAAGCTTGTTCTTGCCCTTTAGCTTGTGGTCTTGTGGTGGAAGGTCATCTTGAGTGTTTGTTCCCTTGGGAAGAGTATGTTCATACTTCTCCCTTTGAGGAACAAACTTGGGCTTGGGGTATTGACCTTCTTCCCATTCAACTCCATTAGCGTTGAAGTAGCCAATGCCATGGTTCTTCCGGTATCCTCCGTGCTTGCGTACAATTTCCTCAAATTGCTTACATCCGGCAAGACTCTTGTAGATACTTTTCTCTATAATTCCTTTCAATAAATCATTTTCTTGCTCAAGTGTAACTTGGCTAAGAGAATCATCATTAGTGGAATCAATAGAACTACTAGGAGCAACATCATTAGATTTAACATTTTTATTGTTGCTACTAGATGAAGAACCTTTCTTGCCTTTGGTACTAGTTTGTCTAGATTTAACTTGTGGCATGAATGTAGACAAGAGTAGTCGTTTGGCTAGATAAGATGAAGTGTTCTTTCGGAGATCGTCATTGATAGCTTTAAGAAACTCATGTTCTTGCTCCAAGGTGAGCTTCTCGAAGCGTAGCTTCTCATGAGTCCTTACAAGCTCTCTATGATCTTCGAGAGTAGATTCATGGGATAAATTAAGAGTGTTTAGTTCTTTAGTTAGTTGTTCTATTTTCATCTTATCATCATCAACCGACTTATCTTGACTAGTATGAAAATTATCAAGTTCATTTTGACTAACATCACTAGTTTCATCAAAGAGCAAGTCATCATCACAAAGTAAATCATCTTCATCACTATTGAAATCAAGATACTCGGGGTGTGATACCTTGGGGCCTTTAGCCATGAAGCAACTTCCACTCCCTTCATTTGGTGAATCAAATAGATCATAGGAGTTGGTAGTCACTAGTGCAAGTCCGGCAACACCTTCATCTTGACTATAGTCGGAGTTGGAGTGATAGCTTCTCTCGGAGTTGTTGTCGGATTCGTAGCCGGAAACCCATTCACCAACATGAGCTTGATGTCTTCTTGTGTAGCTCTTGGTGTACTTGTCCTTCTTCTCCGAGTCCCTACTTCTCCTTGAGGGCTTCGTTCATAATGATCATCTCTACTCCTTCTCTCTCTTGGAGGTGATTCATTCCTTGAGCTTCGTCTTCTTGGTGACTCTTCTCTTCGTTTGTAGGGAGCCATGCACTCATTAGAGTAGTGTCCGGACTTCCCACAATTGTAGCAGTTTCGGTCACGACTTGACGAACGCTTCTCTTCATATCTTGAGTTGGAACTTCGTTCTTTGCCTCTATTCTTGTAGAACTTGTTGAATTTATTGACCATGAGGCTTATCTCTTGATTGGTGACAAGGTTGTCGCTTGAAGTTGCGGGAGCATCACTTGTGGCTTTGTAAGCACCGCTAGACTTGTTGTGAAGCTCTTCTTTGTCTTTGAGTGTCATCTCATGAGCAACAATCCTTCCAATGACTTCCGTAGGCTTGAGATCTTTGTAGTTGGGCATCATTTGGATCAATGTGCACACGGTTTCGTATCTCTCATCCAAAGCTCGAAGAATCTTCTTGATGATGAATTTGTCGGTCATTTCTTCGCTTCCTAAGCCGGCAATCTCATTGGTGATGAGAGCTAGCCTAGAGTACATCTCTGCGACTCCTTCACCATCTTTCATCTTGAACTTGTCAAGCTGACTTTGAAGAACATCCAACTTGGATTCTCTCACGGATTCGATACCTTCATGCATATCAACCAAAGTATCCCAAATCTCTTTTGCATTCTCAAGACGGCTGATTTTGTTGAATTCTTCGGGGCATAGGCAGTTGAAGAGAATGTCACATGCTTGAGTATTGTATTGCAACATCTTCAACTCATCCGCGGTCGCTTCACGATCCGGTTCCTTTCCGTCACCAAAGAATTCACCTTGCAAGCCAACACGAACAACAGCCCAAACGGCGGGGTTATGACCAAGAATATGCATTTTCATTTTGTGCTTCCAACTAACAAAATTAGTGCCATCAAAGTACGGACCTCTACGGTGATAATTTCCCTCACTAGACGCCATACTCTCCTAGGTTGTGAAACCAATGCAATGGAGACCAAAGCTCTGATACCACTTGTAGGATTGAAAGTATGTCTAGAGCGGGGGGGGGGGGTGATTAGACTACTTGACCAAATAAAAATTCTACCTTTTCCCAACTTTAAGTGTTGGCAGATTTTAGCAATGATAGCAAGTCGCGCACACCCTACACAAGCATGTCTAAGAGTATAGCAGCGGAAAGTAACAACAAGCATGTATAGTAGAGGGTAGGGAGGAAGATCAAACGCAATTTGTAGACACGAAGTTTTTTCCTGTGGTTCCGATAGGTGGTGCTATCGTACGTCCACGTTTATGGAGTCTTCAACCCCTGGAGGGTAACGGTCGCGAGAGTCCACGGAGGGCTCCACCCATAAGGGTCCACGAAGTAGCAACCTTGACTATTCCATAACGGCTTCCGTCCACGAAGGACTAGCCTCACTATGGGTATATCTTCACGAAGTAGGCGATCTCCTTGCCCGTACAAACTTCTTGGTTCAACTCCACAACACGAAGTAGGAGGCTCCCAAGCGACACCTAACCAATCTAGGAGGCACCACCCTCCAAAAGGTAATAGGCTCGGCAATGTCGATGAACTCCTTGCTCTTGTGCTTCAAGATGATAGACTCCTCAACACACAATCACTCTCTCTCAGATTTGGCTTTGGTAGAAGAGATTGATTTGGTGGAAAGCAACTTGGGGAGGCTAGAGATCAAGATTCATATGGTAGGAATGGAATAGCTTGATCTCAACACATGAGTAGGTGGCTATCTCTCAGAAAATTGGATGGGGCAAGTATGGAATAGTTCTGAATGCTTCTCTTTCGAGTGGGTGGTGGTGAAGGGGTATATATAGGCATCCCCAAAAATCCAACGGTTACACCTAAAGTGACCAACTCGGTGACACCGATGTGTGAATCTCGGTGGTACTGAAGTGACCAAAAGGCAGTAACTTTTGAATCTCGGTGAGACCGATATATAATTCTCGGTGGTACCGATAAGGTGACCAACGGTCAGATTGCACAACTCGGTGATGCCGATTCTCAAGTCTCGGTGGTACCGATTATTGACCATGGCTAACCAGAGAGTTGGTCCAGAAACTCGGTGGGACCGATTCACAAAACTCGGTGGTACCGATTCTTGTGAATGGCTATCCAAAGAGTTGGTCCAAAAACTCGGTGAGACCGACTGGCAAAACTCGGTGGTACCGAAGACTGAAAATAGCTAAACAGAAAGTTGGCAGCTGAACTCGGTGGCACCGATGCAGAATCGGTTGCACCGAATGGCTAGGGTTTGGCATGGGTCTGTCTTAGTTTGGGAATCGGTGGGACCGAGTGGGAATTGTTGGTTGCACCGATTTTGGATGTTTGGCTTTGGACAGACTTTTGTGGAAGAGCTTGTGGGTGTTTTTGGTGACTATCTCTTGTGCACGTGGAGCATCTTGTTCACCAACATTACCTTACCCCCTTTTAATAGTATTGGCTTTCCTATGGACTCAAAGTGATTTCTCACAAAGTAAAATGTAGAGTCCTCTTGCTTGAAGCTTTGCCAATCCATTTCCTTGCATCTTGGGGTTTCTCCACAATCCTTTTGCCATCCCTATCATTGAACATTTCCTGAAATATGCTTAGTGGAAACATTAGTTCAATGACATGTATGTTGTTATTAATTACCAAAACCACCAAGGGAGCAAATGTGCTTTCAATCTCCCCCTTTTTGGTAATTGATGACAACATATAGATCAAAGCTTCGACATATGATATAATCAATGAATATAATCGTCGCTTTGAGAAGTATGTGATAAGCAAGAGCTCCCCCTAAATTTATGCATTATTTTGAATTTGCGTTTGAATGCAAATGCACAATCGATTAGGTACATGAGGCACTCTTTCATGTCACATACAACTTGGTGGTGTGCGAGAATAATAAGAATGAATATCATAGAACAACACAATCAAGCAAAGTTGAATGATCATCTCATAAGCATCATAATGATAGAAAGTAGTAGCAATACACATCAAGTGTATGATCAAACACCAACAAAGTTTAACACAAGCAAACCAAAAGTTATCAAATGTTTTGAAAAAGCGATAAAAACCAACGCTCTCTCTCTCGAAGCCTAAAGATCTATATACATCTTATCCCCCTTTGGCAATAAGTTACCAAAAAGTTCAAAGGTATATATCTAAGCGCTCTTCTGGGGCTGATCTCCTCCGGTAGCTGGTGAAGGAGTCGAGAGAACGGCTTCAGCGAAGACTTCGGCAGATGTCATGGATGGAGTTGGTGTAGCAACTAGAGGAACTGGAGGAGCTGATGGAGCTGAAGAGGCTGTAGCAGGTGCTGATGAAGAAGGCCTCAACTCTGGAGATGGCACTATGGCTGATCTAGCCTGAGCAGTGAACTGAGTGCCTGGCCTGAGAGGTGAGTTATCCTCATCATCTGTAGTGTGGGGACTGGGCACGCTATCAGCTTCCTTCTTGACCTCGTTCACGGTCTTGGTCAGCCCATCCACCTTGTCATTGAGTGTCTTGATCCTGTTCTCCATGATCCTCACAAGACTATGCTGATTTGCCAAGATGTCCTTGATATCTTTCTGCATGCCCTGAACGGTACTGATCAAGAGATCCATTTGCTCATTATTTGCAAGCAAATGAGTTCGTGTAGATAATTTTTGATAAATATAAATTGCAAAATAAATAAAAATTAAATAAAGGCAACGAGGTAATTGTAGCATTTGTAAATATATAAGTGAATAGACCCGGGGGCCATAGTTTTCCCTAGCGGCATCTCTCATGTAGGCAGCAAACGGTGGGTAACAAATTACTATTGGGCAATTGATAGAAAAGTGGATAGTTATGCGATGTTCACGGCAATGATCATGTATATATAGGCATCACGTCCATAAGCTAATAGGCCGACTCCTGCCTGCACCTATTACTATTACTCCACTCATCGACCGCTATCCAACATGCATCTAGAGTATTAAGTAAAACAGAGTAATGCTTGGAGAACGATGACATGATGTAGACAAAGTAAACTCAAACAATATGCATGAACCCCATCGTTTTATCCTTAGTAGCAACAACACAAAGACGCGTCTTGTCCCCTACTTTGTCACTGGGATATAGAAACTCATCAGGTTGAACCTACCACAACGCACCACTCCCACCGATGAAATATCAATTTACTTGGCCAAAGCATATCAATATATCGGAGAGCATTATGAAGCTATAATGATCATGCACTTAAGAGATAATATAATTCAGAGGCATCTCAAATACTTTTCATGAATAATCTGAACATAAACCGACAATTCATCGGATCCCAACAAACACACCGCACAATAGGATTACATCGGTTAGATCAAAGCGAAGATGCAATGACCATTGTATTGAAGATCATAAGAGAGAGAGAGAGATTGCCATCTAGGTACTAGCTATGGACCCGTAGGCCTGTGGTGAACTACTCACACATCATCATGAGGGCAACAAGGTTGATGAAGAGGCCCTCCATGATCGATCCCCCCTCCGGCAGGGTGCTGGAACGGAGCTCCAGAAGGCCTCACGATGGAACAGAAACTTGCGGTGGCGGAAAAAGGGTTTGGGGACTGCCTTCCGGAGTTTTAGGATATTAGAGAATTTATCGGCCGAAGAGGGACGTCGGGAGGCAGCCGAGGGGGCCACCACATATCGGGGCGCGCCCCCCCAGGGCGCGCCCTGATGTGTGGTGGGCCCTTGGTGCACCTCCTGGCCTCCTTTCGAAGCTTCTAGGTCTTCTTATAGTCCAGAAAAAATCATCAAAAGTTTCGTGGCAATTGGACTTCGTTTGGTACTGTAAACCTGAAAAGGCAAAAACTTGCAAAAAACAACAACTGGCATTAGGCACTGGGTCAATAGGTTAGTGCTCAAAAATATTATAAATTGGTAAAGAATGACCCAAAAAGTATCCTATATTGATAATATATCAACATGGAACAATCAAAAAATATAAATACTTTGGGGACGTATCAAGCATCCCAAGCTTAATTCCTGCTCGTCCTCGACTAGGTAAATGATAAAACAGAATTTTTGATGTGACATGCTATCCACTATGTAATCTTATGCATGTATGCTCATTGAGAAAAGATGAATCAACAAATATTAACGTAGCAATAATTGAAATGCAAGAAACAAAATTGTTAATTCTTAAAAGTATACGATCCTTAAGAAATGTTTACCCCCCAGTCATCTTATTGTATTAGCAAGGCATGGCTCCATCTTCACCACATTAATACAAATGTTAAGCACCACGGTGTCCAAGTCAGACAATTGGTTCGTACTTTTTCAATATGCATCAACTTTTTATTCTTCACGCAATACATGGGCGTGAGCCATTGGACATAACATTTGAGTGGAATAGAGTATGGTGGTAGATATCAAAGGGGTAGGAAGTGGAGACGATAGTCTCACATCAACTAGGCGTACCAACGGGCTATGGAGATGCCCATCGATAGATGTCCATGCGAGGAGTAGGGATTGCCATGCAAATGATGCACTAGAGGTATAAGTGTATGAAAGCTCAAATGAAGCTAAGTGGGGTGTGCATCCAACTTGCTTGCTCATGAAGACCTCAGGCATTTGAGGAAGCCCGTCATAGGAATATACAAGCCAAGTTTGTAATAATGAATAGGTAATTCCCACTAGCATATGAAAGTGATATATCATGAGACTCTCTACATGAAGAGCATGGTGCCACTTTGAGGCACAAGTGTGGTAAAGGATAGTAGCAAAGTCCCTTCTCTCTTTTTCTCTCATTTTTTTTGAATGGATGGTGGGCTCATTTGGCCTCCCCCATCTTTATTTCATCAGGAGTATCATCTCGACTTATGGGAGAATCATTGTCTCCATCATTCTTTCCTCACTGGGACAATGCTCTAATAATGATGATCATCACACTTTTATTTACTTACAACTCAATATGGAGAACTGGTATGAAGATATGACTCTGTATGAATGCCTATGGCAGTGTACCAGGATGTGCCATGATCTAGCGTGACATGTATCAAAAACATTATGAACAGTGGCTTTGCCACAAATACTATGTCAGCTCTATATGATCATGCAAAGCAATATGACGATGAACAAACTAGTCATGTGAAGTGACTATGGAAATGCCATGATAGGTAGGTATGGTGGCTGTTTTGAGGAAGATATAATAAGGCTTATGTGCAACAGAGCGTATCATGTCACGGGGTTTGGATGCACCGGCGAAAGTTGCACTGATCCTCGAGGTTAGTACGGGCTATGCACGGTACCGAAGAGGCTAGCAAATTATGAAAAAGTGAAATTGCGTATGTCCATGGTTTCACATTAGTCATAAAGAACTCATATACTTATTGCAAAGTTTTATTAGTTTATCATAGATCAAAGTACTAATCTCATGCCCCGAGGGAAGAGGTTGGTAGGAGTTAACCATCGCGCGCTTCCGTCCCGAAACAACACTAGGATTTCAACGAGGAATAGAAATGCTCACACATCATCACCATGCCTCTTTAATTTTTTAGATGAAAAAAAGTTCAACCTTTCTTAATATAGACACTTCTACGGTTTAACAATTATGAACTCACACCTATTTCATATTGCTACATCAATATCATTGACCCACAATTTCATTATATGTGATACATGATGGTTTTGATTATCACTCATTGAATACCTAATATTTTTGGACTAGTCTTTATGACCCATGCAAATTACCGTCACTATTTATTAACTCTCAAACAAATATAAGTGAAGAACGATAGTGAAATTATTTCTATAAAATCTACACGCCACCGTGCTCAAAAAGATATAAGTGAAGTACTAGAGCAACTGCTAAGCTCAAAAGATATAAGTGAAGCACATCGAGTATTCTAACAAATTATGATGAAGGTGTGTATCTCTTAAATAGGTGTGTCCAGCAAAAAATGATTGTGGCAAACTTAAAGTAAAAGAAAGCAAAAGCAAACGACGCTCCAAGCAAAACTCATGTCATGTGACGAATACAAATATAGCTCCAAGTGACATACCGATGGATTTGAGACGAAAGAGGGGATGCCTTCCGGGGCATCCCTAAGCATAGACACTTGAGTATCCTTTAAAATATTACCTTGGGGTGACTTGGGCATCCCCAATCTTAGGCTCTTGCCACTCCTTATTCCTTTGTCCATCAAGATAACACCCAAAACTTGAAAACTTCAATCACACAAAACTCAACAAAACCTCGTGATATCCGTTAGTATAAGAAACATATTGCATACTTTAAGTACTATTGTAAATTGATTAAAATTTCATAAATGCCTAATAGGTACTGTATTCTAACTTCTCAATGGCTTATACCCCCCGATACAATCCATAGCATAATCAAAACAAGCAACTATGCAAGCAAAAACAGAATCTGTTGAAAACAGAATAGTCTGTAGAAATCTGTAGAGAACCTATATGTATGTAACTCTAAAAATTCTGAAACATTAGGAAAACCTCTAAAATTTGTATATCAACACTTTGTAAAAATTTCAGATCATTATCACGCTCCAGTAAAAAATGAAAATTCCTGTACTGGAGTCAAAAGTTTATGTTTTGTTTCAGCATCGATTCTACTCATCTTGTGAGTCATCCCAAAGGCTTTACTTGGAAAAAACACACAAAAACATAATAATTACATAGGCAATAATCATGCTATTAAAAAGAAACAGAAAGTTTAAAGCAAAAATTTAAAGATAACTATTGGGTTGCCTCCCAACTAGCGCTGTTGTTTTATGCCCCTAGCTAGGCATAATGCATAGTTTCAAGTATTTTCATCTTTGACACTCCACACATAAGTAGCTCTCATGATTGATTCATAAGGTGGTTTAATTCTCTTTCTAGGGAAGTGTTCCATCCCTTTCTTTAATGGGAATTGGAACCTTATGTTTCCCTCTTTCATGTCAATGATTGCACCTATAGTTCGTAAGAAAGGTCTTCCAAGTATTATGGGACAAGAAGAATTGCAATCAATATCAAGCACAATGAAATCTACAGGCACATAATTTTTATTTGCAATAATAAGCACATCATTAATTCTACCTAAAGGTTTCTTAATGGTAGAATCCGCGAGATGCAAGTTGAGGGAACAATCTTCAATATTAGTGAGACCGAGCACATCACAAAGAGTTTTAGGAATAGTTGAAACACTAGAACCAAGGTCACACAAAGCATTACATTCATATTTATTGATCTTTATTTTGATAGTAGGTTCCCACTCATCATGCAATTTTCTAGGAATAGAAACTTCAAGCTCAAGTTTCTCATCATAAGCTCTTATCATAGCTTCTACTATATGTTCGGTAAAAGCTTTGTTTTGTTCATAAGCATTGGGTGAGCTAATAACGGATGGAAACAAGGAAATACATTATACTAAAGAGCAATTATCATAATTAAAGTCCTTGTAATCCAAAATAGTGGGCACATCAGTAGTTAAAGTTTTGACCTCTCCAAACCCACGTTTTTCAGTTTTAGCATCAAGATCATCACCCTCCAAGCAAACAGGATGCTTCTCTACTAAAGTTGACTCATATCCAGTCCCTTTATCATTTATATTCAGAGAGGTAAATAAAGATTCAATAGGAGAAACACCAATCATTTTAAGATCTTCATCATGATTCCGGTAAAAACCGGGTGGAAGAGCTTTTTCTAAAAATTCCCGCTTAGCTCTCAACTTAGTGGTCCTCTCCTTACTTTCATTGATAGATATTTGGATCGATTTAATAGCATCATTAAAATCATGCTTGGGTGGCAAAGCTTTATTTTTAAGATTTTTCACATCAAGAGCAATTCTATCCATGTTTTTAGCCAAAGTGTCAACTACATGCAATTTTTCTTCTACCATAGTGTTGAAAACCTTTTGAGAATTAATAAATTCTTTAATTGTGTTCTCAAGATTAGAGGGCATCCTATTATAATTTGTAGAAGAATTGCCATAATAATTTCCATAGTTGTTAGAGGAATTACCGGGATACAGTCTAGAATTGAAATTTCCTCTATAAGCATTGTTATTGAAATTATTTCGCGAGACAAAGTTCACATCAATAGCATCATTATTTTGCTCAATCAAAGTAGACAAAGTAACATCATTGGGATCAACATGGGCATTTTTACTAGCAACCATATTCATAAGAGCATCCACCTTTTCACTCAAAGTAGCGATTTCTTTAACAGAATTTACCTTCTTACCTGTTGGAGCCCTTTCGGTATGCCATTGAGAATAATTTGTCATAATGTTCTCCAGAAGTTTTGTGGCCTCTCCTAAGGTCACATCCATAAAGGTACCACCTCCAGTAGAATCTAGAAGATTTCTATACACAAAGTTTAGTCCAACATAGAAGTTTTGAATAATCATCCACATATTTAAACCATGAGTTGGACAATTTCTTATCATTAATTTCATTATCTCCCAAACTTGTGCAACATGCTCTTGATCTTACTGTTTAAAATTCATTATTTGATTTCTAAGGGAGATGATCTTAGCAGGAGGAAAATACTTGGTAATAAAAGCATCTTTACACTTATCCCATGTTCCAATACTATTACGCGGTAAAGATGAAAACCAAGCCTTAGCTTTATCTCTTAGAGAAAAATGAAATAATTTTAATTTCACAATATCATTATCCATATCCTTCTTATTTTGCCTGTCACATAATTCAACAAAGGTATTAAGATGTGACGCGGGATCCTCATTAGGACTTCCCGAAAATTGATCTTTCATGACAAGATTTATCAATGCAACATTAATATCAAAAGCCTCCGCACTAGTGGCGGGTGGTATAGGTGTACTGATAAAATCATTATTATTAGTATTTGAGAAGTCACACAACTTAGTAGTATCTTGAGACATGGTGACCGAAAAAGCAAAGTAACAAGCAAGACAAGTAAACTAGCAAGCGAAGAAGTAAACTAGTAATAAGCAAAGATAAATATTTTTGTATTTTTGATTTTTACGAGACAAGCTAAATATAACAGCAAACAAGAAGAAGAACAAGTGAATGAAAATTTGTGTGAAGTTACTTGGTAGTTGATGATGATATTCCCCGGCAACGGCGCCATATATCCTTCCTGATACTTGTGATCTGTGTTGGGTTTTCCGTGATGAGGAACGGGTAATTGCAGCACAAAGTGGGTAAGTATTTCCCTCGGTTATGAAAACCAAGGTTTATCGAACCAATAGGAATATCACTCCTCAACGGTCTTCAGCGGCTGCACACAAATGAACAAACAACTTGCACCCAACGCGGGCAAGTGGGTTGTCAACCCCCTTGATCTCGTTATTTGCAAGAAAATGAGTTGTGTAGATAATTGTTGATAAATATAAATTGCAAAATAAATAAAAAGTAAATAATGGCGGCGAGGTAATTGTAGCATTTGTAAATATATAAGTGAATAGACCCGGGGGCCATAGTTTTCCCTAGCGGCATTTCTCATGTAGGCAACATATGGTGGGTAACAAATTACTGTTGGGCAATTGATAGAAAAGCGGATAGTTATGCGATGTTGACGGCAATGATCATGTATATATAGGCATCATGTCCATAAGGAAATAGGCCGACTCCTGCCTGCACCTATTACTATTACTCCACTCATCGACCGCTATCCAGCATGCATCTAGAGTATTAAGTAAAACAGAGTAATGCTTGGAGAACGATGACATAATGTAGACAAAGTAAACTCAAACAATATGAATGAACCCTATCTTTTTATCCTTAGTAGCAACAACACAAGGACGCATCTTGTCCCCTACTTTGTCACTGGGATATAGAAACTCGCCAGGTTGAACCTACCACAACGCACCACTCCCATCGATGAAATACCAATCTACTTGGCCGAAGCATATCAATAGATCGGAGAGCATTATGAAGCTATAATGATCATGCACTTAAGAGATAATATAATTCAGAGGCATCTCAAATAATTTTCATGAATAATCTGAACATAAACCCACAATTCATCGGATCCCAACAAACACACCACACAATAGGATTACATCGGATAGATCAAAGCGAAGATGTAATGACCATTGTATTGAAGATCATAAGAGAGTGATTGCCATCTAGGTACTAGCTATGGACCCGTAGGTCTATGGTGAACTACTCACACATCATCATGAGGGCAGCAAGGTTGATGAAGAGGCCCTCCGTGATCGATCCCTCCTCCGACAGGGTGCCGGAACGGAGCTCCAGATGGCCTCGCGACGGAACAGAGACTTGCGGCGGCGGAAAAAGGGTTTCGGGACCGCCTTCAGGGTTTTTAGGATATTAGAGAATTTATAGGCCGAAGAGGGACGTCGGGAGGCAGCCGAGGGGGCCACCACATATCAGGGCGTGCCCTGATGTGTGGTAGGCCCCTCGTGCACCTCCTGGCCTCCTTTCGAAGCTTCTAGGTCTTCTTATAGTCCAGAAAAATTCATCGGAAAGTTTCGTGGCAATTGGACTTCGTTTGGTAGTGTAAACCTGAAAAGGCAAAAACATGCAGAAAATAGCAACTGGCACTGGGCATTGGGTCAATAGGTTAGTGCTCAAAAATATTATAAATTGGTAAATAATGACCCAAAAAGTATCCTAGAATGATAATATATCAACATGGAACAATAAAAAATTATAGATACGTTGGAGACATATCAATACTTCACGAGGTGTCAACCTCGGTACTCGATACTAGCTCTGCAGAGTCGTACAACTAAGGGGGTGTGCGGTGAATGTGAAGGGCATGGCTTGTCGATCTGTTTATCGAGTCTTCGAGTCGTCGATGATGCAGCAGGGGCAACTAGGACTAAGGGGTCACAGGGGATCAGTAATCAACCTATACTAAGCATTTGATATGCAGTAAGGTAATATAGTAGTTTAACAAAAACAGGCTACGCATCAGAATAGGAGCTATCTACAAGAGTAGCAAAATCTAATGCAAGCATGAGAGGGAAAGAAATGGGCGATATCGGGATGATCAAGGGGGGTTTGCTTGCTTTGTTGCTCTGCTGCAAAAGGCTGATCGTCAGTGGTGTAGTCGTACCCGGTAGCAGCGTCAGTCTCGGTGTCTACCGGAGAGAAGAGGGGGGGAGAAACAATAAATGTAACACAAGCAGATGTAACACGATGCATGACATGGAAATATGCAGTGCTAGGGATAAGCTAACGCATTACTACACGTCACAAACGGAGCGGGAAAATATCTGACGATATTTCTCGGGTCTCTGGCTATTACGGGACAGATGAATCGGAGAGGAAAGTTCCATGTTCATCATGCTAGAGGCATGTGACAGATGAACGAACATCGTATTCGGATTCGTTGGATTTTTCTGATCAACTTTCATATATAAATTATTTTCATCTGACTTATGGATTAATTTATATTATTTTCAAAGATTTAAACATTTTTGAAATAAACAGATTTATTTTAATTCGAAAAATACAATTATGACGTCAACATGACATCACTTGTGACATCAGCAGTCAACAGTCTCTGCTCACTGGTCAAACTGACAGAAGGGCCCCACCTGTCATAGACACAGGGCTAATTCAGAGTTAATTTAGTTTAAATTGGATTAATTAGCAGAGAGACCCACATGTCGGTGACTAATTAGCTTAATTTAATTATTTTAATTAATCAAATTGTGCAATTAGTGTCAATGACCCGGGCCCACATGTCATAGGCTCAGGGGGGCTGGCCCACTGGCAATGACTGGGCAGTTCCCAGTCAGCTAGTTGACCACAGTCAGCTGGTCAACTAGGGTCCACTGGCCCACCTGCCAGTGACATCGGGAGGTGGCCCCGGTCGTCTAGGTCAGCTCCCGCGACCGGAGGCGTCGCCGGCGACTGAGGGAGTCCGGGACTAAGGGGTCCTTGGGCCGTTGACTTATCTCTTGTGGGCTAGCTTGGTGGGCCGCTCGGTGGCGATTACAGGAAGGCCAGACTATAGGATGACTCCGTGCTCAGGGAGGAAGGTGCCGAAGACTTGGTGTGTCCTCCAAGAAAGAATGGGTGTATCTATGCTCGGATGGAAACCTATCACATGTAACCCTAGGTACCCCTGGTGTCTATATAAACCAGGGGGCTTAGTTCGTAGAGGGCAAGTCAACTCATCTAGGGTTTAGCTCATTTGATCTCGAGGTAGATCGACTCTGTAATCATCATACTCATCAATACAGTCAAGCAGGACGTAGGGTTTTACCTCCTCAAGAGGGCCCGAACCTGGGTAAACATCGTCTCCTTCGTCCCCTGTTAACCATCGATCCCAGATCCATAGCTCGGGACCCCCTACCCGAGATCTGCCGGTTTTGACACCGACATTGGTGCTTTCATTGAGAGTTCCGCTGTGAGATCACCAGAGGATTGATGGATCGCCTAATCATCAGCGATCAAGTCTGCAACGGGGACACCTTTGCCCCCGGACAGAGTTTCGCGTTCGGCAGCATGGTGCTGCATGCTGCCCCGACCGACCATCTCGGCCAGATCGGAAGTTTCGCTCACGGTCAAGAGATCAGGTTCGGGAACCTAGAGTTCACTGCCGACTCCAGTGGAGATCTGCTTCTTACTGAGCTCTCGGTCTCATCCGATGAGCCCGAGAATCCCGAGGCCTTGACTTCGGGTCCCCTACTCGCCCCTGCCTTCGGGCCCATCCCCGCCGGAGGTTTGGCTTTGAGCTCGGACCCGGTGATAGCACCTGAGGAATGGAACTTGATCCTTTCCGAACATACTCCTCGTGAAGACGCCCCAGAGTTAGGCTCTGAGGGTCCTCGGAGGACCGATCCGGTCGACCTCTTGCTTTTGAACGAGGCGCTGGACGGGATCCAGTCAATGAAAATCATGGACAACCTAACCTCGGCCCAGGATCATATCGGTCTGGAGGTTGGCCATGAGGGATTTTTCACCCCACCCACCACCCACTTAGTAGCCACTGTCGAAGATTTAACCGATATGTTGGACTATGCCTCTGAGGAGGCAGAAGACGTGGATGAAGAAATCGGCGCCGCCGCCCCCATGACTAATGGGCGGTGGACAGCCACCTCCACCTACGATGTCTATATGGTGGACACCCTCGACGATAGGGACAACCACACCCCCAAGAAGAACGGCGACAAATCCGGTGAAGCGCCGTCAAAGCGCTGGAAACAACACAAACGATCCAAGAGGAACAAGGAAAGGGAAGCTATCGTGCGCACCGGGGAAATCGACACCCCTGAAGACCTCGGCGACCTTGAAGCCCCCGAGGAGCCGCTAGAGGACCCGGAGAGGCTCGAGGACCAGCACGACGCCGAGGACCCCGACGACTCCGAGGACGACAACTACCTCCCCTCCCGCTGAGTAGGAGGAAAGCCTCAAAGCCGAAGACTTCACTGTCCCCGAAAACCCCGAGGATCAAGAACGATTTAGGCGGCAGCTCATAGCCACCGCCCGAAACCTAAAGGCAAAGCAGCAGCAGCTCAGAGCCGAACAAGACACCATTAATAGTAGATGGATGAAAGTCCTTGGAGCTGAAGAAGGGTTCGACACTGAGTGGCAAGATCAAAACAAGAGCTACCCGCGCCGGCGCCTGCTGCCGCAATTCAATGACGAGGCCTTCGATCCCGAATCTCCCAGGCGCACTCAGTACGACCAGCTGAACCGCCCCCCTCGAGGACGGGACAGGACGGCTGGAGACGCCGAGTATAGGCCCACGTCACCCCGCAGGAGAGGAAAGGGGCCATCACAACCTGAGGATCGATATGACATATGACAAGACCTGGACTATAGAGCAGGTCATACTAGATTCATTTACGGATCTAGAGGGTACTCCCTCGCTAGACGAGATGGGTACCAATCTTGGCTCGACCCTAACCACAGAGGCCGGGAACAATACCGGGCCCAGACAACAGCTGATTTCCGGCGTGACGTAGCTTGGATCAGAGGCGCCGCCCACCCACTATGCTTCATAGACGAGGTTATGCAGCACCAGTTCTCCGAAGGGTTTAAACCCTTAAACATAGAGCCATATGACGGGACAACGGACCCGGCTGTGTGGATCGAAGACTTCCTTCTCCACATTCACATGTCCAGGGGCGATGATCTCCATGCTATCAAATACCTGCCGCTCAAACTTAAAGGACCAGCTCGGCACTGGTTAAACAGTCTCCCCAAAAACTCCATTGGGAGTTGGGAAGAGCTCGAGGACGCCTTCCGATCTAACTTCCAGGGCACTTATGTCCGGCCCCCGGACTCCTCCGATTTGAGCAATGTCGTCCATAAAGCCGGCGAATCAGCTAGGTAGTTCTGGAATCGTTTCCTGACTAAGAAGAACCAGATCGTTGATTGTCCGGGCGCCGAGGCAATAGCCTCGTTCAGACACAATATTGATAACCCACAAGTATAGGGTATCGCAACAGTTTTCGAGGGTAGAGTATTCAACCCAAATTTATAGATTCGACACAAGGGGAGCCAAAGAATACTTGAGAGTATTAGCAGTTGAGTTGTCAATTCAACCACACCTGGAGATTAAATATCTGCAACAGAGTGATCAGTAGCACAGTAATATGATAGTTTGATAGCAGTAGTGACAGTAACAGTAGCAGTAACAATAGTAGCAGTAGTTTTGTAGCAGTTGGAACAGCAGCAACAGTAATAGTAACTTAGCAAGAGCAATAAGTGAAAAGCTCGTAGGCACTGGATCGGTAACTCGTTGGATGATATTCGTCATGTAACAGTCATAACCTAGGGCGATACAGAACTAGCTCCAGTTCATCAATGTAATGTAGGCATGTATTCCGTAAATAGTCATACGTGCTTATGGAAAAGAACTTGCATGACATCTTTTGTCCTACCCTCCCATGGCAGCGGGGTCCATAAGGAAACTAAGGGATATTAAGGCCTCTTTTTAATAGAGAACCAGAACAAAGCATTAACACATGGTGAATACATGAACTCCTCAAACTATGGTCATCACCGCGAAATATCCCAAATATTGTCACTATGGGGTTGACGGATCATAACACGTAATAGGTGCATATGACTAGGCAAGATCGGATCAAGAACATAGATATAGAGGTGATAACATAAACGGTTCAGATATAAAATCATGGCATTCGGTCCCTAGTGACAAGCATTAGGCATAGCAAAGTCATAGCAACATCAATCTCAGAACATAGTGGATACTAGGGATCAAGCCCTAATAAAACTAACTTGATTACATGATGAATCTCATCCAACTCCTCACCGACCAGCAAGCCTACGAAGGAATTACTCACTCCCATTGGGGAGCATCATGGAATTGGCGATGGAGAAAGGTTGGTGATGACGAAGACCGAAGATTCCCCTCTCCGGAGCCCCAAACGGGCTCCAGATCTGGCCTCCCGATGAAGAACAGGAGGTGGCAGCGGCTCCGTATCGTAAAACGCGATGAAACTTTCTCTCTGATTTTTTTCTCCGAAAATAGGAATTTATAGTGGCGGAGATAGGGCAAGTGGGGCCACGAGGTGGGCACAACCCACCAGGGCGCGCCCAGGGTGCCTGGCTCGCCCTGGTGGGTGATGCTCACCCTGGCCCCCCTCTTCGGTGGATTTTGGCTCCAATAATCCTCATTTATTCTGAAATAATTCTCCAAAAAGTTTCGTTCCATTCCGAGAACTTTTATTTCTGCACAAAAACAACACCATGGTAGTTCTGCTGAAAACAACGTCAGTCCGGGTTAGTTCCATTCAAATCATGCAAATTATAGTCCAAAACAAGGGCAAAAGAGTAAGGAAAAGTAGATACGTTGGAGACGTATCAACTCCCCCAAGCTTAAACCTTTGCTTGTCCTCAAGCAATTCAGTTGATAAACTGAAAGTGATAAAGAAAAACTTTTATGAACTCTTTTGTTCTTCTTTACATATATATGCTTAAGTAGCACCCAGGTTATCAGCAAAGATTATGACTAACCATGTCAACGATAACTCTTAGAAATTATATTTACTCATATCAATAACATAAGCAACTAGCGAGCAATAATAATATATCTCAAGCGCCAACACTTTGTCAAAACAATCATGATACAATATGACAATAGTGGTATCTCGCTTAGTACAGGCGAAGGCTAGCAACTAGATTTAGTGGACTCATCTGGCATAACTTGGTTTAAATGTTTTGATACACAAGCAGTATTCCCGCTTAGTACAGGCGAAGGCTAGCAACTAGATTGAGAAGCGGCAAGCTAGAGAGCGAAGATGGTCATGAACATGCATTACATATAATCAACATTGAATAGTAGCATGAGTAGGATATGGACAACATGAACATAAATATCATGAAGGCTATATTGGTTTTGATTCAACTACATGCGTGAACATGTGCCAAGTCAAGCCACTTGAAACATTCAGAGGAGGATACCATATCATTATACCGCATCACAACCATTTTAATACATGTTGACACCCAAGATAAATCATTATCCACTCCTAACTACTTAAGCATGGCATGAACAACTATCTTATATTTACTAATTGTATACATCATACGAGCTTCCACGTTAATCTACATCATTAAAAACATCTTAACCGTTGGATGTATGTAATTGATCTATCTGAGCCATACTATTAACGTTACTCTTCTAGCAAAACAAAACACCCAAACTGGCAAAACCAACACGTAAACCTGATCCAACCACATTTATCTCTCTCTCAAAAAACAACCCCTGATCCAACCACGTTAATCCCTCCCCATGGACGGACCCAAGTACAACCTGACCCAACCATGTATTTTAAGAAGTTGATGTGTTCACAAAAAAAAAAACATCTTCATCTTTGATCAAAGAAAAATCCATAGAAAACATTGATTTTGATGATCCTAATTAATAAAAAGTACACCATAAAACAAAACAGTACAAATCTAATCTAATATCCTTGCCTTGCTTCACCAAACTCTAACGTTCTATAACCTAGCTGTCACCCTTCCTCCTAATTGGAGGCACTAATCGAGTCATCACTTTAATCCTTGAAATTTCAACTTCATACTCCTGTCCCTTCGTACGTGAGATGTGCTGCCCTTGGTCCCTCGGTTTGCTCATCAAGAACAATAAAATATGAGCGTCATCAGCTAAACAAAACTTAGTGTCATCAACTAGAAAAAAACTGGGCGTCATCTCCAAGAATTCACGTATGCAAGCTGTCCTCCCCTGCATCTCTGTATGTTTCTCTAAATAGGAAATCTGAACATAACAGCAAAATCTGAGCGTCATCTGCTGAAAAAAAACTGGGCGTCAGCACCTATTAAAAACTGAGCATCATCTCCAATAGTTGACGTATGCAAGGTGTACTCCCCTTCAACTATCTACGTTTCTCTCGATAGAAAAAGGGAAACGTTTTACGTCGGCACGCCGGCCGAAACTTGCGCCGGTCTGGCGCGGGACGTCGGATCGATCTGGATCAAACAGCCAGAGATATGTCGTGCTTTGTGCCCCGCGCACCGCACCTTATCTTCTCAGCATCTCTCTCCTCCGCTCGTTTTCCACATCTGAACGCAGTCCCCTCCTCTTTTCTTTCCCAGCGAGAGCACATCTCCATGGCTACTAGCATCCAACCTCATGCTGCCATGAGGGCGTTCCCAAGCTTGCCTCCCTCTCATTCCTTTTCTACCTCCGAAACGGGAGAGTAGCTGCTTAGACGCCTTTGCGTACTCCGATGGGGGCTCCACGGCGTGCTACAATGGGGCTCCGCGGCATGCTGGAACCAACGGCAAAAAATGCCGCAACCGACAACTCCCACTGCTGGAAACGACGACAAAAAATGCTACAACGCGGCGACAACATTTGCTACGCGGCACGCACAACCGGCGAGGAAAAATTGTGGAACCGGCGTCCTCCACTGCTGGACCTGCTGAGTGGTGTGCTACAACGTCGTGGGACGGTGGCCTTATGGATTCTGCATTGACGACGACAACAACCGTTTGATGCAACCATGCATCATCGGCTTTTGCTACAACCGGCGACCATAATTGCTACAACCATTCATGGCGATGCAACAATCTAGTATGGCATCGACGACGACTTGTTGCAACCGTTGTTAACTTTTGCTACAACCGACAACGGCTTTTGCGACGACGACGACAACCATTTGCTGCAATAATCGCCAGCTTTTGCTACGACCGGCGACGACAATTGCTACAACCATTCATGGCGATGCAACAATCTACTATGGCATCGACGACGACTTGTTGCAACCGTCGTTAACTTTTTCTACGACCTACAACGGCTTTTGCGACGACGACGACAACCATTTGCTGCAACAATCGTCAGCTTTTGCTACGACCGGCGACGACAATTGCTACAACCATTTCATGGCGATGCAACAATCTACTATGGCATCAACGACGACTTGTTGCAACCGTCGTTAACTTTTGCTACGACCGACAACGGCTTTTGCGACGACCGACGATGACATTTCGCTAAAACCGTTCATGACGATGCAACAATCCGCGATGGTGGCGACAACGATTTTGCTGCAACCATCATCGGCTTTTGCTACAACCGGTGCTCGCAATTGCTACAACCATTCATGGTGATGATTGGTAGCTGTTGTTTGTGAAGGTTGCGACCGTGCTTCGGCGATGATAGGACCATCAGCTAGGATGTTGGGATCGTGGCGAGCTCCAACCAACACAACAATGAGCTTCAACCGAAGGCGCCAAGTGTTGCAACTGACTCCTCGGCGAGCTGGAACCAGCACGACAACGGCGGACAGACTGATGGTGCCAAGCCCACCGGCGATGGCTGCAAGCTAGCGGCGGGCTGGAGGTGCATGATGCGTCGTTGCTAAGCACTCCTGCGTTGGTCCTTTTTTCGATGCACATGTACAGGATACGAACTCAAACATAAATCTTTTTCTTTTCAATACACATGTACAAAGATGCAAAGAGAAGAATGAGCAAGCACATCTAGTCTTTTAGATACACACGTACGAACATGCGAAGTGAACGAGCAACTATAGATAAACTTTTTTTCAATGCGGTACATAAGAGCATCGAGTCTTCTTTTTCTTTATACGCACGTACATAACGTCCGAAACATACAACCGAGCCGAGCAGTGGTAGGCGCGCTAGGCGACCGGCCGAAAATTGAGCCGGTCCGCCGGCGCCTAGCGTTGGCCATAGAAAAAAGAGTCCCCAACAGCCCACGTCCAAGTTATGAAAATAGATAAAAACAACGTGCCTTTTTTTCTTGCAAAGTGAAACAAAGACATTTATTTACACATAAGAAGTTATGTGGCATGTTAAAAAAGAGACCACGTCCCACAGCACTAGAAAAACTAAATCCATGTATGTACAGAAAATAAATACCTCAAGCCTCACGTTAAAAAAGGAGTCTACATCTGATTTTTAAAAATAAATTTCCAACAGGAATAGAGGAAGTCAAACGTGTTGCTACCGTTGTAGTCCTCTCGACATGCATAATGCAGTGGACGACACATCATTACATATATTATTGTTTCATCTACGGCTCCGTCAGAACTAATCAATTAATTCATGATATGTGTCTCCGTAGGTATGTTCCATTTGTTTCCTTTGAGAACTATAAACACATCATTATCTTCTTTTCAAGGATTAATTCATTGATGTTATGCATTCACATTCATAGTCCTAGAATGTCATGTCGGTGCGTGTTGTTACCTCCTGTTACAACAATAAAGCACTATGTTTACCCATTAAATATACTACAAATTTCTTATTGCTCACGCTATTGCATAGTTGTTATAATATAAATCTGAAATATTTTCCTTTGTTGTGATTTTGTTATACATATAAGTATAACAATCCAAAAATTACATGCGCCAACTTAACAGGCGTGTTCATACCAATGAGTCTTAGGTTCAAAAAATTATGTATGATTACCATTCCTTGCTTCAATAAAGATTGAGATATGACATAGCATGACGGGATCTGAATGGTTTTGTTTGAGTAACGAGATTTATGTTTTAAATTTGTTTGTTTCTTATTTACTGGGATAGGGAACAGAACTCTGTACATCACAAATCTTTCCACAACAATTTTCACCGATCGTGGCATACTTATTTCAGAAAATTAATGCATAGTAAAGTAACTGCCTTAAGGCTACAACATCATATATAGGATGTAGGGACAGGAATATTGAACATATTTCTAAATCTCTTGAAACTGTGATTTTCTATTCCAGTTTATTAATTATGTATATAAATATTAACATCCGCATTGAATGATGTTGGAGAGAACATATTCATATAAAAAGTTCGATTGAGGAAGAGGTTGCCCTCCTTTGGGACAACAATTCATCCATACAAACTCTAAAGCACAAAGAATTCATGTTTTCTAATTTACAAAATAATGCTGAAATAGAGTAGTCCCTAGCCCGTGCAGACGCACGGGTTGATGACTAGTAATCTCTAATGGTCATTGCAAACATGTTTGATCATAATGAGCTAAATCAAGGGATACTAGGTTAAACATATTTACAAAAACAAAAACAAGTTGAGTTCATACCCGCCTTTCTCTGCCACAGTCAATTCATCAAATGTCGTCATTATTGCCTTTCACTTGCACGATCAAATGATAAGAAAAATAATAATAGTGCAAGAATGTCGTGGGCTAAGCTGGAATCTGCAAACACTTTATTCAAGAGGAGAAGGCAAAGTAATATGGGTTCTTTGTTAGATAAGCGATAATGCAGATGAGAACCACCAACAATTTCATCGTGGTCTTCTCCTAGGTATGACTCGAGTAAAAAGAAAAGAATTTCAGAGAAACACACTGAAATATTTTTGGAGTTTTTATTTTTTCTTGAAGAAAGCAAATTAAAGAAGAAAACCAAAAACGAGAAAAACTATTTACACGGGAAAGCTCCCAACAAATAAAAGAAGAAGTGAGAAATCTTTTTGGGTTTTATTTTGATGCTACAATTAAGCTAGAAAGAAAAACTAAAAAGAAGTAGGAATTTTTTTTTGGATTTTCTCGAAGTTTTTCAAACACACAAGAAGAAAGCGAGAAAACAAATCTAGCATGGATATTACAATGAAAAAGTATGAACACCAACAACTGGAATGAAATGTGTGAACATGAATGTAATGTGGGTGGAAATACGTACTCCCCCAAGCTTAGGCTTTTGGCCTAGCTTGGTAATCACCATCCGTAGTAGCCGTTCGGTCCCAAGTCGTAGTGAGGCGGAGGCGGCACCTGAGCGTGCCACCCCTGGGGCTCCTCCTCAGCAGCTGCTAGGTTGTTCCGGTAAGCTATAATGTCATCTGGCATAATCCTGTATCCATTCATGGCAATAGGGTCAAACAAAGCAGGTGCATGTAACGGAATAACATCACGTGTTTCCTTGCTAAATACTAGGTTATAATGAATATCACGTGGAGAGTCAGTTACATCAAGGAATTGGTGAGCCTGCAGTGACTTATGATCAAGGTAAACTCGGGATAAGAGATAATCATGTGGGCGAAATGGGATTCTGAGGTGGTTCGCTAAACGAGTAGCATAAATACCACCATGTATCTTTCCCTTAGTTTTGTTAAGATGTAAGCGTCGAGCAATAATAGCCCCCATACTAAAGGTGTGATCATCATAAAGTGCACGACGTAAAATAGCAAGGTCAGGAGCACTGAGTGCGCCAACCTTCTCCCTAGCGGTTAAACACTTAGTGATGACTAACGCGAAATAATGTACTGAGGGAAACTGCAAGCTAGTAGCAGTGGCGCTCGACATGCCTCTATCCTCACCCACGGTTAACGCGAGGAGAAAATCCTCAAACTCAGATGGCCTAGGTTCTCTCAAGTCCCCATCAGAAGGGATCAAGCATATGTTACAGAAGTCAGTTAGCGACATTGTGTAAGCTTCAACATAAAGATAAAACTGCACTTCAGGAGGGTTGTTTCTCCCTAGATAAGTAAAACTTTGCACGAAGGAATTTGTAAGGATGTGATATTGGTCACACTTAGCTGCGAGGAAGTCGGTTAACCCGGCGTTGGCAACAAACTGAGCGAACTCTTGACGGAACCCGGCCTCCTCCATGAAGGCATCATGCGGCCATTCACACGGCCGCACCTCCACCTTTCTTGGAGTGCGAAGGTCATTGTCCGATGATTCGCCAATGACTCCCTTGGCATTTTTCTTGGAGGAGAACTTCCTAAAGATTTGCATTTTTATTCCTATAAAAATTCTGAAAATTTTTAGTCCACAAAAATTTGTTAACAAAACTTCGTAAGATTGTTAGCAACTACTCCTAAGCATGCATATAGGCCATATTGAGCATTCAAACTACTTAGAACTCTAAGAATTCAACATGCAAGCTCATCTACAACAGCACCAAGAGTAGCTAATTACTCTAAAAACAACCCACAAAAACAAAAAACTAATTGGAGCAATGGAGGAGTCACATACCAAGTAGCAATCCCTCCAAACAGTTTCAGAAACAGAGCTCCGAGCAAAGAGATCGAAATCCGCGGGTTTGAGAGCAAGAACTGAAAATGGTGGCTGTGGTGATTTTTTGCTGGAGGTAGGTGATGATGTGGGCTAAAGAGATAAGTGAGGGGGCCCACGTGGGGGCCACAATCCACCAGGGCGCGCTTGGGGGTGCTGGCGCGCCCTGGTGTCTTGTGGGCACCAGGTGCACCCCCTCTGGTATTATTTGCACCAAAAAATCATAAATATTCGGAAAACAATCGTGCTAAATTTTCAGGGCATTCTGAGAATTTTTATTTTTGGGTCATTTTTTATTGCACGGAGAAAACAGAAAACATGATAAACATGGCATTTTATTTTATTTGACTAAATAAAACAGAAAATAAAAGGTGGGAGTAGAGAGTTGTGCTTACTAGATTCATCGATGTCATACCTCTAAAAAATGATTCATTAATAAGGTTGATCAAGTCTTATTAACAACCACTTCCGATTAGCATGAAGCCGAAGAACTTTCGTAAAACACTAAGTTACCTCAATGGGGATGTGCATATCCCCAACAATAAGTATATCATATTTATTTTTGGCAGTAGGTAGAGGTAATTGAAAACTTCCAATAGTGATGGTCGAAGATTCTTCAATAACATTTATACCATTCACTTGGAATTGTTTCTTCGGAAAGTGCACCGTGTGCTCATTACCATTAATATGAAAAGTGACTTTGCTTTTATTGCAATCAATAACAGCCCCTGCAGTATTCAAAAAGGGTCTACCAAGGATAATCGACATGTTGTCGTCCTCGGGCATCTCAAGAATAACAAAGTCCGTTAAGATAGTAACATTTGCAACAACAACGGGCACATCCTCACAAATACCAATAGGTATGGCTGTTGACTTGTCAGCCATTTGCAATGATATCTCAGTAGGTGTGAGTTTATTCAAATCAAGTCTTTTATATAAGGAGAAAGACATAACACTAACACCGGCTCCCAAATCACACAAAGCAGTTTTGACATAGTTTCTTTTGATGGAGCAAGGTATAGTTGGTATTTCAGGATCTCCAAGTTTTTTAGGTACTCCATCTTTAAAAGAATAATTAGCAAGCATGGTGGAGATTTCAGCTTCAGGTATTTTTCTTTTAGTTGTGATGATGTCTTTCATATACTTTGCATAAGGGGCCATCTTCAGAATATCAGTTAAGCGGGTACGCAAAAAGACTGGCCTAATCATCTCAGCAAAGCTCTCAAATTCTTCATCATCCTTTTTCTTAGATGGCTTAGGTGGAAATGGCATGGGTTTCTGAACCCATGGCTCTCTTTCTTTACCATGTTTCCTAGCACAAAGTCTCTTTTATCATAACGTTTATTTTTAGGTTGTGGGTTATCAAGATCAGGAGCAGGCTCTATTTCAACATCATTATATGGTTCTATAACATTACTAGGTTGAGCATCATCATGAACATCATCATTATTATTTTCATTATCACTAGGTTGATGTTCACTACCAGATTGAGTTTCAGCATCGGAAATAGAGACATCATTATTATCAGGAGGTTTTTGTATCTCAGGTTCACTAGAGGTATGCAAAGCCCTATCATTTTTCTTTTTCTTTTTCTTCTTAGAAGGACTAGGTGCGTCAGGATTAATTCTCTGAGAGTCTTGTTCAATTCTTTTAGGATGACCCTCAGGATAAAGTGGTTCTTGGGTCATTCTACCTTCTCTAGTTACTACTCTAGCAGCAAAATCATGCATATTATTATTCATTTCATCAAGCAATTCTTTTTGAGACTTAGCAACTTGCCCTAATTGAGTTTGAACCATAGAGGCATGCTTTCCTACACCTCTAACATCATTACTGATTCTAAATAGCAAGTCACTCAAGCGAGCAATCATATCAGAATTGTATTTCAATTGTTTCAGAACATGAGCATTGAAATGATCTTGCTTCATAATATAGTCGTCAAACTCATATAAGCATTGCCTAGGATGTTTATTGTGAGGGATATCACTTTCATTAAACTTTAATAAAGAATTTACCTCTACCACCTGTGGAGGTGGTGGTGTGTCAAGGCCATGTATTTCTTCAATAGGTGCAAATTCTCAACATCCTCAGCTTTAATACCTTTTTCCTTCATAGATTTCTTTGCCTCTTGCATATCTTCAGGACTGAGAAATAAGATACCCCTCTTCTTCGGAGTGGGTTTAGGCGGTGGTTCAGGGAGAGTCCAATCATCATAATTCTTCAATATGTTATTCAATAATTCCTCAGCTTGTTCAACAGTTCGTTCCTTGAAAACAAACCAGCACAACTATCTAGTAAGTCCCTAGAAGCATCGGTTAGTCCATTATAAAAGATATCAAGTATTTCATTTTTCTTAAGAGGATGACCAGGCAAAGCATTAAGAAATTGGAGAAGCCTCCCCCAAGCTTGTGGGAGACTCTCTTCTTCAATTTGCACAAAATTAAATATTTCCTGTAAGGCAGCTTGTTTCTTATGAGCAGGAAAATATTTTTCAGAGAAGTAGTAAATCATATCCTGGGGACTACGCACACAACCAGGAGCAAGAGTATTGTACCATGTCTTAGCATCACCCTTTAATGAGAACGGAAATGTAACAGCCCGAGACCGACGCTCCAGAAGATTCCCCTTTTATTCCGTTGTCGTCGTGCGATTCTTTTGTTTGTCGCATTCATCATCGCATCATTCGCATCATCTGCATAGCATCGTCACTCGTTTTTGAAAATTGCATCCGTTTGTAGTTGCCGGTTCTCTCCGTTTTGCCGTGGACCGTTTCGAGACCACCCACACACGCACGCGCCCGCGGCATCGGTGAAATATTGTTTTTAAAAGTGCGTTTAAAAATATTCTCGGATTGGGTCGAAAGTTGGCGTGCGGTCTTACTTTATTAAAGGTAGACCGCCTGCCAAACTTCGTCGCAATCGGAGGTCATTTGATACCTGAACGGTCGACCGTAGCGGCACCGCAGTCGGTTTATTTATCGGACCACCAAACCTTCCCTCTCTTCCCCACCTAGACCAACTACACAACCCACCGCAGCCCACCTAAACCTATCCCCGCGATCAGAGCCGTCCGATCGCAATCGGAGGGCTCGAAACGGCGCAAAATCCCCTAACCCTAGCCCCCTTCTTATTTAAGCCTCCTCCACCTGCCTAATTGAAAAAAAACCTAGCCCCTAGCCTCCCACGCAGCCGACAACCACCCTCCTCCCTCGTTTTCAGCGCCAGCACTCCAGCCGCCGCCACTTGGCGGCTCCAGATGCGCTGCGCCGCCGCCAGCCGCTGCTCCTGTCCACTCCCGAAGCGCCACATCAGCCCCGCAGCCTCCCCACCACGGCAGGCCCGCCCGGGCCCGCAACTGGCCCGCCCTGGGCCGAACCGGGCCCGGACGAGCACGCGTGCCGCCGCCGCCCGCGAACCTCCGCATCTGCGCCGAGCTCCTCCCGAGCTCCAGAGCTCCCGCTCGGTCCCTACGCCTCGCCGGCCGGCTGCCGGAGCGCCGCCACCGGTGACCACCTCTGCCAGGTCGCCCCCCCCCCCCGCCGCTACGCCCCTCTCCCTTCTCCTCCCTCCGGTCTCCTCTTTCTCTCAAACTCTCTCTCCCTCCCTGTGCAGGAACTGCCCGCCATGGTTGGCCGCCCGAAGCTCCGCCGCCGTTCGTCGCCGGGACCTCAACGCAGCTGCCAGATCCGGTTGCCCCACACCGCGATGGACCCATTCCTGACCATCCCGTCCCCTAGCGACGCCTCCTCACCGGAGATCTTACCGGCGGCGGCCATGGCCTGCCCCTCTGCGTCCAGGAGGAGGACGAGACCGCAACGAGAGCCCCGCCCCATTGACCCGCGCCTGGGCCTCGCGACCGCCCTTGTGGGCCTCTCCAGCGCCAACGTCCAGACCGGCCCAGCCGCCGCAACCGGCCCAAGTAGCCATGGTGAGCCCCGTGAAGCCCAACCCTTCCTGCTATCCGACGCCTTGGGCGAGTATATGTTATCTTGCGCCCACTACATGTTTTAGCGCGTTAGCAGATTCGGCCTGCGTACATTTTTTTTCCGTCTCTGCGAATTTAGTAATTATCCTGTGAATTACCTATTGCAAAAGCCCCTGTTTTTAAAACTGCTAATAACTAAATAACCTTGCATCGCATGTAAAAAACTTAATATATGAAAAATGTCCAGAATTTTGCGTAGATTGATAATATCCCACTTTCATGCATGATAAAAATGTTTAACATGTCATTTTCTATTAATTTGCATAATTGTCATGTTTTGCATTGAGCATAATTATTAACCGTGCATCAGAATTAATCAAACAATATATGTAAAATGTGTAGATTAATTATATCGCATTTTCATGCATGGTAAAAATGTTTGATGTGATGTTTGCATTTAATTTGCATAAATAAGTTGCTAAAATGGTTTATGTCCTAATCTTGCATAATTGTGGTGTCATTTTTTTAAATACAAAAACCCACATATTATATATGATTTTGGGGTAGAAAAATCCATAGAATTTATCTGTGCATTTAGTTTTGTCCTTTGAGCAATTTGTGTGCATGTCATTTTTGCTATGATGCCCTTTTGTTATTTTCGTGTGATTTAATCCATGCATATTTTGGAATAGTTGCAAACATGAGATATGCCCTTGGACATGTGTGTTAGGCCCTGGTATTTTTATTTGCTATAGAAATGCATGTTTAGGTGTTATTTTCTTGTTGCCAACATGCTTTAAAATACTGCTGTTTTGAGGGTTCAAAATATTTCTGTCTGAAAACTGTTATTTTGTTGCCATGTTGTCATGTGATTTGCTATTGATCTAGGAGTCTTTTGTGGTTGCTCCCAAGGAGTCTTTTGTTAAGCATGTTGTTGTCTACCAGGTTGTGTCTTTTGATGCCATGTATAGGATTTGCATCATAGTTATATTCATTGTCCAACATTTCAATCTGTTAAAAACTGCTGCACATGTCTACTCTAATTTTCACTAAGTCTGAGAATCTCTTTTCTTCACAATGCCATGTTGTGTTTGATGCTAGCCATGATTCTATGCATAATTAGACCTTGCCACCATGGAATGAATTGTAGTGCATTATGTCCTCTACCATGCTGTAGATTTTCATGCCATAATATGACCTGTAGCATATAGTTTTATTGCTGCCAATATGCCTTCGTGAAAATCTGCCATGCTAAAACCTGTTATTTTCACTAAGTCCTAATCTGCTATATTTTGTTGCCATGTTGTGAGCTTCCTACCATGTGATCCATGACTCTTTTGAGTATGATATGTGAAGATGAAATGAAGTGTGTGTTATATGCTACTGCCCCATGCTTAGTTTGTGCATATTAGGATCTTGGAGCTTGTTGTTTTCATGTGTGCAATATGCTATGTTGCTGTTTTGGACAGATTTGAACTAAAACTTGTATTGGTGATTGTGGTTGAACCGTAGCTCCGTTTTTAACATGCCATATATGAAACTTGCTTAGAATTTCATGTAGTTTCATAATATGGTGCTGCATCCATGATTAGGTATGTTTGTGGTTGTCGTTTGCATGCATTTTGCATTCATGACATATTCACCTTGTGTCTGTCATATCTTTTAGACCGTAGCTCCGTTGCAAATGTTCTATATATGTAAATCGACTAGAATGACGAGTAGAATCACATTGTGCATTTTATTTCCCTGTTTAATAAATATAAAACATGGTTAGTTCAGATCTGAATCAGTTTCAAAATTAACTCATGAGGTCGTTTCGGAAATGCTATATGTTGTTTCCGACCTCATTTAAGATGCCTAGATAGTGTAGTTTCATTATGCTTCACCTCTTGCCATGTTTATTAATATTTAATATTGTTGTGTACCTAACAAGAGTGAACTAAATAATTCGAACGTGGGGTTTCGTCAATATGCAACTCGTTGCATATTGAACTTCACTTAATGTGTAGGAGTTGATTGTTGTGTTTTCCCATGTCATGCATAACATGCATCATCTTTGTTGTGCATCATGTCATGCATTTGTTGTGGTGTTTATCATGTGTTGATTGTTGTTTCTGGAATGTTTCTTCTTGATAGAGTTCCGAAAGCGTTCGGAGTGTGAGGATTCGTTCGACTACGTTGGCTCGTCTACTTCATGGACTCGGTCTTCTTCCAAGAGGGATGTCAGGCAAGATGATCATTTTCCTGGATACCATTACTATCATTGCCATGCTAGTTGTCTCGTTTCTATTGCTGTCTCGCTACCTACCACTTGTATATCAAGCCTCCCAAATTGCCATGAAAAGCCTCTAACCCCTCCACATCCCAGCAACCATTGTTTGGCTATGTTACTGCTTGCTCAACCCTTCTTATAGCGTTGCTAGTTGCAGGTGCAATGTTTCCATGTGCCAACATGGATATCCCTTTTGATATAACACAATATTATTGCTATTTAATTTAATGCACATATATACTTGGTAAAAGGTGGAAGGCTTGGCCTTTTGCCCGGTGTTTTGTACCACTTTTGCTGCACTAGTTCCGAGTACCGGTGTTATGTTCCATATTTTGCGCTCCTAACATGCTCGGGGTTGTTATGGGGACCCCCTTGATTTTCGTTTTAGGATAAAGCTCTTCTGGAAAGGCCCAAATTGGTTTTACCATTTCCCTAATAACAACTAAAATTGCATAGGGACCCGCCGGCACCCGCTGATAATTAATCAACCCCCTGGCCAGTGCTCATCATGAGTGTTGGTCCAAACTAGAGTCGTGTGCGGGGCCAACCCGGGGCAACTCGGGAGATGTCTATCAGGCCACCGTACGCTGCGCTAATCTGGTCGTGTCCTGAGAACGAGATACGCGGCTCCTATCGGGTTCGTCGACACGCCAAGCGGCCTTGCTAGATTTGTTTTACCTTTCTCGAACATCTTGTGTGAGGAATTCCGAGAATACTTCGGGCTATCTCGAGGTTGCGGTTTTCCAATGGAACTGCCTATTAAATCACGGGATTCGTGGTCGAGGTTATTCCCGCGGCGTGTGGTTAGTTTGTGATGGATGAGTTGGAGCACCCCTGCAGGGTTAAATCTTTCGGAAAGCCGTGCCCGCGGTTACGTGGCAACTTGGAAACTTTGTTTAACACCCGGTCATAGCAAACTTGAAGTAAACTCAAATAAAATACACCAACCGTGTGTGTAACCATGACTGTCTCTTCTCATAAGTCCTTATCCGAGAGAGAACACGTTGGGGTTATGTTTGTTCGTAAGTAGGTGTTCAGGATATCTTAGAGATCATTACTAGTTCACGTTCATTTATACGACGATCAACCCCCCTTATTCTTGTACTCGTAAGTTAGCCACTCAAATAAATTCTTAGTGCTTGCTGCAGCCTCACCACTTAACCATACCTCACCCATTAAGCTTTAATAGTCTTGATACCCTTGGAAATGAGATTGCTGAGTCCCTGTGGCTCACAGATTACTACAACAACACTTGCAGGTACAGGTAATGCGATGATTTGACGTGAGCGTGATGCTTGTTTGATTTGGAGTTCTTCTTCTTCTTCTTTATCGATCTAGGATGGGTTCCAGGCGGCAGCCTGGGATAGCAAGGATGGATGTCATTTTATCGTTTGTTTTCGTCCGTAGTCGGACCCTGCTCTTCTGTATGATGTTTGGATATGTTGTTGTATTGATGTGATATCGATGTAGCTTGTGGCGAGTGTAAGCCAATTCCATATACTCATCTCTTCTTTACATGTACTTGTAATGATATCCATTATCGCGAAACGACGAGATGTGCTTCTATCCCTGTCGAGGCCCTCGTGCCAAAATAAGGATAGGATCGCATCTTGGGCGTTACAAGTTGGTATCAGAGCCTGTACCGACCTAGGAGCCCCCCTTGATTGATTGAACTTTGGCCGAGTCGAGTCTAGTGAAAAACTATTCTGAGTCTAGTTATATCGGAGAGTAGGATTCTTTTTACTCCTCTTCTATGCTTTGGTGAGGAGTTTCAACTTAGGAATTTCAATTCTACCTCTCTTCTCACTCAAATTTTTTTTAGGATCACGCGTGTATTTTGGAACCTATGTGATGTTGATGTGACCGGAACTCTGTTCTTGGTGCCTCCCGCACATATGGATTGGACCCGGGGAGTTGAGCTCCAAGGGGTTCTTGACACATCGCTATCGTTCAGTTTCCTTAGTACATGAGGACGCGGATGTTCGAAATTGCTTCAATACTATTTGTGGTGCGAAGAGTGTGGCGGCACCCAGTATTGGGGAGAGGGATCACATGTACTGCCATCTTTAGTATCGTTGTGATTACGAGGGTCTGAGGTAGATGAGTTTTCGAGGTTTCTCTGGTTGTGTGTTGACGGATGTGATACACGGTGGGTAGTATTATTGCTAGGAGTTGAGTGTTTTATTCAGTAATTTATCCGTGTATCCGTTGGACAAGATTGCATAACCAGAACGATTTCGGAAGTTCTTAGGTGGGAATTCAAGTAGTCACCTAGGATTATCTTCCAGCAAATGCAAATGGGTTATGTATTTGTTTCCGGCTTAATTCTCAAGCCTCATCCTTTGTTTTGTTTTGGGGTATGGTAATTCGAGTTGCTTCGATGTCAGGTGGTGATTTATATCTTTCCTAACCGGTGTGTTTCTCATCGAGATTATTCATTCCTCCCCAATGTTAGCAAGATCAATCCTCATATTCCTTTCCGGAGTTCGTCTCATCAGTCTCATGTTGTCTTTGTTTTTCCCACCCTCCCGCCCTTTTCTTCAATGAATAAATCGTCATCCAAGTGCCTTTCTTTGCATTGATGCTTCCACTATCTTTTCTTCCGTTTTATATCCGTTGATCCATTGTGAAGATGCTCAAGTGCTCAAGTTCATCATTCTTGTTCTTGTTCTCTTCTCCGGTGGATTCAATTCAAGCTTTCAGTGTTCATCATATTCTTTTCATTCATTAAATGCAATCCATGTGGAAGTTCTTGTCCAAGTCTCTCTTGTTTATTCGCCTCTCTCTATTCTATCCGGAGTGGCAAGATATCCCAAGAGACTCATTTTTTTTGTTCAAATCCTTTCAAATTATTTCGAGGTTCTCACCTCATCAAGTTTTCATTTGTACCGGTGCAATCTCTCTTCCTAAGCAATCATTTCAATGGTGTTTCATTTGAGTGGGCCCATAACCCACATGTTTTCCCCAAGATCTTACCTGGCTCTTCTAATCTTTTCCGGAGATGCCCTCAAATTCTTTCAAATATGACGTAAGAATGATTCTCATCAGTCATATTCCTTTTCCAAGATCGCTTCGAATTATTTCATCATTGGCTCAACCTTTCCTTATTCATTATTCCGGAGTGTCTCAGTAATTATTGGTGTTGTTTCTCGTCATCAGTCTCAGCGTTGAAGACCGAAGGAGAATTTCTCTTAAATCTTTGTCCGTTCTTCTGAAGATTCATGGTTTCAGCTTGTTGCTATCCTCTCTAATTGTTTTTGATCATGAGTATTCATTCCTTATCTATCCGGAGTATTTCTGAGTTGTTCCATTTCTCGATCCTCCGAAGGCCATCATTTCAGAAGATTTCTTCGTTCTCAGTTTTCAGCTTTTGTTCTCAAAATCTTCTCAATTGTTGTCCTTCGTTCGTATCTCAATCATCTCGGTGCTTCGTTCAGGTTTTCTATTGGGTGGATCATGGTTTCTTCGTTCTCGTGTATCTCCATTCATTCATCACATCATCATTCGTTTCGAATTCTTACCGGTGTTTCTTCCAAGACTCTTCAAGTTCGTGTTATCTTTCTTCAACTTTTTAAGAAGAATAAGTGGCATGCCAAATCCATTGCTTGTCGTCAATTTAACTTGATGAGGGAAAGGCGTAACATAATTCTTATTCTTGTGTCATCATGGTGGTTTCAATCATTCTTCCGGAGTTGTTCATGATATCAAATTCTCGATTCTAAGTGGTTCATCTTTTCTTTCCTGGAGTTCCAAGTTTTTTCTTAAGTATCCCATCGTGAAGCTTCATCTAAATCATTGCAAGGCCTTAATCCTATTATTTTGCAACCTTGAATTCTTTTTCTATCATTCTTTCATTCCGGAGTTCTTCCCGATGGTCTTCATGGTGGTTCGACAAGGATTGGGATAATTTTCGAAGTATTCTTCAAGATTCTTGTGGTAGTACCTCAAGTATTCGTTCTCTTGCATTTCAATGTGCAATTCATTCTCCCTCATCTTTTGAGATGGTATTATTGCATTCTTGATTCATGAGGAGTCTCGAAGATAATTTGTCAAGAATGAGATATTTAAACCCATCATTTTCTTCCTCGGGGTTATCTTGGATTGGATTTCACCTAAAGCTTTTCCTAAGGAATGTTGCTATTGTGGTGCTATGAGTGATCCAAGTTCTCAATGTATCCTCTTGGTGAAAGAAGTTTTCCATATCTTGTTGCTCTCAACCAATCATTGTTTTCCGTTAATGGCCGGTTGTCACCTCATTATTTGAGATGTTTTCCATAAGCCCACAACAAGTCTATTCTTTTCGTTGTTGATTTCCAACAACTCCGTTCTATCTCTCCTTTGTAAGGACTCCTTTCAAGTTCAATTGGGATAGAAGTTGCATTTTCTTTCTGTTCTTTTCATTCCAAGTATCTAGCTTCTATTCTCTTATTCCGGAGGCTTTGTGATGTTGCTCTATTCATTCCATCTTCTCGGTTGGTCAAGATCATGTTCTTTCCTCGCTTGTCCATCCAACCGGAGTGTTGTGCCATGTTCTCAAGTTCTTTCATGTTATCAAGTTTGCTTCTCTTTTCTATCGATGTACTGCCCAAATTTCTTTTGAATTCTTGGTTGTTCATCATGTCATTCTTCATCTCTTTCCAACCTTCATGTTTCGTTGGTTTCACTCGTTTGTCAAAGAAGCAACTAAGTTTTACCTCATCCTTTCTTCTTCCTCTTCCCCTTCTCATTCTAAGATCTCGGGTCGAGATCTCTTGTAAGTGGAGGAGAGTTGTAACAGCCCGAGACCGATGCTCCAGAAGATTCCCCTTTTATTCCGTTGTCGTCGTGCGATTCTTTTGTTTGTCGCATTCATCATCGCATCATTTGGATCATCTGCATAGCATCGTCACTCGTTTTTGAAAATTGCATCCGTTTGTAGTTGCCGGTTCTCTCCGTTTTGTCGTTGACCGTTTCGAGACCACCCACACACGCACGCGCCCGCGGCATCGGTGAAATATTGTTTTTAAAAGTGCTTTTAAAAATATTCTCGGATTGGGTCGAAAGTTGGCGTGCGGTCTTATTTTATTAAAGGTAGACCGCCTGCCAAATTTCGTCGCAATCGGAGGTCGTTCGATACCTGAACGGTCGACTGTAGTGGCACCGCAGTCGGTTTATTTATCGGACGTTTCGGTTTCTAAAAAACATGTCATCGCGCGACCAAACCTTCCCTCTCTTCCCCACCTAGCCCAACTACACAGCCCACCGCAGCCCACCTAAACCTATCCCCGCAACCGGAGCCGTCCGATCGCAATCGGACGGCTCGAAACGGCGCAAAAATCCCCTAACCCTAGCCCCCTTCCTATTTAAGCCTCCTCCACCTGCCTAATTGAAAAAAACCTAGCCCCTAGCCTCCCACGCAGCCGACAGCCACCCTCCTCCCTCATTTTCAGCGCCGGCGATCCAGCCGCAGCCACTTGGCGGCTCCAGATGCGCTGCGCCGCCGCCAGCCGCTGCTCCTGTCCACTCCCGAAGCGCCACATCAGCCCCGTAGCCTCCCCACCAGCGCAGGCCCGCCCGAGCCCGCAACTGGCCCGCCCTGGGACGAACCGGGCCCGGACGAGCCCGCGTGCCGCCGCCGCCCGCGAACCTCTGCCTCTACGCCGAGCTCCTCCCGAGCTCCCGCTCGGTCCCTACGCCTCGCCGGCCGGCTGCCGGAGCGCCGCCATCGGTGACCACCTCTGCCAGGTCGCGCCCCCCCGCCGCTACGCCCCCTCTCCCTTCTCCTCCCTCCGGTGTCCTCTTTCTCTCAAGCTCTCTCTCCCTCCCTGTGCAGGAACTGCCCGCCATGGTTGGCCGCCCGAAGCTCCGCCACCGTTCGTCGCCGGGACCTCAACGCAGCTGCCAGATCCGGTTGCCCCGCACCGCGATGGACCCATTCCCGACCATCCCGTCCCCTAGTGACGCCTCCTCGCCGGAGATCTTGCCGGCGGCGGCGATGGCCCGCTCCTCTGCGTCCAGGAGGAGGATGAGACCGCAACGAGCACCCCGCCCCGTTGACCCGCGCCTGGGCCTCGCGACCGCCCTTGTGGGCCTCTCTAGCGCCAACGTCCAGACCGGCCCAGCCTCCGCAATCGGCTCAAGTGGCCATGGTGAGCCCCGTGAAGCCCAACCCTTCCTGCTATTCGACGCCTTGGGCGAGTATATGTTATCTTGCGCCCACTGCATGTTTTAGCGCATTAGCAGATTCGGCCCACATACATTTTTTTTCGTCTCTGCGAATTTAGTAATTATCCTATGAATTACCTATTCCAAAAGCCCCTGTTTTTAAAACTGCTAATAACTAAATAACCTTGCATCGCATGTAAAAAACTTAATATATGAAAAATGTCCAGAATTTTGCGTAGATTGATAATATCCCACTTTCATGCATGATAAAAATGTTTAACATGTCATTTTCTATTAATTTGCATAATTGTCATGTTTTGCATTGCGCATAATTATTAACCGTGCATCAGAATTAATCAAACAATATATGTAAAATGTGTAGATTAATTATATCGCATTTTCATGCATGGTAAAAATGTTTGATGTGATGTTTGCATTTAATTTGCATAAATAAGTTGCTAAAATGGTTTATGTCCTAATCTTGCATAATTGTGGTGTCATTTTTTTAAATACAAAAACCCACATATTATATATGATTTTGGGGTAGAAAAATCCATAGAATTTATCTGTGCATTTAGTTTTGTCCTTTGAGCAATTTGTGTGCATGTCATTTTTGCTATGATGCCCTTTTGTTATTTTCGTGTGATTTAATCCATGCATATTTTGGAATAGTTGCAAACATGAGATATGCCCTTGGACATGTGTGTTAGGCCCTGGTATTTTTGGTTGCTATAGAAATGCATGTTTAGGTGTTATTTTCTTGTTGCCAACATGCTATAAAATACTGTTGTTTTGAGGGTCCAAAATATTTCTAAGTCTAAAAACTGTTATTTTGTTGCCATGTTGTCATGTGATTTGCTATTGATCTAGGAGTCTTTTGTGGTTGCTCCCAAGGAGTCTTTTGTTAAGCATGTTGTTGTCTACCAGGTTGTGTCTTTTGATGCCATGTATAGGATTTGAATCATAGTTATATTCATTGTCTAACATGTCAATCTGTTAAAAACTGCTGCACATGTCTACTCTAATTTTCACTAAGTCTGAGAATCTGTTTTCTTCAAAATGCCATGTTGTGTTTGATGCTAGCCATGATTCTATGCATAATTAGACCTTGCCACCATGGAATGAATTGTAGTGAATCATGTCCTCTACCATTCTGTAGATTGTTATGCCATAATATGCCCTGTAGCATATAGTTTTAATACTGCCAATATGCCTTCGTTCAAATCTGCTATGCTAAAACCTGTTATTTTCACTAAGTCCTAATCTGCTATATTTTGTTGCCATGTTGTGAGCTTCCTACCATGTGATCCATGAATCTTTTGAGTATGATATGTGAAGATGAAATGAAGTGTGTGTTATATGCTACTGCTCATGCTTAGTTTGTGCATATTAGGATCTTGGAGCTTGTTGTTTTCATGTGTGCAATATGCTATGTTGCTGTTTTGGACAGATTTGAACTAAAACTTGTATTGGTGATTGTGGTTGAACCGTAGCTCCGTTTTTAACATGCCATATATGAAACTTGCTTAGAATTTCATGTAGTTTCATAATATCTTCCTGCATCCATGATTAGGTATGTTTGTGGTTGTCGTTTGCATGCAGTTTGCATTCATGACATATTCACCTTGTGTTTGTCATATCTTTTAGACCGTAGCTCCGTTGCAAATGTTCTATATATGTAAATCAACTAGAATGACGAGTAGAATCGCATTGTGCATTTTATTTCCCTGTTTAATAAATATAAAACATGGTTAGCTCAGATCTGGATCAGTTTCGAAATTAACGCATGAGGTCGTTTCGGAAATGCTATATGTTGTTTCCGACCTCATTTAAGATGCCTAGATAGTGTAGTTTCATTATGCTTCACCTCTTGCCATGTTTATTAACATTTAATATTGTTGTGTACTTAACGAGAGTGAACTAAATAATTCGAACGTGGAGTTTCGTCAATATGCAGCTCGTTGCATATTGAACTTCACTTAATGTGTAGGAGTTGATTATTGTGTTTTCCCATGTCATGCATAACATGCATCATCCTTGTTGTGCATCATGTCATGCATTTGTTGTGGTGTTTATCATGTGTTGATTGTTGTTTCCAGAATGTTTCTTCTTGATAGAGTTCCGAAAGCGTTCGGAGTATGAGGATTCGTTCGACTACGTTGGCTCGTCTACTTCATGGACTCGGTCTTCTTCCAAGCGGGATCTCAGGCAAGATGATCATTTCCCTGGATACCATTACTATCATTGCCATGCTAGTTGTCTCGTTTCTATCGTTGTCTTGCTACCTACCACTTGTATGTCAAGCCTCCCTAATTGCCATGAAAATCCTCTAACCCCTCCACATCCAAGCAACCATTGTTTGGCTATGTTACTGCTTGCTCAGCCCTTCTTATAGCGTTGCTAGTGGCAGGTGCAATGTTTCCATGTGCTAACATGGATATCCTTTTTGATATATCACAATATTATTGCTATTTAATTTAATGCACATATATACTTGGTAAAAGGTGGAAGGCTTGGCCTTTTGCCCGGTGTTTTGTTCCACTTTTGCCGCACTAGTTCCGAGTACCGGTGTTATGTTCCATATTTTGCGCTCCTAACATGCTCGGGGTTGTTATGGGGACCCCCTTGATTTTCGTTTTAGGATAAAGCTCTTCTGGCACGGCCCAACATTGGTTTTACCATTTGCCTAATAACAACTAAAATTGCATAGGGACCCGCCGGCACCCGCGGATAATTAATCAACCCCCGGGCCAGTGCTCCTCATGAGTGTTGGTCCAAACTAGAGTCGTGTGCGGGGCCAACCCGGGGCAACTCGGGAGATGTCTATCAGGCTACCGTACGCTACGCTCATCTGGTCATGTCCTGAGAACGAGATACGCGGCTCCTATCGGGTTCGTCGACACGCCGGGCGGCCTTGCTGGATTTGTTTTACCTTTCTCGAACGTCTTGTCCGAGGAATTCCGAGAATACTTCGGGTTATCTCGAGGTTGCGGTTTTCCAATGGAATTGCCTAGGAAATCACGGGATTCGTGGTCGAGGTTATTCCCGCGGCGTGTGGTTAGTTTGTGATGGATGAGTTGGAGCACCCCTGCAGGGTTAAATCTTTTGGAAAGCCATGCCCGCGGTTACGTGGCAACTTGGAAACTTTGTTTAACACCCGGTCATAGCAAACTTGAAGTAAACTCAAATAAAATACACCAACCGTGTGTGTAACCGTGACTGTCTCTTCTCGTGAGTCCTTATCCGAGAGAGAACACGGTGGGGTTATGTTTGTTCGTAAGTAGGTGTTCATGATCTCTTAGAGATCATTACTAGTTCACGTTCGCTTATACGACGATCATCCCCCCTTACTCTTGTACTCGTAAGTTAGCCACTCAAATAAATGCTTAGTGCTTGCTGGAGCCTCACCACTTAACCATACCTCACCTATTAAGCTTTAATAGTCTTGATACCCTTGGAAATGAGATTGCTAAGTCCCTGTGGCTCACAGATTACTACAACAACTTTTGCAGGTACAGGTAATGCGATGATTTGACGTGAGCGCGATGCTTGTTTGATTTGGAGTTCTTCTTTTTCTTCTTCATCGATCTAGGATGGGTTCCAGGCGGCAGCCTGGGATAGCAAGGATGATGTCATTTTATCGTTTGTTTTCATCTATAGTTGGACCCTGCTCTTCTGTATGATGTTTGGATATGTTGTTGTATTGATGTGATATTGATGTAGCTTGTGGCGAGTGTAAGCCAATTCCATATATTCATCTCTTCTTTACATGTACTTGTAATGATATCCATTCTTGCGAAACGACGAGATGCGCTTCTATCCCTGTCGAGGCCCTCGTGCCAAAATAAGGATAGGATCGCATCTTGGGCGTTACAGGAAATAACTTAAGGATGTAATAGTAGCGAATCTTCTCATCATGAGCAAAGAGGGTGGCTATATCATTCAGCTTAGTAAGGTGCGCCACTACAGTTTCAGTTTCATAGCCATGGAAAGGATCAGATTCAACCAAAGTAATTAACTCTGGGTCGACAGAGAATTCATAATCCTTATCGGTAACAAAGATAGGTGAAGTAGGAAACTTAGGATCACATTTCATTCTAGCATTCAAAGTCTTTTCCTTATACTTGCATAGCAATTTCTTAAGATCGTCTCTATCCTTGAAAGAAAGAATTTCTCTAGTTATCTCCTCGTCCATAACATAACCTTCTAGTATCTTAGGCATTTCAAACTTAGGAGATCTAGGACTAATAGGAGTTTCATAATCATCATCAGTTTCATAGGTTTATCAGTTTCAGCAATCTCATCAGTTTCAGTGGTTGCATTTTCTTTAGCTCTAGCAATTTGTTCATCAAGAAATTCGCCTAGTGGCACATTATCATCAAGCATGGTACTAGCATCATCAATAGCATAATTCATAGCAGAGGTAGCATCATCAATAACTTGCGACATATCAGGATTACTAGCATGTGGTGGTGTTGCAAGCTTACTCATAACAGAAGGTGAATCAAGTGCAGAGTGTGATGGCACTTCCTTACCTCCCCTCGTAGTAGAGGAAAAAATCTTGGTCTTTTGATCCTTCAGATTCTTCATAGTGATAAATTGATATAAATCCCAAGTGACTCAACAAATATTGCTATGCTCCCCGGCAACGGCGCCAGAAAAAGGTCTTGATAACCCACAAGTATAGGGGATCGCAACAGTTTTCGAGGGTAGAGTATTCAACCCAAATTTATAGATTCGTCACAAGGGGAGCCAAAGAATACTTGAGAGTATTAGCAGTTGAGTTGTCAATTCAACCACACCTGGAGATTAAATATCTGCAACAGAGTGATCAGTAGCACAGTAATATGATAGTTTGATAGCAGTAGTGACAGTAACAGTAGCAGTAACAGTAGTAGCAGTAGTTTTGTAGCAGTTGGAACAGCAGCAACAGTAATAGTAACTTAGCAAGAACAATAAGTGAAAAGCTCGTAGGCACTGGATCGGTAACTCGTTGGATGATATTCGTCATGTAACAGTCATAACCTAGGGCGATACAGAACTAGCTCCAGTTCATCAATGTAATGTAGGCATGTATTCCGTAAATAGTCATACGTGCTTATGGAAAAGAACTTGCATGCCATCTTTTGTCCTACCCTCCGGTGGCAGCGGGGTCCATAAGGAAACTAAGGGATATTAAGGCCTCCTTTTAATAGAGAACCGGAATAAAGCATTAACACATGGTGAATACATGAACTCCTCAAACTACGGTAATCACCGTGAAGTATCCCAAATATTGTCACTATGGGGTTGACGGATCATAACACATAATAGGTGCATATGACTAGGCAAGATCGGATCAAGAACATAGATATAGAGGTGATAACATAAACGGTTCAGATCTGAAATCATGGCACTCGGGCCCTAGTGACAAGCATTAGGCATAGCAAAGTCATAGCAACATCAATCTCAGTACATAGTGGATACTAGGGATCAAGCCCTAACAAAACTAACTCGATTACATGATGAATCTCATCCAACTCCTCACCGACCAGCAAGCCTACGAAGGAATTACTCACTCCCGGTGGGGATCTTCATGGAATTGGCGATGGAGAAAGGTTGGTGATGACGAAGACCGAAGATTCCCCTCTCCGGAGCCCCAAACAGGCTCCAGATCTGGCCTCCCGATGAAGAACGGGAGGTGGCGGCCGCTCCGTATCGTAAAACGCGATGAAACTTTCTCTCTGATTTTTTTCTCCGAAAATAGGAATTTATAGTGGTGGAGATAGGGCAAGTGGGGCCACGAGGTGGGCACAACCCACCAGGGCGCGCCCAGGGGGCCTGGCGCGCCCTGGTGGGTGATGCTCACCCTGGCCCCCCTCTTCGGTGGATTTTGGCTCCTATAATCCTCATTTATTCTGAAATAATTCTCCAAAAAGTTTCGTTCCATTCTGAGAACTTTTATTTCTGCACAAGAACAACACCATGGTAGTTCTGCTGAAAACAACGTCAGTCCGGGTTAGTTCCATTCAAATCATGCAAATTATAGTCCAAAACAATGGCAAAAGAGTGAGGAAAAGTAGATACGTTGGAGACGTATCAAATATCCGGGACGAATGGCTAGCTCGTCAGCTCGGCCAAGATAAGCCGAGAACAATGTTGGCACTCAGCTCACTTATGACCCGCTTTTGCGCGGGCGAGGACAATTGGCTAGCTCGTCAAAGCCAGAACCCCGAAGACCCCGGCACCTGCAAAGTTCGGGACGCTGCCACGACGGAATAAAAACAAACGCCGCCATAGTAACGGCGATGCAGAGGACACAGCCGTAAATGCCAGTTTTCGCAACTCAAAATCCAGACAATGGAAGAAGCCCTCTAAAGGAAATAGAGACGGACCAACCGCGTTGGACTAAATCATGGATCGGCCTTGCCAGATCCACGGCACCCAGGACAAACCCGCCACTCACACCAACCGCAACTGTTGGGTATTCAAACAAGTCGTCAAGCTTGCAGCCGAGGAGCAAAGCAAGGGCCCGCGCAGCGAGGATGATGAAGAGCCTCGCGGTCCAAGCAATGGCGGACAAAAGCAATTCCCTCCTGAGGTAAAAACTATGAACATGATATACGTCACACATATACCAAAAAGGAGAGGAAGCGTGCTCTTCGAGAGGTATACGCCGTAGAGCCCATAGCCCCGAAGTTCAACCCGTGGTCGGCTTGCCCGATCACCTTTGACCGTAGGGATCACCCGACCAATATCCGTCATGGAGGCTCGGCGGCCCTTGTCTTAGATCCCATCATCGATGGGTACCACCTCAATAGAGTCCTCATGGACGGAGGAAGTACCCTTAATCTTATTTACTCAGACACGGTGAAAAAGATGGGTATCGATCCGTCAAGGATCAAGCCCAGCAACACTACTTTTAAAGGAGTCATTCCAGGCGTCGAGGCCCGTTGTTCGGGTACCATGACATTGGAAGTAGTGTTCGGCTCGCCCGACAACTTCCGCAGCAAAGACTTGATCTTCGACATTGTCCCTTTCTGCAGCGGCTATCACGCACTGCTCGACCGTACATCGTTCGCTCGCTTTAACACTGTTCGCCATTACACATATATGAAGCTCAAGATGCCCGGACCCAAGGGGGTCATCACTGTCAACGGCAACACAGAGAGCTCCCTTCGAACCGAGGAACACACAGTGGCCTTAGCAGCCGAATTCTAGTCCGGCACCGAGACGCCGAGGCCTCCATCAGCCATTAAGGCACGACAGGCGAACAAGCGAGCCCGAGCTCAACCCGACCTCCCGGAACCATCCCCTGAGCAACACAAATAGGGATGTGCCCCCCACAGCACGAACCAGCTACCCGTAAGGTACGTACCTAGAAGACACAACTTTGCTCTGAAAATACCATGGGCAACTGTGGGGACCCACTACCAAAAACCAAGTGGTCGGCTCGACCGAACTACCATCAAAACAGTGTCTTCGGATAAATAGCAGGCACCATTAAGGACCTCGCAAGCGTCAAGCTCAGATGCGTTACGGCGATTTCTCGAGAACCTCTCTCACAGGTACGTTCGCCGACAACAGTCACCTTTAAAGGAGCATACCCCTCAAGAGCAAAGGAACGGAGGCGTATCAGGAACATCGAGGACATCAAGCCACCCATCAAAGACCCTGAGTAAACCTTTCCTTTGTAAAATTTGTTTTTAAAGAAAAATACCTATAAACAGGTGCTTCAGCAGTTTGAATTGTAAAAATTCATCATATATAAAGATTATCCTTTACGTCCTTCTCACAGTATTTTATAAACTGTTTCCCACTCCCCGCATCCTAAAGCAAAACTGTTCGGTACATGCTAGATGCAACCGGCTAATAGACGGGGGGCTTGACTTTAAAACTCACCCCAAGCATCAATCCTGGGATTATGTCCGGTGTCTTGGATTTTGCGTTATATGAATCAGTTCTGAATATGTCTTGGGTCCAAGGTTGGGTTGCACAGCTCCTGTGCTTTCCCTCTTACGTTCCGTTCGCCTGGCTAAAAGGGTAAAGGGAGAACCACTGTGATTGTATTTCCAGCTCGCCTGGTTAAGTACCTCAGTGGAGAAAGCCAAAAACCGACTGTCATAATAAGCGAGAACCGGTGTGCAATCCGAGCACAACTGTCAAACTTAAAATTGATGGAGGTTATTCCGTGTCATACGAGGGGTTTGTACCTTCACAAACCATGTGGTAATGGCCTTAACCTCGGTATATCCGAATACCACAAAATACTGGGGGCTAGTAACCAGCCCCCACAGTCAAGCTCCTACGGTTAAGTGAAAGAACTAAAGCCCCATAGTCCGATTGCCTTGTTCACCTCTCGCTCCACCGCCTCCGAGCGCCGATATTTTGGCTAAAGGAAAATTTGCGGAGGTCGAAACACCTCTTGTAATATTTACAGGGGGGCTGAAGCCGACGATTGGCAACATTCAGTTTAAAACGGCCACATAGGAGTCAAAATAATTCAAATCTAAAAAGCATGATAAAATCGTGCACACGCATTATAAAGCGAAATATTCATCGGGCACATAACAACGTGTTCACTCGTAAATTACATCCTTAGAGCATTGGGCCTCTATCACCCGAGCCCCATGCATCACGAGGGGGAAGTACAGCTCGGGACGCCTATGCCCCTTCCCAGGAGGAGGAGGTGCGGTGGCCATCTCGGCCGACTTCATCTTGGGACAGTGCACCATGGTCTTTGCAAAGGCCATCCGAGCCCCCTCGATGCAGGCAAAACGCTTTAAGACTTCAATCCGGGCTGCAGCGTCACACAGCTTCTGCACCAAGCCGGAGTAGCTGCTCGGCAATGGCTCTGTCGGCCACAGCCGGATGCACAGGTCTTTCATGGCGGGTTCCGCCATCCTGTGCAGTTCCATAAACTGTTTCATCTGCTTGTTGAGGAGAGGAGGGTGCTCGGGGGTTTGAAATTGCGCCCGAAACAATCTAGACTCAACATCCCCATCCCTTGTCGCATAGTACCGAGCCGCATCTGCCGCACTCTTCGGGAGATCCGTAAATGCGCCTAAGGAACGCCACACTCGTGTGAGCGATGCAAACATGTTACCCCCAAAGGCACATTGTAGTAAGTACGGCTTACCATCCGCGATCAGCCAGACTTGGCGAAGTTCTTCCTCATAAAACCGCCTATCCACCCTCTCTGCCTTAATCTTTTCGGACAGCGAGGACAGCTCGATGGCTTGGTCCTTGTTCTTTTGCTCAAGGGCCTCACACTTAGTGCTGGCATCCTTGAGCTCCTGCTGCACCTCGGATACCCGAGCTGCGTGATTGTCGCTATCGGCCTTGACCGACGACAGCTCGGCAGACGCCTGCTCGTCCAGCGCCTTATGATCCGCGGCCTCCTGTTTCGCTTTCTTCAACTCCGCCTTGAGGCTCTCAACCTCCACGGCAGTGGCTGCAGTCATAATGGATAACCAAGACTCAGTGATAAAGACCCCGCAACAACTTCAATTAATAAGAATAACAGCGGCGAAGGCGGCACAGTTCGGACTTACCTTGCGCTTCGTCAAACCGCTTGTTGAGGCGGTCTAGCTCCTCATCGGAGCTCTTGAGCTTCCGATTCAGCTCGGCCAGCTCCATGGCGTTGGCGGCCACTGCCGAAAATGAGGCCTACAAAAAACCTTACTCATGTTAGACTCCCGAGATATCGGCTGTAGAACCTCTTCAATCATTTGGGTTTTCTTTGACCCTCGTGTGAGTTTTTCAAACTCACCCACGGCTTGGGGGCTACTATGCTTACAGGGGTTGTATAAACCTTATAAATTAACTTTTCAGAAAAAGAGTATTACATGGCTTAGCTTGAAGCCCGTCAATAGGCCGTTAAAAACCTCCTTCAGTCCGTTGTCACCAGACTGAATGCCTTGTAAAACCGCGCCCATAAGGGCGCGCTGATCTTCAGCAAGGGAGGAGCTGGTCAAAGCTTCCTCCATCGAGGCCGACCACCCGGTCGCGGCCCGCTCTGTCATGGGCGACACTGGTGGTGGCACCTCCGCCCTCCTTTCCTGCGAAGGCAGGGCCGATGATTCCGGAGGCATAGAGTGCTCCGGAACCGCCTCCGAAGGGGGCTCGGATGAACCAGACCCCCCTCTTTGCCTGCCAGGAGGGGGTCCTCCTCCTGGTCTTGGGCAGCCAAGGTATTAACCTCCGCCATTTCGTCGTCGCCCCCGCCCCCGATGTTCAGCCCAGGCGGGGTCTAGCGAGAGAGCACCTCCATGGTCTCCTCGGCGGACCGAGGAGGAGAGGGACGCGACGATGTCCCGCTCTTTGCCAGCTCGGCGGGCAGGGATTCCCCCTCCGATACCTGATCGGTGGGGAGGTCATGGGGTGGGCTGCAACATGAAAGGCACTCCTTCGGTTAGTGGCAAAACTCCATACGAGTGTACTATGAAATATTCTGATTAAATACCTCTGGGTTGGGGGCTTGACCCTGGGGTTCCTTCGGGGGACCCTTTCGAAAGCCTCGCATTCCTCATCGAAATCCGAGCTGTCGTCGGGCAGGACCACTTTGTCCCTGCAGGACTTCTTCGAGGGCGGGGGAGCCGGATCCTCCTCAGCGTCGGCAGACGCCGCCCTCTTCCTTGTCTAGGGGATTCCACCACCCCCCTTCCTCTATGTGTTCCTTCTCGTGAGCAGAGGAGGCCTGGGTCTCCCCGGACCTAGTGTCCGGAGGACCTCATGGGCGGAGGCCCTCTCGGACCTCCTTCTTCTCACCTTTCTTCTTCTTCTCTTTCTTCTCTGGCGCCGAATACGACGCCATGACCAGCATCGCCGTCAACAGGGCCGATCTGGGGCCTTCGGGCAACGGGGTTGGGCCATTAGTCCTCAAGGCCTTGTCCAACCAGTTCTATGAGGGCGAAGAAGAAGATGTCAAATTCCTTTCTAAAAGTAGAGCCTGAGGATAAAAACAGAAGCTTTGTTTTACGTGGAGCGAAGGGTTTTTGGCGTCTAGGTCGGTGTCTTCCTCCTCGGCTGGCGAGTCCTTCTGGGGCTTGAACAATGCCTTCCATGGCTTCTCGTGGGTAGTGCGGTAAAGCTGGCACACGATGGGAGGGTCGTCAAGCTTGTAGGCCCACATTGGGGTGGCCCAGTGCTGGCAGGGGAGGAGACGGCGGCGGAGCATAACCTGTACCACGTTGGTCAGCTCGACGTTTGCTTCTAGCATCTGCGTGATGCATTTCTGCAATGCCTTCACCTCTGTGGCCGATCCCCACCCAGGCCTTTGTTGATCCATGAGGTCAGCCTCGTGGGAGGTCCGGATATGAACTCGGAGGGCGCCGCCCAGTCCGCGCCCCGTGGTTCGGTGATGTAGAACCACTCTTTCTGCCAGACGTTGATGGTGTCGATGAAGGTGCCATCCGGCCACTCGACCCGTGGAAGCTTGCTAATCACCGCCCCTTTGCAATCCACGTGCTGACTATTGACGGTCTTCGGCTTGACATTGAATACCTTTAGCCAAAGGCCGTAATGCGGCTGGACCCGCAAAAAGGCCTCGCAGACGACGATGAAGGCTGAGATATGCATGATGGAGTTTGAAGGGATATCATGGAAATCTAACCCATAGAAGAAGATTAATCCCCTTACAAAGGGGTGCAGCGGGAAGCTCAGTCCCCGGATGAAATGGGGAATGAACACCACCAGCTCTCCCGACTTCGACGTGGGCACCACTTGACCAGCCTCTGGGGCGCGATGGACGATGTTGACTGGGAGGTAGCCGGCGCGCTTCACTTCCCGGATGTCATTGTTGGTGACGCATGAGGCCTCCCACTTGCCCTGAGAGCCCGAGCCAACCATTGCCGAGCTTGGGGGGAGGGGGAGGATGGCTTTTAGGGAACTGAAGGAAGATTGGATTTGCGCGCTCGGAGCAAGGGAGGTCAAGATGGCGAGCTTGAAACTGAGGAGCGTATCGAGGCTTTGGGGATTTTCTCCCTTTTATGGAAGGCTAAAATACCAAGAGCCCTTTTACTGCACCGTGGAATGCGTCGTTTCCCGAAGCAACCGTGCTGTTATGCGCGCATGGGATAACCCAGATCATTAATCGTATCCCATGAAAAATGGAGCACTATCTTCGTGTTGATAAGACGTGCCAATGAAGAGGCGGCCTCGAACCGCGAATCGAGTTTTTATAACTGGCTAAGTGTCGCGACCTGTCCTGGCTTTTTGCCAGAAAAATTGTCAGGTGAGGCATTGTTCATATTCAGGCGTTTGGCCTTCGAGGCTAAGCAATGTATGTTCAGAAATCAGGATGTCATTGGCAGCCGAACTAGGATCGGCCGAACGTAAAGGGAAGAAAGGAACTCACCCCGCAAGCCGGATACTTTGGGCGTGCGAAGCAGCTAAGTGTCGTGATGCCCAGCGTTGGAGGCTAGTTCGGGGGCTACTGAGGGAGTCCGGGACTAAGGGGTCCTCGGGCCATTGACTTATCTCCTGTGGGCCAGCTTGGTGGGCCGCTCGGTGGCGATTGCAGGAAGGACGAACTATAGGATGAATCCGTGCTCAGGGAGGAAGGTGCCGAAGACTTGGTGTGTCCTCCAAGAAAGAATGGGTGTATCTATGCTTGGATGGAAAGCTATCACATGTAACTCTAGGTACCCCTGGTGTCTACATAAACCAGGGGGCTTAGTTCGTAGAGGGCAAGTCAACTCATCTAGGGTTTAGCTCATTTGATCTCGAGGTAGATCGACTCTGTAACAATCATACTCATCAATAAAATCAAGCAGGACGTAGGGTTTTACCTCCTCAAGAGGGCCCGAACCTGGGTAAACATCGTCTCCTTCGTCCCCTGTTAACCATCGATCCCAGATCCATAGCTCGGGACCCCCTAGCCGAGATCTACCGGTTTTGACACCTACAGCGACCATGAAACGCGGCGGCGCATTTGGGAGGGGCTCGGGTTTCTCCTAGGGGGCATCATTTCGCGCATTCTTTGGTGCGTTCGAAAGCTAGAGTGAGCGCGGTTCCGTTCCGACCATCAGTAGGTGCTGGGGTGGCCGGAGTTGTCGCCGGCGTCGACTCTTGCGGCGGGGGCTTTCGGGCATCTACGTCTACGACGTTGCAGGGCTCGGAGAAGGCCGTGAGTGCACGCATCCGTCGCCTGTGAGCTCCAGGAGCTCAGCTGCGGCAGCGGCTCGCCGGCGGCGGCGCATTCGGGCATCAGTAGCAAGGGAGCTACGGCAGCGGTTCCGCATGGGAGAGTGAGGGGAGAAGGAGATGATGCTCACCGGGCCTTGTAGACGTGCTCAAATGTGCTCGGGGAGGGCTCGGTGCGGGGAATTTAGCCAGCGGAGCTCCGGTGGCTGAAGAGTGTAAGGACCCCGATCCTAAGCCATACAATCATTTACGGCCTCACGCACGGTAATCCCCACGGCTTCCACCTTACCTTGGCCGGGACCGTTTGCGCCTTTTGGCTCACGTTTATGAATATGTTGCTAGCAATCATATGTCAAAGAACCCGGGCTGACATGACTAGTTATAGACCGAAGTGGCACAACTGTACAGAGACAATCATACATAACCCAGCAGTGCAGGTGTCGGTCATCAACGTGTGTAGACGAGTCGTAGCAAGCTACATGGACTCCATTACACCGCATGACATTTTTTTTGAAGGAAAACTGTAAGGGAAGCCCCCCACAGCGAGTTTTTTTGAAATAATAAGAACCCAAATTCGCGTCCGTGAGGACTTGAACCTGGGTGGCTGGGTTGTACATCCACTCCACTAGCCAAGTGAGCTAGGCTCACTTCCTACCGCATGACATTTCCCCGAAGGTACAGACACAACAGATAAGAAGGATACATGCCAGTCAATCAATGTGTCCGGAACAGACCTGGGCATGGGCAGCCCGGCCCAGTGACCCGGCCCGAGCCCGGCCCGAAAAACCAGGGCCGGGCCGGGCCGGGCTTTAGGTTCGGGCTGGGTTCGGGCCTGGTTTTCAAGCCCGGGCAACAGTTCGGGCCGGGCTCGGGCTTACCAAAATCGCCATTTTACACGGAGGCCCGGCCCGGCCCGAAAATCCCCTTTTTAGTCCATTCGGGCCGGGCTCGGGCCTTATAGTTGCATTTTTTGGCTGGGCCGGGCCGGGCTCGGGCCTGAGATTTTTGGTTTCGGCATTCCAAAGCCCGACCCAGCCCGGTGCATGCCCAGGTTTAGTCCGGACCAGTAGCAAGCTACCAGAGCTCAACGGAAGCATAGAGAGGCATTTCTCTGTAAAGAAGGCTACCATGGGTATACGACTAGGTGTCGAATCCCACACATACCAGTGCATTTCAAACATACACGCATTATGCACGATATGCGTAGATACAACATGGCATCACAACATAACTCTATGACTCAAGTATTCATTAAAGACTCATAAGAGCCAACATAGTGTGGTATTACAAACAGGGGTCACATGACCCAACACTCAAGTCATACAAGCAACAAATGGAAGCAAAACATGTCTGGGTACAGACATCTACGAAAAGTGGCTGGAGGATCCTGAAAAGCTACAACGACCCTACCAAAGGAGCCAGACCTCTGTCTGGGATTCTCAAGCTAACCCGATCAACATCGAACTTCACGTCGTAAGAAACAGTAATGAGACTGACGTCTCCTCTGCAAAATATAAATTAAGCAACCGTGAGTACAAAGGTACTCAGCAAGGCTTACATCAGAACTATCAACATATGCATCATTGTCAACAAAGGGGGTTGTGGAGTTTATTGCAGCAAGCCAGCTTTGACTCTTGGCTAACCTGTACTACGACTATGAGTACTTTATTTGGAGGTAGAAAGCGCACACGAGTCCACATATTCACCATATCAATACACCACTATGGATCCACTTCCGTCTCCCTACAGAAAGGCCATCCATAGCACTCACGCTTATCTTGCGCATTTTAGAGTATCCATTTCAAGTTGTCTATGTACCACATAAGTTTTCCAAGTAGTCCATATCCGAGGACATGGCTATTCGAACAGATTGTTTCACCCTGCAGGGGTATACTTCTTCACACACGCTCCCACCACTTATCGCCATGTGCACGCAAAAAGGCACCTCGGCAACCTTCAAGCGGAAGCCCAGCGAGGGAGTCGGCCACGACTGTTAACCACACAAGACTCTAGTCCAGGTTTATCTCCTATTTGAGACTGAACCCGCAAGGAAGTCCGGCCGAAGTTTCCATTACGACCCCAAACGATGTGTGCAGGGTTCCCAAGCCCACCTCGACAGATGGTACTACGCTTGGTACACCCGGCCACGGGTGCATCTACCGCGCCATAGCCTACCCCTCCGGTCAGCGCTATGCATGGCCGCCAGCACATCCTACAAACACCAGAAACTAGGTGCAACTCCTGGACAGACATCAAGGCGATTAATAAGCCGATAGAGTTCATTGGTTTCGGGCCCAATGCATGGTAGTATCTTGTCTTGGATAACAAACACAGAACTCAGTTCTTAAGGATGGCCCCAATGAGACAACCTGCCATGTACTCCTACATGGCCTCTCATCGCTACCTTTACCAAATCGGATTCACACACTTAACTCTCACATAGTAGGACATGAACACACCATTCTGATTCATCGCCGAGATGGATCAGACCCGACATGACTCTAAGCATAGCAGGCACGGTAAACAAGCATGGATGAGTAAGCACATCAAGGCTCAAGCAGTTGCTACTCATGCTAAGTGGTTTCAACTATTTACTGTGACAAAGACAGGTCATGCAAAGGAATGGGTTCAACTACCGAGAACTGGTAACAGTTGAATCGTTATTGTCCTAATGCAGTAAAAGAGAGCAAGAGCGAGAGAGTGGGTCCATATCAGTATGCTCAAGGGGAGGTTGCTTGCCTGACAGTTCTAAAGATAGCATTTCTCTTCATCAGTGTCAACGATCATAACGTCGGAACCATCGTCTACCGAGAAGGAACAACACTGAGAAACAAGAAGAAGGAACACAACAATGTGATGCAACAAACATAATGTATGATATGGCATGTTAAGGTTCTGAATTCACCTAGTACAATATTTATCCATATTAAATGAAGTGGAATTCAAATTGGCATTAAATTCCAACTCCAAACTATTTATCAAATTTGTCCTAATCATGAAATGTCCTAGTTGGTGATGTTAACTTGCTCAAACATGCATGATCATGGCATAAACATATTCCTTGCATTTTTCTGATCATTTTTCATATATAAATTATTTTCATCTGAGTTACAGATTATTTTCTATGATTTTTAGAAGTTTTAAGCATTTTCTGAAATAGATAAATCATTTCTGATTTATTTTAAATTTCAGAAAAGCTTTATGACGTCAGGGTGACAACAGCATGACACTAGTAGGTCAAAGGGTCGGTCCAGGTCAAACCTGACCAGTGGGACCCACTGGTCAGTGTCTCGGCTAATTAACAGGGTTAATTAGCATTGGGTTAATCCTAACTAAACCATTTAGCAGGCCCGGGGCCAACAGTCAGTGACTCATCTATTTAACCAGTGGTTAATTAGCTTAACTAAGTGCTCAACCTAATTAAGCCAGGGGCTGGCCCCACCTATCATCGACTCTGGGAGGTCAAACCTCCAGTCAGTGGGGTCAAACCCACCGGCGGCTCAACGCCGGCGAGGGCCAGAATGCCGAGGGGCTTCGGAAAACGTCCATAGGGCATCATTCGATGCGTGGTTTGCTCCTAAATGCTCCTGGGAGTGAGCTGCGTCGAATAGAGGTGGTGGACGGAGCTGCGGTGGTCGTAATTGACGGCGGCGACCAAAATGGCGGCGGCTGGAGTTCGGGTGCCGATGAGATCGCGAAACAACGCACGGGGAAGCGAGTGGTGTGCATCTACGGGTTCTACTAGCTTTCACGAGTCCAATTGGCGTACGCACGAGACCAAATGGTCACCAGAGCCCAACCGTCGACGAGCCCGTGCGGCGGCGCACTTCGGCGTTGACGGAATCGGTAGCTACGACGAGCAAAAGGCACGGGCAGGAGGGGCAAATGATGATGGAGCTCACAGGGATGTTGACGGGCGGCTTGGCTTGCTTGGGGACGTCCGGGCCGGTGCGAATCGACAGCGAGGTCCTACGGGGATCTTCGACACCGGCGATGAAGAAGATGTCGCTGGCGACGTTGTAGAGCTCCTCGGCTCACGTGGCTCGCTGGAGAAGACGAAGACGACCTGGCGGAGCTCTCGGGCACGTCGAGGGGGAGGCAGTGGCTGCGCGAACATCGGCGGCAAGCTGAAGCGGGGTCGGCCATAGTGAGGGGAAGAGAGCAGAGGCAAGATGGGGAGAAATGAGGAGGAGGAACCGATCCAGACGGCTCCGGGGGGTCTTTCCAGCCCGCCAGCGCGACGGGGGAAGCATAAAGGTGGCGTGGCGGCCTCGGGCGAGCCGGTCGCCGTGCCCACCTTCGCCTCTTCCTTTTGGCAGAGGTTGAAGATGGCTGGCAATGGGCCAGTGGTCCTGCCAGGTGATACGTCTCCAACGTATCTATAATTTTCGCTTGTTCCATGCTGTTATATTATCATTCTTGGATGTGTTACAATCATTTTATAACAACTTTATATCATTTTTTCGGACTAACCTATTGACATAGTGCCAAAGTGCCAGTTGTTGTTTTTTGCTTGTTTTTTACTTCGCAGAAAATCAATACCAAACGGAGTCCAATCGCGACGAAACTTTTTGGAGATTTTTCTGGACCACAAGACACCCATTGTGCCAAAGAAGTGCCGGGGGAGTGTGCCGAGGAGACCACAACCCACCAGGGCACGCCAGGGGGCCCCCGGCGCGCCCTGATGGGTTGTGCCCTCCTCGGGGCCCCTCTCCACCGCCTCTAATGCCTATAAATTCCCAAATATTCCAAAAACCCTAGGGGAGTCGACGAAACACTATTCCAGCCGCCGCAAGTTCCAGAATCTCGAGATCCAATCTAAACACCATCACGGAGGGGTTCATCTTCCTCATAGGTGCCTCTCCGATGATGCGTGAGTAGTCCACCATAGACCTACGGGTTCATAGGCAGTAGCTAGATGGCTTCTTCTCTCTCTCTTATGATTCTCAATACAATGGTCTCTTGGAGATCTATTTGATGTAAACTTTTGCGGTGTGTTTGTTGGGATCCGATGAATTTTGAGTTCATGATTAGTTTCTATCCATGAATATTATTTGAGTCTTCTTTGATCTCTTATATGCATGATTACTTATAGACTCATATTTCTTCTCCGAATCTTTGGTTTAGTTAGGCCGACTAGATCGATTTTTCTTGCCATGGAAAGAGGTGCTTTGTGATGGGTTTGATCTTGCGGTGTTCTTTCCCAGTGACAGAAGGGGCAGCAAGACACGCATGTATCGTTGCTATTAAGGATAACAAGATGGGGTCTATTCCTACATGAATAGATCTTGTCTACATCATGTCATCGTTCTTATTGCATTACTCCGTTTCTCCATGAACTTAATACACTAGATGCATGCTGGATAACGGTCGATGTGTGGAGTAATAGTAGTAGATGCATAATCGTTTCAGTCTACTAATCTTGGACGTGGTGCCTATATATTGATCATCGCCTTGGATATCGTCATGATTATTCGATCTTCTATCAATTGCCCAACAGTAATTTGTTCACGCACCGTGTGCTATACTCATGATTGCCCAACATATTGCTTTCTGATCTATCTTTTTGCAATCTTTGTTTTCAGATCTACGAAACCAAAAACCAAAAAACATATTGCTGCATATTTACTCTTTTTATTTGTGTTCTTGAGAGATCTATCTCTCCTATCTATCACTACCTAATCTATCTTATTACCATAGAGAGATTGACAACCTCTCTTACGCGTCGGGTTGCAAGTATTTGTTGTTTGTGTGCAGGTGCTGCTTATTGAGTGGTGGTGATCCTCCTACTGGTTCGATAACCTTGGTTTCATAACTGAGGGAAATACTTACCGTCGCTGTACTACATCATCCCTTCCTCTTTGGGGAAATACCGACGTAGTTTCAAGCCACGTCAAAGGAATTTCTGGCACCGTTGCCGGGGAGGAAGCGGTCTCTTCTACGTGCCTATCGTAGGCACCGAGGGGACTCCATCATCATCTACCAGGTTCCTAATCACAAATCTCATCTCCTTGCAATTACATTATTTGCCATTTGCCTCTCGTTTTCCTCTCCCCACTTCACAAAAAAAATTGCCGTTTTATTCGCCCTCTTTTTCGTTTGCCTTTTTGCTTGTTTGCTATCTTTGCTTGTGTTGCCATGTGCCTTCTATTTGCTTGCATCTTTGCTTGCTAAAAATATATTGATATGGAAACTCATCCACTTGCTAATCTTTTCAAAAGGCCAAATTATGATGAACCAATTGCTAGCTAGTTGAGTGCACTTGATTATCTCTATGAAGTTTTGTTTGAAAATCATGAATCTGAAAATTTTGATGAAGTGTTGAAAGAAGAAATTTATAAGGTGATTCATGATAGCTCCTTGATTGAAAAGCATGATTGCAATGTTGCTAGTATGAATTCTCTAGATATCCATGATGCTAATGATATGCAAAGCCACAAGCTTGGGGATGATATGTTTGATGAAGATGATATTTTTTAGTTCCCCAAGTTTTGATGAACACATTTATTATGATGATTGCATGCATCCTATTTATGATGGTGGTGATGACAAATATGCTATAATGAGTAATGATAACCATGAAATTTATCATCATGGTTTTAATTTGCAATGTGGTTATGTCAGTTAAGTGTCTCATGATAGTTATTTTGTTGAGTTTGCTCCCACTACCATGGATGAAAAGGAATTTGCTTATGTGGAGAGTAATGAAAATTCTATGTTTGTGCATCATGAAAAGAATGATCTATGTGATAGTTATATTGTTGAATTCCTTCATGATGCTACTGAAATTTATTATGAGGGAGGAACATATGCTTGTAGGAATTGCAATAATATCAAGTTTCCTCTCTATGTGTTCAAAGTTTTGAAGTTTTGCTTGTTTTGCCTTCCTATGCTAGTTGATTCTTGTTCCCATAAGTTGTTTGCTCACAAAATACCTATGCATAGGAAGTAGGTTATACTTAAATGTGCTTGTCATGAGATTCATGATGCTCTCTTGCATATTTCAATTACTACTTTTTATGTGAGCATCATTGAAATCGTTATGCCTAGCTAGGGGCGTAAAATGACAGCGCTTGTTGGGAGGCAACCCAATGAATAAATATTTTTTTGCTTTTTCCATTCGGTTTTTGAGTGTTGACACAATTATGCCTCTGTTATGATTGTGTTTTTATGATTTATTTAGTGTTTGTGCCAAGTAAAGCCTTTAGGATGATTCATAGAATGAGTGGAAGTGATGCTGAATCTGAAACAGAAACTTTGCGCCCAGTATATGAATTTTCATTTTTTGGTGGAACGTGATCTTGAGCTGAAATTTTAATACAGTGTTTATATACATATTCCTTACGTTTTCCTAATTTTTAAGAATTTTTAGAGTTACATAAGTATGGTTAGAGTACAGATTACTACAGACTCTTCTGTTTAAGATAGATTCTGTTTTCGTTGCATTGTGTGCTTGTTTTGATGAATCTATGGGTTATATTGAAAGGTATGAGCCATGGTAAAGTTAAAATACTGTATGTATAATGCAATAATAAAATATGAATGGGTTTACAACAATACCTAAAGTAGTGATTTGCTTTATTATACTAACGGATCTCACGAAGATTTTGTTGAGTTTTGTGTGATTCATGTTTTCAAGTTTTGGGTGAGATCACGATGGATGATGGAAAAAAGAGTGATAAAAAGCCTAAGCTTCGGGATGCTACCGCACCCCCAAGATATATACAAAGATAAACATGCAACTAAGCTTGGGGATGCCCCCCGAGTGGCATCCCCCCTTTCTTCTAACGACCATCGGTATTTTACTTGGAGCTATATTTTTATTCGTCACATATCATGAGTTTTGCTTGCTTTATTTGTTAGTTTTTCCTTTGTATCCTTGCTGGACACACCTATTTGAGAAATCCAAAATTATGCTATGATTTGTTAGAATTGCTCTATGTGCTTTACTTAAACTTTTTGAGCTATAAATTTGCTCTAGTGCTTCAGTTATATCTTTTTTGAGCATGGTGTGCTTGGAAATTTTTGTAGAAATACTCTCATGCTTCACTTAGATTAATTTGAGAGTAGGTAAATTTTGAAGAAATCCTCTCATGCTTCACTTATACCTTTTTGAGAGATGAAATCTTTATGCTCATGTGCTTCACTTAAATTTGTTTGAGCTTGCCAAAAAGCAATGGCAATATATGAAACTAGTCCCAACGTGATGGATATCCAAGGAGGATATAATAAAAACTTTCATGAAGATCATTGGACAAATTAAACTTGATTCTTTGTAATAGTTTTGAAACATGATGATCATAATATGTGAGTCATGTTAGTGAGTAATTATGTTTAATAGGAATATTGGTGTTAAGGTTTGTGATTCCCTATGCATTCACGAAAGTCAATAGTTATGCAATGAAGTTACATCCTACTTGTGGTGCATTATTCGGTCTTAGTTATGTTCAATGCTCACTTGTGTGAATTTTCGTTTCTTGGTTTGGTTGCTTCCCAATCTATTTGCTAGCCTCCATTTGTACTAAGTAGAAATACTACTTGTGCATCCAAAATCCTTAAACCAAGTTTTGCCTTATGAGTCCACCATACCTACCTATATGCGATATTTCCATGCCGTTCCAAGCAAATTTGTATGTGCCATATCTAAATTTTCAAAATAAATTTTCTCTTTTGTGTGCTCGTACCGCTCATGAAATGGTGGGGAGTGTCCAATATTTTTCCATGCTAGATGTGTTATTCTCATGATGAGTGTTTATTCACTTGTCATTGCAGGAGAGTGCGGCGGTAATAGGGATGCCCATTCCCGCAATGAAAAATAAAAAATATTTACTTTATGTTGTCAAATAATAAATTCCTTGGAAAGTGTTGGTATGGAAGGCAACCGTGGATACGGCCCGCCATGGAAAGTGAAAGTTTGGTGGAAAGAGGAATAAACTTTATTTTCTGTTTGGGAACCACCTATGATATATCTAGCGTGGAAAGTATTGTGAATTACTTTGTCGTTTTCGTTGACAGGAAAAGCATGCCACCCAAAATATTTTTTCTCTCTCAATTTAAAACTTTGAGCTCTGGCACCTCTACAAATCCCTACTTACCTCTGCGAAGGGCCTATCTATTTACTTTATGCAATTTTTATTTTTGCTTTGAGTCTCCATCTTCTCTTATAAGCACCAACTAGGGGGCACTATGATCGTACTTGAGCATTGGGCATAGCTAATATTTGAGTGTGTTTCATGAATGGATCAATGATTGAGCATGATGGGCTAGGGATAACTTTCTTTAGTGTTGATATTTTGAAAGACATGGTTGATTGTTGACATGCTTGAGTATTTAAGTCATTATGTTAAAACTAGACTATTGCTTTGAATCATTTACAAGTCCAAATGTCCATGCTATACAAAAGAAAAGAATATGATGATCATGTTAGGTACCATTCCACATCAAAAATTCTGTTTTTATCATTTACCTACTCGAGGACGAGTAGGAATTAAGCTTGGGGATGGTGATACGTCTCCAATGTATCTATAATTTTTGCTTGTTCCATGCTGTATATTATCATTCTTGGATGTTTTACAATCATTTTATAACAACTTTATATCATTTTTTGGGACTAACCTATTGACATAGTGCCAAAGTGCCAGTTACTGTTTGTGCTTGTTTTTTTACTTCGCAGAAAATCAATACCAAACAGAGTCCAATCGCGACGAAACTTTTTGGAGATTTTATGTGGACCAGCAGACACCCATTGGGCCAAAGAAGTGCCGGGGGAGTGGGCCGAGGAGACCACAACCCACCAGGGCGCGCCAGGGGGGCCCCGACGCGCCCTGATGGGTTGTGCCGTCCTCGAGGCCCCTCTCCACCGCCTCTGATGCCTATAAATTCCCAAATATTCCAAAAATCCTAGGGGAGTCGACGAAACACAATTCCAGCCACCGCAAGTTCCAGAACCTCGAGATCCAATCTAAACACCATCACGGAGGGGTTCATCTTCCTCATAGGTGCCTCTCCGATGATGCGTGAGTAGTACACCATAGACCTACGGGTCCGTAGGCAGTAGCTAGATGGCTTCTTATCTCTCTCTTATGATTCTCAATACAATGGTCTCTTGGAGATCTATTTTATGTAAACTTTTGCGGTGTGTTTGTTGGGATCCGATGAATTTTGAGTTCATGATCAGTTTCTATCCATGAATATTATTTGAGTCTTCTTTGATCTCTTATATGCATGATTACATATAGCCTCGTATTTCTTCTCCGAATGTTTGGTTTAGTTAGGCCGACTAGATCGATTTTTCTTGCCATGGGAAGAGGTGCTTTGTGATGGGTTCGATCTTGCAGTGTTCTTTCCCAGTGACAGAAGGGGCAGCAAGACACGCATGTATCATTGTTATTAAGGATAACAAGATGGGGTCTATTCCTACATGAATAGATCTTGTCTACATCATGTCATCGTTCTTATTGCATTACTCCGTTTTTCCATGAACTTAATACACTAGATGCATGCTGGATAGCGGTTGATGTGTGGAGTAATAGAGGTAGATGCAGGCAGGAGTCGGTCTATCTATCTTGGATGTGATGCCTATATAATGATCATCGCCTTGGATATCGTCATGACTATTCGATTTTCTATCAATTGACCAACAGTAATTTGTTCACCCACTGTGCGCTATACTCATGAGAGAAGCCACTAGTGAACCCTACGGCCCCCGGGTCTACTTTTCCAACATACTACTTTCCGATCTATCTTTTTGCAATCTTTGTTTTCAGATCTACAGAACCAAAAACCCAAAAACATATTGCCGCATATTTACTCTTTTTATTTGTGTTCTTGAGAGATCTATCTCTCCTATCTATCACTACCTAATCTATCTTATTACCGTAGAGAGATTGACAACCTCTCTTTCGCGTCGGGTTGCAAGTATTTGTTGTTTGTGTGCAGGTGCTGCTTATTGGGTGGTGGTGATCCTCCTACTGGTTCGATAACCTTGGTTTCATAACTGAGGGAAATACTTATCGTCGTTGTGCTGCATCATCCCTTCCTCTTTGGAGAAATACCGACGTAGTTTCAAGCCACGTCACCAGGTAAGTTGGGCCTGGTAAGCCTCTTCTCTCTTTTCCATTTTTTTGATTCTTTTCTTACTGTTTTCTATTAATTGTGTTTTGTTTTATTTGTTTGGGCAAAAATCCTTAGCACAAAAATCCTGAAATTATTTCTGGGATATAGTTGGAATATATCCAAGCTCCACAAAAAGTTTCAGAACTTTTGAAGAAACTAAAATATTCATAGTGCTTTTATTTTTCATTTGTAGCAACTTGCTGGATTATTTAAAATGCCAAATTTGTTGTGAAAATAAAATGCACCCCTGATATGTTGTTGCCAACATTTATCAGACATGGTGAACATTTTTATGGGAATTTTGGATTCATTGAAAATCACCCTTATTGCAAAAGGTTTAATTCAAGTGAGGTGCTAGGGGTTTGTTAATCCCCATTTCAGATTAAATGAAATTTTAGACATGATGCAACACTCTAGCTAGTTCAAGCACAAGAGGTAAACTAGGGATGTGACAAAGAGGAAGAAGACGACGATGACGGCGATGCGGCGCTCCACGGTTCCATTGGCGGGGTGCAGTCGAAGCAAGAGAGTGCGGCGGTCCTTCTTGGCACGGAGGAGAGGCGTGAGAGGCACGGTGGGCGCGGCTAATCGACGGCCATGGCGGCGGCAGCGCTCGGCCTGTGTGCGAGAGGAAGAGGGCGAGTGTGGAGGGGGGATCTGGGGCACGCCTAGGGTTAGGGTTCGGCGTCGGAGTCTGATAGGCAACGGTGAGTCGTCGGATTGGCGCCAGGGCGACGGGGATAGCCGGTCGCGGCCATCGACGTGCCCACGTCTTCGCCCGTGAGCAGTAGGAGGAAGATGATGGGGGAGACGGGTTGGGCCGGCTCTGCCCACTTAGGCCCAGCCATAGTGGCCCTTCTCTTTTTATTTTAAAACCTTAGGCTTTCTGTTTTATAAAAGCCATTGTTGATTTAATTATAGTACCATTGCACTTTTGTAAAAAGAGGCACTTGGTCAAATATTAAAGTTGTAATATTTGACAGAGGCACAAAAAGTTTGGGGGCTTTTTAAATTTATTTGAAAACCACATAATTCAAAAGGGCATTTAATAAATGATTTGGCCTTTGTTTTATTTATTATGAGGTACCAAAACACTTCACCAAAAGTTGGTTACAATTTTATAAATGCTTAGAGAATATTTGCAACCCATCCATGATTTTTGTTTTCAGGTTTGCAAAACTATTTAATCCACTTTTTATTAGAATTTTGAATTTCAGAAGGGAATTTGAAATGATATATGATTCTAATATTGATCAAGCATTGTTTAGCAAAAGCATTTAGCTTAATCTTGTCCATCACTGTAGCTTAATTACAATGATCACTGTAGCTTAATCCAAGGGTGTCACACTTTTGATGTGTTACACAATATATGTTGCGATTTGTTCTTAGATTCAGATTTTAAGACTTTTATGGACTTTTATATAGATATCCAAATAGGATGATCCATATGAGTATGTAACCACCGTGTCTATCAAATGCATGCACAGTTTATTTGTAACTGCCAATAATATTAGTATCGAGAAGTAATTCCACTTATACCAAGAGGGTATGTAACATCATAATTGATGTGAGGTCTCTGCGTGAAACCCTTGTGCTACAAGCCTCGCTTTTTCACCACCTCATTGTTTCTGTTATGAATGAAAAATCATTTGTCTTCCAAAGGGGAAGATACTTATGAGGAGAATGTATTACTATGGTAAACACCTCTCTTTTGTAGAGCGAGTGTTATTCTTATTTAATTGCCTCCTTTTAGTTGAACCAATATATGAGTGCACGAGGCACTCTGCCATGGACTTTGTTTCATGGTCCTAAAGGTTTTAGCAATTCAAGAACAAATATATATGTCAACAAATGTAGTCTTTATGTTATATGATTCTGTTGAATCAATGGAAAGTGTGGAAATAATATTACGTCATTTAACACCTCGTGATTTCCCATAACAATGGAGTCAAGGTGTTTCGATGTCCCAACACTTCAAATTGTGTGCATGTTTATGTTGGGTTTGGATGATGAGCATCCGTTATGTGTGATTCAACTTGAGGTTGAACTACATTTAATAGTTGAGGATATGATTCCTCTATTTCCACGGATGCATATGAGAACTCATTTCTCATGTTACCATGTTTCTCCCCCTTTTGCTCTCATTTTGGGAGAATAATGGTTGTATGAGGTACTTCCACTTTGTATGGCACATTGCTTCCATGTGTAATGTAATTTCATGACGTCTTTGTCATAAGTAAATGTATGTGGCAGATTTGCAATGTGACGACTGAAAGTCCATGACATTTCTATTTATAGGCATTAATATTGGTATGAATCTCCCCCTAATGCCGAAAATGTCCTTATTTCAAATGTACACAGCGTACAGGCTATAACCAATTTCCCCGATAGGAGCTTTAGATATTTATGATTGACGGATAAATATATAGTTATAGCTCACATGGATCCCAAATTTAGTGTGATGCCCCGTTAATGTATGCTGGAGTGGTGATATAGGTATATAACCGAGTTATCGCAAATGGAAAATACTTGTTTAATTTCCACGTACTTACTGCAAGGAGAAGCAATATGATATGCATTTGGTGTGATCTAGAACAGATTTACGGTGTGTGAGACCGCATGCCTCCAACAAGATGTTGGTATAATAAAATTATGTATAAGTGGCCAATTAATAAGATTTGATTCTTTTGATAAAGAATTTATTTACACCATTCTGGATATGTACATGAAGTACTTGATAAAATCATAAATGCTCATGAAAATTACATTCAAATGGGTATAACCCATATGGTTGAATAATTTTCTTGTAATTTGATAATTTGAGCAATTAATTTAGTAAAATCATGGGTTTTGTGGAGATCAGAGACCCACATAAAAACATGTATTAGGTGTTTGTGGATACCATGAATATATGTCCCAAAATGGTTGAGTAGTCCACATATATCTTCTTGAATGCGTTCAAGAAATTTCAGTGGCTATTTAAAAAAAAAGGTGAGAGAGCCTTAATTTTTTTTGTCGTGGCACTTGGTGCACATAAAATCTGATGACTTTAGATTTTTGTAACTTTTAAGTTGTGACCAACAGGATTGTCAATAATTTTGGCATCATCCCTATTTGGGGGACAAAGGCGATCATGCCAAATCTTCAATTCCTGAAGATTCAAAATTTAGCTTTTGCGCAATGATACGTCTCCGTCGTATCTACTTTTCCTCATACTTTTGCCATTGTTTTGGTCTCTAATTTGCATGATTTGAATGAAACTAACCCGGACTGACGCTGTTTTTAGCAGAACTACAATGGTGTTGTTTTTGTGCAGAAATAAAAGTTCTCGGAACTGGACGAAACTTTTTGGAGAAGCCAAGAACCACCGGAGGGGGGGGGGGCTGGCTGGGCACAAGACACCAGGGCGCGCCAGCCCCCCGGCGCACACTCGTGCGTTGTGCCCACCTCGTGGCCCCACTGACCTTAATTCCGACGCTATAAAATCCTATTTTTGGAGAAAAAAATCAAAGAGAAAGTTTCATCGCATTTTACGTTACGGAGCTGCAGCCACCTCTGTTCTTCCTCGGGAGGCCAGATCTGGAGCCCGTTTGGGGCTCCGGAGAGGGGAATCTTTGGTCTTCGTCATCATCAACCCTTCTCCATCGCCAATTCCATGATGCTCCCCACCGGGAGTGAGTAATTCCTTCATAGGCTTGCTGGTCGGTGAGGAGTTGGATGAGATTCATCATGTAATCGAGTTAGTTTTGTTAGGGCTTGATCCATAGTATCCACTATGTTCTAAGATTGATGTTCCTATGACTTTGCCATGCTTAATGCTTGTCACTAGGGCCCGAGTGCCGTGATTTCTGGTCGGAACCATTTATGTTATCACCATTATATCTATGTTCTTGATCCGATCTTGCTAGTCATACGCACCTATTACGTGTTATGATCTGTAAACCCCATAGTGACAATATTTGGGATACTTTCCGGTGATGACCGTAGTTTGAGGAGTTCATGTATTCACCGTTTGTTAATGCTTTGTTCTGGTTCTCTATTAAAAGGAGGCCTTAATATCCCTTAGTTTCCTTATGGACCCCGCTGCCACAGGAGGGTAGGACAAAAGATGTCATGCAAGTTCTTTTCCATAAGCACGTATGACTATTTACGGAATACATGCCTACATTACATTTATGAACCGGAGCTAGTTCTGTGTCGCCCTAGGTTATGACTGTTATATGATGAATATCATCCAACCAGTTCACCGATCCAGTGCCTACGAGATTTCCACATATTGTTCTTGCTAAGTTACTATTGCTACTGCTACTGTTACACTTGCTACAAAACTATTGCTATTGCTGTTACCGTTACTGTTACTGCTACTACTGCTATCAAAACTATCATACTACTGTGCTACTGATCACTCTGCTGCAGATATTTAATCTCCAAGTGTGGTTGAATTGACAACTTAGCTACTAATACTCTCAAATATTCTTTGGCTCCCCTTGTGTCGAATCTATAAATTTGGGTTGAATACTCTACCCTCGAAAACTGTTGCGATCCCCTATACTTGTGGGTTATCAAGACCCTTTTCTGGCGCCGTTGCCGGGGAGCATAGCTATATTTGTTGAGTCACTTGGGATTTATATCAATTGATCACTATGAAGAATCTGAAGGATCCAAAGACCAAGATTTTTCCCTCTAAGGCGAGGGGAGGTAAGGAACTGCCATCTAGCTCTGCACTTGATTCACCTTCTGTTATGAGTAAGTTTGCAACACCACCACATGCTAGTAATCCTGATATGTCGCAAGTTATCGATGATGCTACTTCTGCTAATGATGCTTATGATGATGCTAGTACCATGCTTGATAATGTGCCACTAGGTGAATTTCTGAATGAACAAATTGCTAGAGCTAAAGAGAATGAAATTGTTGAAACTGATGAGATTGCTGAAACTTATGAAGCCTTTGAAACTGATGACTATGAAACATCTAGTAGTCCTAGCTCTCCTAGATTTGAAATGCCTAAGATACTTGAAGGTTATGTTACGGATGAGGAGACAACTAGAGAAATTCTTTCTTGTAAGGATAGAGATGATCTTAAAAAATTACTACGCAAGTATAAGGAAAAGACTTTGAATGCTAGAATGAAATGTGATACTAAGTTTGCTACTTCACCTATCTTTGTTACCAATAAGGATTATGAATTCTCTGTCGACCCAGAGTTAATTACTTTGGTTGAATCTGATCCTTTCCATGGCTATGAAACTGAAATTGTAGTGGCACATCTTACTAAGCTGAATGATATAGCCACCCTCTTTGCTAATGATGAGAAGATTCGCTACTACTATATCCTCAAATTATTTCCGTGCTCATTAATGGGTGATGCTAAGACATGGTACAATACTCTTGCTCCTGGTTGTGTGCGTAGTCCCGAGGATATGATTTACTACTTCTCTGAAAAATATTTTCCTGCTCATAAGAAACAAGCTGCCTTACAGGAAATATTTAACTTTGTGCAAATTGAAGAAGAGAGTCTCCCACAAGCTTGGGGGAGGATTCTCTAATTGCTTAATGCTTTGCTTGATCATCCTCTTAAGAAAAATGAAATAGTTGATATCTTCTATAATGGACTAACTGATGCTTCTAGGGACTTCCTAGATAGTTGTGCTGGTTGTGTTTTCACTGAATGAACTGTTGAACAATCTGAGGAATTATTGAATAATATATTGAAGAATTATGATGATTGGACTCTCCCTGAACCATCGCTTAAACCCACTCCGAATAAGAGGGGTATCTTATTTCTCAGTCCTGAAGATATGCAAGAGGCAAAGAAATCTATGAAGGAAAAAGGTATTAAAGCCGATGATGTTAAGAATTGAAGAAATACATGGCCTTGACACATCACCACCTCCACAGGTGGTAGAGGTAAATTCTTTATTAAAGTTTAATGAAAGTGATATCCCTTACAATAAACATCCTAGTCAATGTTTATATTAGTTTGATAACTATATTATGAAACAAGATCACTTCAATGCACATGTTCTGAAACAATTGAAATATAATTCTAATATGATTGCTCGCTTGAGTGACTTGCTATTTAGAACTAGTAATGATGTTAGATGGGTAGGAAAGCATGCCTCTATGGTTCAAACTCAGTTAGAACAAGTTGCTAAATCTCAAAAGGAATTGCTTGATGAAATGATAATAACATGAACGATTTTGCTGCTATAGTATTAACTAGAGGAGGTAGAATGACCCAAGAACCTCTTTATACTGAAGGTCATCCTAAAATAATTGAACAAGACTCTCAAAGAATTAACGCTGATGCACCTAGTCCTTCTAAGAAGAAAAAGAAAAAGAAGAATGATAGGACTCTGCAAACCTCTAGTGAACCTGAGATAGAAAAACCTCCTGATAATAATGGTGCCTCTATTTCTAATGCTAAAACTCAATCTGGTAATGAACATTCACCTAGTGATAATGAAAATGACAATGATGATGTTCATGTGTATACCCAACCGAACAATGATAAAGAACCAGATAATGATGTTGAAATAGAGTCTGCTGTTGATCTTGATAATCCACAACCTAAAAACAAACGTTATGGTAAAATAGACTTTGTGGCTAGAAAGCGTGGTAAAGAAAGAGAGCCATGGGTTCAGAAACCCATGCCCTTTCCACCTAAACCATCTAAGAATAAAGATGATGAAGAATTTGAACGCTTTGCTGAAATGATTAGGCCAGCCTTTTGCGTACCCGCTTAACTGATATCCTAAAGATGACCCCTTATGCTAAATACATGAAAGACATCATCACTAATAAAAGAAAGATACCTGAAGCTGAAATATCCACCATGCTTGCTAATTATTCTTTTGAGGATGGAGTATCTAAAAAACTTGGATACCCAGGAATACCAACTATACCTTGCTCCATTAAAAGAAATTATGTCAAAACTGCTTTGTGTGATTTGGGAGCTGGTGTTAGCACTACTGGAATCTAAGGATTTGCCATCTGCCAGCTCTTTGCCATCTGCTGGCAGATGGCAAAGAGAGTCTTTGCTGTCAGCTGAGCAGGAACGGACAGCAAAGAACAGGCTGACGGCAAAGATACACTTTGCCATCAGCCAGGGCTTTGCCGTCCGCCAGCTGACGGCAAAGAGCCGGAAGGCAGACGGCAAAGAACCCACCTGGGCCCCACTAGCCCCGTGGGGGTGGTGGGCCGTATTTCAAAGGGTATAATTTGGAACACGCCTGGACTCACAAGACATGCTTATGGGATCTACCTTACTTCAAAGACATCCTTTGCCCACACAACATCGACGTGATGCACACTGAAAAGAATATCGCTGAGGCCCTTTTTGGTACATTGTTCGCCATAGAGGGGAAGTCAAAGGATAATCCTAAGGATAGAGTTGATCAGGAGGCTCTATGTGATAGACCATTACAAAACATGCGACAACCGAAAGGAAAGCAGAATTGGACGAAGCCAAAGGCATGGTTCAATCTTGGAAGGTCAGCTATGAGGGAAATGATCTTGTGGGTGAAAATGCAGTTGATGTTCCCTGATGGGTATGCAGTAAATCTAAAGAGGGGAGCGAGTCTTGACAAATTGAAAATATTTGGTCTGAAGAGTCATGATTGGCACATATGGCTTGAGCGGGTAATGCCGGTGATGTTGCTTCGCTTTATCCCTGAGGATGAATGGCTAGTACTGGCAGAGCTGAGCTATTACTTCCGTTCTCTTTGTGCGAAAGACCTATCGCTTGGCGTGCTAGATGAAATGGAAGAGTTGGCGCCGGAGTTGATCTGCAAGTTAGAGAAGATCTTTCCACCGGGCTTCTTTAATCCAATGCAGCATTTGATTTTGCATCATCCGACCGAGGCAAGATTAGGGGGGCCGTGCAAAATCATTGGTACTACGCAACTGAGAGGATGCAGAAGACGCTTCGAGCAAAATGTAAAAATAAACATAGAATTGAAGCATCGATGGCTGAGGCATTCATTACTGAGGAGGTGGCAAACTTCGTGACAGCACATTACGAAGCCAAAAATCGTCATTTGCATAATCCGAAGCCTCGGTACAATGCTGGCGACCCTAAAAAAGGTCGATCCAACCTCAGCCTATTCAAAGGGGAGCTCGCACCAGCCGGTGCTTCGAAAGCAATAGCGTTGGATGTCGAAGAATGGTGGACCATTTCGTTGTATATCTTCAACAACCTAACAGAAGTGCGATCGTACATCGAGTAAGTTCTCGGTACATTGTTTCACAACTTCTAATTCCTTTTAACTGCTCTTATTCCCTGATATTTGATACAGTCGATACGTCGCCAAATTCTCGGATGGAGCGGTGATCCAACAGGATTCCATCGAAGAGTATGAGCTCTTGGCAAAGCATGGAGGCGGCTATCCCGGTTTCATCTCTTGGTTCAAACAAACGGTAATTTTCATTAGACCATTTCATTTCTTCGTCTAATTTGCGGCTAATGCAACAATCCTTTCGTATGAAACTTGTAGGCTAATTCAGAGTCTATGGACGCCGAATTGAGACAAGTCGCTAATGGTTTTGACTATATAAGGTCCGTTCATTTGACAAATACAACATCAACGGGTATCGCTTTCGTACCTTTGGCAAAGAGCTATCTATGGCTGACTGAAAGTCTACAAATTGTTGTGTCTCTGCTATCGGCGAAGGAGGTACCGAGTATTATGGAAGAGTTGAAGCAATTTATGAACTTCTATTCTATGGTGAAAACCCACCGAACGTCGTAGTCTTCAAATGTTATTGGTTCCAGCCGAAGGAGACTAGAAGGACTCATGAACATATAGGGCTAGTCGAAATCAAACAGAGCACCCATTTAGATGTTCCCGATGTCTATATTACGGCCCAACAGGCGACCCAAGTTTTCTATCTTCCGTGGGCCTGCCAAACTGATCCAAATCTGAATGGTTGGGATGTCGTTTATGAAGTGCCGCCACCTTTTAGACCACCTCCCCTCAATGAAGAGGATTATGAACCTCACATTAACCCAGATACATATGAAGGAGAATTCTTCCAAGAAACACGTATTTCCAAAAAACGTTTCAAGAACCGCTCTACTTCACCCCAGAACATTGAAGTAGACAGCGACAGTTAATCCGACTTCACCCCTGAGCTGGAACAAGAAGAGCCGGAAGAAGAAGAGGTTACTGCTGTGGATGACCTGTCAATGCTTGACCGATTACATAAAGGAGGCCTTTCACATGTCGTTCCCGATAGTGATGATGATGATGCATTTATTGATGATAGTGATGATGATGATGCATTTATTGATCCCGAAGCATATATAGACGATCAAGATTATTATTAGTTCATGTCAGGTATTCAATTATTATTATATACATGATGATGATACACTTAAATTATATACATATTATTATTCATGTCGGTATTCAATTTTTTATGTTGTACTAATTTCGTTTACTCTTTGTCATGGCAGGTGTTGAAAGATATGGTGGGCACGGGTCCAGAGCGATCCACGGCTTCTTCTCCGGAGAGCTTTGCTCGCTAGTTTGTAGACACAGGCAGGCGCTTCTTCGTCGGCGCCGATGCCCACAGGGAGAGGAGGTCGGGGGGGGGGGAAGAGAGGAGGAGGTAGAGGTACACGTGCCCGCGGGAGACGTACAGAGGCTGATGCGCCTTCCTCGCCGCCACCCCCATCTGATTCACCCGAGAACAGGACTTCTAGGGTGGAGGCATCTGAGGTGGAGGCTACGCGGACTCCTGTCCACGAGCCTCGGGTCGACGAGCTTTCGACCCACGAGGCTCCTGTCCCAGACGCTTCGTCCCATGAGACTCCGGAGCAAAGCAGGGATGGGGCTACGTCCCAGCAGACCCCATGGGATACCTGGTCGGATCTGCGTCAGCAGGAGCCGAGTGGCCATGCTGATGGTGGCGGGGATACCGAGGACGAGGTGGTTGAGGGGGCCACCATCTACCAGCGTGGTAGTACACGGCTCCCGCCCGTGCCGGCGACCAGCGAGCAGAGGCCGGTGATTAGGCCTAATGGGGAGAAGTAAGTGCATTTACTATTTTTTAACCTTTTGCCTTCACGTTCTTCAAATATCTAATGCGTTGGCTTTGTCATACTGCAGGGGTTGGGATCACGCCAACGATGTCCGCAGGCCCAACATCGTCCTTGGTGTGCTTTGCAGGCACAACTTCCCGGGGTTTGACATGTTGCCCGGTGAGGGTCAGCTGCCAGAGCTAGGATTGACCTGGGAGCACTACTTGGCTGCCTCGGCCCCGCCGGAGGAGGTGATCGACGATGTCTTGTGCCACACGAGGGCCGACATGGTGATCAGAAAGTTTTGGGTAATTTCTCCTTTACACAATTAAAAATCAACAATAGCTAGTTATTGTACTAATCAGTGTTGTCTCGTTTGATTGCAGACCTTCTACAGGTGTGAGGAGGGACACGAGGAGGCCGCGGCAAAGGTTATCGATGGCGAGTGCAGGCGCCTACTACAGAACTTACGGCACGAGGCTCGGCCGCAGGCTGTTTGAGACTACTACGCCTCGCGTGGTGTTAAGAAGGACAAGTCTTCATGCCGCGGAAAGTTTCTGGAGAAGGAGCAGTACATGAAGGTAATTACCTATTCTTAAGGCCTTGTACTTAGTTTCCTTGATTTGATTCATAGGCGTACACCTCAAATTTCTCTTTACTAACTTAGGCACCCCCGAGATGGTGTGCGGTTAAGATGGATTGTTGGGAGGCGTTGGTGGACCAGTGGTGCTCAGACGAATGGCGACCCGTCCACGACAATGCCCAGAACCGGCGTGACAAAATGGTTGGTGTGCCACACCATCAAGGCAGCGCCAACTTATATCAGTTCGGGCGGAACTGGGTATGTGGTTTGCTTCATGATTCATGCAATCCATTTCTTGATGCTTGCTTGAGCCCTTTACTAATACTTTGTTCCTCTCTCTCTCTCTTTTAGGCGAACTACAATAAGCCGGAGGTGCCAGGGGTGTACGACCTCTATGCCATGGCCCATACTGCCTCGTACAAGAAGGCCAAGGCATTCTCGGAGTCTGACCTCGATCATCCCGAGAACTTCACCAACATCTCCTCCCACCACAAGCTCGTGAGGTACAGAGATGAGGGGAAGGCGAGGAAAGGGGAGGACTTTAACCCGAGCCAGCATCCTATTGATCCAGAGCTGGTGATGATAGTTGGCGGCGGGAGGCCCCATGGCTCGATAGCCATTGGAGATGGACTTATATGGTCTTCTAGCACTCTCCGGGAGATCAAGGCACGCCAAACGAGCTCTTGTCCTGAGATAAGGCCTCGTCCACTGCCAGTCGAGATCGCCATCGAGGTTAGTCATACGGACTCAGATAGCTTTCCTCCATTACATCATGTGTGCGAACAAAGATGATTACAATGCTAACGAGGAGTTGTTTTGCAGGCTGCTCTTCAGAAAGAGAGAGAGGCATACCAGACGCTTCTGGATGATAGGGACCGGCTGGCGGCGGAGAAGAAGAGGGAGTTGGAGGAGAGGACGGCTAGGTTGTTGGACGAGGAGAGGGCACGGAACGATGCGTTTAACCGGGCCATGTACGAGCTCATCGTGGTAAGTTTCTTATTCATATTAGCCAAATCATGAACTACAGGTTTATTTCATTAATAACCAATATGATTGACTTGTCAAAACCAAATGTGCAGTCTATGTGCGAGAAGAACGGCAAGACCCCTCCGCCGATGCCAGTCATTAACACGGCGGGAACGGTGAGTTTCATTTGATTGGTCATTAGTTACTAGTCTTAACATTGCAGTGTCATCGTGCTAACGCAAATGATCTTTGGTGCAGCATAACTCCCGAGCCGCATCGCACGATCCTTCTCCAGGGCCAAGTAGTGCTCCAGGTGACACCGGCCCGAGCAACCCCGGTGCTTCACCTCCGTGATGACGAGGACGGTAAGTTTTCTCTAGTGTTTTGCTTAACAAATGCATAATGACCTATACTTAGCTTATTTAGTTCATTTATGTCATAATTAGCTTACTTAGTTCAAAAATGGCATAATAACCTTGGTTAGCTCATAAATGTCATATGCTTAGCTTATTTTCCTCCAAAGGGACATAATAATCTTACTTAGCTCCAAAATGATCTAGTTTACCTTGGTTAGCTCATAAATGACCTATACTTAGCTTATTTTCCTTCAAAGGGACATCATAATCTTACTTAGCTCCAAAATGACCTAGTTTACCTTGGTTAGCTCATCAATGACCTATACTTAGTTTTGTTTCCTCCAAAATGATATAGCAAGCTTACTTAGCTCCGAAATGACCTATTTTACCTAACTTAGCTCTAAAATGACTTATACTAAGCTTTGCTTCCTACAAAATGAGATAATAAGCTTACTTAGCTCCAGAATGACCTATTTTACCTAGGTTAGCTTTAAAATGACCTATACTTAGCTATGTTTCCTCCACAATGACATAATAAGCTTAGTTAACTCAAAAATGGCATAATAGCCTTGGTAACCTCATAAATCCCATATACTTAGCTTATTTTCTTGCAAAATGACACAATAAGCTTAGTAAGGTCAAAAATGGCATAATTACCTCATAAATCCCATATACTTAGCTTATTCTTCTACTTCTTCTAGTATTCTTCTTCTAACTTTCTTATTTCCAATTTTGCAGATTTGATTCACTTCACGGCAGCTTGCTTTGATGTAGTGCTAGTGTTTACTTTATGTTTTCATTTTGTATCGATGAACTTATGTGAAACTTTCTACCTATGGATGAAACTATGTATGTATGGATGAAACTATTGTAATATGGTGAACAATCTGACATTTGATGCTTTCAATTTGGTATAATTGTTGGTTGATCATATCCATATGGCAGGGATATTGTTTCTGTGAAATATATATATATATATATATCATATATTTGCCTGTGAAAATTCTTGAATATAACAAAAACAGGCAAAAAAGAGGCAATACTGGCTCTTTGCCGTCTGCCATCGTCGGCAAAGACCTCTTTGCCGTCTGCCACCGATGGCAAAGAGGGCACGTGGCAGCCGCCTGGGCAACCTGGGAACACCAAGCCTGGGCCATTTGGCCTCTTTGCCGTCCGGGGGCCGACGGCAAAGGATGCCAGAAGGCAAAAGGCAGTATGGGGCAGATGGCAAAGGCAGGACGGGGGCAGATGGCAAAGGCAGTGCGGGGGTAGACGGCAAAGGATGCCGTTAGCCACCTATCAGGACCGTTTTTCCAGGATATTAATTTCCCAGCAAATGGTCCTTGTGCTCACCAGCCCCAGGATTATTGTTAGCTGATGAGACACATTCCTGATACAGAAATTCCAATTAAATACAATATTTGAAGTACATGACCATGATGGTCTATGGGTACAACAAAATTTCTAGTGGTTGATGGCGGAAGCGGTTTGCGGATCATCAGCGTCTATCGGACTCCATTTCCCACCGGAACAGCTGACCTGGTTAACTCCTATCTTCGCACGGCTGCTATCTTCGTTGCCTAGGTTCCGGGGCTGTCGTCATTTGCGCTCCACTCCAAGCAAGAAATCTTGCCAAGACAATAGCCAGGGACAAGCCAGTGAGTACTTTGAATGTACTCGCAAACATCATGAAAACAGGTATAATATAGTGGTGATAATCATGCACTGAAATAATCCCCAATCATTGAGTCAGTGACCAAATAATTCATGATGTGAGCAAGCGGATCATTCATGTTAAAAGTTAATTAAACAACCAGAGAATAAAAGTAGTGTGATCCAATCAGTAAATAAAGATAAAATAGTCCGATCGGGTGTCTGAAAGCGACGCCTCGAAAGGATAAGAATATAAAACATGCCACAGTCGGGCGTCTGAGCGACGCCACATAAAGGGCTTATATATAAAATAAATAACAAGCATGCCACAGTCGGGCGTCTGAGCGACGCCACATAAAGGGCTTATATATAAAATAAATAACAAGCATGCCACAGTCGGGCGTCTGAGCGACGCCACATAAAGGGCTTATATATAAAAATAAATAACAAGCATGCCACAGGGACACTCAGTCATCCACATAAAAGAAACGATTAGTTCAAACAATATAATCATAAATATCATCGGTCACACTCTATGATCAATATTCAGGTTTCGAAGAATTCCTCCGAAGACCGACACTAAGACCGACACTCGACCCATCCCAGACTGTAGTCCTTAACCGCGGACACGGCTATTCGAATAGATGTATACTCTGCAGAGGATGTACTCTATACCCACAAGTAACGGATTCCTTTAGTCCGCCGGGACTAATTCTGCTCACGGTCTTTGAATTGCAAACACACCTGACCCGCACACACTAGCTTAACTTACCGGTGCCTGGAATCACCCACGACACTCGTTAAGCAAACTCTAAGTGGGGAGGCTACAACCTCGATTAGCATGGGATCAAATTTATACCGCGCGCTACTAAGGGGTGCCCCCCTCTCAGCCCCAGCCGGAAACACCCATGCCCCCGGACCAAGTGGCCTGCCTACCAGATGCATCTGGTATCTTCCACTGTGGCCTCTCTGTATGGTGTGTGCCAAGAAAGGGTTTGAAAACTTACTGAACCGTACCCTACCTACGATAGGGACAAGTGGTAGTACGAAACAAGTATGGGGGTTACTGGAAGAAGACTCGATCTCTGGTCGACTCAGGAGGATTATAAGTTTCCTGCATGATTAGCACAACAAATACTTTCAACACTTTCAGGCAGAATCACCACCTATCATACCCCATCATGCCTCACTGATCATCTTCGCTCCAACGAAATGTCAGCACCAAGCTCGTGTCTACCCGAGATAGAGACTCCTCCGGATTCCTCCCGGTAGGCATGAGTGGCACAAGGTGGTGACAACTGTCACATGCATCTCAGTATCAATAGCAAGGAATGCTCATCAAGCACTTATAAGCTTGATCATATTTTCACATGAAATAATGCACACTTCATGTTAACTAGGTGTTGTAGTCTTATTTTTCACATCAAGCAACACACAACAAAAAATATACCACGGTTCAGAATGCTTGCCTTCAATATGCAGAGAGATAGGGTGCATCACAAAACTTTTGAAAGTTTGCTTCTCTCTCCAATTCCTATTTTGAAAATATTTGAATCAAGACGCAATTCTAAAACATTACAAAAAGTTGTCTTAAATATTTTTGAAATGAATCCTAAAATAAACTAGGTGAAATTTGAGAGAGGAAGGAAAAAGAATCAATTCATTTGGAGTTTAATTTTAAAAGATATGTCTAGTCAAAGTAGGGTCAAGCTTCTGTTTTAAAATAAACTATATAAAAGAAAACGGTTCAGCGAGAACACGCCTTCTAAAATTAAAAGCGCACTTACAGGTTTACGTTTCCTTTCTGGGGGATACGCATTCGGGTGGCTGCATCACTGGGGAAAATGGTTGGGCCATCGACAGGTGGGACCCACCTGTCGGGTTTGTCTCCCACCTCACGTGCGATTCTGGCCGGGAACAGTAGCCGGCTCCGGCGACGACTGCCGGTGCTAGAAGGCACCGTTCTCGACGCCCGGCGTATCCAAGTGACCAGGGAGGTGGTCCGCATCGTCTTGAGGTGGCGGAGAGCACTGGGGAGCTCGAGGCTGAGCGGGGCCTCAACCATGGCGGAGCTGGCTACGGGAGACATGTGGCTTCGGCTCCTGGCTTGCTTAGGAGAACAATTGGAGGCAGGGATGGTTCTGCGGGGTCTGGGTGGAGCTTACTGGGAAGATAACGCAGAGGTGGAGGCCTTGCCTTGGTCGGAATTGACCAGAGGGCGGCGGCGGCCGAACTGACCGGGGACGAGGGGGATGGCTGCTGGGGTCAAATTGTTGCTCGGGGAAGATCACTACGGCCTAGGGAGGGGGATGGAGCACACTGCAGTCACCGGTGTTCCTATTTATAGCCAGCTTAGGTCGGTTCTGCCGACGGCCGTGGATAACTCCGGTGACTCGACGCTCTGTTGCAAAGGGAACGTGTGGCGATGGCTGGTGGGGTCCGGCAGGGTGAGCGGATGAGAACGCACTGCTCAAGGGGCGGCTGGCGCGCTGGGGTGGCTCGGGCGGCGCCGGCCACGGCAGAGGGGAAGCACGACCATCGGCTAGCCGCCATAGAACTCTGACGGCAGTGCTGTGCGGTGGCAGGGAGCAGTCGGGGCGGCTCCAGCGGCTCTGAGGGGACGGGGTCGCGTCTCTACGCGAGTGGGAAAGGTCAGGAGCACGTGGGGTAGGCGGGTGCAGTGGCTTGGGCGCCACCGCAGCAATACGGGCGCTCTGGGCGCGTCCAGAGCACGCCCACCATGTGTTCGGCGAAATGCCAACACATGCTAGCAATCTTAGGTGGTGCTACAACTTAGCAGTGAGGTTAGTGAGAGTGAGCTGGGCCTAGTGGACATGGTGGTTGGGTCTAGAATCAAGCTCACAAAGCAGTCTCAATACTATGCCAATTCTGGGCAGGCACACCAAGTGCTCGACAGAATGACAAGGGCATCTAGAGAGGTTTCCTGGTCACCAAAATTTCTAGATTGTGGTCTCCTTAGGTGCACAACATGTTGGCATGGTTGGTTTGGGCAAAACAAAAACTTGCTGGTGCAAGCTTTTGAGAAAATCATTTCTCGACAGAAACTATAGGGCATTATTGCATGGGCTAAAATTCCTGCAATGGTCCTACACTCTTGGACTTAAGAGTTTGGTAAGGAGTAGCTAAAGTAGGAAAAATCTCAAGGCAGCTAGAGCAAAATAAAATAGGGTTGTAGTACAAAATGCCAAATTGGACCAGAATGAAAAAGAGGATGATTTGCTCAAAATTTTCAAAACACAAAGCTGTGTTTTTGTATAAAAGTGATACAGGGACATCACATGACATCTACAAATTTTTGTGGAATTTTTAAATGAATATATAAAAGGGTTGTAGTGCAATAGAGGCCATTAAAAGAATGACAATGCTATTAAAAGAATTAAAACTAGGCAAGTTTTATTATAAAAATAATTCCACTGGTTTTATCAAATGAAATCAATTGCTGTAATAAAATCATTCAAGTCTCACAATATTATTCAAAAGTTTCAAATAGGAGAGAAGAATTTTGTAATTCAGAGAAAAGGAGTGGCTCAGAAATCAAAAGAAAATCCAGAAAAAATAGAAAACAAACATTCCCGGCAAAATTTTAATTAATAAAACATGATCAAATTTTTGGGGTGTTACAACACTACCCCCTTAAGAAAAATCTCGTCCTTGAGATTTGCTAAGGACGTTTTTGCCAAAATATTACTCGTAACACACGACAATCTTAACAAGAAAAAAAACAAGTATTCCACACACATGATAGGACGGGGTCACGGTAAAATCGTTGGCCAAGGCGCAACTGTGGTGCACTAGTGGGGTGCTCAATGAGGTGATAAAAGAGCGTGCGGTCTTGCATTTAGTGTACGCGGCTTGTGAGTCGTATAACGCGAGAACATGCAAATAAAAAAATGTTAGGAAAACATTTTTCGTTGCAGTGGTCTTTTATGGGAATTTCACCCAAAGATTTTGCTACGATGAAAGCACTCCATTAACATATAGCACAGCTATCACAACAAGCAGTCAAATGCTACACAAACTAATACGACTATGGTGTTGACGGACCAGGTAATAAGCAATGGGTCATGAGGAAATATTCCCTATAGTGGGATATATCCTTCGTCTCTGGGGAGCGGATGGAGGACTCACAAAATGTGTCTCTCTTGGTCTGGCCTCACGGGTCTGCCAATAGCGATCCAGGGTTTATTACAACAAGGGTCTGGAGAAATCCTATCTCTTGCTGGGTCAAGCGCTCTCGAGCGATGGCATACTACACAAGCCTAATTAGCACCGGATCTTTTTCTGCTCAGGTGTGGGGAAAAGATGCGGCTTCTTCGGCTACTGCACGGCTTAGGAAACAATAATACCCACGTTAACCGGCATAGGGTACTGTGAATTGAAGGCGGTTAATTGTTTCGCGAGCAGCAACCTCTATGGCCATTCCTCGAGTGGGCATAGATTTCCCGATGAAGGGAACTTTCACAGGGTCTTGGTTTTGGGTCTACCGGCGGGATGTGCATGACTGCCCAATATTTCGAGGCGGTGAAAGTGACCCTCGATTTGGACAACTCGGACGGGAAGGCTGGGGAGAACCCATGGTACTGTGGTTAATATCCCACAAGTATCTTAACAAATTCCCCGGGGTTGCATCTGGGGTCCTCATATGAATCCCAAGGTGCGGTCTAAAAAAATGGTTGTGAAGGCAGTGCACAAGGTGAGGGGTGCTTGGTAAGGTCACGGAGTGGCCTCTTGTATAGCATCTGGGCTGTGTGACATATTGATGTGTGTGGGCAATCTTGGTTGTCGGTTGTGCTTTATGGTGGTCGGGGTCAAGGCCACAACTATATATATATACCGCAAAAATGTGACGCATTACTGTGGTTGTTGGCTGGGTGGTCTTTGGTAGCTACGTCCAGAATTTAATATGTGGCCATACGCCAAAAATTATTTATGCATGGTCACTCGTAGTATCATTAAAAATAATGGTATACAAGTATTCTGCAATTTATTATTGGCGGTATAAGGTCACACTTATTACAGGGCGTAAGAATACTAAGACCCGACACCACTCGAATGGCTTAATCTACTTCGTTCATATCTAGTCGAGCGTGCCTTGCGGACGTCGAGGCTTCTCTTTGGGCTTCACCGCTGGGTTGACTGGGTTAGGGTGTGGTGTCGCAGGGTCGGGGTAGCGATGATGACCATCGCGGGGGTTGGTGTTCACAATCCCGTTGGAGTGTGTCCCCAAAACGTGACGAAGCTCCTCCGAGGATACAAATATGTTACGCTCGGATGCGGGGGCAGGCCTTGAAAACTCTATCGGTTGTCCGAACAGTAAGACTGGGTTGTCGGCGTCGGGCACAGCTTCTCTTCTTGCCGGGGCTTGGCGAGCGAGTTCTCCGCGAGTTGCAATCAGATCAAGGGTGACCTGATTGAACAACGCTTCTTGTGCCCTTAAGTAGCGCACAAGATGCAACAAGGCGGGATCCGCCTCATGGTCTCCGTTGCCGACTTGGGGCGACCCACTATGTCCTTTGCGGCTGGGATAGTAGTAGAACGAGCGGCAGTTAACTCTTGGCGACAGATGTCGGAGTTGAACTATAGCCTCTCGAGCTGCTAGCCGGATGGCTTGTGGCTCGTGGGAAGTTGTCCTTCCGGTGAACCAATAGGGGCGTTCTGTCGAGATACCCCTTCCGTAGACGTGCACCGTGGCCCAAAAGTGATGAATGGCATCACTCGTGTGCTCCTGGTACACAACATATTCTGGAGGGCTCTCCTAAGGCAAAGGCACGATGGGTGAGGTTGGCTAGAATGGTCACAAAACCTCCAAGGTCGGTCGCGGTGGTCTCATTGCGAACAATGGCGCCAGGCATCTTGGCTATGTTTTGGATAGTTGGCTGTGGTGAGGTTAAGGTCTAGTAGGTGATTTAACCTAGGTTTATTGACCCGGCTAAGATAGGATTAGCCCATGGTCAGCCTGGCTCTGATAACAAGGTTGTCAGGACCGTTTTTCCAGGATATTAATTTCCCAGCAAATGCTCCTTGTGCTCACCAGCCCCAGGATTACTATTAGCTGATGAGACACATTCTTGATACAGAAATTCCAAGAAAATACAATATTTGAAGTTCACGGCCATGATGGTCTATGGGTACAACAGAATTTCTAGTGGTTGATGGCGGAAGCGGTTTGCGGATCATCAGCGTCTATGGGACTACATTTCCCACCGGAACAGCTGACCTGGTTAACTCCTATCTTCGCGCGGCTGCTATCTTCGTTGCCTAGGTTCCGGGGCTGTCGTCATTTGCGCTCCACTCCAAGCAAGAAATCTGGCCAAGACAATAGCCAGGGACAAGCCAGTGAGTACTTTGAATGTACTCGCAAACATCATGAAAACAGTTATAATATAGTGTTGATAATCATGCACTGAAATAATCCCCAATCATTGAGTCAGTGACCAAATAATTCATGATGCGAGCAAGCGGATCATTCATGTTAAAAGTTAATTAAACAACCAGAGAATAAAAGTAGTGTGATCCAATCAGTAAATAAAGATAAAATAGTCCGATCGTGTGTCTGAAAGCGACGCCTCGAAAGGATAAGAATATAAAACATGCCACAGTCGGGCGTCTGAGTGACGCCACATAAAGGGCTTATATATAAAATAAATAACAAGCATGCAACAGTCGGGCGTCTGAGTGACGCCACATAAAGGGCTTATATATAAAATAAATAACAAGCATGCCACAGTCGGGCGTCTGAGCGATGCCACATAAAGGGCTTATATATAAAATAAATAACAAGCATGCCACAGTCGGGCGTCTGAGCGACGCCACATAAAGGGCTTATATATAAAAATAAATGCATGAGTATCTAGGAGGTAGAACCATCCCAATGACACTCAGTCATCCACATAAAAGAAACGGTTAGTTCAAACAATAATAATCATAAATATCATCGGTCACACTCTATGATCAATATTCAGGTTTAGAAGAATTCCTCCGAAGACCGACACTAGACCCATCCCAGACTGTAGTCCTTAACCACGGACACGGCTATTCGAATAGATGTATACTCTGCAGAGGGTGTACTCTTTACCCACGAGTAACGGGTTCCTTTAGTCCACCGAGACTAATTCCGCTCACGGTCTTTGAATTGCAAACACACCTGACCCGCACACACCAGCTTAACTTACCGGTGCCTGGAATCACCCACGACACTCATTAAGCAAACTCTAAGTGGGGAGGCTACAACCTCGATTAGCATGGGATCAAATTTATACCGCGTGCTACTAAGGGGTGCCCCCCTCTCGGCCCCAGCCAGAAACACCCATGCCCCCGGACCAAGTGGCCTGCCTACCAGATGCATCTGGTATCTTCCATTGTGGCCTCTCTGTATGGTGTGTGCCAAGAAAGGGGTTGACAACTTACTGAACCGTACCCTACCTGCGATAGGGACAAGTGGTAGTACGAAACAAGTATGGGGGTTACTGGAACAAGACTCGATCTCTGGTCGACTCAGGAGGATTATAAGTTTCCTGCATGATTAGCACAACAAATACTTTCAACACTTTCAGGCAGAATCACCACCTATCATACCCCATCACGCCTCACTGATCATCTTCGCTCGAACGAAATGTCAGCACCAAGCTCGTGTCTACCCGAGACAGAGACTCCTCCGGATTCCTCCCGGCAGGCATGAGTGGCACAAGGTGGTGACAACTGTCACATGCATCTCAGTATCAATAGCAAGGAATTCTCATCAAGCACTTATAAGCATGATCATATTTTCACATGAAATAATGCACACTTCATGTTAACTAGGTGTTGTAGTCTTATTTTTCACATCAAGCAACACACAACAAAAAATATACCACGGTTCAGAATGCTTGCCTTAAATGTGCAGAGAGGTAGGGTGCATCACAAAACTTTTGAAAGTTTGCTTCTCTCTCCAATTCCTATTTTGAAAATATTTGAATCAACACGCAATTCAAAAACATTACAAAAAGGTGTCTTAAATATTTTTGAAATAAATCCTAAAATAAACTAGGTGAAATTTGAGAGAGGTAGGAACAAGAATCAATTCATTTGGAGTTTAATTTTAAAAGATATGTCTAGTCAAAGTAGGGTCAAACTTCTGTTTTAAAATAAACTATATAAAAGAAAACGGTTCAGCGAGAACACGCCTTCTAAAATTAAAAGCGCACTTACAGGTTTACGTTTCCTCTCAGGGGGATACACATTCGGGTGGCTGCGCCACTGGGGAAAACGGTTGGGTCACCGACAGGTGGGATCCACCTGTCGGGTTTGTCTCCCACCTCACGCGCGATTCTGGCCGGGAACAGAAGCCGGGTCCGGCGACGACTGCCGACGCTAGAAGGCACCGTTCTCGATGTCCGGCGTATCCACGTGACCAGGGAGGTGGCCCGCATCGTCTGGAGGTAGCGGAGAGCGCTGGGGAGCTCGAGGTTGAGCGGGGCCTCAACCATGGCGGAGCTGGCTACGGGAGACATGGGGCTTCGGCTCCTGGCTTGCTTAGGAGAACAATTGGAGGCGGGGATGGTTCTTCGGGGTCTGGGTGGAGCTTACTGGGAAGATAACACAGAGGTGGAGGCCTTGCCTTGGTCAGAATCGACCAGAGGGCGGCGACAGCCGAACTGACCGGGGACGCGGGGGATGGCTGCTGGGGTCAAATTGCTGCTCGGGGAAGATCACTACGGCCTAGGGAGGGGGATGGAGCACACTGTAGTCACCGGTATTCCTATTTATAGCCAGCTTAGGTCGGTTCTGCCGACGACCGTGGATAACTTCGGCGAACCGACGCTCTGTTGCAAAGGGGACGCGTGGCGATGGCTGGCGGGGTCCGGCGGGGTGAGCGGATGAGAACGCACTGCTCAAGGGGCAGCTGGCGCGCTGGGGTGGCTCGGGCGGCGCCGGCCATGGCAGAGGGGAAGCACGGCCATCAGCTAGCCGCCATAGAACTCTGACGGCGGCGCTGCGAGGCAGCAGGGGGCGGTCGGGGCGGCTCCAGCAGCTCTAAGGGGACGGGGTCACGTCTCTGCGCGAGGGAGGAAGGTCAGGAGCGCGTGGGGTAGACGGGTGCAGTGGCTTGGGCGCCACGGCAGCAATACGGACGCTCTGGGCAGGTCCAGAGCATGCCCACCATGTGTTCGGCGAAATGCCGACACATGCTAGCAGTCTTAGGTGGTGCTACAACTTAGCAGTGAGGTTACTGAGAGTGAGCTAGGCCTAGTGGACATGGTGGTTGGGTCTGGGATCAAGCTCACAAAGCAGTCTCAATACTATGCCAATTCTGGGCAGGTACACCAAGTGCTCGACAGAATGACAAGGGCATCTAGAGAGGTTTCCTGGTCACCAAAATTTCCTGGTTGTGGTATCCTTAGGTGCACAACATGTTGGCATGGTTGGTTTGGGCAAAACAAAAACTTGCTAGTGCAAGCTTTTGAGAAAATCATTTCTGGACAGAAACTATAGGGCATTATTGCATGGGCTAAAATTCCTGCAATGGTCCTACACTCTTGGACTTAAGAGTTTGGTAAGGAGTAGCACAAGTAGGAAAAATCTCAAGGCAACTAGAGCAAAATAAAATAGGGTTGTAGTACAAAATGCCAAACTGGACCAGAATGAAAAAGAGAATGATTTGCTCAAAGGTTTCAAAACACAAAGCTGTGTTTTTGTATAAAAGTGATACAGGGACATCACATGACATCTACAAATTTTTGTGCAATTTTTAAATGAATATATAAAAGGGTTGTAGTGCAATAGAGGCCATTAAAAGAATGATAATGTTATTAAAAGAATTAAAACTAGGCAAGTTTTATTATAAAAATATTTCCACTGGTTTTATTAAATGAAATCAATTGATGTAATAAAATCATTCAAGTCTCACAATATTATTCAAAAGTTTCAAATAGGAGAGAAGAATTTTGTAATTCAAAGAAAAAGAGTGCCTCAGAAATCAATAGAAAATCCAGAAAAATAGAAAACAAACATTCCTGGCAAAATTTTAATTAATAAAACAAGATCAAATTTTTGGGGTGTTACACCACCTAACGGGGCTAACGTCAGTGCTACGCCGTCCAGCCTCGTTGCCGTCTGCAGGCTGACGGCAAAAATACTTTGCCGTCCGCTGAGCCTAGACAGACGGCAAAGAAGCCCTTTACCGGAGTTTACAGTGTCGAATCTGTGGCCGTCTGCTGGCTGACGGCAAAGGCCTTTGTCGTCCGTGGGTCTGCCCTTTGCCGTCCGCCACAGCAGACAGCAAAGTACCTGATTCCAATAGTGTAGTGTTATGCCTTTCTCCTTATATAAAAGACTTGATTTGTATAAACTCACACCTACTGAAATATCATTGCAAATGGCTGACAAATCAACTGCCATACCTGTCGGTATTTGTGAGGATGTGCCCGTTGTTGTTGCAAATGTTACTATTTTAACGGACTTTGTTATTCTTGAGATGCCCGAGGATGACAAGATGTCGATTATCCTTGGTAGACCCTTTTTGAATACTGCAGGGGCTGTTATTGATGGCAATAAAAGCAAAGTCACTTTTCATATCAATGGTAATGAGCGTACGGTGCACTTTCCGAAGAAACAATTCCAAGTGAATGGTATAAATGTTATTGAAGAATCTCCGACAATCCTATTGGAAGTTTTCAATTACCTCTACCTACTACCAAAAAGAAATATGATATACTTATTGTTGGGGATATGCACATCCCCATTGAGGTAACTTAGTGTTTTACGAAAGTTCTTCGGTTTCATGCTAATCGAAAGTGGTTGTTAATAAGACTTGATCAACCTTATTAATGGATCATTTTTTAGAGGTATGAAGTTGATGAATTTAGTAGGCACAACCTTCTGCTCCCACTTTTTATTTTCTGTTTTAGTTAGTCAAATCAAATAAAATGCCATGATTATCCTGTTTTCTGTTTTCACCGTGCAATAAAAAAATGACCCAAAAATAAAAGTCCTCAGAATGTTCTGAAAATTTGATGCGATTTTTTTCTGAATATTTCTGAATTTCTCGTGCAAATAACATCAGAGGGGGTGCACCTGGTGCCCACAAGACACCAGGGTGCGCTAGGCCCTGGTGGGTTGTGGCCCCCACGTGGGTCCCCTCACTTATTCATGTAGCCCATGTCATCCCCTACCTCCAGAAAAAAATCACCATAGCTTCCATTCCCGTGTTCTTGCTCTCGAACCCGCGGATTTCGATCTCTTTGCTCGAAGCTCCGTTTCCGAAACTGTTTGGAGGGATTGCTACTTGGTATGTGACTCCTCCATTGCTCCAATTAGTTTTTGATTTAGTGGGTTATTTTTAGAATAATTAGCTACTATTGGTGCTGCTGTAGATGAGCTTGCATGTTGAATTCTTAGAGTTCTAAGTAGTTTGAATGCTTAATATGGCCTCTATGTATCCTTAGGAGTAGTTCCTATCAATCTTACGAAGTATTGTTGACGAAATTTTTGTAGACTAATTTTTTTAGAATTTTTATTATAGGAATATGATGGATTTCTTTAGGAAGTTTTCCTCCAAGAAAAATGCCAAAGGAGTAATTGGGGAATCATCGGACAATGACCTCCACACTCCGAGAATGGTGGAGGTGCAGCCGTGCGAATGGCCGCATGATGCCTTCATGGAGGAGGCTGGGTTCCATCAAGAGTTTGCTCAATTTGTTGCAAATGGCTGACCGAGTTCCCCGCAGCTAAGTGTGACCAACACCATATCCTTACAAATTCCTTTGTGCAAAGTTTTCATTTTCTGAGTAGGAATAATCCTCCTGAGGTGCAGTTTAAGCTATATGCTGAAACTCACAAGATACCGCTCACTGACTTTTGCGACATATGCTTGATTCCTTCTGATGGGGAGTTAAGAGAGCCTAGACCAGCGGAGTTTGAGGATTTTCTACTCACTTTAACAGTGGGTGAAGATAGAGGCGTGTCAAAAGCCACTACCACTAGTTTGCAGTTTCCTTCTGTGCACTACTTTGCTTTATTCATCGCGAAGTGTTTAACTGCTAGGCAGAAGGTTGGCGCACTTAGTGCCCCCGACTTCGCCATTTTACGCGTGCACTGTACAATGATCACACCTTTAGCAGAGGGGCTATTATTGCACGTCGCTTACACCTTAACAGGACCAAGGGAAAGATATGTGGCGGTATTTATGCTACTCGCTTAGCGAGACACTTTAATGTTCAGATTCGCCCACATGATTATCCTTTGTCCCAAGTTTATCTAGATCACAAGGCGTTGTAGGATCACCAATTTATTGAGGCAACTGATTCTTTCCATAACATTTGTTACAACTTAGTATTCAGCGTCGAAACCCGTGATGTTATCCCGTTGCCTACACCTGCTCTGTTTGATTCTATTGCCAGGAACGGATACAGGATCATGCCAGACGACATTACATCCTACCGAAACAACCTAGAAGCTGTCGAGGAGGAGCCCCGGGAGTGGGACGCTCAGGTGCTGCCTCCACCTCACTTCGACTTAGGACTGGATGGTTACTACGGATGGTGATTTCCAAGCTAGGCAAAAAGCCTAAACTTGAGGAAGTACGTATTTCCACCGACATTGTATTCATGTTCACACATTTCATTCTAGTTTTCGGTGTTCATACTTTTTCATTGTAATATCCATGTTAGGTTTGTTTTCTCGCTTTCTTCTTGTGTGTTTGAAAAACTTTGAGAAAACCCAAAAATATTCCCTACTTCTTTTCGGTCTTTCTTTCTAGCTTGGTTTAATTGTAGTATCAAAAGAAAACCCAAAAAGATTTCTCATTTCTTCTTTTACTTGCTGGGAGCTCTCCCATGTAAATAGTTTTTCTCGTTTTTGTTTTTCCCTCTTTAATTTGCTTTCTTCAAGAAAAACCAAAAACTCCAAAAATATTTCAGTGTGTTTCTCTAAAATTATGTTCCTTTTATTTGAGTCGTACCAAGGAGAAGACCACGAGGAAAATGTTGAGTGGCTCTCATATGCACTATTGTTATCTAACAAAGAGCCCATGTTACCTTGTCTTCTCCTCTTGAATAAAATGTTTGCAGATTCCAGCTTAGTCCACGGCACTCTTGCACTATTATTATTTTCATATCATTCGGTCGTGCAAGTGAAAGGCAATAATGACGATATTTGATGAAGTGGCTGTGGCAGAGAAAAGCGGGTATGAACTTAACTTGTTTTTGTTTTTGTAAATATGTTTAACCTAGTATCCTTGATTTAGCATATTATGATCAAACATGTTTGCAATGACCATTAGAGATTATAGTTGCTCATACCATGCTTAGGTAGCTAGGAGTGGATAATGATTTATCTTGGATGTCAACATGCATTAAAATGGTTGTGATGTGGTATGATGATATGGTATCCTCCTCTGAATGTTTCAAGTGGCTTGACTTGGCACATGTTCACGCATGTAGTTGAATCAAAACCAACATAGCCTTCATGATATTTATGTTCATGGTGTCCATATCCTACTCATGCTAGTATTCAATGTTGATTATTCGTAATGCATGTTCATGACCATTTTCGCTATCTAGCTGGCCGCTTCTCAATCTATTTGCTAGCCTTCGCCTGTACTAAGTGGGAATACTGCTTATACATCAAAACCCTTAAACCAAAGTTATTCCAGATGAGTCCACTATATCTATCTATATGCGGTATTACCCTGCAGTTCCAAGTAAATTTGCATGTGCTACCTATAAAAATTCAAATGAACATCTGTTTTGTGTACCTGGACCGCTCATGGAGCGACAGGGGCGGTCAGTATCTTCCATGTTAAGCGGGTTATTCTCATGATGAGTGTTTATTCACTCGTCCTTGCACGAGAGGGGAGGTAATAGGGATTCCCAGTCCCGAAATCAAAAATTACAAATAATCAAACAAAACTCCCCCAGGAATATTGTTGGTATGGACGGTACTGATGTCTACTACGCAACCTTCTTCTTGTAGACTCGTGTTGGGCCTCCAAGCGTAGAGTTTTGTAGGACAGTAGCAAATTTCCCTCAAGTGGATAACCTAAGGTTTATCAATCCGTGGGAGGCGTAGGATGAAGATGGTCTCTCTCAAAGAACCCTGCAACCAAATAACAAAGAGTCTCTTGTGTCCCCAACACACCCAATATAATGGTAAATTGTATAGGTGCACTAGTTCGGCGAAGAGATAGTGATACAAGTGTAATATGGATAGTAGATATATATTTTTGTAATCTCAAAATATATAAACAGCAAGGTAGCAAGTAACAAAAGTGAGCAAAAAACGGTATTGCAATGCTTGAAAACAGGGCCTAGGGTTCATACTTTCACTAGTGCAAGTTCTCTCAACAATACTGACATAGTTGAATCATATGTAAATCCCTCACGTGCGACAAAGAGTTCACTCCAAAGTCACAAATAGCGGAGAACAAACGAAGAAATTAGTGTAGGGTACGAAACCACCTCAAAGTTATCTTTTCCGATCAATCTTATGAGATATCCCTATAAGTGTCACGAACAGCCCTAGAGTTCGTACTAAAATAACACCTTAAGATACACATCAACCAAAACCCTAATGTCACCTAGATACTCCAATGTCACCACGAGTACCCATGGGCTTGATTATACGATATGCATCACACAATTTCAGATTCATCAGGTTCAATCCAACACAAAGAACTTCAAAGAGTGCCCCAAAGTTTCTACCGGAGAGTCAAGACGAAAACATGTGCCAACCCCTATGCATAGATTCCCAAGGTCATGGAACCCGCAAGTTGATCACCAAAACATACATCAAGTGGATCAATAGACCATCCCATTGTCACCACGGATATCCCATCGCAAGACATACATCAAGTGTTCTCAAATCCTTTAAAGACTCAATACGATAAGAAAACTTCAAAGGGAAAACTCAATTCATCACAAGAAGATAGAGAGGGGAGAACTCCATATGATTCATCTATATTAATAAAGCTCGTGGTACATCAAGATTGTGTCATCTCAAGAACACGAGAGAGAGAGAGAGATCAAACACATAGCTACTGGTACATACCCTCAGCCCCAAGGGTGAACTACTCCCTCCTCGTCATGGAGACCGCCAGGATGATGAAGATGGCCTCCGGTGATGGTTTCCCCCTCCGGCAGGGTGCCGGAACGGGCTCCCGATTGGTTTTTCGTGGCTACAGAGGCTTGCGGTGGCGGAACTCCCGATCTAGGTTTCTTTCTGGGGGTTACTGGATATATAGGGGTACTTGGCGTTGGAATCACGTCAGGGGGATCCACGAGGCTGCGACAAGCCAGGGGGCGCGCCCTAGGGGGCGCGCCCCCTAGGCTTGTGATCGCCTCGTGGCTCTTCTGGCCCACCTCCAATGCTCCCTGGGCTTCTTCTGGTCCATAAATGATCACCGTAAATTTTTATTCCGTTTGGACTCCGTTTGATATTCCTTTTCTGTAAAACTCAAAAACAGGGGAAAAATAGAAACTGGCACTGGGCTCTAGGTTAATAGGTTAGTCCCAAAAATAATATAAAATAGCATATTAATGCATATAAAACATCCAAAACAGATAATATAATAGCATGGAACAATCAAAAATTATAGATACGTTGGAGACGTATCAGGTACCCGCGGATTCGGCTAGCCATGGAGTGTGATAGTTGGTGGAGGGGGAGTAAACCTTTACTTTTACCGCTTGGGAACCGCCGCTAATTTGTTTAGCATGGAAGATATGGATAACTCTTGGTCGTAACGTTGACAGGAAGGGTGTACCTCCCAAAATTATATCTATCTCTTATCTAAACCTTGAGCTCTAGCACCTCTGCAAATCCCTGCTTCCCTCTACGAAGGGACTGTCTATTTACTTTTATGTTGAGTCATCACCTTCTCAAATAAGAGCCAGACCTGAGAGCACTATTGTTATCCTCATGCATTGTGTATAGTTAATGTTGGGTCCAGCATGGCTGGATCTTTTCTACCATCAATTACAATGTTTAGTCGCTGCTTGAACTTTGGAGGTGCTCTGCATTTATGTTTTGCGGTCTCAGAAAGGGCTAGCGAGATACCACTGTTGTCATATTATATCATGATTGTTTTGACAAAGTGTTGGCGCTTGAGATATTTTATTATTGCTCGCTAGTTGCTTATGTCATTGATATGAGTTAATATAATTTCTAAGGGTTATTGCTGGCATGGTTAGTTATAATCTTTGCTGAAAACCTGGCTGCTACTTAAGCATATATATGTAAACAAGAACAAAAGAGTTTGTAAAAGTTTTTCTTTCTCACTTTTAGTTTGTCAACTGAATTGCTTGAGGACAAGCAATGGGTTAAGCTTGGGGGAGTTGATACGTGTCCGTCATATCTACTTTTCCTCACACCTTTGCCCTTGTTTTGTACTCTAATTTGCATGATTTGAATGAAACTAACCCGGACTGACGCTGTTTTCAGCAGAACTACCATGGTGTTGTTTTTGTGCAGAAATAAAAGTTCTCGGAACTGGACGAAACTTTTTGGAGATTTATTTTACAATAAATAAAAAATACTGGAGCGAAGAACCACCGGAGGGGGGGCCCTGGCTGGGCACAAGACACCAGGGTGAGCCAGCCCCCCCCCCCCCGGCGTGCCTTGGTGGGTTGTGCCCACCTCGTGGCCCCACTGACCCTAATTCTGTCGCTATAAAATCCTATTTTTGGAGAAAAAAAACAAAGAGAAAGTTTCATCACGTTTTACGATACGGAGCCGCCGCCACCTCCTGTTCTTCCTAGGGAGGCCAGATCTAGAGCCCGTTTGGGGCTCCGGAGAGGGGAATCTTCGGTCTTCGTCATCATCAACCCTTCTCCATCGCCAATTCCATGATGCTCCCCACCGGGAGTGAGTAATTCCTTCGTAGGCTTGCTGGTCGGTGAGGAGTTGGATGAGATTCATCATGTAATCGAGTTAGTTTTGCTAGGGCTTTATCCCTAGTATCCACTATGTTCTGAGATTGATGTTGCTATGACTTTGCCATGCTTAATGCTTGTCACTAGGGCCCGAGTGCCATGATTTCAGATCTTAACCGTTTATGTTATCACCATTATATCTATGTTCTTGATCCGATCTTGCTAGTCATACGCACCTATTACATGTTATGATCCGTAAACCCCATAGTGACAATATTTTGGATACTTTCCGGTGATGACCGTAGTTTGAGGAGTTCATGTATTCACCGTGTGTTAATGCTTTGTTTTAGTTCTCTATTAAAAGGAGGCCTTAATATCCCTTAGTTTCTTATGGACCCCGCTGCCACGGGAGGGTAGGACAAAAGATGTCATGCAAGTTCTTTTCCATAAGCACGTATGACTATTTACGGAATACATGCCTACATTAAATTTATGAACTGGAGCTAGTTCTGTGTCGCCCTAGGTTATGACTGTTATATGATGAATATCATCCAACGAGTTCACCGATCTAGTGCCTACAAGTTTTCCACATATTGTTCTTGCTAAGTTACTATTGCTATTGCTACTGTTACCCTTGCTACAAAACTATTGCTATCGCTGTTACTGTTACTGTTACTGCTACTATTGCTATCAAAACTATCATACTACTATGCTACTGATCACTCTGCTGCAGATATTTAATCTCCAGGTGTGGTTGAATTGACAACTCAGCTGCTAATACTCTCAAATTTTCTTTGGCTCCCCTTGTGTCAAATCTATAAATTTAGGTTGAATACTCTACCCTCGAAAACTGTTGCGATCCCCTATACTTGTGGGTTATCATGCAACAAAGTTTAGCATGAATTTTCATACATTCAGATATCATGTCTGAGGAACATGATATAATGGACAACATACCTCATGTAGTAGTATGGTTATAGGTTTATGGTGTGTTGGGATATTGTGAGACTACACGAGGTGTCCGGAATATCTTGGGGGTTTTATTCCACAAGAAATGTAAAATTGTGAAGGAGTGAATCTCCTATCACACTAGACTTATTATTTCTTTCTAATGAAGATTATAATGAGCAATAAGCATAGATAGGCCTTCTGCACATAGCAAAAACAAATAAGGAGATAGAAGACCCCCCTAGCGGAGTCCTCTTGTTGGGGAGAAAGTTAGTGTTTTCTTTGAGTTAAACCTTACTTCATATCGAACAGAAGTGAGGCATGCCATTACCAACTGGATCCATCTCTGGGGAAAACCGATCTTACCAAGGATTGCATCAGACAACATTCGACTATGTCATAGGCCTTGTGCATATATAGCTTCACAGCATAATTGTAAATTTTCCTCTTCTTCATTGTGTGTAAGCACTCATATGCAACGATAACATTGTCAGTAATAATCCGTCCAAGTACAAAAGCACTTTGAGTCTCACTAACAATATAAGGCAGTAACAACTTCAATCTTGCTGCCAACATCTATGAAATCACTGTATACATGACGTTGCAAAGGCTTATAGGCCAGAATTCAGTAATCTTTTCTGGATTGTCAACTTTGGGTATTAAGACTATGATGTTTATGTTCCATCCCTCTGGTATTACACCACTATTTACTATCTGCAATACCTCCCTGACCAAATCTTCTCCTAGGATAGGCTAGAACTTTTTGTAAAAGATGGCATGTAGCCCGTCCCTCGGGCCTTTAGGTCTCCAATGCTGAAAAGTACACATTTCACCTACTTCTTTGTATATGGTGCTAATAGGGATTCATTCATATAATCTGTTACACAATGCTTCACTTTATTTAACACACAAACATCAGGTAAAGCTACTTCGGAAGAAAAGAGGTGCTGAAAATATGCGGCTATCAACTCCCTCATAGACTCGTTACCTCCACCGAAGTGCCATTTTCATCCTTCAATTTTTGGATGTGATTTCTCTTTTTTCGTATCGGTGCAAAATTGTTGAAGAAATTAGTATTGCGGTCTCCAAACTTTAACCAATTTGCGCGGCTCCGTTGGACCTAATATATTTCTCCCTTTTCCAAGTTCTCCCCTATTTCAATTAACAATATATATTGCCGGTCTGTCAACTCATCAGTGAAAGGGCCCATTCGCAAATTTTCCAACTCAGCCTTTAACTCCTTTAGGCATTTATGGGACACCTTAACGATCTCACAGTCTCATACGTGCATATCAGCATGCATTGCTACAGTTCAAGCCGCCAAGGATGCATGAGGATTAGTCCTCTCCCAAGCTTCATATACAAGTTGCGTAACATCCTCCTCCTTTAACCAACAGGTTTCACATTTCTTTATCTTAGCCCGAAACTGATCGCCTGCAATGTCGCCCTCAGTATCCAGTAGGACCGACCTATGATCCGACTTTGTGTGTGAAGTATTTTTTACCTTAGCATTGGGAAGCAAGCCATGGAATTGCCCATTACATACAGCTATATCCAAGCGTTAACATAACCTTTCTTTGCAAAGTAAACTGGTCACCCATGTATCCCATGTCCTCCATTTCACAGTCCACCAATTGATCTTCGAAGTTATGCATCATGTTCATCGGTCGTGGGGCACCACCCTGTTGGGGAACGTTGCATGGGAAACAAAAAAATTCCTACGCTTCACCAAGATCAATCTAGGAGATGAGCATCTACGAGAGGAGAGATTGCATCTACATACCCTTGTAGATCGCTAAGTGGAAGCGTTAAGAAATGCGGTTGATGTAGTCGAACGTCTTCGCGATCCAAATCGCAAGCCGTCCCGCGATCCAATCATGATCTAGTGCCGAACGGATGGCACCTCCGTGTTCAACACATGTGCAGCTTGATGACGCCTTCACCTCCTCGATCCAGCGAGCGATGGTGAAGTAGTAGCTTGAGTACTCTGGCAGCACGACGGTGTGATGACGGTGGTGGTGAAGAACAATCTCTGCAGGGATTCGCCAAGCACAACGGAAACTATGACGGAGGATAAACTAGAGGAGCGGGCTTGCTGGCACACGACTTGGGGAAATCTTGATGTGTTCCGCATGCTAGCCCTGCCCCTCTATTTATATGTTGAGCCCTGGGGTCGTTTCTTGGAGAAAGAGCCTCCACAAAGTCGGTTTGTCCTGCAAGGGAAGAGTTCTCCTCGGACTCCAGGACCAGACGCCAGGGTCCTTGGCGTCTGGCCCTAGACGCCAGGGTTCCTGGCGTCTGGCCCCTGGCCTCCACAAAACTCCTTTTGCACCTTCCTAAAGCCTCGTGGGCTTTACCCCTTGGCCCAAATAAAGTGTTCTCGTACCCGAACATTTCGGGAAACATCCGAAACCCCTTCCGGTGAATTATGGAACCCTTCCGGAGACCAAACACTATTATCCCATATATCAATCTTTACCTCCGGACTGTTTCGGAGTTCCTCGTCATGTCCGGGATCTCATCCGGGACTCCGAACAACCTTCGGTCACCAACATAACAACTCACCTATACTTATATCGTCACCAAACGTTAAGTGTGTAGACCCTACGGGTTCGAGAACTATGTAGACATGACCGAGACATCTCTACGGTCAATAACCAATAGCAGGACCTGGATGCCCATATTGGCTCCTACATATTCTACGAAGATCTTTACCGGTTGAACCTCTATGTCAACGATTCAGTTAATCCCGTATGTTGTTCCCTTTGTTCATCGGTATGTTACTTGCCCGAGATTCGATCGTCGGTATCTCCATACCTAGTTCAATCTCGTTATCGGCAAGTCTCTTTACTTGTTCCATAATAAAAGATCCCGTGGCTAACTCTTTAGTCACTTTTCTTGCAAGCTCATTGTGATTTTGTATTACCGAGTGGGCCCTAAGATACCTCTCCATCACACGGAGTAACAAATCCCAGTCTTGATCCATGACAACTCAACAGACACCCTCGGAGATACCTATAGAGCATCTTTATAGTCACCCAGTTAGGTTGCGACGTTTGATACACACAAGGTACTCTTCCGGTGTCATTGAGTTACATGATCTCATGGTCATAGGAACAAATACTTGACATGCAGAAAACAATAGCAATAAACTTGACACGATCATATGTGCTACGTTAATAGTTTGGGTCTTGTCCATCACATCATTCTCCTAATGATGTGATCCCGTTATCAAATGACAACTCATGTCTATGGCCAGGAAACCTTGACCATCTTTGATCAACGAGCTAGTCCTATAGAGGCTCACTAGGGACACGGTGTTGTCTATATACCCATGATACGTCTCAACCGTATCTATAATTTTTGCTTGTTCCATGCTGTTATATTATCATTCTTGGATGTTTTACAATCATTTTATTACAACTTTATATAATTTTTTGGGACTAACCTATTGACATAGTGCCAAAGTGCCAGTTGCTGTTTTTGCTTGTTTTTTACTTCGCAGAAAATCAGTACCAGACGGAGATAAAACGCTGCGGGAATTTTTGTGGATTTTTTCCGGACCAGAAGAGACCAGATGGGCCAAAGAACACCAGCAGAGGGGGCCCAGGGTGGCCAGCCCCCACCAGGGCACGCCAGAGTCCCCCTGGCGCGGCCTGGTGGGTGCTGGGCACTTCCGGCACCCCCTCAACCAACTATCATGCCTATAAATTCCCAGAAAATCCAAAAACCCTAGAGGAGTCAACGAAACACAATTCCAGCTGCCGCAAGTTCCAGAACCTCGAGATCCAATCTAAACACCATCACGGAGGGGTTCATCTTCCTCATAGGTGCCTCTTCGATGATGCGTGAGTAGTCCACCATAGACCTTCGGGTCCGTAGGCAGTAGCTAGATGGGTTCCTCTCTCTCTCTCTTATGATTCTCAATACAATGGTCTTTTGGAGATCTATTTGATGTAAACTTTTGCGGTGTGTTAGTTGGGATATGATGAATTTTGAGTTCATGATTAGTTTCTATCCATGAATATTATTTGAGTCTTCTTTGATCTCTTATATGCATGATTGCTTATAGCATCGTATTTCTTCTTCGAATCTTTGGTTTAGTTAGGCCGACTAGATCAATTTTTCTTGCCATGGGAAGAGGTGCTTTGTGCTGGGTTCGATCTTGTGATGTTCTTTCCCAGTGACAGAAGGGGCAGCAAGACACGCATGTATCGTTGCTATTAAGGATAACAAGATGGGGTCTATTCCTACATGAATAGATCTTGTCTACATCATGTCATCGTTCTTATTGCATTACTCCGTTTTCCATGAACTTAATACACTAGATGCATGCTGGATAGTGGTCGATGTGTGGAGTAATAGAGGTAGATGCAAGCAGGAGTCGGTCTATCTATCTTGGACGTGATGCCTATATAATGATCATCGCCTTGGATATCGTCATGACTATTCGATTTTCTATCAATTGCCCAACAGTAATTTGTTCACCCACCGTGCGCTATATTCATGAGAGAAGCCACTAGTGAACCCTACGCCCCCGGGTCTACTTTTCCTATCATATTGCTTTCCGATCTACGTTTTTTGCAATCTTTGTTTTCAGATCTACAAAACCAAAAACCCAAAAATATATTGCTGCATATTTACTCTTTTTATTTGTGTTTTTGAGAGATCTATCTCTCCTATCTATCACTACCTAATCTATCTATTTAACGTAGAGAGATTGACAACCTCTCTTTCGCGTCGGGTTGCAAGTATTTGTTGTTTGTGTGCAGGTGATGTTTATTGGGTGGTGGTGATCCTCCTACTGGTTCGATAACCTTGGTTTCATAACTGAGGGAAATACTTACCGTCGCTATGCTGCATCATCCCTTCCTCTTTGGGGAAATACCGACGCAGTCCAAGCCACGTCAAAGGAATTTATGGCGCTGTTGCCGGGGAGGAAGCGGTCTCTTCTACGTGCCTATCGTAGGCGCCGAGGGGACTCCATCATCATCTACCAGGTTCCTAATCACAAATCTCATCTCCTTACAATTACATTATTTTCCACTTGTTTCTCGTTTTCCTCTCCCCCACTTCACCAATTTGCCGTTTTATTTGCCCTCTTTTTCGTTTGCCCTTTTTCTCGCTGAATCTCTTGCCTAGTCATTATGGCTAGTTCTACTTTTATTGCATGTACTCCCGATAAGGAGGTTCTTAATTTTAAGCAAAGGGGAGGGGAGAATCTAAAAGATGCTTGCTATAGGATTTGCAATGCTCATAATAGATCTATCCATAAGCAATCTACCGTTGTTCTTCTTCGCAGTTTTTATGTGGGCATCACCACTTGGTATAGATTCGTCCTTGATATGATTACGGGTGGGAATTTCTTGATGTGTCCATCGTTGGATGCTTTTAATGCTTTGGGAAGTTTAGTGGGATCGCCACCTATCATGATCAATGAAACAACTTTAACTCTCGAACATGTTATGGAGAGATTAGATGCTATTGAAAACAAGATGATTACTAAGGAACATCTTGATGATCTAGATAAAAAGATGCATATTCTTGCTAATAAAATTGGGGCTAAGGCAGGAGATGCTATTAAATTATTGAAGGCAAAAGAAACCGTAGTTAACGAAAGGGTAGAAGAAAGTCCTTACCATATTGATAAGTTGGAAGAGATCTTTAGTAATTTGGGTTCTTCTTTATCTTCTATCAAATCTCTTGAAAAAACTCCCGTAAAGATTGTCAAGACCACGCAAGTCATTAAGAACAAATTTTCTACACCTAGTGGGCACAAGGGAGATCTTAAAATGATTAGTATTCATCCCGACTTTGTTGAAATTATAAGAGATCCAATCTACAGGAATGAATTTTTTGGTTTTCTTCCTAGGAGTGTTATCGTTAAGAACTTTCATTCTAAATCCTTGAAGAAATCTAGTTGTGTGATTGAAGAATTGCAAACCAAAGATGACAATACTTGAATCTATCCAATATGCCTAGCTAGGGGCGTAAAACGATAGCGCTTGTTGGGAGGCAACCCAATGAATAAATAAATTTTTTCTTTTTCCTTTCTGTTTTTGAGTGTTGACACAATTATGCCTCTGTTTTGATTGTGTTTTTATGGTTTATTTAGTGTTTGTGCCAAGTAGAACCGTTAGGATGATTCATAGGATGAGTAGAAGTGATGCTGAATCTGAAACAGAAACTTTGCGTCCAGTATATGAATTTTCATTTTTTGCTGGAACGTGATCTTGAGCTGAAGTTTTAACACAGTGTTTCTATACAAATTCCTTACGTTGTCGTAATTTTTCAGAATTTTTAGAGTTACAGAAGTATGGGTAGAGTACAGATTACTACAGCCTGTTCTGTTTGAGACAGATTCTGTTTTTGTTGCATTGTGTGCTTGTTTTGATGAATCTATGGTTTGTATTTGGAGGTATAAGCGATGGCAAAGTTAAAATACTGTAGGTATAATTCAATAATAAAATATGAATGGGTTTGCAACAATACCTAAAGTAGTGATTTGCTTTCTTATACTAACGGATCTCACGAAGATTTTGTTGAGTTTTGTGTGATTGAGGTTTTCAAGTTTTGGGTGAGATCACGATGGATGAAGGAATAAGGAGTAGCAAAAACCTAAGCTTGGGGATGCTACCACACCCCCAAGATATATCCAAAGAGTAACAAGAAACTAAGCTTGGGGATGCCCCGAGTGGCATCCCCTCTTTCTTCTAACGACCATCGGTATTTTACTTGGAGCTATATTTTTATTCGTCACATATCATGTGTTTTGCTTGGAGCGTCTTGTATCTTTACTTGCTTTGTTTGTTAGTTTTCCCTTTGTATCCTTCCTGTACACACCTATTTGATAAAGCCAAAATCATGCTATGATTTGTTAGAATTGCTCTATGTGCTTCACTTAAACTTTTTGAGCTATAGAATTGCTCTAGTGCTTCACTTATATCTTTTTGAGCACGGTGTGCTTGGAAACTTTTGTAGAAATACTCTCATGCTTCACTTAGATTAATTTGAGAGTTAGTAAAATTTTGAAGAAATCCTCTCATGCTTCACTTATACCTTTTTGAGAGATGAAATCTTTATGCTCATGTGCTTCACTTAAATTTGTTTGAGGTTGCCAAAAAGCAATGGCAATATATGAAACTAGTCCTAAAGTGATAGATATCTAAGGAGGACATAATAAAAACTTCCATGAAGATCATTGGACAAATTAAACTTGATTCCTTGTAATAGTTTTAAAACATGATGATAGTAATATGTGAGTCATGTTAATGAGTAATTATGCTTAGTAGGAATATTGGTGTTAAGGTTTGTGATTCCCTATGCATGCACGAAAGTCAATAGTTATGCAATGAAGTTACATCCTACTTGTGGTGCATGATTCGGTGTTAGTTATGTTCAATGCTCACTGATTTTTCGTTTCTTGGTTTGGTTGCTTCCCAATCTATTTCCTAGCCTTCATTTGTACTAAGTAGAAATACTACTTGTGCATCCAAAATCCTTAAACCAAGTTTTGCCTTATGAGTCCACCATACATACCTATATGCGGTATTTCCATGCCGTTCCAAGCAAATTTGTATGTGCCATCTCTAAATTTTCAAAATAAATTTTCTCTTTTGTGTGCCCGTACCGCTCATGAAACGGTGGGGAGTGTCCAATATTTTTCCATGCTAGATGTGTTATTCTCAAGATGAGTGTTTATTCACTTGTCATTGCACGAGAGTGCGGCGGTAATAGGGATGCCGATTCCCGAAATGAAAAACAAAAAATATTTACTTTATGTTGTCAAATAATAAATTCCTTGGAAAGTGTTGGTATGGAAGGTAACCGTGGATACGGCCCGCCATGGAAAGTGAAAGTTTGGTGGAAAAAGGAATAAACTTTATTTTCTGTTTGGGAACCGCCTATGATATATCTTGTTGGAAATATGCCCTAGAGGCAATAATAAAATGGTTATTATTATATTTCCTTGTTCATGATAATCGTTTATTATCCACGCTATAATTGTATTGATTGGACACTCAATTGCATGTGTGGATACATAGACAACACTGTGTCCCTAGTATGCCTCTAGTAGACTAGCTTGTTGATCAAAGATGGTCAAGGTTTCCTGGCCATAGACATGAGATGTCATTTGATAACGGGATCACATCATTGGGAGAATTATGTGATGGACAAGACCCAAACTATGAACGTAGCATATGATCATGTCAGTTTATTGCTATTGTTTTCTGCATGTCAAGTATCTGTTCATATGACCATGAGATCATGCAACTCACTGACACCGGAGGAATACCTTGTGTGTATCAAACGTCACAACGTAACTGGGTGACTATAAAGATGCTCTACAGGTATCTCCGAGGGTGTCTGTTGAGTGGGCATGGATCAAGACTGGGATTTGTTACTCCGTGTGACGGAGAGGTATCTCAGGGCCCACTCGGTAATACAACATCACAACAAGCCTTGGAAGCAATGTGACTAAAGTGTTAGCCACGGGATCTTGTATTACGTAACGAGTAAAGAGACTTGCCGGTAACGAGATTGAACTAGGTATAGAGATACCGACGATCGAATCTCGGGCAAGTAACATACCGAAGAACAAAGGGAACATCGTACGAGATTAACTGAATCCTTGACATAGAGGTTCAACCGATGAAGATCTTCGACAATATGTCGGAACCAATATGGGCATCCAGGTCCCGCTATTGGTTATTGACCGTAGAGGTGTCTCGGTCATGTCTACATAGTTCTCGAACCCGCAGGGTCTGCACACTTAAGGTTCAGTGACGTTTCGGTATAGTTGAGTTATGTATGTTGGTGACCGAAGGTTGTTCGGAGTCCCGGATGAGATCCCAGACGTCACGAGGAGCTCCGGAATGGTCCGGAGGTAAAGATTGATATATAGGAAGTCCCGTTTTGGTCACCGAAAAAGTTTCGGGTACTTCAGTAGTGTACCGGGAGTGCCGGGAGGGTACCGGGGGACCATCGGGAGGGGCCTCTCGCCCCAAAGGGCCTCATGGGCTGTGGGAGGAGGTAAACCAGCCCCTAGTGGGCTGGCCGAACCCCCCCAACAAGACCCATGCGGCTAGGGGTGGGAAAGCCCAAGTGGAGGAAAGGAAAACCAAGTGGGGGAGGAATCCTACTCCTAGTAGGATTGGAGTTGGACTCCTCCACCTCCCCACTTCGGCCGCACCCTAGGGGGAACCCTAGGGGCGCCGGCCTCCCTCCCCATCCTCCTATATATACTAGAGGGGAGAGAGGGCAGCAGCACAAGAAACCCTAGCCACGGTGCAGCCCTCTCTCCCCGATAGATCAAATCCTCTAGTTTTCAGCTGCGCTTAGGCAAAGCCCTGCTGGAATAGTTCCACCGCCGCCGCCGCCGCGCCGTCGCGCTGCCGGAGAACTCATCTACCTCTCCGCTCCCTCTTGCTGGATCAAGAAGGAGGAGATCGTCATCGAGTTGTACGTGTGCTGAACGCGGAGGTGCCGTCCGTTCGGTGCTAGATCTGAACGGATCGTGATTGGATCGCGGGACGCTCGGCGATTTGGATCGCGGGACGCTCGGCGATTTGGATCGCGAAGACGTTCGACTACATCAACCGCGTTTCTTAACGCTTCCCGCTTAGCGATCTACAAGGGTATGTAGATCCACTCTCCCTCTCGTAGATGGTCATCACCATGGATAGATCTGTTGGGGAACGTTGCATGGGAAACAAAATTTTTCCTACGCACACACAAGATCTATCCATGGTGATGAGCATCTACGAGAGGGAGAGTGAATCTACATACCCTTGTAGAACGCTAAGCGGAAGCGTTAAGAAACGCGGTTGATGTAGTCGAACGTCTCCGCGATCCAAATCGCAAGTCGTCCCTCGATACGATCACGAACTAGTGCCGAACGGACGGCACCTCCGCGTTCAACACACGTACGGCTTGATGACGCCTTCACCTCCTCGACCCAGCGAGCAATGGTGAAGTAGTAGATGAGTTCCGGCAGCATGACGGCGTGGTGATGGTGGTGAGGAACAATCTCTGCAGGGCTTCGCCAAGCACTACGGAGATTATGACGGGAGAACTAGAGGGTTAGGGTTGCCGACACACGGCTTGGGAAATCTTAATGTATCCCGTGTGCTAGCCCTACCCCTCTATTTATATGTTGAGCCTTGGGGTCTAAACTTGGAGTAAAAGCCTCCTCCAGGTCGGTTTTGCCCGCACAACGTTGGTTTGGCCCGCAGGGAAAGAGTCCAACTCGGATCCCTGCAGTACCGCGCACAAGCGGTAGTACCGCTCACGAGCGGTAGTATCGCTTGAGCGGTAGTACCACTGCTACGGTAGCGATAGTACCGCTTGGGCGGTAGTACCGCTGCTACAGTAGCGGTAGTACTGGCTTACCAGCTTACGGCAGTAGCAAAACTTCCTTTTGCACTTCCAAAACCTCGTGGGCTTTACCCCTTTGGCCTATATAAAGTGTTGCTGCACCCGAACACTTCGGTAAACACCCGGAACCCCTTCCGGTGAATTCCGGAACCCTTCCAGAGATCAAAACACTATTATCACATATATCAATCTTTACCTCCGGACTCTTCCGGAGATCCTCGTCATGTCCGGGATCTTATCCGGGACTCCGAACAACCTTCGGTCACCAACAAAATAACTCAACTATACTAATCGTCACCAAACGTTAAGTGTGTAGACCCTGCGGGTTCGAGAACTATGTAGCCATGACCAAGACACCTCTACGGCCAATAACCAATAGCGGGACCTGGATGCCCATATTGGCTCCTACATATTCTACGAAGATCTTTATCGGTCGAACCTCTATGTCAAGGATTCAGTTAATCCCGTATGCTGTTCCCTTTGTTCTTCGGTATGTTACTTGCCCGAGATTCGATCGTCGGTATCTCTATACCTATTTCAATCTCGTTACCGGCAAGTCTCTTTACTCGTTCCGTAATACAAGATCTCGTGGCTAACACTTTAGTCACATTGCTTGCAAGGCTCATTGTGATGTTGTATTACCGATTGGGCCCTGAGATACCTCTCCGTCATACGGAGTAACAAATCCCAGTCTTGATCCATGCCAACCCAACAGACACCCTCGGAGATACCTGTAGAGCACCTTTATAGTCACCCAGTTACGTTGTGACGTTTGATACACACAAGGCACTCCTACGGTGTCAGTGAGTTGCATGATCTCATGGTCATAGGAACAGATACTTGACATGCAGAAAACAATAGCAATAAACTGACATGATCATATGCTACGTTTATAGTTTGGGTCTTCTCCATCACGTCATTCTCCTAATGATGTGATCCCGTTAAAAAATGACATCTTATGTCCATGGCTAGGAAACCTTCACCATCTTTTGATCAACGAGCTAGTCAACTAGAGGCTTACTAGGGACACAGTGTTGTCTATGTACCCACACATGTATTTGAGTTTCCAATCAATACAATTATAGCATGGATAATAAACGATTATCATGAACAAGGAAATATAATAATAACCAATTTATTATTGCCTCTAGGGCATATTTCCAACAGTCTCCCACTTGCACTAGAGTCAATAATCTAGTTCACATCACTACGTGATTTACATTGTAATGAATCGAACACCCATGCAGTTCTGGTGTTGTTCATGTTTAGCCCTTGGAAGAGGTTTAGTCATCGGATCTGCAACATTCAGATCCGTGTGTACTTTGCAAATATTTATGTCGTCCTCCTTGATGTAATCGCGGATGGAATTGAAATGTCGCTTTATGTGTCTGGTCCTCTTGTGAAATCTTGGTTCCTTGGCAAGAGCAATGGCACCAGTATTATCACAAAACAGAGTCATTGGGTTAAGCGCACTAGGCACTACTCCAAGATCTGTCATGAACTCCTTCATCCAGACACCTTCCTTCGCCGCCTCCCAGGCAGCGATGTACTCCGCTTCGCATGTAGAATCAGCTACCACGCTTTGCTTGGAACTGCACCAGCTAACCGCACCCCCATTAAGAATAAATACGTATCCGGTTTGTGACTTAGAGTCATCCGGATCAGTGTCAAAGCTTGCATCGACGTAACCCTTTACGACGAGCTCTTGATCACCTCCATAAACGAGAAACATGTCCTTAGTCCTTTTCAGGTACTTCAGGATATTCTTGACCGTCGTCCAGTGTTCCATTCCTGGATCACTTTGAAACCTTCCGACCATACTTATGGCAAGGCTGACATCGGGTCTTGTGCACAGCATTGCATACATGATAGAGCCTATGGCTGAAGCATAGGGGATGACACTCATCTTTTCTCTATCTTCTGCAGTCACTGGGCATTGAGTCTTACTCAACTTCACACCTTGCAATACAGGCAAGAACCCCTTCTTGGACTGATCCATTTTGAACTTCTTCAAAACTTTGTCAAGGTATGTGCTTTGTGAAAGTCCTATTAAGCGTCTCGATCTATCTCTATAGATCTTGATGCCTAATATGAAAGCAGCTTCTCCTAGGTCCTTCATTGAAAAACTCTTGTTCAAATATTCCTTCACGCTTTCCAACATTTCTATATTGTTTCCAATCAGTAATATGTCATCCACATATAATATTAGAAACGCTATAGAGCTCCCACTCACTTTCTTGTAAATACAAGCTTCTCCGTAAACTTGTATAAACTCGAACGCTTTGATCACCTCATCAAAGCGAAGATTCCAACTCCGAGATGCTTGCACCAGTCCATAAATGGATCGCTGGAGTTTGCAAACTTTGTCAGCATTCTCTGGATCGACAAAACCTTCTGGTTGCATCATATACAACTCTTCCTTAAGGAACCCGTTAAGGAACGCTGTTTTGACATCCATCTGCCAAATTTCATAATCGAAAAAGGCAGCTATTGCTAACATGATTCTGACGGACTTAAGCATCGCTACGGGTGAGAAGGTCTCATCGTAGTCAACTCCTTGAACTTGTGAAAAACCCTTTGCCACAAGTCGAGCTTTATAGACGGTGACATTACCGTCCGCGTCCGTCTTCCTCTTAAAGATCCATTTGTTCTGAATGGCCTTACGCCCTTCAGGTAATACTTCCAAAGTCCACACTTTGTTTTCATACATGGATCCCATCTCGGATTTCATGGCCTCTAACCACTTCTCGGAATCCGGGCCCATCATCGCTTCTCCATAGCTCGTAGGTTCATCGTTGTCTAACCACATGACCTCTAAGACAGGGTTGTCGTACCACTCAGGAGCAGTACGCGTCCTTGTCGACCTACGAGGTTCGATAGCAACTTGATCCAAAGCTTCATGATCATCATCATTAACTTCCTCTTCAGCTGATGTAGGCTCTACAGAAACATCTTTCTGCGCTGCGCTACTTTCAGGTTGAAGTAAAGGTTCAACAACCTCATCAAGTTCTATCTTCCTCCCACTCAATTCTTTCGAGAGAAACTCTTTCTCAAGAAATGTTCCGTTTTTAGCGACAAACACTTTGCCTTCGGATCTGAGGTAGAAGGTATACTCAACTGTCTCTTTTGGGTATCCTATGAAGACGCATTTTTCCGCTTTGGGTTCCAGCTTTTCAGGCTGAAGCTTTTTGACATAAGCATCACATCCCCAAACTTTAAGAAACGACAGCTTTGGCTTCTTGCCAAACCAAAGTTCATATGGCGTCGTCTCAACGGATTTCGATGGTGCCCTATTTAAAGTGAATGCAGCTGTCTCTAATGCATAACCCCAAAACGATAGTGGCAAATCGGCAAGAGACATCATAGATCGCACCATATCCAATAAGGTTCGATTACGACGTTCAGACACACCATTTCGCTGTGGTGTTCCAGGCGGTGTCAGTTGTGAAACAATTCCACATTGTCTTAAGTGACTGCCAAACTCATAACTCAGATATTCTCCTCCTCGATCAGATCATAGGAATTTAATCTTCTTGTTACGATGATTCTCAACTTCACTCTGAAATTGTTTGAACTTTTCAAATGTTTCAGACTTGTGTTTCATTAAGTAAATATACCCATATCTACTTAAGTCATCAATGAAGGTGAGAAAGTAACGATAACCACCGTGCGCCTCAATACTCATCGGACCGCACACATCAGTATGTATGATTTCCAATAAGTCACTTGCCCGTTCCATTGTTCCAGAGAACGGCGTTTTAGTCATCTTGCCCATGAGGCATGGCTCACATGTGTCAAGTGATTCAAAATCAAGTGACTCCAAAAGTCCATCAGCATGGAGCTTCCTCATGCGTTTTACGCCAATATGACCCAAACGGCAGTGCCACAAGAAAGTGGTATTATCATTATCAATTCTACATCTTTTGGCATCAATGTTATGAACATGTGTATTATTACTATCGAGATTCAATAAGAATAAACCCCTCACATCGGGTGCATGACCATAAAAGATATTTACTCATATAAATAGAACAACCATTATTCTGTGATTTAAATGAGTAACCGTCTCGCAATAAACAAGATCCAGATATAATGTTCATGCTTAACGCAGGCACTAAATAACAATTATTCAGGTTCATCACTAATCCCGATGGTAATCGAAGAGCGAGCATGCCGACAGCGATCACATCAACCTTGGAACCATTTCCCACGCGCATCGTCACTTCGTCCTTTGCCAGCCTCCGTTTATTCCGCAGTTCCTGTTTTGAGTTGCAAATATGAGCAACCGCACCGGTATCAAATACCGAGGCACTACAATGAGAGTTGGTAAGGTACACATCAATAACATGTATATCATATATACCTTGTTTGTTGTTGGCCGCCTTCTTGTCAGCCAAATACTTGGGGCAGTTCCGCTTCCAGTGTCCAGTTCCCTTGCAATGAAAGCACACAGTTTCTGGTTTGGGTCCAGCCTTGGGTTTCTTCACGAGAGGAGCAAGTGCTTTGCCACTCTTCTTGGAGTTACCCTTCTTACCCTTGCCATTTTTCTTGAAACTAGTGGTTTTATTGACCATCAACACTTGATGCTCCTTCTGAATTTCAGACTCAGCGGCTTTCAGCATCGCAAACAGCTCGGCGACTGACTTGTTCATCCCGTGCATGTTATAGTTCAACACGAAGCTCTTGTAGCTAGGTGGCAATGATTGAAGAACTCTATCAGTGATAGCCTTTGGTGGAAGGGGCATCCCCAATTCAGCCAGACGGGTGGAGTACCCAGACATTCTGAGTACGTGATCACTGGTAGACCCGTTCTCCTCCATCTTGCCAGCATAGAACTTATCGGAGATCTCATATCTCTCGATCCGGGCATTCTTCTGAAAGATAAACTTCAACTCCTGGAACATCTCATATGCTCCATGACGTTCAAAACGTCTTTGAAGTCCCGGTTCTAAGCCATACAATATTGCACATTGAACTATTGAGTAATCTTCAGAACGAGCCTGCCAGGCGTTCACAACGTCTAGAGACTCAACTGGAGCGGGTGGATCACCAAGCGGTGCATCAAGGACATAAGCCTTCTGGGAAGCCGTAAGGATAATCCTTAGATTACGGGCCCAGTCCACAAAGTTACTTCCATCACCTTTCAACTTAGCTTTCTCTAGGAACGCATTAAAATTCAGGGGTGCTACTGCGCGAGCCATGATCTACAACATAAATATAGCAAAGACAACTTAGACTATTGTTCTAGATAATGAGTTTAGTTAATCATATTACTTAAAAACTCCCACTCAAATTGACATCCCTCCGGTCATTCGAGTGTAACATGATCCAAATCCACAAACTCAAGTCCGATCATCACGTGAGTTGAGGTGGTTTCAATGGTGAACATCTTCATGTTGATCATATCTACTATATGACTCATGTTCGACCTTCCGGTCTCTTGTGTTCCGAGGCCATGTCTGTACATGCTAGGCTCGTCAAGTTTAACCCGAGTGTTCCGCACGTGCAACACTGGCTTGCACCCGTTGTATGTGAATGTAGAGTCTATCACACCCGATCATCACGGCGTGTCTCGAAACGACGAACTTTCGCAACGGTGCACACTCGGGGAGAACACAATTTTATCTTGAAATTTAAGTGAGGGATCACCTTATAATGCTACCGTCGTCCTAAGCAAAATAAGATGCATAAAAGGATTAACATCACATGCAATTCATAAGTGACATGATATGGCCATGAACTTGTGCTTTTGATCTCCATCTCCAAAGTACCGGCATGATCTCCATCGTCACCGGCATGACACCATGATCTCCATCATCTTGATCTCCATCAACGTGTCGCCATGAGGTTGTCGCGCCGACTGTTGCTTCCACGACTATTGCTAACTCATAGCGATAAAGTAAAGCAAAAACGGCGAAAATAATTAAAGACAACTCTATGGCTCCTGCCAGTTGCCGTACTCATCGACATGCAAGTCGTGATATTCTATACAACACATGATCATCTCATACATCACATATATCTCATCATGTAATTGGCCATATCACATCACAACATACCCTGCAAAAACAAGTTAGACGTCCTCTAATTGTTGTTGCATATTTTACGTGGCTGCTACGGGTTTGCAAGAACCGTTCTTACCTACGCAAAACCACAACGTGGTGTAGTGATTGCTTTTTGATCTTCTAAAAGAACCCTCTTCATTGAAATCGATTCAACTAAAGTGAGAGAGACAGACACCCGCTAGCCATCTTTATGCAACGAAGTTACATGTCAGTTGAAGGAAACTGTCTCGCGTAAGCGTACGCGTAATGTCGGTCCGGGCCGCTTCATCTCACAATACCGCCGAATCAAGTATCAACTAGTAACGGCAAGCAATATGTATACACCCACGCCCACAACTCGTTTGTGTTCTACTCGAGATCTCATCTACGCATAGACCTGGCTCAGATGCCACTGTTGGGGAACGTTGCATGGGAAACAAAAAATTTCCTACGCACACACAAGATCTATCCATGGTGATGAGCATCTACGAGAGGGAGAGTGAATCTACATACCCTTGTAGATCGCTAAGCGGAAGCGTTAAGAAACGCGGTTGATGTAGTCGAACGTCTCCGCGATCCAAATAGCAAGTCGTCCCTCGATCCGATCACGAACTAGTGCCGAACGGACGGCACCTCCGCGTTCAACACACGTACGGCTTGATGACGCCTTCACCTCCTCGATCCAGCGAGCGATGGTGAAGTAGTAGATGAGTTCCGGCAGCACGACAGCGTGGTGATGGTGGTGAGGAACAATCTCTGCAGGGCTTCGCCAAGCACTACGGAGATTATGACGGGAGAACTAGAGGGTTAGGGTTGCCGACACACGGCTTGGGAAATCTTAATGTATCCCGTGTGCTAGCCCTGCCCCTCTATTTATATGTTGAGCCTTGGGGTCTAAACTTGGAGTAAAAGCCTCCTCCAGGTCGGTTTTGCCCGCACAAGGTCGGTTTGGCCCGCAGGGAAAGAGTCCAACTCGGATCCCTGCAGTACCGCACACAAGCGGTAGTACCGCTTGAGCGGTAGTACCGCTGCTACGGTAGCGGTAGTATCGCTTGGGCGGTAGTACCGCTGCTATAGTAGCGGTAGTACTGCCTTACCAGCTTAAGGCAGTAGCAAAACTTCCTTTTGCACTTCCAAAACCTCGTGGGCTTTACCCCTTTGGCCCATATAAAGTGTTGCTGCACCCGAACACTTCGGTAAACACCCGGAACCCCTTCCGGTGAATTCCGGAACCCTTCCGGAGATCAAACCACTATTATCACATATATCAATCTTTACCTCCGGACTCTTCCGGAGATCCTCGTCATGTCCGGGATCTTATCCGGGACTTCGAACAACCTTCGGTCACCAACAAAATAACTCAACTATACTAATCGTCACCAAACGTTAAGTGTGTAGACCCTGCGGATTCGAGAACTATGTAGACATGACCGAGACACCTCTACGGCCAATAACCAATAGCGCGACCTGGATGCCCATATTGGCTCCTACATATTCTACGAAGATCTTTATCGGTCGAACCTCTATGTCAAGGATTCAGTTAATCCCGTATGCTATTCCCTTTGTTCTTTGGTATGTTACTTGCCCGAGATTCGATCGTCGGTATCTCTATACCTAGTTCAATCTCGTTACCGGCAAGTCTCTTTACTCGTTCCGTAATACAAGATCTCGTGGCTAACACTTTAGTCACATTGCTTGCAAGGCTCATTGTGATGTTGTATTACCGAGTGGGCCCTGAGATACCTCTCCGTCATACGGAGTAACAAATCCCAGTCTTGATCCATGCCAACCCAACAGACACCCTCGGAGATACCTGTAGAGCACCTTTATAGTCACCCAGTTACGTTGTGACGTTTGATACACACAAGGCACTCCTACGGTGTCAGTGAGTTGCATGATCTCATGGTCATAGGAACAGATACTTGACATGCAGAAAACAATAGCAATAAACTGACACGATCATATGCTACGTTTATAGTTTGGGTCTTGTCCATCACGTCATTCTCCTAATGATGTGATCCCATTATCAAATGACATCTTATGTCCATGGCTAGGAAACCTTCACCATCTTTTGATCAACGAGCTAGTCAACTAGAGGCTTACTAGGGACACAGTGTTGTCTATGTACCCACACATGTATTTGAGTTTCCAATCAATACAATTATAGCATGGATAATAAAAGATTATCATGAACAAGGAAATATAATAATAACCAATTTATTATTGCCTCTAGGGCATATTTCCAACAAGATCTTGCGTGTGCGTAGGAAATTTTTTGTTTCCCACGCAACGTTCCCCAACAGTGGCATCATAGGCTAGGTCTATGTGTAGATGAGATCATGAGTAGAACACAAAGGAGTTTGTGGGCGTTGATATTCAGATTGCTTCCTCCCTTGGCCTTTTCTTGATTCGGCGGTATTGTGGGATGAAGCGGCCCGGACCAACCTTACTCGTACGCTTACGAGAGACCGGTTCCATCAACTGACATGTAACTTCGTTGCATAAAGATGGTTGGCGGGTGTCTGTCTCTCCTACTTTAGTCGGATGGAATTTGACAAAGGCGGTCCTTGAGAAGGTTGAATAGCAATTTTTGTATCACCGTTGTGGTTTTTGCGTAGGTAAGAATAGTTCTTACTAGATACCCGTAGCAGCCACGTAAAACATGCAACAACAATTAGAGGACGTCTAACTTGTTTTTGTAGGGTATGTTGTGATGTGATATGGCCAATTCCATGATGAGATATATGTGATGTATGAGATGATCATGTATTGTATAGAATATCACGACTTGCATGTCGATGAGTACGGCAACCGGCAGGAGCCATAGGGTTGTCTTTAATTATTTTCGCCGTTTTGCTTTACTTTATCGCTATGAGTTAGCAATAGTCGTGGAAGCAATAGTTGGCGCGACAACCAAATGGCGACACGTTGATGGAGATCAAGATGATGGAGATCATGGTGTCATGCCGGTGACGATGGAGATTATGCCGGTGCTTTGGAGATGGAGATCAAAAGCACAAGTTCATGGCCATATCATGTCACTTATGATTTGCATGTGATATTAATCCTTTTATGCATCTTATTTTGCTTAGGACGACGGTAGCATTATAAGGTGATCCCTCACTAAAATTTCAAGACAAAATTGTGTTCTCCCCGAGTGTGCACCGTTGCGAAAGTTCGTCGTTTCGAGACACCACGTGATGATCGGGTGTGATAGACTCTACGTTCGCATACAACGGGTGCAAGCCAGTGTTGCACAAGCGGAACACTCAGGTTAAACTTGATGAGCCTAGCATGTACAGACATGGCCTCGGAACACAAGAGACCGAAAGGTCGAACATGATTCATATAGTAGATATGATCAACATGAAGATGTTCACCATTGAAACCACCTCAACTCACGTGATGATTGGACTTGAGTTGGTGAATTTGGATCATGTGACACTCGAATGACCAGAGGGATGTCAATTTGAGTGGGAGTTTTTTTTAAGTAATATGATTAACTAAACTCATTATCTTGAACAATAGTCTAAGTTGTCTTTCCAAAATTTATGTTGTAGATCAATGGCTCGCGCAGTAGCACCCCTGAATTTTAATGCGTTCCTAGAGAAAGCTAAGTTGAAAGATGATGGAAGTAATTTTGTGGACTGGGCCCGTAATCTAAGGATTATCCTTACGGCTTCCCAAAAGGCTTATGTCCTTGATGCACCGCTTGGTGATCCACCTGCTCCAGTAGAGTCTCCAGACGTTGCGAACGCCTGGCAGGCTCGTTCTGATGATTACTCAATGGTTCAATGTGCAATGTTGTATGGCTTAGAACCGGGACTTCAAAGACGTTTTGAACGTCATGGAGCATATGATATGTTCCAAGAGTTGAAGTTTATCTTTCAGAAGAATGCCCAGATCGAGAGGTATGAGACCTCCGATAAGTTCTATGCCTGCAAGATGGAGGAGAACGGGTCTGTCAGTGAACACATACTCAAAATGTCTAGGTATTCCACCCGTCTGGCTGAATTGGGGATGCCCCTTCCAGCAGAGGCGATCACTGACAGAGTTCTTCAATCATTGCCACCTAGCTACAAGAGCTTCGTGTTGAACTATAACATGCACGGGATGAACAAGTCAGTCGCCGAGCTGTTTGCGATGTTGAAAGTCGCTGAGTCTGAGATTCAGAAGGAGCATCAAGTGTTGATGGTCAATAAAACCACTAGTTTCAAGAAGAATGGCAAGGGTAAGAAGGGTAACTCCAAGAAGAGTGGCAAAGCAGTTGCCCCTCCCGTGAAGAAACCCAAAGTTGGACCCAAGCCAGAAACTGAGTGCTTTCATTGCAAGGGAACTGGTCACTGGAAGCGGAACTGTCCCAAGTATTTGGCTAATAACAAGGCGGCCAACAACAAACAAGGTATATATGATATACATGTTATTGATGTGTACCTTACCAACTCTCGTTGTAGTGCATGGGTGATGTCTACTACGCAACCTTCTTCTTGTAGACTCGTGTTGGGCCTCCAAGCGCAGAGTTTTGTAGGAGAGTAGCAAATTTCCCTCAAGTGGATGACCTAAGGTTTATCAATCCGTGGGAGGCGTAGGATGAAGATGGTCTCTCTCAAACAACCCTGCAACCAAATAACAAAGAGTCTCTTGTGTCCCCAACACACCCAATACAATGGTAAATTATATAGGTGCACTAGTTCGGCGAAGAGATGGTGATACAAGTGTAATATGGATGGTAGATATAGGTTTTTGTAATCTGAAAATATAAAAACAGCAAGGTAACTAATGATAAAAGTGAGCACAAACGGTATTGCAATGCTTGAAAACAAGGCCTAGGGTTCATACTTTCACTAGTGCAAGTTCTCTCAACAATACTAACATAGTTGAATCATATGTAAATCCCTCACGTGCGACAAAGAGTTCACTCCAAAGTCACAAATAGCGGAGAACAAACGAAGAAATTATTGTAGGGTATGAAACCACCTCAAAGTTATCTTTTCCGATCAATCTTATGAGCTATCCCTATAAGTGTCACGAACAGCCCTAGAGTTCGTACTAAAATAACACCTTAAGATACACATCAACCAAAATCCTAATGTCACCTAGATACTCCAATGTCACCACAAGTACCCATGGGCTTGATTATACGATATGCATCACACAATTTTAGATTCATCATGTTCAATCCAACACAAAGAACTTCAAAGAGTGCCCCAAAGTTTCTACCGGAGAGTCAAGACGAAAACGTGTGCCAACCCCTATGCATAGATTCCCAAGGTCACGGAACCCGCAAGTTGATCACCAAAACATACATCAAGTGGATCGATAGAACATCCCATTGTCCCCACGGATATCCCATCGCAAGACATACATCAAGTGTTCTCAAATCCTTAAAGACTCAATCCGATAAGAAAACTTCAAAGGGAAAACTCAATTCATCACAAGAAGATAGAGAGGGGAAAACTCCATGTGATTCATCTATATTAATAAAGCTCGCGGTACATCAAGATCGTGTCATCTCAAGAACATGAGAGAGAGAGATCAAACACATACCTACTGGTACATACCCTCAGCCCCGAGGGTGAACTACTCCATCCTCGTCATGGAGACCGCCGGGATGATGAAGATGGCCTCCGGTGATGGTTTCCCCCTCTGGCAGGGTGCCGGAACGGGCTCCAGATTGGTTTTTCGTGGCTCTGGAGGCTTGCGGCGGCGGAACTCCCGATCTAGGTTTGTTTCTGGGGGTTTCTATATTTATAGGAATTTTTGGCGTCGGAAACAAGTCAAGGTGGGCCACGAGGCGACGACAAGCCAGGGGGGCGCGCCCTAGGGGGGGGCGCGCCCCCCAGGCTTGTGGTGGCCTCGTGGCTCTTCTGGCCCAACTCCATTGCTCCCTGGGCTTCTTCTGGTCCATAAAAAATCACCGTAGATTTTTATACCGTTTGGACTCCGTTTGATATTCCTTTTCTATAAAACTCAAAAACACGGAAAAAACAGAAACTGGCACTGGGCTCTAGGTTAATAGGTTAGTCCCAAAAATAATATAAAGTTGTAGTAAAATGATTGTAAAACATCCAAGAATGATAATATAACAGCATGGAACAAGCAAAAATTATAGATATGTTGGAGACGTATCAATGGGTATTTGATACCGGTACGGTTGCTCACATTTGCAACTCAAAACAGGAACTGTGGAATAGACGGAGGCTGGCAAAGGACGAAGTGACGATGCGCGTGGGAAATGGTTCCAAGGTTGATGTGATCGCCGTCGGCACGCTCGCTCTTCGATTACCATCGGGATTAGTGATGAACCTGAATAATTGATATTTAGTGCCTGCGTTAAGCATGAACATTATATTTGGATCTTGTTTATTGCGACACGGTTACTCATTTAAATCAGAGAATAATGGTTGTTCTATTTATATGAGTAATATCTTTTATGGTCATGCACCCAATGTGAGGGGTTTATTCTTATTGAATCTCGATAGTGATGATACACATGTTCATAACATTGATGCCAAAAGATGTAGATTTGATAATGATAATACCACTTTCTTGTGGCACTGCCATTTAGGTCATATTGGTGTAAAACGCATGAAGAAGCTCCATGCGGATGGACTTTTGGAGTCACTTGATTTTGAATCACTTGACACATGTGAACCATGCCTCATGGGCAAGATGACTAAGACCCCGTTCTCTGGAACAATGGAACGGGCAAGTGACTTGTTGGAAATCATACATACTGATGTGTGCAGTCCGATGAGCATTGAGGCGCACGGTGGATATCATTATTTTCTCACCTTCACTAATGACTTAAGTAGATATGGGTATATTTACTTAATGAAACACAAGTCTGAAACGTTTGAAAAGTTCAAGCAATTTCAGAGTGAAGTTGAGAATCATCGTAACAAGAAGATTAAATTCCTACGATCTGATCGAGGAGGAGAATATCTGAGTTAAGACAGTGTGGAATTGTTTCACAATTGACACCGCCTGGAACACCACAACGTAATGGTGTGTCTGAACGTCGTAATCAAACCTTATTGGATATGGTGCGATCTATGATGTCTCTTGCCGATTTGCCATTATCGTTTTGGGGTTATGCATTAGAGACAGCTGCATTCACTTTAAATAGGGCACCATCAAAATCCGTTGAGACGACGCCATATGAACTATGGTTTGGCAAGAAGCCAAAGTTGTCGTTTCTTAAAGTTTGGGGATGTGATGCTTATGTCAAAAAGCTTCAGCCTGAAAAGCTGGAACCCAAAGCGGAGTAATGCGTCTTCATAGGATACCCAAAAGAGACAGTTGTGTATACCTTCTATCTCAGATCCGATGGCAAAGTGTTTGTCGCTAAAAACGGAACATTTCTTGAGAAAGAGTTTCTCTCGAAAGAATTGAGTGGGAGGAAAATAGAGCTTGATGAGGTTATTGAACCTTTACTTCAACCAGAGAGTAGTGCGGCGCAGAAAGATGTTTCTGTAGAGCCTACATCAGTTGAAGAGGAAGTTAATGATGATGATCATGAAGCTTCGGATCAAGTTGCTATCGAACCTCGTAGGTCAACAAGGACGCGTACTGCTCCTGCGTGGTACGGCAACCCTGTCTTAGAGGTCGTGTTGTTGGACAACGATGAACCTACGAGCTATGGAGAAGCGATGATGGGCCCGGATTCCGAGAAATGGTTAGAGGCCATGAAATCCGAGATGGGATCCATGTGTGAAAACAAAGTATGGGCTTTCGAAGTATTACCTGAAGGGCGTAAGGCCATTCAGAACAAATGGATTTTTAAGAGGAAGACGGACGCGGACGGTAATGTCACCGTCTATAAAGCTCGACTTGTGGCAAAGGGTTTTTCACAAGTTCAAGGAGTTGACTACGATGAGACCTTCTCACCCGTAGCGATGCTTAAGTCCGTCAGAATCATGTTAGCAATAGCTGCCTTTTTCGATTATGAAATTTGGCAGATGGATGTCAAAACAGCGTTCCTTCACGGTTTCCTTAAGGAAGAGTTATATATGATGCAACCAGAAGGTTTTGTCGATCCAGAGAATGCTGACAAAGTTTGCAAACTCTAGCGATCCATTTATGGACTGGTGCAAGCATCTCGGAGTTGGAATAAGCGCTTTGATGAGGTGATCAAAGCGTTTGAGTTTATACAAGTTTACGAAGAAGCTTGTATTTACAAGAAAGTGAGTGGGATCTCTATAGCGTTTCTAATATTATATGTGGATGACATATTGCTGATTGGAAACAATATAGAAATGTTGGAAAGCGTGAAGGAATATTTGAACAAGAGTTTTTCAATGAAGGACCTAGGAGAAGCTGCTTTCATATTAGGCATCAAGATCTATAGAGATAGATCGAGACGCTTAATAGGACTTTCACAGAGCACATACCTTGACAAAGTTTTTAAGAAATTCAAAATGGATCAGTCCAAGAAGGGGTTCTTGCCTGTATTGCAAGGTGTGAAGTTGAGTAAGACTCAATGCCCAGTGACTGCAGAAGATAGAGAATAGATGAGTGTCGTCCCCTATGCTTCAGCCATAGGCTCTATCATGTATGCAATGCTGTGCACAAGACCCGAGGTCAGCCTTGCCATAAGTATGGTCGGAAGGTTTCAAAGTGATCCAGGAGTGGAACACTGGACGGCGGTCAAGAATATCCTGAAGTACCTGAAAAGGACTAAGGACATGTTTCTCATTTATGGAGGTGATCAAGAGCTCGTCGTAAAGGGTTACGTCGATGCAAGCTTTGACACTGATCCGGATGACTCTAAGTCTCAAACCGGATACGTATTTATTCTCAATGGGGGTGCGGTAAGCTGGTGTAGTTCCAAGCAGAGCGTGGTAGCTGATTCTACATGCGAAGCGGAGTACATCGCTGCCTCGGAGGCGGCGAAGGAAGGTGTCTGGATGAAGGAGTTCATGACAGATCTTGGAGTAGTGCCTAGTGCACTAAACCCAATGACTCTGTTCTGTGACAACTGATACGTCCATTTTGGATCATGCTTTTATATCGATATTTATTGCATTATGGGTACAATACTTATGCCTTTTCTCTCTTATTTTACAAGGTTTACATGAAGAGGGAGAATGCCGGCAGCTGGAATTCTAGACTGGAAAAGGAGCAAATATGAGAGACCTATTCTGCACAACTCCAAAGGACCTGAAAAGTTATGGAGAATTATTTTGGAATATATAAAAAATATTGGGCGAAAGAAATACCAGAGGGGACCCACCAGGAGGTCACAAGCCAGGAGGCGCGCCCTACCCCCCTGGGCGCGCCCCTGTGGCTTGTGGGCCCCCTGGCAGGCCTCCGGTGCCCATCTTCTGCTATATGAAGGGTTTTGACCTGGAAAAAATCATAAGAGAGCTTTCGGGACGAAGCGCCGCCGTCTCGAGGCGGAACTTGGGCAGAACCAATCTAGGGCTCCGGCGGAGCTGTTTTGCCGGGGAAACATCCCTCCCGGAGGGGGAAATCGAAGCCATCCTCATCACCAACGATCCTCTCATCGAGAGGGGGTCAATCTCCGTCGACATCTTCACCAGCACCATCTCCTCTCCAAACCCTAGTTCGTCTCTTGTATCCGATCTTTGTCTCAAAACCTCAGATTGGTACATGTGGGTTGCTAGTAGTGTTGATTACTCCTTGTAGTTGATGCTAGTTGGTTTACTTGGTGGAAGATCATATGTTCAGATCCTTAATGATAATTAATACTCCTCTGATTATGAATATTAATATGCTTTGTGAGTAGTTACGTGTGTTCCTGAGGACATGGGATAAGTCTTGTTATAAGTAATCATGTGAATTTGGTATTCGTTCGATATTTTGATGAGATGTATGTTGTCTCTCCTCTAGTGGTGTTATGTGACCGTCGACTACATGACACTTCACCATTATTTGGACCTAGGGGAAGGCATTGGGAAGTAATAAGTAGATGATGGGTTGCTAGAGTGATAGAAGCTTAAACCCTAGTTTATGCGTTGCTTCGTAAGGGGCTGATTTGGATCCATATGTTTGATGCTATGGTTAGATTTATCTTAATTCTTCTTTCGTAGTTGCGGATGCTTGCGAGAGAGGTTAATCATAAGTGGGAGGTTTGTCCAAGTAAGGGCAGCACCCAAGCACCGGTCCACCCACATATCAAATTATCAAAGTAACGAACGCGAATCATATGAGCATGATGAAAACTAGCTTGACAGAAATTCCCATGTGTCCTCGGGAGCGCTTTGCTTTATATAAGAGTGTGTCCAGGCTTGTCCTTTGCTACAAAAAGGATTGGGCCACCTTGTTGCACCTTTTCTACATTTGTTACTTTGTACCCGTTACGAATTATCTTATCACAAAACTATCTGTTACCGATAATTTCAGTGCTTGCAGAGAATACCTTACTGAAAACCGCTTGTCATTTCCTTCTGCTCCTCGTTGGGTTCGACACTCTTACTTATCGAAAGGACTACGATAGATCCCCTATACTTGTGGGTCATCAAGACTCTTTTCCGGCGCCTTTGGTGAGTGGAACTTGGTAAGGAAAATTTTATATAGTGTGCTGAAATTTACTGTCACTTGTTACTATGGAAAATAATCCTTTGAGGGGCTTGTTCGGGGTATCTTCACCCTGACCGGAAGCACAAAGATATGCTCCTCAACCTACTGCACCTACTGAAAATATTTATTATGAAATTCCTTCAGGTATGATAGAGAAACTGCTAGCTAATCCTTATGCAGGAGATGGAACACTACATCCTGATTTGCATCTAATCTATGTGGATGAAGTTTGTGGATTATTTAAGCATGCAGGTTTGCCCGAGGATGATGTCAAGAAGAAGGTCTTTCCTTTATCTTTGAAGGAGAAGGCATTGACATGGTATAGGTTATGTGATGATATTGGATCATGGAACTACAACCGATTGAAATTCGAATTTCATCAGAAGTTTTATCCTATGCATCTGGTTCATCGTGATTGGAATTATATTTATAATTTTTGGCCTCGTGAAGGAGAAAGTATCGCTCAAGATTGGGGGAGGCTTAAGTCAATGTTATATTCATGCCCCAATCATGAGCTCCCCAGAGAAATTATTATTCAGAATTTTTATGCTCGGCTTTCTCGTAATGATCAATCCATGCTCGATACTTCTTGTACTGGTTCCTTTATGAATAAAGATATTGAATTCAAATGGGACTTATTGGAAAGAATTAGACGCAACTCTGAAGATTGGGAACTCGACGAAGGTAAGGAGTCTGGTATAAACCTTAAGTTTGATTGTGTTAAATCCTTTATAGACACCGATGCTTTTCATGAATTTAGCACTAAATATGGACTTGACTCTGAGATAGTAGCTTCTTTCTGTGAATCTTCTGCTGCTCATGTTGATCTCCCTAAGGAGAAGTGGTTTAAATATCATCCTCCCATTGAAGTGAAAGTAGTTGAACCTATTAAAGTTGAAGAAGAAACTATTATTTATAATGTTGATCCTATTATTCCTACTGCTTATATTGAGAAACCACCCTTCCCTGTTAGAATAAAGGAACATGCTAAAGCTTCAACTGTGGTTCGTAAGAGTTATACTAGAACACCTACACCCCCTGAACAAATCAAAGTTGAACCTAGTATTGCTATGGTTAAAGATCTCTTGGTTGATAATATTGATGGGCATGTTATTCATTTCTGTGATGAAGCTGCTAGAATTGCTAGACCTGATACTAAAGATAAACATAGACCTATTGTTGGCATGCCTGTTGTTTCTGTTAAAATAGGAGATCATTGTTATCATGGCTTGTGTGATGTGGGTGCTAGTGTGAGTGCAATTCCCTTCACCTTATATCAAGAAATTATGAATGAGATTGCACCAGCTGAATTAGAGGAAATTGATGTTACCATTAAGCTTGCTAATAGAGATACTATAGCACCAGTTGGGATTGTTAGAGATGTTGAAGTCTTGTGTGGGAAAATAAAGTATCCTACTGATTTTCTTGTTCTTGGTTCCCCACAAGATGATTTTTGTCCCATTATATTTGGTAGACCTTTCTTGAATACTGTTAATGCTAAGATAGATTGTGAGAAAGAAACTGTTACTGTAAGTTTTGGGGATGTGTCTCATGAGTTCAATTTCTCTAAATTTCGTAGACAACCCCATGAAAAAGAATTGCCTAGTAAGGATGAAATTATTGGTCTTGCTTCTATGGCTGTGCCTCCTACTGATCCCTTAGAACAATATTTGCTAGACCATGAAAACGATATGCATATGAATGAAAGGAAGGAAATAGATAAGATTTTCTTTGATCAGCAGCCTATTTTGAAACACAACCTGCCTGTTGAAATACTTGGGGATCCTCCTCCACCCAAGGGTGATCCCGTGTTTGAGCTTAAACAATTACCTGACACTCTGAAATATGCTTATCTTGATGAAAAGGAGATATATCCTGTTATTATTAGTGCTAACCTTTCAGAGCATGAAGAAAAGAGATTATTGAAAACTCTGAGGAAGCACCGTGCTGCTATTGGATATACTCTTGATGATCTTAAGGGCATTAGTCCCACTCTATGTCAGCATAAAATTAATATGGAGCCGGATGCTAAACCAGTTGTTGATCACCAACGACGGTTAAATCCTAAAAATAAAGAAGTGGTAAGAAATGAAATACTAAAGTTTCTGCAGGCAGGTATAATTTATCCTATTGCTGATAGTAGATGGGTTAGTCTCGTTCATTGTGCTCCTAAGAAAGGAGGTATTACCGTTGTTCCTAATGATAAAAATGAATTGATCCCGCAAAGAATTGTTACAGGATATAGAATGGTAATTGATTTTAGGAAATTAAATAAATCCACTCGGAAAGATCATTACCCTCTACCTTTTATTGATCAAATGCTAGAAAGACTATCCAAACACACACATTTTTGCTTTCTAGATGGTTATTCCGGTTTCTCTCAAATACCTGTGTCAAAAGAGGATCAAGAAAAGACAACTTTTACTTGTCCTTTCGGTACCTTTGCTTATAGACGTATGCCTTTTGGTTTATGCAATGCACCTGCTACCTTTCAAAGATGTATGACTGCTATATTCTCTGACTTTTGTGAAAAGATTGTTGAGGTTTTCATGGATGATTTTTTCGTTTACGGAACTTCTTTTGATGATTGCTTGAGCAACCTTGATCGAGTTTTGCAAAGATGCGAAGAAACTAATCTTGTCTTGAATTGGGAAAAGTGCCACTTTATGGTTAATGAAGGTATTGTCTTGGGGCACAAAATCTCCGAAAGAGGTATTGAAGTTGATAAAGCTAAAGTTGATGCTATTGAAAAAATGCCGTGTCCTACGAATATCAGAGGTATAAGAAGTTTCCTTGGTCATGCTGGTTTCTATAGGAGATTTATTAAAGACTTCTCGAAGATTTCTAGGCCTCTCACTAATCTTCTGCAAAAAGATGTTCCATTCGTTTTTGATGATGATTGTGTAGAAGCATTTGAAATTCTTAAGAAAGCCTTGATTTCTGCACCTGTAGTTCAACCACCTGATTAGAACCTACCCTTTGAAATTATGTGTGATGCTAGTGATTATGCCGTTGGTGCTGTTCTAGGACAAAGAGTTCATAAGAAATTAAATGTTATCCATTATGCTAGTAAAACTTTAGACAGTGCTCAAAGAAACTATGCTACCACTGAAAAAGGAATTTTTAGCAGTTGTGTTTGCTTGTGATAAGTTCAGACCTTATATTGTTGATTCCAAAGTAACTATTCACACTGATCATGATGCTATTAAATATCTTATGGAAAAGAAAGATGCTAAACCTAGACTTATTAGATGGGTCCTTCTGCTACAAGAATTTGATTTGCATATTATTGATAGAAAGGGTGCTGAGAACCCCGTAGCAGACAACTTGTCTAGGTTAGAAAATGTTCTTGATGACCCACTACCTATTGATGATAGCTTTCCTGATGAACAATTAGCTATCATAAATGATTCGCGTAATGCTCCATGGTATGCTGATTATGCTAATTACATTGTTGCTAAATTTATACCACCTAGTTTCACATACCAACAAAAGAAAAAGTTCTTCTATGATTTAAGACATTACTTTTGGGATGATCCACACCTTTATAAAGAAGGAGTAGATGGTGTTATTAGACATTGTGTACCTGAGCATGAACAGGAACAGATCCTTCACAAGTGTCATTCCGAGGCCTACGGAGGACACCACGCTGGAGATAGAACTGCACACAAGGTATTACAATCTGGTTTTTATTGGCCTACTCTCTTCAAGGATGCTCGTAAGTTTGTCTTGTCTTGTGATGAATGTCAAAGAATTGGTAATATTAGTAGACGTCAGGAAATGACTATGAATTACTCACTTGTTATTGAACCATTTGATGTTTGGGATTTTGATTATATGGGACCTTTTCCAAAGTCCAACGGGTATACTCATATTCTAGTTGCTGTTGATTATGTTACTAAGTGGGTAGAAGCTATTCCAACTAGTAGTGTTAATCATAACACCTCTATTAAAATGCTTAAAGAAGTTATTTTCCCTAGATTTGGAGTCCCTAGATATTTAATGACTGATGGTGGTTCACACTTTATTCATGGTGCTTTCCGTAAATTGCTTGCTAAGTATGATGTTAATCATAGAATTGCATCTCCTTATCATCCTCAGTCTAGTGGTCAAGTAGAATTAAGCAATAGAGAAATTAAATTGATCTTGCAAAAGACTGTTAATAGATCTAGAAAGAATTGGTCTAAGAAACTTGATGATGCATTATGGGCTTATAGAACTGCTTACAAAAACCCTATGGGTATGTCTCCATATAAAATGGTTTATGGTAAAGCATGTCACTTACCTCTAGAACTATAACATAAAGCTTATTCGGCAATTAAAGAGCTCAACTATGATTTCAAACTTGCTGGTGAGAAGAGGTTATTTGACATTAGCTCATTTGATGAATGGAGAACCCAGGCCTATGAGAATGCCAAGTTGTTTAAAGAAAAATTTAAGAGATGGCATGATAAAAGGATACAGAAGCGTGAATTCAATGTAGGTGACCATGTCTTGCTATACAATTCTCGTTTAAGATTTTTTGTAGGAAAACTTCTCTCTAAATGGGAAGGGCCTTACATTATCGAGGAAGTATATCGTTCCGGTGCCATCAAGATCAACAACGCTGAAGGCACAAATCCTAAGGTGGTAAACGGGCAAAGAATCAAACATTATATCTCAGGTACTCCCATAAATGTTGAAACCAATATTATCAATACCATGACTCCGGAGGAGTACATTAGGGAGACCTACCAGAACGTTTCAGACTCCGAAAAGGAATAGGTATGTGTTACGGTAAGCAAACCGACTCCAAAACTTCTCCAATAGCAATTTTTATCCGTTTTGGAATATTTAATAAATTAGGAAAATTTAAAGTAGTCCGAAGAGTGCACGAGGAGGCAACAAGCCAGGGGGGCGCGCCCTACCCCCCTGTGGCTTGTGGCCATCCCGTGTACCCTCCGGACTCCGTTTTCTTGTGGTGTACTCCTTCAGGTCGATAAAAATTCATTATATAATCTCCCGAAGGTTTGGACCTTCGTATCACGACAATATCTCCTGTTTTTGTTTCGAGTTGTTTTCCGGACAGATTTAGATCGACATGACGTCCCCAAGTGCTTCGAAGGACAAGTTCTTCGAGAAGGTCATCAAGCCTTACCTTGCAGAGGTGCTGCGACACCCTCAAACCATTGAGATGCGTGAGGGGCTGCTGCACATCCGTGATGTTGAGGGGCCAAAGAAGACCGGAAGCGTGGAGACAAGGCTCGAAGCAATGGAGCAGCAAGTCTTCAAGTGCCAAGGGATGGTGGAACGTGGACTCAATGCCAATCACATGATGATCGCGGAGTTTACCCATAAGCACAAGCTGGACGCCAAGGACACCGGGGAGCACATCTTCAAGCTTTACGAGAAAATCGAGCATCTCCAAGCCCAGATCTATGACCTGCAAAACCAAAACTGTGAGTATGAATACAGATTTAAGAGAATGAGTTTGGCTGCAGATTTGAGGATCCTGGAGACTCGTTCATCTTTTTACGATGGTGAGCCTATGCCTTGGAAGACGGGGGACAAGCTTCCAACCTCATCAACAACTCCAACATCACCACCTCCGAAGAAAGACAACTAAACACATGGGTATGGGCACTCCCCTTGGCTTGTGCCAAGCTTGGGGGAGGTGCCCCGGTATTGTATCACCATCACATCTTTTACTTTTATCGTTTTTCTTAGTTCGATCCTTTTGGTTATATCTTGATCTAGTAGAATAAAGTCTTTAGTGTGATCTAGTTTTGAATTTTGCCTTATGTTCCCCCTATGTCAGCAAGTCCAAGAGTTATATAATAAAAAGTAGTTTTGAGTTGAGGGCTTTGCTTGCTTGCTATGATCTTGAGAAAAAGAAATATAAAGAAGTATAAAATAAAAGCAAAGAGTATATATGATGATCTTATGGGGTGTGATGACTTCACATATAAGAAGTATGTCGATTGAAATTTGTTGTGAGTTGACAAACATAGCAATTGGTAATTGTTGCAATTAAAAGGAAGTAATAAAGAAAGTGAGGTTCGCATATAAATATATTATCTTGGACATCTTTTATGATTGTGAGCACTCATTAAAATATTATATGCTAAGAAGTTGACGTTGGACAAGGAAGACAACATAATGGGTTATGTTTGCTTATTTTCGAATAGAAGTTATATGGTTATAGATCCTTTAACATGTGACGCTTGCTTCCACCTCATATCAGCCAAAACTTCCGCACCAAGTAGAGATACTACTTGTGCATCCAAACACCCTTAACCCAGTTTTGCCATGAGAGTCCACCATACCTACATATGGATTGAGTAAGATCCTTCAAGTAAGTTGTCATCGGTGCAAGCAATAAAAATTGCTCTCTAAATATGTATGATCTATTAGTGTGAGGAAAATAAACTTTATACGAACTTGTGATATGGAAGAAATAAAAGCGACAGACTGCATAATAAAGTTCTTTATCACAAGGGGCAATATAAAGTGACATTCTTTTGCATTAAGGGATTGCGCATCCAACTATAAAAGCGCATGACAACCTCTGCTTCCCTCTGCGAAGGGCCTATCTGTTACTTTTACTTTCTAGTACTTACCTTTATGCAAGAGTCATGGTGATCTTCACCATTTCCTTTATTTCGCCTTTCTCTCTTGGCAAGCGTCATGTGTTGGGGAATGATCTAGGCACATATATCCACTCGGATGTGGGTGATCATGAGTTATTTTTGTTGACATTACCCTTGAGGTAAATAGTGGGGAGGCGAAACTATAAGTCCCTGTCTTTCTCTGTGTCCGATTGAAGCTTTGACCTCATAGGTACCACGTGAGTGTTAGCAATTATGAAAGACTAAAAGATGATTGAGTATGTGGATTTGCTTTACAAGCTCTTATATTGACTCTTTCCGACGTTATGATATATTGGAATTGCTTCAATGACTAAGATCATAGTTTGTTGGTTCTCAATAGAGTTCTTGATTCATACTTTACCTTGTGAATGAATTGTTACTTTAGCATAAGAAATTATATGTCAATATATGTTGCTGTTCTAAAGATGATCATGATGCCTTCATGTCCGTATTTTATTTTATCGACACCTCTATCTCTAAACATGTGGACATATTTATCGATTTCGGCTTTCGCTTGAGGGCAAGCGAGGTCTAAGCTTGGGGGAGTTGATACGTCCATTTTGCATCATGCTTTTATATCGATATTTATTGCATTATGGGCTGTTATTACACATTATGGTACAATACTTATGCCTTTTCTCTCTTATATTACAAGGTTTACATGAAGAGGGAGAATGCCGGCAGCTGGAATTCTGGACTGGAAAAGGAGCAAATATGAGAGACCTATTCTGCACAACTCCAAAAGTCTTGAAAAGTTACGGAGAATTATTTTGGAATATATAAAAAATATTGGGCGAAAGAAATACCAGAGGGGACCCACCAGGAGGTCACAAGCCAGGGGGGCGCGCCCTACCCCCGTGGGCGCGCCCCTGTGGCTTGTGGGCCCCCTGGCAGGCCTCCGGTGCCCATCTTCTGCTATATGAAGGGTTTTGACCTGGAAAAAATCATAAGAGAGCTTTCGGGATGAAGCGCCGCCGTCTCGAGGCGGAACTTGGGCAAAACCAATCTAGGGCTCCGGCAAAGCTGTTCTGCCGGGGAAACTTCCCTCCCGGAGGGGGAAATCAAAGCCATCGTCATCACCAACGATCCTCTCATCGAGAGGAGGTCAATCTCCGTCAACATCTTCACTAGCACCATCTCCTCTCCAAACCCTAGTTCATCTCTTGTATCCGATCTTTGTCTCAAAACCTCAGATTGGTACCTGTGGGTTGCTAGTAGTGTTGATTACTCCTTGTAGTTGATGCTAGTTGGTTTACTTGGTGGAAGATCATATGTTCAGATCCTTAATGATAATTAATACTCCTCTGATTATGAATATGAATATGCTTTGTGAGTAGTTACGTTTGTTCCTGAGGACATGGGATAAGTCTTGTTATAAGTAATCATGTGAATTTGGTATTCATTCGATATTTTGATGAGATGTATGTTGTCTCTCCTCTAGTGGTGTTATGTGAACGTCGACTACATGACACTTCACCATTATTTGGGCCTAGGGGAAGGCATTGGGAAGTAATAAGTAGATGATGGGTTGCTAGAGTGACAGAAGCTTAAACCCTAGTTTATGCGTTGCTTCGTAAGGGGCTGATTTGGATCCATATGTTTCATGCTATGGTTAGATTTATCTTAATTCTTCTTTCGTAGTTGTGGATGCTTGCGAGAGAGGTTAATCATAAGTGGGAGGTTTGTCCAAGTAAGGGCAGAACCCAAGCACCGGTCCACCCACATATCAAATTATCAAAGTAACGAACGCGAATCATATGAGCATGATGAAAACTAGCTTGACAGAAATTCCCATGTGTCCTCGGGAGCGCTTTGCTTTATATAAGAGTTTGTCCAGGCTTGTCCTTTGCTACAAAAAGGATTGGGCTACCTTGCTGCACCTTTGCTACATTTGTTACTTGCTACCCTTTACGAATTATCTTATCGCAAAACTATCTGTTACCGATAATTTCAGTGCTTGCAGAGAATACCTTACTGAAAACCGCTTGTCATTTCCTTCTGCTCCTCGTTGGGTTCAACACTCTTACTTATCGAAAGGACTATGATAGATCCCCTATACTTGTGGGTCATCAACAACACTGGAGCCATTGCTCTAGCCAATGAACCAAGGTTTCACAAGAGGACCAGACACATAAAGCGATGTTGCAATTCCATCCGTGATTACATCAAGGAGGACGACATAAATATTTGCAAAGTACACACGGATCTGAATGTTGCAGACCCGTTGACTAAACCTCTTCCAAGGGCTAAACATGATCAACACCAGAACTGTATGGGTGTTAGATTCATTACAATGTAAATCACATAGTGATGTGAACTCGATTATTGACTCTAGTGCAAGTGGGAGACTGTTGGAAATATGCCCTAGAGGCAATAATAAAATGGTTATTATTATATTTCCTTGTTCATGATAATCGTTTATTATCCATGCTATAATTGTATTGATTGGAAACTCAATTGCATGTGTGGATACATAGACAACACTGTGTCCCTAGTATGCCTCTAGTAGACTAGCTTGTTGATCAAAGATGGTCAAGGTTTCCTGGCCATAGACATGAGATGTCATTTGATAACGGGATCACATCATTGGGAGAATTATGTGATGGACAAGACCCAAACTATGAACGTAGCATATGATCATGTCAGTTTATTGCTATTGTTTTCTGCATGTCAAGTATCTGTTCCTATGACCATGAGATCATGCAACTCACTGACACCGGAGGAATACCTTGTGTGTATCAAACGTCACAACGTAACTGGGTGACTATAAAGATGCTCTACAGGTATCTCCGAGGGTGTCTGTTGAGTGGGCATGGATCAAGACTGGGATTTGTTACTCCATGTGACGGAGAGGTATCTCAGGGCCCACTCGGTAATACAACATCACAACAAGCCTTGCAAGCAATGTGACTAAAGTGTTAGCCACGGGATCTTGTATTATGGAACGAGTAAAGAGACTTGCCGGTAACGAGATTGAACTAGGTATAGAGAATAACAAAGGGAACAGCGTACAGGATTAACTGAATCCTTGACATAGAGGTTCAACTGATGAAGATCTTCGTAGAATATGTAGGAACCAATATGGGCATCCAGGTCCCGCTATTGGTTATTGACCGTAGAGGTGTCTCGGTCATGTCTACATAGTTCTTGAACCCGCAGGGTCTGCACACTTAAGGTTCGGTGACGTTTCGGTATAGTTGAGTTATGTATGTTGGTGACCGAAGGTTGTTCGGAGTCCCAGATGAGATCCCGGACGTCACGAGGAGCTCCGGAATGGTCCGGATGTAAAGATTGATATATAGGAAGTCCCGTTTTGGTCACCGGAAAAGTTTCGGGGTACTTCGGTAGTGTACCGGGAGTGTCGGGAGGGTACCGGGGGACCATCGGGAGGGGCCTCTCGCCCCAAAGGGCCTCATGGGCTGTGGGAGGAGGTAAACCAGCCCCTAGTGGGCTGGCCGAACCCCCCCAACAAGGTCCATGCGGCTAGGGGTGGCAAAGCCCAAGTGAAGGAAAGGAAAACCAAGTGAGGGAGGAATCATACTCCTAGTAGGATTGGAGTTGGACTCCTCCACCTCCCCACTTCGGCCGCACCCTAGGGGGAACCCTAGGGGCGCCGGCCTCCCTCCCCTTCCTCCTATATATACTAGAGGGGAGAGAGGGCAGCAGCACAAGAAACCCTAGCCACGGTGCATCCCTCTCTCACCGATAGATCAAATCCTCTAGTTTTTAGCAGCGCTTAGGCGAAGCCCTGCTGGAATAGTTCCACCACCACCACCGCCGCGCCATCGCGCTGCCGGAGAACTCATCTACCTCTCCGCTCCCTCTTGCTGGATCAAGAAGGCGGAGATCGTCATCGAGCTGTACATGTGCTGAACGCGGAGGTGCCGTCCGTTCGGCGCTAGATCGGGACGGATCGTGATTGGATCGCGGGACGCTCGGCGATTTGGATCGCGAATACGTTCGACTACATCAACCGCGTTTCCTAACGCTTCCCGCTTAGCGATCTACAAGGGTATGTAGATCCACTCTCCCTCTCGTAGATGCTCATCACCTTGGATAGATCTTGCATGTGCGTAGGAAATTTTTTGTTTCCCATGCAACGTTCCCCAACATATCTAGCATGGAAAGTAATGTGAACTACTTTGTGGTTTTCGTTGACAGGAAAAGCATGCCACCCAAAATATTTTTCTCTCTCGATTTAAAACTTTGAGCTCTGGCACCTCTACAAATCCCTACTTCCCTCTGCGAAGGGCATATCTATTTACTTTATGCAATTTTTATTTTTGCTTTGAGTCTCCATCCTCTCTTATAAGCACCAACTAGGGGGCACTATGATCGTACTTGAGCATTGGGCATAGCTAATATTTGAGTGTGTTTCATGAATGGATCAATGATTGAGCATGATGGGCTAGGGATAACTTTCTTTAGTTTTGATATTTTGAAAGACATGGTTGCTTGTTGACATGCTTGAGTATTGAAGTCATTTTGTTAAAACTAGACTATTGCTTTGAATCATTTACAAGTCCAAATGTCCATGCTATACAAAGAAGAAAAGAATATGATGAACATGTTAGGCAGCATTCCACATCAAAAATTATGTTTTTATCATTTACCTACTCGAGGACGAGTAGGAATTAAGCTTGGGGATGTTGATACGTCTCCAACGTATCTATAATTTTTGCTTGTTCCATGCTGTTATATTATCATTCTTGGATGTTTTACAATCATTTTATTACAACTTTATATCATTTTTTGGGACTAACCTATTGACCTAGTGCCAAAGTGCCAGTTGTTGTTTTTGCTTGTTTTTTACTTCGCAGAAAATCAGTACCAGACGGAGATAAAACGCTGCGGGGATTTTTGTGGATTTTTTCCAGACCAGAAGAGACCAGATGGGCCAAAGAACACCAGCAGAGGGGGCCCAGGGTGGCCAGCCCCCACCAGGGCGCGCCAGAGTCCCCCTGGCACGGCCTGGTGGGTGCTGGGCACCTCCGGCACCCCCTTAACCAACTACCGTGCCTATAAATTCCCAGAAATTCCAAAAACCCTAGAGGAATCGACGAAACACAATTCCAGCCGCCGCAAGTTCCAGAACCTCGAGATCCAATCTAAACACCATCATGGAGGGGTTCATCTTCCTCATAGGTGCATCTCCGATGATGCGTGAGTAGTCCACCATAGACCTTCGGGTCCGTAGGCAGTAGCTAGATGGCTTCCTCTCTCTCTTATGATTCTCAATACAATGGTCTCTTGGAGATCTATTTGATGTAAACTTTTGTGGTGTGTTTGTTGGGATCCGATGAATTTTGAGTTCATGATCAGTTTCTATCCATGAATATTATTTGAGTCTTCTTTGATCTCTTATATGCATGATTGCTTATAGCATCATATTTCTTCTTCGAATCTTTGGTTTAGTTAGGCTGACTAGATCGATTTTTCTTGCCATGGGAAGAGGTGCTTTATGATGGGTTCGATCTTGCGGTGTTCTTTCCCAGTGACAGAAGGGGCAGCAAGACACGGATGTATCGTTGCTATTAAGGATAACAAGATGGGGTCTATTCCTACATGAATATATCTTGTCTACATCATGTCATCGTTCTTATTGCGTTACTCCGTTTTTCCATGAACTTAATACACTAGATGCATGCTGGATAGCGGTCGATGTGTGGAGTAATAGAGGTAGATGCTGGCAGGAGTCGGTCTATCTATCTTGGACGTGATGCCTATATAATGATCATCGCCTTGGATATCGTCATGACTATTGGATTTTCTATCAATTGCCCAATAGTAATTTGTTCACCCACCGTGCGCTATACTCATGAGAGAAGCCACTAGTGAACCCTACGGCCCCCGGGTCTACTTTTCCTATCATATTGCTTTCCGATCTACGTTTTTTGCAATCTTTGTTTCCAGATCTACAAAACCAAAAACCCAAAAATATATTGCTGCATATTTACTCTTTTTATTTGTGTTCTTGAGAGATCTATCTCTCCTATCTATCACTACCTAATCTATCTATTTACCGTAGAGAGATTGACAACCTCTCTTTCGCGTCGGGTTGCAAGTATTTGTTGTTTGTGTGCAGGTGCTGCTTATTGGGTGGTGGTGATCCTCTTACTGGTTCGATAACCTTGGTTTCATAACTGAGGGAAATACTTACCGTCGCTGTGCTGCATCATCCCTTCCTCTTTGGGGAAATACCGACGCAGTCCAAGCCACGTCAACCCACACATGTATTTGAGTTTCCAATCAATACAATTTTAGCATGGATAATAACCATTTATCATGAATAAGGAAATATAATAATAACCATTTTATTATTGCCTCTAGGGCATATTTCCAACAGTCTCCCACTTGCACTAGAGTCAATAATCTAGCTCACATCACTATGTGATTTACACTGTAATGAATCTAACACCCATAAAGTTCTGGTGTTGATCATGTTTCCCTCGTGGAAGAGGCTTAGTCAACGGACCTGCAACATTCAGATCCGTGTGTACTTTGCAAATATTTATGTCTCCATCCTCGATGTAATCGCGGATGGAATTGAAGCGTCGCTTTATGTGTCTGGTCCTCTTGTGAAACCTTGGTTCCTTGGCTAGAGGAATGGCACTAGTGTTGTCACAGAACAGAGTCACTGGGTCCAGTGCACTGGGCACAAATCCAAGATCCGTCATGAACTGCTTCATCCAGACACCTTCCTTCGCCGCCTCCAAGGTAGCTATGTACTCCGCTTCGCATGTAGAATCAGCTACCACGCTTTGCTTGGAACTGCACCAGCTTACCGCTCCTCCATTGAGAATAAATATGTATCCGGTTTTGAGACTTAGAGTCATACGGATCAGTGTCAAAGCTTGCATCGACGTAACCCTTTACGACGAGCTTTTGATCACCTCCATAAACGAGAAACATTTCCTTAGTCTTTTTCAGGTACTTTAGGATATTCTTGACCGCCGTCCAGTGATCCACACCTGGATTACTTTCAAACCTTCCGGCCATACTTATGGCAAGGCTGACGTCTGGTCTTGTGCACAGCAATGCATACATGATAGAGCCTACGGCAGAAGCATAGGGGGTGACACTCATCTTTTCTCTATCCTCTGCAGTCACTGGGCATTGAGTCTTACTCAACTTCACACCTTGCAACACAGGCAAGAACCCTTTCTTGGACTGATCCATTTTGAACTTCTTCAAAACTTTATCAAGGTATGTGCTCTGTGAATGTCCTATTAAGCGTCTCGATCTATCTCTATAGATCTTGATGCCTAATATGAAAGAAGCTTCTCCTAGGTCCTTCATTGAAAAACTCTTGTTCAAATATTCCTTGACGCTTTCCAAAAATTCTATATTGTTTCCAATCAACAATATGCCATCCACATATAATATTAGAAACACTATAGAGCTCCCACTCACTTTCTTGTAAATACAAGCTTCTCCGTAAACTTGTATAAACCCAAACGCTTTGATCACTTCATCAAAACGCTTATGCCAACTCCGAGATGCCTGCACCAGTCCATAAATGGATCGCTGGAGCTTGCAAACTTTGTCAGCATTCTCTGGATCGACAAAACCTTTTGGTTGTATCATATACAACTCTTCCTCAAGGAAACCGTTAAGGAACGTTGTTTTGACATCCATCTGCCAAATTTCATAATCGAAAAATGCAGCTATTGTTAACATGATTCTGACGGACTTAAGCATCACTACGGGAGAGAAAGTCTCATCGTAGTCAATTCCTTGAACTTGTAAAAAAACCTTTGCCACAAGTCGAGCTTTATAGACGGTGACATTACCGTCCGCGTCCGTCTTCCTCTTAAAGATCCATTTATTCTGAATAGCCATTCACCCTTCAGGTAATACTTCCAAAGTCCACACTTTGTTTTCATACATGGATCCTATCTCGGATTTCATGGCCTCTAACCATTTGTCAGAATCCGGGCCCACCATTGCTTCTCCATAGCTCGTAGGTTCATTGTTGTACAACAACATGACCTCTAAGATAGGGTTACCGTACCATTCAGGAGCAGTACGTGTCCTTGTCGACCTACGAGGTTCGATAGTAACTTGATCCAAAGCTTCATGATCACTATCATTAGCTTCCTCTTCAACTAATGTAGGCTCCATAGAAACATCTTTCTGCGCTGCGCTACTCTCTGGTTGAAGTGAAGGTTCAACAACGTCATCAAGTTCTATCTTCCTCCCACTCAATTCTTTCGAGAGAAACTCTTTCTCGAGAAATGACCCGTTCTTAGTGACAAATACTTTGCCTTCGGATCTGAGATAGAAGGTGTACCCAACCGTGTCTTTTGGGTATCCTATGAAGACGCATTTCTCCGCTCTGGGTTCCAGCTTTTCAGGCTGAAGCTTTTTGACATAAGCATCACATCCCCAAACTTTAAGAAACGACAAGTTTGGTTTCTTGCCAAACCACAGTTCATACGGCGTCGTCTCAACGGATTTAGATGGTGCCCTATTTAAAGTGAATGCGGCTGTCTCTAACGCATAACCCCAAAACGATAGCGGCAAATCGGCAAGAGACATCATAGACCGCACCATATCCAATAAGGTTCGATTACGACATTCGGACACACCATTACGTTGTGGTGTTCCAGGTGGCGTCAACTGTGAAACAATTCCATATTGTCTTAAGTGATTGCCAAACTCATAACTCAGATATTCTCCTCCTCTATCTGATCATAGGAATTTAATCTTCTTGTTATGATGATTCTCAACTTCACTCGAAAATTGCTTGAACTTTTCAAACGTTTCAAACTTATGTTTCATTAAGTAAATATACCCATATCTACTTAAGTCATCGATGAAGGTGAGAAAATAACGATATCCACTGCGCGCCTCAATGCTCATTGGACCGCACACATTAGTATGTATGATTTCCAACAAGTCACTTGCCCATTCCATTGTTCCAGAGAACGAGGTCTTAGTCATCTTGCCCATGAGGCATGGTTCACATGTGTCAAGTGATTCAAAATCAAGTGACTCCAAAAGTCCATCGGCATGGAGTTTCTTCATGCGTTTTACACCAATATGACCTAAGCGGCAGTGCCACAAGAAAGTGGTACTATCATTATCAACTCCGTATCTTTTGGCATCAATGTTATGAACATGTGTATCATCACTATCGAGATTCAATAAGAATAAACCCCTCACATTGGGTGCATGACCATAAAATATATTACTCATATAAATAAAACAACCAATATTCTCTGATTTAAATGAGTAACCGTCTCGCAATAAACAATATCTAGATATAATGTTCATGCTTAACGCAGGCAATAAATAACAATTATTCAGGTTCATCACTAATCCCGATGGTAATCGAAGAGCGAGCGTGCCGACGGCGATCACATTAACCTTGGAACCATTTCCCACGCGCATCGTCACTTCGTCCTTTGCCAGCCTCCGTCTATTCCGCAGTTCCTGTTTTGAGTTGCAAATGTGAGCAACCGAACCAGTATCAAATACCCAGGAACTACAACGAGAGTTGGTAAGGTACACATCAATAACATGTATATCATATATACCTTGTTTGGTGTTGGCCGTCTTCTTGTCGGCTAGATACTTGGGGCAATTCCGCTTCCAGTGGCCAGTACCCTTGCAATTAAAGCACTCAGTTTCTAGCTTGGGTCCAGCCTTGGGTTTCTTCACGGGAGGGGCAACTGATTTGCCACTCTTCTTGGAGTTACCCTTTTTGCCCTTGCCATTCTTCTTGAAACTAGTGGTTTTATTGACCATCAACACTTGATGCTCCTTCTGGATTTCAGACTCAGCGACTTTCAGCATCGCAAACAGCACGGCGACTGACTTGTTCATCCCTTGCATGTTATAGTTCAACACAAAGCTCTTGTAGCTAGGTGGCAGTGATTGAAGAACTCTGTCAGTGATCGCCTCCGGCGGGAGAGTAATTCCCAACTCAGCCAGACGGTTGGAATACCCAGACATTCTGAGTATGTGTTCACTGACAGACCCATTCTCCTACATCTTGCAAGCATAGAACTTATCGAAGGTCTCATACCTCTCGATCCGGGCATTCTTTTCAAAAATAAACTTCAACTCCTGGAACATCTCATATGCTCCATGACGTTCAAAACGTCTTTGAAGTCCCGGTTCTAAGCCATACAACATTGCACACTGAACTATTGAGTAGTCATCAGAATGCGCCTGCCAGGCGTTCGCAACGTCGGCAGACGATACTGGAGAGGGTGGCGCACCGAGCGGTGCATCAAGGACATATGCCTTTTGGGAAGCCGTGAGGATAATCCTCAGATTACAGGCCCAGTCTACAAAGTTACTTCCATCATATTTCAACTTGGCTTTCTCTAGGAACACATTGAAATTCAGGGGTGCTACTGCGCGAGCCATTGATCTACAACATAAATTTGCAAAGATTACTTAGACTATTGTTCCAGATAATGAGTTTAGTTAATCATATTACTTAAAACTCCCACTCAAATTGACATCCCTCCGCTCATCCGAGTGCTACATGATCCAAATTCACCAACCCAAGTCTGATCATCACGTGAGATGAGGTGGTTTCAATGGTGAACATCTCCATGTTGATCATATCTACTATATGACTCATGTTCGACCTTTCGGTCTCTTGTGTTCCGAGGCCATGTCTGTACATGCTAGGCTCGTCAAGTTTAACCCGAGTGTTCCGCATGTGCAACACTGGCATTGTCACACCCTGTGTTTTGCCTCGTGACTAAGTTAACATGACTCAAAAATTAGGGCCAATTAAAACTTTGTGGAGTGCCTATGAATGCATTGTCAAGTTTCCCCATTTGGTCCCAAACTTTTTGGGTATGCACTAATACCCAAATAATGCTACCACATCAAGTGGTGCATCAAGGAGAATGGATTTGCATAGTTAGATCTAAGCAAATCCATTTCTGCCCATTTCTAGGGTTTACAACATTTGTATTGCCAACTTTTCTCAAATGAGCTCAAAACTTGTGATCACTCCTATTTTTACCCATCATTTTATCCTGTTAAAACCTACAGCAAGTGGAGGCCTTTTATTTGCCCAAAACTCCATCAAACACCTTCTGCCCTATTCTAAGAATCAATGATTGAGAGGGCACAGGTGTTCTCCTTGACCCACAATTTTTACCACAGTCCCTAATTGACCCCTTCTAACTCCAGTAAAAATCTCATGGCCATAGCTCAAATGTTGACATGGTAAATTTCCCAATTACCCCTGTGGACAGAAGTTTTCTCTCTCTCTCTCTCTCAACTTTCCTTCTCTCCTAAGGGACCCCAGAGCATCTAATGCTCTATCTACCATGTATACTCCCTCCTAGACCTTCTGGACACTGGTGGCCGCGTCCAAGACACCAATGGCATGCCATATGGCTGCTCTGGAGCACGCTACAGTGCACCAGCGCACTGTAGCGGCGCCCAATCCCTCCTCCCGATAGCCTTGGGCCTCGTGGTGGTGTCCCCCAAGGCAGCCTCGACGTCCACGACACGGCAGCGTGTCGGACCCCTCCTCCCTTGCCCTCCTCTCTCCTCTGTCGCGCGTGCCCGGCGCCGCTCCGCTCGGCCAGTGGCCGGCCTCGCACGCGCGAGGGCCTGGCGCACGCCCCGCTCTCTCTCTCACTCCCCTGCGTCGTGGACAAGTTCCACCAACGCCCTGGACACACTCCCCCCCCCCCGTGCCCTTCAGCAACGGCAGTGGCCAAGCCGGCGCACGAGCTCACGGTGCGCCGCTGTCCTCCCTATAAAAGCCTCCCCCGAGCGCCCCTCGCAGCTCCCTTCGCCTCTTCTATCTCCCTTGGAGCCCCTGGACCAACCCCTCTCTCTCCCGTCCCCTCCTCCTCCTCCAACGGCCGGCGACGCCCGCCTCGGGTGTCCTCAAATTCGAGCTCGCCAGTGCCGCTTCTCTCTTCCTAGCTGCACCAGAGAGCCTCCCGCATCGCCACGAGCTTCTCCAGCTCTCCATTCCCTTCCTCCGGTGGTCATGGCACCATCTCCACCTCGGCCGACGGCCTCCCCCGCCACCATCAAACCCGCGGTCACCTCGGTCCCCTCCGGCGGCCGGGACCTACCCCAGAGGATGCGTCGCTCCGTGCTGAGCTCGCCCATAGGCGGAGCGTCGCGGGAGACGGCCAGAGGCGCCGGCTATCGCCGGACGAGCGCCGACGTGCGCTCTGCCTCCCCTCCTCTACCTCGAGCGGGAGGTGGAGGACGACCACCCCGCCAGCTGGCAGGGTGGCCCGCCTGTAAGCGGCAGCGGTGGCTGAGCCGGCCCCCTCTGTCGGGTTAAGTGGAAGCGGAGTCCGCGGAAGCCGCCACCCCCACGCGCAGGCGTACTACAAGAGTACGCCTTCGGCGTCACCTCCTTCGCCAGCGCGGCCGAGCCACTGGGCCGGCCCAATCTCTATCCTGCGCATAGTGCGCGTCTTAGCCCAGTTAGGTGAGGATTTTTTTCCCTTTTTCTTTTATCAGTGAAATTCAAATATTCATAGATAATTCATTTGAACTCCAATTAAGTTCATTCAAATTCCTAAAGATTCCTAAAATCATTTCCTATCCAAATTAGTGCATTGCACATTTTTCTAGAAGACTTTTCTGTTACGTTCAAATTCAAATTTGAATTTGAACCATGTAGAACCCCACCTTGCAAAATCCCTAGAGCATTCATAATAGCTCCAAATGGAGTGATTCAAAATCCTAGGTGGACCTAGACTCATGAGCTAATATGTGAACATTTTTTCCATATACTTTCTCTGTTATGTGGATTATTGAACCATTTCTTCATATATGGCTCACTTTGAAAATCCCTAGGAAAATCATGCCAAATCCAAATCTAGTGAATCCACTTTCTAAATTCTTCTAATATAATGCCCTAATTGCTGGGTGCATCCACTCATTGTTACAAAAATATTTCCTGTAGACTTCTTATAGGATCAATGATGCCTCCATTTTCATCCTTCAAGAATCTCTGGTGATTCCAGTAGAGCCATTTTAGATTTTTTTTTGATGACCAGAGATGTCAAAGAAAAATAAAGCTCCTATTTATAGAGCACTTTTATTTCTCTGCTTGTTGTGTTGCTTATTGCGGTTGTTTCCGGCGATAGTTGAGGAAGTAGACAAAGTGCTCGGAGTGGACGAGAAGCGTGTGAAGATCTCGAAGACGTTGCTAAGCCAGGCAAGCAGCCCTTTGACCATGACTAAGAATCCTTTTATCTGCATGGCATATAGCACTTATTTCTGTGATGTTGATCATGCTGATGTGGTGCCCACTACGGTGGGATGCCTCCGATACTTTCTTGTTGATACTTGCATCGTGCATGACCCTACCTCCTTATGAGGGTTGTGCGGGTGGGAGTAGTTAGGTTGCTAGTAGTGCTACGCAAGTGGGATGGGAATATGCATGGTGTTGGAAACAAAATGGTTTCAAAGACTTTTCGAAAACCCCGTCGGGTGCTACTAATGCCCGAGGGAGATGATGTTGAGTTGGGTAACCACTTGAGAAAGAAGTGGTGTACCGGAGCAAGTGAGTGTGTGTGTTTTCGAAAACAGATTAGATTTAAGATTTGTCGACCGTCCCAACCTTACATGCACAACCACGATACCCCTTATGGGACGGGGCTTTGTTGATTACTTTGATAGGTACTAGCATAGATCCCGCATTACTAGTGGCGGGATTGACGTGGTCACTCTCGATACGGGGTCGTGCCGGTAAGGACGATCATGCACTGTCTTCACAGGCACCGGGCACACCGTTGGTCGCTGCATGGATGTTACTTGTGATGTACATCATGTGGGATGTGTGCCAATCGAGTGGACTCTTTGTTTAGTATCGTCAGGGGAAAGGCATTGTTCGGGTGCTTACCTCGGGTATGTAATATACTGCGAGTCGTGGATGACACGGAAGTTCCCCGAGTCTTGTGGGTAAAGTGTGCAACCTCTGCAGAGTGTAAAACTATTCGAATAGCCGTGTCCACAGTCAAGGACAGTTGGGTGGTGCTGCTTAAACTACGTCCAGATGTTTTCACAAAACTTGGGGTGTGTGTGACAAAGAGATACTTGAGCTAAGTCGAAAGACTTGATGAAATGATTGAACATGTGATGTTCAAACCCTGCTTATGTTGATATCTGTAACTTATTCATTTGGATATCTGCCAACTGTTGATACATGCTTACATAAGTTAGTTGATCATGTCATTGCACTCAAAATTAGCTTTCTGCAAAATTACCTACTTAGTGTTATATCATGCTCTGTTGAACCTTGTTCCAAACATGGGTTGCTTGCGAGTACATTCAAAGTACTCATTGGCTTGCCACTGGTTATTTTATTGGCCAGGCATGAAAGATCAGGTTATGAAGAAGATTACCTTGGTGACGAACTTGCGAGCTAGGACGCTTCCCAGTCAGAATGCCTATAGGGTTAAGGCAGATGGCATGGGTTCACGCTATCATTGAAGATTTCCGCTGCAACCATATGAAGACTTGGCCATAAAGGCCATATTTGAGTAAACCGGTATGTAATGGATGTAAGACTCTTGTTATTCAGTTTCTGTGTGTTCAGTGAGCATTGATCTCTGGGATCACTGTGCACGTGCATTCGGTCATCACGACTTATGAGTCGGGGTCCCCACAGAGCTGGTATCAGAGCCATCATGACTGTAGGAAGCCCTTAGTTAGCATGGACGTTAGTTAGGACAAAAGCATTTTTTCAGACCCTTCAAAATTACTTACAAACCACCATAATTTTCACCTCTCCTAAAGTTTCAAAGGAAGCAAGGGTTTTTGCCTTAGCACTTCCACCATTTTTTCTCTTAAGCTCTCCTCATTTGCTTTTCAAAACTTTGCAAACGGTCGCTACTACCCTTGTGCCCCTGACCATTGGATTCCTTGAAATCCTCGTGGGTAACCGGAAGGAAGCCACCTTGCCAGACTTCTGCCCGCATATCTTGAACACAAGTTGGCGACGACACGACAAAGATTCCAACAGAAGATACATTCCCGGGGAATGAGGATATCAAGACTCAGGAGATGGTGACACCCTCAACACTTCCCCAGGTTGATGCAACCTTGGCTTGCGATGAAGATGACGTAAGATATGCAAGGTCATTATATGCATCGCTAATAGAGCAATCCTGTCATTATCGTTGTTATGTCGGTAACCACCGGTGGATGAGAACCTCGCCATTTGGTTCGCCTCACTATAGTAAGCAGGAAAACGGTTCTCATCATCCCCCGCTCTTGGTGCCGATGATATCGTCAACGTGACCGGCAGGACACAACTCTATCATGCCTTCTTAATGTCATTGCATAAAGGATTTCCTACCTGGAATCCTCGACGTTTCAGAAGGGAAGAAGGCATTGTCACAATTACAAAGACAACAGAAGACCCGTCAGCGACCGTCATGGGGAACCACCTTTGTCATCAACTCACCAAACGCAAAGTTGACAAGGACTCTTCAGGAACAACCCGGATCGTTTCAACAAACAACAACAAGAGACTTAGCAACACCTAAAGAAGACTCAGAAGATCGAGCGGAATCCTCTCTAAGACACGAAGCAAGCACGACTACCGAGTCCGAGAACCCCTAGGGTAGGATAGGTCGTGTGTCCCCTATGCGAAGTCAAGTCCGTATGATGGTTCAGATAGAACCATGATTGTGTGTTGCTTATTTTTGCTTGTTTTTGCTTGTTTGTGCTTGGTGTAAGTCGCACTTTTGCCCCAGGCAACAAGTACGCGACTAAGCACCCACCTTATCTTAATAAGTGTGTTTTGCCTTTTCGGCACTTGTTTGATTGCACTTGCACTATACCACCCCCTTTAGGCACTCCTCTCTATGCTACCTTCTCTCCCCCATCTCATCAACTGAAGACCAGGAAGACCAGATACACCAAGGATCCACCTTGAAGGACAACTAGCGCTGAAGACTTCAACTACAACGTACTCAACCAGACGCAACCCCATAGAGTTATGATTTTCCCTCAAGATTGGAAAACCCTCCCTGGCCCAACCTAGACCTCGCAAGCTCCCACAGCTCAAACCTCTGATCACGTGTTCAATACACGGATTTGCCAGACCACCTGATGAGCATCAATAACCCTGCTTAGCACTGGGTTCATTACGGGACTAGTGATGATAGTGAACAGACGCATTACATCCCTAAGCCAGCACTTGAACTGATGATGCCACAGGGAATATTGTTTAGAGGATACCTAATTAGTAGGCTAATGATTTGACGAGGTTGTGATAGATATCTTGAAGAATTAGTGAGACCCTTTGGTGGATTACGAGACTTTTATGTTGGTGAATGAACTTGGTGGATCAAGATTGATAGAGTAGCATAACTTACTCCCACCTTGAGCAAATTGGATTTAGTAGGACAATTGTGATCACAAGCTGAAATTATTGGTGGATTAATGACTTGACTTTGGCAAGTAATGTTGACAGTGGATTGATGGTGATATGTTAGTGACTGGAGTAACTAGTAGGGAATTCTTACTAGATGTAAACCTTGGATTTGAATAGGTGATTCTAATAGGTGCTCATGATTAATAAAGCTACATGGTTCGGAGTAAATTGGATTTAGACCGATGATCTTGATAATGATACCATGTTTCTCAGTGGATGATAAGTAGAAGGAATCGGATGATGTTAGGGGTCTATATAAGCTCGACCTTGGAGTTTAGTTGGTCATGAGATTGGAAGTTCGTGGATATACTGTGATGAGATAGTTCCTTCCGGAATTTGGGGATTCAGGAAATCTGGAGATATATGGGACGACACCGGTATTGGATTTGTAGCAATAATAGGTCATGTAATAGTGGATGGTATTCGTGGATCAGTTAATTGGATTCGTAGGAAGGAAACAAGATCTTGGAGTGGTTTATTACATGTTTCCTTAGCATAGTAATGCAACACCTTGGACCTTGGTTAGGTTAGTAGGACACTTGGATTATAGTGTCATGTTCAAGCTTAGCGGCTTGTATGCTTTCCCGAGGATTTTTACATAGGGATATATATGAGTTAGCTATGGTATACATAAGAGATTTTGGGTATAGTCCTTCTCTCAAACCTTGGAGTTGAATAGCGTAAGACACATTGGAGTTGACTTATAAGAGATGATATCTTCGATGGTATAGGGTGATTTTGTTTGGAGTAAATAATAGGACTATTGGCATCTAATAACTGTGCTCGAGGATAAGATGTTAGACGTTCACTCACATCCTAAGCTCCTTGAAAACCCGAAGCTTTACCGAGCCATAATGTGGTCGGATTATGACCATAGGTCTTGGCTCTCAGTCATTAGACTATGGAAAATACTCCACCTTGACCACCACCCACCCTTTCCACAAGAAAGGTGGACACAAAGAACTAGATTACAATGGACCACAGACCCCTGGACAAGTGACCATCCGGAGCAAATGCCCGCTCCTCTCACATATCCCACGAGCAGTGTGCTTGTGTGATACTTGGGGAAATTATGTTGTTGTCCTCACGGATGACATACTTATTTACCCAATGAGAGGAAGGAATACCTTAGTCATGTTTGGACGAGCCCCAGGAACGCCCATTACCATGCCTCTCAAGTATAAGGTTTCACCTTGAAAGAGTCGGGCTCCTCGAAGCACCCTCCCTTCACCAGAGGGCATTCTCACCCAAGCAAGAGTAAGAACCACTACGGTCGAAAGACCACGACGAAGAAGAAGAAGCAAGAGAAGTCAACCACCGCTCCTCTAATGGCTACATCCACTAGACTATATCAAGAAGCACCAACGTCCAAGCACGATGAAGCCCTTGCACATCAAGAGGATTATAGATCCCCTTGTTTTAACTAGTCATTTATCAGTTCCTGACTAGGAAGGAACCGAGGAGCTGATGGCACCCCCCTCACTCCACCACCTTGACGGTGTACGGTGAGCATGACGTCCCTACTCCCTTCAGATGCCTGGAATAGAATGGAACGACTGTCATGACCTCGTTACTAGCCCCTTCTGGTCCAATCCAGGATGCGACCCTGACTAGATCATGATAAACCACCTGTCAAAGGTAGTTCACCTCGCTTCTCCAAACCTCAACCTTGGCAACTAGATGGCTGGTCTATACTCTCGATAGTCAGCTTATTTAGAACCCCGCTGAAACCGTCCCACATGGTAGAACCCGTTTTGGCGCCAAGTCTCTAAGCTTAGTCTTAGGGATGAGACACAACCAAACCTCCCCCACAATGGCTACAGAGAGACCAGTAGACCCGACACTCGAAGACCCGCCAGAAACGCGCCAACTGGTCAAATATGGATGAAGAACATACCTGGGCAACTTATTCAAGCAGAAGTTCTCGACGCGAAGCCTACGATGACGCGCTTCAGCACCCTCAAGGATGAAGACCACCTACGACTGAAGATCTCCTGCTTTAAGGAAGATAAGGACTTCCCCGTCAACGAGAAGCTACACCAAGACTCGACCCTTCTATTCTAACGTGAGACATCTAGATGTCACTAACCAATGTGGGCAGCCCTAGGATCAGCTCTCAGACACACTTCTTTGCCACGTATTCCGACTTTGGAATACACACGCAAGCCAGACCCTTGCCAGAACCTCGTTTACCAAACCCTTGACCTTTAGGCAAGCATAGCATATTGCAAGAACCCCGTTCACCCTTAGACGAAGTCAACGATGCACTCGAAGACTTATCATCAGGCACTTCAAGATCCAGAAGGAAAACCACGCCGGAGCAGAAGCAACGTGGAACGTGAAGACTACCTCACCTCTGAATTTCCGCATCTTCCCACGCCTAGCCTAGGAATCTCGGGGACGAGATTCTTGTAAGGGGGGTAGGTCTGTCACACCCTGTGTTTTGCCTCATGACTAAGTTAACATGACTCAAAAATTAGGGCCAATTAAAACTTTGTGGAGTGCCTATGAATGCTTGACTTGTGTGCTATTTGCTTGCTTGTTTGTTTGCTTGCTAGTGCTCTATATTCATAAAACTCCCTCCTACTCTCAAAACTCTTTTCCTTGATCTAAACTCTTGTCCAATGATCATACCATGTGTATAGGACCTAAAACTATTTTTATGGAAATTTATTTTTACCAAAAGGGCTTTATTCAAAGTAGGTTTTCAAAAAAACCCTGAGTTGAGGTTTGCACTGCAAATCCTCAAATTAGGTGGATTCTTTTTCCCCAAAGACATTATTTGAAACCTACTATATATAATACTTCCCAAATACAAACTATTAATTTTAAAGATTATTTTCTTATTTTATTTAAAGGCTTTTTCTTAAGGCCAGAAATGGTCTTTTATTAGGAAAAATTATTTTTATGATATAAACATATTTGAGAAAATTTAGGAAAACTCAGTGGACATATATTCTCCATATATAAGAGTTTAAACACATGGTCATGTTCAAAATGTTGGATAAAACCCTTCAAAACAAATTCTGCCTATTTCAAGCATTTGAAATATTTCTATAAGAAATATTCTCAAATAAATCCAAGAAAATTCTAGCATGTCACATATGACATATGTGATCATCTTGCCAAGTTTCATATTAATCCTCATTGATTTGGTTCACCAAATTATTCAAAAACCCTCTCTGTCCAGATCCAAATTTGAGCAACTCTACATTACCAACTGTCTCCTATTGATCTCAAAATTTGTGGACATGCTCTAGCACTCCAATAATGCATCCACACCAAGTGGTGCATCAAGGAGAACAGGTACACTTTCCCAAATCCCCCCAAAACCCTTTCTGCTGATTTCAAAAATTGGGAATGTTTGCATTGTCAAGTTTCCCCATTTGGTCCCAAACTTTTTGGGTATGCACTAATACCCAAATAATGCTACCACATCAAGTGGTGCATCAAGGAGAATGGATTTGCATAGTTAGATCTAAGAAAATCCATTTTTGCCCATTTCTAGGGTTTACAACATTTGTATTGCCAACTTTTCTCAAATGAGCTCAAAACTTGTGATCACTCCTATTTTTACCCATCATTTTATCCTGTTAAAACCTACAGCAAGTGGAGGCCTTTTGCTTGCCGAAAACTCCATCAAACACCTTCTGCCCTATTCTAAGAATCAATGATTGAGAGGGCAAAGGTGTTCTCCTTGACCCACAATTTTTACCACAGTCCCTAATTGACCCCTTCTACCTCCAGTAAAAATCTCATGCCATAGCTCAAATGTTGACATGGTAAATTTCCCAATTACCCCTCTGGATAGAAGTTTTCTCTCTCTCTCTCTCAACTTTCCTTCTCTCCTAAGGGACCCCAGAGAATCCAATGCTCTATCTACCATACATACTCCCTCCTAGACCTTCTAGACACTGGTGGCCGCGTCCAAGACACCAATGGCATGCCATGGCATGCCATATGGCTGCTCTGGAGCAAGCTACAGTGCACCAGCGCACTGTAGCGGCGCCCAATCCCTCCTCCCGACAGCCTTGGGCCTCGTGGTGGTCTCCCCCGAGGCAGCCTCGACGTCCACGACACGGCAGCGTGTCGGGCCCCTCCTCCCTTGCCCTCCTCTCTCCTCTGTCGCGCGTGCCCGGCGCCGCTCCGCTCGGCCAGTGCCCGGCCTCACACGCGCGAGGGCCTGGCGCACGCCCCGCTCTCTCTCTCACTCCCCTGCGTCGTGGACAAGTTCCACCAACGCCCTGGACACACTCCCGTGGCCCCCCGTGCCCTCCAGCAACGGCAGTGGCCGAGCCGGCGCACGAGCTCACGGTGCGCCGCCGCCCTCCCTATAAAAGCCTCCCCCGAGCGCCCCTCGCATCTCCCTTCGCCCCTTCTATCTCCCTTGGAGCCCCTGGACCAGCCGCTCTCTCTCCCGTGCCCTCCTCCTTCTCCAACGGCCGGTGACGCCCGCCTCGGGTGTCCTCAAATTCAAGCTCGCCAGTGCCACTTCTCTCTTCCTAGATGCACCAGAGAGCCTCCCGCATCGCCACGAGCTTCTCCCGCTCTCCATTCCCTCCCTCCAGTGGTTATGGCACCATCCCCACCTCGGCCGACGGCCTCCCCCGCCACCATCAAACCCGTGGTCACCTCGGTCCCCTCCGGCGGCCGTGACCTACCCCAGAGGATGCACCGCTCCGTGCTGAGCTCGCCCATTGGCGGAGCGTCGCGGGAGACGGCCGGAGGCGCCGGCTATCGCCGGACGAGCGCCGACGTGCGCTCTGCCTCCCCTCCTCTGCCTCGAGCGGGAGGTGGAGGACGACCGCCCCGCCAGCTGGTAGGGGGGCCCGCCTGTAAGCGGCAGGGGTGGCTGAGCCGGCCCCCTCTGTCGGGTTAAGTGGAAGCGGAGTCCGCGGAAGCTGCCACCCCCACGCGCAGGCGTACTACAGGAGTACGCCTTCGGCGTCACCTCCTTCGCCAGCGCGGCCGAGCCACTGGGCCGGCCCAATCTCTATCTTGCGCACAGTGCGCGTCTTAGCCCAGTTAGGTGAGGATTTTTCCCTTTTTCTTTTATCAGTGAAATTCAAATATTCATAGATAATTCATTTGAACTCCAATTTAGTTGATTCAAATTCCTAAAGATTCCTAAAATCATTTCCTATCCAAATTAGTGCATTGTACATTTTTCCAGAAGACTTTTCTGTTAAGTTCAAATTCAAATTTGAATTTGAACCATGTAGAACCCCACCTTGCAAAATCCCTAGAGCATTCATAATAGCTCCAAATGGAGTGATTCAAAATCCTAGGTGTACCTAGACTCATGAGCTAATATGTGAACATTTTTCCATATACTTTCTCTGTTATGTGGATTATTGAACCATTTCTTCATATATGGCTCACTTTGAAAATCCCTAGGAAAATCATGCCAACTCCAAATCTAGTGAATCCACTTTCTAAATTATTCTAATATAATGCCCTAATTGCTGGGTGCATCCACTCATTGTTACAAAAATATTTCCTGTAGACTTCTTATATGATCAATGATGCCTGCATTTTCATCCTTCAAGAATCTCTGGTGATTCAAAATCCAGTAGAGCTATTTTAGATATTTTTCTGATGACCAGAGATGTCAAAGAAAAATAAAGCTCCTATTTATAGAGCACTTTTATTTCTCTGCTTGTTGTGTTGCTTATTGCGGTTGTTTCCGGCGATAGTTGAGGAAGTAGACGAAGTGCTCGGAGTGGACAAGAAGCGTGTGAAGACCTCGAAGACGTTGCTAAGCCAGGCAAGCAGCCCTTTGACCATGACTAAGAACCCTTTTATCTGCATGGCATATAGCACTTATTTCCGTGATGTTGATCATGCTGATGTGGTGCCCACTACGGTGGGATGCCTCCGATACTTTCTTGTTGATACTTGCATCGTGCATGACCCTACCTCCTTATGAGGGTTGTGCGGGTGTGAGTAGTTAGGTTGCTAGTAGTGCTACGCAAGTGGGATGGGAATATGCATGGTGCTGGAAACAAAATGGTTTCAAAGACTTTTCGAAAACCCCGTCGGGTGCTACTAATGCCCGAGGGAGATGATGTTGAGTTGGGTAACCACTTGAGAAAGAAGTGGTGTACCGGAGCAAGTGAGTGTGTGTGTTTTCGAAAACGGATTAGATTTAAGATTTGTCGACCGTCCTAACCTTACATGCACAACCACGATAACCCTTATGGGACGGGGCTTTGTTGATTACTTTGATAGGTACTAGCATAGAGCCCGCATTACTAGTGGCGGGAGTGACATGGTCACTCTCGATACGGGGTCGTGCCGGTAAGGACGATCATGCGCTGTCTTCACAGGTACCGGGCACACCGTTGGTCCTGCATGGATGTTACTTGTGATGTACATCATGTGGGCTGTGTGCCAATCAAGTGGACTCTTTGTTTAGTATCGTCAGGGGAAAGGCATTGTTCGGGTGCTTACCTCGGGTATGTAATATACTGCGAGTCGTGGATGACACGGAAGTTCCCCGAGTCTTGTGGGTAAAGTGTGCAACCTCTACAGAGTGTAAAACTATTCGAATAGCCGTGTCCACGGTCAAGTACAGTTGGGTGGTGCTGCTTAAACTACGTCCAAATGTTTTCACAAAACTTGGTGTGTGTGTGACAAAGAGATACTTGAGCTAAGTCGAAAGACTTGATGAAATGATTGAACATGTGATGTTCAAACCCTGCTTATGTTGATATATGTAACTTGTTCATTTGGATATCTGCCAACTGTTGATGCATGCTTACATAAGTTAGTTGATCATGTCATTGCACTCAAAATTAGCTTTCTACAAAATTACCTACTTAGTGCTATATCATGCTTTGTTGAACCTTCTTCCAAACTTGGGTTGCTTGCGAGTACATTCAAAGTACTCATTGGCTTGCCACTGGTTATTTTATTGGCCAGGCATGAAAGATCAGGTTATGAAGAAGATTACCTTGGTGACAAACATGCGAGCTAGGACGCTTCCCAGTCAGAATGCCTATAGGGTTAAGGCAGATGGCATGGGTTCACGCTATCATTGAAGATTTCCGCTGCAACCATATGAAGACTTGGCCATAAAGGCCATATTTGAGTAAACCGGTATGTAATGGATGTAAGACTCTTGTTATTCAGGTTCTGTGTGTTCAGTGAGCATTGATCTCTGGGATCACTGTGCACGTGCATTCGGTGATCACGACTTATGAGTCGGGGTCCCCACAGAGCTGGTATCAGAGCCATCCTGACTGTAGGAAGCTCTTAGTTAGCATGGACGTTAGTTAGGACAAAACCATTTTTCCAGACCCTTCGAAATTACTTACAAACCACCATAATTTTCACCTCTCCTAAAGTTTCAAAGGAAGCAAGGGTTTTTGCCTTAGCACTTCCAGCATTTTTTCTCTTAAGCTCTCCTCATTTGCTTTTCAAAACTTTGCAAACGGTCGCTACTACCCTTGTGCCCCTGACCACTGGATTCCTTGAAATCCTCGTGGGTAACCGGAAGGAAGCCACCTTGCCAGACTTCTGCCCGCATATCTTGAACACAAGTTGGCGACGACACAACAAAGATTCCAACAGAAGATACCTTCCCGGGGAATGAGGATATCAAGACTCAGGAGATGGTGACACCCTCGACACTTCCCCAGGTTGATCATCTCATACATCACATATATCACATCATGTCTTTGGCCATATCGCATCACAACATACCCTGCAAAAACAAGTTAGACGTCTTCTAATTTGTTGATGCATGTTTTACGTGGCTGCTATGGGTATCTAGCAAGAACTATTCTTACCTACATAAAACCACAATGGTGATATACGAATTGCTATTCAACCTTCTACAAGGACCGCCTTTGTCAAATCCGATTCAACTAAGGTGGGAGAGACAGACACCCGCTAGCCATCTTATGCAACAAAGTCACATGTCAGTCGATGGAACCGGTCTTTCGTACGTGGACGAGTAAGGTTGGTCCGAGCCGCTTCGTCCCACAATACCGCCGAATCAAGAAAAGACCAAGGAAGGAAGCAATCTGAATATCAACGCCCACAAACTCCTTTGTGTTCTACTCGTGATGTCATCTACGCATAGACCTAGCTCATGATGCCACCGTTGGGGAACGTTGGATGGAAAACCAAATTTTCCTATGCTTCACCAAGATCAATCTAGGAGATGAGCATCTACGAGAGGAGAGATTGCATCTACATACCCTTGTAGATCGCTAAGCGGAAGCGTTAAGAAACGCGGTTGATGTAGTCGAACGTCTTCGCGATCCAAATCGCAAGCCGTCCCGCGATCCAATCACGATCTAGTGCCGAACGGACGGCGCCTCCGCGTTCAACACACGTGCAGCTTGATGACGCCTTCACCTCCTCGATCCAGCGAGCGATGGTGAAGTAGTAGCTTGAGTACTCCGGAAGCACGACGACGTGATGACGATGGTGGTGAAGAACAATCTCCACAGGGCTTCGCCAAGCACAACGGAAACTATGACGGAGGATAAACTAGAGGGGCGGGATTGCCGGCACACGGCTTGGGAAAATCTCGATGTGTTCCGGGTGCTAGCCCTGCCCCTCTATTTATATGTTGAGCCCTGGGGTCGTTTCTTGGAGAAAGAGCCTCCACAAAGTCAGTTTGGCCCGCAAGGCAAGAGTCCTCCTCGGACTCCAGGACCAGACGCCAGGGTCCTTGGCGTCTGGCCCCAGACGCCAGGGTTCCTGGCATCTAGCCCCTGGCCTCCACAAAACTCCTTTTGCACCTTCCTAAAGCCTCGTGGGCTTTACCCCTTGGCCCAAATAAAGTGTTCTCGTACCCGAACATTTCGGGAAACATCCGAAACCCCTTCCAGTGAATTCCGGAACCCTTTCGGAAACCAAACACTATTATCCCATATATCAATCTTTACCTCTGGACTATTCTGGAGCTCCTCGTCATGTCCGGGATCTCATCCGGGACTCCGAACAATCTTAGGTCACCAACATAACAAATCAACTATACTTATATCGTCACCAAACGTTAAGTGTGTAGACCCTACGGGTTCGAGAACTATGTAGACATGACCGAGACACCTCTACGGTCAATAACCAATAGCGGGACCTGGATGCCCATATTGGCTCCTACATATTCTATGAAGAACTTTACCAGTTGAACCTCTATATCAAGGATTCAGTTAATCCCGTATGATGTTCCCTTTGTTCATCGGTATGTTACTTGCCCGAGATTCGATCGTCGGTATCTCCATACCTAGTTCAATATCATTACCGGCAAGTCTCTTTACCCGTTCCATAATACAAGATCCCGTGGCTAACTCTTTAGTCACTTTGCTTGCAAGCTCATTGTGATGTTGTATTACCGAGTGGGCCCTGAGATACCTCTCCGTCACATGGAGTAACAAATCCCAGTCTTGATCCATGCCAACTCAACAGACACCCTCGGAGATACCTGTAGAGCATCTTTATAGTCACCCAGTTACGTTGTGACGTTTGATACACACAAGGTACTCTTCCGGTGTCAGTGAGTTACATGATCTCATGGTCATAGGAACATATACTTGACATGCAGAAAAAATAGCAATAAACTTGACACGAGCATATGCTACGTTCATAGTTTGGGTCTTGTCCATCACATCATTCTCCTAATGATGTGATCCCGTTATCAAATGACAACTCATGTCTATGGCCAGGAAACCTTGACCATCTTTGATCAACGAGCTAGTCCTATAAAGGCTCACTAGGGACACGGTGTTGTCTATATACCCACACATGTATTTGAGTTTCCAATCAATACAATTTTAGCATGGATAATAAACATTTATCATGAACAAGGAAATATAATAATAACCATTTTATTATTGCCTCTAGGGCATATTTCCAACACACCCTCCTTCTCATGTGAATAAAATATCTCGTTGAAGTCGCCTCCCATTACCCACATCGGCCACTCATTTTGATGCAGGCTATGCATATAACACCGTGAAAGGTGCTTATCTTCCCATGCCTGCTCACCGTAGAACCCCGTAAACATCCATTGTTCATCACCCGGGCCTCCCAAAACCACATCAATGAACTTGTTTGATTTATCGTTCACTTGGATTTGCATCAGACTCCTCCAATACATTATTAGACCACCACTTGCCCCCACACTATCCACCACCTCCTATGATTGATGCTTAATTTCTTTCTGACTTTTTCCGCCTTCACTTTATTCAAATGCGTCTTAGACAGGAAAAATACACCCGACCCCCATTGCTTCTGGACGTCAAGGAGCAATCACACTGTCGCATAGCACGACAGTTCCAGCAGAGTATTTTCATTGCACCCAATGATCACCCTTTAGGGGAGTCGCACCAATTTAGAGAAAATTGACACCATGCGACATCAGCACATCCAGTCACGCGTAGGCTAGATCATAACTTCACTCTGTAAAGCATCAGGACCCATGTATGCATGCTCTCTCATGCAGAATAAGATGGATCAAAGAATCAAATCACACAGGAACACCTAGGGCACAAGCACGACTCGCAGCAAAGAACGAGAGACCAGCTGTGGCACCTCCGGTGCCTGGAAAGAGACACCGACACACGTGCCGCCGCCATGTAGGTAGGCCGGCTAAACCCTAGTCACCTTGGATATCGCCTCTATTATTAATAGTAAGTACAAAAGTATAGATAGATCTTTCTATCGGCAAAAAAAATTGATAGACCTAATATCAATGACTTATTAGGTGGAGATTGTGCTCAAACCTTTCCCAAGAACCAGAGAGCCCGCCTCGACCCCCGCGTCGCCTGCCCGAGCGAGGCGACCGGGGGCTTCCCTCCCTCCTCCTCCTAGCGCCTCTCCCTCCTCCTTCCCCCTCCCGCCGCTGCCGGCGTAGGCCACTGGGCCTTGCCCTCGTGGTGCCGGCAGCGGTGGACCCGTCCCCCCCCCCCTCCCGCGCGGCGCTACGGCTCGGGTGGTGGCGGTCGGTGACGGAGCACCTAGGTCGGCGACGGATCCGGCGAGGCGTGGCGTCCCGGGTGTCGAGGAGACGGTGGCATAGCTGCTTGGCTGCGGGGCGGCGCGGTGGCTGGAGGCGGCTCCCTCCGGGCCCCGATTTGGGCCCTTTTGGGCCCCATCTGGGTCTGGGCGGGACTGTCTTGGGCTTTCCCGCGTCGTCTCCGGCGAACAGAGGGGTGGCTCATGCGGGGGTGGCGGAGCCTGCGGCATGCATACTGCAGCGCGGCGTCGGGATCTTCACGAGCCCGTTTCGGGCTCGGCCGGGCATGGGGTGCCTGGTTTGCTCATGATCTGTGTCCGGTCGGTTACTGTCGAGGGCGGTGGAGGTTGTCCCCTCCCGCGTGGCTTATGATTCTGCCGCTCCTCGTTCCTGGCCGCTTTCTCTTGGTCCCGCCAGTCTCGCTTCACTTGCCACGGTGAGACGACGATGGTGACTGCAAGACCGTGGTGGCGCACATTGGTGGGCGCCAAGTATGGTGGAGAGTGATGGATCGTTCGGGGTCATCGTTGGTTGGCGGTTCGGAGAAATCCTTGTCGGCGTGACCGACACCGACGCGGTGATGCTCGTGGGCGCCGCCGTGCCTTCGTGAAGGGCGTCGGTTATACCCCTTCCCCCCATGCCCCTTCGCGTACCGGGGGAAACCCTAGGACATGTCCGGGCAGCAGCGTCATCGTCGTTGCGTCCCTTCTTGAAGGTGTTGCTTGGTATGCAGCGTTCCGGAGTGCTAGGAGCGTGGTGGAATTCTTTGATGGGCGCAGCGGTTGCGAGTCATTATCGTTTTCGTTGATCCGACGTTGTTGGCATTATTTCTCTGCTGTTTCTTTTTTGTTTCGTTTGGGCGTGCTTGTGCTGAGGACCCAACAATTATATCATGTGGTTCATTGTTGGTATGGTTGCTTTATCTCTACCTAATAATAAACCACCAATCGCTTCTGGTCATACGTCGTCGGAAAATTTGCAAAAAAGCCCCTATGTTTATGGGAATTCAACCCGCAGTCCATGAAATAAGTAAAAAAACATTTCTTGTTTCTGCCCCACCGTGGACGCGTTTGACAAAAAAACCCAAAGAAGTTCGAACCCAGGGGCGTGTGCGAAGATCTACACAGCTTCGGCCCCAAGCTTGCCGCTCGACAGCCTCGCCCGACGGACTTGCTCGATCGCGGGGAAGACGACTAGCACACGAGGATTTACCCAGGTTTGGGCCGCTGCGAAGCGTAAAACCCTACTCCTGCTTTTGGTGGATTGCCTCGCGAGGAGGTTTTTGGAAGAGCTAGTACAATGGTGAGTTGCCTCGCGAGGGTGCTCAGGTGGTATTCGATCCCTCTCTACGGAGCAGCCTAGCCTCTATTTATAGTGGCCCGGGTCCTCTTCCCTTATCGCAATGGCGGGAAGGGATCCCACAGCGGCCAAATTCGAAGGGGGACAAGGAGTACACCTTATCCTGAGGAAAGGTGATCTTCGCCTGCAAAGTAGCCGGTGGTGATGCAGAGGTGGGCTCGGCGATGACGTCCGCCCTGCAGAGCTCGTGGTATTGGTCTCGTTGCACCGGAATGGAAACCTTTGGGGGGTGCTTTGGGAACCCGCGTACCTCTTTGCCTCCTTTGCACCAAAGAGGAAACTGTCTCATCTACATGCGTTGGTGCCCGCCTGGCCTGGCTTGCGTCACCCCCGGCCTCCCGAGGCTTAGCGTTGCATGTGGATCTCCGCCCTTCGGGAGGCGACCTGGGAGGCCTCCTCCCTCCGAGGGTCTTGGCGCCATCCTCCTCGCGAGCGCGGGGCTCTCGCGAGGGCCTTGTCTTGAATGAGGCTGTTCTAGGCCGTGCTTGGCCGTCGAGGTGGGCCACGCCCCGAGCCGCAGGCCGGCAGGTCTGGGTACCCCCGTCCCCAGAACGCCGACAGCAGTCCCCGGGCCCAAGGCGCGCTTGGGTTGGCTTCGGGGCGAAGCCAAAGAAGCCGACCTGAGCGCCGCGGGCCCCAATCGCCTGCGGGCCGAACCTGGCGCGTGGCGCATAACGAGACGCGGACGCCTCCGCTCCCCGAAGACGTTGGGAACCGCCCCGAGTTAAGCTAACGTGAGGCCTGCGCGCCGCGCCGGCCATCATTGCCCTTCCTTGAATGCGGCTGTCTCATTGCGTCCTTCCCCTCTCGGGCCACGCGGATGTGACCCAACGGGGGCAGATGAAGCGACGTGAAGCAGGGCAGCCTGCTTACCGAGTCTGGCATGCGGCGCCCGAGGAGCACACGGCGCCTCCACTCCCCACGACGCCCTGTGGGCAGCGGTTGCGCCTATAAACCTGCCCCGCCTGGGGGGTCTTGCCATCCTGACGCGCCCTCTCGCTTACCATCCTTCCAAAGATACCTTTCTCATCCTCCTCTCTTCCCTTATCCTCCATGGCGTCTGGAGGGAGTGCAGTAGGTGCGGGGAAGTGCACGGGGTCCTCAATTCCACCATCGGCCTCTGGAAGCAGCGGCGGGGGCCCTCGAGGCCGGCCCAAGCTCGCCGGCGTTGGGCCATCATCGACGAGCAAGTGTTCCGTCACCCCCAGCCTTCTCTTGCAATCATGCCCGGCACGCCATACCTGATTGTTTCCTCCCCCCAGGGCACCTGCGCCCAAGAGGCGTAGGCTCGACGAGCTCCAGGAGGAGGCGGACGCGTTGAGGGCCCAGCTGGCGGACGCCGAGGCCGCCCTCCAAGCTGCGCTCAGGGGCGAGGCGGAGGCCCAGGTAGAGCTGGCGTCGCTCCAGGCCCAAATCAAGGGGGCAGCTGACGCCGTGCAGGCCGCCCAGGACGAGGTGGCGCACGCGAAGATGCTGGAGGCGCAGCACGCCAAGCAGTACCTGGACATCGCCCACCGCGCGGTTGGTGCGGTGAGCCGGTTCGTCGGGGAAGCCCCCGCGCTGCCGTGCGCGCACGGCGACGGGGGCTACCTCAACTTCTTCGGCAAGGTGGTGGAGGCGCTGGAGACCGGCGTCTCCCGGGTGGACAAGGACAACGCGTCCAGCACGTGCGACCTCCTGGACATTGCGCTGACGCGCGTCTTCTCCAACCTGCGCCGCCACGTCCCGGAGCTTGACCTCCCCCGCGTCTTGGAGCCGGTGCCTGAGGAGCTCCAGAGGCCCCTCCGGGACGAGGTGCGCCCGCATGTGGAGGCTCTGGTGGAATAGTTCGTCCAAGAGCCTTCCTCCGACGAGGGCGACGACTCCGGCGCCGAGGCAAGCGGAGGTCTGGATGGCGACAGCGGCTCCTCCGCCTAGGCTTCCCCGTTTTCTTCCTCTAGTCCCTGTCACATCAAGAAGCACTTGGCCCCTAGGGGCATTAAAACTTTTGCATTTTACCTTCGTTTCTTCCCTCTCCTTTTAAGCTGTTGGTTGCTTGTTTTGTGTGACGCGCCCTCGTCTCCTGTGCGGAGTTCTGTGTCATCGTTGGTGTGGCACCACGCACTCCCTCGCACCTTTGCCCGTACCGATTGCCGCTGCTCCATGCCCGACGCTCTTCGTGAGGTCCGCTGAGGTGTTGCACTACGCCCAGCGATGACGGCCCATTAGGGCCTCGCAAGGCGAACCCTCCTGAGGTGGAGCGTGCCGTCCCAAGACCGGGGTTTTAGCGACGACGCCGAGAGAGGCCGGATTCCTTCCTTCGCGCTGCCCTTCCCTGTACCTGGAGCAACAAGTGGCCTGATGAGGACACGTAGTAAACCATAGCACCTGCATTCTCACGTTAGCGTTCCTGTCTCATACCCAGCACTCAGGCTATCATCGGATCATAAAGTTTCTGCTCCTTACGGTCGGGGTACTTAGCTTGACTAGTCGTGGCGAGCTCGTAGGCTGTGTGGTGCAGCTGTGGCATCTAGGGAGCTCGAGGATCTCGCCAGGGAGGGCTTCTTCCTTGCGAACGGAATGGTTTGGGAGCCTTTTCATCACTCTACGTCGGCGGGGCCCAATCCCGCGCATTCCTCGACCGCCGTTGGGGCATCCGGATCACCAGGACGAGACCAAGGGGCGAGGAGCTACACGATCAGTGAGGCTCCTGAGGCACGCTGCTCAGGAGTCCCCCTTGACGCTCAAGCGGCGCTCTACGTCGGTGGGGCCCAATCTCGCGCATACCTCGACCGCCGTTGGGGCGTCCGGATCACCAGGACGAGACCAAGGGGCAAGGGGCTACGTGACCAGTGAGGCTCCTGAGGCGCATTGCTCAGGAGTCCCCCTTGACGTTCGAGCGGCTCCCATACCTTTTGCCGGTTCCTGCCCCGGGAGGTGCCTGAGCCTCCCGAGGCTCCGTGTTGCCGCGCCGGGCCATAGCTGGAGCCCCCGAGGGAGGGTCGACCGTTAAAAGATGGATGCTTCCGAGGCAACAGGTCCTTGCCGGCCTGCCCAGAGGCACCACGCGAGGGCCAAAGTGTCGGGGCCTTGGTAAGGAGTCGATTCAGAAAACGAGACTTCAAGACCAGAAAAAAGGAATTGCAAAGAGAGAAATTTCCCGCCTCCTTTTTTTCAAATAGAGTTACGAAACCTTCAAGTTTCATTTCAAAAAGTGGCAATTCGAATACAAAAAGGAAGCAAGCAACAGCCGCGTCCGGCACCTAGGCTAGTCTTCGTCTTCGTCTTCCCCCAGCGCGGAGCATAGGGCATCCACGTTGCGTGGGCATAGTCATTGGAGGACAGTGTTGTCCGCCAGCGCGGAGCATGGGGCTTCCACTTGGGCGTGGGATGGAACCCCTCCGCGTCCTCGGGGGGCTCCGGGCATATACAGCCCAGTCATTATTACGTGAGAGTGTCACGGCCGAAGATAGCTGGGCAAGCCCCCGGGCACATGGCCTAGGTGCTCCCAACTCAGTTAAGAGCCATCCCGCGCATTTCTACGCGGTTGCGCGCCCCTACAACCCAAACCTGAGTGCATCGTTCCCCGCGTAGCCGCGGGATTGCGCTCCCGCGGCCCAAACATGAGCACAATGCACCCAGCGCAGCCATAGGGGTGTTGTGTCGGTGAAGCCGCCTTGTGAGGCGTCGGGGCGCCGGCCAAACCATGACCCTAGGACCTCGCGAGGCCCTGCCTCCTGAGGGCCGCGCCGGCGCCCCCGTTGCCGCGCGTGGCCCGCGCTGCTCATATCCTGCCGGTCCCCCTAGGCGGTTGCCCCTGCGGCCCAGAGGGCTCGGTTGCGTGCTGCTTGCTCGCGAGGGCGCGGCACAGGACGCCCCCTCACTTGCACCAACCAGGCCCGGTGCCTCCTCAGTGGAAGCCCCCATGCCCGGCTTGGAGAGGACATCCGGGACATCTCCCTACTCCGGGAGGATGCTGGCTCCCGCGGGGGGCGCGTGATCCACCGCGCCATCCGCAGGTATGACATAGCTCGGAACATAGGCCTCTGTGTAAAGGCCTTGGCCTCCTCCTGAACCGTCTCCACGCGCCCCATAGGCAGCCTCCCTGGGTGGCAAGGCGACGCCGCCTTGGGCGCGCGGCCCACAAACCCTCCTGCGGCGAGCCTCCACCCGAAGTTGCTTACCTCTGCCATCGCCATGGGGTTGGTCGCGCGTGTCTTGACGTGGGTTGCTTCCCTGGTTATCCACCGCGCCTCCGTTATGGTTACCTACCTGCCCGGAAGCCTGAGCCGCCTGATCCCTGCGCCGGTTGGCGCGCTCTCGCCGGAACGACCCAGGCTGTTGATGATCCACCGAGGCATGAGTGCGCGCGTTGAGGCGCGCGCGAAGCGCCCCATCACCTCCTTCGAAAGCACCACTGGCGGGGCCGAACGGAGCCCCGAAGCCGGTCACCGGGATCCGAAGGAGAAGGAGCACGGCGTGCGGCGGGCCCTGCCCGGCCTCGCCCGGGCATGGGGCGGGCACGCCGTCTGTAGATGAGGTGAGAGGCGCAGCGAGCGAGCCCCCGGCGCCCTGCGTCGGTGGTCGAGAAAAGGGGTGCGGAACCCAGGCCCTCCTCGCGGCAGTGACCAACTCGGCGATGTGGTCGGCCCAGGCGTCAAAGCCCCCGTGCGTCGGGCGGTGGCGAAGCATCTCACTCGCCATCAGCAGCGTGTCATGCGCGTTGATGTGTCCCACGTGGGTATAGTGTGATGTCGGTCCCAGGGGCGCCGCTCGCCCACCGCGCGCCTGGCCGGCACGAGCGGCGACGGCGGTGGAGACGACGCTGGTGGCCTTGTAACGACCGCCCAGCACCGAGCTGCCAGGGCGTGCGTCTTGGGTGGTAGCGGCGAGGTTGGTGAAGGTAGATCCGCCGGGGCCGAAGGAAGCTTGTTGGGCGTCGGCCATCGACACGACGGAGCGAAGAAGAAGCGAAGCTTGCAGAAGACTCCGGCACGCCCCCTACCTGGCGTGCCAAATGTCTGATTTCGGGCTCCGCAAAACCCAAAGAAGTTCGAACCCAGGGGCGTGTGTGAAGATCTACACAGCTTCGGCCCCAAGCTCGCCGCTCGACAGCCTCGCCCGACGGACTTGCTCGATCGCGGGGAAGATGACTAGCAAACGAGGATTTACCCAGGTTCGGGCCGCTGCGAAGCGTAAAACCCTACTCCTGCTTTTGGTGGATTGCCTCACGAGGAGGTTTTTGAAAGAGCTAGTACAATGGTGAGTTGCCTCGCGAGGGTGCTCAGGTAGTATTCGATCCCTCTCTACGGAGCAGCCTAGCCTCTATTTATAGTGGCCCGGGTCCTCTTCCCTTATCGCAATGGCGGGAAGGGATCCCATAGCGGCCAAATTCGAAGGGGGACAAGGAGTACACCTTATCCTGACGAAAGGTGGTCTTCCCCTGCAAAGTAGCTGGTGGTGATGCAGAGGTGGGCTCGGCGATGACGTCCGCCCTGCGGAGCTCGTGGTCTTGGTCTCGTTGCACTGGAATGGAAACCCTTCGGGGTGCTTTGGGAACCCGCGTACGTCTTTGCCTCCTTTGCACCAAAGAGGAAACTGTCTCATTTGCACGTGCTGGTGCCCGCCTGGCCTGGCTTGCGTCACCCCCGGCCTCCCAAGGCTTGGCATTGCATGGGGATCTCCGCCCCTCGGGAGGCGACCTGGGGAGGCCTCCTCCCTCCGAGGGTCTTGGCACCGTCCTCCTCGCGAGTGCGGGGCTCTCGCGAGGGCCTTGTCTTGAATGAGGCCATTCTGGGCCGTGCTTGGCCGTCGAGGTGGGCCACGCCCCGGGCCGCAGGCCGGCAGGTCTGGGTACCCCTGTCCCCAGAACGCTGACAGAGACAAGCGACCACCTCCCACCCCCGCATCTGGATCCGCCGCCGGTCTACATCCTCCGCCGCGCCGGCCACCCCGCACCCCGGCCAGCGTACTCTCCGCCGTGACTTCCCTGGTTTTGATAATTCATGACAACATACATTATCTCTTGGACTAATACTTTTATCTAGTGTATCTCAGATAAAGTCCACAGAGAAGGTTGGCTAAGGATTGTGAAGAGCATCCCCAAGAAGAAGAAGGAGAAGGAATAGCATTGGCAAAGCTTCAAGCAAGAGGACTCTACATTTTACTTTGTGAGAAATCACCTTGAGTTCATAGGAAAGCCAATACTATTAAAAGGGGGTAAGGTACTGTTGGTGAACAATATGCTCCACGTGCACAAGTGATAGTCACCAAAAACACCCACAAGCTCTTCCACAAAAGTCTGTCCAAGCCTATCATGAAAATCGGTGCTACCAATATTTTCCACTCGGTCCCACCGATTCCCACCTCACACAGACCCATGCCAAACCCTAGATCTTCGGTGCAACCGATTCTGCTTCGGTGCCACCAAGTTCAGCTTGCCAACTTTCTGTTACCTCGATTCTTAAAATCAGAATTTCCGAGATTTTGGATCAGCGTCACCGAGTTGTGAAAACTGACCGTTGGTCACCTTATCGGTACTACCGAAATCTTTGTATCGGTCTCACCGAGATTCAAAAGTTGCTACCTTTGGAGCAACTCAGTACCACCGAGTTTTATACTTCGGTGTCACCGAGTTGGTCACTTTAGGTGTAACGGTTGGATTTTTGGGGCTGCCTATATATACCCCTTCACCACCACCCACTCAAAAGAGAAGCACTCAGAACTATTCCATACTTGCCCCATCCAATTTATGAGAGAGAGCCACCTACTCATGTGTTGAGATCAAGCCATTCCACTCCATCCATATGAATCTTGATCTCTAGCCTCCCCAAGCTGCTTTCCACCCAATCAATCTCTTCCACCAAAGACAAATCTATGAGAGAGTAATTGTGTGTTGAGGAGTCTATCATCTTGAAGCACAATAGCAAGGAGTTCATCGACATTATCGAGCCTATTACCTTTTGGGGGGTGGTGCCTCCTAGATTGGTTAGGTGTCGCTTGGGAGCCTCCTACTTCATGTTGTGGAGTTGAACCAAGAAGTTTGTACGGACAAGGAGATCGCCTACTTCGTGAAGATCTACCCATAGCGAGGCCAGTCCTTCGTGGACGGAAGCCGTTATGGAATAGTCAAGGTTGCTACTTCGTGGACCCTTATGGGTGGAGCCCTCCATGGACTCTCGCGACCGTTACCCTCCATGGGTTGAAGACTCCATAAACGTGGATGTACGATAGCGCCACCTATCGGAACCACGGGAAAAATCCTTGCGTCTCCAAAATTGCGTTTGATCTTCCTATCTCTACTCTCTCTTACATGTGCTTGTCTTACTTTCCACTGCCATACTTGTTGACTAGCATGTGTAGGGTGCATTAGACTTGTTATAATTGCTAAAAACTGCCCACTAATTAACTTGGGAAAAGGTTAGGTTTTAATTCTTGCAAGCAGTCTATTCACCCCCCCCCCCCCCTCTAGACACACACTTCTAGTGATCCTACAAGTGGTATCAGAGCATTGGTCTCCATTGCATCGGTTTCATCACCGTGGGGGAAGATGGATGTGTCTAGTTTGTAGAGTTTGAGTTGTAGAGTGCCTATTCTTGATGGGGAGTACTATAGTCAATGGAAATATAAGATGCTTGAGCTATTCAATGAATTTCATTTGAGCAAGTATGTTAAGAACCCCTATGTACCTCCCATTGATCCTTTACATCCCACACACGAAGAGGAAATTGATATGCTATGCAATCTTAGAACTATTAATCTTATCATTAGAGGATTGCCTAGGATTGTGCTTAATCAAATGAAGAATTTTGAATGTGCTTATACTTTGTGGAATGACTTGGAGAGACGATATCCAAGTTATTCATTAAGTAATCTTGATGAAGTTCTTCATAAAACTATTGTCTTTCACAAAATAATGCCTAGTGATCCCAAGTTTGATGACTATCTATTTGAGCTTAGAGACCTCATGCGTGCTAAAGGAGATGTCATAACTATCAACAATATCATTATAGAAGCCATTCGCATTCACAATCTTGAACATTGTCATGATCACAACCCTAATGAATGTGGAACATGGCTACTATGATGAAGACGAGTTGTTCGGCATCGAGCATGAAAAGATCATGAAGAATCTAAGTCTCATGGAAAATTTCAAGGATTACATGTCCGGAGGACAAGAGTGGATTCTCGATAGTGGATGCACCGATCATATGACCGGAGATAGAGACATGTTTGAAGAGATCACACCAAACCATGGACCGCGAAGGTATGTAACTTTTGGAGACAACTCCAAGGGTAAGGTACCCAGTCTTGGTAAGGTGGACATATCCCATGATAGCTCTATTCAAAAAGCCATGCTTGTTGAATCCCTTGGCTACAATCTTCTTTCCGTATCTAGACTTGCCGACTTTGGTTTTAATGTGCTATTCACGAAAGTAGATTGCCAAGTGTTTCGTCAAGATAATCATAACATGGTCTTTACCGGTTTCCGTAGAGGTGATCTATATATTGTCGATTTCACTAAGAGATCCAAACCTCGTACTTGTCTTATTGCAAAATCTTCTAAAGGTTGGCTTTGGCATAGAAGACTAGGACATGTTGGCATGCGTAATCTAGACAAGCTTATCAAAGGTGATCATATACTTGGTGTTAAAGATGTTATCTTTGACAAAGATAGACTTTGTAGTGCTTGTCAAGCTGGAAAGCAAGTAGGTGGAAGTCATCCCGTAAAGAATATCATGACTACTAGGAGACAACTCGAGTTACTTCACATGAATCTTTTTGGTCCCAATGCTTACAAGAGTCTCGGTGGAAATTCCTATGGTCTAGTCATAGTTGATGATTTTTCCAGATTTACGCGGGTATTCTTTCTTGATGATAAGTCGCAGGTACAAAAGATCTTCAAGAACTTTGCTCGCAAAAGCGCAAAATCAGTTTGAGGTGAAGATCAAGAAAGTTCGGAGCGATAACGGGTCAGAGTTCAAGAACACCCATGTAGATACCTTTCTTGACGAAGAAGGTGTTTCACATGAGTTCTCGGCTACGTACACGCCTCAACAAAATGGAGTTGTTGAGAGGAAGAACCGGACTCTTATTGAGATGGCAAGAACGATGCTTGACAAATACAAGACGCCAAGACACTTTTGGGCAGAAGCCGTGGAAACAGCATGTCATGCCACAAACCGACTCTACTTGCCCAAGCTTCCCGGTAAAACGGCATACGAGCTTCTCATCGGTAACAAACCCCAAGTTGGATACTTTCGAGTATTCGGCTCAAAGTGCTACATTCTTGATAAGCATCGTCGTACAAAATTTGCTCCTAAATCTCATGAAGGATTCCTACTTGGTTACGGATCGAACTCTCACACTTACCGTGTCTACAACAACTTCACTCGAAAAGTTGAAGAGACGGTAGATGTGAAGTTTGATGAATCTAATGGTTCGCAAGTCGAACAATTGCCAAATGATGTAGGAGATAAGGATCCTTCAGAAGCTATCCAAGAATTGTCCATCGGCAAGATTCGTCCCATGGAGGTGAAGGAAAGTACTTCGTCAACTCAAGTGGAAGCCCCTACTTCATGTCAAGGTGATCCTCAACACGACATGGAGGCATCCACAAGCGGGACACGACAAGATGAAGAGGAGGAAGTACATCATGAAGATCCACCACAACCTCCTTCACCACTACCTCAAGGAAACGACACCTTCAACAACAACGAAGATGAAGGAGATGATGATGAAGAAGAAGCTCCACCATCCAACAAGCCGAAGCTACCCCGAGTTCGAGCAAGAGTGACCAAGAACCATCCTCTAAACCAAATCTTCGGTGACATACAAACCGGGAGAATCACTCGCTCTAAAACTCGCTTAGCTAATTTTTGTGAGCATTATTCTTTCATCTCTAGCATTGAACCCTTGAAGGTTGAACAAGCTCTTGAAGACCCGGATTGGGTGAACACCATGCATGAAGAGCTTCACAACTTCGAGAGGAATGAAGTGTGGACACTCGTGGAGAAGCCCAAGGACGAGCACAACATCATCGGAACCAAATGGGTGTTTCAGAACAAGCAAGATGAAGACGGTCAAGTTGTACTCAACAAGGCGCGTCTCGTATCCCAAGGATATACGCAAGTCGAAGGTATGGACTACGATGAGACCTATGCCCCCGTCGCTAGACTTGAAGCTATTCGCATTCTTCTTGCTTATGCTAATCACCATGATATCACGCTTTATCAAATGGACATTAAAAGTGCCTTTTTAAATGGTGAGATTGAAGAAGAGGTCTATGTCAAACAACCCCCTGGTTTTGTGAATCCTAAGAAACCTAATCATGTCTACAAGCTTCGTAAAGCTCTTTATGGTCTTAAGCAAGCCCCACGTGCTTGGTATAAATGCTTAACGAAGTTTCTCATTGAAAAGGGTTTTGAAATTGGTAAAATTGACGCAACCTTATTCACTAAGAGAGATAATGGTGAATTATTTGTGTGCCAAATCTATGTGGATGATATTATCTTTGGATCTACTAACCCACAATTTAGTGAAAGATTTGGAAGGTTGATGTCCGAGAAGTATGAAATGTCCATGATGTGTGAGCTGAAATTTTTCCTTGGTTTGCAAATCAAGCAAACGAGAGAAGGAACTTTCATCTCTCAAACCAAGTATACCAAGGACTTGATAAAGAAGTTCAACATGCAAGAGTGTAAAGGTATGAAAACTCCTGTGCCTACTAGTGGACATGTTGACCTTACCAAGGAGGATGAACCGGTTGATCAAAAGGTTTATCAATCTATGATTGGTTCATTGTTATACCTATGTGCCTCCCGTCCCGATATTATGCTTAGTGTTTGCATGTGTGCTAGATATCAAGCTGCACCTAAAGAGTGTCATCTTTTGGCCGTGAAACGTATTGTGAGATATTTGATACAAACACCAAACTTTGGCATTTGGTATCCCAAGGGATCTTCTTTTAACCTTGTTGGCTATTCCGATTCAGACTATGCCGGAGACAAGGTTGATAGAAAATCCACCTCGGGTACATGTCAATTTCTTGGGAGATCTCTTGTGTCTTGGTCCTCCAAGAAACAGAACTCGGTATCTCTATCTGCCGCCGAAGCTGAGTATATTGCCGCCGGATCATGTTGTGCACAATTACTATGGATGACACAAACGCTTAAGGATTATGGGATCCATGTGAAAAATGTTCCATTACTTTGTGACAATGAAAGTGCTATTAAGATTGGACATAATCCCGTGCAACATTCTCGAACTAAGCATATTCAAGTTCGACATCATTTCATTCGTGATCATGTTGCCAAAGGAGATATTAATCTTAAGCATGTTCGTACCAACAAGCAATTGGCCGATATATTTACTAAGCCACTTGATGAGAATGTGTTTTGTTATTTGAGGAGTGAGTTGAACATCATTGATGCTTCAAACTTGAGCTAAGCTCACTCGGATGCATGCAAGGGGATGAGCTTACCTAACCATTCCATGCTATCATTACCATGAATCTCACTTAACTTGGAATCCTATGCTCCCTTGTATTGCATCTAACCCCTTTTGTAGGTACTTGGAAGAACAACACTCCACAAGATTGCCATCAACTCATATCTTAAGCAATCTTGTCATGGCCAAGTATCCGCAACCCCTCTTGATGATGGAAGGAAGAGGACAACAAAAACATATCCTTGACACATATTTGAATTTCACAATTGGTATCATGACATATCATGTTCTTCCTTGCATGACTAACCTATGTAGGTGATAAGTGAATCAAAATAAGAAGGATTGCTCCCAACTCAAGATGAACATCATCAATCTCGAGCATCCTCATCAAGTTCACCTACAAGCCACGTCATCAACATCAAAGGTATGTACTCATATCCTTGATATAGCTTTACTCCAAGTCATGAGATAAAGCAACTCAAGTGATATGAAAACATCAAAATGCTTAATTGAAAAATGGTAACCCCATTTTGAGCTTAACGATGAGTATGACCTATGATCAAGTATTCTTGCTTGGCTCCTAAGTCAATATACTCTAATATGGGTGACCTAGTCGCCGACCGTCATCTAGTTAAAGTTTCTAGTGTGGTTCATCCTATATTTGCAAGATTTCTTGAAACCACTCAAATATTCTCTAGTTGATGTTTCTTTGAAAAACCTTTTGTATTTCCTATGCAAATCCTTTTAAAATTTTATTGCAAGTTTTCTAAAATCATTTGAGAATTTCTAGTAATTGCCAAGTTTCTGTTATATACTCGGAGCCTCCGATTCAAATGACTCGGTTCTACCGATCATGCAGATAGGCTACAAATACATGTCTCGGTTCCACCGACTTATTTGCCTCGGAGCCACCGACTTTGCTATCTTTTCTATCCTTTGTTAAACTTATCAATTCTCCATTTCTTCGATGATCCCTTTTTTTAAAAAAAAGGGGGGGGAGAAATTTTATTCTAGGATCCCTAACTCAAAGGAGGAGAAGTCTTCAAAGATCTCAGATCATGAAAGAGGGAGAAATTCTATTCTATGTTCCCTCAGTTTTTTTTAAAATGCCCTCTATGGTTCTCACTATTCCATGAACCCTACATTCTATGACCCTTGTTCTTAAGGATCCCTTCTGACTCCATGATCCCTATGTCTGACCCTGTGTATGGACCTTTTTGGAAATTAATGCCAAAGGGAGAGAAATACCAAAGCTTCAAAATGCTAAAGGGGGGAGATACAATCAAGGGGAAGAATATCAAAGCTTATGCTTACATAGACAAGGGGAGAATACCAAAGTAGGTAGAGAAGTTTCGTTGTTTCCCAAAGGAGAGAGAGCATTCCTAATACTTGCTATTCTCATGTTAGACTTGTCTCACCCTATCCAATCCCAATATCTACATGCTAAGATTCAGGGGGAAAGGATGGCCTACAATTTCACATCACATCTAGGGGAGAAAGTTCTAAATGTTCTTGGAGACATATCAATCTTAAGGAATATTACCTTCTATATGTTCTCCACATCTTGGTACTATTGAGTTCTATTGCTTTTTGATTGGTAGAATACTCTTGTGTTTCCTAACATTGTTTTCTCAAGTGTATTTCTACTACTAGAATCCTCAAGAACTCAAGGTAAGTATATGCATCATATCCTTGATCAAGATGATCTCTTGCTTCTTGCACATATTGTTTGCAAAAGTGAAGTCTTGAACAAGGATGTAACTCATTCACATGTATTTGATGCATATAGCCAAGATACACATGACTCATCTTATCCCTTCTACTATATGTGTGTCTATGCATTCCAAAGCAACTATTCTCTAAAAGGACTGGCACACATTTAGGGGGAGCAAGTCTTTGTCATGTGTCTCTGAAAGTCTTCATTATATCTATGCATATCTTTATTTGAAGCTTTGATTGTATGTTGTCATCGATTACCAAAAAGGGGGAGATTGAAAGCACAATATGCTCCCTTGGTGGTTTTGATAATTCATGACAACATACATTATCTCTTGGACTAATACTTTTATCTAGTGTATCTCAGATAAAGTCCACAGAGAAGGTTGGCTAAGGATTGTGAAGAGCATCCCCAAGAAGAAGAAGGAGAAGGAATAGCATTGGCAAAGCTTCAAGCAAGAGGACTCTACATTTTACTTTGTGAGAAATCACCTTGAGTTCATAGGAAAGCCAATACTATTAAAAGGGGGTAAGGTACTGTTGGTGAACAATATGCTCCACGTGCACAAGTGATAGTCACCAAAAACACCCACAAGCTCTTCCACAAAAGTATGTCCAAGCCTATCATGAAAATCGGTGCTACCAATATTTCCCACTCGGTCCCACCGATTCCCACCTCAGACAGACCCATGCCAAACCCTAGATCTTCGGTGCAACCGATTCTGCTTCGGTGCCACCAAGTTCAGCTTGCCAACTTTCTGTTACCTCGATTCTTAAAATCGGAATTTCCGAGATTTTGGATCAGCGTCACCGAGTTGTGGAAACTGACTGTTGATCACCTTATCGGTACTACCGTGATCTTTGTATCGGTCTCACCGAGATTCAAAAGTTGCTACCTTTGGAGCAACTTGGTACCACCGAGTTTTATACTTCGGTGTCACCGAGTTGGTCACTTTAGGTGTAACGGTTGGATTTTTGGGGATGCCTATATATACCCCTTCACCACCACCCACTCAAAAGAAAAGCACTCAGAACTATTCCATACTTGCCCCATCCAATTTTCTGAGAGAGAGCCACCTACTCATGTGTTGAGATCAAGACATTCCACTCCATCCATATGAATCTTGATCTCTAGCCTCCCCAAGCTGCTTTCCACCCAATCAATCTCTTCCACCAAAGCCAAATCTGTGAGAGAGTGATTATGTGTTGAGGAGTCTATCATCTTGAAGCACAAGAGCAAGGAGTTCATCGACATTATCGAGCCTATTACCTTTTGGAGGGTGGTGCCTCCTAGATTGGTTAGGTGTCGCTTGGGAGCCTCCTACTTCGTGTTGTGGAGTTGAACCAAGAAGTTTGTACGGACAAGGAGATCGCCTACTTCGTGAAGATCTACCCATAGTGAGGCTAGTCCTACGTGGACGGAAGTCGTTATGGAATAGTCAAGGTTGCTACTTCGTGGACCCTTATGGGTGGAGCCCTCCATGGACTCTCGCGACCGTTACCCTCCGTGGGTTGAAGACTCCATAAACATGGATGTACGATAGCGCCACCTATCGGAACCACGGGAAAAATCCTTGCGTCTCCAAAATTGCGTTTGATCTTCCTATCTCTACTCTCTCTTACATGTGCTTGTCTTACTTTTCGCTGCCATACTTGTTGACTAGCATGTGTAGGGTGCATTAGACTTGTTATAATTGTAAAAGCTGCCCACTAATTAACTTGGGAAAAGGTTAGGTTTTAATTCTTGCAAGCAGTCTATTCACCCCCCCCCCCCTCTAGACACACACTTCTAGTGATCCTACAACAAGTAGTAGTCTTATATTCCTATTCTCTCTAAAATTCCTTCATGTTTGGGTATCTTGTGCTTAAAGAATTCAATTCTTGACACAATCATATGCGTGAGCTTGTCCAGATTCTGGATCCCAAATAGAAAAAAGAACAATTTATCTAATCAAAATAAAACTGCAGCAATCATATGCACTAGCAATGTTCTTCCCTATGCTGTCAATTCTGAATGACTTCCTGTTGAAAATTGTTTATGTGATTGTTCAGATCTTTAAGGGCATGTTTATTCCATTTTCTGTGGGTGCTATGGTGTTAAGTTTCCAAGGATGACCTTAATCAACAATTTATAAAGCTGTCTTCTCCCTTCATCAATTATGCTTTCTTTTGTTTGTCATGGATTAGCCGCAAAAAGATGTGAAATACAATTCACTATTTGTCTTTATAGTTGGCACCTGATGTATTTTCTCAAGTTCATGACTTTTCTTCGAAGATCTGTTTTGGGTATACATGCATTTTATCTTTGGTCAATTTAATTTTTGTACCCTTTTTCTTGAAACAGATTAATGTTATACATGGTGACCATGTCACCACAGGTAGTTCCCATTCATTGTATTTATGTGTTACTTATAAAATTCTGTCTTAATGCTTATGTTGTATCTTAACTATGTGATAATATTCCAATGCACCGAATAGTATGTTGTGATTCTCCAAGCATGCTTGACATACTTGCTTTGTCCATTGCCCATTACCCATTGGTGATGATTTTATATGCAATGTGTAGGTCAAGCTTCCTGAAGAAGAATTAGGTGGCCTTATTAGTATGGAATTTTGGAACCATGGGTCGTGTATTTGACAGTTTCATTTATCTACTGTCATTTGTGAGCCTCACGGGTTGCACATAGCAGAACTACATTTTTAACTCATATATTTTGTCTTTCATAACCGTACGTGTGGGTCCAATGTCTGTCTTTTACAATCAAGTGGTTGAAAAAGTCAATCTGGTTGGAGTTGCCAACAGGTTGGTAAATACAAGTGAGTTGACTATGATTCTCCTCTAAACAATACATGTTTATATTTGTAAATGTTTTATTTGTTGATATGATGAATAGTTACATGGTGAATAAACGATGTTGTGCAGAGGCTAATGCAATTGGACTCGAGTTCTGGTATGCATTTTTCTATTGTATATTTTTCTTCTATAGGACTTTGTGTGTTGTCATGTAAACTTCGTGCATGGCTCAGATAGACTTGGTAAAAATGGGATGGAACATGTTCAGGGAGACAACCATTTTTCTGGAGTCAAGTGATACAACTATTTGTTACTCCGTATTTGAATTTCTAAGCATCTGTGTAGCTATGGATATGTTTCTTGCTAATGCTCATTTAGAAAGCATCCATTTGTGAATGAATTTCTGAATATTACCATAACATGTATGATAATGATGGAACACTTGTGAGGACTGTTCATGGCAAAACACTTGTGATGTTGTTCAAGTATTATAGGGCAGTTCCATTTTATGTGTTTGTGTATGCCTAGCTACCTTGGTTTATGACAATTGTTGTTTTTTCAGAAGCGAAGCTTTAGATGAATTGTGTTCTTTTAGACGGGAGAAATAAATATCTTCATTCCTTCGTTTTCTCACAAGTGAACATTTCTTTCTAGTAATATATAAAGCGGGGGACTTTTTCGTCCCAGAACCTGAGAGCAGGAGTTACCATCTCGTGAACGTTGTGGAAGACTAGAAACAAAGCGTTCGCTGAGCGACAATACTGATATCTTGTGTCTCGTCATCTGGTACGTCCATTGATGATCGGACGGTACAAGGCGCCCCCTTCCCTTAGGATTCGTGCTGGGCTAGGAACAGAAGCGGGGACCTTGACGGCGGCGCGCGCGAGGTGCTCGGGGAAATGCCCGTGCGAGCCCGGCGTTCTTTGGAGGCAGCAGGATCATGCTCATGACGCGCGGTTTCCGGCGCGCCGCCGTGGCCCGCCTCGCGCGCCGCGACATGTGTAGTGCGGCGGCTCGACGTACCACAACGTCGGGTTTGGTGGCGCTCGGCGCCGGAGCGAGGTTCCACGACTACGACGCCGCCGTCACGGCGTGCGTCGAGAGGCGGGCGCTCAAGCAAGGAAGGCAGGTGCACGCGCACATGATCACCGCGAGGTACCGCCCGCCCGTGTACCTGGCCACGCGGCTGCTCATCATGTACGCTAGGTGCGGCGCGCTGGACGACGCGCGCAACGTGCTCGACGGGATGCCGGAACGGAATGTGGTGTCCTGGACGGCCATGATCTCGGGCTACTCGCAGAGCGGCCGGCACGCCGAAGCATTGGATCTGTTCGTCCGGATGCTTAGAGCTGGTAAATCATCTCAATCATCCCGCCTTTTGATGTCTTTGTTAACCAGTTGAACAACAATGACCATGTACACAAGCACCTGCATAGGAATCTAGAGATGTCATTTGTCTTGGTGCACAATAGGCTAGAGTGAAATGAAACTTTGCCCACTTTTTTGTAGCATGATTATTGGTCTTCAACAGATTTTTGTTGTATAAGCATTATCCCTCATTTGGTATTCAAACCTATGTTCAGCGAATTATCTGTAGTGCTGGAGTTGGAATATTTCTTTTGATATAACACATGGTTGAAGACCTTGATACTGATATTCGGATGTCTGCATACAGTAGGAGCCGGTAGATCCATCTTCATTATCGGTGTAATCATTTGTCCTGCATTTGAAGCCCTTTAGCAGAACTTAATCATTTTGCCACCGCAATTCTACCAACAACCTGTTATGTGCCTCTTGATTTCCAATTCAAGATGACGTCCAGAAAGAGATGCAAGCCTAATGTATCCATGCTCGGAGGGTGTACATGGTTATTGTTATTCAACTGAATTGTGTACATGGTCCTCCACTTTGGTTGTTTGTTTCCATGCATGCTCAAATCTGAATCAATTGGATATTATTCGCCTACCTGCAAAGAAGCAAATGGCATATGATGTATCAAATGTGTAATCCACTTTTAACTGGCAGGATGCAAGCCTAATGAATTCACTTTCGCAACTGTTCTTACATCATGTTCTGGCCCTCAAAGCATACACCAGGTCAAGCAAGTCCATTCTCTCATTGCCAAGACAAATTTTGAGTTGCACATGTTTGTCGGGAGCTCCCTTCTTGACATCTACGCCAAGGCAGGGAATATCCAAGAAGCTCGGAGGGTGTTCGACATGCTTCCAGAAAGAGACACTGTTTCCTGTACCGCCATTATATCTGGCTATGCTCAGCTGGGCCTTGATGATGAAGCCTTGGACTTGTTCAGGCAGTTGTACAGTGCAGGGATGCAATGCAATTATGTTACTTTTACGGCCCTTCTCACTTCATTATCTGGGCTGGCCTCCCTGGATTATGGCAGGCAAGTTCATGGACTAATACTTCGTAAAGAGTTACCATTTTTCGTTGTTCTACAGAATTCTTTGATTGATATGTACTCCAAATGCGGCAAGTTGTTATACTCAAGGAGGGTATTTGATCACATGCCACAGAGATCAGCCATCAGTTGGAATGCAATGCTTATGGGATATGGTAGACATGGCATAGGGCATGAAGTCGTTCAGCTCTTTAGAACTATGACTGCAGAAGTGAAGCCTGACAGTGTTACCCTGTTGGCAGTTTTATCTGGCTGTAGTCACGGTGGGATGGTTGATGAGGGCCTTGACATATTCGATCTTATAGTAAAAGAACAAAATGCAGTTCTCAGCATTGAGCATTATGGGTGTGTTATTGATCTTCTTGGACGCTCTGGACGACTACAGAAGGCTTTAGATTTGATACAAGATATGCCATTTGAGCCGACTCCAGCCATTTGGGGTTCATTGCTTGGTGCTTGCAGAGTTCATGTTAACGTTAGTGTTGGTGAGGTTGTTGCTCAGAAGCTTCTGGACATGGAGCCAGGAAATGCTGGAAACTATGTGATCCTTTCTAACATTTATGCTGCTGCTGGAATGTGGAAAGATGTTTTCAGAGTTAGGAACTTAATGCTGGAGAAGACGGTGACCAAGGAACCAGGGCAGAGCTGGATAATTCTTGAGAAGGTTATCCACACCTTCCGCTCAAGTGATCGTTTCCATCCCAGGAAGAAAGATATAGATGCTAAGATAAAGGAGATATATGTTGATATTAAAGCAGCTGGCTTTGTTGCAGATCTGAGCTGTGTTCTGCACGATGTTGACGATGAGCAGAAAGAACGCATGCTTCTTGGTCACAGTGAGAAGCTGGCAGTAACTTTTGGACTGATGAACACCCCTCCAGGCTTGACTATACGGGTTATGAAGAATCTTCGCATCTGTGTTGACTGCCATAATTTTGCGAAGTTTGTTTCAAAAGTTTATGGAAGGGAGATATCTCTCAGGGATAAAAATCGGTTTCATCTACTTACAGATGGAGCTTGTACTTGTGGAGACTACTGGTGAAAGAAACATTGATGTGTTATCGATACAGCTTTCCGATCAGCAGAGCTATCTTTGTCCAGATAATATTGCTTACAGGATAAGCAATGTAATGCTGAATACGAGAGCAGTGAAAGAGAAATGCTCTGTTCATTCCGAGTTCTGTTATCAGACAGATCACCAAAGATTCGCTACAAAGAGCCACAGTTGGTTCTTCTTAGCACTCCATACTTGTAAGCTTGTGGCTGCTAACAGATGTTTATTGTTCAATTCATTTTACCTTATTCATACGTTAACAGGAAATACTATACTTCAAAATTGTAGTGTAACTTCCTGTAGGCTGTGTACCTGAAAAAGATATCTTCTATGCTCACTGTAGACTCCACAATGCATATTTTGTTGACAAATGAAATAATAAGTGAGCCATTTCAGCTATGTTTCACAAACAGTCGGTATTAGAAAAGCGAATCAAACTGCCTTCACGGAGTATAGTGTATAGCATAGACAGGGCAGTGAAAGCGTTGCTTTAATTACAGGATGCTCTGTTGAGTGCAGTTCACTATGATGGAGATTTTTTATGTTACCATTTTGATTACAGGAAGCTTGCACTCTCTCTCAATTATCATTGGTCCTTGCACCAAGGGCATGCTTGTATCATGGGTTTGTATAGGTCCCACAAAAATGCTGTACTAAGGTTAGTAGCTGCTACAACTGAAGCTATTATTCATGCAACTGCAAGGTTTCTATTGTTTGTCTTGGAATGAAATAATAATGCCAAGGTCCTTCAAATTATCTGGCTGACAGTGTCTTTTGTAGAAACTTGTTTGCTTGTAGCTATAATTGATTCCTATTGTTTTTCTTATCATGGAACTGCAATGCTGACAAGACCATGGTTGGCATTAGCTATTGTGGAAGCTTTTGTGCATGTAGCTATAAAAAATATCATTATTGATTAGCTATTGTAGAAGCTTTTGTGCATGTAGCTATAAATATCATTATTGGTTAGCTATTGTGGAAGCTTTTGTGCATGTAGCTTCAAATGTTTCATCACCTTATCTCAGTCTCTTATCTTGAAATTAAGAAATGTCATGAGGTTTTGAAAAAAAAAAGGTTCCCATATTGAGGACCCAATGCAGTAGCAGGGACTGATTCATGGTGTTTGTTCATGAACTAGCAAGAAGCTAAATTTTGAGAAAGGCTACCATGGCTCACAAATGCGGCCAATTACCTATTACATGTTTAAGGTAATCATTTGTGTTATTACAAACATCTCCCGAAATTGTCCATTTCACAACAAGGAAAATAAACATATTCGTTGTTAACCTATTTAGCTGGACTGCGGAGAAACATGAAACAGTGCATTTACATGCAGAAACCATTGGGGAACTCCAGCTGGTACTGTGATCCAGCTATTCATTATGTTTCCAGATGGTGTATGTGCAGACATAATTTCAGGCTATCTTCAGTTGCTGCTCACTGTAGATTTGACAGTGAAATATTTAGTTGACAAATGAAATAAATGTTTAGCCATTTAAGCTATGTTTCACAAACAGTCGGCATTAGAAAAGTGAATCAAATTGCCTTCATGGACATAGAATAGTGTATAGCATAGACAGGGCAGGAAAGCTGTATGTGGCCAAGAATTTTTTTTAATTTTTTTTTGAACAATCATGGGGGGGGGGGGGGGGAGGATCCCCACCTGAATATATTACTCAAAAGCCTGAAGGCAAGTTACATTAGAGATTACAGCGAGAGGAGAGGTATGTGGCCAAGATATAAATCTCACAGCTAAAACATCGATTCCCTCCAGAATTTCCAAACCTTTTGTGCGAACAAAGCATGCTCTGTTGACTGTTATTCACTATGATGGAGATTTTTTATGTTACCATTTTGATTACAGGAAGCTTGCACACTCTCTCAATTATCATTGATTGTTGTGCCAAGGGCAATTCAGAGTTTTAGGTTGTATCATGGGTTCATCTGGCAGGTCCCGCAAAAAAGACGTACTAAGGTTAGTAGCTGCTACAACTGAAGCTATCATTCATGCAACTGCATGGTTTCTATTGTTTGTCTTGTAATGAAACAATAATGCCAAGGTCCTTTAAATTATCTGGGCTGACAGTGTCTTTCGTAGCAACTTGTTTGCTTGTAGCTACAATTGATTCCTATTGTTTGTCTGATCGTGGAACTACAATGCTGACAAGACCATGGTTGGCATTAGCCATTGTGGAAGCTTTTGTACATGTAGCCATAAAAAATATCATGATTGATTAGCTATTGTGGAAGCTTTTGTGCATGTAGCTACAACTGCTTCCTTACCTTATCTCCGTCTCTTATCTTGAATACGAAAAATCCTGAGGTTTTGAAAAAGGTTCCCATATTGAGGTCCTGGTACAACAGTAGCAGGGACTGATTCTTGGTGTTTGTTCATGAACTAGCAAGAAGCCAAAATTTGAGAACGGCCACCATGGCTGGCATTCATCCATCGTGGTACCTGTTGCACATGTACTGCCTTGCCATGGACAGCAAAAGAGTGTAAGAGATGGGCAGATTGGTTCCATCCCTGCAAGACTGTAAAGTTCAACAGGGCAAACAGACAAGATCTGGAAGATAACCTGGGACTACCTTTACTTTGAGGAACTATTTCAGGATTTGGTATTATCCGGAGAGTTTGAGGCACCGTCAGATTAGCGGCCCTGTAGGTTTACCCGGAACTTATAGTAATACTGCGTACGAATTACTTTATACTGTGCATTGCATCGAGCAATTTAACATTGGGACAGCAATGCCATATACAATTATCTTGTTATGCATTCTATCGCACACACGCTATTTACTATGAGACGCAATCCTAAATGGGTAATTAGAAAGTGAATTGGGCAGGCCATACTCAGGCGGAACAGCGAAGGCATCACCATCGGCCACGGGCAGGGAGAGAAGGCAGGTCAACAGCGGAGTTTGAGGAGGGCGTTGATTCCCTGCGGTCAGTAGGCGGAGAGGAAGGAGAAGGGCTGGGGCACGCCGAGCAGCCCTGAGGAGAAATGGAGGCCTACCATATCTTTCATGGTTTCCTACTGTTTTCTTTTGACATGATCATAAACTTGAAGCTCTGTCCATCGTATCTATGCGGATTGCAGTGTGTTCTCTCCCACCTGTCTAAAGTATACAAAAAAAAAAGGGCAAGTAAAGGCTGTACCTTTTTTCAACAAGGAGGCCGGCCTGTGGCTGGGCCTCGGCCCGTTTCCTCATTCATTCTTTGACCGCTGAAGGTAATTCCTTCACACTTTGCTATAAAAAAAAGGTAATTCCTTCACACCTCACCTTTGGTTAGTGTTTAGAAGAGATACTGGAAGAGACATCTCACCTTTGGTACCCCTCCTAAAAAAAAAAAAAAACCTCACCTTCGGTTAGTGTTTAGAGATACTGGAAGAGACATCTACCATGGAAGCTTTCATGTGACGTCATGCGTCGACTGACCTCACTCATCTCCAGCACTCTTCTTGATGTTAATCTAAGATCTCAACCGACCGCTTTCCACGTCAGCCGCGTAAGGCTTCTTTTCGCGCTATTTATCCCGTAATATGTAGCACGACTCGTGCCTATATATACGTCCTTCTGCTTCTCTCCATGACCCGTGCAAACCAAGCTGGAGCGTAGACTGTAGTCCACCGAGAGTCAATGGCGCGAAGCATGGTGCCACTGCTGCTTCTGTGCATGGCGATGGCGGCCATGGAGGGCGCGGCGGCGCTGCACCTGTGCGTGGACCGGCTGTACAACGACACGCAGGGCCGGCACGACGACGGCCTGCCCCACCTGAACCCGACGGAGGAGGCCACCTGGATGGCGCTCCTGCCGCGCAAGCTCGGCGCCAAGGCCGAGTTCGACTGGCTCGCGCTCTACCGGAGCCTCACGCGCCACTCCGGCAGCGGCGGCGGCGGCGACCACCCCCCGGCGGAGTTCCTCTCCCAGGCGTCCCTGCACGACGTCCGCCTCGCCGCCGGCTCCATGTACTGGCAGGGCCAGCAGACCAACCTCGAGTACCTCCTCTACCTCGACCCCGACCGCCTCACCTGGAGCTTCCGCCAGCAGGCCGGCCTGCCCACCGTCGGGGAGCCCTACGGCGGGTGGGAGGCGCCCGACGGCGAGCTCCGCGGCCACTTCGTAGGTCAGTTGCTCGTCTCATCTCTCCATCCCGGCTGCATTTCTTGCATTGCATTTGATCAAGGAACCTGTGTGTGTTTGTGTTGGTTGGCACCTGGCAGGGCACTACCTGAGCGCGAGCGCGCACATGTGGGCGAGCACGCACAACGACACCCTCAGGGAGAAGATGGCCATGGTGGTGGACATCCTCGACCACTGCCAGAGGAACATGGGCACAGGGTACCTCTCGGCTTACCCCGACAAGGTGTTCGACATGTACGAGGAGCTTTCCGAGGCCTGGTCGCCCTACTACACCATCCACAAGGTCGATCCGCGCATCAAGAAAACACCATCCAATTTTTAGTGCGATTTGGTTTCAGTTATGGAAAATACTCACATCATGCATGTCACTTTACTTGCTGTTTTGACAGATCATGCAAGGCCTTCTGGACCAGTACACGTTGGCTGGGAATCAAAAAGGCCTTGACATGGTGGTGTGGATGACTGATTACTTCAGCGAGCGCGTGAAGAACTTGATACAGACGCACTCGATTCAGAGGCACTGGGAGGCGATGAACGAGGAGACCGGTGGGTTGAACGATGTGATGTATCAGCTGTATACTCTGACGGTAATGTCGTATTATCATTGCAACTGGTAGTGTTTTGTAATCTTCGTTACGGTTGTGAACTTGTGGTTTTATATAGAGTATGTGGTATTCTTAGACTTGTTTTCTAACTCTGCAGAAAGACCAGAAGCACCTAACGATGGCCCATCTTTTCGACAAACCATGCTTCCTCGGCCCCCTCAGCCTTCATGTCAGGAGAACTTTGTGTTCATTTCGATTTCTGAGATTTCATTTTTTGAGCAACGGTTGGGTGATGTTGACCTTTTTTTTCTTTTCAGGATGATGACATAGCGGGGTTGCATGTTAATACTCATGTTCCTGTCCTGATCGGTGCGCAGAAGAGATATGAAGTCGTCGGTGACCATCTTTACAAGGTAAATAAATGGGAAATTGTTTTAGAATCGTTAACAAAGACCTCCACCTTGATGGACAACGTCATACGCATCAACAACATTTAACTGTGCACTATCATGTCATGTTATTCGTAAAGCAGCAAAGAGAAATGACACAGTACTTCTCTCCATCCATTTTTCAAAATTTTGGTGAACTGAATGCTAGACTAACCCATGGCGCAGGACATTGCAACATTCTTCTTTGACGTTGTAAACTCCTCTCATACATTTGCCACAGGAGGCACATCTACCATGGAACACTGGTGAGCGATAATACTACTTACCTTCGCCATATTTCTGTCTCGGGGCTTTCCCCGCTCAAGTTCTTTGCACATGCCAGGCATGACCCGAAGCGGCTAGTAGACGAGATCAAGATCAGCTCGAACGAGGAGACTTGCACCACCTACAACTTGCTCAAGGTCAAGTGTTGTACTCTACTACTAATAATTGTACAGAAGACAAATTCTGAACCTGCCTTTTGCTGTGCTATATATACATTGCAGGTCTCCCGAAACCTGTTCCGGTGGACGAAGGAAGTCAAGTACGCCGATCACTACGAGAGGCTGCTCATCAATGGGATCATGGGCAACCAGAGGGGAACGCAGCCTGGTGTCATGATCTACTTTCTCCCCATGGGTCCTGGGCGATCCAAGAGCATCAGCGGCGCGCCCCCTTCCGGCCTTCCCCCCAAGATGCCGGGGGGATGGGGAGGTCCAAATGACACCTTCTGGTGCTGCTACGGAACAGGTAATTCTCGAGTACCCGCGGAAGCGATCTCGTTGCTGCTGCTGCTCCTGTTGTTTCTAAATCAAAGGTTAAATTGGCAATTGACAGGGATAGAATCGTTCTCAAAGCTAGGGGATACCATATACTTCCGGGAGGAGGGTGAAGTACCCGGGCTCTACATCGCTCAGCACATACCGAGCACTTTCGACTGGAAAGCGGCAGGCCTTACCGTGGTGCAGCAGGCCAAGCCACTGTTATCAACTGATTCTTACTTTGCAGTTACAATCTCCATTTCTGCCAAGGTAGCTTCTGAATGACACTCCCAGCCATGGTGCCTAGCTAGGCCTGCCGCTTGTTTGACCCAAGCAAGAATCAGTATAACTTTTTTCATTTGTTTTGCATTCTAATGCACACAGGGAGATGCCCAGCCAGCAAAGGTGAGCGTGAGGATCCCGTCGTGGACATCCACAGTTGGCGCATCGGCAACTCTGAATGGCAAAAAACTCAACCTGACATCTGCAGGTAACTTCACTGATGAACTGTACTGATATTTCATATGTGTGCGACTATGAGAGCTCCCCTGCTTAAAGCTTGTCGTTCTCTCGCAGGTGATTTCCTCACGTTGACCAAACTTTGGGGCGATGATACCTTAGTGCTCCAATTTCCCATTAACTTGAGAGCCGAGGCTATCAAAGGTATGGGCAATGTCTGAATCTATCAGGGCAGAACGTTAGGTGTTTTCTGAACTTGAAAGAGTCTGAATCTGTAGTTTTCTTTTTCAGATGACCGGCCGGAGTATGCGTCCATCCAGGCGGTGCTGTTCGGGCCGCACCTCCTCGCCGGCTTGACACACGGCAACAAGACGGTGAACGCGACCGAGCACTCCAACGACGGCCTGACCCCGGGCATGTGGGAGGTGGATGCCAGGAACGCCACCTCCACGAACGACTGGGTCGCCGCGCTCCCTCATCAGTCGCTCAACTCGCAGCTCGTCACCCTGACGCAGCAGTCCGGCGCGCAGACCTTCGTCCTGTCGGTGTCGGCCACCGACGGCACGCTTACAATGGACGAAATGCCCATCGCCGGCAGCGACGCATGCGTGCGCGCCACGATCGTCGTCGACACGTTCGAGGTTGACAGCATCGCCGCTGATCACGGCGGTGCCACCGCCGGTAGTGTTCTGCAAGGGCCGAACGTGACCATCGCGCCGTTCGACAGGCCGGGCATGCCGATCACCAACGGCCTCGAGGTCAGGCTGCACGCAGGGCCGGAATCCCTGTTCAACGCCGTGCCCGGGCTGGATGGGCTCCCCGGCTCGGTGTCCCTGGAGCTCGGCACCAGGCCAGGGTGCTTCGTGACGGCCCCCGCGGGCTACAAGCCCGGCGACAAGGCCCAGGTCGGCTGCCGGACGAGCGGCGACGACGCGGCGTTCCGGAAGGCGGCGAGCTTCACGCAGGCGGCGCCGCTGCGCCGCTATCACCCGCTGAGCTTCTTGGCGAAGGGCATGGAGAGGAGCTTCGTGCTGGAGCCGCTGCGCAGCCTCCAGGACGAGTTCTACACCGTCTACTTCAACCTGGTCACCGCCGCCGCCGACAGCTGAAAGAAATGCGCTGCTGTGAGTCGCGGATCCTCCATGTGAGACTGGGAGGGCAGACAGACGAGAGCTTCAGAGAGTGGCGGCAGTCTGGCTGTGGCAGTGGCAGAGACACATGCACCACGGCTACACAATTACTACCTGCACTGTTGCAGTAGCATCTCCCATCACCATAACAATACTACTATAGTACGTACGTACAGTAGTAATGCTGTTGTGTTGCATGTTCGTTGAGTGAAAACAGTGCTGTTGCATCTTGATGTGCGAGTGAGTGAGGGAGTTCGATGTGGTTGAGATTTCTCGCGGTTGGTCAAGATCTTGATCCATGCACCTCTCATTCATGCCGCGTCACCATAAATGTCGTCCAGTTAGGTGCACATATATGGTAGCATTATTGTTCATGTGGACGTGTGGTACAATCCTCGATACATAGGCATATCGCATAGCGTACCGTGATGCACACAGTGTGCTGTGGTCACGAGACGAGAGCCTTTGGCCGCCACGGTTCACCTTGCCCAAGCAAGAATCTTCCACCCCCAACCACAGATAAATAAGCACAAGAAGAAGAAGAAGTAAAAAACGCCGGCCAGCATACTCAAATCGTTTTCTACCGCGGGCTAAGCTAGCTTTGCCTTTGTACTGGCGCGCCGCTACTTACATCACGGGAGTGCAACGTGACAAAGGAGGCGCAATGTGACAAGGCGCCGTGTGTGCATCACGTGATCGATCGCCGGGTAAACGATAAGCCAGCCAGCCAGCCGAGGCCCTGTTTACTCTTCCTCCCGTGTTTGACTGTGCGTCGTCCGTCCGTTTGTTCGTTCGCTCGTTCGTAGCAGCACATTAATTTTTTTTATTTTTTTACGAGTAGGAGTAGTAGCACATTGAATTTGTTGAGACTTAAACGCTGTCTTTTTCCTGTGGACTGTGGTCACGCTCGCACGGGCGCCGGCGATAAAAGCCTCCGGGGATTCTTGAGGTTTCTGCCCACAGCCACACCGCCGCTCCATCCGATCCGTTTCCGTGTGTGTGTTTGTTTGGGGAGTGGTTGTGTGTACTAGACTAGTGGTCACTGAGCCAGGGGGGTGCCTTATCTTGGCAATGGCCCCGGCGCCGCCGTTGGTGATGGCGACGGCGATGGCGGTGGCGGTGGCATTGGTGCTGTTGTCGTCCGTGGCGGTGGTGGCGGTGGCCAAGGAGTGCACGAACGTGCCGACGCAGCTGTCGTCGCACACGGTGCGGGCGCGGCTGCAGAAGACGCCGGGCGCGGAGGAGTGGCGGTGGCGGGAGCTGTTCCACGACCACCTCAACCCCACCGACGAGTCCGCGTGGATGGACCTCCTCCCCCTCGCCGGTAGCACAACGGCGGCGGCGGAGGAGTTCGACTGGGTGATGCTGTACCGGGCGCTCAAGGCCGGCGTCGGCTCGTGGGAGCATCAGCAGCAGCTGCCGGGCGCCGGGGCGTCGTCGTCGTTCCTGGAGGAGGCGTCGCTGCACGACGTGCGGCTGGACGCCGGCGACGAGGTGTACGGGCGCGCGCAGCAGACCAACCTCGAGTACCTGCTGCTCCTGGACGTGGACCGGCTGGTGTGGAGCTTCCGGAGGCAGGCCGGGCTGCCGGCGCCCGGGGCGCCCTACGGCGGCTGGGAGGGCGCCGACGTCGAGCTCCGGGGCCACTTCGTCGGTACGTGCTCTCGACTCTCGACCCTACACAATTATCCAATCAGTTTCAATTTATGGTTCACGCTTGCCATTCGTGGAGGTCGTGGCCTCATGGGAATTTAAACCCGGCCGTTCCCTGTGAAATTCCCATGAGATTCCTGCGCTGGGATTATTCAAGATGTTCCCTAACTACCGTGCATGATTGTATGGAGGACGAGGCGGTTCGTGGTTCCGGCCTATATATCAGGCCCGGAAAGCTCAATTCTGTGTCGATGCAAAAAAAAAAAAAAAGTTCAATTCTGTGATTGCGACAGATGGGCCGTGGGATTCAGGGCTAGATAGAGTTTTGGCCCATGAGGATAAGATCGGCTGGCTTGTCTAACCCCAATTCTTTGATAGCAGCATTTGAGGAGTGTGCTTGTTTGCTTATCAATTTTATTTATTTTCCTTCCTAAAAAAATCAATGTATTTATTTTCCTAAATTTATTAGTCCAGCCTTTGCTATTTGTTTGGATGCTTTTGGAATTTGTTTATGTTCCTGCCAGCTTGCTTAAGGTAGTCGTACTGAGGCTGTGATAATTAATTTGGGCCGGAGGGAGTAGTTCATTTATCACATTAGTACTCAAATCATACACGATTTTAGCCAGGCTAATATTTTCACAGGGTGATTGTAAAATATAACCTTTTCACGGGGTGAAATTGGGCTCAAACAAGACATGTCATACTTGTCTGCTTCCTCCATTCGAAAATATAAAGTTTATTTTCTCGTAGAAAAATAAATGAATTTTATTAATTCTAAAAAGTCAACCTTGTCTAGAAAAGATATCAATATCTGCTATACTAAATCATTGTTATCACATTCGTCATGAAACATATTATTATATTTTTAGTACAAATTTGGTCAAACATAGAAATGTTTAGCTTTTGAAAACAAATACACCTTACATTTAAGGACGGAGAGAGTATAACATTTTTTATTTTAAAATAAAAATCAGCCCAAGATTTTTTAAGAGTTACTCCTACAAAAGAGCAATAAATAATCAAACTAAAATGGAGCGGCACCTCACCTCAGCTTGTGCGCAATGCAGGGCACTACCTGAGCGCGGCGGCCAAGATGTGGGCGAGCACGCACAACGGCACGCTCGCCGGCAAGATGTCCGCCGTGGTGGACGCCCTCCACGCCTGCCAGCAGGCGCCGGCCAACGGCGGCACCGGCTACCTCTCCGCCTTCCCCGCCGAGTTCTTCGACCGCTTCGAGGCCATCAAGCCCGTCTGGGCGCCCTACTACACCATCCACAAGGTACCCTCATCTGTCATCTCTCTTCCAAAACCGTAGCGGGTGAGCTCTGAGGCTGAAGACTGAACGTTTCTTCCTGGCGATCGGGGCGCAGATCATGCAGGGCCTTCTGGACCAGTACACGGTGGCCGGCAACGGCAAGGCCCTGGCCATGGTGGTGGCCATGGCCGACTACTTCAGCGAGCGCGTGAGGAGCGTGATACAGCGGCACAGCATCGAGCGGCACTGGACGTCCCTCAACGAGGAGACCGGCGGCATGAACGACGTGCTCTACCAGCTCTACGCCATCACGGTTCCTCCTGCCCCGTCACCGTCTCTTTTGCCACGTGTGTTCATGGCTTCATGCTGCCTCTGACGCTGACGCTGACACGTTTTGCTCCGTTTGCCAGAATGATCAGCGGCACCTGGTGCTCGCCCACCTCTTCGACAAGCCGTGCTTCCTGGGATTGCTCGCAGTTCAGGTCCGATCAGCTTCCTTTTGCCCTGTGTGGCTTTCTGATGCTTGCTCTGCATTTTGTTCATGGTGCTCGAAGCATGAGCTACATGTTCTGAATGGTGTGTCTTCCCGTTTCCTCTTCAGGCTGACAGCCTTTCGGATTTCCACGCCAACACGCATATTCCGATCGTCGTCGGCGGGCAAATGAGATATGAGGTTACTGGTGATCCTCTCTACAAGGTAAAAAAAAGTTCCTTCAAGTCTACATTTTCTGGAGTTTGAAGTGTCAATTTGTTTCAGCATGAGTTAATTCGGGTGAGAGTGAGACTGACTACATTCATGAAACAGGAAATTGCAACATTCTTCATGGACGTAGTAAACTCTTCTCACACCTACGCAACCGGTGGCACATCCGTCAGTGAATTCTGGTAACGGATTCTAGAATGATGGCAGAAGTTTACAATCTGCCTTCTGTCAGGAGTTTCATTTTTGAAATGATTTTGCCAGGTACGATCCGAAGCGTTTAGCCGAGACTCTGACCACCGAGAACGAGGAGTCATGCACTACATACAACATGCTTAAGGTGATCTACTTCTTCATCTCCTGATCATCTTCATCTTCATGTCAAGAACCACTGTGCTAAAGAAAGTATGCAGGTATCTCGCCACCTCTTCAGATGGACGAAAGAGATCGCGTACGCGGACTACTACGAGCGCGCCCTGATAAACGGCGTCCTGAGCATCCAGAGAGGGAGGGACCCCGGCGTCATGATCTACATGCTGCCCCAGGGCCCCGGAAGATCCAAGGCACTGAGCTACCATGGCTGGGGGACGCAGTATGATTCCTTCTGGTGCTGCTATGGGACTGGTAAGCAGCAGGCAGATCTCTGAGTTTCAGTACTGGCAATGGAGATGACACTGAATTGTTGTCTGATTCTTTTATCTGCAGGGATAGAGTCATTTTCCAAGCTTGGGGACTCGATCTACTTCGAGGAGAAAGGCGGCAAACCGGCGCTGTATGTGGTTCAGTACATACCGAGCACGTTCAACTGGAGGTCTGTAGGCCTTACTGTCACTCAGACACTGAAGCCCCTCAGCTCATCTGATCAGAATCTTCAGGTTTCGCTCTCCATATCTGCAAAGGTAAAGCAGAAAAACTTTTTCGACGATGATTCGCCGGAAAGGATAGGGGTTTAGTCGGTTTGCTTTATGCCGCGCAGACGAACGGCCAGTACGCGACGGTGAATGTGAGAATTCCGTCGTGGGCATCTGCGAATGGCGCGAAAGCAACGTTGAATGACAAAGATTTGCAAATGGCATCTCCAGGTATGTTTTTCACAAGCCAGACGGGTTTGGCAAATGTTGGATGAAACAGAGGCTTGATTGTTCTAGCTCGATCTTTGATTTAACAGGAACTTTTCTCTCGGTCACCAAGCAGTGGGGTGGTGGTGATCACCTTACACTCCAGCTGCCTATTAGCTTGAGGACAGAAGCTATAAAAGGTCTGAAAAATTTCAACTTTTTTTGTACTGTGCATCAATGTGTTTCAGCTTGAACCAAGTAATACATCTGCAGATGATCGGCCGGAGTATGCATCTCTCCAAGCAGTCCTCTTCGGGCCCTTCCTCCTCGCCGGCCTCACCACCGGAGACTGGGACGTGAAGGCCGGCGGCGCCGCCATCTCGGACTGGATCACCCCTGTCCCTGCGTCGTCCAACTCCCAGCTGGTGACGCTGACGCAGGAATCCGGCAACAGCACCTTGGTCCTGTCCCTCCTCTCGACGGCGAAAGCCACCTCCCTGACGATGCAGCCGCGGCCCGAGGGCGGCGGGACGGACGCCGCCGTGCACGCCACGTTCCGTCTGGTCCCCCAGGGGCAGGGCACCCCGCCGATGGGCGAGCGGCGCCACGCCACGAACGGCACCGCCGCCACGGCGACGCTCGCCTCTGTGCAGATCGAGCCGTTCGACATGCCGGGAACGGCGGTCACCAACAGCCTGACGCTGTCGGCGGAGAAGGGCCCGAGCTCTCTGTTCAACGTCGTTCCCGGGCTCGACGGGCAGCCCGGATCGGTGTCCCTCGAGCTCCGGACCAGGCCGGGGTGCTTCCTGGTCACCGCCGGCGCGAAGGCGAATGTTCAGGTCGGCTGCGGCGGCGGCGGCGCGGGGTTTTCCCCGCAGGCGGCGAGCTTCGCGCGGGCCGAGCCGCTGCGGCGGTACCATCCGATCAGCTTCGCCGCCAGGGGGGCCCGGAGGAGCTTCCTCCTGGAGCCATTGTTCACGCTGAGGGACGAGTTCTACACCGTCTACTTCAACGTCGGCGCCTGACAAATGAACTGGTCCAGTCTGGTGTACCGAATAATTCAGTAGTAGGAAACTGAAAATTTTCAGTTGTTCCATTCTTTTGTCTGAAACGGATAAGAATCTTCAGATTCTGCGAATGAATGAAGTTTTGGCAGACGAAAAAAAGTATCATAAAGATCGTGTCAAGTGCATCATCTTCATGTCTTGTCAGGGCGTAGAATACGTTATCTCAGGGAAGCTTCGCCAGAATTCCACAGACCCTGTAAGTTTAAGAGACCCAAGTGGTACGCGCTGGTGACAGCGATGAGCCCGTCGAAACATTCAATGGCAGATCCAAGAGCGAGAGCGAGAGGGAGAGAGAGACCGTGCCGCCAACGGAGAACGAAAAACAATGCGCATAGAGCAGTAGAATCTAGGCAAGAAATTCTTGGTGGAATGCAGAGCATGATCGTAGAAGCCAAACGGGCAAAGACGACACAGCGGACGACTGTGCCTAGAAGCCCATCCCAGCGCCCAAACGCAGACAGCCACCAGAGAATTTCGTCCTGATCACACAAGACGAGCATGACATGCCAGAATTCTCACAGCCAACCTCCCAGCAGAATTCCACCAACATCACACCTGACAATCAACCTCTATCTTCTGGTGGAGATCACAACGGTCTGATGTAAATTTTCTCAGCGGCTTACTGGTCTGAAGATCAAGAAGAGGAAGAATTATTGACAAGGGGAATGACCATGGGGCACCATAATAACATACGACGACGCTTACTCAATACCATTACTTACGGGTTGCGACTGTAAGACAGACAGACACCAGGAGGAAACAGCAGTACATTACAGAGAGCTAGCCAAAATGCGAAAGCCACAATACCGTAATCGTTCCGCCGGGCAGAGAGACGACCATAAATAAAGCTTACACAACATAGCCAACAAGGAGACCGTTCGGACCTGGGGCTGCCTGCCAAGGAGCGTGTGCCGTGCATCACGATTGCCCCACAACTAAGATTGCACAAGCCAACATGATGAAATGATAATGCAGCAAAGACGCACGATGACGAGGTAGCGCAGATTGATTTTGGGACCTTATGTTCTGCCGATAGTAGGGGGGGCCCTTCCTAGATCTTGTCGAGCTTCTCCGCTTTCACCACCGGGTTGGCCTTTGCGATGGCGTCCATGGCCGCGGCGCGGTAGTCGAACTTGCACTCATGCTTGTCTGAGTAGCGGTGCATCGCGCAGTACAGGTTCCCGCACCGGCAGTTGAATCCGGTCAGCCCGACCCTCTTTCTGCAGGTGCTGCACCGGCTTGGGCCTTTGGGGTTCTCCATCGCTGCCTCGCTGGGACCGGCGATATCAGCAGGCTGTGCGGTGATAAGCGCCTTCGCCTCAACGTGAGCAACTGCCACCGCCGTAGCAGCAAGGTGTTCTTTCGCCACATCACCGCCGTTGACGATGCTGTCGAAAGAGGAGGCAGCCAGCTTGGCCTGCTCCTGCTTCATCGCCATCTCCTTGTGGCACTTGGAGCACATGTTCATGGTCGCCGCGCTGCCAAAGAAGCCGCAGTTATTGACGCAAAGGATCGGACCCTCCCGAGACTGGCAGCCGGTCTCCTTGTGCTCCATGGCTTTGATTTAACTGGAAATCAGACACAACACAGTCAACATAACAAGTTCACAAGTGATACTATAAACAGCATAGGCAGTCAGAAATTGCACTTCAAATGATCACTGCAGAGTTGGCAATTTAGAGACGAACATGATATGATCTTCAAGCATATGTTCTGGCCTACTGAATCCAAATCTACTAAAGTAAGTTGCTCTACGAAGCATTTTATCTTACAAAAGGATAGTGGTGGCTGCTTGGTCAAACGCCGAACTGAAGGCACTACCACTAAACGATGCAGCCTGCCTGGCTTATAATTAGCCAACAGCGGCCTAATCACCTACCGGCATCGGAGCAGAGCAGGGGAAATAAATTCTAAAGAAAGGCCCCGACTTTACGCCGCTTTACGCAACAGCGGCAACAAATCCGTAAAGCAGCAAACCGTATCCGCGCACTAACTTTTGCGAAAGCGGCCGCATCAACAACCGGCCGCGGCAACAGACACACCGGACGGATACGTGTAAAGGAGGCCGGCCGCCTTTACTGCGTACATCGGAGCGCCGAATTCGGGTCACGGCTCGTCGCCGTTGTGCCGAATTGAACGTCGGGCGAACAAATCGGAGCGGGCCGGCGGCTTCTGCTGCGGCCCGCCGGAAGAATCGACGGCCGGAGAAAATCATGACTTTTGACCAGGAGAAATAAATAAAGGCACACAGGCTACCGCAGAACGTCCTAAGAAAGACAGATGAGATGATTATCACCAGGAACGGAGAGGGGCCGAGCCACGAACCTGATAGGAGGAAGCTCTCGTCGCGATTCCTCTCCGGCGATCCCTGCACATGGACCCAACAACAGAAATCATCAGCAGCGAAAAGTTCCGGGGGAAAAGACGGGCCCGGATCGGCCGAGCCGGAGCCCTAAATCTGGAGACGGATCCGGGGGAGAGAGCGACCCGCGGTGGAATCCGGGAGGGAGGAAGGGAGGGATGGGGGAGGGGAGGGGTACTAACCCTAGGAGGGGGAGGACGAGGAGGCGAGGGGAGAGGAATCGCGAGGAATTCGGTGGGCTTCGAAATGGGGGCGAAACGTGGGGAGGTGGGCGGAGAGATAAAAGGGAGGTGGAGGGCAGCGGGGGAATGATGGGGGTGCCCCTCCAGGGGGGGCCCGCGCCGGGTTTTTTCTTTCGATTCTGCGGCGGTCCCCGCCGTTGGATTGGATTGGATTGGATTGCCGCCTGGAGCTTTTCGGATGGTACTTGTTTTCTGAGATTTTTTTACGAGGAGGAGGAGGGGAGAGGAGGTAGGAGCTTCGGAGTGGCACCCTGGTTTCTGCATTGTTTCCATCGAGCGTGTAGGATCCCCTTTTTTCTCTAGTTTGGCGATGACTTGTCACTCGGTTAACAAGGAAAGGATGATGGGTAAGAGCATCTACAGCCGACGTCTTAAACCGGGGCCTCGGACGCCTCCGGACAAGATCTGTCATAAAAAATTGATCCATCTAAACGCCTCAAACCGGTATCAAACTTTCGGGTTTCCATCATATTCAGTTCAAATCTAGAGCGGATATGGGTGACCCGGTCACACCCGGGCGCGTCCGCCACATCATAGCTGACAGGATTGGCCCGTCACTGATCCCATCGTTGTCGCACAAAATCATCAATCCAGCGCCTCGCTCCGAACCCTAGCTCACTCTCACTCGTCTCTCTCGCTCCGTCCTCTCCCCTCTTGGATTCCAACCCAATCTGACGCAATGTCGAGCTTCGGCAGCCACTCCAGCTCCGACCTCGACTACGAGGAGGAGCTGGCCCTCCGCATTGCCTTGAAGCAGTCCAAGGTGAACACCGGGGTAACTACGGATCTGCAGCGTCGTTGCAGCTCCCGCGTCGACACAGTGCGGACGCCAGAGCTGGAACCTCCTGACCCGCGCGCAGCTCCGCCAGGACAGCGCAGTCCATAGCACCCCCGCGACGTCTCCTTCCCCCGCAGGCCGCTCCTCCGCGCGGGCAGCGGTGGGTTCTGGTGTCCGCGCCACCGGCCTGCATGCGCATTCCGGAATTGGAGGTGCGCGCCCCCGCAGTGAGAGGCAGCGGGCAAGGGAGAGGGACGTGGCGGAGCAGTCCGCGCGCCGCCGCCGTGGGATGCAGACGGGGCACGATGAGGATAACGGCTCCTCACATGGGTCTATCGCTGGTCACTCACGACGGCGGAGACGGACGCTCACCGCCAACGAGGGAAGAACGCGAAGGCGCTCTGGCATGCTATTGAGCATTCGGAGCGCGATGTGAAGGAGGCGGCTTGGGTCGCGAAGTTGAAGCGGCAACAGGACAGGGTCGTCCGCCAGATGAAGGGGTTGATCGTCCTCTCCGACTCCGACTTCGATGACGGCAACGACCACAGCTCGACCTCCTCCGACGACGAGCAAGACCCACAACCAGCCGCGGACGCCAACAGCTACGCAGGTTACCGGAAGAGCAAAGGCCCAGCGAGAAAGTGGTGAATCTCCGCTGTCTCTGTTGTTAATTTCTACTTATTTGGTACTCTAGTTAGAAGCTATCTTTTTTTGCAGGGCTTGTTAGAAGCTATTTGTGGTGTATGTGGATTAGGTGAACTTTGACTAGCTTTTGGAGATCTGTTGGTGATCTTTTAGTGATCGGAATATGCATATCTAGCTCCTTTTCATAGTCTGTCCGATGATCTACGTAATTTATCTTCATGTTGCATGGGTAGTATGGAAACAGGGTATCCGATATGGGGGGTGCAGATGTGGACACAATTTGAGGCATGCCAGGTCAGTGCCCGCGGACGCGCCCATTTGAGGGGCATGATGTCTACTACACAACTTTATTCTTGTAGACTCTATTGGGCCTCCAAGCGCAAAGTTTTGTAGGATAGCAGCAATTTTCCCTCAAGTGGATTGAAAACAAGGCCTAGGGTTCATACTTTCACTAGTGCAATCTCTCAACAATGCTAACATAATTGAACTGTATAACAATCCCTCAACGTGCGACAAAGAGTCACACCAAAGTTACTATCACAGAAAGTAGGATGAAAACGTGTATCAACCTCTATGCCTAAATTACCCCAATGTCACCACGGGAATCCGCAAAGTTGATTACCAAAACATATGACAAGTGACCTCGATAAATTACCCAATTTTCACCACGTGTATCCACAAGCAAGACATACATCGAGTGATCTCAAATCTAAAGTATTCAATCCAACATATGGAACTTCAACGAGCAAGACTCAATTCATCAAAACAAAGATATAGAGGGAAGAACACCATATGATTCATCTATATTAACAAAGCTCATGATACATCAAGGTCATGTCCTATCAAGATCACGAGAGAGAGAGAGAGAGAGAGAGAGAGATCAAACACATAGCTACTGATACATACCCTCAACCCCGAGGTGAACTACCCCCTCCTTGTCATGGAGACCACCGGGATGATGAAGATGGCTTCTGGTGATGGTTTCCCCCTCCGATGGGGCGCTGGAAAAGGGCTCCGGATGAGATCGCTTCGAAACATAGGCTTGCGGCGACGGAGTAGAAGTTCTAGGTTAACTTTTGGAGGTTTCCAATATATAAGAATTTTCAGCGTCAGAATCACGCTAGGATATGCCACAGGGGGCCCACAAGGGGGGAGGGCGCACCCTACCCCCAAGGCGCGTCCCCTGCCTTGTGGGTCCATGACGTGGCTTGAGACTGCGTCGGTATTTCCCCACAGAGGAAGGGATGATGCAGCTCAGCGACGGTAAGTATTTCCCTTAGTTATGAAACCAAGGTTATCGAACCTAGGAGGAGGACCACGCAACGCTATGTAAATGGTACCTGCACATAAAGAACAAATACTTGCAACCCGACGCGTAAGAGAGGTTGTCAATCTCTCAATGGTAAAAAGATAGATTAGGTGTAGTAGATTGGATAAATAGATCTCACAAGAACACAAAATAAAAGAGGCAAATAAAAGTGCAGCAAGGTATTTTTTGGGTTTTTGGAATAATAGATCTAAAAACAAAAGGCGGCAAAAGATAGATCGGAAAGCAATATGTTGGAAAAGTAGACCTGGGGGCCGTAGGTTTCACTAGTGGCTTCTCTCATGAGTATAGCACACGGTGAGTGAACAAATTACTGTTGGGCAATTGATAGAAGATCGAATAATCATGACGATATCCAAGGCAATGATCATTATATAGGCATCACGTCCAAGATTAGTAGACCGAAACGATTCTGCATCTACTACTATTACTCCACACATCGACCGCTATCCAGCATGCATCTAGTGTATTAAGTTCATGGAGAAACGGAGTAATGCAATAAGAACGATGACATGATGTAGACAAGATCTATTCATGTAGGAATATACCCCATCTTGTTATCCTTAATAGCAACGATACATGCGTGCCTCGCTGCCCCTTCTGTCACTAGGAGAGGACACCGCGAGATCGAACCCATCACAAAGCACCTCTTCCCATGGCAAGAAAAATCGATCTAGTTGGCCTAACTAAACCAAAGATTCGAAGAAGAAATACGAGGCTATAAGTAATCATGCATATAAGAGATCAAAGAAGACTCAAATAATATTCATGGATAGAAACTGATCATGAACTCAAAATTCATCGGATCCCAACAAACACACCGCAAAAAGTCATTACATCAAATAGATCTCCAAGAGACCATTGTATTGAGAATCAAAAGAGAGAGAGAGAGAGAGAAAGACATCTAGCTACTGCCTACGGACCCGTAGGTCTATGGTGGACTACTCACGCATCATCGGAGAGGCACCAATGAGGATGATGAACCCCTCCGTGATGGTGTTAGATTGGATCTCGCGGTTCTGGAACTTGCGGCAGCTGGAAGTATTTTTCGTCGACTCCTCTAGGGTTTCTAGAATATTTGGGTATTTATAGAGCTCAGAGGCGGTGGAAGGGGGGTCCCGAGGCCACCATAACCCACCAGGGCGCGTCGGGGGCCTCTGGCGCGCCCTAGTGTCTTGTGGCCCCCCTGGGCCTCCTCCTGGGTACTTCTTTCGCTCCCTGGATGTCTTCTGGTCCAAAAAAATCTCTAAACAGTTTCATCACGATTGGACTCCGTTTGGTGCTGATATTCTGCAAAGTAAAAAACAAGCAAAAAAACAGCAACTGGCACTTGGCACTATGTCAATAGGTTAGTCCCAAAAAATGATATAAAGTTGCTATAAAATGATTGTAAGACATCCAAGAATGATAATATAACAGCATGGAACAATAAAAAATTATAGATACGTTGGAGACGTATTAGTCCCCTGTGGGTCTTCTAGGACTCCCCCGAAGCTTTGTGGGTCTCTTGTGTTCTAAAAAAAATCGTCAAAAAGTTTCGTCGCGTTTGGACTTCGTTATATATGGATTTTCTAGAAAACCAAAAACATTCAGAAAACAACAACTAGTAGTGGGCACTGGATTAATATGTTAGTCCATGTAAATAATATTAAAATGCACCAAAACCATATAAAATTATTGCAAACATGGTATGAATACTTCATAAATTATAGATACATTGGAGACGTATTAGCATCCCCAAGCTTAATTCTTACTCGTCCTCGAGTAGGTAAATGATAAAATTAATAATTTATGAAGTGAATGCTAGAATAGAACAAAACCTTTGATCACATAGGCAATGATATTCTACTAACGAGTAACATCATTCCAGTAAGTTAAACATATCATAAAGTGGTAATGAAGTATCTCGCAACCTTTCAAGATTATATTGCAAACATAAAGTAATCAATGAACAAAAGATGACGACTAGGTACCCCAGTTTGAAAATAACCGTCATACTTATAAAATTCTCAACCCATTTATATTAAAGGAATGCATGCAAAGCTAAGAGTAGCCCCCATGTTTAATACGTGATGTCTACTACGCAAATTTATTCTTGTAGACTCTATTGGGCGTCCAAACATAGAGTTTTGTAGGACAGTAGCAAATTTCTCTCAAGTGGGTAAACTAATGTTTATCAATACGTGAGAGGTGTAGGATGAAGTTTGTCTTTCTCAAACAACCCTGCAATCAAATACAAACAATCTCTTGTGTCTCCAACACACCCAATAAAATGGTAAATTGTATAGGTGCACTAGTTCGGCGAAGAGATGGTGATATAAGTGTAGTATGGATAGTAGATATAGGTTTTTGTAATCTGAAATTATAAAAACAGCAAGGTAACAATTTATAAAAGTGAGCACAAATGGTATTGCAATGCTTGGAAATAAGGCCTAGGGATCATGCTTTCACTAGTGCAATCTCTCAACAGTGCTAACATAATTGAATCATATAACCATCCCTCAACGTGCAACAAAGAATCACTCCAATGTTCCCATCTAGCGGAGAACATAAGATGAAATTGTTGTAAGTAGTAAAACCACTTCGAATTTAACATTTTCGATCAATATATTGAGTCATCCCTATAAGTGTCACAAACAACCCTAGAGTTCGTACTAGAATAACACATATGATACGCATCAACCAACTCTAATGTTACCTAGATACTCCAATGTCACCACAAGTATCCGTGAGTTAATTATTCGACATTCATCAAACAATTTTAGATTCATCATATTTAATCCAACACAAAGAAAATCAAAGAGGACCCCAAAATTTCTATCAGAGAAAGTAGGACAAAAACGTGCATCAACCTATGTGCCTAGATCACCCCATTGTCACCACGGGTATCCACATGCAAGACATACATCATGTGTTCTGAAATCCAAAGTATTCAATCCAACATAATGAAACTTCAAAGGTAAAGACTTAATTCATCACATCAAGATAGAGAGCGAAGAACACCATATGATCCCACTATATTAACAAAGCCCGTGATACATCAAGATCATGCCTAATTAAGAACACGAGAGAGAGAGAGAGAGAGAGAGAGAGAGAGAGAGAGAGAGAGAGATCAAACACATAACTGCTGGTACATACCATCAGTCCTGAGGGTGAACTACTCCCTCCTCGCCATGGAGACCGCTGGGATGATGATGATGGCCTCTGGTGATGATTTGCCCCTCCGGTAGGGTGCCTAAAAAGGGCTCTGGATGAGATCGCTTGGGAACATAGGCTTGTGACGGCGACGCGGAAGTTCTAGGTTTATTTCTGGTGGTTTCTATATTTATAGGAATTTTTGGCGTTGGTTTCATGCCAGGGGGGTGCCTGACGGGGCCACGAGCTTGGAGTTAAAGACCTACCCCACAAGGCGCATGGTGCGATCTCATCGCTCCCCTAGACTTCATCTGGTCCTTCCTCGAAGCTTTGGGGATCTCTTATGTTCCAAAAAAATCACCAAAAAGTTTCAGTCCAATCCGAGAACTTTTATTTCTGCATAAAAATAACACCATGGTAGTTCTGCTGAAAACAGCGTCAGTCCAGGTTAGTTTCATTCAAATCATATAAAAGTGCACCAAAACCATATAAAATTGTTGTAAACATGGCATGAATACTTCATAAATTATCGATACGTTGGAGATGTGTCAGTAAGTGGTGCCAAAAGAGGGAAAGAGGGAATTGACTCAACATAAAAAGTAAATAGATAGGCCCTTCACAGAGGGAAGTAGGGATTTGCTTATGTGCCAGAGCTCGTTGATTAAAACATAGATAATTTCATTTGAGAGGTGTACTTTTCCTGTTAACGGTTTAATGACAAAGTTTTCAATATCTTCGATGCTAAACATGTTAATGGCGATTCTGTTGGAAATATGCCCTAGAGTCAATAATAAATTGGTTATTATCACATTTCCTTGTTCATGATAATCGTTTATTATCCATGCTAGAATTGTATTGATCATAAACTAGGATACATGTGTGGATACATAGACAACACCTTGTCCCTAGTGAGCCTCTACTAGACTAGCTCGTTGATCAAAGATGGTTAAGGTTTCCTAACCATAGACATGAGTTGTCATTTGATAACGGGATCACATCATTAGGAGAATGATGTGATGGACAAGACCCAAACGTAAGCAAGCATAGCATTTGATCATATCACTTAGTTTGTTGCTACTGCTTTCTTCATGTCAAGTATTTGTTCCTAAGACCATGGGATCATGCAACTCCCTGACACCGGATGAATGCCTTATGTGTATCAAACATCACTTCGTAACTATGTGTTCATAAAGGTACTCTATAGGTATCTCCAAGGGTGTCTGTTGGGTTGGCATGGATCGAGACTGGGATTTGTCACTCCGTACGACGGAGAGGTATCTCTGGGCCCTCTCGATAATACAACATCACAAGAAGCTTGCAAGCAATGTGACTAAGGAGTTAGTTATGGGATCTTGTATTACGGAACGAGTAAAGAGATTTGCGAGTAACGATATTGAACTAGGTATGGAGATACCGATGATCGAATCTCGGGCAAGTAACATACCGCTGGACAAAGGGAACTACATACGGGATTGACTGAATCCTTGACATCATGGTTCGACCGATAAAGATCTTCGTGGAATATGTAGGAACCAATAGGGGCATCTAGGTCCCACTATTGGTTATTGACCGTAGAGGTGTCTCAGTCATGTCTACATGATTCTCTAACCCGTAGGGTCCGCACGCTTAACGTTCGATGACGATATAGTATTATTGGGTTATGTATGTTGGTGACCGAATGTTGTTCGGAGTCCCGAATGAGATCCCGGACATGACGAGGAGCTCCGGAATGGTCCATAGGTAAAGATTTATATATGGAAAGTTGTTTTCGGGGTTCCCAAAAAAGTTTCAGTTTTTTCGGTATTATACCGAGAAGCTTCTAGAAGGTTTCAAAAAATTTCGGAGGAGTCCGGAAGTCCATCAAGGGTTCCACCACATCCCAAGGACCAGCATGGGAAAAGGGGAGGCACGTTGGCCTTACTGGGCCGAGCGCACAAGTCCCTGAAGGCCCATGTGGCTTGGGAGAGGTGGAAAGTCCACATGTGCATGGAAAAGGAGGGAATTGGACTAGGAGTCCAACTCCTCCCCCCTGGCTGTGCCCTAGGGCTTGGAGGGGCTGTCCACCATGCCCCTCCACCTATATATATAGAGGGGAGGGGCGCCCCAAGAGTATACACCAAGCCCTTGGCGCCCCTCTGTGTCCCGTTATTCAGTAACTCCTCCGTTCTCGTTCTAGTAGCGCTTGGCGAAGCCCTGCTGAACTAGCTTCACCACCACCTCCACCACGCCGTCATGCTAGTTGAGATCCCATCTAATTCTCCTCCCTCGCTTGCTGGATCAAGAAGGAGGATACGTCATCGAGCCACACGTGTGCTGAACGCGGAGGTGTCGTCCGTTCGGCGCTTGATCGGGGCGGATCGCGATTGGATCATGAAGACGTACGACTACATAAACTGTGTTTTTAACGCTTCCGCTTAGCGATCTTGAAGGGTATGTAGACACACTCCCCCTCTCGTAGCTATGCATCTCCATGAATAGATCTTGCGTGTGCGTAAGAAAATTTTGTACCCCATGCAACGTTCCCCAACAGTGGCATCATGAGCTAGGTCTATGCGTAGATGATATGCACGAGTAGAACACAAAGTGTTTGTGGGCGTTGATGTTCAGATTGCTTACCCCCTTAGTCTTATTTTTATTCGGCGTTATTATGGGATGAAACGACTCGGACCAACTATAGGATCACTAGAAGTGTGTGTCTAGAGGGGGGGGGGGTGAATAGACTACTTGCAAATTTAAAACCTAACCTTTTCCCAAGTTAATTAGTTGGCAGATTTTAGCAATAATAGCAAGTCTAGCACACCCTACACATGCAAGTCAACAAGTATGGCAGCGGAAAATAAAGACATTGCACATGGAAGTAAGGAGTTGAGATAGGGAGATCAAACGCATGAGGGACACGAAGATTTTTCCCGTGGTTCCGATAGGTGGTGCTATCGTACGTCCACGTTTATGGAGTCTTCAACCCACGGAGGGTAACGGTCGCGAGAGTCCACGGAGGGCTCCACCCATAAGGGTCCACGAAGTAGAAACCTTGACTATTCCATAACGGCTTCCGTCCATGAAGGACTAGCCTCACTATGGGTAGATCTTCAGGAAGTAGGCGATCTCCTTGCCCGTACAAACTTCTTGGTTCAACTCCACAACACGAAGTAGGAGGCTCCCAAGCGACACCTAACCAATCTAGGAGGCACCACCCTCCAAAAGGTAATAGGCTCGGTAATGTCGATGAACTCCTTGCTCTTGTGCTTCAAGATGATAGACTCCTCAACACACAATCACTCTCTCACAGATTTGGCTATGGTGGAAGAGATTGATTTGGTGGAAAGCAACTTGGGGAGGCTAGAGATCAAGATTCATATGGATAGAGTGGAATAGCTTGATCTCAACACATGAGTAGGTGGCTCTCTCTCAGAAAATTGAATGGGGCAAGTATGGAATCGTTATGAGTGCTTCTCTTTCGAGTGAGTGGTGGTGAAGGGGTATATATAGGCATCCCCAAAAATCCAACCGTTACACCTAAAGTGACCAACTCGGTGATACCGAAGTGTAAAACTCGGTGGTACCGAGTTGCTCCAAAGGTAGCAACTTTTGAATCTCGGTGAGACCGATATATAATTCTCGATGGTACTGATAAGATGACCAACGGTCGAATTACACAATTCGGTGAGACCGATTCTCAAATTTCGGTGGTACCAATTCTTGACAACGGCTAACCAGAAAGTTGGTCCAAAACTCGGTGAGACCAATTCACAAAACTCGGTGGTACCGATTCTTGAGAATGGCTAACCAGAAAGTTGGTTCAAATCTCGGTGAGACCGATTGGCAAAACTCGATGGTACCGATTCTTGAAAATAGGATACCCGAAAGTTGGCAACTGATTTCGGTGGCACCGAATGGAATGTTGGTAGTACCGAGATGCTAGGGTTTGGCATGGGATCTGTCTAGGGTTTGAATCTCGGTGAGACCGAATAGGAATTGTTGGTCTTACCGATTTGAGTGGTAGGGTTCTAGACCAAGTATTTGTGGAAGAGCTTGTGGGTGTTTTTAGTGACTATCACTTGTGCACGTGGAGCATCTTGTTCACCAACAGTACCTTACCCCCTTTTAATAGTTTCGGCTTTCCTATGGACTCAAAGTGATTTCTCACAAAGTAAAAAGTAGTGTCCTCTCGCTTGAAGCTTTGCCAATCCATTTCCTTGCATCCATGGGTTTCTCCTCACAACCCTTTTTGCCAACCCATCTCTCTCTATGGACTTTCACCTGAAATACACTAGGTAGAAATATTAGTCCAAGAGACAATGTATGTTGTCATGAATTATCAAAACCACCAAGGGAGCATATTGTGCTTTCAATCTCCCCCTTTTTGGTAATTGATGACAACATACAATCAAAGCTTCAAATAAAGATATGCATAGATATTATGAAGACTTTGAGAGACACATGACTTAGATTTGCTCCCCCTAAATGTGTGCACTCCCTTTAAAGGATAGTTGCTTTGGAATGCATGGACACACATATAGTAGAAGGGATATAATGAGTCATGTGTATCTTGGCTATATGCATCAAATATATATGAGTGAGGTGTATCCTTGTTCAAGACTCCACTCTTGCAAACAATATGTGCAAGAAGCAAGAGATCATCTTGATCAAAGATATGATGCATATACTTACCTTGAGTTCTTGAGCATTCTTGTAGTAGAAATACACTTGAGAAAATAATGTTAGGAAACACAAGAGTATCCTACCAATCAAAAAGCAATAGAACTCAATAGTACCAAGATGTGGAGAACATATAGAAGATAGTATTCCTTAAGATTGATATGTCTCCAAGATCATTTTGAACTTTCTCCCCTAGATATGAAATAGTAGGTCATCCTCTCCCCCTGAATCTTAGCATGTAGATATTGGGATTGGATAGGGTGAGAAAATTCTAACATGAGTAGTCAAATGAAACAAACATATTTTTCTCCCCCTACTTTGGTATTCTCCCCTTGTCTATGTAAGCATGAGCTTTGATATTCTCCCCCTTGATTGTATCTCCCCCTTTGCATAAGCATGTATCTCCCCTTTGCATTGAAGCTTTGGTATTTCTCCCCCTTTCGCATTAATTGCCAAAAAGGTCCATACATAGGGTCAGACATAGGGATCATGGAGTTATAAGGGATCCTTGAGAACAAGGGTCATAGAATGTAGGGATCATGGAAGGTGTAGAATCATAGAGAGAATTAAAAACTTGTAGGTCTTCTCCTCCTTTAAGTTAGGGATCCTAGAGTAAAGTTTCTCTCTCCCCCTTTTTTTAGTAATAAGGGATCATCGAAGAAATGGAGAATTGCTAAGTTAACAAAGGATAGAAAAAATAGCAAAGTCGGTGGCTCCGAGGCAAATAGGTCGGTGGAACCGAGATGTGTATTTGCAGCTTATCTGCATAATCGGTAGAACCGAGTCATTTGGATCGGAGGCTCCGAGGACATAACAGAAACTTGGCAATGACTAGAAATTCTCACATGATTTTAGAAAACTTGCAATAGAGTTTGGAAAACTTGTAACAAACTGTTAAAAGGATCTTCAAAGGAAATGCAAAAGACTTTACAAAGAGATGTCAACTAGAGAAGATTTGAGTGGTTCCAAGAAATCTTGCAAATAGAGAATGAACCAAACAAGATACTTAACTAGATGATGGGCGGTGACTAGGTCACCTATATTAGAGTATATTGACTTAGGAGCCAAGCAAGAATACTTGATCATAGGTCATACTCATCGTTAAGCTCAAAATGGGGTTACCATTTTTCGATTAAACATTTTAATGTTTTCATATCACTTGAGTTGCTTTACCTCATGACTTGGAGTAAAGCTTTTTCAAGGATATGAGTACATACCTTTGAGTGATGTTGATGACGTGGCTTGTAGGTGAACTTGTTGAGGATGCTCGAGGTTGATGAAGTTCATCTTGAGTTGGGAGCAATCCTTCTTGTTTTAGTTCACTTATCACCTACATAGGTTAGTCATGCAAGGAAGAACAATATATATCCATTTGACATGATATCAATTGAGTATTAGTAAATGTGATCACATCAAATATATGTCTAGGATATGGTTGAGTTGTCTTCTTCGTTCCATCAACAAGAAGGGTTGTGGATACTTAGTCATGACAAGATTGCTTATGATTGGAATTGTTTGCAATCTTATGGAATGAAGTTCTTCCAAGTACCTACAAAAGGTTAGATGCAATACAAGGGATCATAGAATTCCAAGATATATGAAGTTCATGGTAATGATGGCATGGAATGGTCAAGTAAGCTCATCGCCTTGCATGCATCCGAGTGAGCTTAGCTCAAGTTTGAAGCATCAATGATGTTCAACTCACTCCTCAAGTGACAAAACACTTTCTCATCAAGTGGCTTAGTAAAGATATCGGCCAATTACTTGTTAGTGCGAACATGCTTAAGATTAATATCTCCTTTGGCAACATGATCACGAATGAAATGATGTCGAACTTGAATATGCTTAGTTCGAGAGTGTTGCACATGATTATGACCAATCTTAATAGCACTTTCATTGTCACAAAGTAATGGAACATTTTTCACATGGATTCCATAATCCTTAAGCGTTTGTGTCATCCATAGTAATTGTGCACAACATGATCCAACAGCAATATACTCAGCTTCGGCAGTAGATAGAGATACCGAGTTTTGTTTCTTGGAGGACCAAGACACAAGAGATCTACCAAGAAATTGACATGTACCCGAGGTGGATTTTCTATCAACCTTGTCACCGGCATAGTCCGAATCGGAATAGCCAACGAGGTTAAAGGAAGATCCCTTGGGATACCAAATGCCAAAGTTTGGTGTTTGTATCAAATATCTCACAATACGTTTTACGGCCAAAAGATGACACTCTTTAGGTGCAGCTTGATATCTAGCACACATGCAAACACTAAGCATAATATCGGGACGGGAGGCGCATAGATATAGCAATGAACCAATCATAGATCGATAAACCTTTTGATCAACCGGTTCGTCCTCCTTGGTAAGATCAACATGTCCACTAGTAGGCATAGGAATTTTCATACCTTTACACTCTTGCATGTTGAACTTCTTGATCAAGTCCTTGGTATACTTGGTTTGAGAGATGAAAGTTCCTTCTCTTGTTTGCTTGATTTGCAAACCAAGAAAGAATTTCAGCTCACACATCATGGACATCTCACACTTCTCGGACATCAACCTTCCAAATCTTTCACTAAATTGTGGGTTAGTAGATCCAAAGATAATATCATCCACATATATTTGGCACACAAATAATTCACCATTAACTCTCTTAGTGAATAAGGTTGCGTCAATTTTACCAATTTCAAAACCTTTTTCAATGAGAAACTTCGTTAAGCATTTATACCAAGCACGTGGGGCTTGCTTAAGACCATAAAGAGCTTTACGAAGCTTGTAAACATGATTAGGTTTCTTAGGATTCACAAAACCAGGGGGTTGTTTGACATAGACCTCTTCTTCAATCTCACCATTTAAAAAGGCACTTTTAATGTCCATTTGATAAAGCGTGATATCATGGTGATTAGCATAAGAAAGGAGAATGCGAATAGCTTCAAGTCTAGCGACGTGGGCATAGGTCTCATCGTAGTCCATACCTTCAACTTGCGTATATCCTTGGGCTACGAGACGCGCCTTGTTGCGTACAACTTGATCGTCTTCATCTTGCTTGTTCCGAAACACCCATTTTGGTTCCGATGATGTTGTGCTCGTCCTTGGGCTTCTCCACAAGTGTCCACACTTTGTTCCTCTCGAAGTTGTGAAGCTCTTCATGCATGGCGTTCACCCAATCCGGGTCTTCAAGAGCTTGTTCAACCTTCAAGGGTTCAATGCTAGATATGAAAGAATAATGCTCACAAAAATTAGCTAAGCGAGTTTTAGAGCGAGTGATTCTCCCGGTTTGTATGTCACCAAAGATTTGGTTTAGAGGATGGTTCTTGGTCACTCTTGCTCGAACTCGGGGTAGCTTTGGCTTGTTGAACGGTGGAGCTTCTTCATCATCATCTCCTTCATCTTCTTTGTTGTTGAAGGTGTCGTTTCCTTGAGGTGGTGGTGAAGGAGGTTGTGGTGGATCTTCATGATGTACTTCCTCCTCTTCATCTTGTCGTGTACCACTTGTGGATGCCTCCATGTCGTGTTGAGGATCACCTTGACGTGAAGTAGGGGCTTCCACTTGAGTTGACGAAGTACTTTCCTTCACCTCCATGGGACGAATCTTGCCAATGGACAAGTCTTGGATAGCTTCCGAAGGATCCTTATCTCCTACATCATTTGGCAATTGTTCGACTTGCGAACCATTAGATTCATCAAACTTCACATCTACCGTCTCTTCAACTTTTCGAATGAAGTTGTTGTAGACACGGTAAGTGTGAGATTTCGATCCGTAACTAAGTAGGAATCCTTCATGAGATTTAGGAGCAAATTTAGTACGACGATGGTTATCAAGAATGTAGCACTTTGAGCCGAATACCCGAAAGTATCCAACTTGGGGTTTGTTACCGGTGAGTAGCTCGTATGCCGTTTTTCCGAGAAGCTTGTGCAAGTAGAGTCGGTTCGTGGCATGACATGCTGTTTCCACGGCTTCTGCCCAAAAGTGTCTTGGCATCTTGTATTCGTCAAGCATCGTTCTTGCCATCTCAATAAGAGTCCGGTTCTTCCTCTCAACAACTCCATTTTGTTGAGGCGTGTACGTAGCTGAGAACTCATGTGAGACACCTTCTTCGTCAAGAAAGGTATCTACATGGGTGTTCTTGAACTCCGATCCATTATCACTCTGAACCTTCTTGATCTTCAATTCAAACTGATTTTGCGCTTTGCGAATGAAGTTCTTGAAGATCTTTTGTACCTGCGACTTATCATCAAGAAAGAATACCCACGTAAATCTGGAAAAATCATCAACTATAACTAGACCATAGGAATTTCCACCGAGACTCTTGTAAGCATTGGGACGAAAACGATCCATATGAAGTAACTCGAGTGGTCTCCTAGTAGTCATGATATTCTTTACGGTTTGACTTCCACCTACTTGCTTTCCAGCTTGACAAGCACTACAAAGTCTATCTTTGTCAAAGATAACATCTTTAACACCAAGTATATGATCACCTTTGATAAGCTTGTCTAGATTACGCATGCCAACATGTCCTAGTCTTCTATGCCAAAGCCAACCTTTAGAAGATTTTGCAATAAGACAAGTACGAGGTTTGGATCTCTTAGTGAAATCGACAATGTATAGATCACCTCTACGGAAACCGGTAAAGACCATGTTATGATTATCTTGACAAAACACTTGGCAATCTACTTTCGTGAATAGCACATTAAAACCAAAGTCGGCAAGTCTAGATACGGAAAGAAGATTGTAGCCAAGGGATTCAACAAGCATGACGTTTTGAATAGAGCTATCATGGGATATGGCCACCTTACCAAGACCGAGTACCTTACCCTTGGAGTTGTCTCCAAAAGTTACATACCTTCGCGGTCCATGGTTTGGTGTGATCTCTTCAAACATATCTCTATCTCCGGTCATATGAATGGTGCATCCACTATCAAGAATCCACTCTTTTCCTCCGGACATGTAATCCTTGAAGTTTGCCATGAGACTTAGGTTCTTCATGATCTTCTCATGCTCGATGTCGAACAACTCATCTTCATCATAGTAGCCATGTTCCACATTGTCATCATCAAGTGGGAAATCCTCGTCACAAGAAACAAGGGATTCGTTAGGGTTGTGATCATGACATTGTTCAAGATTATGAATGCGAATGGCTTGTACAATGATGTTGTTGATAGTTATGACATCTCCTTTAGCACGCATGAGGTCTCTAAGCTCAAATAGATAGTCATCAAACTTGGGATCAATAGGCATCATTTAGTGAAAGACAATAGTTTTATGAAGAATTTCATCAAGATTACTCAATGAATAACTTGGATATCGTTTCTCCAAGTCATTCCACAAAGTATAAGCACATTCAAAATTCTTCATTTGATTAAGCACAATGCTAGGAAATCCTCTAATGATAAGATTAACAGTTCTAAGATTGCATAGCATATCAATTTCCTCTTCGTGTGTGGGATGTAAAGGATCAATGGGAGGTACATAGGGGTTCTTAACATACTTGCTCAAATGAAATTCATTGAATAGCTCAAGCATCTTATATTTCCATTGACTATAGTACTCCCCATCAAGAATAGGCACTCTACAACTCAAACTTTCCACACTAGACACAACCATCTTCCTCCACGGTGATGAAACCGAAGCAATGGAGACCAATGCTCTGATACCACTTGTAGGATCACTAGAAGTGTGTGTCTAGAGGGGGGGGGGGTGAATAGACTACATGCAAATTTAAAACCTAACCTTTTCCCAAGTTAATTGGTTGGCAGATTTTAGCAATAATAGCAAGTCTAGCACACCCTACACATGCAAGTCAACAAGTATGGCAGCGGAAAATAAAGACATTGCACATGGAAGTAAGGAGTTGAGATAGGGAGATCAAACGCATGAGGGACACGAAGATTTTTCCCGTGGTTCCGATAGGTGGTGCTATCGTACGTCCCCGTTTATGGAGTCTTCAACCCACGGAGGGTAACAGTCGCGAGAGTCCACGGAGGGCTCCACCCATAAGGGTCCACGAAGTAGCAACCTTGACTATTCCATAACGGCTTCCGTCCACAAAGGACTAGCCTCACTATGGGTAGATCTTCAGGAAGTAGGCAATCTCCTTGCCCGTACAAACTTCTTGGTTCAACTCCACAACACGAAGTAGGAGGCTCCCAAGCGACACCTAACCAATCTAGGAGGCACCACCCTCCAAAAGGTAATAGGCTCGGTAATGTCGATGAACTCCTTGCTCTTGTGCTTCAAGATGATAGACTCCTCAACACACAATCACTCTCTCACAGATTTGGCTATGGTGGAAGAGATTGATTTGGTGGAAAGCAACTTGGGGAGGCTAGAGATCAAGATTCATATGGATAGAGTGGAATAGCTTGATCTCAACACATGAGTAGGTGGCTCTCTCGCAGAAAATTGAATGGGGCAAGTATGGAATAGTTATGAGTGCTTCTCTTTCGAGTGAGTGGTGGTGAAGGGGTATATATAGGCATCCCCAAAAATCCAACCGTTACACCTAAAGTGACCAACTCGGTGACACCGAAGTGTAAAACTCGGTGGTACCGAGTTGCTCCAAAGGTAGCAACTTTTGAATCTCGGTGAGACCGATATATAATTCTCGGTGGTACCGATAAGATGACCTACGGTCAGATTACACAACTCGGTGAGACCGATTCTCAAATTTCGATGGTACCAATTCTTGACAACGGCTAACCAGAAAGTTGGTCCAAAACTCGGTGAGACCAATTCACAAAACTCGGTGGTACCGATTCTTGAGAATGGCTAACCAGAAAGTTGGTTCAAATCTCGGTGAGACCAATTGGCAAAACTCGGTGGTATCGATTCTTAATAATAGGATACCCGAAAGTTGGTAACTGATTTCGGTGGCACCGAATGGAATGTTGGTAGTACCGAGATGCTAGGGTTTGGCATGGGATCTGTCTAGGGTTTGAATCTCGGTGAGACCGAATAGGAATTGTTGGTCTTACCGATTTGAGTGGTAGGGTTCTAGACAGAGTATTTGTGGAAGAGCTTGTGGGTGTTTTTGGTGACTATCACTTGTGCACGTGGAGCATCTTGTTCACCAACAATACCTTACTCCCTTTTAATAGTATTGGCTTTCCTATGGACTCAAAGTGATTTCTCACAAAGTAAAATGTAGAGTCCTCTCGCTTGAAGCTTTGCCAATCCATTTCCTTGCATCCAGGGGTTTCTCCTCATAACCCCTTTTGCCAACCTATCTCTCTCTATGGACTTTCACCTGAAATACACTAGGTAGAAATATTAGTCCAAGAGACAATGTATGTTGTCATGAATTATCAAAACCACCAAGGGAGCACATTGTGCTTTCACCAACCTTACTTGTCCTAGCACAAGAGACCGGTTCCACCGATTGACATGCAGCTTGTTTTGCATAAAGGGGTTGGCGGGTGTGTGTGTCTCTCCCACTTTAGTAGAATCGGATTCGACGAAGGCGGTCCTTGTAGAAGTTTAAAAGGCTACTTGATCATCACCGTTGTGGCTTTGCGTAGGTAAGAATGGTTCTTGGTAGTTGCCCATAGCAGCCACGTAAAACTTGCAACAACAAAGTAGAGGACGTCTAACTTGTTTTTGAGGGCATGTTGTGATGTGATATGGCCAAGACGTGATTTGATATATGTGATGTATGAGATGATCATGTTTTGTATAGTTATCATGACTTGCATGTCGATGAGTACGGCAACCGGCAGGAGCCATAGGGTTGTCTTTAATTTATTATATGTCATTGCTTTACTTTATCGCTATGAGTTAGCAATAGTTGTAGAAGCAATAGTTGGTGGGACAACCACATGATGACACGATGATGGAGATCATGATGATGGATATCATGGTGTCATGCCGGTGACGATGGAGTTCATGCCGGTGCTTTGGAGATGGAGATCAAAAGCCCAAGATGATAATGGCCATATCATGTCACTTATTTTGATTTGCATGTGATGTTTATCTTGTTATGCATCTTATTTTGCTTAGGACGACGGTAGCATTATAAGATGATCCCTCACTTAAACTTCAAGATATAATTATGTTCTCCCCAAGTATGCCCCGTTGTGAAAGTTCATCGTTTCGAAGCACCTCGTGATGATCGGGTGTGATAGACTCTTTGTTCGCATAGAACAGGTGTAAGCCAGTTTTGCACATGCAGAATTCTTGGGTTATACTTGACGAGCCTAGCATGTACAGACATGGCCTCGGAACACGGAGACCGAAAGGTCGAACATGAGTCATATAGTAGATATGATCAACATGGAGATGTCCACCATTGAAACCACCTCATCTCACGTGATGATCGGACTTGAGTTGGTGGATTTGGATCATGTAACACTTAAAAAACTTGAGGGATGTTGATTTGAGTGGGAGTTCATTAGTAATTTTGATTAACTGAACTAATTGTCATGAACATAGCCTAAGTGTCTTTGCAAATTAGGTTGTAGATCAATAGCTCGCGTAGTAGCTCCCCTGGATTTTAATACGTTCCTAGAGAAAGACTAAGTTGAAAGATAGTGTAAGCAATTATACGGACCAGGTTCGTAATCTGAGGATTTGCCTCACTACTGCACAGAAAGCTTATGTCCTTGATGCACCGCTCGGTGTGCCAACCCCTCCAGCGTCGTCTGTGGATGTTGTGAACGTCTCGTAGACACATTCTGATGACTACTCGATAGTTCAATGCGCCATGCTTTACGGCTTAGAATCGGGGCTCCAAAGACGTTTTTGAAATGCCATGGAGCATATGAGATGTTCCAAGAGATGAAATTGGCATTTCAGGCTCATGCCCGTGTTGAGAGGTATGAGACATCTGACAAGTTCTTGGCCTACAATCACTTGAATCAAGTGGGAGTTAATCTTCCAGATAAGATAGAGATTGACAGAGTTCTCCAGTCACTGTCACCAAGCTACTAGAGTTTTGTGATGAACTATAACATGCAAGGGGTGGAGATGATGATCCCTGAGCTATTCGCGATGCTTAAGGCCACAGAGGTAGAAATCAAGAAGGAGCATCAAGTGTTGATGGTTAACAAGACCACTAGTTTCAAGAAGGGTAAGGGCAATAAGGAAAACTTCAAGAATGGCAAACCAGTTGCGGCTCTAGTGAAGAAACCCAAGGTTAGACCCAAACCCAAGACTAAGTGCTTCTATTGTAAGGGGAACGGTCAATGGAAGCGGAACTGTCCCAAGAACTTGGCAGATAAGAAGGCTGGCAACGTCAACAAAAGTATAATTGATATACATGTTATTGATGTGTACCTTACTAGTACTCGTAGTAGCGCCTAGGTATTAGATACCGGTTCAGTTGCTAATATTGGTAACTCGAAACAAAAGCTGCGGAATAAACGGAGACTAGCTAAGGGTGAGGTGACGATGTGTGTTGGAAATGTTTCCAAGGTTGATGTGATCACCATCGCACGCTCCCTCTACCTTCGGGATTAGTGTTGAACCTAAATAAATGTTATTTGGTGTCTGCGTTGAGCATGAACATGATTAGATCATGTTTATTGTTATACGGTTATTCATTTAAGTCAAACAATAATGGTTGTTCCGTTTACATGAAAAATACCTTCTATGGTTATGCACCCAATGTGAATAGTTTATTGAATCTTTATCATAGTGATACATGATGTATACTACACAACTTTTCTCTTGTAGACTCATGTTGGGCCTCCAAGCGTAGAGTTTTGTAGGACAGTAGCAATTTTCCCTCAAGTGGATGACCTAAGGTTTATCAATCCATGGGACGTGTAGGATGAAGATGGTCTCTCTCAAGCAACCTTGCAATCAAATACAAGAAATCTCTTGTGTCCCCAACACACCCAATACAATGGAAAATTGTATAGGTGCACTAGTTCGGCGAAGAGACGATGATACAAGTGCAATATGGATGGTAGATATAGGTTTTTGTAAATTGAAAATATAAAAACAGCAAGGTAACAAGTGTAAAACAGCGAGCAAAACATTGTATAAATGCTTAGAAATTAGGCCTAGGGTTCATACTTTCGCTAGTGCAATCTCCCAACACTAGTAGAAAACAGGCCTTCCGTTTCAACCTTTAGTCCCGGTTTTGCTTTGGACCGGGACTAATGTGTCCATTAGTCCCGGTTCCAACGGCTAGGAGCTGTCAGGGGGTACGGGCCCCATTAGTCCCGGTTCATTTGGGACATATAGTCCCGGTTTGTATCACAAACCGGGACTAAAGGAGTGGTGGCAGGCTGGTGTCAGCCTGGGGCCCCCACGAGCCCTTTTAGTCCCGGTTTGTGATACAAACCGGGACTATAGATGGACCTTTAGTCCCGGTTTGTATAACCAACCGGGACTAAAGCTCTCCCTATATAAACCCTTCGTCGAGCCCGACTCCATTTCTCTGTTTTCTCCATTCGAATTCCCCTCTCCGTTCTTCCCCTAGCTCGAGCTCCTCCCTCCATTTTTGCCAAGATTTGTCAAGATTTGAGGCACCCCAATCCATCCAAGTGTCCACAAAGGTTAGCAACTTTGTCCGTTCATCTCTTATTGCTAGATCAGCTCGTGCTATGCTTTATAAGTATAGTGATTTGTGGGTTTTAGTTTGGGTGTAATTATGTGGTAGTTTTTTTTGATTTATATGCAATTTGAGCTCAAATTAACTCCTTAGTTTGCATATGTGTAGGTGTGGTTTACTTAGTGTGCCTTCCCGTCCCTGTCCTAACCACCGTCGATCGACCGCACCATCCCGTCGCCGGCACCACCTTGGTGAGCCTCTTCTTGTGTTCTTATCATTTTTATAAATAAAATCGTATTTGTATGATTTAGATAGTTACTTGCATAGTTTTCTTACTTGTATGATTGTTGTTATATATAGTGCCATGGTTATGACATCCGTGCCCGTCGGCCCTCGTCCGGTTTACGATTCAGATGTGGTATATTCTCTTTTATAACTATTTGTTGCATTTCGTGTTAATGACAATTATGCCCATCAAGTTGACATAGATATTTTTATCTAGGTGGTAGTTCAACCGGAAATGCCAAACGACCCTATTGTCGAGAAGTTAAATTTAGTTGAAAAAGAAAACGAGAATTTGAAAAAAAATTGAAAAGAGTTGAAGAAGAGAAGATGAAATTGGAGTTGTACGTTGCCGATGTCGTCGATGATCACAAGATCAAGATGGATGCAATGCGCTTGAAGATTAGAAAGATTAGAAAATATGCCATTAATAAAGAGGCTTGGTATCATTATGCTGTTGGATCAATTTTTACCTTAGTTGCGATTTTGATCGCATTTGTTGTTGCATTTAAAATGTTTTAGCTAGATAGTTTTATGTTGTTTTATGAGAATAAGTGCGTATGAACTTTATGTATGAACTTGTATTAATTTGGTCTTCTCGGTGTTGTGTAATGAAGATGAACCGACAATGGATGTACGTTGACCGACGCTCTCCCCAGTTCATTAATGGCGTGTAGAGTTTTTTGCGTGCGGCTGAGGCAAACAAGCGGGATGATTTTATGTGTTGTCCATGTGGTGTGTGTAAGAATGATAAGACTTACTCTAGCTCAAAACAGATTCACGTCCACATGTTTACGTCCGGTTTCATGTCCGGCTATAATTGTTGGACCAAGCATGGAGAAAAAGGGGTTCTAATGGAAGAGAATGAAGAAGAAGAGGATGACGACAACTATCCTGGGTGTCCTGAATATGATGGTAGTACAATGGGGGAAGAGAATGAAGAAGAAGAAGCTGAGGCATCAGATGAGCCCGCTGATGATCTTGGTCGGGCCATTGCTGATGCAAAGAGAAACTGCGAAAATGAAAAGGAGAAGTTTAAGTTGCAGCGCATGTTAGAGGATCACAAAAAAGCGTTGTACCCAAATTGCGAAGATGACAACACAAAGCTCGGTACCACACTCGAATTGCTGCAATGGAAGGCAGAGAATGGTGTAGCTGACAAGGCATTTGAAAAGTTGCTGAAAATAATGAAGAATAAGCTTCCAAAGGATAACGAATTGCCCGACAGTACATACGAAGCAAAGAAGGTTGTCTGCCCTCTAGGATTGGAGGTGCAGAAGATACATGCATGCCCTAATGACTGCATCCTCTACTGCGGTGAGTACGAGAATTTGGATGCATGCCCGGTATGTAATGCATTGCGATATAAGATCGGTCGCGATGACCCTGTTGATGATGTTTAGGGCGAGCGCCCCGGGAAGAGGATTCCTGCCAAGGTGATGTGGTATGCTCCTATAATACCACGGTTGAAATGTTTGTTCCAAAACAAAGAGCATGCCAAGTCGTTGTGATGGCACAAAGAAGACCGTAAGAAAGATGGGAAGTTGGGAGTACCCGCTGATGGGTCGCAGTGGAGAAAAATCGAGAGAGAGTGGCCGGACTTTGTAGATGACCCAAGGAACGTATGGTTTGGTTTAAGTGCAGATGGCATTAATCCATTCAGGGAGCAGAGGAGCAAGCATAGCACATGGCCCGTGGCTCTATGTATCTATAACCTTCCTCCTTGGTTGTGCATGAAGCGGAAGTTCATTATGATGCCAGTGCTCATCCAAGGCCCTAAGCAACCCGGCAACGACATTGATGTGTACCTAAGGCCATTAGTTGATGAACTTTTACAACTGTGGAATAAAAAAGGTGTACGTGTGTGGGATGAGCACAAACAGCAGGAATTTGACCTGCGAGCGTTGCTCTTTGTAACCATCAATGATTGGCCTGCTCTTAGTAACCTTTCAGGACAGACAAACAAGGGATACCATGCATGCATGCACTGTTTAGATGATACCCAAAGTATATATTTGGACAAATGCAAGAAGAATGTGTACCTGGAACATCGTCGATTTCTTCCGGCCAAGCATTCCTTAAGAAAGAAAGGCAAGCATTTTAAAGGTGAGGCAGATCACCGGAAGAAGCCCGTCCTCCGTACTGGTGATGACATACTTGATATGCTCAAGGATTTACAAGTAATATTTGGAAAGGATCCTGGCGGACAATCTGTTCTGACTGACGCTGAGGGACGCGCACCCATGTGGAAGAAGAAATCTATATTTTGGGAGCTAGAATATTGGAAAGTCCTAGAGGTCCGCTCTGCAATCGACGTGATGCACGTGATGAAGAATCTTTGCGTGAACCTGCTAGGATTCCTGGGCGTGTATGGGAAGACAAAAGATACACCGGAGGCACGGGAGGACCAGCAACGTGTGCACGAAAACGACGGCATGCATGAGCAGTATGAAGGTCCTACCAGCTACGCTCTTACCAAAGCAGAGAAGGAAATCTTCTTTGAATGCCTGCTCAGTATGAAGATCCCATCTGGCTTCTCGTCGAATATAAAGGGAATAATAAATATGGCGGAGAATTTTTTTTCAGAACCTAAAGTCTCATGACTGCCACGTGATCATGACGCAATTGCTTCCGGTTGCGTTGAGGGGACTTCTACCAGAAAATGTTCGATTAGCCATTGTGAAGCTATGTTCATTCCTCAATGCAATTTCTCAGAAGGTAATCGATCCGGAAATCCTACCAAGCTTACAGAATGATTTGGTACAATGTCTTGTCAGTTTCGAGTTGGTGTTCCCACCATCCTTCTTTAATATTATGACGCACGTCCTTGTTCACCTAGTCGAAGAGATTGCCATTCTGGGTCCTGTATTTCTACACAATATATTCCCCTTTGAGAGGTTCATGGGAGTCTTAAAGAAATATGTTCGTAACCGTGCTAGGCCAGAAGGAAGCATTTCCAAGGGCCATGAAACAGAGGAGGTTATTGAGTTTTGTGTTGACTTTATTCCTGACATTAAGCCGATTGGTGTTCCTCAATCACGGCATGAGGGGAGACTACGTGGAAAAGGCACGCTTGGACCAAAATCAATAATATGTAGGGACGGGCATTCTTGGGCGCAAGCACACTACACAGTTCTACAGAATTCTACCTTGGTCACCCCATATATCGAGGAACACATGGATATTATACGCTCAAAGAACCCGGAGAAGTCTGACCCCTGGATTCAACATACACACATTGAGGCTTTCGGCGGTTGGTTGCGAACACATCTCATGAATGACAACAATGTTGAAGATGACTTGTACTTGTTGGCCAAGAGACCATCTTCGACTATATTGACTTTCCAAGGGTACAAGATAAATGGGAATACATTTTACATGATCGCCCAAGATAAAAAGAGCACCAACCAAAACAGTGGTGTTCGCTTTGACGATGCGGCAAACACCATGGAAAAGGACACATATTATGGTTACATAGAGGAGATATGGGAACTTGCCTATAGAGGTGATTTGAAGGTCCCTTTGTTCCGGTACAAATGGGCCAATCTGACTGGAGGAGGGTAATGGTAGACCCGCAGTACGGAATGACAATAGTGGATCTCAACAATGTTGGGCACACAGACGAACCATTCGTTCTAGCCAATGATGTGGCGCAAGTTTTCTATGTGAAGGACATGTCTACCAAACCGAAAAAGGACAGATAAGAAAGCAGATACATCATACGATGAGCCAAAGCGCCACATAGTTCTTTCTGGGAAAAAACATCGTGGGAGTGGAGGTCAAGACAGACATGTCAAGAGATTATGAAAAGCTTGATGAAATTCCTCCCTTCGCAGTGAAGACTGACCCAAGCATCATGTTAAATGATGAAGATTTTCCATGGTTACGGCGCAATAATCAAGGGACACACGCGAAGAAAAAGTTTTATACCCCAAGATCCCACTCTGGGATGTGACTCGCTGCACCGTCATCACTTTTCTTCTCTAGTGAGTAGCCGGGATGGTTCAGTTTGTACACGAAGTGCATCCTGCTTTTGTTGTAACCCTCTCAACTTTTTACCACTTGCTATGTGGCTGAAATGATGGTACCATGCCAAGTTTCAACCTTTTCAGAGTTCATTTGTGGTGCTTTTTAATTTCAGGGTCATTTAGCTCAAAACAAATCATTAAATGCATGAAAAATAGCAAATGAAGTTAGATAGAGGGTTGAAATTTTAGTATGTGGCTTCTAATGATTCATATTGAATGCACAAAAAGTCTGGAGTTGAAATAAGTTAAAAAAATTGAAATCCTTTTGTAACAGACGAGTTTTCGTCCGAAACCCCGATACTTCGAAGGAGATTGCCCATTTTGTACACGAAGTGCATCCAGTTTTTGGTGTAACCCTCTCAATTTTTTAGCACATGCTATGTGGGTGAAATGATGATACCATGCCAAGTTTCAACCATTTCAGAGTTCATTTGTGATGCTTTTTAATTTCAGGGTCATTTAGCTCAAAACAAATCATTAAATGCATGAAAAATAGCAAATGAAGTTAGATAGGGTTGAAATTTTAGTATGTGGCTTCTAATGGTTCATATTGAATGCACAAAAAGTCTTGAGTTGAAATAAGTTTAAAAAAATTGAAATCCTTTTGTAACAGACAAGTTTTCGTCCGAAACCCCGATACTTCGAAGGAGATTGTCCATTTTGTACACGAAGTGCATCCAATTTTTGCCGTAACGCTCTCAACTTTTTAGCACATGCTATGTGGGTGAAATGATGATACCATGCCAAGTTTCAACCTTTTCAGAGTTCAGTTGGGTGATTTTGATTAAAACAAATGAAGGTATAAAACTAAAAGAGTTAAACAGAATCTGATTTTGATTAAAACACCTATTTAAATTATCCTAAAAATTCCCAACTTTAACATAATGATAAAACATACTAATATTAAACAACAGGAAAAACAATCACTCAAAAATCTATTTTTAAACTAAAGTTATTCACAAATTACTGTTTCACACAAATTTCAAATGAATTCAAATTTAAACTATTTAAATTTGAAAACTACTGGCACTAACAGAAAGTTTGTAATTGTTTTGACCTAAAGCAAAAAGATTCATTAAAAAATTATAAATATTCTAAAAGTTATTCCAAATATAAAAACAGAAATTAGAAAAACAAAACAAAACAAAAAAGTGAAAATACAGATTTAGTCCTGGTTGGTGCTACCAACCGGGACTAAAGGTCCCTTCCCGCGCGGAATTTGGGCCGCCGAAAAGATGGGCCATTAGTCCCGGTTGGTAGCACTAACCGGGACTAAAGTGAGGACCTTTAGTCCCGGTTGGTGATACCAACCGGGACTAAAGGTGTGTAGTCCCGGTTGGAGCCTCGAGCCGGGACTAAAGAGTCCCTCTATATATGCAGGACTTTGCCGTTTCTTCCCCAACCTCTCCCATTCTGCCCCCGACGCCGCCCCTGCCCCGACGCCGCCAGGCTGCCCCGATGCCGCCCCTGCCTCGACCTCGCCGCCGAGACCGCTGTGAGCCACTCTCCTCCCTCTCCTCCTTCTCCTCCTGAAGCCCCCCTCCCGGTCCGCCATTGCCGCCATGCATGGCCGCCCCTCGCCGTCCGCCATTGCCGCCATGCATGGCCGCCCCTCCCCCAGCCCATCCCCCACCTAGAGCCACCACCAGAGATGCCCGAGAGCCGCCGCCCCATCCATCTCCGGCGTAGGAGCCCCGCCGCCCCGTCCATCTCCGACGTAGGAGCCCCGCCGGTGCCGCAAACACACACACACACACACACACACACATATTGTTTAAAAACGTGCAAATATTTTCTAATTGTTAGAACATCTTTTTAGTGTTATGAAAATTTTTGTGGTTGGTATGCAACATTTTTTCATTAAACAATGTGTTAAGAAAATTGTAGTAGATGGATAAGTAGATTGATATTGTTAGATGATTTTGTTTATGATGCTTTTTATGTTTTAGTTGTTTTATGTTTTAGTTAATTAGGAGTCCTAGGAAAAATTAGTATGTGTATGTTAGATTAGAGAAAATTTCTTGGGTTTTGAAAATTTCTTGGGTTTTGAAAAAATTAGTGATTAAACGATAAGAAAATGTTCTCATAGGAATTTGTCTCGACATCGACGATGCCTGGCCCGCATCCTCGTCGTCGTCGAGTTGGCGTCGACATCCTTGAGAGGCGCAATGTCCGGGACTGGGCTCCGCCGGGCTGGCACTGGGAGGTGCTACCTTCCCGGGCTCGGAGCTTGGTGAGGAATCCTGGTCTCGTCGTCGACCCGGAGCTTCTTTGGTGGCGGTCACGTGGGCCACTTTCGGTGCAGAGGGAGCGGGCCCCCGCGGAGGTGGTACGTCGCCGTGTCAGGGAGGAGGACGAGCACGTCCGTCGCTACATGGCGGCGTTGGACGCCAGGTTCAACAATACCTGCCAGATTCTTTAGGGATCTCACCCGAGTTATGATCCCGTGATGGTTCCTTATCTTTGGGTGTCCACCACCCGCGACTCAGGAACCGCTAGTGACTTAGATTATTCGATAGTATTCGATCTGTATTAGTGGTCTTATATGATAATATTCGAGATGTATTAGTTAATATTTGATGATGCATTAACTGGATTATTCGAGATGATGTATTAGTGATATTATATTCGAGTTCATTATAAATGTATTAGTGATATTTTATCGGTATAATGCGTGTGTGACTTTCGGTCTGTCGTTGCTCCTTGTGTGACTTCCATGTGTGTTCTTGATGGAGGAATCCCGACTGTTGTCGTGGGGGGCGCCTCCTCTTCTTCTCTTCTTTGCGATATATTCGTCGGTATAATGCGCAAGAAGAGAAGAGGGGGAGGGGGGTGTCCATCACCGACGGTCGAACTATTACTGTGAGAGAGTGTCCACCAACATATATACACCACCATATCAGTGTGAGAGAGTGCACACCAACACACCATGAGATATGAGAGTTATTTAAGGAAAGTCTCGACGGACCGAAAGTCACACACGCATTAGGATCCAAGCGTGCCGTAATTCTTGAATCATGAACACAGGAAATGTCGTCGTCATCAGACGACGATAGGATCCAAGCGTGTGAACTTTGCGGTGAAGATAAGGGTCTTTGCGACCAGCCTGGGCTGCGAGACGGCAGGTTCTTCACCATGAAGCTTTACGAGGACTTTGATATTTCTACGGTACGCAATGATGACAACTGTTTTTTCGTAATTAAGCATGACTTCTGTTTCTTTCCTTCAACGTGTAATTTCTGTTTTATACAATTTGACTAGTTCATCCCCTGTCATGCAAGACGGTATGTCTTGGAGAGGCTCGGTTTCGAAGAGCACAAGAGTTTTGAGACGAGGACAGCCACCTGAGGACTAAACATGGTCACACATTTCTGGTGAAAGTAATGAATGCACCTGATAACACAGAATTAGGGTGCTCAAATTGGGAAGCTCTTTGCAAGGCATATGGATTTCAGGAGGATATGGAAATAACCTTCGATCTTCGTCCTGAAGATCATATTGAAGGAAACATCGACATTTGGGTGGATGTCGATTTGCTTCCTATTTTACCTCCATGTGAGTTTTTCAACCATGCATATTTGTCAAGTAATTTGCATTCTATATTTAAAAATATTTGGTGTTCATCCATACTAAATTTGTTAATTTATAATTTACAGCTTATTTCGTTTCTTCGAGTGAAACACAGAACATAATCGACACGACACACTACACTTATGGATCACATCTAACTTGGGAGGAGAAGGATGATCTTATCAACTTTGTTATTGGTGTCCTAGTTGGTAGGGAGATCTTCCCGTATAATTTGGGAACTGGCCCAAATTATACATTGTACAGGACACTAGTGCATAGGTTGAGGGCGGATGACATTCGCCGAAATATCTTGGTAAGAGTTGCTAATTAAGTACACTAGTACTGTTGCGTAAATGGTATTGATTACATTGCTAACTAGGATACTATTATGTTCTTCAACAGAAACTGCCAAATGAAGTTGTGCCTCCGTTGATGCAACCCGAAGGTAATATGACAATTAAAAGCCCCTTCCAGCCCGAGTTCTCTTTTGCATACTCGACTGAGCGCAAACCACCAAGACGGCTCCACATTGAAGCATGGGGACAAATAAAGAAGGATCGCAAGCCACAAGTTGGAGACCGTTGGATCTCTTTGCTTCATCATGGAGACATAGGTGTTATTCTGTTTTATGTCATTTTACCTAGGAGGGAGGACTAGGTCCTATGAGGGAGGACTATGTCATTTTATCTTTTTTTGTTTTATGAGATTTTAACTTGGTATGATTAAGATGATGATGATGAGTTGTTAGATGAGTAAGATGATGATGAGTTATATGACATATATTTGATTAAAGTGGATGGATTCAAGTGATCATGTTGAATTAGAGGAAAAAATTAAATGGAAAACACAAAATGAAAAGAAAAAATAAACAATGAAGCCTTAACCTTTAGTCCCGGTTGATGCTACCAACCGGGACCAAAGGTCCCCATGCCCTGGCGCGCTCTGCCGCCCACGTGGCCAGGGTTTAGTCCCGGTTCGTAGCCAACTGGGACTAAAGCCTTAAACCCTTTAGTCTCTATACTTTAGTCCCGGTTGGGGAACCGGGACTAAAGGCCCTTCCCAACCGGGACTAATTGCCTGTTTTCTACTAGTGCAACAATGCTAACATAGTTGAATCATATGATCATCCCTCAACGTGCAACAAATAATCACTCCAAAGTTCCTAACTAGCGGAGAACATAAGATGAAATTGGTGTAGGTAGGAGAACCACCTCAAAGTTATTCATTCTGATCAATCTTTTGAGCTATTCCTATAAGTGTCACAAACAGCCCTAGAGTTCGTACGAAAACAACACCAATGATACATATCAATCAACCCTAATGTCACATAGATACTCCAATGTCACCTCAAGTATTCGTGGGTAAATTATGAGACATGCATCAAACAATTTTAGATCTATCATATTCAATCCAACACAAAGAACATCAAGGACCACCCCAAGATTTCTATCGGAGAAATTAGTATGAAAGCGCAATCAACCCCTATGCATAGATCCCCAAGGTCACCGGAATCCACAAGTTGATGCCATAACATATATCAAGTGAATCAATAGAATACCCCATTGTCACCATGGATATTGATAACCCACAAGTATAGGGGATCGCGACAGTCTTCACGGGTAGTATTCACCCTAATTTATTGATTCGACACAAGGGGAGTCAAAGAATATTTATTGGCCTTGACAGTTGAGTTGTCAATTCAACCACCCACTAGTAGAGAAATGGCTAGCCACAACTCTTGTTGCTGGCGCACCATTTTCCTCCAACGCCAACACTAATATTTTCAAATAGTGATGGCGTTGCCTAAATTTGTACGTTATTGGTACACACTTAGTGGTGGTGTTCAAATTTTGCCGAACGTCACTTGTATGATGACCCCAACACTCTCGCCTTTCACCTATTATTGTTGGCGTGGCTAAAGTTCCTACGCCATAGGTATTTTCGTAGTACTGGCATTGCACATTAGGCCCGACGTTGCGCATTCAGGCCCATTAGGCCCACGCCAACACTAGTCAGTTTTAATAGGTAAAACCTTATCCTTTCGTCCTCACTCTCTCTCGATCCCCAACTCCACCCGTCCTCCTCTCGATCCGCGCCGCCGCCCTACTGCCGCTGCCCGACACTGCCCATCTCCGCTCAACGCCGCCCTGCCCGACCCGGCTCATCTTCGTCGGAGGAGGAGCGTGAGGCCGCCCCGCTCGACGCCGACCCACCCCGCCCGACTCAAACACATGTAATTATGTTCTACCCCCTCCGTTTCTAAATACTAGACGATGCCCCACGCGTTGCGTCAGGATTTTGTATGAAATAAATTTTTCTCTTGTAGTGAAATAAAAAAATTATCAGTATTTTACCAAATCTCTAGGTATAAGTTTAACATTAGACGAAAACAAAATAAAATATGCATGCATGCCTCACTTTTCATTCATAGAGCACTCGAGCATAAGAGCATCTCCAGCCGTTGGCCCCCCCAGGGGGCCGAAATAGCGCCGCCTGGGGACGAGCCGGCGCTAAAATCGGCCTGGGGAGGCTCGTTTTCCCAGCCGCCGCCCCACGGGCGCCCCCCAACCGGCGATTTCGGCCCAGTATGGGCGCAGATTCGGCCCAAATTCGGCCCAGATTCGGCGCATTTCGGCATTACTTTGACAAACTCGGCGCTCTTTCGGCTTTAAAATCAACAAAATCGGCGCTCTTTCGGCATAAATTCAACAAAAAAACTGAATGTTTCGTACCAAAGTTCATCATAGAAATTAATACAAAATCAAATAGTTCAATGAAGCAAGTTCCAACATAAATTAAAACAAATCGAGCTAGGCGTTGCCCTTGAGCCTCCATAGGTGCTCCACCAGATCGTCTTGCAGTTCTTGATGCACTTGTGGGTCTCGGATCTCCTGGCGCATATTGAGGTAGGCAGCCCATGTTGCTAGTACCTAGTGATCAACAACTGCAAGAGGTCCCATCCTGTGATATGGTTCAGGATCAAACACTGGCTCTTCCTGCTCGCTCTCAATGATCATGTTGTGCAAGCAGACACAGCAATTCATGATCTCCCACATCTGCCTTTTGGACCAGGTCATAGCGGGGTACCGGACAATAGCAAATCACGATTGGAGCACACCAAATGCTCGCTCGACATCTTTCCTGCAAGCCTCCTGACACTTAGCAAAGTGTGCCATCTTTGGCGCCACAGGTTTTGAGATAGTCTTCACAAATGTGGACCATCTCGGATAGATACCATCTGCTAGATAGTATCCCTTGTTGTAGTGGTGTCCATTGACCTCAAAGTTCACCGAAGGAGCATGACCTTCAACAAGCTTGGCGAAGACATTCGAGCACTGCAAGACGTTGATATCATTGTGAGTTCCTGGCATACCAAAGAAGGAGTGCCAAATCCATAGGTCATGTGTGGCTACTGCCTCAAGTACCACACTGCAACCACCTTTGGCGCCTTTGTACATCCCCTGCCAAGCAAATGGGCAATTTTTCCATGACCAATGCATGCAGTCAATGCTTCCAAGCATCCCTGGAAATCCTCTTGCTGCATTCTGTGCTAGGATTCGAGCAGTGTCTTCAGCATTGGGTGATCGCAAATATTGTGGTACAAACACTGCCACCACTGCCCTGCAGAACTTGTATAGACACTCAATGGTGGTGGACTCGGCCATTCGCCCATAGTCTTCTTGTATGTCCGCAGGAGCTCCGTATGCAAGCATCCTCATAGCTTGCGTGCATTTCTGGAGTGAGGAGAATCCAACTGTGCCGGTGCAATCCTTCTTGCAAATGAAATAGCTGTCGAACTCTCGGACGGAATTAACAATCCTGAGGAAGAGCTTCCAGCTCATCCGGTAGCGACGCCGAAATACTTTCTCACCGTGCAAGGGAGAGTCGGCGAAGTAGTCGGCGTAGAGCATGCAATACCCCTCCACCCGATGCCTTTGCTTGCTCTTGCGCCGGCCCGGCGCCGAGCCACCTCGCCGGGGCTTGTCATTGTTGACGAACAGGCCGGCCAGCGAGGCGAGTATCATGAGGTGCTCCTCGTCGGCGGTGTCGGCCTCAGCTTCTTCCTCCAACAGGGCCGCGAACGCCTCCTCGTCGTCCGAGTCCATGGCCGAGCAGGCAAAATGACGAACACCTTGTCGGCGTGATGGGCGAGCAGCCGCTGGCGCCCTGTCGGGGTGGTTTGGGTCGGAGGACGGTGATGGGCGAGGGTCGGGGGAAGCGAAATCCGGCGAGGGGGGGCGAAGTGGGGCCTTCTAGCGGTGGCGCAGTGGCCGTGAACAGGCGAGGGGCGTCGGGGTCGGCGTTGGGGAGAACGCGAGGGGGGGGGGGAGTGGCTCGGGCGAGGAAAAGGACGAGATTCGCCTGACAGTGGTGTCCCACACGCCGGTTTGTTACCGCCGGAGCCCCCCAAGAGGCCCCCAGCGTGCTGGGTTCGGCCTGGGTTCGCCGGCCCAAAAAAGGGCTCTAACTGGCGAAAAACGGGGTCCTGGGGGCGCGACTGGGCCGATTTTTCGGCGCCGGCGGTAAAAAAGACGCCCGGGGAGGCCTGTTGGGGGCGTGGGTGGAGATGCTCTAAGGCTATGAGCTGCATGCATGTGCTGATTTTTTTCCTGATTAAAACACTCATGGGTGATATGGCTTAAGGAGAAGTGAGAGAATTCCTAATTAATAGTGGGGTCTATCTATTTAGATATAGAAGATAAGTCATGATAGATAATTTTGTTCCTTATGTAGTGTTTCTAGAGATCTCAATATGCAGTACATACGGATGCATATAGACATATTTTAGAATGTACATTCACTAATTTTGTTCTTTATGTAGTCTATATTGAAATGTAGATGAATTCACCATGATAGATAAATTGTCATGATAGAATAGTTGTAGTACAACTCCTGTTAAACTAGCTGTAGTACAACTCTTTTCAAACTAGCTGTAGTATAACATGTAGATAAAATGATATGATAGATAATTTTTCATAATTTTACGGTGCTTAATTATGTTCTAGTTCTTTTTAAATTCTGCATGTTATTTTAAATTCTTCATTCTATAAGATGGTGAGCTTTCATTACAGCACATATGGACAATTCATCAGCTAACAACGAATCGGTGGGCGATGTGCAGAACTGGAATTAGTGGCGATTAGAGTCTTTAGACTGGCGCATCAAAAAAGTTGAAGAAGGCAATGCCTCGCTGAAGAATGAAAGGGATAGTCTGCTCGCCGAGGGTGCTAATGCCCAAACTAAGTTAAACAAACTGAGGGATCTGAGGGATGAGTTGACGGAGAAGAGGGTCAACTTGAAGATGGAGAAAAAGAAATACAGGCTAGAGAAGCATAACCTACAGACAAACGTTGATCACTTCAAAAAAGATGGAGAGAACAAACAGAAAAAGCTTCACCAGCTGGACTTAATCCTTGATGATGTTGAGTAGTTTTAAACTGTGAAGTTTATGAGTATGTTTAGTTGTTCAGTACTAACTAAGTTTTAAAGTCTGAAGTTTATGAGTATGTTTAGTTCATTAGTACTAAGTTTTAAACTCTTATTAAGTTTATGAGTATGTTTTGATCTGTACCTTTTGTGAAGTTTAAGCTCTTAGTTTCTGACGGAGTTTTTTTTATTATCCAAAAAAAAAACAAATTGTTGGCGTTGGACAACAACGCACGACAAAGTTAGTGTAGATGTATAGCTGGCTTCGGCTAATTTGGACGCCAGCATCATGTAATATACTGCTAGCGTAGGATCCAACGCCACCACTATTTTTTAACTGCGGCGCCATATTGGTGGCGTCGGGTGTCTACACCAGCAAGGCCATTATCGCCGCGCCATAGCTAGGCTTTTCTGCACTAGTGGCACCTGGGATATCTCTCTGCAACAAAGGTTTAGTAGCACAACAAATAGTAGTAGGAAAAGTAACAGTGATAGTGACAACAGCAATTTCGTAGCAGTTATGACAGTAGCAATAGCAATAGTAACTTAGCAAGATTCAGTATATGTAAAGCGTAGGCACGTGGATTGGTGATGGATAATGATTTAGATGACACCAATCATGTAACAGTTACACACTAGGGCGACACAGAACTAGCTCCAATTCATCAATATAATGTAGGCATGTATTCCGTATATAGTCATACGTGCTTGCGATAAGAACTTGCATGACATCTTTTGTCCTACCCTCCCGTGGCAGCGGGGTCCTATTGGAAACTAAGGGATATTAAGGCCTCCTTTTAATAGAGAACCAGAACAAAGCATTAACACATGGTGAATACATGAACTCCTCAAACTACGGCAGTCACTGGAAAGAATCCCAATTATTGTCACCTTGGGGTATGCGGATCAAGACACGTAATAGGTGCATACAACTTGCAACATATGATCCAAATCAATCTTATATTCAGAGATAATATAATATGTTCAGATCTGAAATCATGGCACTCGGGCCCTAGTGACAAGTATTATCCAATCCCACCATCGTCCAACAACCCTACAAAGGTATTACCCACTCCCGGTCGTGAGCATCATGGCGGTGTTGATGGAGAAGGGTTGGTGATGACAACGGCGACGATTTCCCCTCTCCGGAGCCCCAAATGGACTCCAGATCAGCCCTCCTGAGGAAGAACAGCAGGCGGGGGCGGCTCCTTCTCGTGAAATGCGATGACAACTTCTCTCTGATTTTTTCTCCAAATATGTGAATTTATAGGACTGGATTTAGGGTCGGAGGAGCCTCGTGGGCCCCAGCACACAACAGGGCACGACCAGGGGGGTGGTCGCACCCTGTTGCCTTGTGGCCCCCAGAGGCACCCCCTCTGGTGGGTCTTGGCTCCATAATTCATTATAATTCCCACAAAAAAATCACAAAAAGTTTCGTCCAATTCCGAGAACTTTTATTTCTGCACAAAAATAAACACCAAGATAGTTCTGCTGAAAACAACATCAGTCCGGGTTAGTTCCATTCAAATCATGCAAATTAGAGGTCAAAACCAGAGCAAAAGTGTTTGGAAAAGTAGATACGCTGGAGACGTATCAACTCCCCCAAGCTTAACTTATTGCTTGTCCTCAAGAAATTCAGTTGACAAACTGAAAGTGATAAAGAAAACTTTTACAAACTCTTTTGTTCTCATTGTTGTACACATGCTTAGCTAGTGCTCAAGTTTTTAGCATAAATTATAATTAACCACATCCATGATAACAACTAATTATCATATTAACTCATGGCAATACACAACCAACTAGCAAGCAATAATAAAATACCTCACAAGCCAACAATTTATCAAAACAATCATGATATAATATAGTGACATGGTATTTCGCTAGCCCTTTCTGAGACCGCAAAACGTAAATGCATAGCACCTCTGAGGTTCGAGCAGCGACTAAACATTATAATTCAAGGTAGAAAAGATCCATTCATGCTCACATCCAATATTAACTAGACTCAATGCATAAGAATGACAATAGTGCTCTCTGGTGTGGTGCTTTTAGGAAGAGGGTGATGAATCAATATAAAAATAAATAGATAGGCCCTTCGCAGAGGGAAGCATTGATTTGCAGAGGTGCGAGAGCTCAAGTTTTAAAATGGGATTGAAATATAGTTTTTGGGTGGTGCACTTTTCTTTTCAACGCCATGACAAAGGTTTGCAATATCTTCCATGCTAAACTCATTATTGGCGGTTCCCAAACAGAATATTAAAGTTTACTCCTATCCACCATCCATACACAATCCATGGCTGACTGAATCCACGGATGCCTGCCAACATATCAAATGTCCCAAGGAGTTTTGTTTAATTAATTTTTATTATGCAGGAGTGGGCATCCTTTTTACCAGCCTCTCTCATGCAATGATGGCGAATAAACGACCGTCTTGAGAATAACTCACTTAGCATGGAAAATACGGACTGCCTCGTCGCTCCATGAGCGAGACGAGTTCACAAAATGGATATTTATTTGAATATTTAAAGATGGCACATGCAAATTTACTTGGAATGACAGGGTAATACCGCATATAGGTAGGTATAGTGGACTCATGTGGAATAACTTGGGTTTAAAGGTTTTGGATGCACAAGCAGCATTTCTGCTTAGTACATGTGAAGGCTAGCAATAGGTTGGGAAGCGACCAGCTAGAGAGTGAAAAAGGTCATAGGTATGCATTGTGAATAATTAACATTGGACATAGCATGAGTAGGATATGAACACTCTGAATTTAAATATCATGAAGGATGCATTGCTTTTGAATCTACTACATGTTTGCACATGGGCCAAGTCAAGCTGCTCGAATTTCTCAGAGGGAAATACCATACTGCCATACTACATCATAACCATTTTAATTGCACGTTGACCTATAAGATAAATCATTATTCACTACTAGCTAATTAAGCATGGCATGAGAAGTTATAATCTCTAATTGTCATCATAAACATGTTCACTTATAATATACTGAATCAATATCGAACGGGCTAAACATATTTACAAAAACGGAAAACAAGAAGAGTTCATACCAGCTTCCTTTGCCACGATCACTTCGTCACATATCGTCATTATTGCCTTTCACTTGCATGACAGAATGATGTGATAATAATAATAGTGCAAGAATACCGTGGACTAAGCTGGAATCTGCAGAGCAGTTTTAGACAAACGAGAAGACAAGGTAATATTGGCTCTCTGTTAGATCAACAATAAAGCATATAAGAGCCACTCAACATTTTCATCGTGGTCCTCCCCTTTCAAAGACTCAACAAAAAGAAAAGAAATTCAGAGAAACACACTGAAATATTTTTGGAGTTTTAGTTTTTCTCAAGCAAGCAAATAAATTAAGGGAAAATAAGAACGAGAAAAACTATTTACACGGGTAAGCTCCCAACATGCAAAGGAAATATTTTTGGGTTTTCTTTTTAGTACTAAAGATAATTAAACGGAGAAAGAAAACCAAAAAGAAGTGAGAAATATTTTTGGGTTTTCCAAAGTTTTTCAAACGCACAAGAAGAAAGCGTAAAAATAAAACTAACATGGATATACAATGAAAAAGGATGAACACCGACAATTTATATGAAGTGTGTGAACATGAATGTAACGTCGGTGAGAAATACGTACTCCCCCAAGCTTGGGCGTTTGCCTAGCTTGGTGATCACCATTGATAATAGCCATCAGGTCCGGGAAAGTGTTCCTGCAGGGGCACCTGAGCATCCCATGCCTGAACTCGGCCTCCGCAGCAGCCAGCTCGTTCCGGTAAGCAATTATATCTTCTGGCATTATTTTGTATCTGTTCCTGGCATGATTATTAAACAAAGAGGGTGCAGGCAAGGGAATAATATCACAAGTCTTCTCGCTAAATACCAAGCTGTAACAAAGATGTTGCGGTGGTTTAGGTTCCTCAATGAATTGGTGTTCCATCATAGACTGGTGATCAATATAATCCTTGGGCAACAGGTAATCAGTAGGGTGTATAGCAACCTCAAAACGCTTTGCCAAGCGCGTGGCATAAATACCACCATGAACCTTGCCTTTAGTTCAGTTAAAATTTAATCGGCGCGCGACAATAGCTCCTAAGTTGTAAGTATTATCACCATAAAGTGTGCAGCGTAGAATTGCCAGGGTGGCGGCACTGAGACCACCACCCTGCTCCATGGCAATTATGCATTTTCCTATAAACAGAGAAAAATAATGCACAGACGGAAATTGCAAACTAGTGGCTCAGGCGTTTGATACGCCCCTAGTCTCTCCCACAGTTAAGGTAAGGAGGAAGTCCTCCAACTCCCCGGGTTTAGGCTCACGCATTCCCCCGTGACGTGGCTTGAGACTGCGTCCGTATTTCCCCAAAGAGGAAGGGATGATGCAGCACAACGACGGTAATTATTTCCCTCAGTTATGAAACCAAGGTATCGAACCAGTAGGAGGATCACACAACACTATGTAAACAACACCTGCACACAAAGAACAAATACTTGCAACCCGACGCGAAAGAGAGGTTGTCAATCTCTCCACGGTAAAAAGATAGATTAGGTTGTGATAGATTGGATAGATAGATCTCGCAAGAACACAAAACAAAAGAGGCAAATAAAAAGTGCAGCAAGGTATTTTTGGGTTTTTTGTAATAATAGATCTGAAAACGAAAGCAGGAAAAAGATAGATCGGAAAGCAATATGTTGGAAAAGTAGACCCGGGGACCGAGGATTCACTAGTGGCTTCTCTCATGAGTATAGCACACGATGGGTAAACAAATTACTGTTGGGCAATTGATAGAAGATCAAATAATCATGACGATATCCAAGGCGACGATCATTATATAGGCATCACGTCCAAGATTAGTAGACCGGAACGATTCTGCATCTACTACTATTACTCCACACATCGACCGCTATCCAGCATGCATCTAGTGTATTAAGTTCATGGTAAAATGGAGTAATGCAATAAGAACGCTGACATGATGTAGACAAGATCTATTCGTGTAGGAATAGACCCCATCTTGTTATCCTTAATAGCAATGATACATGCGTGCCTCGCTTCCCCTTCTGTCACTGGAAGAGGCCACCGCAAGATCGAACCCATCACAAAGCACCTCTTCCCATGGCAAGAAAAATCGATCTAGTTGGCCTAACTAAACCAAAGAGTCAAAGAAGAAATACGAGTCTATAAGTAATCATGCATATAAGAGATTAAACAAGAATCAAATAATATTCATGGATAGAAACTGATCATGAACTCAAAATTCATCGGATCCCAACAAACACACCGCAAAAAGTTTACATCAAATAGATCTCCAAGAGACCATTGTATTGAGAATCAAAAGAGAGAGATGAAGCCATCTAGCTACTGCGTACGGACCTGTAGGTCTATGATGGACTACTCACGCATCATCGGAGAGGCACCATTGAGGATGATGAACCCCTCCGTGATGGTGTGAGATGGGATCTTGCGGTTCTGGAACTTGCGGCGGATGGATGTATTTTTCATCGACTCCTCTAGGGTTTCTGGAATATTTGGGTATTTATAGAGCTCAGAGGCAGTGGAGGGGGTTCCGGAGGCGGCCACAACCCATCAGGGCGCGCCCGGGGCCCCTGGCGCGCCCTGGTGGTTTGTGGGCGGCCTAAGCTCCCTCCTGGTTACTTCTTTGGCCCACTGGCCTTCTTCTGGTCCAAAAGAATTCTCCAAAAAGTTTCATCGCGATTGGACTCCGTTTGGTACTGATATTCTGCGAAGTAAAAAACAAGCAAAAACAGCAACTGGCACTTTGGCACTATGTCAATAGGTTAGTCCCAAAAAATGATATAAAGTTGCTATAAAATGATTGTAAAACATCCAAGAATGATAATATAACAGCATGGAACAAGCAAAAATTATAGATACGTTGGAGACGTATCAGCATCCCCAAGCTTAATTCCTACTCGTCCTCGAGTAGGTAAATGATAAAAATAGATTTTTTGATGTGGAATGCTGCCTAACATGTTCATCACATGTTGTTTTCTTTTGTAGCATGGACATTTGGACTTTTAGATGGTTCAAAGCAATAGTCTAGTTTTGAGATAAAGACTTTAATACTCAAGCATGCCAACAAGCAACCATGTCTTTCAAAATATCAACACTAAAGAAAGTTATCCCTAGCCCATCATGCTCAATTATTGATCCATTCATGAAACACACTCAAATATTAACTACACCCAATGCACAAGTATGATCATAGTGCCCCCTAGTTGGTGCTTTATAAGAGAAGATGGAGACTCAAATTAAAAATAAAAATTGCATAAAGTAAATAGATAGGCCCTTCGGAGAGGGAAGTAGGGATTTGTAGAGGTGGCATAGCTCAAAGTTTAAATTGAGAGAGAAAAATATTTTGGGTGGCTTGCCTTTCCTGTCAACGAAAACGACAATGTAGTTCACAATACTTTCCATGGTAGATACATCATAGGCGGTTCCCAAACATAAAGTAAAGTTTATTCCTTTTTCCACCATTCTTTCACAACCACGGCTAGCCATATCCACGGTTGCCTTTCATACCAACACTTTCCAAGGAATTTATTATTTGACAACATAAAGTAAATTTCTTTTTCATTTTGGGAGTGGGCATCCCTATTACCGCCGTACTCTCGTGAAATGACAAGTGAATAAACACTCATCTTGAGAATAACACATCTAGCATGGAAAAATATTGGATACCCCCTACCGTTTCATGAGCGGTACGATCACACAAAAAGGAAATTTATTTTGAAAATTAGAGATGGCACATACAAATTTGCTTAGAATGGCATGGAAATATCGCATATAGGTAGGTATGGTGGACTCATAAGGCAAAACTTGGTTTTAAGGATTTTGGATGCACAAGTAGTATTTCTACTTAGTACAAGTGGAGGCTAGCAAATAGATTGAAAAGCAACCAACCAAGAAACAAAAATTCACATAAACGGGCATTGAGCATAACTAACACCGAATAATGCACCATAAGTAGGATGTAATTTCATTGCATAACTATTGACTTTCGTACTTGCATAGGGAATCACAAACCTTAACACCAATATTCTTACTAAAGCATAATTACTCACTAACATGACTCACATATCACTATCATCATGTCTCAAAACTATTACAAGGAATCAAGTTTAATTTGTCCAATGATCTTCATGAAAGTTTTTATTATATCCCTCTTGAATATCTATCACTTTGGGACTAGTGTCATATATTGCCATTGCTTTTGACAAGCTCAAACAAATTTAAGTGAAGAACATGAGCATAAAAGTTTCAACTCTCAAAATAGTATAAGTGAAGCATGAGAGGATTTCTTATAAATTTACTAACTCTCAAATTAATCTAAGTGAAGCATGAGAGTATTTCTTCAAAATTTCAAAGCACACCGTGCTCAAAAAGATATAAGCGAACCACTAGAGCAATTCCATAGCTCAAAAAATTTAAGTGAAGCATAAAGAGCAATTCTAACAAATCATAGCATAATTTTGGCTCTCTCAAATAGGTGTGTCCAGCAAGTATACTAATGACAAACTAAAAAGCAAATCAAGCAAAGACTCAAATAATACAAGACGCTCCAAGCAAAACTCATGATATGTGACGAATAAAAATATAGCTCCAAGTAAAATACCGATGGTCATTAGCATCCCCAAGCTTAGGCTCTTTTCACTCCTTATTCCTTCATCCATCATGATCTCACCCAAAACTTGAAAACTTCAATCACACAAAACTCAACAAAATCTTCGTGAGATCCGTTAGTATAATAAAGCAAATCACCACTCTAAGTACTGTTGCAAACTCATTCAAATTTTATTATTGCATTATACCTACTGTATTTTAACTTTACCATGGCTTATACCCTTCAATACAAACCATAGATTCATCAAAACAAGCACACAATGCAACGAAAACAGAATCTGTCTTAAACAGAACAGTCTGTAGTAATCTGTACTCTAACCATATTTCTGTAACTCTAAAAATTCTGAAAAAATAGGACAACGTAATGAATTTTTATAGCACCACTGTGTTTAAATTTCAGCTCATTATCATGCTCCAGTAAAAAACTAAAATTCGCGCAGTGGAGGCAAAGTTTCTGTTTCAGATTCATCATTGTTTCTACTCATCTTATGAATCATCCTAAAGACTTTACTTGGCACAAACACTAAATAAAACATAAAAAACACAATCATAACAGAGGAATAATTGTGTCAACACTCAAAAACATAAATAAAAAGATGAAAATAAATTTATTCATTGGGTTGCCACCCAACAAGCGCTATCGTTTTACGCCCCTAGCTAGGCATAAAGCATAGATTCAAGTATTGTCATCTTTGCTTTTTGTAGAGGTATTTTTATCAAGAGGTTTTGCAAATAAAACTTGAAACACATCATCCATAGAAACCTTCGCACTATCAAGTTTCCATCTATGTACCCTCTTTGATTCCCGACCACATTCCAAGAATATTGTTGATTAACATCATCGAAAACTTGTTGGATCATATCTAAAACGGGGAATTCCTTTTTAAGATTCTCATCAAAAATTTGATTTTTCCAAGCAGATGTCTCAACATGTAATCACTATTGTAAAGGATCTCTCCTATTACCGGTTTTTCACGGCTCATACCAAAGAAATCGAAAATCTCCCTAGCTTCTTGTACTATGTGATCAAATTCATTCATGAGAACAAGGGTGGCAAACTTCTTAGCTTTGGGATCCTTTATGACGGGTAGCTCATAAAACAATCTTTGCAAGGTAGGATGGGTACGAATAAACCTATTTTCAAGTTTCAGAACTAGCGCTGAAATAGCTTCCGCGTAAGATTTAGTTCGTTTCAGTATAGGAGTATCATCGAGAGTCAAATTTCCAACGCAATTCAAAAATTATTGGATAGTTTCTTTTCCTATAACATTCCCTTGCCCCAAAACAAAAGTTTTAGCATCCAGATTACCAGAACGTCAAATATTAGGAGTCCTACCATCATCTGTTTCTGCCATACCAAAATCACTCATGATGACAAGCAAACAAGAGATCTGACGAGAAAAAGGCAAACGAAAAAGAGGGCGAATAAAACGGCAAATTTGGTGAAGTGGGGGAGAGGAAAATGAGAGGCAAATGGCAAATAATGTAATTGCAAGGAGATGAGATTTGTGATTAGAAACCAGATAGATGTTGATGGTGTGTCCTTGGCGCCAGAGATTGGCATGTAGAAGAGACTACTTCCTCCCCGGCAATGGCGCTAGAAATTCCTTTGACGTGGCTTGAGACTGCGTCGGTATTTCCCCAGAGAGGAAGGGATGATGCGGCACAGCGACAGTAAGTATTTCCCTCAGTTATGAAACCAAGGTATCGAACCAGTAGGAGTCTCACACAACACTATGTAAATAGCACCTGCACACAAAGAACAAATACTTGCAACCCGACGCGAAAGAGAGGTTGTCAATCTCTCCACGGTAAAAAGATAGATTAGGTTGTGATAGATTGGATAGATAGATCTCGCAAGAACACAAAATAAAAGAGGCAAATAAAAAGTGTAGCAATGTATTTTTGGGTTTTTGGAATAATAGATCTGAAAACACAAGCGGCAAAAAGATAGATCCGAAAGGAATATATTGGAAAAGTGGACCCGGGGTCCGTAGGATTCACTAGTGGCTTCTCTCATGAGTATAGCACACGGTGGGTGAACAAATTACTGCTGGGCAATTGATAGAAGATCAAATAATCATGATGATATCCAATGCGATGATCATTATATAGGCATCACGTCCAAGATTAGTAGACCGAAACGATTCTGCATCTACTATTACTCCACACATCGACCGTTATCCAGCATGCATCTAGTGTATTAAGTTCATGGAAAAATGGAGTAATGCAATAAGAACGGTGACATGATGTAGACAAGATCTATTCACATAGGAATAGACCCCATCTTGTTATCCTTAATAGGAACGATACATGCGTGCCTCGCTGCCCCTTCTGTCACTGGGAGAAGACACCGCAAGATCGAACCCATCACAAAGCACCTCTTCCCATGGCAAGAAAAATCGATCTAGTTGGCCTAACTAAACCAAAGATTCGAAGAAGAAATGCGAGGCTATAAGTAATCGTGCATATAAGAGATCAAAGAAAACTCAAATAATATTCATGGATAGAAACTGATCATGAACTCAAAATTCTTCGGATCCCAACAAACACACCACAAAAAGTTTTCATCAAATAGATCTCCAAGAGACCATTGTATTGAGAATCAAAAGAGAGAGAGGAAGCCATCTAGCTACTGCATACAGACCCGTAGGTCTATGGTGGACTAATCATGCATCATCGGAGAGGCACCAATGAGGATGATGAACCCCTCCGTGCTGGTGTTAGATTGGATCTCGCGGTTCTGGTGTCGGTGTCAAAACCGGCGGATCTCGGGTAGGGCGTCCCGAGCTGTGAGTTAGGATCGATGGGTAACAAGGGATGAAGGAGACGATGTTTACCCAGGTTCGGGCCCTCCTATGGAGGTAAAACCCTACGTCCTGCTTGGTTGTATTGATTTGTATGAAGATTACAAAGTCGATCTACCTCGAGATCAAGTAGACAAAACCCTTGATGAGCTTGTCTGGGCTCTACGATCTAAATCCCCGGGTTTATATAGACACCGGGGGTACCTAGAGTTTACACATGATAAGTCTGCAGCCGGAAGTAAAGACACTGATCCCCTCATCTTGACTTGGAGTGCATGCCGCATCTTCGGAGGTTTCCTTCTAGAATACGGGGTCGTTGCATATCCCGGCCCTTCCTGCGATAATTAGAGAGTGGCCCACCAAGCCGGCCTATGAAGGATAGGTCGGCGGCCCGAGGACCCCTTAGTCCAGGACTCCCTCAGTAGCCCCCGAACTAGCCCCCAACGCCAGGGGTCTTGACACTAGTAGCTTCACGTGATCAGAGTCTCCGGCTTGCGGGGTGAGTTCTTTTCTCCCTTTATGATCGGCTGGCTCTAGTCCGGCCGCCAATGGTATGTAGTTATCCGAACATGTAGTTATCCGGACATCATAAGTTGCTTAACCTCGAAGGCTGAACGTCAAAGTGTGAACAGTATTTCCTGACAACCTTTCTCATGAAGGGTCGTGGCCTATCACGACCGCTGAGCCGGTTACAAAAACTCGATTCGCGGTTCGAGGCCGTTTCTCCATTGGCACGTCTTATCAACGTGTAGATTGTGTCCCGTTTCTTACGGGATATGATTAATGCCCTGGGTTATCCCACGCGCGCATAATGGAACGATTGTTTCGGGAAGTTGCGAGGCCTGCGGCATAGTAAAAGGGAGGCTCTTGGTATTACGGCACCCCATAAAAGGGGAGAAAACCCCCAAGGCCTATTCACGCTCCACCCTTTGCCTCCTCAATCTTCCCAAGCTCCGAGAGCCCAGATCCAGTTCTTTCTCAATCTTCCCTCCGAGTTCGGCCATGGCTGGTTCAGGCTCCATGGGCAAGTGGGAGGCCTCCTCCGTCACCAACAACGACATTCGGGAGCTAAAGCGTGCCGGCTACCTCTCCGCCAACATCGCCCACCGCGCTCCAGAGGCGAATCAGGTGGTTCCCACATCGAAGCCGGACGAGAGGGTGGTGTTCGTCCCCCATTTCATCCGGGGACTAGGCTTTCCGCTCCATCCCTTCGTCAGGGGCCTCATGTTCTTTTACGGGTTAGATTTCCATGACCTCCCCCCGAACTCCTTTATGCACATCTCGGCGTTCATCATCATCTGCGAAACCTTCCTGTGGGTACAGCCGCACTTCGGCCTGTGGCTCAAAGTGTTCAACGTCAAGCCGAAGACAGCTGCGGGCATGCATGCGGATTGTGGAGGGGCGGTAATCAGCAAGCTCCCCCGTGTCGAGTCGCTGGACGGCACCTTTATCGACACGGTCAAGATCTGGCAAAAGGAATGGTTCTACATCACCAAACCAAGGAGCGCGGACTGGGTGGCACCTGCCGAGTTCAGATCCGGACCCCCCGCGAGGCTAACCTCGTGGCTCAAGAAAGGCCTTGACTGGGGGTCGGCTGCAGAGGTAAAATCGCTGCAGAAGCGCATCTCCGCAATGATTGAGGCCAAAATCGAGCTGGTCAACGTGATCCAGGTCATGCTCCGCTGCCGTCTCCTCCCCTGCCAGCACCGGGCCTCCCCAATGTGGGCTTACCAGCTTGAGGACCCGGCCACCGTGCGTCAATTCTTCTGCACTACCCACGAGAAATTGTGGAAAGTGCTATTCAAGCCCCAGAAGAGCTGGCCGGCCGAGGAGGAGGACACCGGTCTTGACGCCGAAACCCCTCCTACCAAGGTATGATAAAACTTTAATTCTCCAGCTCTGTTTTTTGACAAAGAGTTGAAACCCTTTCTCCCTCATCTTCACAGAAATGGCTAGGCAGGGCTGTGCAAATTGACTGTCCAGCCCCGCAGCCCGAAGACCCTCGGTCAGACCTGTTGACGGAGATGCTCATCGTGGCGCCATATTCTGCGCCAGAGAAGAAGGAGAAGAAGAAGAAAGGGGAGAAGAAGGAGGCCCGAGAGGGTCTTCGTCTAAGGGGTCTTCCGGACACTAAGTCCGAGGAGACCCATGCCTCTTCCACTCACGAGGAAGAGCACGAGGACGAAGGGGAGTTCGACTCCCCCCTCACAAGGAAAAGGGCGGCATCAGCGGACGCCGCGGAGGACCTACCTCCTCCTGCCCCGAAGAGGACAGGCCGGACAAAGGCAGTCCTGGCCGACGATAGCTCGGACTCCGATAAGGAGTCTGAGGCTTTTGAAAAGGTTCCCCGAAGGAACCCAAGGGTTTAGCCCCCAGCTCAGAGGTATGAATCCGAAGACCCTCTGGGTTACTTATATAGAGCTTTTAATGCTAAATGGGCGAACGTCTTTCAATTTTCAGTCCACCACGCGATCTCCCCACGGACCAACTCTCGGACGGGGAGTCTCTGCCCGCCGACCTAGCAGAAAGTGGGACTGCGTCACATCCTACGCCTCCTGAGGTCTCGAAGGAGGCCGCGGAGGTGTTGTTGCGCCAGGCTCCTCCTGAGCCAAACACCGGCGGCGGGGGTGACGACGTTATGGCTGAGGTTAATACCTCGGCCGCCGAAGACCAGGAGGAGGAACATCTCCTGGCAACTAAAAAGGGGGGACGAAGTACGGTCCAGTCCCCTCCGAGGACATCTCCGGAACGGTCTATGCCTCCAGAGCTGCCAGCCCAATCCCCCACCAGAGGGAGGGTTGGTAGGTCACCACCGGTGCCGCCCATGACTGGGTGGCTGACCATGATGGAGGAAGCTTTATCCGGCTCCTCCATCGCCGAAGATCACCGCGCCCTTATGGGTGCGGTTTTGCAAGGCATCCAGTCCGTTGATAGCGGACTGAAAGAGGCCTTCAACGGTCTCTTGACGGGCTTCAAGGTGAGCCACGTAATACTCTTTTTTTCCAGAGAAAGTTAATTTACCAAGTTTATGCAATCCTTATAAGTGTAGTAGCCCCCGAGCCCTGAGGGAGTTTGAAAAACCCACTCGGGGGTCAAATGTCCGAAAAGTAGTAATGATGCTCAAGGCATCCTTTGTCCCTCATTATTCTAAGAGCTCCAGAGAGTACTTAGCAGAGGGTCTGAATCCGACAGCTCGGGAGTTTTAATGCACATAAGTTGTTTTGTAGGCCTCGTCATCGGCGGCGGCCGCCAACGCAGTGGAGCTTGCCGAGCTAAACCAAAAGCTCAAGAGCTCTGATGAGGAGCTCGATTGCCTGAACAAGAGATTTGACGAGACGCAAGGTGAATCCGAATTGTATCATTCGGGCTATTGTCTATCCTCATTGATTGAGATATCCGGATTGTTATCCGTAAGTGTTATTTACTCATTGTTACCACAGCTGTGGCCACGGAGGTCGAGAACCTCAAGGCCGAGTTGAAAAAGGTGAGGTAGGAGGCCGCGGATGAGAAGGTGGCGGCTGGACAAGCAGCAGCCGAACTGTCGGCGTTAAAAGCCATGAGCGACAAGCATGAGGCCCGGGTGGTAGAGGTGCAGCTAGAGCTCAAGGATGCTAGCACGAAGTGCGAGGCCCTTGAGCAAAAGAACGAAGACCAGGCCACCGAACTATCCACGCTGAAATCCGAGTTCAAAGCAGAGCGAGTTGACATGCGGTTCTTTGAAGAACTACGCCAAGTCAAGGCGATCGCGGATGGTAAGCCGTACTTACTACAATGTGCCTTTGGTGGTAACAGGTTTGCATTGCTCACCCTAGTATGGCATTCCCCAGGCACCTTTATGGACCTCCCGAGGAGTGGAGCGGACGCGAACAAATACTTCGCCTCTCGGGATGGGGATGTTGAGCCTCGGCTGTTCTGGGCGCAATTTCAAGCCCCTGAGAATCCTCCCCTCCCGAGCAAGCAGATGAAACAATTGATGGAGCTTCACAGGATGGCGGAGCCGGCCATGAAGGACCTCTGCATCCGGCTGTGGCCTGCAGAGCCGTTGCCAAGCAGTTACTTCGGCTTGGTGCAGAAACTGTGCGACGTTGCGCCTCGGATTGACGCTCTAAAGCATTCTACGTGCATCGAGGGAGCTCAGATGGCCTTTGCAAGGACCATGATGCACTGGCCGAGGCTCAAGCCGACCGAGGTGGCCACCGCGCCTCCACCCCCTGGGAAGGAGCATAGGCGCCCCGAGCAATACTTTTCCACCACGATGGATGGTGCTCGGGCGATAGAAGCCCAATGCCCTAAGGATGTAATTTATGAATGAGCGTTTTGTCATGCATCCGATGACTGTTCCGCTTTATAATGCGGTTGCATGGTTTATCATGTCTTTAAGCTTTGTATTATTTTGACTCCTATGTGGCCAATTTATCTGAAAGTTGCGAGTCATCGGCTTCAGCCCTCATGTAGATACTACACGAGGTGTTTCTACCTCCACACTGTGACCCTTAGCCGACGTATCAGTGCCCGAAGGCGGTAGTGCGAGGGGAACAAGGCAATCAGACTATGATGCTTTAGTGCTTTCACTTAGCCGTAGGAGCTTGACTGTGGGGGCTGATGACTAGCCCCCAGTGTTTTGTGATATTCGGATGCACCGAGGTTGAAACCAGCATCACATGGTTTGTGATCGTACAAACCCCTCGTATAACACGGAATAACCTCTATCGATTTTTAGTTTGACACTTATGCTCGGATTGCAGACCGGTTCTCGCTTATTATGACAGTTAGTTTTCGGCTTTCTCCACTGAGGTACTTGACCAGGCGAGCTGGAAGCACAATCGCAGTGGTTCTCCCTTTACCCTTTTAGCGGAACGTAAGAGGGCAAACACAGGAGCCGGGCACCCCAACCATTGACCCAAGACATAATTCGGAACCGATTCATATAATGCAACATCTGAGACGCTGAACACATAAACAATAGTGCCGGGGGTGATGCTTGGGGCGATTTTTATAGTCAAGCCCCCGGTCTATTAACCGGTCGCATCGTAATATGTACCGAACAGCTTTGTTATCGGCGTCGGAGAGTAGAGAATAGAGTATGTGACATAAAATACAGTGAGGAGGCCGTAAAGGATGGTCTTTAGTTCTGATGAATTCTTATAACTCAAACTGCCGAAGCAACTGTTACAGGTATTTTGAAATGAAAAATAAAGTTTACAAAGGAGAGGTTTTACCCGGGGTCTTCGATGGGTGGCTTGACGTCCGCAATGTGCCCTGTCGCATGTCTGCTCCTTTGCTCCCGAGGGGGCTGTGTTCCTTTAAAGGTGATTCCTATCGGCGAACGGACCTTGGGAAGAAGATCTTGAGAAGTCGTCGCAGGGTGGATGGGCTTTACGCTTGGAAGGTCCTAGATGGTACCTGTGGTTGGTCCGAAGACATGTGTTGGCAGTAGTTCGGTCCAGCCGAACACTTTCCCTTAGATAGTGGGTCCCCATAGCTGCCCATGGTATTTTGAGCGCGAAGTTGTGCCTTCTTGGCACATATTTTACGGGAACTAGGGCTGTGTTGTGGGGGGGGCGTATCCCTATTTTTGGTTGGCGGAAGATGATTCCGGGAGTTCGGGTTGAGACCGAGCTCGTTTACTAACCTGACGTCACTTTATGGCTGATTTGGGCATCGGCCTATCGTCGCCATATTGGAATTCGGCTGCCAGGGCCGCTGTGTGCTCCTCAGTTCGGAGAGAGCGCTCTGTGTTGCCGTTGACAGTAATGACCCCCTTGGGTCCGGGCATCTTGAGCTTCAGGTACGCGTAGTGGGGGACGGCGTTAAAGCGAGCAAATGCTGTGTGGCCGAGTAGGGCATGATAGCCGCTGCGAAAAGGGACAATATCGAAGATCAAGTCTCCGCTGTGGAAGTTGTCGGGCGAGCCGAACACTACTTCCAGATTCACGGTGCCCGAGCAGCGGGCTTCGACGCCTGGGATCACTCCTTTAAAGGTAGTGTTGCTAGGTTTGATCCTTGACAGATCTAAACCCATCTTTTTCACCGTGTCTGAGTAAATCAGATTAAGGCTACTTCCTCCATCCATTAGGACTCTAGTGAGGTGATACCCATCGATAATGGGGTCTAGGACGAGGGCTGCTGAACCTCCGTGACGGATACTGGTCGGATGGTCCCGTCGGTCGAAGGTGATCGGGCAAGCCGACCACGGGTTGTACTTCGGGGCTACGGGCTCTACGGCGTAGACCTCCCGAAGGGCGCGCTTCCTCTCCTTTTTTGGTATGTGAGTGGCATATATCATGTTCATAGTTTTTACCTCGGGAGGGAACTGCTTTTGTCCTCCATTGCTTTGACCGCGGGGCTCGTCATCATCCTCGCTGCGTGGGCCCTTGCCTTGTTCTTCGGCTGCGAGTTTGTCATCTTGTTTGAATACCCAACAATTACAGTTGGTGTGGGTAGAGGGCTTGTCTTGGGTGCCATGGATCTGGCAGGGCCTATCCATGATTTTGTCCAGCGTGGTAGGTCCGTCTTGATTTCCTTTAGAAGATTTTTTCCGCTGTCCGGATTTTGGGGTGCGGAAACCGGCATTAACGGCCGTGTCGTCAGCATCGCCGTTGTTGTACCGGCGCTTGTTTTTGTTACGTCGTGGTTTCCCATTTCCATCCCGGACTTCGGAGGTACCGGGGTCTTCGGGGTTATGGCCTCGTCGATCTAGCCAGTTATCCTCACCCGCGCAAAAGCGGGTCATAAGTGAGGTAAGAGCTGACGAGCTAGCCACTCATGCCGGATATTATGTCTGAAGGAGGCTATTGCCTCGGCGTCCGGGCAGTCAACGATCTGGTTTTTCTTGGTCAGGAATCGATTCCAGAATTGCCGGGCCGATTCACCTGCTTTCTGGACAACATTGCTCAGGTCGAAGGATTCCGGTGGCCGGACATAAGTGCCCTGGAAGTTAGATCGTAAGGCATCCTCGAGCTCTTCCCAGCTCCTGATGGAATTCTCGGGGAGACTGTTTAACCAGTGTCGAGCTGGCCCCTTAAGTTTTAGGGGTAGATACTTGATGGCGTGCAGATCATCTCCTCGTGCCATATGAATGTGGAGGAGGAAGTCCTCAATCCACACGGCTGGGTCTGTTGTCCCGTCGTATTGCTCTATGTTAACGGGTTTAAACCCTTCAGGGAACTGATGCTGCATCACCTCGTCTGTGAAGCACAGTGGGTGGGCAACGCCTCTGACCTGAGCTATGTCATGCCTACGATCGGCGGTCGATCGGGCCCGGTTTTGTTCCCGACCTCTATTGTTGCGGTCGAGCCAAGACTGGTACCCGTCCCGTCTAGCGGGGGAGTACCCTCTAGATCCGTAGATGGATCTTGTGTGGCCTGCTCTATAATCCAGGTCCTGTCGTAAGTCATACCTGTCCTCAGGCTCTGCTGGCTCTTTTCTTCTTCTGTGGGGCTCCGCAGGTCTGTACTCGGCCTCGCCGGCTGTCCTATCCCGTCCTCGGGGAGGGCGGTCCGGCTGGTCATATGGAGTATGCCTGGGAGGCGATGTGTCAAGGACCTCGTCATCGAACTGCGGCAGCAGCCGCCGGCATGGGTAGCTCTTGGGTTGGCCCGGTAGATTGGTACCGTACCCTTCTTCGGCTGCCAAGACCCACGTCCATCTATCATTGAGGGTGTCTTGTTCGGCTTTGAGCTGTTGTTGTTTTGCCTTCAGGCTTCGTGCGGTGGCTAAAAGCTGCCGTCTAAACCATTCCTGATCCGCGGGGTTTTCGGGGACGGTGAAGTCTTCGGCTTCCAGGCTGTCCTCCTCCTCGACAGGGGGAAGGTAGTTGTTATCCTCAGAATCATTAAGATCCTCGGCGTCGCGCCGATCTTCGGGCCTTTCCTGGTCCTCCAGTGGCTGTTCGGGGACTTCAGGGTCGCCGAGGTCTTTCGGGGTGTCATTTTCCCCGGTGCCTGCAATGTCTTCCCTTCCCTTGTTTGCCTTAGATCGTTTGCGCTGTTTCCGGCGCCTTGACGGCTCCTCACCGGATTTATCGCCATTCTTCTTAGGGCTGCGATCACCCTTATCGTCGGGGGTGTCTACCATGTAGACGTCGTAGGTGGAGGTGGCAGTCCATCGCCCGGTGTTGACAGGGGTGGGGGCGCCGTCTTCTTCATCCATGTCTTCTGCCTCCTCGGAGGCGTAGTCCAGCATATCGGTTAAGTCTTCGATGGTAGCTACCAAGTGGGTGGTGGGTGGGTCAAAAAATTCCCATGACCCGCCTTCAGACCGATCTGAGCATGGGTCGAGGTCGGGTCGTCTGTAATTTTTATTGATAGGATCCGATCCAGTGCCTCGTTGATCGTCGAGAGCTCGACCGGATCGATCTGCCTAGGACTTTCGGAGTTAACCTCCAACGTGTCCGCACACAGAGTGTGTTCGGCAGGGCTGACCCCTGGCCCTCAGGTACTGTAACCGGATCCGGACTAAGAGCGAGATCATCGGCAGGGATAGACCCGAGGGCGGAGTTGAGAAGGAGATCCGAAGTTAAGGCTTCGGAGACTTCAGGCTCGTCAGATGAGATCGTGAGCCCAACGAATGAAAGATCGCCCCGGGAGTCTACGGAGAACTCTAGGTTCTCGAATCTGATCTCTTGATCGGGGGCGAGACTCCCGATCCGACCAGGGTGGACGGTCGGGTTGGCGTGCAGCACGATGCCGCCGAAAGCGAAAATCTGTCCGGGGGCGAAGGAATCCCCGTTACGGTCTTCATTGCTAATGATTAGGCGAGCCATCAATTCCTCTTGCGATCCCACATCGGAACTCTCAATGAAAGCACCAATGTCGGTGTCAAAACTGGCGGATCTCGGGTAGGGGGTCCCGAGCTGTGAGTTAGGATCGATGGGTAACAAGGGACGAAGGAGACGATGTTTACCCAGGTTCGGGCCCTCCTATGGAGGTAAAACCCTACGTCCTGCTTGGTTGTATTGATGTGTATGAAGATTACAAAGTCGATCTACCTCGAGATCAAGTAGCCAAAACCCTAGATGATCTTGTCTGGGCTCTACGATCTAACCCCCCGGGTTTATATAGACACCGGGGGTACCTAGAGTTTACACATGATAAGTCTCCAGCCGGAAGTAAAGACGCTGATCCCCTCATCTTGACTTGGAGTGCATGCCGCGTCTTCGGAGGTTTCCTTCTAGAATACGGTGTCGTCGCATATCCCGGCCCTTCCTGCGATAATCAGAGAGCGGCCCACCAAGCCAGCCTATGAAGGATAGGTCGGCGGCCCGAGGACCCCTTAGTCCAGGACTCCCTCATCTGGTACTTGCGGCGGCTGGATGTATTGTTCGTCGAGTCCTCTAGGGTTTCTGGAATATTTGGGTATTTATAGAGCTCAGGGGCAGTGGAGGGGGTTCCCGAGGCGGCCACAACCCATCAGGGCGCACCCGGGGGCCCTAGCGTGCCCTGGTGGGTTGTGAGCGGCCTGGGCTCCCTCCTGGTTAATTCTTTGTCCCCTTGACCTTCTTCTGGTCCAAAAAAATTGTCCAAAAAGTTACGTCGCGATTGGACTCCGTTTGGTATTGATATTCTGCGAAGTAAAAAACAAGCAAAAACAGCAACTGGCAGTTTGGCACTATGTCAATAGGTTAGTCCCAAAAAATGATATAAAGTTGCTATAAAATGATTGTAAAACATCCAAGAATGATAATATAATAGCATGGAACAAGCAAAAATTGTAGATACGTTGGAGACGTATCACCCCGTCAGAGGGATGCAAACATATTTCACAAAATTCATGTAGTGGCATTTCATAGTTTGTGGCATAAAGATCAAAACGTACTATGGGAGTACCGGGCGTATTTGTGAAGTAAAAGGTTTTCACGAAGGAATTAGTAAGGAGATAATATTGGTCACACTCATCTACGAGGAAGTCGGTAAGCCCGACATTTGCAACAAATTGCATGAATTCTTTATAGAAACCCGCTTCGTTCATGAAGGGCGTATGTGGCCATTCATAGGGCCTAACCTCCGTGTTGTGAACAATGTTGATGTCGCGATCCCGAGTTCTCCCAACAACTCCCTTGGGGCTCCGGCTTGAAGAACCTTTCCTTGAGAAATTCATTTTCCCAAGAACAAATTTTTGAAATTTTTGAGCCACAAATTTATGTCAATAAAACTTTGCAAGATTGATAGCAACTACTCATAATGATGCCTAGAGGCCATATCAAGCATTCATACTACTTGGAACTCAAAGAATTCAACATGCAAGCTCATTTTCTGTAGCACCAAGTGCAGCATATTATGCAAGATATAAACCACTAAAAATAAAACTAATTGGAGGAGTAGAGGAGTGACATACCAAGGAACAATTCCTCAAAACAGTTTCGGAAACGGAGTTCCAAGCAAAGATATCGAAAATATCAGTTTCTAGAGGAAGAACACGGAAGAGAGAGAGAGCTAGGGAATTTTTTTGGAGGTAGGAGAAGGAGTGAGCTGAAGGGATAAGGCAGGGGGGCCCTGTGGGCCCAACAAGCCATCGGGGCGTGGCCTAGGGGGACCGCGCCCTGTTGGCTTTGGCACACAGGTGCACTTCCCTGCTGCAATTTTTATGCCAAAAATTCTTATATATTCAAGAAAAATTCTTGTTAAAATTTTTTGACAATCTGAGACTTTTTATTTTTGGGCATTTTTCTATGCACGGGAAAAATAGAAAAAAGGGAAAATCATGCTAATTTATTTTATATAAACTACAAATAACAGAGGATAAACTTTTAATACAGAGATTTGTGAATACTAAATTCATCAATCACATTTCTTCCGAAAAGGATCCATTAATAAGGTTGATCAAGTATTATTAACAATTGTTTCTGATTAACATGCAACCGAAGAATTTTTATATATCACTAGGTTACCTCAACGGGGATTTGCATCTCCCCAACAATAAGAGTATTTCTTCTTGGTAGTAGGTAGAGGAATTGTAAAACTTGCAATGATAACCGTGGGAATAGGCTCAATGACATTGATATTATTAACCAAAGTTTGGTTCTTCGAGAAATGCACGGTATGTTGCTTGCCATTGACATGAAAGGTAACCTTGCTTTTATTGCAATCAATAACAACCCCTGCAGTATTTAAAAAGGGTCCACCAAGGATGATCGACATATTGTCGTCCTCGGGCATACCAAGAATAACAAAGTCTGTCAAGATAGTAACATTTGCAACCACAACAGGAACGTCCTCGCAAATTTCAATAGGTAAAGCAGTGGATTTATCAGCCATTTGCAAAGATATCTCAGTAGGCGTAAGCTTACTCAAATCAAGTCTTTTATAAAGGGAGAAAGGCATAACACTAACACCGGCCCCTAAATCACATAAAGCAGTTTTAACATAATTTCTTTTAATAGAGCAAGGTATTGTGGGTATACCAGGATCTCCTAGCTTCTTAGGTATTCCTCCATCAAAAGAATAATTAGCAAGCATAGTAGCAATTTCAGTTTCAGGTATTTTTTCTTTTGTTGGTAACAATATCTTTCATATACTTAGCATACGGAGGCATTTTCAATATATCGGTCAAACGAGTACGCAAAAAGACAGGTCTAATCATTTCAGCAAAGCGCTCAAAACCTTCATCGTCTCTACTTTTAGAAGGCTTAGGAGGGAATGGCATGTGTTTTTGAACCCATGGCTCTCTTTCCCTTCCATGTTTTCTAGCAACAAAGTCTCTCCTATCATAACATTTATTTTTAGGAGGTGGGTTATCAAGATCCTCGGCTAGTTCTATCTCTACATCGTTATCATGTTCTTTATTACTATTTGGTGGAGCATCTTCATGCACAGTATTACTTTCATCTTCCTTTTCATTATCACTAGGTGCATGTTCACTACCTGTCGGTGTAGTGAAGAGGGGGTGTTCATTACCCCTGGACACGCACCGGCAACTTGCAGCCTCCAGGCGGGAAGGGCATGGTAGAGAAGAAATCCACTTATAGGACGCATCTAGGACCCAGGTTTCCAGCAAGGATTAAATGCCGGGAACAGGTCTACGCATCACCGGCAAGCTCAAAGGCCGGCAAGATCAGGATAGAATTTCCGGGAAGCGAGCCTTCCTGGGAGAAGACCTCCAGGCAGGTCACCGAGAAGACCCGATGTTGGACTCCCGACAAGATGCTTGCCGGGGGACAACTGGGAACAAGCACAAGACTATCAAGAAGGCATTCAAGCCGATGATCAGAACATAGAAGACCGAAGGCTGGGATCCCGGCAAGATGCTTGCCGGGATGGCTAGCGAAGACCCAGCAAGATTCGCACCCGGCAAGATCCCGCCACCCTGCCACCGCTCCGGTGCAACGACCAGCCTGTCAGACGGGGTTTGTCCTCCTGGATGCGTGTCATGGCATTAGCGGCGGATGGGGTTAAGTGGTGCTGATGGGACGGGCTCTTTTCCCGTCCCCAAGAAGCTAAGGGACACCTAGACGGAGCATTTAATGCGTTTGTCCTAAGTCATCAGTATTAGGTATGATAATACTGTAGTAGCTTTACACCTCTTGTACTTGGCCACTGTTGGTGACCCCTTTGACGTATAAAAGGAGGCCCAAGGCATAGCTACGAAGGGGAGGACCTTCTGGCCCATTCTGCATGCGTAGCTGCTGCTCGAACGTGCTGTTCATCGCAAGCGCTCCTGGAGCTTGGGCTTAAACACATCCAATACACTAAAGTAGGAGTAGGGTTTTACGCTTCTCAGCGGCCCGAACCTGGGTAAAAATCCCTCGCGTTGATCGCTGGATCTGCTCTTTGTGCAAGCCTTTTTTCCCTGCCGAACCATAAAAGGGACCCACGCGATCCCATAGGTGTCGTACGCCGACATCTTTGGCGCGCCATGGGAAAGGTTGCGCGAACCTGATCTAGCGGTCAGCGCATCAGCTTCATCGTCCATGGCGACTTCGCTCTACTTACAGAAAGCTAAGTCCTAAAACTTTGATTGCTTTTTGTTGTGTAGCCTTATCCTTGATGGTAGTTTTGTATAACCTGTGCGCGAGGGAGCGCTCTAGAAACACTCTGCACTCCTGGTTGTTCTGGGTCCGCCCAACAACACAGATGTAGCTGCGGTTGTCTCTAGAGCGTTAAGCTCCTGAAAAGGCGGCGTTCTCGATAGGCTGCTAGACAGGACCCGATCCTAAGCGCCATCGACCAGAACGTGCGCATTTGGGGAGTATTCCAGCAAGCGTAGGGATTCATTGTACAAAAATGCAATTGTTCAAGGAAAAGGCTCGATAAGTTTTATTTTTGGATTTCTGCGTAAACCCGTATGCTGAGGAGCCTCCCCGGGGCTAGTTCCGCTCCTAGTCGCCTCGAGTCCGCTCGGCGATGTGAGCAGCTGCACTAAAGCTGGGAAGGTAAACCTTTTTGGGAGGCGGCGTTCCCGGCAAGCCGCTAAGGACCCGTTCCTCAAGGCGCTGCTGACTGGATCGTGCGCATCGGAAAGTGTTCCGGCAAGCAAGGGAACATTCGACAGAAGTCAAGATTACAACAAATTAATCATAAACCAGAAGCTAATTAACTTGTTGTGCTAAAACGCTGCTGTGGCATTACATGTCCAATCAGTGTTGCAGGAATACGCATGGAAGGCGGGCTCGGGGGCTGGCAGCGCCCTAGAGAGTAACCTTCTAAAGAGCTGCGGGTCATCACCACGAGCGCGGCCTCACTATGCGAGATGAACAGCAGGAAAAGCTAAGTTACAAAAACTTGTGACAATTACATTTCTTTTGCTGTCCTCACTTGCTCCTTACACCTACACGCGAAGGAGCCTTCCCTGGGCCAATAGCGCCCCTAGTTGTCTTGAGTCCGCTTGACAACTTAGGCGGTTGCACAGACACCGGGAAGGTAAACCTTTTCGGGAGGCGACGTTCCCGGCAAGCCGCTAAGGACCCGTTCCTCCAAGCGCTGCCGACTGGAGCGTGCGCACCGGAAAGCTTTCCGGCAAGCATGGGTCGTCTTGATTGATTTTTCGTCCTTGTACATTAATCTGCACGCGAAGGAACCTTGTCGTGGTGAGCCCGCGCTCTAGTTTCGCCTCGAGTTCGCTCGGTAGGCTTAGCAGCCGCGTTCTGACCCGGCAAGTCGCCTTGCCGGCGGCGACGTTTCCAGCAGGCTGCTAGGGACCTGTTCCTCAAAGCGCTCGCGGCAAACGTGCGCACCGGCAAGGTTTCCAAACAGCGTAGGATATAAGATATATGCAAGGACGGAATTAATCAAGAGGGAAGCAAACATTCATTTAGCATAAAGAAACATGTCTTGCATACATAAAGATTGGCTTGACTAAGATTAATTATTCCTTTACATGCGCCATTGCAGCAACAGGTATGCAAAAAGTACTTCAGTCTCGGCGGTTGCTTTATCCTTGGCGGCACGCGACAGCTGAGAAAGCCAAGGGCGCCGTGCTGGAGGCCGGCAAGACGGCAGTGAGGCATTCGCAGTAGACGGCGGCGACAACAGGGATGACTGTATGAATCGAGCATCGCACCCGCAGTACCCTTTATGGGGAAGGCTCGGGGGTTGGCTCTTCGTCGCACGGTGTGGCATTCCCTTTCGGGCACACGACTCCTGCTGCCGTCCTGCTCTGTCTGCCCACGCTGCCGGCAAGCCCAAGGCCCGGCAAACCGCAAGCTCTCTTGCGTCATCATCAGCGTGCAGTTAGAAAGTCATGAGTGATGGTTACTACCCGCCGCGCGTGTACCGGTGCATGTTTTTGGGACTAGCCCAGACAAGCACTGTGCACGCTTGTCTAGCCCAGGCCCGGGGGCTCCTGTCGGTGTACTGAACAGGGGGTGTTCATTACCCCTGGACACGCACCGACAAGTTGCAGCCTCCAGGCGGGAAGAGCATGGTAGAGAAGAAATCCACTTATAGGACACATCTAGGACCCAGGTTTCCGGCAAGGATTACTTGCCGGGAACAGGTCTACGCATCACCGGTAAGCTCAAAGGCTGGCAAGATCAGGATAGAATTTCCGGGAAGCGAGCCTTCCTGGGAGAAGACCTCCAGGCAGGTCACCGAGAAGACCCGATGTTGGACTCCCGACAAGATGCTTGCCGGGGGACAACTGGGAACAAGCACAAGACTATCAAGAAGACATTCAAGCCGATGATCAGAACACAGAAGACCGAAGGCTGGGATCCCGGCAAGATGCTTGCCGGGATGGCTAGCGAAGACCCGGCAAGATTTGCACCCGGCAAGATCCCGCCACCCTGCCACCGCTCCAGTGCAGCGACCAGCCTGTCAGACAGGGTTTGTCCTCCTGGATGCGTGTCATGGCATTAGCGGCGGATGGGGTTAAGCGGTGCTGATGGGACGGGCTCTTTTCCCGTCCCCAAGAAGCTAAGGGACACCTAGACGGAGCATTTAATGCGTTTGTCCTAAGTCATCAGTACTAGGTATGATAATACTGTAGTAGCTTTGCACCTCTTGTACTTCACCACTGTTGGTGACCCCTTTGACGTATAAAAGGAGGCCCAAGGCGTAGCTATGGAGGGGAGGACCTTCTGGCCCATTCTGCATGCGTAGCTGCTGCTCGAACGTGCTGTTCATCGCAAGTGCTCCTGGAGCTTGGGCTTAAACACATCCAATACACTAAAGCAGGAGTAGGGTTTTACGCTTCTCAGCGGCCCGAACCTGGGTAAAAATCCCTCGCGTTGATCGCTGGATCTGCTCTTTGTGCAAGCCTTTTTTCCCTGCCGAACCATAAAAGGGACCCATGCGATCCCATAGGTGTCGTACGCCGACACTACCAGACTGGGTCTCAGCATCAGAAATAGAAACATCATTATGGTTCTCAGTAGGTGTTTTTGTAACAGGTTCACTAGGAGCATGCAAGTTCCTATCATTTTTCTTCTTCTTTTTCTTATTACATGAACTAGGTGCATCAACATTAATTTTCAGAGAATCTCGTTCTATTCTTTTAGGATGACCTTTCGGATAGAGAGGTTCTTGGGTCATACGACCTCCCCTAGTCATTACTCTAACAACATGATCATTCATATTATTATTTACTTCAGCAAGGAAATAATTTTGTGACTTAGCAACTTGTTCTAGTTGAGTGTGAACCATAGAAGCATGTTTACCTACACCTTTTACATCATTAGCAATTCTAAACATCAAGTCACTTAAGCGGTCTATCATCATGGCATTACATCTCAATTGATCCTTAACATAGTTATTGAAGTGTTCTTGTTTAACAATGTAATTGTCAAATTCATCCATGCATTGTTCAGGAGTCTTAGTGTAAGGTATATCATTTTCACTAAAGGAACGGAGGGAGCTTACCTCTACTACCTGGGTCGGGGTATCAAGTCCATGTATTTCTTCAATAGGTGGTAGCTTCTTGATATCCTCAATTTTAATACCTTTCTCCTTCATAGATCTTTTTTCTTCTTGCATATCTTCAGGGTTGAGGAATAGAATACCTCTTTTCTTTTGAATAGGTTCTGAAGGTGGTTCAAGAAGCGTCCAATCATCGGCATTTTGCAATATGTTATTCAACAGTTCTTCAGCTTGACTGATAGTTCTTTCCCTGAAAACACAACCAGCACAACTATCTAGGAAGTCCCTAGAAGCATCGGTTAGTCCATGATAAAAGATATCAAGAATTTCATTTTTCTTAAGAGGACAATCAGGCAAAGCTCTAAGTAATTGGAGAAGCCTCCCCCAAGCTTGAGGGAGATTCTCTTCTTCAATTTGCAGAAAGTTAAATATTTCCTGTAAGGCAACTTGTTTCTTATGAGTAGGAAAATATTTTTCAGAAAAGTAATGAAGCATATCCTGGGGACTACACATACAACCAAGGGCAAGAGAAAGGAACCATTCCTTGGCCTTGCCTTTTAGCGAGAAAGGAAAAAAGCTTAATGATATAATAGTAGGGTATCTTTTCATCATTGGTAAATAGAGCAGCAATATCATTTAGTTTCATAAGGTGTCCGACAACAGTTTCATTCTCATAACCACTGAAAGGATCAGATTCTACTATAGGAATTAACTCAGGGTCCACAGAGAACTCATAATCCTTATCAGTAACAAATACAGGAGAGGTAGAAAATTTAGGATCATATTTCATTTTCTCCATCATAGATTTTTCTTTTAGTTTGCATAGCAGTTTCTCCAAGTCATCTCTATTTTCACAAGCAAAGAAATCCCTAGTTGTTTCCTTGTCCATAACATAACCTTCAGGTACATAAGGGAATTCATATCTATTAGGAGAGCGAGGTGTAATAGGTGATTCAAAGTCTTCACCAGTTTCAGAATATTCAAGTTCTCTAGCTTTAGCAATATGAGCATCAAGTAGTGCATTTAGTGGCACAGTTTCAGTTTTAACATGTGTAGCAATAGTATCATCATTAATTTCAGAAGTAGCATCATCAAGTTCATGTGACATATCAGGACGATCAACAGGCAGTGGTGTAACGAGTTGATTCAAAATAGTAGGTGAATCAAAAGCAGAGCTAGATGGCAGTTCCTTACCTCCTCTTGTGCGAGAGGGGACGATCTTAGTTCAATTATCTTTCAGATTCTTCATAGTGGCAATTGGATATCCTCAAGTTAACACAATAAATAGAGCTATGCTCCCCGGCAACGACGCCAGAAAAAGGTCTTGATAACCCACAAGTATAGGGGATCCCGACAGTCTTCACGGGTAGTATTTCACCCTAATTTATTGATTCGACACAAGGGGGGCCAAAGAATATTTATTGGCCTTGACAGTTGAGTTGTCATTTCAACCGCACCTGGGATATCTCTTTGCAACAAAGGTTTAGTAGCACGACAAATAGTAGTAGCAAAAGTAACAGTAATAGTGACAACAGCAATTTTGTAGCAGTTGTGACAGTAGAAGTAGCAATAGTAACTTCGCAAGATTCAGTATATGTAAAGCGTAGGCACGTGGATCGGTGATGAATAATGATTTAGATGACATCAATCATGTAACAGTTACACACTAGGGCGACACAGAAGTAGCTCCAATTCATCAATATAACGTAGGCATGTATTCCGTATATAGTCATACGTGCTTGCGATAAGAACTTGCATGACATCTTTTGTCCTTCCCTCCCGTGGCAGCGGGGTCCTATTGGAGACTAAGGAATATTAAGGCCTCCTTTTAATAGAGAACCGAAACAAAGCATTAACACATGGTGAATACATGAACTCGTCAAACTACGGCAATCACCGGAAAGAATCCCAATTATTGTCACCTTGGGGTATGCGGATCAAGACATGTAATAGGTGCATACAACTTGCAAGATATGATCCAAATCAATCTTATATTCAGAGATAATATAATATGTTCATATCTGAAATCATGGCACTCGGGCCCTAGTGACTAGCATTAAGCATAGCAAAGTCATAGCAACATCAATCACAGAACATACTGGATACTAGGGATCAAGCCCTATCAAACTTAACTCGATTACATGATCAATCTCATCCAATCCCACCACCGTCCAGCAAGTCTACAAAGCAATTACTCACTCCCGATGGTGAGCATCATGGCGGTGTTGATGTAGTATGGTTGGTGATGACGACGGCGACAATTTCCCCTCTCCGGAGCCCCAAACGGACTCCAGATCAGCCCTCCCGAGGAAGAACAGGAGGTGGCGGCGGCTCTGTCTCGTGAAACACGATGAAAACATCTCTCTGATTTTTTCTCTGAATATGTGAATTTATAGGACTGGATTTAGGGTCGGAGGAGCCTCGTCGGCCCCAGCACACAACAGGGCGTGACCAGGGGGTGGCCACGCTCTGTTGCCTTGTGGGCCCCAGGGGCACCCCTCTGGTGGGTCTTGGCTCCATAATTCATTATAATTCCCACAAAAAGTTTCGTCCAATTCCGAGAACTTTTATTTCTACACAAAAATAACACCAAGATAGTTCTGTTGACAACAACGTCAGTCCGAGTTAGTTCATTCAAATCATGCAAATTAGAGGTCAAAACCAGAGCAAAAGTGTTTGGAAAAGTAGATACGTTGGAGACGTATTAGGTATCCGCATGCAATACATACATCAAGTGCTCTCAAACCAAATATTCAATCCATCACAACAAGATAGCAAGGGAAACACACCATATGATCCTACTATATTAACAAAGCCCGTGATACATCAAGATCGTGCCATCTCAAGAACACGAGAGAGAGAGAGAGAGAGAGAGAGAGAGATTGAACACATAGCTACTCGTACATACCCTCAGCCCCGAGGGTGAACTACGCCCTCCTCGTCATGGCCTCCACCGGGATGATGAAGATGGCCATCGGAGATGCTTTCCCTCTCCGACAGGGCACTGGAAAGGCTCCAAATTGGTTTTTCATTGATATAGAGAGTTGCGGCGGCGAGGCGGAAGTTCTCTCTTTATTTCTGGGGTTTCTGGGATTTATAGGATTTTTCAGCATTGAAATCACGCGCAACGGAGCCACGTGGGCCCCAAAAGCCATCTGGCACGACCCCCCCCGGTCGTGCCCTGTTGGCTTGTGGTCCACAGGTGGCTCCCCTCCTGTGGTTCTTCGCTCCAACATTGCTTATTTCCTCTAGAAAAATCATCAAAAAGTTTCAGGTGATTCCGAGAACTTTCATTTTTTGCACAAAAACAACACCACGGTAATTCTGCTGAAAACAACGTCAGTCCGAGTTAGTTCTAAATAAATCATATAAAGTAAATCAAAACCATATAAATGTATTGTAGACATAGGCAAATATGGCATGCATACTTCATAAATTATCGATACATTGGAGACGTATCAGTATCTCCAAGCTTAATTCCTACTCGTCCTCGAGTAGGTAAATGATAAAAGAAATAAATTATGAAGTGTGAATGCTAGCATAATGTATAATATTGATCGAGGATAATTTCAGCCACTTTTCTAGCATCAAAACCAGCAAGTATTTCTCATAAAACTTCTCATAATCAAGTAGCAAGTTATTCACATGTTAAAGTATAGAGCATAAACTTTCTTGAAAACTCGCAAACTATGTTTTCAGTCATCAAACAGTTACAATTCATCTTATTTTCAGGAAGGGTCTATGTAAAAGCTTTTGTTTAGCAAATTCCACATACTCAACTATCATTTAGTCTTCCATGATTGCTGACACTCAAATCATATTTTTGGAACAAACAGTTTCAGTCAAACACATAGGAATATAGGGGCTTAAAGTTTCGCCTCCCAACTTATTTATCCCGGGGATAATGTCAACAAATAATGAATCATGATCACCTATATTCAACTGGATATATGTGTCTGGATCTTTCCCACCAGATGATGCTTGCCAACTAAAGAATTGAGGTTGGAATAAGAAGTTGACTCAACATGAAAAGTAAAAGATAAGCCCTTTGCAAAGGGATGCAGGGATTTATAGAGGTGCTAGAGCTCATTGCTTAAAACAGAGATGAATATATTTTGGGTGGTGTGCCTTTCCTGTCAATGTCACGACAAGAGATTTCAATATCTTCCATGCTAATCACATTACTGGCGGTTCCCAAACAGAATTGAAATTTTACTCCCCCTCCACCATTCAAACACATTCCATGGCTAGCCGTATCCACGGGTACCATCCAAACAATCAACTTTCTAGGGGGAGTTCTTGTTTATTTCATTTTGTATTATGCAGGACTTGGCATCCTTTTTACCAGCCTCTCTCGTGCAATGACAAGTGAATAAACACTCTCAGAATAAACCGCTTAGCATCGAAGATAATGACCGCCCCGTCGCTCCATGAGCGGTACGAGCACACAAAACAGATGTTTATTGGAAGGTTTTAGAGGTGGCACATGCAAATTTACTTGGAATGGTAGTGAAATACCATATATAGGTAGGTATGGTGGACTATCATGGACGAAACTTGGCTCAAGGATTTGGATGCACAAGTAGTATCTCTACTTAGTACGAAGTTTTGGCTAGCAAAAGGTTCTAAACAAGCATCACATATTAGAGGATCCGTGACAATATAACTGCTACATGAAAATAAATAAACATAACCATTACGTTGTCTTCCTTGTCCAACGTCAACTACTGGATCAAGTTTGAAAATAATTAATGGGGGTTCACAATCATAGAAGATGTCCAATATAGTGTATTTATAAGTGAAACCTCTCTTCCTTCAATATTCTTTCATGAATTGTTTAAATGACCAATGCTATGTTTGCTAACTTCCAATAAAAATTTCTGCTTATACTCCTAGTATGTGAAGTCACTACTCCCCATGGGACAAGAATATGAAGCATATATAATTTCACATTTATGACATTCAATTCATTCAACGTTTACTCTCAGGATATAAGTGAAGCACAAGAGTAAATTTCGAACTACTCTCAAAAGATATAAGTGAAGATCAATGAGTAGTCAAACAATAAAGTAGCTATGTGAGGAATCTCTCTCTCTCTCAATAAAGATTTTCAGATCTGGGTATTTTATTCAAGCAGGAAACAAAACAAAAATACACTCCAAGAATAGCACATATCATGTGGAAAAATAAAAATTTAGGCTCAACATAGGCTAACGGATATTTGTTTGATGAAGAGAGGTGGGATGCGTAGCATCCCCAAGCTTAGATGCTTGAGACTTCTTGAAATATTTACTTGGGGCATCCCCAAGCTTGAACTTTTGTATCTTGTTCGATCCTGTCATATCCTGGTTTCACCTAAGTGTCAAAAACTTCATCCACAAAAAACTCAAAAAGAACTCGTGAGATAGGTTAGTGCACATAAGAATAAATCAACTCTTTAGGTACTGCCAAGACAAGTTGCATAATAATTTCAAACATTATTTACTGTATACTATCATTTCCACAATTTATATCTATCAATATAAGTCATGAAAACTCTAGGATAAGTAGATAACAAAACTATGACAGCAAGCTGTCTAAACAGGACAGTCTGTAGTAATTAATTTACAAAGTGCACTTCTCTATCTTTAAAATTCTGAAAATTTAGGACATGCTAACTAATTTGTATTACAAAACTTTGTAAAAATTTCAGAAACTTTCCACGTTCCAGTAAAATATGAAAATTTAAACATTACAACAAAAGTTTCTGTTTTTACACATCACACATCAAACATGTAATTCAAGCATCCTAAACGGCAATTCTTGGAACCTTTTATTGAAAAACAAGATTATAAATAACACATAACAGAGAAAATCAAAATAAAATGACGCTCCAAGCAAAACACATATTATGTGACGAATAAAAATATAGCTCCAAGTAAGATATACCGATAGTGTTTAAGACGAAAGAGGGGATGCCTTCCGGGGCATCTCCAAGCTTAGACGCTTGAGTCTTCCTTGGATATTTCTTTGGGGGTGCCTTGGACATCCCCAAGCTTAGGGTCTTTCCACTCCTTATTCTCCTCATATCGGTGTCTCACCCAAAACTTGAAAACTTCAATCACATAAAACTTAACGGAACTTTGTGAGATGGGTTAGTATAGTAAATATAGATCATTCACTTAGGTACTGTCAAGACAAGATTCATAATTGTTCTCACATAATACCTACTGTATTATATCATTCTCATAATTTATATTACTCAATATAATCTATGGGAACACTAAAACAAGCAAACTATGCATGCAAAAACAGAATCTGTCAAAAACAGAACAGTCTGTGAAGATCTGTAGTATACCCATACTTCCCTGTATCTAACAATTCTGAAAAATTAGGAAAACGCATAGAATTTGCATAGAAATACTTTATAGAAATTTCAGAATTTTTTGACGCTCCAGTAAAATCAGAGAAATTCTGCACTGGACGTAAAAGTTTCTGTTTTTTGCGCAGAATTAAACTAACAAGTATCCACACTATCCCAAAAGCTTTACTTGGCACTTTATTGAAAAAAAAGGCACAAAACATGATTACTAAAGTAGCTTAATCACGTGAACACTCAAAAACAGAAAGTAAAAGTGTTGGGTTGTCTCCCAACAAGCGCTTCTCTTTAAAGCCTTTTAGCTAGGCATGATGATTTCAATGATGCTCACATAGGAATAGTATTTGAAACATGCAAAAGAGCATCATGGATCACATGGCAAGCACATTTAAGTCTAACCCACTTCCTATGCATAGGGATTTTGTGAGCAAACAATTTATGGGAACAACAATCAACTAGCATAGGAAGGCAAAACAAGCATACCTTCAAAACTTTGAACACATAGAGAGGAAACTTGATATTATTGCAATTCCTACAAGCATATGTTCCTTCCTCATAATAATTTTCAGTAGCATCATGAAGGAATTCAACAATATAACTATCACATAAAGTATTCTTTTCATGATCTAGAAGCATAGAAAATTTATTACTCTTCCCACAAGCAAACTTCTCATACATAATAGTGGGAGTATCATAGGAGACCTGAATGCTATAAATTGTTTCCACATTAAAAGAGTAATGTTCAGAGAAAGGGTATTCATAATTGTCACAAGTTTTATTATAATCATCACTACTTTTGATAACATAAGTATCATCACAATAATCATCATAAATAGGAGGCATGTAATCATCATAACAAATTTGATCCTTGGAAGGCATGTAATCATATAATCATGCATCACTATTTTCCAAGTTGGTGCCAAAACGATTTTCAATATTATAATTAGTATCATTATCTTCCCAATCATCCTCATCACAGCAAGTAGTAGGCATAACAAAATAATCATCAAGTGTATCATCATCCACACTACTTTTGTATTTATTCTCAACAATGACAGGAGAAAGATTATTTGAGAGGGATACCTTTTTACGTTTACCTTTTCTTCTCTTCTTCTTCTCCTTTCCCACATTTTGTGTGGGTTTATGTAATTTTTCCGAGCTTCTTATAGAAGAGATTGGTTTGATGGGAAACTCCTTGCAACCTGATTCATCACGAGAAACAATAGAAGCGTATTGGGAGACCTTTACCCTTTCATTAGTATTCATTTTATATTCTATCGGTTTCCCATTCTTTCTATAGTTGGCAATATAAGAATTCTAATTGCAATTTACTATGCAAAACATATATATTTATTTTAGATTAGTTTCATTATGATTAGTGATAAGGAATATATAAAACCAATCATTTTTATGTGGCAATTCTTCACACCCCAAAAATAAACAAAGTTCATTATAGAGTTTGATAACCCACAAGTGTAGGGGATCGTTTGTAGCCTTTGTCGATAAATAAGAGTGTCGAACACAACGAGGAGCTAAAGGTACAACAAATATTCCCTCAAGTTCTATCGACTACCGATACAACTCTACGCACACTTTAACGTTTGCTTTACCTAGAACAAGTATCAAACTAATTTGTAGGTGATAGGATAGTTTGCACGAATAAAACTAGAAGTAATTTGCGGGAATAAAACTAAGAGTAAATTGCAAGATAATAATAGTTACTTGTTTAGTAGAAAGCTTTTGTCAAACAAGAAGGTTATTTGTCCCTAGGCAATTGATAACTAGACCGGTAATCATTATTGCAATTTTATATGAGGGAGAGGCATGAGCTAACATACTTTCCGTACTTGGATCATATGCACTTATGATTGGAACTCTAGCAAGCATCCGCAACTACCAAAATTCATTAAGGTAAAACCCAACTATAGCATTAAGTATCAAGTCCTCTTTACTTCCATACGCAACAACCCACCTACTCGGGTATGTGCTTCTGTCACTCACGCCACCCACCATAAGCAAATCATGAACATATTGCAACACCCTACAGAGGGGATCCCTCACGTTTGCGCGACACGAAGGGCACCATAGGACAGCACCAAAATAAAACATACAACTCATACCAACCACGATCATCAATTAGCCCATAGGACAAAACGAATCTACTCAAACATCATAGGATAGACACATATCATTGGGAAATAATATATGGAGTTGAGCACCATGTTTAAGTAGAGATTACAGCGGGGAAGAGAGGTGTGACAACGCTGCATAGAGGGGGAGAGAGTTGGTGTTGACGGCGGTGAAGTTGTTGGTGTAGATCGCTGTCACGATGATTGCCCCGGCGGCGTTCCGACGCCACCGGGAGAGAGGGGGAGAGATCCCCCCTCCTTCTTCTTCTTCTTCCTTGGCCTCCCCCTAGATGGGAGGAGAGTTCCCCCTCTGATCCATGGTCTCCATGGTGGCAGAGGGGCAGGAGCCCCTCCGAGATTGGATCTCCCCCTCTGTTCTCTTCTGTTTCACGTTCTTGTTTTCTGGCCGAAAACATTTTCTTATATTCTTGGAGATCCGTAACTCCAATTGCTTTGATATTTTAACACGATTTTTTTCCGGATATAAGATTCCTTGCGCCCGAAGTAGAGCTCCAACCTACTTACGAGGAGGGCACAAGACATCACCACACGCCTGGGCCCTGGGTCGTGCCCGGGTGTCTTGTGGTGGCTGTGGGCCTCCTTTTGCATTGATTCCACCTCCCAAAAATCACAAATATTCCAAAATAATTCTCCATAAATTTTTATCGCGTTTGGACTTCGTTTGATATGGATATTCTACGAAACAATAAACATGCAACAAACAAGAACTCACACTGGGCACTGGATCAATATGTTAGTCCAATAAATCATATAAAATGTTACCAAAAATATGTGAAAGTTGTATAATATTGGCATAAAACAATCAAAAATTATAGATACAATGGAGATGTATCAGCGACCCCAAGCTAAATTCCTGCTCGTCCTCGACTAGGTAAATGATAAAAAAAATAATTTTTGATGTGGAATGCTACCTAGCATAATCTTGATCATATATCTAATCATGGAATGAATATTAAGACATGAGTGATTCAAAGCAATAGTCTATAATTTGACATAAAGACATTAATACTCAGGCATCCCAACAAACAATCATGTCTTTCAAAATATCAAGGCTAAAGAACGCTATCCCTACAAAATCATATAGCCTTGTCATGCTATGTCTTCTTAACACAAAGTATAAATCATGTATTACCCCGGTGTCAGCCAAGCAACTGGTTGATACTTTTTAACGCGCTTCAGCATTTTCAACTCTCACGCAATACATGAGCGCAAGCTATGGATATAGCACTATGGGTGGAATAGAATGCAGTGGTAGACATTAATATAGAGATGACAAAAAGAAAGATAGTCTCACATCGAAGCGGCTAATCAACGGGCTATGGAGATGCCCATCAATTTATATCAATGCGAGGAGTAGGGATTGCCATGCAACGCATGCACTAAGAGCTATAAGTGTATGAAATCTCAAACTGAAACTAAGTGGGTGTGCATCTAACTCTATAATGAGAAATTCCCACTAGTATATGAAAGTGACAACATAGGAGACTCTCTATATGAAAAACATGGTGCTACTTTGAAGCACAAGTGTGGAATTAGCATGCCCATTCTCTCTTTGTCTCTCATTTTTTTTCTTTTTTTTCTTCTTCTTTTGTTTTCTTCTTTTTCTTCTTTTTATATTTGTCCGGAGCCTCATCCCAACTTGTGGGGGAATCATAGTTTCCATCATCCTTTCCCCACCGGGACATGCTCTAATAATGAATAATGATGATCATCACACTTCTATTTACTTACAACTCAATATTACAACTCGATAGTAGAACAAAGTATGACTCTATATGAATGCCTCTGGCAGTGTACCAGGATGTGCAATGATCTAGCGTAGCAAAGATATCAAAAAATGGACAAGCCATGGAAACATCATGCTAGCTATCTTACGATCATGTAAAGCAATATGACAATGAATGCTCAAGTCATCAAAACGGAGGCAGTGGAAGTTGCATGGCAATATATCTCGGAATGGCTATGGAAATGCCATAATAGGTGGGTATGGTGGCTGTTTGGAGGAAGATGTAATAAGGCTTATGTGTGATAGAGCTTATCATATCATGGGGTTTGGATGCACCGGCGAAGTTTGCACCGACTCTCGAGGTGAGAAAGGGCAATGCACGGTACCGTAGACGCTAGCAAATTGCGGAAAGGTAAGATTGCGTATAATCCATGGACTCACATTAGTCATAAAGAACTCACATACTTATTGCAAAAGTTTATTAGACCTCGAAGCAAAGTATTACTACGCATGCTCCTAGGGGGGAGGTTGGTAGGAGTTAACCATCGCGCGCCCCCGACCTTCACACAAAGATAGACAATCAAGGATAAATTGTGCTCCAACTTCCTGGCATAACAGGAGACTATACGTGCATGTTTCGGGAATCACAAACCTTAACACCAATATCTTACTAAACACGATCATCCACTAGTACCTCCCACATATTATCATCTCTATATCGCAAAACTATTGCAAGGAATCAAACATATCATATTCAGTGATCCATAAGTTTTATGTAGGATTTTATGACTAACCATGGAAATGACCAATTCCTGTTGACTCTCTAAATAGATATAAGTGAAGCAAGAGAGTTTAATTCTTTCTACAAAATACCATGCTCTAATAAATATAAGTGAAGCAAAAGAGCATTCTACATATAACGGTTTTCTATGTGAAGAGAAACATGCAATCCAAACTTCAAATGATATAAGTGAAGCACATGAAGCATTCTATAAAGCCATACTCAAAAGATATAAGTGAAGTGCAATGAGCATTATATAAATCAACCATGGACTATCTCATACCAGCATGGTGCATAAAAGAAAAGAGAAAACTAAACACAAAAGACGTTCCAAGATTTACACATATCACATGAACAAAACAAAAACGAAAATAAACCGATACTTGTTGAAGAAAGATGGGATGCCTTCCGGGGCATCCCCAAGCTTAGACGCTTGAGTCTCCTTGGATATTTGCTTGGGGTGCCTTGGGAATCCCCAATCTTGAACTTTTGCCTCTCCTCCTTCTCCTCATATCGAGACTTCCTCGATCTTTGAACACTTCATCCACACAACACTTAACAGAAAACTGGTGAGATCCGTTAGTATAATAAAGCAAATTACTACTTTAAGTACTGTTGAAAACCCATTCATATTTTATATTTGCATTATCCCTGCTGTATTATAACTTCTTCATGGCTTATACCACCGATAAAATCGATAGTTTCATCAAAACAAGCAAAATAATGCATCAAAAACTGAATTTGTCTTAAACGGGACAGTCTGTATTAATCTGAACTTTGACCACACTTCTGTAACTCCAACAATTCTTAAAAATTAAGAAGAAATAAAAATTTGTATATCAATACTGTGTAAAAAATTCAGAAACTTTTGACGTTCCAATAAAAAATGTAAATTCATGCACTACAGCCAAAGTTTCTGTTTTTACACCACACATACCAACAAGCAATCTAATCATCCTAAAGGAAAATCTTGGCATATTATTTTTATAGTACAATGGATTTGTACAAGGGGATAATTATTTTTGTTGAAAAGTTTCTGTGATTCAAGATTCAGAAAGTTTCCATGGGCATGAACAAACTTCAAGGCTAGCCCCCATTTCAACGATGTTCATCATCTCTCTCACTTTCACCTTTATTTTTGTGAAGTTTTCGGTTCCCCCCTATATTTTTTTTGTTTTTAAACTTTATAAAAGCACTCAATAGAATAAAATGAATCTCTAAAACTTCCAGGTTGTCTCCCTGGCAGCGCTTTCTTTAAAGCCATTAAGCTAGGCATAAAGTGCTCAAGTAATGGATCCACCCGGATCCCAAGGTATATCAAAGCAAATTTTAATTAACAATGATTTGTAATTTAGTAGTGAGCACAAAGAAACAAATATCGTGCAATGTCAAAGTCTAACTCTCTTCCTATGCATCGGCATGTCATAAAAGAACAATTCATGCACATCAAGTAAAGGCCAATGCATTGTATAAACAGTTTCTTGCAATTTTATCATATTGGAAACATAAAGAGGTGGAGATGTAGTTCCTCTCTCATAATAATTGCAAGTAGGAGAAGCAAGCACATGCATATTATATTCATCAAAATCATCATGTGTAGTAGCAAAATGCAACCCATCAATATAATCCTTAATAAGAGCAAACTTCTCCGATATAGTGTAGTTGGGAGAATTCAAAAAGACAATAGGACTATCATGTGTGGGTCCAATAGCAACAATTTCATTCTTAACATAAGGAGCTATATCAAGTTCATATCCATAAGCATAATTCATATTGGCATCTTGGCCACACGCATGGCAAGCATCAAGTTCATCAAAAAGGGATATTTCAAAAGAATCCACGGGATCATAGCAATCATCATAGCATTCATCATGGCATTCATCCTTCGGTATGTGCGAAGAGAAATTAAACAATGTATGAGTTGAAGAGTTACTCTCATTATAAGGTGGGCATGGGTAGCTAATCCGCTCTTCCTCCTTTTGTTCTTCGCTCTCCTCCTCATCTTCTTCATCTAATGAGCTCACAGTTTCGACAATTTCTTCTTCCATAGATTCGTGCAAAATTTTAGTCTCTTCCAAGGCAGCGGACATCCTCTCAATAAATTAAATAATAACATAATTGTATTCATAATTATCATATCAATATTTAAGTATGGATAAATTTTCAGATTTGCAAGGAACATCATCATACTTTTCAAGCAAAGAAGCAATTTCATAAGCACCTTTAAAAGCAACAAATTCTTCTGTTCGTTCCACATCATAGTAATCATAAATACCATTAGCATAAGAATCCAAGGTTTCATTATCATTAAATAAACATTGAAAGGGAAGGTGTGGAGCCTTTATCTTAGAGCAACAAGTAAAGTCACATCTCAAGCATGCATCCCAAGCAAACCATTGCAATATTCTAATTTGATCCCATAAGTGTTTCCCTTTTTGAGACGGGCGATAATCCTTAAAGTACTCACGTTGATCCAACGTGTCTCCCATTATAAAATTTAACGAGGAATTCTCAGGATTATTAAAGGAGTAATTAACGTATCCCACATAACGAGCATCGAGGGTTTTAGGAGGTTCCCCATCTCCATGAGTAGCAAGTACCACTAAGTTTTTTGGTGTTTCGTGTTCCATATCCATAACTAAAGATATAAAACAACTAATAATAGAAAATAAAAATTACTTAGTGATAAAGCAAACAAGCACACACGGGAATATTCACCCCACGCTATTGCTCCCCGGCAATGGTGCCAAAAAAAGGTCTTGATAACCCACAAGTGTAGGGGATCGTTTGTAGCCTTTTTCGATAACTAAGAGTGTCGAACCCAACGAGGAGCTAAAGGTAGAACAAATATTCCCTCAAGTTCAATCGACCACCGATACAACTCTACGCACACTTTAACGTTTGCTTTACCTAGAACAAGTATGAAACTAATTTGTAGGTGATAGGATAGTTTGCACGAATAAAACTAGAAGTACTTTGCGGGAATAAAACTACGAGTAAATTGCAAGCTAATAAAAGTTAGTTGTTTAGTAGAAAGCTTTTGTCAAACAAGAAGGTTATTTGTCCCTAGGCAATTGATAACTAGACCGGTAATCATTATTGCAATTTTATATGAGGGAGAGGCATGAGCTAACATACTTTCCGTACTTGGATCATATGCACTTATGATTGGAACTCTAGCAAGCATCCGCATACACCAAAGATCATTAAGGTAAAACCCAACCATAGCATTAAGTATCAAGTCCTCTTTACTCCCATACGCAACAACCCACCTACTTGGGTTTGTGCTTCTGTCACTCACGCCACCCACCATAAGCAAATCATGAACATATTGCAACACCCTACAGAGGGGATCCCTCACGTTTGCGCGACACGTAGGGCACCATAGGACAGCACCAAAATAAAACATACAACTCATATCGACCACGATCATCAATTAGCCCATAGGACAAAACGAATCTACTCAAACATCATAGGATAGCCACATATCATTGGGAAATAATATATGGAGTTGAGCACCATGTTTGAGTAGAGATTACAGTGGGGAAGAGAGGTTTACACCGCTGCATAGAGGGGGGGCGAGTTGGTGTTTACGGCGGCGAAGTTGTTGGTGTAGATCGCCGTCATGATGATTGCCCCGGTAGCGTTCCGGCGCCACCGGGAGATTGGGGGAGAGATCCCCCTCCTTCTTCTTCTTCCTTGGCCTCCCCCCTAGATGGGAGGAGACTTCCCCCTCTGGTCCATGGTCTCCATGGCGGCGAAGGGGCAAGAGCCCCTCCGAGATTGGATCTCCCTCTTTGTTCTCTTCTGTTTCACGTTCCTATTTTCTGGCCAAAAACCGTTTCTTATATTCCCGGAGATCCGTAACTCTGATTGCGCTGAGATTTTAACACGATTTTTTCCGGATATAAGCTTCCTTTTGCCCGAAGTAGAGCTCCAACCGACTTACGAGGAGGGCACAAGACATCACCACGCGCCTGGGCCCTGGGTCATGCCCCGGTGTCTTGTAGTGGTTATGGGCCACCTTTTGCGTTGATTCCACCTCCCAAAAATCACAAATATTCCAAAATAATTCAACGTAGATTTTTATCGCGTTTGGACTTCGTTTGATATGGATATTCTGTGAAACAAAAAATATGCAACGAACAAGAACTGGCACTGGGCACTGGATCAATATGTTAGTCCAATAAATCATATAAAATGTTGCCAAAAATATGTGAAAGTTGTGTAATATTGGCATGAAACAATCAAAATTATAGATACGACGGAGACGTATCAGAGTTCACGGGAGATCTAATTATCACAATATTAGGAAACGGTTCGATAATGAAAAAGCATGCGTTGGAAATTAAGATGACCAACCCTATTGCAAAGTTCACAAGTAATGGGATGAAGAGGCATAATCTTGTGGAAAATTCATCTATCACTTTAAGCCACCAATTAGTTTGATCATGTCTATGCTTCTTGCAAAATCTATCATCCCTATATGGCATGTCTTTACAAATTTTATTCACTCCACAAAAATTGACATGCTTATAGGAAATCATTTTATCATGACTAGTGCTATCATCATTAGCATCATGGATATTCAGACAATTCATACTAACAATATTGCTATCATGCTCATCATTCAAGGAATTCTCAATAAGTATTTTCATAAATTCTTCCTCTACTAATTGAGCACAATTTTCTGAATCATCATTTTCACGAAAGACATGAAAAAGACGAAGCAATTGAGGCAACCTAAACTCCATTTTTTTAGTTTTCTTTTATAAAACCAAACTAGTGAAAAACAAGAAACTAAAAGATTTAATTGCAAAATCTAAAGATATACCTTCAAGCACTCACCTCCTCGGCAACGGTGCCATAAAATAGCTTAATGTCTACTACGCAACTTTATTCTTGTAGACTTGTGTTGGGCCTCCAAGCGTAGAGTTTTGTAGGATAGTAGCAATTTTCCCTCAAGTGGATGACCTAAGGTTTATCAATCCGTGGGACGTGTAGGATGAAGATGGTCTCTCTCAAGCAACCCTGCAATCAAATACAAGAAATCTCTTGTGTCCCCAACACACCCAATACAATGACAAATTGTATAGGTGCACTAGTTTGGCGAAGAGACGGTGATACAAGTGCAATATGGATGGTAGATATAGGTTTTTGTAGACTGAAAATATAAAAACAGCAAGGTAGCAAGTGTAAAACAGCGAGAAAAACATTGTATAAATGCTTAGAAATAAGGCCTAGGGTTCATACTTTCGCTAGTGCAATCTCCCAACAATGCTAACATAGTTGAATCATATGATCATCCCTCAACGTGCAACAAATAATCACTCCAAAGTTCCTAACTAGCGGAGAACATAAGATGAAATTGGTGTAGGTAATAGAACCACCTCAAAGTTATTCTTTCTGATCAATCTTTTGAACTATTCCTATAAGTGTGACAAACAACCCTAGAGTTCATACTAAAACAACACCAATGATACATATCAATCAACCCTAATGTCACCTAGATACTCCAATGTCACCTCAAGTATCCGTGGGTAAATTATGTGACATGCATCAAACAATTTTAGATCTATCATATTCAATCCAACACAAAGAACTTCAAGGAGCACCCCAAGATTTCTATCGGAGAAAGTAGTATGAAAGCGTGCAATCAACCCCTATGCATAGATCCCAAAGGTCACCGGAATCCGCAAGTTGATGCCATAACATATATCAAGTGAACCAATAGAATACCCCATTGTCTCCACGGGTATCCGCATGCAAGGCATACATCAAGTGCTCTCAAACCAAATATTCAATCGAATATAATGAGATCTCAAAGGGAAAGAATCAGTTCATCACAACAAGATATCAAGGGAAACACACCATATGATCCGACTATATTAACAAAGCCCGTGATACATCAAGATGGCGCCATCTCAAGAACACGAGAGAGAGAGAGAGAGAGAGAGATTGAACACATAGCTACTGGTACATACCCTCAGCCCCGAGGGTGAACTTCTCCCTCCTCGTCATGGCCTCTGCCGGGATGATGAAGATGGCCACCGGAGATGATTTTCCCTCTCCGGCAGGGTACTGGAAAGGCTCCAAATTGTTTTTTCATCGATATATAGAGTTGCGGCGGCAAGGCAGAAGTTCTCTCTTTATTTCTGGGGTTTCTGGGATTTATAGGATTTTCAGCGTTGGAATCACACGCAATGGAGCCACATGGGCCCCACAAGCCATCAGGGCATGACCCCCCAGGTTGCGCCCTGTTGGCTTGTGGCCCATATGTGGCTCGCCTACGGTGGTTCTTTGCTCCAACATTGCTTATTTCCTCCAGAAAAATCATCAAAAAGTTTCGGGCGATTCCGAGAACTTTCATTTTCTGCACAAAAACAACACCATGGCAATTCTGGTGAAAACATCGTCAGTCCGGGTTAGTTCTAAATAAATCATATAAAGTAAATCAAAACCATATAAATGTATTGTATACATAGGCAAATATGGCATTAATACTTCATAAATTATCGATACGTTGGAGACGTATCAATACACATGTTCATAATATTATTTTCAAAAGATGCAAAGTTAATAATGATAGTACCACATACTTGTGGCATTGCCGCTAAGGTCATATTGGTGTAAAGCGCATGAGGAAACTCCATGCTGATGGATCTTTGGACTCACTTGATTTCGAATCGCTTGAGACATGCAAATCATGCCTCATGGGCAAGATGATTAAAACCCTGTTTTCCGGTACGATGGAGCTGGCAAGTGACTTATTGGAAATAATACATGCTGATGTAAGCGGTCCAATGAGTGTTTTAGCACGTGATGGATATCATTTTTTTCTTAACTTCACGGATGACTTGAGTGGATATTGGGATATTGAATTAATGAAACACAAGTCTGAAACATTTGAAAAGTTCAAACAATTTCAGAGTGAAGTTGAAAATAATCGTAACAAGAAGATAAAATGTCTACGATGTGATCGTGGTGGTGAATATCTGAGTTACGAGTTTGGTATGCATTCAAGACAATGTGGAATGGTTTCACAGCTCATGTCACCTGGAACACCACATTGTAATAGTGTGTCTGAGCGTCGTAATCATACTCTATTGGATATGGTGCGATCTATGATATCTCCTACTGAGTTGCCACTATCATTTTGGGGTTATGCGGAGAAGTGTGTCTTCATAGGATACCCTAAGGAAACAATTGGGTATACCTTCTATCACAGATCCGAAGGAAAGTCTTGTTGTCAAGAATGGATCATTTCTAGAGAAGGAATTTCTCTCGAAAGAAGTGAGTGGGAGGAAGGTAGAACTTGATGAGGTTATAGAACCTTCACTTCAATTGGAGAGTACCGCAACATAGAAAGATATTTCTGTGACGCCTACACCAGTTGAAGAGGAAGCTAATGATGATGATCATTGATAACCCACAAGTATAGGGGATCGCAACAGTTTTCGAGGGTAGAGTATTCAACCCAAATTTATTCATTCGACACAAGGGGAGACAAAGAATATTCTCGAGTATTAGCAGCTGAGTTGTCAATTCAACCACACTTGAAAGACTTAATATCTACAGCAAAGTATTCAGTAGCAAAGTAGTATGGAAGTAACGGTAATGATGGCAAGTGACAGTAGCAGTGTTGTAATGATTGTAACAGTAGCAACGGAAAAGTAACTTAGCAAAGATCAATATGGGAAAAGCTCGTAGGCAATGGATCAGTGATGGATAATTATGTCAGATGGCATTCATCATGCAACGGTTATAACATAGGGTGACACAGAACTAGCTCCAATTCATCAATGTAATGTAGGCATGTATTCCATATATAGTCATACGTGCTTATGGAAAAGAACTTGCATGTCTTTTGTCCTACCCTCCCGTGGCAGCGGGGTCCTAATGGAAACTAAGGGATATTAAGGCCTCCTTTTAATAGAGAACCGGACCAAAGCATTAGGACTTAGTGAATACATGAACTCCTCAAACTACGGTAATCACCGGAAAGAATCCCAGTTATTGTCACCCTGGGGGATGCGGATCATAACTCGTAATAGGTGTCTACAACTTGCAAGATAGGATCAAGAACACACATATATTCATGAAAACATAATAGGTTCAGATCTGAAATCATGGCACTCGGGCCCTAGTGACAAGCATTAAGCATAGCAAAGTCATAGCAACATCAATCTCAGAACATAGTGGAAAATAGGGATCAAACCCTAACCAAACTAACTCGATTACATGGTAAATCTCATCCAACCCATCACCGTCCAGCAAGCCTACGATGGAATTACTCACGAACGGCGGAGAGCATCATGAAATTGGTGATGAAGGATGGTTGGTGATGACGACGGCGTCGATTTCCCCTCTCCGGAGCCGAAATCAGACTCCAGATCTGCAAATAGGAATATATAGAGTTGGATTGGAGGCCGGAGGAGCTCCAGGGGCCCCACAAGACAGGGGGCGCGCCCTAAGGGGGGGGGGCGCCCCCCTGGCTTGTGGCCAGGTGGTGGCCCCTCTCCGGTTGATTCTTTCGCCAGTATTTTTTATTAATTCCAAAAATATTCTCCGTAAATTTTCAGGTCAATCCGAGAAATTTTATTTCTGCACAAAAATAACACCAAGGCAATTCTGCTGAAAACAGCGTCAGTCCGGGTTAGTTCCATTCAAATCATGCAAATTAGAGTCCAAACCAAGGGCAAAAGAGTTTGGAAAAGTAGATACGTTGGAGACGTATCAACTCCCCCAAGCTTAAACCTTTGCTTTTCCTCAAGCAATTCAGTTGATAAACTGAAAGTGATAAAGAAAAACTTTTATAAACTCTGTTTGATCTTGCTGTTGTAAATATGTCTAACTGATGTTCAGGTTTTCAGCAAAGATTATAGACTAACCACATTCAGGTCTCACATTTACTCATATCAATGGCATAATCAACTAGCGAGCAATAATAATAAGTCTCGGATGACAACAATTTTATCAAAACAATCATGATACAATATGACGTAATGGTATCTCGCTAGCCCTTTCTGAGACCGCAAAACATAAATGCAGAGCACCTCTGAAGAACGAGGACTGACTAGACATTGTAATTCATGGTAAAAGAGATCCAGTCACACTCATACTCAATATCAATTAATAGCAAAGCATACAAATGACGGAGGTGCTCTCTAACTGGTGCTCTTTATAAGAGGAGGATGACTCAACAAGAAATAAAGTAGATAGGTCCTTCGCAGAGGGAAGCATTGATTTACAGAGGTGCCAGAGCTCGAGCTTTTAAAACAGGGATGAATCATAATTTTGGGAGGTATGCTTTCATTGTCAACATAACAACCAAGAGATCTCGATATCTTCCATGCTAGATACATTATAGGCGGTTCCCAAACATAATAGTAAAGTTTTTACTCCCCCTCCACCAATCGATCACACTCCACGGCGGGCCGAATCCACGGGTACCTTCCATACAAACAACAATCCTGGGGGAGTTTTGTTTCATTATACTTTGATTTGATTTTTGAGCATGGAACTGGGCATCCCGAATACCAGCCACTTTCTCGTGAATGATAGTGAATCAACACATATCGTGAGAATAACCCACCTAGCACGGAAGATACTAACAGCCCCCAGTCGCTACATGAGCGATTCGGGCATACAAAACGGAATGTTTATTTGAAGGTTTAGAGTATGGCACATGCAAATTTACTTGGAACGGCAAGTAAATACCGCATATAGGTAGGTATGGTGGACTCATATGGAACAACTTTGGGTTTATGGAAATGGATGCACAAGCAGTATTCCCGCTTAGTACAAGTTAAGGCTAGCAAAAGACTAGGAAGCGACCAACTAGAGAGCGACAACAGTCATAAACATGCTTTGAGATTAACCAACATTGAATGCAAGCATGAGTAGGATATAAATCACCATGAACATAAACATCGTGAAGGCTATGTTGATTTTGTTTCAACTACATGCGTGAACATGTGCCAAGTCAAGCCACTCGAATCATTCAGAGGAGGATACCATTCTATCATACTACATCACAACCATTTTAATATGCATGTTGGCACTCAAGACAAACCATTATTCACTCTTAGCTAATTAAGCATGGCATGAGTAACTATAATCTCTAATTGTCATTGCAAACATTTTCAACCCATAACAAGCTGAATCCAGAACGATGAGCTAATCATATTTACAAAAACAAAATAGGTCGAGTTCATACCAGCTTTTCTCCATCTCAGTCACTTCATCATATATCGTCATTATTGCCTATCACTTGCACGACCGAACGGTGTGAATAATAATAAGAGTGCACGTGCATTGGACTAAGCTGGAATCTGCAAACAATAACTCAAGAAGAAGGCAAGGTAATATGGGCTCTCTGATAGATAAACAATAATGCATATGAGAGCCACTCAACATGTCATCGTGGTCTTCTCCTTACGACCCAAAGAAGAAAGAAAAACTATTTACACGGGAAAGCTCCCAACAAGCAAAAGAAGAACGAGAAATCTTTTTGGGTTTTCTTTTAATACTACAACTAAACAAACTAGAAGGTAAAGCTAGAACTAATTTTTTTTGGATTTTCTCAAGGTTAATTAAACACACAAAGCAAAAAGAAGAAGAAATAAACTACCATGGATGGTACAAAGAAAAAGTATGAACACCAACAACTGGAATGAGTGTGTGAACATGAATGTAATGTCGGTGAGAAATACGTACTCCCCCAAGCTTAGGGTTTTGGCCTAAGTTGGTCTAGGGCCATGGCTGGAAATAACCCTCTCCTGGATACTCCGGAGGATACTGAGGGTTCCACTGGTTTGCGAGCTCCTGTGGCTCCCACTGAAAAACTGGAGCCTGATACGGATCAAGGGCTGGTGTAGGCTCGGGTGCTGGGGGTTGCGACAGGCCCCAATATCTGTAAATGTCCTCGGGCATAATAGTGTACCTGCCTGAATGGATATCGAATAAAGAAGAAGCAGGCAAATCAATAATATCACAAGTACCCTGACTAAATACTAAGTTGTAAAGCAGCCTCTTATCATTATCTTTCTTAATAAAATCATGTGCTACCATACTATCATAATCTAAATATCTTGTAGGAAGCAGCATTTCCTCTTCCTCGTCGATCCTAATAGGTATCTCAAAGTGTTTAGCTAAACGAGATGCATAGATACCTCCGAATATGGGGCCCTTTGAACGGTTTAAGTTCAACCGTTGGGCCACTATAGCGCCCAGACTAAAAGTTCTATCAGCAAGTAAAGCGTGGCGCAGAATAGCGAGGTCGGGAGCACTGAGGCTTCCACTCTCTCCGCGACCAACTAAAGATCTCCCCGCAAATAATGAATAATAGCGTAGAACAGGAAAATGTACACTAGCTGCTCTGGCCTTTGACGCCCCTCTCTCTTCCCCTACAGTGATTGCGGCAATAAAATCCTCCATGTCTCTAGAACGTGGTTCACTGATGCTGCCCTCAAAAGGTATTTTGCAAACATTGCAAAAATCGTAAAGTGACATTTCCTTAGGCGCATCATATAAATGAAATTCTACCATGGGAGGATTTTTCCTAGGATAAAAGTGAAAATTTTGCATGAAAGTATTAGTAAGTAGGAGATACTGGTCACACTTATCGTTGAGGAAGTCGGTGATGCCTGCATTTTCTGCTAGATAATAGAAATCTTCATAAATTCCGGCCGCCCTCAAGAATGCCTCACTTGGCCATTCACATGGTCGAACCTCCGCGGTACGAGGAATATTGTACTTAGGCTTCTCATCTTCTTTTTCTTTAAAACCCCGGCTTGAAGAGCCTCTTAACAATCTCCTCATCATCTCTTTCTGTGAAAAATGATTCTGAAATTTTTAGTGACTCCAAATAAAAGTGAACAAAACTCAACAAAACTTATAGCAACTACTCCCACAAGTGACTAGAGGCTATATCATGCATCAAAACTACTTGGGACCATACAAATTTGACATGCAAGCTCAAGAACAAGGTCACCTCAGCATCAAAAATTTGCAATATATAAAGCACTAGAACAAAAACTAATTGGACCATTGGATGAGTCACATACCGATGAGCAATCCCCTAAAACAGTTTTGCAAATGGAGCTTTGAGCAAGGAGATCGAAAATGGCAGCAAGATGAGCTAGAACACGGGTTTGAGCAATGGTGTGGTTTTTTCTGGAGGAAGACGAAGTGGATGGGTGCTGGAATAAGTGAGGGGGGCCCACGTGGGACCCACAAGCCAGGGGGGCCCGCCCAGGGGGGGTAGGTGCGCCCTACAGGCTTGTGGCCCACTGGTGCAGCCCCCTGATGTGTTCTCAGTGCCAAAAATTCTTAAATATTCCAGAAAAAATCATACTACATTTTTAGGGGATTCTGAGAACTTTTATTTTCAGGTCATTTTTCTATTGCACGGATAAATCAGAAAACGGAGAAATAATAGCATTTTCACTTTATTAAATCTAAAGAACAGAAAATAAAAGTTGGGTACAGAAGGTTGTGCTTTCTAAATTCATCCATCTCATGCCAGTCAAAAAAGAATCCATCAATAAGGTTGATCAAGTCTTATTGACAAACTTTTTTCGAATGACACGGAACCGGAGAATTTTCGAATAACACTAGGTTACCTCAATGGGGATATGCATATCCCCAACAATAAGTATATCATATTTCTTCTTGACAGTAGGGAGAGGGAATTCAAAGTCTCCAATAATAATCGTTGAAATTTTTTCAATGGAGTTGATACTATGAACTTGCGATAGTTTCTTTGGAAAGTGTACCGTATGCTCATTACCATTAACATGAAAAGTGACATTGCCCTTATTGTAGTCAATAACAGCCCCTGCAGTATTCAAAAAGGGTCTACCAAGGATGATCGACATACTGTCGTCCTCGGGAATATCAAGAATAACAAAGTCCGTTAAGATAGTAACGTTTGCAACCACAACAGGCACATCCTCGCAAATACCGATGGGTAAAGCAGTTGATTTATCAGCCATTTGCAAAGAGATTTCAGTAGGTGTCAACTTATTCAAATCAAGTCTACGATACAAAGAGAAAGGCATAACACTAACACCAGCTCCAAGGTCACATAAAGTAGTTTTAACATAATTTCCTTTATTAGAGCATGGTATAGTAGGTACTCCGGGATCTCCTAGTTTCTTTGGTATTCCAGCCTTAAAAGTATAATTAGCAAGCATGGTGGAAATCTCAGCTTCCAGTATCTTTCTTTTCTTTGTCACAATATATTTCATATACTTAGCATAAGGAGACATTTTCAGAATATTAGTGAAGCGCATACGCAAAAAGACAGGTCTAAGCATTTCAACAAAGCGCTCAAAATCCTCATCATCCTTCTTCTTGGATGGTTTAGGAGGAAAGGGCATGGGTTTCTGAACCCATGGTTCTCTTTCTCTACCATGCTTCCTAGCAACAAAGTCTCTTTTATCATATCTCTTATTCTTAGGTTGTCGGTTATCAAGATCAATAGCAGGTTCAATCTCCACATCATTATCATTACTAGGTTGAGCATCAACGTGAACATCATCATTAATATTATCACTAGGTTCATGTTCATTACCAGATTGTGTCTCAGCATCAGAAATAGAAATATCATTTGGGTTTTCATGTGTATCTATAACAGGTTCACTAGCATCATGCAGAGTCCTATCGTCATTCTTTTTCCTTTTATTAGAATGACCAGGTGCATCAGTATTAACTCTCTGAGAATCTTGCTCAATTCTCTTAGGATGGCCCTCAGGATACAAAGGTTCCTGAGTCATTCTACCACCTCTAATCACAACTCTAACAGAATGATCATTGTTCTTACTAATCATCTCATTAAGCAAATCATTATGTGCCTTAAGTACTTGTTCTACTTGAGTAGTTACCATGGAGGCATGTTTACTAATAAGCTTAAGATCACTAACAGTTCTACTCATATAATCACCCAAGCGATCAAGCATGTAAGCATTATGTTTCAGTTGTCTACTAACATAAGCATTGAAATTTTCTTGCTTAACAATAAAATTATCAAATTCATCCAAGCATTGGCTAGCAGACTTATTATAAGGAATATCACCTTCATCAAATCTACAGAGGGAATTTACCTCTACTACCTGTGTCGGGTTATCAAGACCATGTATTTCTTCAATAGGTGGTAGATTCTTAACATCTTCAGCTTTAATACCCTTTTCTTTCATAGATTTCTTTGCCTCTTGCATATCTTCAGGACTGAGAAATAGAATACCTCTTTTCTTCGGAGTTGTCTTTGGAGGTGGTTCGGGAATAGTCCAATCATTATCATTACTCAATATATTATTCAATAGTAGTTCAGCTTGTTCAACTGTTCGTTCCCTGAAAACACAACCAGCACAACTATCTAGGTGGTCCCTAGAAGCATCGGTTAGTCCATTCTAAAAGATATCAAGTATTTCATTTTTATTGAGAGGGTGATCAGGCAAAGCATTAAGTAACTGGAGAAGCCTCCCCCAAGCTTGTGGGAGACTCTCTTCTTCAATTTGCACAAAGTTAAATATTTCCTGCAAGGCAGCTTGTTTCTTATGGGCAAGAAAATATTTTTCAGATAAGTAATATATCATATCCTGGGGACTACGCACACAACCAGGAGCAAGAGAATTGAACCATATCTTAGCATCACCCTTTAGTGAGAAAGCAAACAACTTAAGAATATAGTAATAGCGAATTTTTTCCTCATGAGTAAATAGGGTGGCTATATCATTCAATTTAGTAAGATGTGCCACAACAGTTTCAGATTCATAACCATGGAAAGGATCAGATTCAACCAAAGTAATTAACTCAGGATCGACAGAGAATTCATAATCCTTATAAGTAACAAAGATAGGTGAAGTAGCAAACTTAGGATCATATTGCATTCTAGCATTCAAAGATTTTTCTTTCCACTTGCGTAGCAATTTCTTAAGATCATCTCTATCCTTACAAGCAAGAAAGTCCCTAGCTACCTCTCCCTCCATAACATAACCCTCAGGTATATCAGGCAATTCATATCTAGGAGAGCTAGGTCTAGCAGGTGTCTCATAGTGTTCAGTTTCAATAATTTCATCAGATTCAGAAATATTATCAGTTTCAGCATTCACTCTAGCAATTTGTTCATCAAGAAATTCACCCAGTGGCACAGTAGTATCAAGCAAAGTATCATCATAAGCATCATGCATAGCAGAAGTAGCATCATCAATTACTTGCGACATATCAGAATTACTAGCAGGTGGTGGTGTCGCAAATTTACTCATAACAGAAGGTGAATCATAGTTGAGGGGTAGATCTTGGTTTTAGCGTCTTTCAGATTCTTCATAGTGATCAACAGATATAAATCCCAAGTGACTCAGAGAATAGAGCTATGCTCCTCGGCAACGGTGCTGGAAAAAAGTCTTGATAACCCACAAGTATAGGGGATCGCAACAGTTTTCGAGGGTAGAGTATTCAACCCAAATTTATTGATTCGACACAAGGGGAGCCAAAGAATATTCTCGAGTATTAGCAGCTGAGTTGTCAATTCAACCACACCTGAAAGACTTAATATCTGCAGCAAAGTATTCAGTAGCAAAGTAGTATGGAAGTAACGGTAACGATGGCAAGTGACAGTAGCAGTGTTGTAATGATTGTAACAGTAGCAACGGAAAAGTAACTTAGCAAAGATCAATATGGGAAAAGCTCGTATGCAATGGATCAGTGATGGATAATTATGTCGGATGGCATTCATCATGCAACGGTTATAACATAGGGTGACACAGAACTAGCTCCAATTCATCAATGTAATGTAGGCATGTATTCCATATATAGTCATACGTGCTTATGGAAAAGAACTTGCATGACATCTTTTGTCCTACCCTCCCGTGGCAGCGGGGTCCTAATGGAAACTAAGGGATATTAAGGCCTCCTTTTAATAGAGAACCGGACCAAAGCATTAGGACTTAGTGAATACATGAACTCCTCAAACTACGGTAATCACCGGAAAGAATCCCAGTTATTGTCACCCTGGAAGATGCGGATCATAACTCGTAATAGGTGTCTACAACTTGCAAGATAGGATCAAGAACACACATATATTCATGAAAACATAATAGGTTCAGATCTGAAATCATGGCACTCGGGCCCTAGTGACAAGCATTAAGCATAGCAAAGTCATAGCAACATCAATCTCAGAACATAGTGGATAATAGGGATCAAACCCTAACCAAACTAACTCGATTACATGGTAAATCTCATCCAACCCATCGCCGTCCAGCAAGCCTACGATGGAATTACTCACGAACGGCGGAGAGCATCATGAAATTGGTGATGAAGGATGGTTGGTGATGACGACGGCGTCGATTTCCCCTCTCCGGAGCCCAAATCAGACTCCGTAAATTTTCAGGTCAATCCGAGAACTTTTTATTTCTGCACAAAAATAACACCAATGCAATTCTGCTGAAAACTGCGTCAGTCCGGGTTAGTTCCATTCAAATCATGCAAATTAGAGTCCAAAACAAGGGCAAAAGAGTTTGGAAAAGTAGATACGTTGGAGACGTATCAATCATGAAACTTCAAATCAAGTTACTATCGAGCTTTGTAGGTCGACAGGGACTCGTTCTGCCCCTGAGTGGTATGGTAATCTTGTCTTGGAGGTCATGTTGTTAGACAACGGTGAACCTACGAACTATGAGGAAGCGATGGTGGGCCCGGATTCCACAAATGGCTAGAGGCCATGAAATCCGAGATAGAATAAATGTATGAAAACAAAGTATGGACTTTGGAGGACTTACCTGATGATCGTAAGGACATTCAAAACAAACGGATCTTTAAGAAAAGGACAGGCGTTGATGGTAATGTCACTGTCTATAAAGCTCGACTTTTCGCAAAGGGTTTCCGACAAGTTCAAGGAGTTGACTATGATGAGACTTTCTCACCCGTAGCAATGCTTGTTAGAAATATGCCCTAGAGGCAATAACAAAATAGTTATTATCATATTTCCTTGTTCATGATAATTGTTTATTATCCATGCTATAATTGTATTGATTGGAAACTCAGATACATGTGTGGATACATATACAAAACTGTGTCCCTAGTGAGCCTCTACTAGACTAGCTCGTTGATCAAAGATGGTTAAGGTTTCCTGACCATGGACATGAGTTGTCATTTGATAACGGGATCACATCATTAGAAGAATGATGTGATGGATAAGACCCAACCGTAAGCATAGCATCTGATCGTGTTAGTTTATTGCTACTTCTTTATCCATGTCAAGTATCTGTTCCTACGACCATGAGATCGGTCAACTCCCGGACACCGGAGGAATGCCTTGTGTGTGTCAAACGTCGCAACGTAACTGGGTGACTATAAAGGTACTCTACAGGTATCTCCGAGGGTGTTTGTTTGGTTGGCGTGAATCGAGACTGGGATTTGTCACTCCGTATGACGGAGAGGTATCTCTGGGCCCACTCGGTAATACAGCATCACAAGACGCTTGCAAGCAATGTGACTAAGGAGTTAGTCACGGGATCCTGTATTACGGAATGAGTAAAGAGACTTGCCGATAATGAGATTGAACTAGGTATGGAGATATAGACGATCGAATCTCGGGCAAGTAACATACTGATGGATAAAGGGAACTGTATATGGGATTAATTGAATCCTTGCCATTGTGGTTCGACCGATAATGATCTTCGTAGAATATGTGGGAACCAATATGGGCATCCAGGTCCCGCTATTGGTTATTGACAGTAGAGGTGTCTCGGTCATGTCAGCATAGTTCTTGAACCCGCAGGGTCTGCGCACTTAACGTTCGGTGACGATTTGGTATTGTTGAGATGTATGTGTTGGTGACCGAAGGTTGTTCGGAGTCCCGCATGATATCTCGGACGTCACGAGGAGTTCCGGAATGGTCCGGAGGTAAAGATTGATATATGGGAAGTCCTGTGTTGGTCACCGGAAAGAATTCGGGCATCACCGGCAGTGTACCGGGGGTGCCGAAGGGTTCCGAGGGTCCACCGGAAGGGGCCCACCAGCCCCGAGGGACACATGGGCTAAGAGGGGGGCGCACCAGCCCCTGGTGGGCTGGGTGCGCCTCCCACCTAGGCCCATGCGGTCGAAGGGGTGGTGGGGGGCAAACCCTAAAGGGGCCGGCCACCCTAGCTTGGGGGCCAAGGCACCCTTGGGGCGCCGCCCCACCTTGGCCGCCGGCCCTAGGGGAAACCCTAGGGCGCCAACCCTCCTACCTTTCCCCCTATATATAGTGGAGAGGAGAGAGGGCAGCTGCACCCTAAGGCCATGGCACAACCCTCTCTCTCTCCCTAGATCAGTTTCTCCTCTAGATTGATTCCGTTATTGCTTGGCGAAGCCCAGCCGGGACAGCTCCACCACCACCGCCACCACGCCGTCGTGCTGCCGGAGATCTCATGTACTTCTCAGACCTCGCTTATTGTATCAAGGAGGCGGAGACGTCATCGAGCTGTACGTGTGCTGAACGCGGAGGTGCCGTCCGTTCGGCGCTAGATCGGAACGGAACAAGATTGGATCGCGGGACGGATCATGATTGGATCGCGAAGACGTTCCACTACACCAACCGCGTTTCTTAACGCTTCCCGCTTAGCAATCTACAAGGGTATGTAGATGCACTCCCCTTCTCGTAGCTGTTGATCTCCATAGATAGATCTTGGGTGTTCGTAGGAAATTTTTTGTTTCCCATGCAACGTTCCCCAACACTGGCATCATGAGCTAGGTCTATGCGTAGATAACATGCACGAGTAGAACACAAAAGAATTTGTGGGCGTTGATGTTCAGATTGCTTACTTCCTTCGTCTTATCTTGATTCAGTGGTATTGTGGGATGAAGCGTCTTGGACCAACCTTACTCATCCACGTACGAGAGACCGGTTCCATCGACTGACATGCACTTGTTGCATAAAGATGGCTGGCGAGTGTCTGTCTCTCCCAATTTAGTTGAATCGGATTCGACAGAGGCGGTCCTTGTAGAAGGTTAAATAGCAACTTGAATATCACCGTTGTGGATTTGCGTAGGTAAGAACGGTTCTTACTAGTTGCCCATAGCAGCCACGTAAAACTTGCAACAACAAAGTAGAGGACGTGTAACTTGTTTTTGCAGGGCATGTTGTGATGTGATATGGCCAATGACATGATGTGATATATGTGATGTATGAGATGATCATGTTTTGTATATATTATCATGACTTGCATGTCGATGAGTACGGCAACCGGCAGGAGCCATAGGGTTGTCTTTAATTATTTTTGCTTTCTTTTGCTTTACTTTATCGCTATGAGTTAGCAATAGTTGTAGAAGCAATAGTTCGCGCGACAACCACATCACGACACGATGATGGAGATCATGATGATGGATATCATGGTGTCATGCCGGTGACGATGGAGATCTTATCGGTGCTTTGGAGATGGAGATCAAAAGCACAAGATGATGATGGCCATATCATGTCACTTATATGATTTGCATGTGATGTTTATCCTTTTTATGCATCTTATTTTGCTTAGAACGGTGGTAGCATTATAAGATGATCTCTCACTAAAATTTCAAGATAAAAATTGTGTTCTCCCCAAGTATGCACCGTTGCCAAGGTTCGTCGTTTCGAAGCACCTCGTCATGATCGAGTGTGATAGACTCTACGTTCGCATACAACGGGTGTAAGCCAGATTTACACACGCAGAAAACTTGGGTTAAACTTGATGAGCCTAGCATGTATAGACATGGCCTCGGAACATAGGAGACCGAAAGGTCGAACATGAGTCATATAGTAGATATGATCAACATAGAGATGTTCTCCATTGAAACCACCTCATCTCACGTGATGATCGGACTTGGGTTGGTGGATATGGGTCATGTTACACTTAGACAACTTGGGGGATGTTGATTTGAGTGGGAGTTCTTTAGTAATATGATTAATTGAACTTATTATCATGAACATAGTCTAAATTGTCTTTGCAAAACTATGTTGTAGATCAATGGCTCGCGCAGTAGCTCCCCTGAATTTTAATGCGTTCCTAGAGGAAGCTAAGTTGAAAGATGATGGACGTAACTACGCGGACTGGGTCCGTAATCTGAGGATTATCCTCACGGCTTCGGCAAAGGCTTATGTGCTTGATGCACCGCTTGGTGTGCCACCCCCTCCAGCGTCGTCTATGGACGTTGTGAACGCCTGGCAGGCACGTCTGATGACTACTCTATAGTTCAGTGCGCAATGTTGTACGGCTTAGAATTGGGACTTCAAAAGCGTTTTGAACGCCATGGAGCATATGAGATGTTCCAGGAGTTGAAGTTAATATTTCAAGAAAATGCCCGGATCGAGAGGTATGAGACCTCCGATAAGTTCTTCGCCTGCAAGATGGAGGAGAATAGTTCTGTCCGTGAACACCTGCTCAGAATGTCTGGGTACTACAACCGTTTGAATGATTTGGGAGTCCAGCTTCCGCCCAAAACGGTCACTGACAAAATTCTCCAGTCACTGCCACCTAGCTTCAAAGGCTTCGTGATGAACTATAATATGCAAGGGATGGAAAAGTCTGTCTCCGAGATGTTCGCGATGTTGAAAGTCACGGAGGTAGAAATCAAAAAGGAGCATCAAGTGTTGATGGTGAATAAAACCACTAGTTTCAAGAAAGGCAAGGGAAAGAAGGGTAACTCCAAGAAGGGTGGCAAGCAAGTTGCTGCTCCCGTGAAGAAACCCAAGGCTGGACCCAAGCCTGAGACTGAGTGCTTCTATTGCAAGGGGACTGGCCACTGGAAGCTGAATTGCCCCAAGTACCCGGCTGATAAGAAGGCTGGCAACGTCAACAAAGGTATATTTGATATACATGTTATTGATGTGTACCTCACTAACAATCGTAGTAGTGCCTGGGTATTTGATACCGGTTCGGTTGCTCATATTTGTAACTTGAAACAGGAACTGCGGAATAAACGAAGGCTGGCGAAGGATGAAGTGACGATGCGCGTCGGAAATGGTTCCAAGGTTGATGTGATCGTCATCGGCATGCTCGCTCTTCAATTACCATCGGAATTAGTAGTAAACCTAAATAATTGTTATTTGGTGCCTGCGTTGAGCATGAACATTATATCTGGATCTTGTTTATTGCGAGACGGTTATTCATTTAAATCAGCAAATAATGGTTGTTCTATTTATATAGTAACATCTTTTATGGTCATGCACCCAATGTGAATGGTTTATTCTTGTTGAATCTCGATAGTAGTGATGCACACGTTCATAACATTGATGCCAAAAGATGCAAAGTTAATAATGATAGTACCACTTGCTTGTGGCACTGCCACTTAGGTCATATTGGTCTAAAACGCATGAAGAAGGTCCATGTTGATGGACTTTTGGAATCACTTGATACATGCGAACCATGCCTCTTGGGCAAGATGACGAAAACCCCGTTCTCCGGTACAATGGAGCGGGCAATTGACTTGTTGGAAATAATACATACTGATGTGTGCGGTCCGATGAGTGTTGAGGCGCACGGTGGATATCGTTACTTTCTTACCTTCACTGATGATTTAGGTAGATATGGGTATATTTATTTGATGAAGCACAAGTCTGAAACATTTGAAAAGTTCAAGGAATTTCAGAGTGAAGTAGAAAATCATCGTAACAAGAAGATAAAATTTCTATGATCTGATCGTGGTCGAGAATATCTGAGTTATGAGTCTGGTATGCATTTGAGACAGTGTGGAATTGTTTCACAACTTACGCCACCTACAACACCACAGCGTAATGGTGTGTCCGAGCGTCGTAATCGTACTCTATTGGATATGGTGCGATCTATGATGTCTCTCACTGATCTGCCACTATCATTTTAGGGTTATGCATTAGAGACATCCGCATTCACTTTAAATAGGGCACCATCAATGTCCATTGAGACGACACCGTATGAATTATGGTTTGGCAAGGAACCTAAGTTGTCGTTTCTTAAAGTTTGGGGTTGCGACGCTTATGTGAAAAGACTTCAACCTGATAAGCTCAAACCGAAAGCGGACAAATGTGTCTTCATAGGTCACCCTAAGGAAACAGTTGGGTATACCTTCTATCTTAGATCCGAGGGCAAAGTGTTTGTTGCTAAGAACGGGTCCTTTCTCGAGAAAGAGTTTCTCTCGAAAGAATTGAGTGGGAGGAAGGTAGAACTTGATGAGGTTATTGAACCGTCACTTCAGTTGGATAGTAGCGCAACGCGGAAAGATGTTTCTGCAGCACCTACACCAAATGAAGAGGAAGCTAATGATGATGATCATGAAATTTCAGATCAAGTTACTACTGAGCCTCGTAGGTCGATAAGGAATCGTACCGCCCCTGAGTCGTACGGCAATCCTGTCTTGGAGGTCATGTTGTTAGACAACAGTGAACCTACGAGCTATGAAAAAGTGATGGTGGGCCCGGATTCCAACAAATGGCTAGAGGCCATGAAATCTGAGATAGGATCCATGTATGAGAACAAAGTGTGGACTTTGGAGGACTTACCATATGATCGTAAGGCCATACAGAATAAATGGATCTTTAAGAAAAAGACGGACGTGGACGGTAATGTCACCATCTATAAAGCTCGACTTGTTGCAAAAGGGTTATCTCAAGTTCAAGGAGTTGACTACGATGAGACTTTCTCTCCCGTAGTGATGCTTAAGTCTGTCAGGATCATGTTAGCAATAGCTGCATTTTTTGATTACGAGATCTGGCAGATGGACGTCAAAACAGCGTTCCTTAATGGTTTCCTTATGGAAGAGTTGTATATGATGCAACCAAAAGGTTTTGTCGATCCTAAAAATGCTGACAAAGTGTACAAGCTCCAGCGATCCATTTATGGACTGGTGCAGGCATCTCGGAGTTGGAAACTTCGCTTTGATGAGGTGATCAAAGCGTCTGGGTTCATAAAAGTTTATGGAGAAGCTTGTATTTACAAGAAAGTGAGTGGGAGCTCTATAGCATTTCTAATATTATATGTGGATGCCATATTGCTGATTCGAAACAATATAGAACTTTTAGAAAGCGTGAAGATATATTTGAATAAGAGTTTTTCCATGAAAGACATCGGAGAAGCTGCTTACATATTAGGCATCAAGATCTATAGAGATAGATCGAGACGCTTAATTGGACTTTCACAAAGCACATATCTTGATAAGGTTTTGAAGAAGTTCAAAATGGATCAGTCCAAGAAGGTGTCCTTGCCTGTCTTACAAGGTGTGAAGTTGAGTAAGACTCAATGCCCAACGACTACAGAGGATAGAGAAAAGATGAGTGTCATCCCCTATGCTTCAGCCATAGGCTCTATAATGTATGCAATGCTGTGCACAAGACCAGATGTTAGCCTTGCCATAAGTATGGCCGGAAGGTTTCAAAGTGATCCTGGAATGGAGCACTGGACAACGGTCAAGAATATCCTTAAGTACCTAAAATGACTAAGGAAATGTTTCTTGGTTATGGAGGTGATCAAGAGCTCATCGTAAAGGGTTACGTCGATACTAGCTTTGACACAGATCTGGATGACTCTAAGTCTCAAACCAGATACGTATTTATTCTGAACGGTGGAGCGGTAAGCTGGTGTAGTTCCAAGCAAAGCGTGGTAGCAGATTCTACATGTGAAGAGGAGTACATCCCTGCTTCGGAAGCAGCGAAGGAAGGACTCTGGATGAAGCAGTTCATGACAGATCTCAAAGTTGTGCCCAGTGCACTGAATCCGATGACTCTCTTGTGTGATAACACTCGCGCCATTGCTCTAGCCAAAGAGCCCAGGTTTCACAAGAGGACCAGACACATAAAGCGCAGCTTCAATTCCATCCGCGATTACATCAAGGAGGAGGACATAAATATTTGCAAAGTATATACAGATCTGAATGTTGCAGACCCGTTGACTAAACCTCTTCCACGGGCAAACCATGATCAGCACCAGAACTCTATGGGTGTTAGATTCATTACAATGCAAATCACATATCGATGTGAACTAGATTATTGACTCTAGTGCAACTGGGAGACTGTTGGAAATATGCCCTAGAGGCAATAATAAAATAGTTATTATCATATTTCCTTGTTCATGATAATTTTTTATTATCCATGCTATAATTGTACTGATTGGAAACTCAAATACATGTGTGGATACATAGACAAAACTGTGTCCCTAGTGAGCCTCTACTAGACTAGCTCGTTGATCAGAGATGGTTAAGGTTTCCTGACAATGGACATGAGTTGTCATTTGATAACGGGATCACATCATTAGAAGAATGATGTGATGGACAAGACCCAACCGTAAGCATAGCATCTGATCGTGTTAGTTTATTGCTACTGCTTTATCCATGTCAAGTATCTGTTCCTACGACCATGAGATCAGGCAACTCCTGGACACCGGAGGAATGCCTTGTGTGTATCAAACGTCGCAACGTAACTGGGTGACTATAAAGGTACTCTACAGGTATCCCCGATACCCCTCCCGGCACTCCCGGTACACTACCGAAATACCCGAAACTTTTTCGGTGACCAAAACAGGACTTCCTATATATCAATCTTTACCTCCGGACCATTTCGGAGCTCCTCGTGACGTCCAGGATCTCATCCAGGACTCCGAACAACCTTCGGTCACCACCATACATAACTCTACTATACCGAAACGTCACCGAACCTTAAGTGTGCAGACCCTGCGGGTTCGAGAACTATGTAGACATGACCAAGACACCTCTACGGTCAATAACCAATAGCGGGACCTGGATGCCCATATTGGTTCCTACATATTCTACGAAGATCTTTATCGGTTGAACCTCTATGTCAAGGATTCAGTTAATCACGTATGCTGTTCCCTTTGTTCTTCGGTATGTTACTTGCCCGAGATTCGATCGTCGGTATCTCTATACCTAGTTCAATCTCGTTACCGGCAAGTCTCTTTACTCGTTCTGTAATACAAGATCCCGTGGCTAACACATAGTCACATTGCTTGCAAGGCTTATTGTGATGTTGTATTACCGAGTGGGCCTTGAGATACCTCTCCGTCACACGGAGTAACAAATCCCAGTCTTGATCCATGCCCACTCAACAGACACCCTCGGAGATACCTGTGGAGCATCTTTATAGTCACCCAGTTACGTTGTGACGTTTGATACACACAAGGTATTCCTTCGGTGTCAGTGAGTTGCATGATCTCATGGTCATAGGAACAGATACTTGACATGCAGAAAAGTATAGCAATAAACTGACACGATCATATGCTATGTTTATAGTTTGGGTCTTGTCCATCACATCATTCTCCTAATGATGTGATCCCGTTATCAAATGACATCTCATGTCTTTGGCCAGGAAACCTTGACCATCTTTGATCAACGAACTAGTTAACTAGAGGCAGACTAGGGACACAGTGTTGTCTATGTACCCACACATGTATTTGAGTTTCCAATCAATACAATTATAGCATGGATAATAAACGATTATCACGAACAAGGAAATATAATAATAACCAATTTATTATTGCCTCTAGGGCATATTTCCAACAGTCTCCCACTTGCACTAGAGTCAATAATCTAGTTCACATCACCATGTGTTTTACATTGTTATGAATCTAACACCCAATGAGTTCTGGGGTTCGATCATGCTTTGCATGTGAGAGAGGTCTTTAGTCAACGGGTCTGCGACATTCAGATCCGTGTGTACTTTGCAAATCTCTATGTCATACTGTAGACACTGCTACCACACTCCACTTGGAGCTATTCCAAATGGCTGCTCCACTATACGTATCCGGATTGCTACTCAGAGTCATCCGGATTGGTGTTAAAGCTTGCATCGATGTAACCCTTTACGACGAACTCTTTATCACCTCCATAATCGAGAAATATTTCCTTAGTCCTCTAGTTACTAAGGATAATCTTGACCGCTGTCCAGTGGTCCACTCCTGGATCACTCTTGTACCCCTTGACAGACTCATGGCAAGGCACACACAGGTGCGGTACATAGCATGGCATACTATACAGAGCCTATGGATAAGGCATAGGGGACGACCTTCGTCCTTTCTCTTTCTTCTGCCGTGGTCGAGCTTTGAGTCTCACTCAACTCCACACCTTACAAATCAGGCAAGAACTCTTTCTTTGACTGATCCATTTTGAACTCTTTCAAAATCTTGTCAAGGTATGTACTCATTGAAAGTTTTATCAGACGTCTTGATCTACCTCTATAGATCAAGATGCCCAATATTTAAGTAGCTTCATTCCAGGTTTTCCTATGAAAAACTCCTTTTCAAACAACCCTTTATGCTTTCCAGAAATTCTACATCATTTCCGATCAACAATATGTCATCCACATATACTTATCAGAAATTCTATAGTGCTCCCACTCACTTTATTGTAAATACAAGTTTCTCATAAACTTTGTATAGACTCAAAAACTTTGATCACCTCATCAAAGCGTATATTCCAACTCCGAGATGCTTGCTCCAGTCCATAGAAGGACCGCTGGAGCTTGCATATATTTTAGCATCCTTAGAACTGACAAAACCTTCCGGTTGTATCACATACAACCTTTCCTCACGGATACCGTTAAGGAAATGATGTTTCGACATCCATCTGCCAGATTTCATAATAGAAAAATGCAGCAACTGCTAACATAATTCCAACAGACTTTAGCATCGCTACGGGTGAGAAAGTCTCATCGTAGTCAACTCCTTGAACTTGTGAAAAACCCTTTGCCACAAGTCGAGCTTTATAGACAGTGACATTACCGTCCGCGTCCGTCTTCCTTTTAAAGATCCATTTGTTCTGAATGGCCTTTCACCCTTCAGGTAATACTTCCAAAGCCCATACTTTGTTTTCTTACATGGATCCCATCTCGGATTGCATGGCCTCTAACCATTTGTCGGAATCCGGGCCCATCATCGCTTCTCCATAGCTCGTAGGTTCATCGTTGTCCAACAACATGACCTCTAAGACAGGGTTGACGTACCACTCAGGAGCAGTACGCGTCCTTGTCGACCTACGAGGTTCGATAGTAACTTGATCCGAAGCTTTATGATCATCATCATTAACTTCCTGTTCAACTAATGTAGGCTCCACAGAAACAACTTTCTGTGCTGCGCTACTCTCTGGTTGAAACAAAGGTTCAACAACCTCATCAAGTTCTATCTTCCTCCCACTCAATTCTTTCGAGAGAAACTCTTTCTCGAGAAAGGACCCATTTTAGCAACAAACACTTTGTGCTTGGATCTGAGATAGAAGGTTTACCCAACTGTTACGTTAGAGTATTCTATGAAGATGCATTTGTCCGCTTTGGGTTCGAGCTCATCAGGTTGAAAACCTTTTCCACATAAGCGTCGCAGCCCCAAACATTAAGAAATGACAGCTTAGGTTTCTGCCAAACCAAAATTCATACGGTGTCATCTCAACGGACTTAGATGGTGCCCCTTTTTAAAGTGAATGTAGTTGTCTCTAATGCATAACCCCAAAACGATAGTGGCAAATCGATAAGAGACATCATAGTACGCACCATATCCAATAGAGCACGACTACGACGTTCGGACACACCATCACACTATGGTGTTCCAGGTGGCGTGAGTTGTGAAACAACTTCCACATTGTCTTAAGTTGTATACCAAACTCGTAACTCAGATATTTACCTCTACGATCATATCGTAGATATTTTATCTTCTTGTCACGATGATCTCAAACTTCACTCTGAATTTGTTTGAACTTTTCAAATGTTTCAGACTTGTGTTTCATTAAGTAAATATCCCCATATCTACTCAAATCATCAGTGAAGCTAGGAAAATAATGATATCCACCGCACGCTACAACACTCATTGGACCGAATACATCAACATGTATCATTTCCAATAAGTCACTTGCCCGCTCCATCATACCGGAAAACGGGGTCTTAGTCATCTTGCCCATGAGGCTTGGTCCGCATGTCTCAACCGATTCGAAATCGAATGAGTCCAAAGATCCATCAGCATGGAGTTTCTTCATGCGTTTTACACCAATATGACATTTAGCGGCAGTGCCACAAGTATGTGGTACTATCGTTATTAACTTTGTATCTTTTGGCATCAATATTATGAACATGTGTATCACTACGATCAAGATTCAATAAACCATTCTCATTGGGTGCATGACCACTGAAGGTATTATTCATGTAAACAGAATAACCATTATTCTCTAACTTGAATGAATAACCGTATTGCAATAAACATGATCTAATCACGTTCATGCTCAACGCAAACACCAAATAACATTTATTTAGGTTCATCACTAATCCCGAAGGTAGAGAGAACATGCGATGGTGATCACATCAACCTTGGAAACACTTCCAACACTCATCGTCACCTCACCCTTAGCTAGCCTCCGTTTATTCCGTAGCTTTTATTTCGAGTTACTAACATTTAGCAACCGAACCGGTATCCAATACCCAGGTGCTACTAGGAGTACTAGCAAGGTACACACGTATATCAAATATACTTCTATCGACGTTGCCAGCCTTCTTATCTACCAAGTATCTAGGGTTGTTCCGCTTCAGCGACCGTTCTCCTCATAATAGAAGCACTTAGTCTCGGATTTGGGTTCAACCTTGGGTTTCTTCACTGGAGCAGCAACTGACTTGCCATCCATGAAGGTTCCCTCCTAGACCTTGCCCTTCTCGAAACTAGTGGTTTCACTAACCATCAACACTTGATGCTCCTTCTTGATTTCTACCTTCGCGGTGTCAAACATCGCGAATAGCTCAGGGATCATTATTTCTATCCCTGGCATTTTATAGTTCATCACGAGGCTCTAGTAGCTTAGTGACAGTGACTTGGAGAACTATATCAATCACTATCTTATCTGGAAGATCAACTCCCACTTGATTCAAGCGATTGTAGCACCCAGACAATCTGAGCACATGCTCACCGATTGAGCTATTCTCCTTCATCTTGCAGGCAAAGAATCTTGTTGGAGGTCTCATACCTCTTAACACGGGCACGAGCCTGAGATCCCAATTTCAGCTCTTAGAACATCTCATATGTTCCGTGACGTTCAAAACGTTTTGGAGCCTCAATTCTAAGCTGTAATGCATGACGCACTGAACTATCAAGTAGTCATCAGAACGTGCCTGTCAGATGTTCACAACATCTACAGATGACGCTTGAGGGGGGTGGCGCACCGAGCGGTGCATTAAGGACATAAGCCTTCTGTGCAACAATGAGGACAATCCTCAGATCACGGACCCAGTCCGCATTATTGCTACCATCATCTTTCAACTCTATTTCTCTAGGAACATATAAAAATTCAAGGGAGCTACAGCGCGAGCTAGTAATCTACAACATAATTTGCAAAGACATTTTGACTATGTTCATGATAATGAGTTTAGTTAATCATATTACTTAAAAACTCCCACTCAAATTGACATCCCTCCGGTCATTCGAGTGACACATGATCCAAATCCACCAACTCAAGTCCGATCATCACGTGAGTTGAGGTGGTTTCAATGGTGAACATCTTCATGTTGATCATATCTATTATATGACTCATGTTCGACCTTTCGGTCTCTTGTGTTCCGACGCCATGTCTGTACATGCTAGGCTCGTCAAGTTTAACCCGAGTGTTCCGCACGTGCAACACTGGCTTTCACCCGTTGTATGTGAACATAGAGTCTATCACACCCGATCATCACGTGGTGTCTCAAAACGACGAACTTTCGCAACGGTGCACACTCGGGGAGAACACAATTTTATCTTGAAATTTTAGTGAGGGATCACCTTATAATGCTACCGTCGTCCTAAGCAAAATAAGATGCATAAAAGGATTAACATCACATGCAAATCATAAGTGACATGATATGGCCATGAACTTGTGCTTTTGATCTCCATCTTCAAAGCACCGGCATGATCTCCATCGTCACCGGCATAACACCATGATCTCCATCATCTTGATCTCCATCAATGTGTCGCCATGAGGTTGTCGCACCGACTGTTGCTTCCACGACTATTGCTAACTCATAGCGATAAAGTAAAGCAAAAACGGCGAAAATAATTAAAGACAACCCTATGGCTCCTGCCGGTTGCCGTACTCATCGACATGCAAGTCGTGATATTCTATACAATACATGATCATCTCATACATCACATATATCTCATCATGTAATTGGCCATATCACATCACAACATACCCTGCAAAAACAACTTAGACGTCCTCTAATTGTTGTTGCAAGTTTTACGTGGTTGCTACGGATATCTAGCAAGAACAATTCTTACCTACGCAAAAACCACAACGGTGATACAAAAATTGCTATTCAACCTTCTCAAGGACCGCCTTTGTCAAATCCGATCCGACTAAAGTGGGAGAAACAGACACCCGCCAGCCATCTTTATGCAACGAAGTTACATGTCAGTTGATGGAACCGGTCTCTCGTAAGCGTACGAGTAATGTTGGTCCGGGCCGCTTCATCCCACAATACCGCCGAATCAAGAAAAGACCAAGGGAGGAAGCAATCTGAATATCAACGCCCACAAACTCCTTTGTGTTCTACTCGAGATCTCATCTACACATAGACCTAGCTCTGATACCACTGTTGGGGAACGTTGCATGGGAAACAAAAAATTTCCTACGCACAAGCAAGATCTATCCATGGTGATGAGCATCTACGAGAGGGAGAGTGGATCTATATACCCTTGTAGATCGCTAAGCGGGAAGCATTAAGAAACGCGGTTGATGTAGTCGAACGTCTTCGAGATCCAAATCACCGAGCATCCCGCGATCCCATCAAGATCCATCTCGCAATCCAATCTCGATCTGTCCCGCGATCCCATCACGATCCGTCCTACGATCAAATCACGAATCGTCTCGCGATCCTGATCATGGTCCTTCCGATCTAGCGCCGAACGGACGGCACCTCCGCGTTCAGCACACGTACAGCTCGATGATGATCTCCGCCTTATTGATCCAGCAAGAGGGAGCGGAGAGGTAGAAGAGTTCTCCGGCGGCGATGGTGGTGGAACAATTCCGGCAGGGCTTCGCCTAAGCACCGCTGAAACTAGACTAGAGGAGAAACCGATCTAGATGAAGTAGAGGGAGCACGTGGCAATTAGGGTTAGCTCTTCCCTCTACATCCTGTAGTATATATAGGAGGGAGGGAGGGGAGGAGGCAGCCTCAAACCCTCAAGGTTTGGCCGAAATTGGAGGTGGAGGAGTCCTACTCCAATCCTATTAGGAGTAGGGTTCCTCCTCTCCACTTGGAAACCCTTTCCACCTTTCCTCCTTTGGATTTTTTCCACCGAAAGCCACATGGGCCTTAGTGGGGGGGTTAGGCCAGCCCACTAGGGGCTGGTTTGACTCCTCCCACAGCCCATGAGGTCCTTTGGGTCGAGACACCCCTCCCGATGGTCCCCGGTACCCCTCCCGGCACTCCCGGTACACTACCGAAATACCCGAAACTTTTCCGGTGACCAAAACAGGACTTCCTATATATCAATCTTTACCTCCGGACCATTCCGGAGCTCCTCGTGATGTCCAGGATCTCATCCGGGACTCCGAACAACCTTCGGTCACCACCATACATAACTCTACTATACCGAAACGTCACCGAACCTTAAGTGTGCAGACCCTGCGGGTTCGAGAACTATGTAGACATGACCAAGACACCTCTACGGTCAATAACCAATAGCGGGACCTGGATGCCCATATTGGTTCCTACATATTCTACGAAGATCTTTATCGGTTGAACCTCTATGTCAAGCATTCAGTTAATCCCGTACGATGTTCCCTTTGTTCTTCGGTATGTTACTTGCCCGAGATTCGATCGTCGGTATCTCTATACCTAGTTCAATCTCGTTACCGGCAAGTCTCTTTACTCGTTCTGTAATACAAGATCCCGTGGCTAACACTTAGTCACATTGCTTGCAAGGCTTATTGTGATGTTGTATTACCGAGTGGGCCCTGAGATACCTCTCCGTCACACGGAGTAACAAATCCCAGTCTTGATCCATGCCCACTCAACAGACACCCTCGGAGATACCTGTAGAGCATCTTTATAGTCACCCAGTTACGTTGTGACGTTTGATACACACAAGGTATTCCTCCGGTGTCAGTGAGTTGCATGATCTCATGGTCATAGGAACAGATACTTGACATGCAGAAAACTATAGCAATAAACTGACACGATCATATGCTATGTTTATAGTTTGGGTCTTGTCCATCACATCATTCCCCTAATGATGTGATCCCGTTATCAAATCACATCTCATGTCTATGGCCAGGAAACCTTGACCATCTTTGATCAACGAACTAGTTAACTAGAGGCATACTAGGGACACAGTGTTGTCTATGTACCCACACATGTATTTGAGTTTCCAATCAATACAATTATAGCATGGATAATAAACGATTATGACGAACAAGGAAATATAATAATAACCAATTTATTATTGCCTCTAGGGCATATTTCCAACAGGGCCCACCCACCCCAAGGGTCACATGGGCCTAGGAGGTGGCGCACCAACCCCTGGTGGGCTGGCCGGCCAGCACCTAGGCGGCCCTTGCGCAAAGGGATGGGAGAGGGGCCAAGTGGGAGGAGTCCTACTAGGAGTCCACCTCCCTTGTGGGAGGTGGACTCCTCCCTTGTGGTGGTTCAGCCGAACCCATAGGGGAAACCCCAGGGGCTGCCTCCTCCCCCCTCCCTCCTATATATACTAGAGGTTTTGAGGGCAGCCCCCCCCCCCAACCTGAAAAGCCACGGCTGCCTCTCTCTCCCTCTAGATCTTTTCTCCACTGGATCGTCTCGGTTGCGCTTGGCAAAGCCCTGCCGGGACAACACTACCACCACCATCACCACGCCATCGTGCCGCCGGGGAACTCATCTACCTCTCCGCTTCCTCTTGCTGGATCAAGATGGCGGAGATCGTCATCGAGCTGTACGTGTGCTGAACGCGGAGGTGCTATCCGTTCGGCGCTAGATCGGGACGGATCGTGATTGGATCGCGGGACGGCTTGCGATTTGGATCGCGAAGACGTTCGACTACATCAACCGCGTTTCTTAACGCTTCCCGCTTAGTGATCTACAAGGGTACGTAGATCCACTCTCCCTCTCGTAGATGCTCATCACCATGGATAGATCTTGCGTGTGCGTAGGAAAATTTTGTTTCCCATGCAAGTTCCCCAACACTATTGTCCAACCTCCTGATTGGAATCTACCAGTTGAAATTATGTGTGATGCTAGTGATTATGTTGTTGGTGCTGTTCTAGGGCAAAGAGTAGACAAGAAATTGAATGTTATTCCTTATGCTAGTAAGACCCTAGACAATGCTCAAAGAAATTATGCTACCACTGAGAAGAAATTTTTAGCAGTCGTGTTTGCAAGTGATAAGTTTATACCTTAGATTGTTGATTCCAAAGTTACTATTCACACCGATCATGCTGCTATTAATAAATACCTTATGGAAAAGAAAGATGCTAAACCTAGACTAATTAGGTGGGTGCTTTTACTTCAAGAGTTTGACTTGCATATTGTCGATAGGAAGGGAGCTGAAAACCCTGTAGCAGATAACTTGTCTAGGATGGAAAAATTTCTTGATGACCCACTGCCTATTCATGAATTTTCCTGATGAGCAACTTGCTGCTATAAATACTTCACATAGTAACCTTGGTATGCAACTTATGATAACTACATTGTCGCTAAATATATGCCACCTAGCTTCACCTATCAACTAAAGAAAAAATATTTTATGATTTACGACATTACTTTTGGGATGATCCACATCTTTATAAAGAAGGAGTAGATGGTGTTATTAGACGTTGTGTACCTGAGCATGAACAGGGACAGATCCTACGGAAGTGTCACTCCGAGGCCTACGGAGGACGCCATGCTGGTGAGAGAACTGCACACAAGGTACTACAATCCGGTTTTTATTAGCCTACTCTTTTTAAAGATGCTCGTAAGTATGTCGTTTCTTGTGATTAATGCCAAAGAATCGGTAACATTGGTAGACATCAGGAAATGCCTATGAATTATTCACTTGCTATTGAACCATTTGATGTTTGGGGCTTTGATTATATGGGACCTTTTCCATCCTGTAATGGGTACCTCATATTCTAGTTATTGTTGATTACGTTACTAAGTGGGTAGAAGCTATACCAACTACTAGTGCTGATCATAACACTTCTATTAAAATGCTTAAAGATATTATTTTCCCATGGTTTGGAGTCCCTGGACAGTTGATATGTTGGCAGACACCCGTGGATTCGGTCAGCCATGGTTTGTGTATGTATGGTCGATGGGAGTAAACTTTACAATTCCGCTTGCGAACCGCTAATAATGTGTTTAGCATGGAAGATATTGAAATCCTTTGTCGTGACGTTGGCAGGAGAAGCACACCGCCGAAAATTACAATCTCAACTCTGTTCTAAACCTTGAGCTCTGGCACCTCTTCAAATTAATGCTTCCCTCTGCGAAGGGCCTTTCTATTTACTTTAATGTTATTTCTGAGTCATCATCTTCTCACTAAAGCACCATACCTGAGAGCATTATTGTCATTCTTATGCATTGAGTCTAGTTAATGTTGGATGTGAGCATGACTGGATCTCTTCTACCCTGAATTGCAATGTTTAGTCGCTCCCTCGACCTCAGAGGTGCTCTGCATTTATGTTTTGCGGTCTCAAAAAGGGCTAGCGAGATACCATGTCATCTTATTACATCATGATTGTTTGAAAAATTGTTGGCATGTGTCATAATTTATTATTGCTCTCTAGTTGGTTATGTTATTGTCATGAGTGAATATAGTAGCTAAGTGTTATCATCGATATGGTTATTTATGTGCAGAAATAAAAGTTCTTGGAATCGGACGAAACTTTTTGTGGATTTTTTCTGGAATATATAAAGAATTATGGAGCGAAGACCTGTCGGAGGGGGCAACCTGTGGGCCACAAGCCAACAAGGCGCACCCACCCCCTAGCGCTCCCTGTTAGCTTGTGGGGCCCACGAGGCTCCTCCAACCCCTCGGGGAAAAATTACGTTTCACAAATTCACAATTACGGAGAAAAAATCAGAGAGAAGATTTCATTGCGTTTCACAAGACGGGGCCGCCGCCACCTCCTATTCTTCCTTGGGAGGGCTGATCTGGAGTCCGTTTGGGGCTCCAGAGAGTGGAGATGGTCGTCGTCGTCATCACCGACCCTTCTCCATCAACAATTCCATGATGCTCACCACCGGGAGTGAGTAATTCCTTTGTAGGCTCGCTGGACGGTGATGGGCGTGGATGAGATTGATCATGTAATCGAGTTATTTTGATAGGGCTTGATCCCTAGTATCCACTATGTTCTGAGATTGATGTTGCTATGACTTTGCTATGCTTAATGCTTCTCACTAGGGCGCGAGTGCCATGATTTCAGATCTGAACCTATTATGTTTTCATGAATATGAGAGTGTTTTAGATCTTATCTTGCAAGTTGTATGCACCTATTACGTGTCAAGATCCGCATACCCCAAAGTGACAATAATTGGGATTCTTTCCGGGGATTGGCGTAGTTTGAGGACTTCATGTATTCACCATGTGTTAATGCTTTGTTCCGGTTCTCTATTAAAAGGAGGCCTTAATAACCCTTAGTTTCCTTATGGACCCCGCTGCCACGGGAGGGTAGGACAAAAGATGGCATGCAAGTTCTTATTGCAAGCACGTATGACTATATACGGAATCCATGCCTACATTATATTGATGAATTGGAGCTAGTTCTGTGTCGCTCTAGTGTGTAGCTGTTACATGATGAATGTCATCCATACCTTTCCATCGCTAATCCATGGCCTACACTTTCCATATACTGAATCTTGCTAAGTTACTATTGTTGCTACTATTGTTACAATCATTACAAAAATGATGTTGTTACTCTTACTGTTACTACTACTATTCTGCTTTGCTACTAAACTTTTGCTACAGAAGGATACTCCAGGTGTGGTTGAATTGACAACTCAACTGCTAAGACCAATAAATATTCTTTGGCTCCCCTTGTGTCGAATCAACAAATTTCGGTAAAATACTTCCATCAAAGACTATTACGATCCCCTATACTTGTGGGTTATCACTAACATAGTTGAATCATATAACCATCCCAAAACGTGTGACAAAGAATCACTCGAAAGTTCCTATCTAGCGGAGAACATAAGATGATATTGTTGTAGGTAGCAAAACCACCTAAAAGTTATCCTTTCCGATCAATCTATTGAACCATCCCTATAAGTGTCACAAACAACCCTAGAGTTCGTACTTGAATAACACCTATGATACACATCAATAAACTCTAATGTCACCTAGATACTCCAATGTCACCACAAATGTCCATGCGTTAATTATTTGACATGCATCAAACAATTTCAGATTCATCATATTCAATCCAACACAAAGAACTTCAAAGAGTACCCCAAGATTTCTATCGGAGAAAGTAGGATGAAAATGTGCATCAACCTATGTGCCTATATCACCCCAATGTCACCACGGGGATCCGCAAGTTGATAACCAAAACATATATCAAGTGACTCAATAGAACACCCCATTGTCACCGCGGTTATCCACATACAAGACATATATCAAGTGTTCTCAAATCCATAGTATTCAATCCAACATAACGGAATCTCAAAGGGAAAGACTCAATTCATCACATCTAGATAGAGAGGGAAGAACACCATATGATCCAATTATATTAACAAAGCTCGTGGTACATCAAGATCGTGCCATATCAAGAACACGAGAGAGAGAGAAAGGGAGAGATTAAACACATAGCTACTTGTACATACCCTTATCCCCGAGGGTGAACTACTCCCTCCTCGACATGGAGACTGTCGGGATGATGAAGATGTCCACCGGTGATGATTTCCCCCTCCGGCGGGGTATCGAAAAAAGGCTCCAGATGAGATCGCTTCATAACAGAAGCTTGCGGCAGCGGAGCGGAAGTTCTAGGTTAACTTCTCAGGTTTTTGGGATTTATAGGATTTTTCAGCGTTGGAATCACGCGAAGCGGAGCTATGACGGAACCACAAGGTATCCTGGCGCGCCCACCCCCCTGGGCGCGCCGGGTTGCCTTGTCACCTCCTTGTGTGTCTTCTGATCCTCCCTTGAAGATTTGGGGGTCTCTTACGTTCCATAAAAATTCACCAAAAAGTTTCGGGCGATTCCGAGAACTTTTATTTTCTGCGCAAAAATAACACCACGGTAATTCTGCTGAAAACATCGTCAGTCTGGGTTAGTTCCATTTAACTCATATATATTGCATCAAAACCATATAAAAATATTGTAAACATGGGTAAATATGGCATGAATACTTCATAAATTATCAATACGTTGGAGACGTATCACACTTCACCCAACATCATGAAGAACATTAACAATACATGAAAAGGTTATTTCATATCACGCAAGGCAATCGGTACTAGCACATACAAGAGTTCATATTATTCCCCCAAGAACTAAATAAATTACTCAACATGGTGATGAAGTACATAGAGATGAGGGATGAGTTACAAGACAACACAAAGTTGGAGATGAAGATGGGGAGAGGCATGGTGCCAGTGATGAAGAGGGCACCGGTCCTCCGACCGGCGCTGGTGTGGCAGCGCCTCCTCCCTTCCTTCTTCCTTGGCTTGGCCCTTCTCTCTATGGTGGAGCTGCCGCAATGGAGGTGTGGTGGCTATAGATGAGACTTGTTGAGGATGAAGATGAGATGTCTTGTGATGGCTAGGGTTGAGGGAGACTTATATAAGGAGCCTCCTAGACTCCTCTCTTGATGGGCTTCATCCAAGGGGCTCAAGATTAGCCAAATTCTCTCTCAATCTCTTCTTTACGAGCCAAGGATCTCGTGGGATCGAACGGGGACAAAATTGGTGAAGAATCCCGTCTGGAAGGGCAACTTTTGGAGTTGCCTGCATGTCAAACGACCGTGTGCGGTCATTCGGAACGCCGTCTTTGAATCTGTCCTCAGATAAAATGGCCGCCAAATCTTCATACAAACTCAGAATTTGACGTTCTTGGGCTCATTGGATTCGTATGAACGATGTTGATACATTCTTGTTCTTAGATCCTGATATGGATCACTTTGGAAAAAATCACTTTTCCGACCTCCGGAACGGCTAAGTCTGGCCCCTCGGTGACTCCGTATCAAAACCCATCCTTGGTTGTTTCACCGTGCTTGGTCCTAGGTTGCTTTAAAACACCTATAGATACAAGAAAACAAAGGAAACTAAAAAGAACTAAATAAAAATAAAAAGTGTGCAACGAACTTGGTAAAACAAGTAAATACCGAAAACTATGCATTGGAGACATGAATAAGTGCTAGATGGGTATGATATGAGGGATTTTGTCACTAGAATATACTCTAAAAAGTATTCATAAAATCTACTCATCATGTACCCCCTTGCCTCTTGCAGCGAGTCCATGGGAGATTAGGGTTTTTTGACTTCCCGTCGTTCCACGTGTGTAGCCCCTTGCCACTTGCAGCGAGTCCAAGGGTGATTAGGGTTTTCCAACCTCCCATCAATGCCGCCGCTGATTCGCCTCATCTCTGGTGGCTTTAGGGCCATGGAGGCACGGTGGACCCCGATCCTTGTTGGTGGAGGGTTCCCATTCCGTTTTGGCCTTTTTAGGTCGATTAGGATTTATGTCCTGGTGCGGAAGACATTGCAGCGACGACTCCTTGAAGATGGAATAAGGTCCTCCATGCCTAGGCCCGTCCTGGCGATGCATCTAGCATCGTCTGAGGGCATGTGGAGTTGTGTCGCCATCGAATATTGTGGGATTCGGTCGGTATTGGTCTTCAATTGATCTGCATGGATGTAGTGTTCGTTTGTGTGTCTACAGGTGGATCCTTTCAATCTACACTTCTCTTCATCAACGGCGGTTGTTGTTCTACTGTGCTGGTCCTACGGGGCCTTAACACGACAATTTCCTGGCTGTCTACTAAAACAAGCTTTGTCAGGCTCTGGTGAGGGAGGGGTCTTGACGGTGGCGCGCCTTCGGCTCGCTCCAGTGCTTGTAGTCGTCGTTAGGTAATCTATGGACCTGGATGTATTTTTTGTTATTTTCTGGTGTTCCTTGTAATACCATGAAATTACTCCTATAAGTAAGTTGGAGTACCCGCCTCTTGGGAGGCTCCACGGGTGAGGAGGGCCTTCGCGTCGTCCGTTGGCTGATTGCATGCCACGGGCGCCTCTTGGGAGCTCTATGCCATTCAATCAACCCGGACAGTGTGTGTTACGTCTCCAACGTATCTATAATTTTTTATTGTTTCATGCTATTATATTATCAATCTTGAATGCTTTATATGCAATTATATGCTATTTTATATCATTTTTTGAGACTAACCTATTAATCCAGTGCCCGGTGCTAGTTCCTATTTTTTTGCCTGTCTTTGACTTTTAAAAAAAAACGAAGTCCAAACACGATGAAACTTTACTGTGATTTTTTGGACCAAAAGAGACCTTAGAAGATTCAAGAGGGGGCCAGAAGATGTACGGGAGAGCCACGAGCTCACCTGGTGCACCCTGGGGGGTAGGGCCCCCCCCTCGAGCTCGTGACTCCCCCGTACACCGTTTTGACCTAATTTCACCTCTATATATTCTCAAATATTCCCAAACCAATAGAGATACACCCGGAACACTTTTTCCGCCACCGCAAGCCTCTATTCTTCCATGATCCCATGTGGAGGCATTTTCCAGTACTCTGCCGGAGGGGGAATCGATCACGGAGGTCATCTACATCAACCTTGCAGCATCCATGATGATGCGTGAGTAGTTCACCACATACCTATGGGTCCATAGCTAGTATCTAGATGTCTTCTTCTCTCTCTTTGATCTTCAATACCATGTTCTCCTCGATCTTCTTAGAGTTCTAACCGATTATTCTTCTTTTGCGGTGTGTTTGTTGGGATCCGATGAATTGTGGGTTTATGACCAGATTATTCATTGAAAGTAATTAAATCTTTTCTCAACTTTATTATGCATGATTTTTATAACATTGTATTTCTTCTGATCTATCCATTTGGTTTGACCAACTAGACCGATTTATCTTCAGCGGGAGAGGTGCTTTGTAGTGGGTTCAATCTTGCGGTGCTCTATATCCCGGTGACAGTAGGGGACAAGACACGTATTTCTATTGTTGCCATTAAGGATAAAACAACAGGGTCTGAACATATTGCTTATCTTACCTTGTCTACATCATGTCATCTTGCTTAAAGCGTTGCTCTGTTTGTCATGAACTTAATACCATAGATGCATGCAGGAGTCGGTCGATTGGTGGAGTAATAGTAGTTGATGCAGAATCATTTCAGTATACTTGTCATGCACGTGATGCCTATATACATGATCATTGCCATGAATAACATCATAACTATGCGCTTTTTTATCAATTGCCCAGCAATAATTTGTCTACCCACCGTATGCTATGCATTCGAGAGAGAAGCCTCTAGTGAAAACTATGGCCCCGGGTAATTTATTTACTTTCTTTTCATTTACTTTCTTTTATTTTTCTTTTTATATATCTATCACTATTAGAGTTAATCCTTGCAAGTAACGAGTTCAAGGGGATTGACAACCCTCTTGCCCGCGTTTGGTGAAACGGGATTTGTTCGATAACCTTAGTTCTCAATGAGGCAAATACTTATTGTTACTATATTGCTTCACCTTTCCTCTTCAGGGAAAATCCCAACGCAGCTCACAACTAGTAGTGTGCACCCTGGCGTGTGGCCTCAGGGGTCCATGATGGGTGGACCGCGGTTGCGCCTGACGCCACAGTCATGTGGTGATTTTGGTAGAGCCCGTGCGTGTGCTCATGTGCTCTGCCCTACGCATGACGTGGTGGTCGGGTCCTCATGTCAGGGTTCTTTGGCCCCCAACTGGCTGTGTGTGATCTCTTGTGCACTACGACGCGTGCAGCGGGAGACCTGGGTCGGCTTGTTAGCGTGGTTGGGTCCCTGTCAGGCTACGTTGCTCAAGCGGGTGCTTGCCCGGGATTTCAGCCTACTTGGTTGTTTGGTTGCTTCGGTCGTGGTTGTGTCGCTCGCACGAGGCGGGCTACCCTGTGTGTAGTTTCGCTCGCGTGAGCCGGCCCACCCCCAGTCGGGCGGTCTCTTTCGAATGAGCCGGGCACCCTTTGTTAGGGATTCTATATTCTGCGCTTGACTTTCTAGCGCGGAATAGGACGTGTAAAGTTGGTTCGCATGCGATGCTTAAAAGTTCATCGTGTGCTCAGTTGTTCGGTGTCGCCTCCCATATTCTCGTGTTCTTCTCGCGGCTCTCTCCTTCGATCCATACCAGCCCCCACTCGCTTCTCTACCCTCAAATGGATGCGGCATCGCGAGCTCCTTCGTCGTTCCTGCCGCAGGGTGGTGTGAGCATGGTGCCCATTTTTTGCCCACATGGCCATCATCAGGCGCTGGAGGTAGGCGATGTCGGTGGAAAGTATTTTCAGCTTCGCTAGGAACGTCTCAGAGAAGGTTGCGGTTGTTATGGTGTGGCCTCTTAGGGCATGCGTCGTTTGTTTTGAGCTCTCACTTCTGTAGGTATTGCAACCTCCTTCACATGCTTCTGTTGCGGTGGTTTTTGGCTGTTGTTCTTCAAGGAGAGCCATTTCTTTGGTCATTTTTGTGTACTATATTTGATGAGGTGGGTTAGGCCTAACCCTTGATTCTTTGACAGGTATGGTTGCTTCATGACACCTAGAGGATTCAGTAATGTTGTCGTTCGGTTGGGTGCATTATCCGTCCTCGTCGTTCGTGTTCTCTGCGTCGAGGTTTGTTCGCTTGATTTCTGCATGTAATGTAGTTGATTCTATTCGTGTTACATTGTGTCGTGTTTTTGTGTGTGCCTTCCTCCTGCGATAGATTTTTTTGCATGGAACGGAGATCGAGATGGGTACATTGTGTCCGAGAATTGTTGGTGGAGGGTGAGAGGATCGGCCAAGGTAAAAGAGTAGATTGTTGGTCGAAAAGCTCGGGCAAGCACTCTCTACTACAAGATTCATCACATGAGTGGACGGGTAGCACTAGTAGAAAACGGGCCTTTAGTCCCGGTTCCAGAGGGCCTTTAGTCCCGGTTCTGCAACCAGGCCCTCACTTTTAGTCCCGGTTGGGTTACGAACCGGGACTAGTGGTGCTCCACGTGGCCGCTGTGGGGCGCCCAGGCAGGAGGACCTTTATACTACTAGGAAAAGGGCTATAGATGATATGGCCACTAATGGCGCACCAGACACTTGGTGCGCCACTACTATATAGTAATGGCGCACCATGAGTTGGTGCGCCATTAGTGTGGTAGACACTAATGGCGCACCGTGGGTACGGTGCGCCATTAGTAACAATATTTTTTATTATTATTTTTCCAAAAATACTAATGGCGCACCATGGCAGAGTGCGCCATTACTAGTTTAACTAGTAATGGCGCACCTCCAACACAGTGCGCCATTACTATATAAATACTATATATATATATAATTTTTTTTTTTTGCAAAACTACTAATGGCGCACCTCAAGCTGGTGCGCCATTAGTAACCAGGACTAATGGCGCATTTGTGGGTGGTGCGCCATTAGTAACCCTGGTTCACCAAATGCACACCCCCCCCCCCCCCCCCGTGGACCGCCTTTTCAATTATAAAAAAAATAAAAGAAAATGATAAAAATGTCAAAAAAATAAAAAAAAATAAGATTCCCATATGATTTGTGGTCTAGTTGTACGGAAAATTTACAAACATCAATTTTGACTTTTTTTGCAAAATCTCTTGAGAATTTGTAAAATGGGCATAACTTTTGCATACGAACTCCGATGAAAAAGTTTTTTATATGAAAAAGCATCTACTCGAAAAGTTACATCCGAATTCAACCGGGGGAACCCCGTTGAAGATTTTTACAATCCTCAAAAACCTAACAGAAAAAAAGTTACGGTGCTTTCAAAATCTAGAGAGGCAAAAAAAAATTAAAAAAAAAATTTGAAAAAAATGTTCAAAATATCATACGTAATATGACCGGGAAGTTTGAAATATTTTTTCAAAATTTCATCACACTCATGAACATGAACAAAGTCCTACACATCAACAAGGTTTAATAGGATTGATATGATAGATATATCAACAAGTGCTTGCTAAGTGAGCTGGTGCTGGGGTTGGATAGAACTCAGAAGTTAAGCGTGCTTGGGCTGGAGTAGTGTAGGATGGGTGACCTTCCGGGAAGTTTGACCACGGAGTGCGATTTGACTTGAGATTAAGCATATTGACCCAAGATTAAGCCATAGTGACCCGAGATTAAGAAAAAACGAAAAAAATAATTTCCCGCCAAATTTGAAAAAAAAAAATTGATTTTTTTTTTCCCTGGGAGGCATACTAATGGCGCACCGTGGGCTATACTAATGGCGCACTGCATGGTGCGCCATTAGTATACCAGATACTAATGGCGCACCAGTGGTGCGCCATTAGTAACAAATTCTAATGGCGTGGTGCTAGTGGCGCACCTGTAGTGCGCCATTAGTAGCGAAAACAGGTGCGCCACTAGCAGCCCTTTTCCTAGTAGTGTTAGTCCCGGTTGGTAACACCGACCGCAACTAAAAGGCAGCCACGCGTCAGCAGCTGCCAGGCGCTGGGTTTTTTTTTGAAAGGAGTGGTTTAGGGGTTTCATATTGTGTTAGCTAGCTACTACATATATATAGAGAGAAGTGATCTCTCTTTCTCCGTGCTTGGTCGACGCTAGCTACTACATATAGAGAGAACTCGACGCTAGCTAGTAAGCAATGAAGGAACCATTAATTACACATGCAACATCGTCTCATGATCAATATATAGAGAGAGTGGCCTCTTTTTCTCCGTGCTTGTTGGTCGAACAACAAGCTTTCGTTGACCTATTCGACGCTACTACATATAGTACACGTTGATGCATATATACAATATAAACATCTATTACGATCATGCATATATACAATATAACATCTCTTACAATCTCTAATATCTAATTACCCAAATCACATTGGAAATCCTGATGGTATTCTCCGTGTTCAGGTATGACATGCTCAACAAAGAATCCCGCCAATTCCTCTTGAATTGCTCGTATGCGATCAGTTGGTAGGAGTTCGTCCCGCTTCCGCCAGATCTAATTTAAAGAAGGGTGTCAATATATATATATGAATGAAACTCAACACAACTGATGGTAATAAAATAAAAATGTGAATATTGTTTACGTACTTCAAATTGTTCTAAAGATATGCCCCGCTCAGAGGTCGAGTGGCGAATGAACTCGCAAACGTAGTATGCACATACATTAGTCCCGGGTGCCTGCCACAAGCACTTTACGATAGAGTTCAATCAAAATGATAATCAAGCATGATAATGGTATTGAAACTAGAATCAATGAGAGATGCGCGGTACTAGCTAGTAGTACTTTTTGTGCGTTCAATATGCACCATGCAAATCCACGTCATCAATTTGCAACACTTTTCCGACTTCGTTTGCTATTGTTCATGCATTTAATGATTTATTTTGAGCTAAACGACCCTGAATTTGAAAAGCACTGCAAATGAACTCTGAAAAGGTTGAAACTTGGCATGGTATCATAATTTCACCCACATAGCATGTGCTAAAAGGTTTAGAGGGTTACGGTAAAAACTGGATGCACTTCGTGTACAAAACTAGACAATCTATTTCGAAGTATCAGGGTTTCGTACGAAAAATCATCTATTGCAAAGGGATTTCATTTTTTTAACATATTTTAACTCCAGACTTTTTGTGCGTTCAATATGCACCATGCAAAGCCACATCATCAATTTTCAACCCTTTTCCGACTTCGTTTGCTATTTTTCATGCATTTAATGATTTATTTTGAGCTAAACGACCCTGAATTTGAAAAGCACTACAAATGAACTCTGAAAAGGTTCACGCAAACATTCTTCGTCACGTGCATCACATCGATTGCAGAGCGGACCTCTAGGTCTTTCCAATAGGGTGCATCACGTGCATCACGTCTTCTTCCACATGGGTGTGTGTCCGTCATCGTCATTCGGAACAGATTGTCTGCCAAGAACCTTTCCAAAGATTACTTGTAAATCCTTGACCATATCAAGTATATCATGAAATGTTATTACTGAAAAAATAAATACATAAAGTTCATACATATAGTTCTCATAGAACAACATACAGCTCTCTATAGCATCTAATTAAAACATACATTGAAACTAACATACAACTATGTAAAACATTTAAATGCAACAACAAATGCGATCAAAATCGCAACTAAGGTAACAATTGATCCAACAACATAATGATACCAAGCCTCATTATCAACGGCATATTTTCTAATCTTTCTAATCTTCAAGTGCATTGCATCCATCTGGATCTTGTGTACATCGACGACATCGGCAACATGCAACTCCAATTTCATCTTCTCTTCTTCAAATCTTTTCAATTTTTCTTTCAAATAATTGTTTTCTTTTTCAACTAAATTTAACCTCTCGACAATAGGGTCGGTTGGAATTTCCGGTTCACCTACCTCCCACATAAAGACATCTATGTCAAGTTGGTCGGCATAATTGTCATAAACATTGAATGAAACAAATAGTAATAGATGATAATATACCACATCGGAATCATAGACCGGACGAGAGCCGACGGGGGCGTCTACCAGAACCATGGCACTATATAATAACAAACAATAATACAAGTAAGAAGTTAATTTGAGCTCAAATTGTGCATCTAAATCAAATAAACTCACACATACACTCCTCCACTAAAACCCACAAACCACACTACTTCTAGAGCATTTGAAATGAGCTAGACTAGCAGTGAGAGATGAAAGGATGAAGTTGCTAACCTTTTAGAACACTTGTGTAGTTGGTGCACCGCCAAACCTAGACAAATCTTGGGGAAAATGTAGCTTGGAGGTCGAGCTTGGAGAGGAGAAAGCTTAAGTGTGGCTCGGGCATTTCATCAAACACCTCATGTGCATAGGAGGTGAGAAAAGAGTAGCACACACCTCCCACCCTTCCACGGCCAAAAAACAGAGGAGATTGGGGGGGCACAGATATATATAGGCAAAACATTAGTCCCAGTTTGTATCTAAAACATGGACTACAGGCCTACCCTTTAGTCCCGGTTCCAGACACAAACCGAGTCTAAAGGACAGCAACCCCTTTAGTCCCGGTTGGTGGCTGGAACCGGGACTAAAGGTCCCAGACGAACCGGGACTGATGCCTGCCGAGGCCCGGCTGGCGTCCTAGCCTCTCGAACCGGGACTGATGCTGCCAGTAGTCCCGGTTCGTAACACGACCGGGACTAATGCTCTGATCTGGCCCGGACCAAAGCCCTATTTTCTACAAGTGTAGCCTACCCGGCAACTCCAAGCAACCTGGCACTCAGAGACAAAACTGGGCATGCAACAAGCCTACCGATGCGTGGGACCAAAAAAAGATCGCCGGTGCCAAACGATCGCTATTTTATGAGTTATGAGTAAATAAAAGTGTAATGTCATCTAGAGTGTGCCTCTACCTGTGAGGAATAAAAAAGGAGGCAAAAAGGTCTCAAGAAAAAGAGGCCAAAAAGAGCCCATCAAAAAAGAGGAAAAAAGAGAGAGAGAAGGCACACTAATATCATTTATCCACACTTGTGCTTCAGAGTAGCACCATGCACTTCATTTATAGAGTTTTCATATATTTTTTCCTACTAGTGGATCTTTTACATTACAGAACTTGAGTTTCATATTCCGATGATGAGATTCCTCAAATGCTCGAGGATGTGTGCAACTAAGTTGGATGCACACCCACTTAGTTCATATGAAGATCTTTCATTCACTTATAGATCTATTTCTCCGTTGCATGACCATCCCTACTCCTCACACTAATATCGATTATAAGGCCTCTCCATTAACTAACGGCCAGCTGCATTTGTGTGAGACTTTCTCGTTTTTTGCCTTCTTACGAAACTACCATCGTCATTCTACTTTGCCATCGAAATGCAAAGACCAAGGCTTGTGGCCTGGACATTAAGAAAAGAGTTGAGTAGTTGATAAAGGGCGGTCATGGGTTCGGTTATTTGACCGACGCTTTGGGCTGTGTTATCATAAGTTGTTTGAATATGATAAAACCTTGAGTGATTGAAACTATGAATATGATACATACGAGTATTGATTGGTATTACATGAAAACGCTGAACCATGAAAAGAAAAGAGTACTTTGTTTGCACATTTTGATGTTACTTGCTTGTTATGAACTATAGATTATTGCATTGAATCACTTTCATCTTGAGTTGACATACACATTACATCACTTGATCAAGATTATGCTAGGTAGCATTGCACGTAAGAATTATCTTTATTTTATCATCTATATGCTCAAGGACGAGTAGGGATTAAGCTTGGGGATGCTATATGTCTCAAACGTATATTTTTTTTATTGTTTCATGCTATTGTAATATCACTTATATAATTTTATATGATTTTCCGGACTAACCTATTAATTCAGTGCCCAGTGACAGTTACTATTTTCTACATGGTTTTAACTTTACAGAAAATCAATATCTCCGGAGGTCAAAACCCTGAGGATTTAATTCAATTTTTTTGGGGCACGAAGGTTTCAGGACCCCGAAACCCCTGGAACCTTCGTGCCCCAAAAAGAATCCCCGGAGGTTTGCCGGGAGGCATTGACACTTTCAAAGGGGCCTCCGATGGTTTGGGCACCAACAATTCTTGGCCCCTCCGATGGTTTGGGCCCGAATAGTTTTAACAGTGACAATGTAGAAAACATTGATTTTACATGATACTCTAGCACAACTTTGCTAGAACCTCCTCTCATGTCCTTTCCGATGGTTTGGGCCCCATAACTCTTGAGACTCTACCTTCCCAGGAGGCATTGTCACTTGTCGAAGACTTGGGCGTGCAGAAACTTTGGATCTCTTCAGATTGTCAAAGTGTCGTGAAGGATATCGCACAACGCTCTCAGGGAAGACATGGTGCAATTTTACATGAAATAATGGAGTGTAGGAAGGCGTTTGAATCTTGTAATTTTATTTTTCAATGTAGGAACTTTAATTTTGAAGCTCACAATCTCGCCAAGTTTGCATGTAACTTAGATATAGATCGTCTGGTTGGGGAACCCTTAGGCCAACTCCAACCGACCAACGCAAACAGGCACGCATTTTGTCCACTTTTTATCCATTTGAGTCAACTTGAGGCGCGGTGTCTATCCTCGTCTGCCCAAATCAGGTCGATGCGCCTAATCGGCCAACCCATTTGGTACGCCAGACCGAATTTTGTCCAATAAACATATTTGGCACAAATAAACCTAGAAATTCATTGCCAGCGACCATAGTTCATGTCAGTATATGTACCAACCGCCGACATACATGCCAGCACATAAAAGATTCTCCTGTCTCGACTATAGTTCATGCTAGCATACATGCCAGGGGCCTGCATACATACAAGCACTCGAAAAAAATCGCCTTTGCCGACCATAGTTCATGCATATCGATCGTAGTTCATGCCGGCACACATGTCGATACACAAAATAATCGTGTTAAGGAAGGAACCCATACGCCGACGATGTTGTCGAGGTGCGCGACGACCCCAAACATAGTAGGCAGACAATCGACGAGCCCGTGCTGGCCATGGCCGTAGTGGCAACGACGAGAATGGCTGACTCGCCACGGAACCCTAACTTGAGGAGAGCCTGTTGCATGGCCTTGGCGACGATGGCATCGTTCTCCGCAACAGTGGCCTAAAGTTGTGCGACTTTGGCTAGGGCGACGACCTCTTTTTTGTCCGCCACAACCTTCTTCTGGCCAGCCCTCTTCGCCGTCTCCTTTGTCGCCCCCTCCAGCGTGTGCACCTTCTTCAACTTCTTCTTTGAGCGCATGACGCGGGTGGACACACCGTTGACCTGGCAGACGGGAAGGAGGCACTACTAGGAAAAGGGCTATAGATGATATGGCTACTAATGGCGCACCAGACATGTGGTGCGCCACTACTATATAGTAATGGCGCACCATGAGTTGGTGCGCCATTAGTGTGGTAGACACTAATGGCGCACCAGACCCACGGTGCGCCATTAGTGACAAATGTTTTTTTTCATTTTTCCAAAAATACTAATGGCGCACCAGGGAAGAGTGCGCCATTACTAGTTTAACTAGTAATGGCGCACGTCCAACACAGTGCGCCACTACTATTTTTTTTTTTTTGCAAAACTACTAATGGCGCACCTCAAGCTGGTGCGCCATTAGTAACCAGGGTTACTAATGGCGCATATATGGGTGGTGCGCCATTAGTAACCTGGGACCAGCTAGATATTTTGGACAGCCACACCTACACACTTTCCCCACTTCATTCTCTCCACCTCCTCCTCCAAGATTGTGTCGGCTGCCTCCTCCTCCTCACCTCATTTGCACCATAGATTCATCAAAATTAGGTGGTTAAATTACCTTTTTTTGATAGGTAAGTAAGGGGAAAGCTATCTTTATGTTGTAGATCTACTTTTTTTCTCTCCCTCGCTCCAACAACGTGCACATGCACTTTTTATGGCCTTGCTAGATCTATGTATGTTTGTGGTGTTGCATATGTTTGTGGTGTTGCATATATGTTTGTGTTTGCAGGTACCGGTATTTGAAATGCGATAGTTGCCAATATTTTGCCGGAATGTTGATTCATTTCCGTTTCGGCGAGAATTTTGGCACTATGCATTCTTTTTGGTCCTATATATTTTTAGGGAAAGTCATGCCAAATTTTTTCTTGGTTCTAAAATATCGTTTTGCTCTACCCCGCAGGCGACCATGGTCCGCACGATGACCGAAGGCATCGTGAATAGGTTTTTGAGCTCCGCGAAGGCCGAGATGCTTCAAAAGAACGAGACGGAGATAAGATGTCCGTTTCGAAGATGCAAGCTGAAGAGCCTTAATGCGGACCCGGATTCCGGGCAGGTGCGGGACCACCTGCTCTTGCGTGGTTTCATGGATGGCTATCGGTGGCAAGGTGATGAAGATGACTATGAAGTCGTCCATGGGGGCCGGGCAAGAAATGAGGAAGGGCAGCAAGACAACCACCGCGGCGAGGGCGGTCGAGAAGACGAAGAATCTCCAGGACATGATCACGACGGTGATGCTGTACACAGTCATCATGTAGAAGATGCCGGACATGATGATGAGGAAGATCAAGACGAAGGGCATGATCATGAAGATGAAGATGCCGGAGCAGACGACGATGGAGGCTGGGTGCAGGACCCTCATATTCAAGAGCTGCTTCTCAAGCAGACGGATAACGCAAGAGCTGCCGCCCGAGAGAAAGCCAAGCTGGATCAACTGGAGATAGACGCGGTTACTCCATTGTATGAAGGATGCAGGCCCGAGGATACCCGCCTGAAAGTAACGCTCATGGCTCTGGAGATGAAGGTAAAACACAAAATGACCGACGCATGCTTCGACGAGAACATGTCATTCTGGCACGAACGTCTTCCCAAGGGGAACAAGTGCCCGACCAGTTTCGAGGAGGCGAAGAAAATCGTGTGTCCTCTGGATTTACCGCACGTGAAATACCATGTGTGCATGAACAATTGCATCATTTATCGGGATGAGCACGCGGAGTCTACCATATGTCCGGTGTGCGGCGTCACTCGATACAAGAAGAGGAAGAAAGCTCCTCGAAAAGTGGTGTGGTACTTTCCGATCACTCCTCGTCTGCAGCGGTATTTCGCGGACCCTAAGGTAGCAAAGCTCCTGCATTGGCACGCGGATAGGGAGGAGAAGAAGCGAGAAGATGACGGAAATGATCCGGAGATAAATAAAAAAGACAAGATAAAAATGACCGCCGCCGAGCACCCCCCGCACCCTCCCCCGCTCCACCGCCGCCGCCGAGCACCCCCATTTGATGATATTTTCAAATAACAAATTTGATGATATTTTTTCATATTAATAAAAAAATTATTACTGTTTTTATAAAAAATTATTACTGTTTTTATAAAAAAATATTAAAAAATAGCAACAAAAAATAATAATAATAAAACATACTAATGGCGCACCGCTCGGGTAGTGCGCCATTGCTATCTAAAAAAAAAGCTTTCTAATGGCGCACCTCTAAGGAGTGCGCCATTGCTATAAAAAAAAGATTTCTAATGGCGCACCGCTCGGGGGTGCGCCATTAGTAAGCTTCCCCCTAGCTCTAACTCGCCCGACCCCTTCGTCCCTCCCTCTCGCCAGATCCACTTCCCCCCCGCGCGCTGCCCCGACCCACGACGCCGCCGCCCCTACGTGCGCCGCCGCCCCCGCGCCCCCGCGCCCCCCACCACTGCAGCTCCGCCATCGCCGACGCCTCCGCGACCTCGCCGTCGCCGACAGCCTCCCCGCGTCGGCCCCTGCCCTGCGCCGCCTCTACCTCAGTCCGGGCACGGGGTGCAGGACGACGACCGCCGCCGACCCGCGAAGCACGTGGCCGTCGGCCTCCCCACGACCAACCGAGGCGCCCAGGAGGACCGCCGCCGTCTTCTTCTTCGACTACGAGGACCCGGACGAGCTCGGACGCCCTCGAGCCATCCCTTAGACGCCGCCGTCGCCGACCCCGACCCCGACCCCGACCCCTCCGGCGACCGGCCGCGCCCGCCCAGGTCTGATGATTTGCCCGTACCATGGTTCATGGATTGTGATACTCTCTGTTGTAATTTTGAGTAACTCTATACAAGATTTTAGACTCAGATGCCCCAGGTCTTGCTGGGAGGTACTATACTTGAGAAACTGTGAAGAGATTGGAAGATACAGTACAGTATTGCAAGAAGAATGCGTGTGAAATACTGTGAAGAGCTAGTTTACTTAGCTCCACGACAGTCTCTGCTCATGCAAACAGTCTCTGCTCATGCAACCCTGATTCGTTTATGCAGTACTTGCCTGATGCTTACAATTGACTTCCTTCTTACTAAGCTCTGCTGCAAATTTAGAATACTGACAATAACCGAAACAATATACCACCTTTTCCTCTGAAACGTGCTTCAGTTGCCAGCCGCGACTGTTACGTTGGCACACATACAAATCCTGAAACAACTTGTTCTCAAAACCAGAGCATATGCTTTATTGGTTTCATCAGTTCACCACATGTGGCAAGCTACGAGCTCCCAGGATAAATGGCAAGAATTAAAATGAGCAATGCTCAGCCAGAACAGCCCAGAATTAAAATGGACTGGGTGCAAAGAAAAGGGCTTGCACATGATGCAGGTTAAAAATAATTTTATTTGATATTTAGAAAGCTTGGTTAAAAAAAATAATATCTCCAGTCCTTCATTCCGCTTGGCATGGTAAACACTCGTACATGTCATGGAAATCTCTTGTAGAAAATGTGCAGGACTATAATCAATCCATGGTTCCTACTTGCTGAAGTTGGTCTTGGTTCGTAGGCTGATTAAGCTAACAATGTTCTATTCCATGCAGCAAAGGCAATTTTCATCTAAGTTGAGCTGATTTTGATTTCCGTATGTTATGGGGGGACAACAGATATTGTTATATGTTCATTCTTGAGGGTACAGACTTGCTAAACTATTGATGATTTTTTGTTGGGTGACCTATTAGATCTGGAATGGAAGCTCACATAAGTTGAGCTGATTTTTGTCCATATGAAAGCAGAGGACCATATGGTCTGTGGCCTTTTCATCCATATGAAAGTAGAGGCACATTGTGGTGCTAGTTTGCTGGGTTTTGTCTCCGACCATCGTGTCGTGATGATTTTGCAGGTACCCCGAGAGGCCCTTGAGTTTGCCGGAATGTCGATTAACTTCCGTTCCGGCAAATTCGGGTACTCCATATGTCCTATTTTCAGCAAAGGTCATGCTGAAATTTTCCGTGAATTTTAGCATGACTTTGCTAAAAATCGGACATATGGGGTACTTGCTACTAATGCATGGGCCGGGAGAGAGGAGGGAGCGTTGGAGGAACCGGATGAAGACCAGTTTCATCGCGATTATGCTCATCGTGATGACCGCAACTCTCTTCTATGTGATGGTAGTTTAGATGATCGATATCGACTTGTAATGTGAAGACAAACTCGCTACTCGCGGTTTCGAGACTTGTAATGTTCTAACTTTGTTCGGTATTTTAAATTCGGAGACTAATATGATGAATTGTATTCGGACACTAATCTTCTATTGTATTCGATGAATCTGCTGTTGCTGTGTGGTGCTAGCTATATTCTGTCAAATAATATATTTTGTAGCCTGTGAAAATATCAGAAACAAAAAAAAATCCCTAATATTCATACTAGTGGCGCACCACCACATAGTGCGCCATTAGTAAGCCAGAGCACACTAATGGCGCATCATCCACCAGTGCGCCATTAGTATGCCAAAGCACATGGGTAAATATGGCCCCTGGGAGGCATACTAATGGCGCACCGTGGGCTATACTAATGGCGCACCATGCGCCATTAGTATACCAGATACTAATGGCGCACCAGTGGTGCGCCATTAGTAAAAAATTCTAATGGCGTGGTGCTAGTGGCGCACCTGTAGTGTGCCATTAGTAGCGAAAACAGGTGCGCCACTAGCAGCCCTTTTCCTAGTAGTGAGGTGGCGAAGGGGTTGGCCGCTTCGGCCATGGCGCGTGAGGGTGAGAGGGTTTTGGGAGAGGGGGGAATGAGATAAATGTGCCACCGACGGACGGGCTAGGAGGAGGACAAGGAAGGACGTCACAGGAGTCAGACCCGACGAAAACCTGACCCAATTGGACCAGAAATGGGCCGCAGCGAGAAAAAATTGGTCAGCGCAGTTGAAATGGACGCGAGCGGACGAAATGGGTCGCCACCGCATTGGAGTTGTGCCTTAGAGCATCTACAGCCGGACCCCCTATATGCTCCTCAAACGTCCGGAACGCCCTCCCGGTCACTGACCGGTCACAAAAATGCGACCCAGCCGGACCCCTCATATCCGTCTCAAACGCCCGGACTGACCGCACCCCTCATATCCATCTCAAATATGAGGACGATATGTGGGCTCGCAGACGCGCCCGGGCACGCCCGGGCAGTCCGCCACGTAGGACGCGACCCCACTCCGGACCACATTTTCTCTTTTCTTATTCATTGTTTTTTCTTTCTCTCTCTTCTTCTCCATCAATCACGTGCAAGTGACCGGACGTATGAGAAGAAAAATGAGAAGTATGGTTGCGCGGATCAAATTATAGGGGCTCAAAATGGACACGTCCGGTCACTGCCCAGGCGCGTCCGCAAGCATTTAACGGATCAGATTTGCTAGGTCCGATTGTAGATGTTCTTATGAACAAAACCTTGTACCTATGAACATTTTGATGCTTCAGTAAAGTTGAGCGAGAAATCTAAAAGAAAAACGTTATTCCCATGCATTGCCTGGCGGCCCCACACGTAAAGGAGACGCGAGGGGGCATGCTTTTGGCCGTGGGGCTGAGCAACGCAGGTCGGAGACGGACTGTGATGGAACAGCTAGTGGGCGCAGCCACGCTACGGCGCTGGTGCTACTATGCTAATGCGGCAGGTTGTCAGCGACTAGTCGAGTAAAACAAACCCCGGTCCCTCCACAGCCGCGTCCGCGTACGCTGTCCCCACGCGCAGTGTTTATCCGTGTATGCGTGGCCTGATCGCATTTTGGAGTTCTACCAGTGTTGCACACGTGGCCATGACCAGGGCGTCTACGTGTTCCGATCCTTGCTTTCGGTCGCCAAACGCGATTGCGCAAGCTTGATTGCATTTGGAAATATGAGCGCGGGCCCTTTTGTTCTTCTATTCTGTAGCCGAAGCAAGCGAGTGATTGAGCCATCCCGCGTCTCTGTGTACAAGTTTTGAAGAAGATCGATCCCTCGTATGTTTCCAGCACGCGGGCTCTAGAATCCCGTTATCACGTCAGTTAATGTCCCAAACTACTAGCAGTATATTGATGTATTATGTGCCATTTCTCTTCGACAAAATTATGCGCTACTTCGCAAATTTGTGGTGATTTTTTTAATCTCCTTGGCCTGCGCAGACGAAGTATTAGCGAAAAACTACCACTTTACGGTTTGTGACATTTCGCACTTAACCGAAATTCTGACGGTGGAAAAACACTAAGTAAAAAATATGATATCGTTTTGATGTGGCCGATCCCGAGCCAGCGGGCAGCGGTGACAGCGTGGCGTTAACAACCATCATGTTTTTCCAGCGCTCGGGACGAAGCTGTTTGACCGGACCGACGCGTTCGCTAGTTTCCATTTACTGGACTTGTTCGTCAACTGGGTCGGCGTGTTCGCTCTGCACATTCCCAAACCCAACCAAGCGGTCCGTTCGATTATTCCAAAAATGCGCCTTTTCGTCGTTCGATCAATAGACGGTCGCCCTTTCGGTTTTCTCCTCCTTCCAGTGTCCACATTTCATCCATTCACTCTCCCCTCGCACAGATAAACACCACACTCTCCATCCAACTTCCCTCTTTCACAGAAACCACAACCACACCAAGAAAACCTCCATCGTGCCATGACGTTTGGCCTCGGATGGGACCAGGCTCTGCAGGAATCTTTGATGGTGACATCACGAAGCTCTCCGACGCGTGCGAGTTGAGCACCTGGTACAACTGCGTTGCAATCCTGAAGAATCATGCGCGCAGTGAGGGCCCGCACCACACATGAGGAGAGGTCACGAATGACACACCTTCACCGCGCGCTCATCGAGAACTTGGTATGGTCGATGGAGGAGGCCAGGGATTCCCCAGATCCATTCTAGCGGTCATGTTGGTACATGTACCAGAACCATAACCAACTCCGCATGAACTACAAGCTCGATAGGGTGGTGCCAGTGTTGCCCGCCACTCTGATGGAGATGGAGCCGCTGCAGATGGAGAAACAGGTGGAGCCGCCGCAGATGGAGCGGCAAGAGCTGGAGACTAGCACAAGCAACAAGAGGAAGAAGAAGAAACAACTCCGCATCCTGGGGCTAGTTCGTCAATCACTCTGTCTTCTGAAGTTGTAGCAAGAGTGATTTTGATGCAACACCTAGGTCTTAGTTAGTTTCTGCAGGAAGATCTAAACTAATATATGGTTTCAGTTAGTTTATGAACTTAATTGTATGCGTGTGTCTGGAAAACAATGTGTGCTTTCTATCTGAATGGTGTTATGATATCTATCTATCTAGAGAACTAATCTATCTATGATATCTATCTATCTGAATGTTTGTGTGTGATGAAACTTTATTGTGTGTTTGTGTCTGAATAATCATTTGTGTTGTGTCTGATGAAACTCCTTTATCTGAATATTGCAAGATAGTTATGTAAATAAATGTCAAACTTTGGTGCTCATATTATCTGAATATTGCAAGATAGTTGTGCCTGATGAAACTTTGGTGGTCATATTATCTAAATGTCAAACTCTGGTGCTCTAGTTTTCAATGCAAATAACATGTCTAGACTTTATTCAGTTAGATTACTATGGTACTATAGGTGTGATCTAGGTGTCAATGTAAAGATAAAATGTTATGAAACAGAAAAATCTTCTATTTTGTAGTGTTTCATAGTTTGATTAAATAAAGTCTGAACATTGCAAGTCAGAATATTGCTAGTTGTCTCCAAGTTAGGTACACTTGCTGTCTTTAATCAACACAACTTTGAAATTAGTTTGAACATTAAATTGAGCACACCTACTAACATTTCACATTAGTAAAATCACTTAGTTCCTTGTACACTGACTCACCCTTTCCATGATTAATGTGTCCACTGCATCACTCATCCCAAATTTAACTCATGTACCTTTGCACAACACCGTGCAAATTTCAGTAGTGACATTTCGTGTCAGTTACATTCCAGTGCACAAGGATAATTCAAATGCAAGTTACACCTATCAATGAGTAAAGCAACTAATCCTAGAATAATTAACCATTTGAAAGAAACCAGTTAGATGAGTACTTTAGTTAGATAGACTGAAACTCTATTTCAAAACCCTGAAATTCAGCCAAACATGACATGTTTCAGTCAATTTAGAGTCCTAAAATTCAGACAAAAAAGACTTGAACATTCAGTTAATTCAGAGTACTAAATCCGGTACTTCAGTTCATCCAGTCACAAACAACAACAATAATATTCAGTTACCTAGGTCCAACAACGAAATTTCCTAGAATTCCAGTAAACCCTAGTTTCCAAATCTGAAACACTAGAATTACAGGAACGGAATTGCTAATAGAGAGAGACAGGAAGCTCACAAAGGGGCTCGACCACCACCCCGAGGGCGTGGGTGGCATATGCCGCCGGCGGCAGTGGCGACGATGAAATGAATATGATGTGGCCGCATCAATCTTCCTCCTTGCCGTGGGTGCCCCCAGCCACGCTTCATGCTCTGTCCACCACTCCTTGTCCCCACCATGCCCTCACAGATGGATCCGGAGCCGCCACCACCGGCATACCCGCGCGAGAGAGAGGAGAGAGAGAGAGCGAGGGAGCACTAGGATTCGACCGGGTCGACCTAGTCACTTCGGACAAAGCCGTTAATGGTGCGTTGCCACTGTTGTCGGACCGCAAGGGATCAGCCACGTCAAAACGTGCTAAAAATGACTCGGTGTCTTTTGCCACTGTTAGAATTTCGCTTCGATGTGAAATGTCATATCGTAACAACACGTCAATCATGACACAAATATGGTGGTTTCGTGCATTTAGACGACCTGCAAAAAAAATAACTCGGGCAGACGAAAGAGCACTTGTGCGCCAGATAAGACTCGCAGATCATCCTTTTTTGAATTTGAACTGGGATGGCAGAGCGGCTGAGTTCTCAGATGTGCCGGAACAACCCGAGCCATATTTGGGATTTCGAGCAGGTACATGTACTCCCTTCGTTTTTTTAGTCTGCATATAAAATTTGGTCAAAGTCAAGCAATGCAAAGTTTGACCAAATTTATATCAAAAAAATTAACATCTACAATACCAAAGCTATATGCTATGAAAATTAACATCATGACACATCTAATAATATTGATTTCATATTGTGAATGTTGATATTTTCTCCTATAAAATTAACATGATGAATTGCGATTGTCTCAATGACTAAGAACATAGTTTGATTGTCAATAAAGTTTATGCTTCATACTTCAATGTTGTGGATAGATTGTTACTTGACTATGAGAAGTTATATGATGAAAAACTTGCTGCTATGTTAATATTCATGATGCTCTCTTGTCCGTATTTTGTTTTTATCGACACCTCTCTCACAAATTATCTAGTCATTATTTTCGAGTTCGGCTTTCGCTTGAGGACAAGCGAGGTCTAAGCTTGGGGGAGTTGATACGTCTTTTTTGCATCATGATTTCCTATCAAAATTTATAGTATTCTTGTCAATTATTCCACTTTGTGATACAATTCATATGCCTTTTCTCTCTGAATTTACAAGGTACATCACAAGGAGGGAAATTGTCGGGAACTGGCATTTTGGACCCAAAAACCAAGAAAGATGCTGCAAATTCACTGGACTCCAAATGACCTGAAACTTTTTGTAGAATATATGAAGAATTATGGAGCGAAGACCTGCCGGAGGGGGGCTGAATGTGGGCCACAATCCAACAGGGCGCGCCCTGTTAGCTTGTGGAGCACACGTGGCTCCCCCGACCCTAATTCTAGTCCTATAAAGTCACATCTATGGAGGAAAAAATAGAAAAGGCACTTTCGGGACGAAGCACTGTCGTCTTGAGGCGGAAACCTGTGCAGAGGCCTTTTTGCACTCCGATAGGGTGATTCTGCCGGGGAAACCACTCTCTGGGAGGGGGAGATGCAGATAAGACTCGCATATCGTCCTTTTTTGAATTTGAACTGGGATGGCAGAGCGGCTGAGTTCTCAGATGTGCCGGAACAACCCGAGCCATTTTTGGGATTTCGAGCAGGTACATGTACTCCCTTCGGTTTTTTAGTCTGCATATAAAATTTTGTTAGTCAAGCAATGCAAAGTTTGACCAAATTTATATAAAAAAAATCAACATCTACAATACCAAAGCTATATGCTATGAAAATTAACATCATGACACATCTAATAATGTTGATATTTTGTCCTATAAAATTAATCAAAGTTTATGAAGTTTAACTTTGACCAAACCTTATATGCAGACTAAAAAGAAACGAATGGAGTTATTGCCGTAATTATTTGTTGCACTTGCTTTTTCTGAATCCTGACACGCCTATTGTTGTTGGCAGACTGACACGTGATTCCTTGATAAGACATTTTGCTTATGGAATCACATGGCCTCCTAGCCTGGTACCAGTACTAGCTCGGCGATGTACTAGTATCCTGTGTGTCTTCGTGACGGCGAGCGTGGGCGGCCCGTGAAACGTACGCAAACCCCGACGTCGACGGCGGCTGCCTGGTGCTATGCGGCTGTCTCAGAAGTGGGCCCTCATCCTTCTGGTTCGTGAAATTTTTTCTTGAGATTTTCTTCTTAGATATGCATTCTTCTGGAGGTTTTTTGGAGCAGTTTCTCGAGGTACGTGAGAAGGGAAAACCCAGGGCGCACGCACAGCGAAGCCCCAGCGCGAGAATTGGGACGGCCCACTTCACCATAACCGGTTTTTTGTTTTTTATCGGTTTTCCGCCTTTTTTTCGTTTTCTGTTTCCTTTTCATTTTTTTGTTTCGTTTTTCCTTTTCCTTGTTTATCTTCAAAAATGCGCATGTTTCCCAAAAAATGTTCATAAGTTTTAAAGATATTTTTGCTTTAAAAAATATATTTAAAATTTCCAAAACTATTTTGTGTTTTTGAATATGTTTATATATGTTTTTTGCATTTTTTAGAATAATTTCCAGAATTTTAGGAAATTTCATGTTTCAAAAAAGGAAAATTTCTCTCTTCAAGACCATTGAAAAAGGGCATTGAACAAGAAAGAAATCGTCATGTTCAGAATTTAAAGGAGTAATCCAGTTTTAAATTGCTCTCATGAACAGAATAAATTTTCGGCTTTTTTCAAAATATTCGAAAATTCAAAAATGTTTTTCACTTTTCTTAAATTTTTCATAATTTTAATAAAATGCTCCCATTATAATTGTTTGTTAACAGAAAGAAATTCATGTTTAAAAAAATGTTCGTGAATTTCAAAAATTGTTCGTGTATTTATAAAGTTGTCCCCATTTTTTCAAAATGGTCATGTTTCAAAAAATATTTACTTTAGAAAAACACATTTGAAAATTCAAAAAATATTGTTTACATCTGTCGTTGTTGCTAGTTCTTATATACCATGCTAAGCTCATCATGTTGTGTGGCTAACGAATAGCGCTCACTGGCGGGGAGGTCCAGGGTTCAATCCCTCACTCACGCACAGTTTTTTCTATGATTATTTTCACTCTTTTTGGACGCTGATGGGCCGGCCCACTCAGGGGAACCCCGGTGCTACAACGCGCGTTTTATAGGAGGTCTGCGTGACAAGGACCGTGAAGTGGGTCTAGGCTGTCTCGTGTCCTTGTGTAATGATGTTCCACCTAGTTGCGGCCCATGTTGAGAAACTCGAGCCTGGTATTCAATGGTGATTAGGGACCTTCATCTAGAAATCTACTCGTTTAAATTTTTCTGAAAATCTCCTAAAAATAAAACTAAAAAGAAGACAAGATGAATTCTCTAAATTTTTTGAGGAAAAGAAGACATGTCTAATGTAATGGCATGGAGCCTAAGGCCTCGTTTCCAAACTATGGAGCAACTCTAGCAGAGTCTTGATATCGGCTCTGATATGGAGCACCATCCATCCACAACCATTCACGTGGGAGTGAAGTTTCAGTTCGTCCGCTTCCACCCATGTGTAGCCCGATCAATGGTATTGCCGTCCGTATGGCTATAACTTTCGCCCTATCAATGGCGCATCGATTTTTCCATAGGGAAAGATCATTAATTAATGTTCGTTGTCGTGTTTCGCACCCAATTCCCATCCGCGCATGCTAAATTTGGCCTTGTTTCCAGACAGAGCAAGACAGCTCGCGGGTATATAAGCCCCATCAGCCACCTTCGCACAGTACCACTCCACCCCTATCTACCCATCCACGTTGCCGCCACAATTGCCTCATCAACCATGTCACTGTCGCGCCCTCCTCACAGACTCTCTCCCGACGAGACCGAAGAGGACTGTGTCGGGAGAACGTTCTGGGAGAGAGTATGGGACTAATCCTAGTGGGTCCTGGAGGATGCCCGCCGTAAGGATGAATCAGTCGTCGGTCACACACACACCTCCACTGCCCTCCCCTACTTTGACCACATGTCAACGCCGCCTAGACAAAACTAGATGCGGTGCTCACGCGGGCTTTCAAAAGTGTGGCCTTATCCCGCATCCAGGACACGCATGCGTTCGTCGACTACGGGAGTCGCGACAGTTCAAGCCTTCCCGGCTTGCGAGGTAACTTCCAAATGGAGGAACAACCCACAATTCAAATTCTAATATAGAATCGTAGTTTAAATGCTTATTCAATCCTAGTTGTAACCCATGTTGAAATCTTAGTTGAAATCCATGTCTAATATGAAAAACATTCCATTGTTGAGATGGGAAGGCTGAGGTCTTGTAGCCATGGCAAACATGCCCCGTGTGTATTCTTTTTGTATGCTAGGTTTACGACGATTCTGGGTTTTCCCATCGTCTCGGCAGCCGTCATATTATTATAGTGTGTTCCATATGATAGATGGTGATTAATATTATGACAACTTTGCTTTAAGGTAGGCTTTTGTTCTTCAAAGTTCGAGAGTTATATGTTTCACTTTTTCGTGGAGACATCACATGCAAGAACTCATGGAAGTTCCTAGACCGTGCATAGGGCTGCAGTTGTCAAAAAACACTCGCCTCACTCTCTATTGGGACGTCTAGTGCTCGGTCTATTTTTCCTCTTTTCTGTGTTTTTTTGCATGTTTACCTGACGACCTTTGGGTTTGGGTTTCCATTTCCCCTTTTTCTCTTTAGTTTTTTGTTCTTACCTTCTCAAATTTTTATTTTTGGTATTAAATTTTAGAACACATGAGTATATTTAAAACTTGATATTTTTTCTAACAGAGAGACATTTTTGAAATTATGGGACAATTTCAAAATTCATGATCATTTTAACAGATTTCTAACCTTGTTTAAAAAAATTACATTTTCTGACAATTGATTTCAAGTTTGTTATAGTTATTAAAACCAGGAATATTTCACACAACTGGTCGAACATTTCACAAAATTGGACAAACATTTTTTGAATATATGATTTTTTGGTATTTACTTAGTTTTTCAGATTTTTTTAATCTCAAATATGATTTTGTTCTGATAAAGAAGGCTGAAAACACCGTATTAAAAGCCTTGCCCAGGGTTGAAGCAAACATGGACTGACACCCATTTTAGCTTCCTGCACATAGTAGCGTGTTTGGTCGCGGGAGCTATATCTTACTCTTTGCGAGATGGTAGCTCGTCTCACATCCGGCTTGAGTGCAAAGGGAGAGCCTCAGACCAGTTATAACAGCTTTTTCTTTCTATTGCCTAAAAAACAGCTTTTTCTATTATTTTTTATTTCACGTTCAGTTTTTTTTCAAATACGTGTGGACTTTTTCAAATATATGTTGAACATTTTTTGCATACAGGCTCAAAATATTTAGGATACACATTGAACATATTTCTGAAATACACGTTAAACATTTGTCAAATGCACATTGAACATTTTTAACACGCACTGACCTTTTTTCAAAATTGTCATGAACAGTGTTTAAAAAACAAACAATATTTATTAACTGTTAAAACACTTGTTTTAATTTTCCAATTTTTTATGGATGGTACAATTTTTTTTAAATTGAACAAACATTTGTTTACATTTTCTTATTTTTAAAATGCCATCTGCATATTTTCAAAATGTGCGAACATTTTTTGAAATATGACAGACATTTTTTTGAATCGTTAAATTTTCTTGAAATTATGTGAACCTTTTTTAACACTGTATAAATATTTTTTTTGAAACTAGCACGAAATATGTTTTGAAACTTGAGTTTTTTTCAAAAAGCCATGAACATATTTTTTATGGTATGAATTAATTTTTTAAAAATTACACGAATATTTCTTTTACATCCTATATTTTTTTTCTTAAAATCCAATAACTATTTTTTAAACAGATGAATTTTTTTGGATGTCAAGATCATCTTTTTTGCTTGTACGAATATTTTCTTTGAAATTGCGTGAACAATTTTACACACCATGTGAATATTCTTTGAATGCGCGATGAAAACTTTTGATAATTAAAGTATCTTTTAGAAGTATATGTATTTTGAACGTTTCAAAAAAATATAAACAAAACGGAAAATATGTGTGTGTGTGTGTGTGTTCATGGTCACACCCAAATGATACCCGTAAAATTTAGGGAGAAAAGTTTGGGCACTCTAACCTGTGCAAAAGAAGTCGAATGAATGTTATACTTAAGGGACATTGTGTGTTCTAGTCACATCCAAATTTTGTTTTTTCAGCAATGAAACATTGCTATTTCGTTTCACATGAAAATTGTCAAGCAAACTTGTTACGCTAGGATGAACATGAAAAAAATCATTTAAAAACATTATCTACTACTTCTTCTGTCCCAAAATAAGTGTTTCTGATTTAGTAGAACGTTGTAGCGGGAACACAGAGTTTCGCCGGAGCTCAAATGTGCTCGGACGAACGGGAAAGTTGAAACAAATTCAAAAAAACAAACAAACAATAGAATCTGATTTTTTTGTGACAATCAATTACATTGATCCTCGTCGCTAGGTACTCAGGTAAGTCAATTATGAGGATAGAACTAGAGCATTGCAAATGTTCTAAGAGCTTGCAAAATTTCATTATGAAATCAGATTCCTGGAAGGCGTGAAAAAAAAAACAAAATCGATACTCTGAAAATGCTACTTTCGAAAGCATTTTGGAGTACTGATTTTTTTTTGCCACGCCTTCCTGATTTTATGATGAATTTTTTCAAGCTCTTAGAACATTTGTCAATGTTTGTCACAAAGAATTTCAGATTTTTTGAATTTGTTTCAATTTTTTGATTTTACTGTTCACCCAAACTCATTTGAGCTCGAGCGAAGGTGACTTTCCGTGTAGGGAGCGCATTTGTTTTGAATTACTGTTCATCCAGGAACATATACCCCCAGATCCAAAACAGCCCTCCTAACACGCATATATTGGCTTTTCATTGAGAAAAAGAGAAGCTTGACGTGTGTGGATCATCCTACCAGTTTTGACAACAGAAACATAGTACTATACCACTATTTTTACTAGTTGAGTGCATTGTATCATTTATCGTGTTTGTTAGAGCATCTACAGCCGGTCGCGTCAAACCTCCGGGCCAACGTCCCGGTAACTGATCGGCCAAAAAACCTGACTTAGACGGACGTTTTGAACCGGCCTTAACTACTCAGACTGACCGGCACCCCTCATATCTAGCCTAAATATGAAACAGATATGGGGATGCTCAGGCACGGTCGGGCGCGTCCTAAGTGTTGAAAATATGCCCTAAAGGCAATAATAATATAGTTATTATCATATTTCCTTGTTCATGATAATCGTTTATTATCCATGCTATAATTGTATTGATTAGAAACTTAGATACATGTGTGGATACATAGACAACACTGTGTCCCTAGTGAGCCTCTACTAGACTAGATCGTTGATCAAAGATGATTAGGGTTTCCTGACCATTGACATGAGTTGTCATTTGATAATGGGATCACATCATTAGAAGAATGATGTGATGGACAAAGACCCAACCGAAAGCATAGCATTTGATCGTTTTAGTTTATTGCTACTGCTTTATCCATGTCAAGTATCTGATCCTACGACCATGAGATCATGCAACTCTGTGACACCGGAGGAGTGCCTTGTGTGTATCAAACGTCACAACGTAACTGGGTGACTATAAAGGTGCTCTACAGGTATCTTCGAGGGTGTCTGTTGGGTTGGCGTGGATCGAGACTGGGATTTGTCACTCCGTATGACGGAGAGGTATCTCTGGGACCACTCAGTAATACAGCATCACAAGAAGCTTGCAAACAATGTGACTAAGGAGTTAGTCACGGGATCTTGTATTACAGAACGAGTAAAAAGACTTACAGGTAACAAGATTGAACTAGGTATGGAGATACCGACGATCGAATCTCGGGCAAGTAACATACCGATGGACAAAGGGAACTGCATACGAGATTGATTGAATCCTTGACATCGTGGTTCGACCGATAAAGATCTTCGTAGAATATGTAGGAACCAATATGGGCATCCAGGTCCCGCTATTGGTTATTGGCCGTAGAGGTGTCTCGGTCATGTCTGCATAGTTTTCGAACCCTTAGGGTCTGCACACTTAACGTTCGGTGACGATTCGGTATTGTTGGGTTATATATGTTGGTGACCGAAGGTTGTTCGGAGTCACGGATGAGATCCCGGATGTCACGAGGAGTTCCGGAATGGTCCGGAGGTAAAGATTCATATATGGGAAGTTGGTATTCGGGCACCGGAATAGTTTCGGGTTCGCCGGATTCCATCGGGAGTGCCGGAAGGGGTTCCGGGGGCCCATCGGGAGGGTCCACCTGCCCCAGAGGGCCACATGGGCTGTGAGAGGGGGCGCACCAGCCCCTGGTGGGTTGGCCGCCCCTCCTATCTAGGCCCATGCGGCCAAGGGCTGGTGGGGCAAACCCTAAGGGGGTCGACCACCCAAACTTGGGGGCCAAGCCACCCCTTGGCCGCCGCCCCACCCCTAGGGGAAACCCTAGGGCGTCGGCCCCTCCTCCCTTCCCCCTATATATATGAGAGGAGAGGGAGGGCAACCGCACCACAAGCCACGGCGCAGCCCTCCCTCTCCCCTAGATTGTTTTCTCCTCTGGTTCGTTGCGGTAGCGCTTGGCGAAGCCCTACCGGGACATCTCCACCACCACCGCCACCACGCTGTCGTGCTGCCGGAGAACTCATATACCTCTCCGCCCTCACTTTCTGGATCAAAGAGGCGGAAACGTCATCGAGCTGTACGTGTGCTGAACGCGGAGGTGCCGTCCGTTCGACACTAGATCGTGATTGGATCGCGAGACGGATCGTGATTGGATCACGAAGACGTTCGACTACATCAACCGTGTTTCTTAGCGCTTCCCGCTTAGCGATCTACAAGGATATATAGATGCACTCCCCCTCTCGTAGCTGTTGATCTCCATAGATAGATCTTAGGTGTTCGTAGGAAATTTTTTGTTTCCCATGCAACGTTCCCCAACACTAAGATCCAGCCCACGCTGGCCCACCCAACCCCACATATATTTATCCCCATCCGCTCCTCGGACCAAACCCTAGCTACTCCACTTCACTCTCACTTAATCCCCCAAGATCCCGTCCAACGATCTCCGGACTTCCCTGACATGGCGGGCAACGGTTCCGACTCCGACCAGTCCAGATCCATCATATGGGGTGTCGTCCCATGCGGGTTGAGGCAATGGCTGTAGGAGATATGCCCTACAGGAAATAATAAATGTTATTGATTATATCCCTATTCATAATTATGTTTATGTTCCATGCTATAACTGCTATGGTTCTCGAGTCTACAATAACCACGAGGCTCGAAGGAAGACTCATATGCACGTGTGGAATAATAAACGGTAAAATGTATTCCTAGTCTGGCCTCTAAGACTGGCTCAAGTATTGCATGATGATCCTGTTTTCCTGATCATGGGCATGGCTATGCCGGCAATTTTGTGGGCACAATGTTAGAAGAACATTTGTGTTGAATCGACCCGAATTGATGTTATGCTATGAGATACATTCGTCACAAGTTAATGGTTAATAACACAGAGATGGTTAACGTTTGCATGATTCCTTAGACCATGAGAGTATCGAGTTTCTTCATGCTTGCTTCATGAACTTTGGGGTTTGTTAAACGTCATCTGTAAATGGGTGGCTATTACGGCGGCTTACGGGTTCATGGAAAAGTATGTCAAGTAACTCAATAGCTCAAGATTGGGATTTGCTCCTCCGACAATGGAGAGATATCTCTGGGCCCTCTCGGTGTTACGGTATCCATCATCGTCTGGCCAGACACTTTGTGATTTGATCACGGGGATGCCGGAACACGGGAACGAGAAAAGAGAACAATACCGGTAACGAGGTAACTGGCATAGTGGACAAGTTGTTGATCCACGGGGATGCCAACATGTCTCACCTCGGGTATTTGTAACATATCGCGAAGCAACAGGAATAGCACACGGCAACTGGAGGTTCACTCGATTATTCATTCGTGTGGGTATAGGGGTCAATATGGGTGTCCACGGCTCCGATGTTGATAATTGATCGGAAAGAGTTCCGGTCATGTCTATACTTCACCGAACCTATAGGATCACACGCTTAAGGGTCATCTATCTGCTGAATACTAGACAGAGAGTCTGAGAGAAAATCACCGAAAAAGTTTCGGACGAAACGGAAACGTTCCGGAGAGAACACCGGAATAGTTCCGGTGAAACTGAAAAGTTGTTTCAGGGTATTCCATTAAGTCAAATTGGTTCTGGCACACGCCTGGAAATTCTTGGAGGATGCCAGAAGTGTTCTGGAAACTTCTGAGAATTTTCCGGGACAAAAACCGGAAATGTTCCGGAGCAGCCGGAACCGTTTTGGTTGCTTTTCGCTGAAGAAACATTGTTCCGAAATTGTTTCAGAATGCGTTCAAAATTGTTTTGGTGGGTGCTAGAATTATTCTAGGCACACAGAAATAATTTGGGTTTTAACGGACGCAGAAAAATGTGTTCGTGAATAGTGAAAAACACTTTTTGGGCTGATTTGCAAATGGGGTTTTTCTTCTAGAAGAAAACCACTTTTGGTGTGTGAAAGGGAGGTGGAGCTCCCCAAGGGGGCTGCAAATTTCGGCCATGGCATGGGGGGGCCCTCCTTGAGGTGTCCTTCCACCTCATGGTGGATATCTTCTACACACCCTTATGTGGCATGTGGTGGAAAGATCCTAGGAAGGTCCTTTTGGTCTTTCCTCTACCCCTTGCTCCTCCTATAAATAGAGGTGGAGAGAGCTCTCCAAAATTAGCTCATGCTTGCTCTCATACACATGCCATTGACTTGTCTGGCTTCTCTCTCCCTCCCAGTGAAATAGTTTCGCAGAGCCGAAAGGCTGTCTGGGTTCCGGTGGGAACTAGTTCTGGACGACGAAGCCCTGCCGGATAGATGACACCGTATGTGTGCAACTCTGTAGAGAGATCGTAGTTTCGGTCTTAGTTCGAGAGTGCCTCCCGAAGGGCTGTCCAAGTGATCGTCTTAGTTTCGAGGGTCCTCCCGAAGGGCTGTCCGAGTGGCCGTTCGAGTTTCGAAGGTTCTCCCGAAGGGCTGTCCGCGACACCGTCCGAGGGACTGTCCGACCGCCTCCCGGAGGGCTGTCCGAGGGGCAGATGTGGGAGTACATCCTCGCGGTTGGGAGGTTGTAAATCCTAGCTGCGGGGATCTGCACCGCCGATTGTCATCGACTCTACTTCCGCTGCGCTACGAGTCGGTAACGAAACAGATCAAACCTTGTATGCAGTCTCCATAGTGATCCTGGGCTGGTGCGTAGGTCGGAAATTTTTGTTTTCTGCTGCGTTCCCCTACAGTGGCATCAAGAGTCGTGCTATGCGTAGATGCAGGTTGCGATCTAGAATACATAGAGATGTATGGGTGTTGCACAATATAATTAGGTAGTAGATGAGATCTATTGCTGTAAATTATTTGTGCAGGTAGCTGATGAAATCTGTTACCCGATGTTCTTGTTGCTTCCCCTGAATTTGCGTAGTCCTGATCTTGACGGCATGGTGGAATCTCACAAAGTTCTGGCAATCCGCGATCCTTTCATGCTGCTCCTGAGTATGCTGATTGACAGATCAACGAAGTGCTAACAGTTCTTTGGGTTCCACCATAGTTAAAGAAAGATGGATGTTTCGCAGACGAAAGGGCAATGCAGATATGATCTGCACGGGGGTCACGCGTATGACGAAGTTTAGTATGGGGCTCGAGATTTTATTATCTCGTGTTTCATACACCCTGGAAAGTTAATCTAGCAACTTGAATTATCATACTTGATGATGGACGTTGGTAGCTTCGGTTTGTTTCGAAACCTTAGAAGCCACGAAAAATAAAATTTTGCATGAACCGATTAGAGGCGTCTAACTTGGTTTTGCAGGATGGTTTGCATGTGCATATGATGTGGTATAGCAGTGCTCATAATAATTTGATTATGTATGAGATGACTATATGATGTAATTTGATTAACATGACCTGCGTGTCATGATTCGGCATGATGGCTGGAGAAATATGATTGTCACTTTAATGACCTGCGTGTCAACCTTAAGTAATGCACTTATTTTATTAGCTATAGAGATAGCAATATTATCTGGTGCATCGACAAGGTGGTGGCAATCTTCGCGAAGGTGAACACCGATGCGAATGCCGGAGACGAAGAAATGAAAGACTTCTCCGTCAGAAAGGGCTATACCATATCATGCTATTATGAATTGCCTGAGATGTTTATCCCTTATGATGCACCCTTTTTGATTGCGCGGTAGTCGCTTTTTATTAGGGTGATCTCTCACTTAAAATATCAAGTAGTTAGTGTTCTCCCAAGTGTAGCACCGTCACGGCACCTATCTCTTCGGGGCATCACATGATCTCCATGGGTGCGAACGATTAGAGAAGTGTGAGGCGGGTGAGTTGAGACCTCACAGCGAGATCACTTGGTTGTCTTGACGTTCAGGCAGGACAGTCCTGAGCTCGGAACACACGCATCGAAAGATGAACAAGAATCACATAGAGATGTGATCGGCAAGTTTGCCTACCGATTGAAGTTCGCGCCATTCGAGTTCATCTCGAACCGTGGCGTTGAATTGAAATGTGGATCTTGTATCACTCACAATCAATTATGAGAGATATTGATTTGAGTGGGAGCGCACTGTAGAATTAACTTGTTTAATTCTCAATGCAATTAATTTTGAACACTGTCTAAATGTGGTTTGCATAATAGTTGTAGAATAATGGCTCGCGTTTCCACCTTCCCTATTAAAATTGAATAGCTGTTAAATATCTGGTTAAAACTTTACGGTTGGTAACGTAATGTGAGGATTGTCCTCAAGAGTGCCGAGAAGGACTTTGTCCTATCGCATGCTTTCGGTATTCTCCCGCTAATGCTATGGATCATATGACTCTCGTTCTTCGATCCAAAAGCTAGAATTCCATTTCGGTCAAGTGCAATATGTTTGATTCCATGAAACCCGAACTTCAAAAGTTTGGGATAGCTATGTGATATTCATGGAACTGAAAATCATTTTCAGACACAAACAAAGGCTAAAAGATATTTGATATCCAAAGCAATGTTTGTTTTGCAAACTGTTAGTAAAAGTGTTTACTATGCATTTGACTAATAACATAGGGATCCAGTAGAACGCCTGTCATATGATGAAGGTGAATAAAACAACAACTTAAAGGAAATGTCCAAAGGGTGTTAGTATGACTTACACGCCTAGGAAGTCCGGGGCTAACGCCACTCTTAAGTTGGATGCTTCTTCTGAGAGTAGAAGAAATACTAAAAGTTAAACTGTTAGAAGTATAAAGGCAAATAGAGAGAAGACTGGAATATCCAGCTCATGTATGAAAGTCATACAAGTTATTGATGTATAGAAGGCTGGTCAAAGAAATAGTTCTTGGGAATTATGATTAAACATGTTAATCACTAATTCTTGGGTATTGTGAGTTAATCACAAAGATACCCGCTCGATTGCATTCAGTTGCAACTCGATGTAAGAACTACTATGGCCTGAAAGACTAGCCAGGAATGAGGTTAGATACACGCAGGGAACATAGTAAATGTTACTATGCCATCCATAGGTGTATTCCCTATGTATTTACTTTCATAATTCATTTTAGAGTTTCACACTCTAGCCCTTTGCATAAGGTATCTTGCAAGAAGGTTGTTCATAAGAGAACTTTTGATGTTCGGTGTTATGAATAACATAAGGGCCATACTTTCATTATGAATGAGACGTATGTTATGAATATTGATAATAATACATAACCTCTGTGTTTACTTTCATAATTCATTTTAGAGTTTCATACACTCTAGCCCATTGCACAATGTTTGTTGCAAAAGAGTTGTTCATAAAAACAACAATTGTTGTTTAGTATTATGAATAACATGAAGGGACATGCTTCCATCCTAGATGGGATGTATGTTATGAATATTGATGGAAATATGATACATCCATAACACTGACGCTAAATGTCGCAAGACTAAAAGAATACCACACAAGTGTGGCACTGCATTTGGTCACATTGGAGAAACCCGCATGGAAAATTCCATTATGATGGATTTTGAAGTCGTTTGATTTTGAATCATCTGACACTTGCAACTTTCCTCTAAAAAGTGAAGTGACTGAAATACCGTTCACAGGCCATAAGGAACGAGCAAAGAACATATTGGTGATCATACATTATGATGTGTGTAGTCCAATAAATGTTGTTGCAAGTAGTGGATTTATCTATCTTTGACTCAAGTAGATATATGGATATTTACTTGTTGAGACGTAAGTCTGGATCTTTTGAATTCATTCATAAGGTTTTCAAAAATGAAGTAGAAGTTGTTGTAACAAGAAAATTATGTTTCCACAATTCGATTGCAGAAAGGAATATTTGAGTTACAAGTTTAGCGAATGTCTGATGAGTTGTGAAAGGGGTTTCATAACTTGCACCTCCCGGAACACCACTGCAAGTGGAGAGTCCGTGTAGATGTAATCGAACCATTCATGACATGGTAAGATCAAAGATGACATAAATAAATTTTCCATTACCCCTTTTAAGGAGTAATGCTTTAGAGACTGCGGCTTTTACACTGAAAAGAGATCCATCAGGTCTGTTGAAATGACGCCATGGTATGGTACGCCCAACCATGTTATATCTTTTCTTAACACTTGGAATATGGGGCTTGTGTAAAAGGTTACAAACCTATTCCAAATCAGACAAGTGCTATTTTGTAGGTTATCCCAAGTCATTGGGTATTCCCCCACCACTATACCGAGGCAAACGATTTTGCCACAAAACGGTATGCTTTTAAAGAGAATAGTTCTTACAAAAGGTGAGTGGGAGGACAGTGCAACTCGACGAGATAACCAGTATCTTCGTCATCAGGTCAAAGGAAAGGAACCTTGGAAGTGATTCCGGAGTTTCCTACTGCGACTGATATGGAAGCCTCTACATGAGATGTATGGACTTCGGTCGAACTTGCAGCTGAACCGCGTAGGAAAAACTCGTGCAAACCTCTCAGGTGCGCATACGAGATATTGTTGTTAGACAACAGTATACCTACGATACACAAGGAAGCGTTGATGGGCCCTGACTCCGGAATTGGCTAAATGCCAATACAATCCGAGATAGTTTCCATATAAGTGATTCGAGATTAAAATCTTGATACACCTTTCGGAAGACTTAGAGTCTAACGAATATTTATGGAACTAAAAACTGATACGGATAAAATGTTTTCTCCATAAAGCTCGACTTGTTGCAATAACAAGTTCAAGGAGTTGACTACGATGAGATTGTCTCACCGTAGCGATGCTTGAAGTCGGTTCGGGTTGAACTAGCAATTAATACATATTTCAATCATGAGATATGAAACATGGATGACAAAAGGATTTCCATCTGATGGAAATGAAACCTAGGACTTGTATGTGATACAGTCCAAAGTAATTTGTCGATCCAGAGGATGCTAGTAAGTATGCAAACTTCAGATTTCCAGCGATGGACAGAAGAGAGCAAAGTGGAGTTGGAATCTTCGTTTTTGATGGAATGGTCAAAGGGGTTTGACTTCATCAAATGGGTATCGAAGATGCTTGTGATTCAAGAAAGTAAGTAGGAGCATAATAATATTTCTAAAAACCTTGTGTACTTGACACATTGTTAATTGGAAATAAATTTCTTGACACGAATTAGGACTTCATTTGAAAATAGTTTTTCGATGAAGTGCTTAGGCTAAATAGCCTCAATATTAGGCATGATGATCTATGGAGATAGATTTACCTAATGGGGCTAAGCTATGAATACATATTGACAAGATGCTAAAACTTTTTAGCATTGAAAAACGTCAAGGAGTGATTCTTGCCGAAGTCACATGGAAAGAGTTTTTGCAAGACTCGGTGTCCCAAAACACTGATGAGCAAAATACATGATGGTGATTCCACACACTCTTGTGTTTGGATTAATCATGTATTCCATGGTATGTAAAAACAACCAGATATGTCCAATACTCCAAAGTTGTTGCGAGTATAGATACCAAAGTGATCAAAGTACTGATCATAGGACAACAGTGAAAGATGTCATTGAGTACTAGAGTAGTAGTGATGACATGTTTTCTCGCAAGCAGAGATTATGAAGTGCTCGTTGTAAGTAATTACATCGATACAGTCTTCATCAATGCTCCATGCGATTTTCGATTTAAGTTAAGGGTTTTTGTGTAATACACAATATGGTGGCACGGTAGTTGGAAATTGTTCCAAACAAGATACTGTGGCGAATTCTATAACAAAGGCTAAGTATGTTGACGCATAAGAAGCGACAAAGAAGTTGTTGAATCATATAGTTCATTCATGAACTTAGTATGGTTCCAAGATGGCTTTGGTCTATGGGACACTATTGCAGATAGTTGCTCCATAGCTCAGTCTGAGGAATCAGGTTTCGACCAATGATTCACACATATGCAAAGCCAAGTCCACACAAAATATGAATTTTGTGAAAGCGTGAAAACGCGAGGATATGCAAAGTTACACACGGAGCTGAAGTCGTCAGATCCGTTGGACATCAGGCTATACCACATGTGAAGCATATTTTACACCGGTATGCCACAGGTGTAAAGTGCATTAGCATTGACTAGATTATTGACTCTAGTGCAAGTGGGAGTCTGTAGGAGATATGCCCTAGAGGCAATAATAAATGTTATTGATTATCTCCCTATTCATAATTATGTTTATGTTCCATGCTATAACTGCTATGGTTCTCGAGTCTACAATAACCACAAGGCTCGAAAGAAGACTCATATGCACGTGTGGAATAATAAACGGTAAAATGTATTCCTAGTCTGGCCTCTAAGACTGGCTCAAGTATTGCATGATGATCCTGTTTTCCTGATCATGGGCATGGCTATGCCGGCAATTTTGTGGGCACAATGTTAGAAGAACATTTGTGTTGAATCGACCCGAATTGATGTTATGCTATGAGATACATTCGTCAGAAGTTAATGGTTAATAACACAGAGATGGTTAACGTTTGCATGATTCCTTAGACCATGAGAGTATCGAGTTTCTTCATGCTTGCTTCATGAACTTTGGGGTTTGTTAAACGTCATCTGTAAATGGGTGGCTATTACGGCGGCTTACGGGTTCATGGAAAAGTATGTCAAGTAACTCAATAGCTCAAGATTGGGATTTGCTCCTCCGACAATGGAGAGATATCTCTGGGCCCTCTCGGTGTTACGGTATCCATCATCGTCTGGCCAGACACTTTGTGATTTGATCACGGGGATGCCGGAACACGAGAACGAGAAAAGAGAACAATACCGGTAACGAGGTAACTGGCATAGTGGACAAGTTGTTGATCCACGGGGATGCCAACATGTCTCACCTCAGGTATTTGTAACATATCGCGAAGCAACAGGAATAGCACACGGCAACTGGAGGTTCACTCAAATATTCATTCGTGTGGGTATAGGGGTCAATATGGGTGTCCACGGCTCCGATGTTGATAATTGATCGGAAAGAGTTCCGGTCATGTCTATACTTCACCGAACCTATAGGGTCACACGCTTAAGGGTCATCTATCTGTTGAATACTAGACGGGGAGTCTGAGAGAAAATCACCGAAAAAGTTTCGGACGAAACGGAAACGTTCCGGAGAGAACACCGGAATAGTTCCGGTGAAACTGAAAAGTTGTTTCAGGGTATTCCATTAAGTCAAATTGGTTCTGGAACACGCCTGGAAATTCTTGGAGGATGCCAGAAGTGTTCTGGAAACTTCTGGGAATTTTTCGGGACAAAAACCGGAAATATTCCGGAGCAGCCAGAACCGTTTTGGTTGCTTTTCGCTGAAGAAACATTGTTCCTAAATTGTTTCGGAATGCGTTCAAAATTGTTTTGGTGGGTGCTAGAATTATTCTAGGCACACAGAAATAATTTGGGTTTTAACGGACGCAGAAAAATGTGTTCGTGAATAGTGAAAAGCACTTTTTGGGCTGATTTGCAAATGGGGTTTTTCTTCTAGAAGAAAACCACTTTTGGTGTGTGAAAGGGAGGTGGAGCTCCCCAAGGGGGCTGCAAATTTCGGCCATGGCATGGGGGGGCCCTCCTTGAGGTGTCCTTCCACCTCATGGTGGATATCTTCTACACACCCTTATGTGGCATGTGGTAGAAAGATCCTAGGAAGGTCCTTTTGGTCTTTCCTCTACCCCTTGCTCCTCCTATAAATAGAGGTGGAGAGAGCTCTCCAAAATTAGCTCATGCTTGCTCTCATACACATGCCATTGACTTGTCTGGCTTCTCTCTCCCTCCCAGTGAAATAGTTTCGTAGAGCCGAAAGGCTGTCTGGGTTCTGGTGGGAACTAGTTTTGGACGGCGAAGCCCTGCCGGATAGATGACACCGTATGTGTGCAACTCTGTAGAGAGATCGTAGTTTCGGTCTTAGTTCGAGAGTGCCTCCCGAAGGGCTGTCCAAGTGATCGTCTTAGTTTCGAGGGTCCTCCCGAAGGGCTGTCCGAGTGGCCGTTCGAGTTTCGAAGGTTCTCCCGAAGGGCTGTCCGCGACACCGTCCGAGGGACTGTCCGACCGCCTCCCGGAGGGCTGTCCGAGGGGCAGATGTGGGAGTACATCCTCGCGGTTGGGAGGTTGTAAATCCTAGTTGCGGGGATCTGCACCGCCGATCGTCATCGACTCTACTTCCGCTGCGCTACGAGTCGGTAACGAAACAGATCAAACCTTGTATGCAGTCTCCATAGTGATCCTGGGCTGGTGCGTAGGTCGGAAATTTTTGTTTTCTGCTGCGTTCCCCTACAATGGCTATCCGAATTGCACTCCGCCGTTCCCGGGAGGGCCGCGCCGGTCCAATGACGGGATCTTTCCGGCGGTAGTACATTAAGTCGGCGCATCGGGCGCTCGCATCCTCCGGGGCTAAATCATCGAGGTCCTCCCGAAAGCCTTCCAATCTCCCGTTTCCCATCACCGGTCCATCAGAGCATAAGTCCTACCGGGACCGGTGTGCCCGTCGTAGGAAGGAGACGATACGGGTGGCCGAGGCCCGCCTCGCTGCCCACATGGCGACGACGGAGGCGTCGGATGCGGCGGCGCGTGCTGTCGCAGAGGAGGAAGCCATCCGCGCCAGCATCTTAAAAAAGCAGCAACGGAGGAACACACGCGCCCTCGTCCGAGAGAGCAGAATCGGGTTGTCCGTAGCATGTCCGACCCCCCCCCCCCAAGGAGGAGAAGGAGTGGAGCGACGGGTCGGACAGCTCCGCCGAAGAGCGGATCCGGCTTGATCCATACCGTGTCTTCAACCGCTCCTTCGGCGAGATGGACGACAAGGGCAGCCATGAATGATCCTCTTCATAGCTAGTATGTAGGTAGAACATGCCAAATTTTGATAGTCCGTTGTCATATCCTGATGTAGTATTCAGATGGTCGTTTACGTAGTTGCATGTGTTTGTATGAATTTGAGATATGTCAGTTGAGGTTTTCGGTTGTGAGAAGAGAAATTTAAGATGTGAACGGTTAGTGCCCGCAGACATGCACGGGCATGTCCGTATGCGATTGAGGGGCCGGATTTGCCAAGTCCGACGGTAGATGCTATTAGAGCATCTACGGCCGGACCCCTACTTTCTCCTTAAATGTCCAAAACGCCCATCCGGTCAGTGTCTGGTAAAAAAAAAAACTGACTTATTCGGACCCGTCATTTTCATCCTAAACATCTGGACTGACCGGCACTCATCAAACTCATCTCAAATCTGGGGCAATACGAGGAGTCGCGGGCGTGCCGGGCACGCCGAGACAGTCCTACCACCTCAGCCCAAATCACACGGACCCACAAGTCATCCACAAATTTACTTACTCTCTCCCGTGTGTTCACGACCACGCCATGGCCGGAGTTCATGCCCCGCCTGCACGCCCGAGCTCGCGCTCCTGTGGCTGCATCTCGCGCCCATGGCCGCTCCCGAGCCAAAGCTCACGCGTCGCCTGCACGCCCACGGCCGGAGCTAGCGCGTCCGCACGCCTGAGCACGTCCAGCACCTCCGGCTCGAAGCTACCGCCGATCGACGCAGTCGCCGCGTCGTCGTGCCTCTCCTGCTCCCGCTGCGGACGAACGTACTGGCTGGTCGCCATAGCCTTGCGGGCCTTCTGGCTAGCCGTAGCTGCACGGACGGGCGTGCTAGCTGGCCGCCCGCAGCCGTGTGCGTGCGCAGCCGAGCGTGTTGGCTGGCCACCACAGTCGCGCGGACGGGCGTCTGGGCTGGCCGGCCGCAGTCGCGTGCGTGCGCAGCCAGACGTGCTGGTAGGCCGGCTGCAGTTGCGTGCGTGGGCGTGCTAGCTGGCTGGCGATCGCAGGCGTGTGCGTGCTGGCAGGTCGCCCGCAGCCGCAGCCACGTGCGAGCGAACGAGCTAGCGGCTGCTGCTCTGCGTGTTGGCCACGGGCCGACGAGCCGCTGCGTGCGCTGGGCTGGCCACCGCACGCATGCTGTCGTCCACGGAGCTCGCCGTCACCACCACCGCCGCTCCTCGCGCTCATGATCCAGCCACCGCCACCGCCGCTGCCCGCGCTGGTGATCCATCCATTGCCGCCGCTGCTCGACGTGCTCACACACAAGGTGCTTGTTGAAATGATTTAAAAGTGAGGAGAAAAATTTGAGATACGTGATTGTTTTGGAAGCAAATATGAACGGTCGCGGACGCGACCGGCGCGTCCGCGGAAGTTTGAGGGATCTAATTAGCGATGTTTGGTTGTAGATGCTCTTAGTAAGCAACATGACTATACAGTGTATAAGATGATGTGGCGTGTAGCTGAGTCATTTCCGCGTGACGATGTCCCGTTATGGAACCAATAATTTGTTCCAAATGTCCTTAGCCTTGCAGAGCTGTACCATCACATTTCGCCTCATAAAAGATGTACTCCCGGTGTATCGAAGATAGCTTTTCCCTCCCAGATCGATCGGGCAGACTTTCCATCGCAACACACACACGCACTGATCATTACGTCTCGCTCTCGCTGGGTGTCTCCCTGGCGTCCGGCGGAGCCAGCGCATACATTCTCCGAAACGCATCCGCCGCGAACTTCTCTTCACAAAATTAGGCACCAACAGCCGTGACCAGCGGCGCCCTCCCCGTTCGATCTCCACCCAAAATTAGCTGTAGCCCACGCCAAATCAGCCAATCACTCGACCTAATCCTGCTCCGAACCGCTCGCGCCTAACCGCCCCGTACCATAAAGCCCTCTCGCGTCGGCAACGCTAAGCTAACCACGAGCCCAGCTAATAAACTCGGTCTCGCTCGCTGCTCGATCGGAGAGGAATAAGCCGGCCGCTCGCCCGCCCGCCCGCCCGACCTCCCCCCCCGCCGGCCGTACTTACCCTATCGATGGAGATGAAGAAGGTGGTCTTCGCCGCGCTCGTCGTCGCGGCCTCGGCGACCGCGGTGCTCGCGTCCGAAGCGCCCGCCGGCGCCCCCGGCCCCGCCACCAGCGGCGCCTCCACTGCCGCGGCCGCCCCCGTCGCGCTCGTTGTCTCCTTCCTCGCCTACTACCTCCACCACTGATTGATGTGGCGTCGTATGTGTTCGTTCGTTCGTTCGTTCTAGGTTGATGCTGCTGTGATGATGGAGAAGACTAAGGGGGAGGAGGGAGCAGCGTCGCATTGGTGGCACGCGCGCGCTTGCATGCATGGGCTTACGTCAACGATGCGGCGCTGTTTTTATTTCATTATTATTAATCTGATTCGTGTCATGTTTATTCATTATGTAGCGCCTGTTTGATAATCCTATCATATATGAAATCAACTTGTTTCATCCTGCTGTGTTCTCTACGATCTTTGGCTCTAGAAGTGAATCATTTCCATGTATCCGAGAAAAGAACTTCGCCATTTGCAAATATTTTGTTCTTCCCGTTATTGCAAATTTTCTGTCGAAATCACTAGTTGCTCCCCCCGCAAAAATAATTAAATAAAACAAATCAGAAGTTGCTCTCAACTTGCCTCTAGCGTCCACGAACTTTGTTTTTAGGAAGCGCCCACAAACTATATTAAAGCCTGCCTAATTAAGTCGATGATTCCTTGCAACAAAAAATATTTTAAGAAACAAAACAAAAAAAAAGGCAAAAGTTAACTCGATGATCCCAGCTTGGAGATAGAAAAGGCCAAAACTTGGGATTACCAGCCCAAAAGGCCGAAACGTCCACAAGCTGCATGCTCCCTACAATTTTTTCTAGGATGGCAAGAGCCGTCGGAAATATCATTTCTGGTGTCTGTTATGTCCCTATCAAATCCTCCCCAAAGTATGTCATGTCTGAATCTTCGACGAAGAAGGTGTAGGAGCAACTACGTACGTAGACTATTCTATAAGAAAAGGGCTACATGGACAGGCACCAACCTCTCAACGTCCTACGCTTTAGTACATTGGCAATATGGTATCCGACGCCGTCCATGCAATCCGTTATCCATGCGGCTAAAAGCACGTAGGGAGTATTAGCTAACTTGCACATAAGGATGACCGCGACGTGGGAATCCAGGTCTTCGATGGCTCTGGAAAGAAGGCACTTTAGGGTGTTTGGTAGAGTGCATGAAGGGTGCATGAGCTCAACAGTTCCCTTTTCGACCCACTTTTGAGTGTTTGGTAGCTTGCACAGGGTCTTCTCAGCATGCACGAGCTCAGCTTAAATACCCTCTTAGCATGCACGAAGAGAGAATACCCCAACAACCGTTCACTGGTCAGCATGCATGAGCGAACCGAGCGACAATGTGTTTCAAAAAATGTTCAAAATTTCTAAAAAATTATTTGATTTTCATAAAATGCTCAGAATACCAAAAATTGTTCAGATTTTCAAATTTTGTTCAAATCTTCAAAAAATGTCCCAATTTTCAAAATTTATGAAAATTTTCAAAAAATGCACATAATTTCATTTTTTTTAATTTCCAAAAAATGTTTGGATTTTTCAAAAAATTTCAGATTTTCAATTTTTTTTAAATTTTTTAAAAAGATCAAGCTTTAGAAAAATCAAAAAAACTTTGGAATTTCAAAAATGTTTATTTTTTTTAAAAAAAACTATGTTTTCCATTGTTTAAAAAATTGTTCATATTTTTGAAATGTTTTGTCCACTTATTTGAAAAGACCGGTTGCTACAGTATCGACCGGCATGTCTATACAGATGCAAGCTGCCAAACAGATTCTGAGCTTAACATGTCTCAGCACATACACCACTACCAAACAATACCAAATGCATATACTCAACGTGTCTACAGTCAGCATGTATCACAGGAGAACAACCATGCTAGGTTGGGAATGCTACCAAACACACCCTTAGTGTCGAAACAATGTAACTTTTCTCTCATGATTTTTTTAATCATAAACTATCAAGTATATAAGTGTTGCCTAAGTGGTACGAAAAAACATGCTTGGCCCCACATCAGTTAACTTGCACATAAGAATGACCATGATGTGGGAATCCAGGTCTTCAATGGCTCTGAAATGAACCCAGTTGGCACTTCAGTGTCGAAACAATGTAAATTTTCTATTAAGATTTTTTTTCTATCATAAACTATCGACTATATATGTGTTGCCTAAGTGGTACCGGAAAACCTGCTCGGCCCCACGACGCTCTGCTAAGGGTGACACGGACGACATCGAAACCTAGCGCGCCACCGCCCCCTCCCGTGCTATTTCCTCCCGCATTACCGCCATAGGAGGCATTTGGTGTCACACATGCCGCGGTGAGGATGCGGCTGATCCGTCTTCGCGGGGGTGAGGCGTCCTCCGGCGATAAGACGACATCGGCTCTTCAGCAAGCTACGCGCGCGCCTGCTGCATCCCTATCTTGATCAAATGGGTGGCGACTGCAAGTCGGCGCTCATCACCGGGCGTGGTGGGTGGCCCGGTTGTGCAGACTGCTGCCAGATCTGAAGGTCACCATCTGCTCCTCCCTCAACGATATCCATCTTGCCAGATCTAGCCCGTACCTGACGTTGTCCATCATATCTGTTGAGGGTCGGGCCCCTGGAGGTGGGGCTTAGACTGGGAGAGATCTTTTAAGGTTCCGTCCACGACGACAACACATGCGAGTATCGTCTCTCTCTTCATAGGTGTTGTTGAGGTACCTTCCCCCTCTCACTTTTTCCATCCTCGGGTAAAAATCCATGTTCGCCCTTCACTGAGTGAGAAGGGGGCGTGCATAAGCATTGTGGCACGGTTGACGGGTGTGCGCTGGCAATGTGGTTGAAAGGGTCTCCATTTGTGTTGTGTCTTGTTTGGTCTAATGTTTTTCTGCCACTACTTTAGGGTGTTCGTCGCTTGGTTCGTGTCTGCATTCTTGCTGACTGGTCAACGCCCTCTTCATGGGAGGGGATGAGATAAAGTTCCTCTCCCCCGGTTGCAGCAATACAACATGGGCGGCATGAACACGGTGCCGATTCCTACGGGACTAATCTGCATTCTCATCTTTGGATATGTCTTTTCTTCATTTGTTTGCCTCTCCAATGACCTCACTCTCTAGAAGCTTCTTCTTGTCGTGATCGGATCTGTGGCCTCGGCGGTGGTGCACTCAAGGTGAGCTAGGTACACCGAGGTGCTTGTGCTTGGATGCCTCCCATTGGTTTCCATCTTAACTTGAGGGTGAGTGTCTTCATCGGCCAATGGTGTGGCACGCTCTTGGGAAATAGCAGCGCATGGTGTTGTTTTGCCTAGCACCCGGGCGATGGAGATGGCATGACCTCCCTTGACGTCTAGTCTCCAGTGAGATGGCCTCATTCTTTGCTCCATTTTTTCTGATTGCGGTTGATTTCTCGGATGAATCTAAGTTGTGCTTCATCTTATGCCAACTGATTGCTAGTTATAATATAGTGCCTTGGGCTTATTCTTCGGTGCCTTGTATCTTGTTGTTTCACTGTGTTGCATTATGTTGAATGGTGTAAGAGTGTCATTAATTTAACGTCAGGTCTAAACCTTCTTTCGAAAGCAGAGGGTCTACACGTGTTCAATTCACATGTTCTTAAAATTTCCCATTAAGCCTAGAGATTTACCCTTGTTGCACATCGGGGATGTTTCACCCCCAGCCGATGATTTTCTATGTTTTTTTGGTGTTCATAATTTTTCACGAGTTTAACATTTTAAATTACATCTCCTTTTTTGTCTCCCATTCTCGATAGCAAGGAACGGTGGAAATACCCTACTATATTTGATGATCTGTTGCCCTGTGAATGCAGATTATTCTTTTGTGGGAGAAGACTTTCTCATTGATATCGAGGCGTAGGTGGTGAGTTCATCAATGTTAAAACTCTGCAACTTTGACCCAGTCTTTAGTTGGCGTTGTGTGAGCATGTGTGCTTCTATGTTGTAGTCGGTGTTTCTAAAAAAGAAAGTGAGAGGTCCGCACCGAGCTACAAAGTTACGTCCCCAGGGTTGGCCAGAAAATGAAATATAAAAAGATTATTGACGAAACTGCAAAAGCTGGAGGGGAGGAAACGTTTCGCTGCCCAATCCCACTAACTAGGTCACGTCTTTTGGAAAAATGCTGGTACACACAGCTTTTGCTTTCAAAAATGAGCACGCTTTGGTGGATTGGATACCACCCTAGGCATATAAGCCTCGATGTTTTTAGCTCCTCCGGTCTCCAGGCTAGCGCAACCGCCTGTATCGTCCTACACATACACAGCCTACCTTGCCTACGTGATCCCATGATTTGATTCGTTACTAGTAGGATCTCGGCCGTGTGCTCCACGTACCCTGGCTTTCTTTCTTTTCCTTCAAATCCATGGTCCTTGAGTGATATAAAGAGGAGATAGGGAGGGAGAAGAGGCCAAGAAATGCTCTTTCCTCTCTCTTGGCAACTTTCTTTTCCTCATCTTTTGCTTTTGTCTTTGATCCCCATGTCGCCCACACGCTTTCTTCTCGCTCAAGCCTCTTTGGCTCTTTGCCAAGATCACTGAGAATCTATCTCGTCTCAAAAGTAGAATAATGGAATTGTGGAGCATCCCGCGACAAGGAAAATGTTGAGATCAACCGCTCAAAGCTTGGTCCTTGTAAGATTTCTTTTCTACACATAGGCGGTAATAGCAAATTGCTACAGGACAACTATGCCCTTGATTAAGGTTAATTAGAGCATATCCAGGGACGACGGACTTTGATAAATCCGACCCTTTATACGCCTGCGGGCACGTCCAGACGCGTCTGCGAACAGCGTCGGGCGGCCCCTCATATGCGCTGCCGCACATCCACACACCTCAACTGCGAAACCTCAAATCCATGCAATTCACATATACACGTCGATTATACGATACAAATTGTCAGAAATGAACTACCGGTATATGCGAAACACTGAACATGGCACATGCAAAGTTAATCGGACAGGAGCAACAAAAACATACCGAGTCTTGTTGTGTCATTTCGTCAAACAGGTCATGGGCAACCCAGGCGGTGCCGCTGCCCATGCTCGTCCGTGCCTGAACCAGCTGCGGCGACTGATAGACGTCCACCGCCGGCATCTGCGTGGGCGAAAAGCCCTCCAGAATGCCCCGACCAGTCGTCGATTCCTCCTCTACCCCAACCAGGTCCGACGGCGCCATCCTTGTCGACGACAGGATCGATTAGGTGCGGGGTCCCAGGCGTCGAGGGGGACAATGTCTCCTCCATCTTCGCATCCGCTTCCTGTGATGCCAACACTACTCTCTCTCGCTGCCTCCATCGTCGGTCCTTCCGGGTGATGTTCTCTGGCTTGTAGGACAAAGCCGAGGACGAGACGCTGATTGAGGAGGCGGACACAACCTCGGTCGCGGCGGTCGGGAACGGGCTGGACGACATCTCGGGCGACTGATCGGTACCGGCGGTGAGGATGGGGAGCAAGGGTGGTGGACGACGAGGGCTCAGACGCGGGAAATGTAGGGGAGAGGCGGAAGGAAGGGGTGGATTTGTTGCAATATGTGGTGGGGTGGGTCTGTCGGGCCCGACGTGGCGGATGCACCTAGGCCTCCCAATATTCACCTCATATTTGGGCTGGATATATGGAATGACGGTCAGCCCGCGCGTTTGAGACCCGTTTGAGACATCCATGTAGATCAGTTTTGTATGACCAGTCACTAACCGGGCCGTAACGTGTTTGAGGCATCCGGCTGTAGATGCTCATACAATTGATTATTTATTTCATTGTAGGCACACGCTCTCTTTCTGACCTTGAATGGATCAACATCGATGCATGCCAATGCTGTTTAAAAAAAAAAAAATCGATGCATGCCAACGCGCGCAGACATGCATCGGTTCCTGGCCATGCCGGCTGGGCGGGGACACAGCAACCTCGGAGGAGCGCAAGGGTCGTGTATAGCCGCCACACCGGCGGACGCCGTGCATCCCGCGGCCTTGCCTGCTCGTTTCGTGTTCCAAATCAAAAAAGTCGTGCGGGTAGAGAGGAGACGCCGGCAACAGTTTTTCACCCACCAGCCAGGTCAGCCTCACAGGTGGACACGTACGTCCAATCAAAATCAAGCGTAATTGTTAAATAATATAAAATTTTACACAATGTGCGTCCTGCATGCGAAATAAGGCCATGGCCTTGAAGGTCGGTGTCATCAGGACAATCATGTCTGCAGAGACGACCATCGAGATGCGGTCAAAGTACTATAGGGCGAAGGGGAGGTGGGCGTGGCCGATGGCTAATTTAGTCTTAAGGTGAGAGTCCTCCTCGTCCAACTCCGAGAACTCCCACACCCACTCCTATAACTCTCTTAGCGCGGTTCACTTCCCTCTCGTCGGGGAAAAGTTCGCGAAGAGAAGCCACACACACTGACATTGTAATGGGGGAAGAGAGGGTGGCTGCCGGCGCAGGGGGCCGATGAGTGGTGAGTGTGCAGACAACATGGATATGGGAAGAAGGTGAATGTGATGACGTCGGCGAAGGAGGGCGATGGGAGTTTATACTCGTGAATGGGCGCACTCTGACAAGAAATGAGGGTGGATTTACCGTGTTCGAGTGCAAAATGCAGCAGCAACTATTAATTGGTGCTCTATTTGGTGGATATGGAGCAGCGTCATTGGCAGAGGTGAAAGAGGCAACCGTATAGACGACCGCGCCATTGACCGGTCTGTGCGCATGACGAAGAGGCTATGCTAAGACCCCCCCCCCCCCCCCCCCTCTTTCTGCAGAAAAAACATGGAGGCTCGGGCTCGATATGGAACACGCTCCATAAACTATGCGGTCGGAGGGTCGGATGACATTTCTGTTAGTGCTTTTTTGACCATCAACATATTAGCGGCTATTATAGCGATCGGCGGTCATATGACGACTTTGATAGAGTTGCTCTTACATGTACTGCCTTAATTGGAGCTCAGATAATAACTCCGTTCACAAGGGGTGTGGATTACAAAGAAAAGAAGCTACGTACTCCTATCAGAATTCGGAAGGGTTGTACTTGTACGTGCATGCTCAAACTAGGTCATTTTGGTGATACTCCCTCCGTCTGTAAAAATGACAGACGCCGCATTACACCTCCTGTGACCACGTCCACCACGATGGAGTACGGATTCTAGCCTGGTATGATTTGTCAAACGAATCCTTCTTTTTTTGACAGTCCTCTGTGTCCGTAGCCTATGTGTCTTCTCGCTTCCGACATGATAACTGTCATTAATCATTGTAGCGAAGAATGACATGGTAGTAATCCCCAAAATTTACCCTGAGGACGTGATGCATTTTCTAGAGCGCATGAAATCTGGCTAACAATATATTAGATGGAATTTTCTGATCGCACATCTGTAGTTCTGTACCTTAAAGTCTTATGCTCCTCCTCCTCTTCACCGGCCATCTCCTTCCCACCGGGGTTTTCTTCCCGGCCGTCGTATGCTCCAGCCGCTACGGTAAGAACGAAGTCCCCTCTCTGCTCGTAGATGTATAGATTAGGTTTTCATCATTAGCATGCATTGTATTCGATTCGACTCGATTCGATTCGATTCTAATCGAATCAAAACGAATCGATTGGATTCAATCCCTTCTTGCGCGGTACTGTTCATAGTTCGGATAGTAGTGTTCTTGCTTCTTATGTGTTTGATGTGCATGCTTAGTAGTGTTCATAGGCGGGATAGTTGTGTTCATAGGCATGCTAGGTTGTTGTGTGTTTCATGTTCAAGCGTAGTGCGTACTTCTTAGTGCTTAGATAGCTGTTGTGTTTCATGTTCATGCTTAGTGCTCATGCGCAACAATGTGTTCATCATGCTAGTTAGGTGCTGTGTTTGATGTTCGTGCTCCCTGGTTCATCATGCTAGTTAGGTGTTGTGTTTGATGTTCGTGCTTAGGGTTCATGATGCAAGTTAGGTGCTATGTTTGATGTTCATGCTTAGGGTATGATGAAAGTTAGGTGTTGTGTTTGATGTTCATGCTTAGGGTTCATGTGCTAGTTAGCTATATTGGTGTTGTCTCTGATGTTCATGCTTCGTGTTCATGTGCATGCTAGCTAGATTGCTGCATGATTTTGCTACGTGCATGGTATTCATGGTAGGTAGGACCAATGTGTTTGCTACTTTAGGTAGTACTAGTACAAATGTATCATGCCAATGCCCATGTTACTAATCGATGTCTTCTTACCTGATAAGGTGATGAAGACGGAGTGGGACAGGGCCGGAGGAGGAGCCCCTGTCGTCGCCGGCGCCGAGGCTGCCATGGACTTCATCCCCACGAACCGCTGGCTCAAGAGGGCGAACTTGCCTGGCAGGGTCGCCTTCATGAGGCATCCGCGTTCAAGGGGACGAGCTCCTCGGACCGGCCACGAGGAGGGGGCCTGAGAGCCTCTTCGCTTCTACATGCAAATCAGGGACTAGGAGGACCTCGCTATGCTCATCATCCCTCTCAAGTTCGTGGAGGTGATGAAGGAGTGGCTGACAGTGAAGCTCCCACGCATGGTGAGGCTTTCGGCCAACAAGTGGTGCGAGTTCTGGGTTCAGGTCCAGAACTTCGAGGGCCGGATGGTCCTTGGCAGGGGCTGGGAGTACTTCTGCCACCGCCACAGGATCGTCCCCGGCGACCTCGTCGTGCTGCGCATCTCTGGCCTAGGGCTCAAGGTGCAAATCTACAACCACGACAACTCCATCGGGTGCAGGGTGCGCTGCAGCAGGCACACCTGCATCGGTGACGTTGCTTTCACCCTCTGAACTTGTTGTTATGATGAACTTGTAGTTAGTTTGCGGTGGTGATGTGAGACATTGCTGGGAACATGTTAATATTTTGTCAGGGTTCAACACCCTGTGTTGAAGCAAGGGGCATGGGATGCCCCTGCTTTTTTAAAACTTACTTTTGTTAGCACTATGGATGCTAGTTAGTTAGCGGTATGGTTTATTTGTTGTTTACCTACTTGTTTTTTTACTGTTTGCTGCTGTTAAATTGCTTGTTTAGCTGCTGTTAGTGGTATGCTTGCTGTTGTGCATAATGTGGTGGTAAGGCCACCACATTTGAATGGGGTGAGCAGAACACAAACATGTATGCAGCCAAACATCTGTGGTTTGCATCTGCTCACCCCTTAAGCACTAATGCGGGCAACCAAACAGTCGGCCCTAAAGTGGCCTTTGATACAATGGAGGCAAACAAACAACATGCAAATGTTGGTTTGTTGCCTCTTTTTGCTCAACCTGACTGGCTCGAGATGTGAACGAAATGCAGGTACTATTCACTCTAGGCAACCAAACGCGCCAGTAGTGATTCTGTTTCCACGCTCCTACGTGTATGCATACATGCTGGATAACTGAAGACAAGTCCACGGACTAGGGTTATGGCATACTACTGGGTTAGAGCATCTACAACCACGATTTTCTAATCCGGGCCCGGTCAGTCCTCAAATCTTCTCCTTCACATCCGAGTCTCTCATATTTGACCCCTTGGATCCATACAAAGCATGCAAAAAAAAACTCCTACGTACTACACACTAGGTACTACCCTAGTTTTCATCGTCGGAAATATCCACGACGTCAGTGCCGAGCGGCGGGTAGACGGGCGCGTTGGAGGGCTCCGGCTCCTCGAGCTCATCCAGGTAGGCGAGCATCTCCGCCTCCATCTCCTACCGACGACACCGTCGAGGATGGCCCGCTGCTTCGCCTGTAGATCCGCGTCCCCGGCGTCCCCTACATCCTCCTCCTCCTCAACCTCCTCGTTCTCCTCCCCGTCGTTGTCGTCCTCCTCCTCCTCCTCCTCCAACTCCTCCGGATCCACTACATCTGGAGGTAGCCCCGCAGCGATCCAGGCTATGCGCCTTGCCCGGACCTGCTCAAGGAGCTGCAGCCGGTGCTCCGGCGTTAGAAAGTGGCGGTGGCCGGAGAGGGGGGGGGGAGGGGGCGTGGCTAAATAGCCAGGATAGGGACGAGGGTGGCGGACGGGGAGTTGGAAAGTGACGGCGGCGACGGACGGGAGGAGGAAATGGTGGATGGGTAGGGTTTCGGTGCCGATGGTCGTCTTAGATAGCCGAGCTAGGGAGTATGCGTCACGCCGAAGCGGCGCCACGCGGGTACATTGGTCCGACGGAGGAGACGAGCTTCAGACTGCCGGGTTTTCGAGCGAGTCCGCGTAGGACCCCATAGTCAGGCCGACGTGGTGGGCGTGCCCGGGCGCCCCCATATCCGCCCCATATTTGGGCTGGATATGAGGGGTGCCGGTCAGCCCGGACGTTTGAGGCCAGTCTAAGAGGCCAGGATGGGTCGAAATTTCGTGACCGGTCAGTCACTGGGCGGCTTGCCCGGGCGTTTGAGGGGGAATGAGGGGTTCTGTTGTAGATGCTCTTACTAGTCCTATCGTATTTTTAGTCAAAATTTAACCATATATTTGACTAGTAAAATGGTAATACATGTCACCGAAAAATAGATTGCTGGATTCGTAATTAAATATAGTTTCCAATGATACTGTTTTTGCTACGTATAACATATATTTTATTAGTTAAGATCGTGTCAAATTATGACCCACTACAAGGGGGACTAGCAAACTAGGACGGAAGTAGTAGGGAGGGCCATTTTGGCTCTGGGATGTTCTTCCTAGTGTTACAAGTAAATGCCAAATAAATAGTAAATAAAATTTTATTTTTTTTGTAGATGTTCTTGTTAGTGCAAGCGTGTTTGATAATTTTCATGCGAAACGGGATGATAGTGCTTCGTCGGTGAAAAAAATAAAAATAAATGTAACATTTGGAGGTAACATTTGCCGTTTGACTTGTTTTTTTGCACAGATCAAAATACTTAAGATTTCCTCCTAAAAATTTACAGGTGGCATTTTGATATGACAAAGGATACACATGTTTTTTTTCAAAAAAAAATCACATTTGCAAAAAACATTTTTAATCAACAGGAGCATATGCTCCCAAGAGCCAAATTGGATTTCCCGGAAGTAATACAACTCTTAAACAGAGAGAGAAGCGTCTGTGTATTACACGTACATACATTGATGAGATACTGTCATAGGCCCTGTTTGGATCCATGGGTTAGAGCTAGTTTGGGTTAGTTGGGGGCTCAAATAATCCAAAAGTATCCAAACAGGAGGGTTAGAGTGGGGTTAGTTGCATCTAACCCACCAAAAAAACTATCCCGCTGGAGAGGTGCTTATTTGAGTTAGTTTAGGTGGGGTCCACAAAAAATGATTTTTTTCCTCTGCCTCGACCGCACCAGATCCTATCCACTCCCGTCGACCCGTCCCTCGTCCACACATCGCTCTGCCCCCGCCCGCCCCATCTCGCCGCCCCCGTATGTCCCATCTCGCCGCCACCGTCCGGCCCCATCCCGCCTGCCTCCCGTCGCCGGCCGCCGCACCTGTCGCCTAGCCGGTTTCCATCCCCGTCCGCCGCCCCCATCGCCCCCATCGCGCCGCCCCAGCCGCCCCAACCGCCCCCATCCCGCCGCCCCCAACCACCCCCGTCCGCCCCATCCATCCCGAGCCGCACCGGTCGACCCACCCTGCGATGAACGGAGAGGGCTTCGATGTGTGGGGTTCGCAGCCGTCGGCAAGCGGCCCATCTACCCAGGCCGGTCTCGACCTCAACTCGCCAGCTCCGGCGTCGGAGGGGTTCCCGGGGCAGAGGCCACACAAGAGCCGGCCACACCAAATCTGGCTGGAAAGAGGGAGAAAGTGCATTTATTGTCAATCTAACGCTGTCATCCAAACACCACATTTGGCTAGAGTTAGTTCAGGGTTAGTCACGAGTTAGAAACTAACTCTAACCTTTAGCTGTGTTAGAGTATCCAAACAGGATCATAGTAGTTATGTTTCCTGCTCCTTAAGGCGAGCAAACTAATCATTTGATTCTTAAGATCTCATCAGCAGGCGAGGGTTCCATCTGTCGCGCTAAAAACAAACAACTCAATTTTGAAGGAAACGAATCATCACGGCACAGGCGAAGCTACATGGAGTTCTTACTACATTTTGCAGAAGACAACAGGAAGGAGCAGCAGCAGCAGCAAGAATATTAAAAATAAAGCCGCCCCTTCGCTGCCATCCCTTGCATCAATGCCGCCGAGAGGCCGCAGAACGTTGAAAAGCCACATACAACTGCGCCCCGGTGCTGTGACACCGACTATACCTTGGGACCCCCCTCTCTCTGTCCATCTCGATCTCCCTTTCTCTCTCTTGTTCAGAGACCAGCGCGTTGTGGATGGTGTGCGGGCTGACTGACCACCGAAGAAACCAGCATGGGAGCAGAAGGGGGTCGGCATTGACAAGGTAAAAGTGCCCATCTGTTTCGCTCAACAAGGGAAGCGACGGGACAGAGAAATTAATAACACTTTCGAGGGAGCGTTTTTCTCATCATGGTATTTTCCCCTTCCGCTGTAGTGCTAGCTGCAAATAATCATGACTTGTACTGTTTGGTCATGGTGAAAGAATCTAGTGACTGGTCTTGTGGATGAGGATTTTGAGCTCCTGGGGGTCCATGAACCCTATATGAATAGAAAAAAATAAATCAGGATTTCTTTTTTAGATAATCCTGAAATTTTGGGGTAATAAACCTGATAGACCATTCTACTCCCGTGTGAAATTTCGTGAAAAAATGACATCTATGATATTTTCAGTAAAAGAGTCAAAAATTTCCGTTGTATAGAAAAACTGTTTGAATAAGTGACCGTAGGTTGGACTATATTTTCTTTGTTAAGGATGCCATAGACATTATTCCATTTCTTCACTAAACATTGCGCATGAGAAGAATGATCGACCATGTTTGATACCCAAAATTCCAGGTTTCTTTGAAATTTCCTGGTAGTTTTCATATAGGGTTCGCGGGCATCCAGGAGCTCCTATGTATTTACCCTGGTCTTGAAGGAAACAAACAAATGAACAAGTAGAGTTGTAGATAATGCAGGGGAAATACTTTCTTTTTATGCAGTCCAAGAAAAAAGATCAGTCAGACTGAGGAAACATGTATCATTCCCATTTTATCGAATGTCCTTGAAGGGACGAGGCAACGTGTATTGTTCCAATTTTATCGGATGTACTCGAAGGATGGGCACCGAGTAGTACACACGCATGGAGTTTTATTGTGTTTGTAGATATAGATACAACAAATTTATGTCTCTTCGAAAAAAAATACTAACCTATTTTTTCGCAAAAAATGATTTTTTTTCCAGGGAACCGGGAGAAGTATACGAATTATGGAAATTCTAAAAAATATAACTGAAAGTATCCGAAAAATTGGAAAATTAAACATGATGCGTAAAAAAGCTAACAACAGATAGTCTAAGTGGGCTCACTAAATTAGTAAGTATATTTACCATACTCCCTCCGTCACGGTTTAGAAGACACAGTTAAATTTACGTGCGTTTCCACAATAGACAAGGTTTGGGTCCCATTGCATTTACTCCAGTAGCTAATTAGTACTCCATTGTACTACTCCTATATGCATGCGTAGTGTGAATGCTATTTTTCAGCTCATCTCACACCCAATCAATAACCACCTAGGTCCCAGAGAATTTCCAAACACGCCTTCTAAACCGTGACGGAGGGAGTATTTTCTATAGACAATTCAATATTCATGTGTTATTTTGCATTATTTCAGGACATTTTTAAATTATTACAATAACGAAGGGACACAAAATGCACTTTTTCGTACAAGGAAAGTTGGTAAAGTCCTCAAGGGTGAACACTACTAAAGTTTCTTAGGCCAGCTAGTTGGTAGTTAAATGAAAGACCCCGTCAAAACATAACTACTACTCATTCCGTTCCTAAATATACGTCTTTTTAAAGGTTTCACTAAGGAACTATATACGGATGTATATAGACATATTTTAAAGTGTAGATTCACTCATTTTGTTCCATATGTAGTCTCCTAGTGAAATCTCTAAAAAGATTTATATTTAGAAACGGAGGGAGTATATTGGTAAAATTGAGACACTTGTGACACTTATTCTGAGACGGATGTACCCGAGGGATGGTTAATGTTTTCTCATTTTTGTCTATGACAACATCTTTTTCTCTATTTTTGAATAGTTACAACTCACTACCCAATTTTCCTATACATGTAACTTTCCCACGTTAACAAATCATGCATGTATGCCACATCAACAACTTCCCATCTTGCTACCTATTTTTCAATTCATGTGACCCTTCCACATCAAGAAATCATGCAGTCTGTCACGTCATCAGCACTAGTAGAAAACAGGGCTTTGAAACGGGCCAGAATATTGCATTAGTCCCGGTCGTGTTACGAACCCCGGTTCGTGAGGCCAGGGCGCCGGCCGGGCCTCGGTGGGAACCAGTCCCGGTTCGTATGACCCCTTTAGTCCCGGTTCCAGACACGAACCGGGACTAAAGGGCCATGCTCCTGGCCGAGCCCCTTTAGTCCGGGTTGGTGGCTGGAACCGGGACTAAAGAGGCACCTTTAGTCCCGGTGCTAGCCACCAACCGGGACTTATACAATGCCTATATAAATGCTCGCCCTTGCCCGCTCACTCCTCTGTTTTTTGGCCGGCCGGCGTTTGGGAGGTGTGTTGCTCTCTGTTCTCACCTCCTATGCACATGAGGTGTTCGATGAAATGCCGGAGCCACACTTAAGTTTTCTCCTCTCCAAGCTCGACCTCGAAGCTACATTTTCCCTAAGATTTGTTTAGGTTTGGCGGTGCACCAACTACACAAGTGTTCTAAAAGGTTAACGACTTCATCGTTTTAGTGGAGGAGTGTATGTGGGAGTTCTTTTGATTTAGACGCACAATTAGAACTGAAATTAACTTCTTAGAGTCTGCACATGTGTAGGGTGCCGTCCCCGTCCCCGTCCTCACCGCCGTCGATCGCCCGCACCGATCTCGTCGCCGGCACCACTGTGGTGAGCCTCTTGTTCTTATCTTCTTTCTAAAAGAAAAAAAATCTTACTTGTATGATTTAGATAGATACTTGTACAATTTTCCTACTTTTATTATTGTTTGTTATTATATAGTGCCATGGTTTTGGTATCCGCCCCCGTCGGCCCTCGTCCTGTCTATGATTCGGATGTGGTATATTATCTTTTATAACTATTTGTTTCATTTAGTGTTTATGACAATTATGCCGACCAACGTGACATAGATGTTTTTATCTAGGAGGTATGTGAACCGGAAATTCGAACCGACCCTCTTGTCGAGAGGTTAAATTTAGTTGAAAAAGAAAACAATTACTTGAAGAAAAAATTGAAAAGAATTGAGGAGGAGAAGATGGAATTGGAGTTGCATGTTGCCGATGTCGTCGAAGATCACAAGATCAAGATGGATGCAATGCGCTTGAAGATTAGAAAGATTAGAAAATATGCCATTCATACTGAGGCTTGGTATCATTATGCCGTTGGATCAATTGGTACCTTAGTTGCGGTTATGATCGCATTTGTTGTTGCATTTAAATGTTTTACATAGTTTCAATGTATGTTTTAATTAGATGCTCTAGAGAGCTATATGTTGTTCAATGAGAACTATGTATGAACTTTATGTATTTATTTTGGTCACTACTGTACTTTGGTTTTAATGTGATGATGAACTTCTATTAATTTGGTCACTTCTCTATTCATGATGTTTTGTAATGGTTTTTGATACACTTAATTATATAATGCACGCAGATGAACCGTCAATGGATGTACGATGACCGACGCACCTCCGAGTACATTAAGGGCCTGCATAATTTTCTCGAAGTGGCTGAGGCAACCAAGCATAATGGTTTTATGTATTGTCCATGTACTATCTGTGGGAATACGAAGGATTATTCTAACTCGAAAACCCTACACATCCACCTGGTTGAGAAGGGTTTCATGCCACACTATAATGTTTGGACCAAGCACGGAGAAAGAGGGGTTATGATGGAAGACAACGAAGAAGAAGAGGATGATGACAACTATCCGCCCCCTGAATACGGTGATGCTGCAATGGGGGAAGCTGAAGATCAAGAGGAAGAACCAGACGATGTGCCCGATGATGATCTTCGCCGGGTCATTGTTGATGCAAAGAGACAATGCCAAAGTGAAAGGGAGAAGTTGAAGTTCGATCGCATGTTAGAGGATCACAAAAAAGGGTTGTACCCAAATTGCGAAGATGACAACACAAAGCTCGGTACCACACTGGAATTGCTGCAATGGAAGGCAGAGAATGGTGTATCTGACAAGGCATTTGAAAATGTGCTGAAATAATGAAGAATAAGCTTCCAAAGGACAATGAATTGCCCGACAGTACATACGAAGCAAAGAAGGTTGTCTGCCCTCTAGGATTGGAGGTGCAGAAGATACATGCATGCCCTAATGACTGCATCCTCTACCGCGGTGCGTACGAGGATGTGAACGCATACCCGGTATGCTGTGCATTGCGGTATAAGATCAGACGAGATGACCCTGGTGATGTTGAGGGCCAGCGCACCGGGAAGAGGGTTCCTGTGAAGGTGATGTGGTATGCTCCTATAATACCACGGTTGAAACATTTGTTCAGAAACAAAGAGCATGCCAAGTTGATGCGATGGCACAAGGAAGACCGTAAGAAAGACGGGAAGTTGAGAGCACCCGGTGATGGGTCGCAGTGGAGAAAGATCGAGAGAAAGTGGGGGACTTTACAGATGACCCAAGGAACGTATGGTTTGGTTTAAGTGCAGATGGCGTTAATCCTTTTGGGGAGCAGAGCAGCAAGCATAGCACATGGCCTGTGACTATATGTATGTATAACCTTCCTCCTTGGTTGTGCATGAAGCAGAAGTTCATTATGATGCCAGTGCTCATCCAAGGCCCTAAGCAACCCGGCAATGACATTGATGTGTACCTAAGGCCATTAGTTGATGAACTTTTACAACTGTGGAATGGAAAAGGTGTACGTGTGTGGGATGAGAACGAACAGGAGGAATTTGACCTACGAGCGTTGCTGTTTGTAACCATCAATGATTGGCCTGCTCTCAGTAACCTTTCAGGACAGACAAACAAGGGATACCACGCATGCACGCACTGTTTAGATGACACCGATAGTATATATTTGGACAAATGCAGGAAGAATGTGTACCTGGGGCATCGTCGATTTCTTCCGACCAACCATCAATGTCAAAAGAAAGGAAAGCATTCAAAGGTGAGGCAGATCACCGGAAGAAGCCCGCCCTCCGTACTGGTGATCACATACTTGATATGGTCAATGATTTACAAGTAATCATTGGAAAGGGTCCTGGCGAACTATCTGTTCCGAATGACGCTGAGGGAAGAAGAAATCTATATTTTGGGACCTACCCTATTGGAAAGACCTAGAGGTCCGCTCTGCAATCGACGTGATGCACGTGACGAAGAATATTTGCGTGAGCCTGCTAGGCTTCTTGGGAGTGTATGGGAAGACAAAAGAAACACCGGAGGCATGGGAGGACCAGCAACGTGTGCACGAAAAAGACAGCATGCATCCAAAGCAGTATGAAGGTCCTGCCAGCTACGCTCTTACCAAAGAAGAGAAGGAAATCTTCTTTGAATGCCTGCTCAGTATGAAGGTCCCGTCTGGCTTCTCGTCGAATATAAAGGGAATAATAAATATGGCAGAGAAAAAGTTCCAGAACCTAAAGTCTCATGACTGCCACGTGATTATGACGCAACAGCTTCCGGTTGCATTGAGGGGGCTTCTACCGGAAAACGTTCGATTAGCCATTGTGAAGCTATGTGCATTCCTCAATGCAATCTCTCAAAAGGTAATCGATCCAGAAATCCTACCAAGGTTAAAGAGTGATTTGGTGCAATGTCTTGTCAGTTTCGAGCTGGTGTTCCCACCATCCTTCTTCAATATCATGACGCACGTCCTAGTTCATCTAGTCGACGAGATTGGCATTTTGGGCCCTGTATTTCTACACAACATGTTCCCCTTTGAGAGGTTCATGGGAGTCTTAAAGAAATATGTTCGTAACCATGCTAGGCCAGAAGGAAACATCTCCATGGGCCATCAAACAGAGGAAAGCATTGGGTTTTGTGTTGACTTTATTCCTGACCTTAAGCCGATTGGTCTCCCTCAATCGCGGTATGAGGGGAGACTGACTGGAAAAGGCACGCTAGGAGCGAATTCAATAATATGTAGGGACGGGCATTCTTGGTCTCAAGCACACTACACTGTTCTACAGAATTCTACCTTGGTGACCCCGTATGTCAATGAACACAAGAATATTCTGCGCTCCAAACACCCGGAGCAGTGTGACGACTGGATTACATGTGAACACATCAGGACTTTCGGCAGTTGGTTGCAAACACATCTCATGGGTAACACCACTGTTGCGGATGAGCTGTACTCGTTGGCCAGGGGACCATCTTCGACTATATTGACTTACAAATGGTACGAGATAAATGGGAATACATTTTACACGATCGTCCAAGATCAAAAGAGCACCAACCAAAACAGTGGTGTCCACTTTGATGCAGCAACCAACAGGGGAAATGACACATATTATGGTTACATAGTGGACATATGGGAACTTGACTATGGACATGATTTTAAGGTCCCTTTGTTTCGGTGCAAATGGGTCAATCTGTCAGGAGGCGGGGTATAGGTAGACCCGCAGTACGGAATGACAACAGTGGATCTGAACAATCTTGGGTACACAGACGAACCATTCGTCCTAGCCAATGATGTGGCGTAGGTTTTCTATGTGAAGGACATGTCTACCAAACCGAGAAAAAGAAAAGATAAGGAAGCGAATACATCATACGATGAGCCAAAGCGCCACATAGTTCTTTCAGGGAAAAGAGACATCGTGGGAGTGGAGGGCAAGACAGACATGTCTGAAGATTATGAAAAGTTTCATGAAATTCCTCCCTTCAAAGTGAAGGCTGACCCAAGCACCCTGTTAAACGATGAAGATTATCCATGGTTACGGCGCAATAAGCAAGGGACACACGCGAAGAAAAAGTGAAGACTTTCTCTCCACAACTATTCTCATGATGGCTTTGATCTAGAATATCACTGCAGTTACATGTCAAGAAATGAAATGCCTTTTGTAACTGATGAGTTTTCGTCTGAAACCCTGATACTTCGAAAGAGATTGTTCATTTTGTACACGAAGTGCATCCAGTTTTTGCCGTAACCCTCTCAACCTTTTAGCACATGCTATGTGGGTGAAATTATGATACCATGCCAACTTTCAACCATTTCAGAGTTCATTTGCAGTGCTTTTCAATTCAGGGTCATCTTAGCTCAAAATAAATCATGAAATGCATGAAAATAGCAAATGAAGTCAGAAAAGGTTTAAAAAGTGATGATGTGGCTTTGAATGGTGCATATTGAATGCATAAAAAGTCTTGAGTTCAAATATGTTAAAAAAATTGAAATCCTTTTGTAACAGATGAGTTTTCGTCTGAAACCCTGACACTTCGAAAGAGATTGTTCATTTTGTACATGAAGTGCATCCAGTTTTTGCCGTAACCCTCTCAACTTTTTAGCACATGCTATGTGGGTGAAATGATGATACCATGCCAACTTTCAACCATTTCAGAGTTCATTTGCAGTGCTTTTCAATTCAGGGTCATCTTAGCTCAAAATAAATCATGAAATGCATGAAAAATAGCAAATGAAGTCAGAAAAGGTTTGAAAAGTGATGATGTGGCTTTGAATGGTGCATATTGAATGCTTAAAAAGTCTTGAGTTCAAATATGTTTAAAAAATTGAAATCCTTTTGTAACAGATGAGTTTTCGTCTGAAACCCTGATACTTCGAAAGAGATTGTTCATTTTGTACACGAAGTGCATCCAGTTTTTGCCGTAACCCTCTGAACTTTTTAGCACATGCTATGTGGGTGAAATGATGATACCATGCCAACTTTCAACCATTTCAGAGTTCATTTGCAGTGCTTTTCAATTCAGGGTCATCTTAGCTCAAAATAAATCATGAAATGCATGAAAAATAGCAAATGAAGTCAGAAAAGGTTTGAAAAGTGATGATGTGGCTTTGAATGGTGCATATTGAATGCATAAAAAGTGTTGAGTTCAAATATGTTTAAAAAATTGAAATCCTTTTGTAACAGATGAGTTTTCGTCTGAAACCCTGACACTTCGAAAGAGATTGTTCATTTTGTACACGAAGTGCATCCAGTTTTTGCCGTAACCCTCTCAACTTTTTAGCATATGCTATGTGGGTGAAATGATAATACCATGCCAACTTGCAACCATTTCAGAGTTCATTTGAAGTGCTTTTCAATTCAGGGTCATTTTAGCTCAAAATAAATCATGAAATGCATGAAAAATAGTAAATGAAGTCAGAAAAGGGTTGAAAAGTGATGATGTGGCTTTGAATGATGCATATTGAATGCAGAAAAAGTCTTGAGTTAAAATATGTTTAAAAAATCGAAATCTCTTTGTAATAGACGTGTTTTCGTCCGATCAAAGTTATTTAACTTAATATTATATAAAATTTATGCAACTAAAATTATCAAAGTTATTTTTGTTAAAAAATTTAATAGCAAAAAGAATATTCATAAAGTATTTTTTGTTAAGAACTTTTAATATGCAAAAAAATAACATAAAAAATAGCAAAAGTGAACATAGATGCGCTTATAGGGAAAATTCGACCTGAAATCAAAGTGATGCACTTTGATTTCAGGTCGAATTTCCCGTATAAGGGCATCTATTTTCACTTTGAGAGGAACTCAACAAGGCAGAGAGGGGCGGGCTTATAAACCGGTGCGAGCGCCTCTCGCTTGGCGAGGTGGGACTAAACTCCCACCACAGCCAGGACCAACCCTTTAGTCCCGGTTGGTGGCTCCAACCGGGACCAATTCCAACCTTTCGTCCCGGTTGGTGCCACCAACCGGGACTAATGCCACCCTTTAGTCCTGGTTCGAGCCACCAACCGGGACCAAAGGTCTCTGCTTCCCGCCCTTTGGGCTGCTGAAATTGACCTTTACTCCCGGTTGGTGGCTCCAACCGGGACGAAAGGGTGGCATTGGTCCCGGTTGGAGCCACCAACCGGGACTAAAGTTCTCTGTATATAAGCGGGAGTTGGGAAAATTTCCAATCCCATCTGCAATTTATTCTCTCCCCCGACGGCGCCGATGACCACCTCGACGCCGCCAGGCTACCGGATTTTGCCGTCCCCCGCTCCCCTACCCTGACGTCGCCGTTGCCGTCGCCGCGCCCTACCCCTACGTCGTCGTCGCCGTCGCCGTCGCCGCGCCCTGCCCCGCCGCCTTCGCCCTCGGCACCGTCGGCCTTCTCCGGTCGATTCGCAGCAACAAGGACCTCCCCGGCCGCGCCGTCGACGTCTTCGCAACCGCGGTGAGGCCCCGGTTCTTTTACCCTAGCCCCGTCGTCGATCTCCTCTCCTAACCCCGCTAGCCACCTTGCCCGTGAGCTCCTTGTCGCCGGTCGTCTCGCCGCCATGGCTAGAGCTCCCGTGACCCCCTTTAGATGCGGCCGAGCATGGGCTATGCCCTAGTGGCCTCAGGCGCCGCTCCTGTGGTCCATAGCGTGGGCACCGCCGCGTCCAGAGGTCGCCGGCGACGAGCATCACCGCCTGTGTCACCTGCAGGTGGGCCCCGACCGTCAGGTGATTAGTTTAATGCTAATCACCCTGTTAATTAACCCCTGGGTCATTGACATATGGGCCCGACCCTGTTAATTTGATAGTTAGGTTAATTTTAAAACCCCTGGGTCACTGACATATGGGCCCGATCACTAATACATCACCGCCGCTCGCCCCCGCCCACCGCGCGCAGCACCGCTACCGGCCCCGCCTCCGCCCACCGCAGCACCGCCGCTAGCCCCGCGCGCGTCTCCGGCGAGCCCGCAGCGCCGCCCGCGCCCGACGATTTTAGTTGATTTAGTTAATTTAGTTGTTTAGTTAATTTAGTTAATTTTAGTTGTTTTAGTTGATTTAGTTAATTTAGTTGTTTAGTTAATTTAGTTAATTTAGTTGTTTTTATTGTTTAGTTGTTTTTATTGTTTAGTTGTTTTTATTGTTTAGATGTTTAGTTCTTTTATCGTCGGTCGTCGGTGACGCGATATCGAGGAGTCCCCGATGATCGTCGGTGAGGGAGAGTACCCCCGACGATCGTCGGTGAGGGAGAGTCCCCGACGATATCGAGGAGTCCCCGACGATCGTCGGTGATGCGATATGATGTTTAATTAGATGTTTAAATGTTTAGTTGCATAGCGTAGCCGTTGAGTCGACGATGCCCGGCCCGCATCCTCGTCGTCGACTCGGCGCCGACGACCACCTGCTTGAGAGGCGCCATGTCCGGGACTGGGCTCCGCCGGGCTGGCACTAGGAGGTGCTGCCTTCCGGGGCGCCCAGCTTGGTGAGGAATCAGGGTCCCGTCGTCGACCCAGAGGTTCTTTGGTGGCGGTCGCATGGATCACTGTCGGTGCAGAGGGAGCCGGCCCCCGCGGAGGTGGTACATCGTCGTGTCAGGGAGGAGGACGAGCACGTCCGATGCTACATGGCTGCGTTGGACGCCAGGTTCTCCAATACCTGGCAGGTTCTTCAGGGATCTCACCCGAGCTATGATCCTGTCATAGTTCCTTCTCTTTGGGTGTTCACCGCCTGCGCCGCGAGACGTCAACTATATCTGTATTAGTGATATTGTATAATAATATTCGAGATGTATTAATGATAATATTCGATGATGTATTAGTGATATTATATGATCGTATTGTTGCATTGCCTTGTATTGATTTGCATATCTCATGTTTGTATATTGCCATGTTGTAATATTTGCAGAAACTATGGATCACAGAGACTTAGAAAAATAACAGTTGTTGGGGGATATAATCCGAGTCGGAGGTGATCCCTTGTCGTATCTCAACGACACCGATGGTCAGGAAGGAGAGGATGACGACTCCGGTGATCCAACAATGGAGGAGGAAGGAGATCATGACGGCTCCGGTGACCGAATGGCGGAGGAAGGAGATCATGATCACGGCTTCGGTGACCGAACCGAGGAGGGAGCCTCAACTGTTGCAAAGTCCGACGAGGTAAGGAGACGAGGCCCGAAGAAAAGGTTGCGCCCGGATGAAAGGTTCACGATCACAGAAGTCGCGAAAGATGGCCAACCGATTGCTCCCAAGCGGACCAAGGACGCATTTGTACATCAGTGTGGAGTTGTTGTTAGGGACTATGTCTCGATCAACACCCAGCAATGGAATAAGAATAATAAGGACCCTGAAGTTTCTTATGTCCATGATAGACTGAAAGATGATCTTTGGACCGAGCTGATGACAAATTTCAGCCTACCGCGAGAGGAGGATCCGAATAACCCAGTTATAGAGCGAAAGGTCAAGGCGTTTGCTCTTAAGAAGATGGCAGAACTATTCAGGAACTGGAAGAAAGAGTTGAACACAAAGTTTGTCGAGAAAGAGGAGACTCCGAAATTCATCGGTCGATATGAGAAGATAAGAGATCAATGGCCCGAATTTGTGGCCTACAAGAAATCGGAGAAGGGTAAGAAATGGTCACTGACAAACAAGAAAAATGCTACAAAGAAGAAGTATCACCATCACACGGGGTCAGGTGGCTACTACAAAGCCCGACAGTTGTGGGACAAAGCTGAGCAAGACCTGCTTGCTAAGAATGTCCAACCAGCGACATTGCACTGGCCAGATCGTTCAAGGACTTGGTTCTTCGGGGTTGGGGGAACTTTGGACCCAGAAACAGGGGAGTGTGTTTGGACGGACGAGCAACTTGCAATACCCTTCCGGAAGCTTCAGGTAGCAATCAAGGCAGCGCAGGAAGGGACGTTCATTCCCGACAGAGAGAAGGACGAGCTGACAGAGGCCCTCGGGAATCCTGAACACCCTGGACGAACACGAGGCACCCCAGGCTCCGTTCCGTGGAAGCATGGGTTTCCCGACAGCGGTGGTTATAGAAGCCGAGAGAGAAAGAGGAAACAGGAAGCAAGCGAAATGCAGAAGCTTAGTGCAAGATTAGCAAAACTAGAGGAAATTGAGAGCCAGCGAGCTACCGGCGAACCATCTGAGCGGCACGAAGATCCTTCCTTCGACGCTGCCCCAGAAGCTACCCCACCATCTCAGCGGAGAAGCAGCGTGGCTTCCACGGAGCTCGTTCAGCCTGATTTCATGGCTCCTCGCTACCCCGTGGATAGTATCACGCAGGCTGAACATTGCGAGCTAATGACGAAATGCCAGAACCTGACCTTCAAGGCGGCGGTCGGCTCTGTTGTACCTCCTCGAGCTGAGGGAACTTTCCATTGCCGTCCGATTCCACATGGCTATACTGTTGTGACGGTGGATGAAATAATGGATGGATTTGAGGGGCTGGAGCTTGACAACCCTACAGGTGAAGAGGATATTATTCTTCTGGAAAATGCTTTGAGGAGTACCTGTCTATGGAGAAAGGAGTACATCAAGCTTCCAAACTGGACGCCTCAGCAGACTCGGCCTCCTCCGATGCGTCAGGGCACTCCGCCTCCTCCTCCTCCTCCGGCGCGTCAGGGCACTCCGCCTCCTCCTTCTCCTCCTCCGGCGTGTCAGGGCACTCCGCCTCCTCCTTCGCCTCCTCCGGCGCGTCAGGGCACTCCGCTTCCTTCTCCTCCTCCTCCGGCGCGTCAGGGCACTACGCCTCCTCCGGCGCGTCAGCAACAGCGGAAGAGAGTCACCGCCGCCGCTCCGGCGGCTAGCAGTACAATAGGCGGGAAGAAATTCAAATTTGGTCTAAGCCTCAAGCCTCTTCCAAAGTTACCATATGAGAGGACTGACGAGGAACGCGCTGAAATCAGTGCAGCCGAAGTGAAGGCCCATTTTGCATGGAAAGATCCACCTCCGAAGGAAACGGTAGATCCGGTGAAAGCGAAGCGCACTCTGCATGCCCTGAAGCGACCACCACCGCCTCGGCTATCCAACTATGACCGCATAATTACAAAGACACATGATGAAGCGCTGCGGTCGGGAAGTACTTCCAGTGCTGCAAGAGACAAAAAACGAAGAAGTGGGAAAACAATTCCCCAGCTCGGCGAACAGGAGAAGCAATCGTGCCCCCCGCTCAAGGTGTCTAGCGATATCGCTAATCATCCGGTGCTACTGCCCGGTACCACTCTTGGTGATGACGTGGGCGATGATGTACAATTTGAAATGGCTGAGGTAGTAGCACCATAGGACGTCTTTAGATACGAGCACGGGAAGGCTCTCGTCAAACCTGATCATCCTCATCTAACAACGATGATGCAAAAATTACATGAGTGGTACATGGAAACCTGCAGGAAGTCTGGGAAAGACAGTTTGATGATCAGAATTAAAAAAGAGCACGACTTCCCTGGAGTCGACCTGCTGCCTGTTGAATTTGTGGATTTATTTCAGTTATACAATCAAGAGGCCCTCGACAAACAACTCATGACTTGCTACTGTCTGTAAGTATTACTTCTATAATTAAGTCTCTAGCTCAGCTCGTTCATTGCATGTATATATAATTATTCTCACTATATTATGCAGATTGAAGATGGTCGAATGCAAAAAAAGAACAAGTCTATGACTTGGGTTCATTAGCCCAAATACCGTAAATTAATGGTCGGTACAAAACGAGGCCAAAGATACCGAGGACAACTTGCTAGAAGCGTTCCTTAGACATCAAAACAAAAGGGAAATACTCTTTCCTTACAACTTCAAGTGAGTGTTACTGTCTTGTGCATATTCGGTTTCGCTTACTCGAGGTTAAGTAATGTAATTGATGAGTTATGCGTGCGCAGCTTCCACTATATTCTGCTATCCATTAACCTTGACGGGGCATTAGTAACTGTCTTAGACTCGCTCCGTAAAGATCCCAAGTATTATGCGGACATGACTGCAATGCTCCAGAAGTAAGTTCAATCAATACCGGGACCATATCGGCAACTTTCGTTCATTTCCTGATATCAAGTAATCATTTTCTTTGCCTGCCAGGGTTTGGAAAAAGTTCACCACTATGGTTCCGGGTCTGAAGAAGGAGCTGCGATTTACACACCCCAAAGTAAGTAGTACTAGCTAGTTCCGCGCATCTCTCATTGATTCTAGTTTCATCAATACCATTATCATGCTTGCTTATCAGTTTGATTGAACTCTATTCTCGTAAAGTGCTTGTACTAGGCACCCGGGACTCATTTATGTGGATACTACGTATGCGAGTTCATTCGCCACTATACCTCTGAGCGGGGCTTATCTGAGAAACAATTTGAAGTACGTAAACAATATTCACAATTTTATTTTATATATTACCATCAATTGTGTTGAGTTTCATTCATATATATGTATTGACCCCCTTCTTTAAATTAGATCTGGCAGATGCGGGATGAACTCCTACCACATGATCGCATACGAGCAGTTCAAGAGGAATTGGTGGGATTCTTTCTTGACCACGTCATACCTGAACACGGAGAATACCATGTGGAATTGCAATGGTTGTAAGGGATGTTATATTGTACATATGTAGTAGCGTTGGATAGATATACGAAAACTTGTTGTTCGACCAAGCACGGAGAAAGAGATGTCACTTCTCTCTATATATGTTCATGACGATCTTGTGTAATTAATGGTTTCCTTCATTTGCTTACTAGCTAGCGTCGAGTTCTCTCTATATGTATAGTAGCTAGCGTCGACCAAGCACGGAGAAAGAGAGGTCACTTCTCTCTATTAGCTAGCTAACACAATATGAAATCCCTAAATTAACCCTCCAAAACCCCTAAACCCCCCCTTCCAAAAAAAAAACCCCCAGCCCCTGCGAGCTGCTGACGCGTGGCTGCATTTTGGTCCCGGTTGGTGTTACCAACCAGGACTAAAGGTCCTCCTGCCTGGGCGCCCCACAGCGGCCACGTGGAGCCCCTTTGGTCCCGGTTCGTAAGCAAACCGGGACTAAAGGTTTTGGGTATTAGTCCCGCTTGTTTTGTCCCGGTTCCAGAACCGGGACTAAAGGCCCTCTGGAACCGGGACTAGTACCCTGTTTTCTACTAGTGTAGACTTCCATCTCACCATAATTAATCCTCATAATTATTCACGTCATCAACCTATTTATCCACATAATCGCTCTACCTATTTATAACAGTATTCCCATGGCAACACGCGGGTTATCTTTTAGCATAACTAAATACGTAATCCCTATTAATATTTTCTCTCAACATGTAAACATGCCAACTCAAAAGGATAACAACCTTAATATGTATGGTTGCATGTGAAATGCTTTTGGTTTTTTTTATACTACTTATATTCAGAAATTAATTTCTAAAAATACAATGATTAATAATAAATCATATATAAATTCAATTAGTTTCAGTTCTTATAATATTAATTTAAATATTCATGCTCCATACAACCAGGTTTTATTGAAATATATTGCAACCAGCAATACATGGCCGAGGTGCCATCTAGTTTTCAAGAAAGTATGAGAATAATTAGCTAACATCTATTTATGTTGAGGTCCGAACTCAATTGGCTTTTGTTTGCTATCATATAGTTCTACCTTGTTCTTCCAGCTTCTCTACCTCGTATGCTAGCTTAATTTGCCTCCGGGACCGTTTTTTTTTGAAACGCGGTCCTTAGGGCCCGATTCATTAAATAAGCTCGAAGAGAATTGCCCGGTTAATAAACGGAAAACCGGGCGAAAACCGTCACAACTGGCCCGCAGAAACAAGGCACACAGGGCGACCTGGCAACCCACACAAGAACGCACACACGCCGTCGAGGAGAAAAGCGTCGTCAAGGCTGCAACCCGGCGTCATCGTCATCACCCCTCCGCGAGGGCGACTCCGACTCCACCATCGACGACCACCGAAGAAGCCCTCACCGTAAACAGCGTCGAGGCTTGCGCCGGCCGATGCCAAACAGTCAGCCACACGCGCCGGCGACCAGGCAGCTCCGACTCTGTCGACGAGCATTGCAGGAGAAAAGCGTTGGGCTTGCGCCGAGCCAGCGCCAGAGCGGCGACTCCTCGAACCCGTCGGAAGAGACCGACTACCAAGAACCATCAGCAAACTTGACTCCGCCCAAAGCCGCCGTCGTTGCCACAAACAGGAAGCCGCGCAACATCCGCATTGCCGGACGGGCACCAGCCGACCGCAATGCCGCGAGCGTCCAGCCCGTGAAGCGCGCAAACGGGATCCGAAACTCTTCAAGGCGACGCCCCAAAGAGGGAAGCGACGATGCCGACGCCGTCGCCCGACCCGACTGGGCCTTAGGCTTTCACCCGAAGAGCTGGAACCGAGGATGTGCAGGGGATGGACTCCACGGCGGCGCCTCCAAGGAGGTGACACGACATCCGCGGACGCCGACGCCGTCGGCTGGTAGAAACCCGGCAAGCTTTCGCCCGGAGCACCGCCCAACACCACACCCTCACGCACTGCACCTCCGCTGACCCGCACACCTCCCACGAAGCCATCGCGCCATGACCAAGCAGAAGCCACCACCACACCATGCATCCACCACTGGTCTCACCGACCGGAGACACGAGCAGGGCAGACAGCACACCTCGACGACGTCTTCAAGAAGAGCGCGGCACCCAAGGGCGTCGCCATCGCCGGCCCCGGCCAGAAGCCCGAGGCAGAGCTATCGCCCGGCGCAGACACACTGTCCGCCAGAGCCCTAGCCCGGCCGGACCACCAAAACAGCCTCTCGCCGCAACGCAGCAGCCAGATCCGGAGAACCCAGGGCCGGCCAGAGCCAGCCACGCACGCCCGGGGCTGCCGCCCCCCGCCATCCACCGGATCCACAGTGCCAGGAGCTGCCGGAGCACCACCAAGACGCTGCCGGGCCGAGCACCACCATCCCGCGCGGACCGCGGCATCGCTCATCGCCGCGCCAGATCCGCGCTTGGCCGCGCCCGCCCACAGCCGGAGCCGCGCCAGCCCGCGCCGGAGCGAGCCCACCGTCGCGCCGCCTCCCCCACAGATCGCCGGAGCCACACCAGCCCGCTCCGGAGCCGCGCCCGCGCGCCAGATGTGCCCTCGCGCCTCGCAGAGAGATGCCCCGCCGCCACCCTCCCTGGAGCCAGACCGGGCTTCGCCGGCGGTCTCCTCAGGCGGCGGCGAGGTGGGGGGGTGGAGGGAGGAGGGGAGGTGGCGGCGCCGGAGGGGTTCCCCCCGTGTCGCCAGAGAGAGGCGACGCGGGGGGGGGGGGGGGGGGGATAAAACTAGATCAATGCCTCTGGGACCGTAGTACGTCAAGAATATGCACATGCAAATTGGGCCGGGGAGGCTTTATTTTCTTCAGAAAGAACGAGCGATACAACGTTGATCTAGAGCAGTACTCCATAAGAAAGAAACAATATATGCTGGGCTTGCTGCAGGCAGTCGACCATAAGAAAGAAACTGCTCAGAGCTAACAAACAAAGAGTTATCATGGACCATTTCATGTATGACGCTTAAAACTGTATGTTGGCATTGGCTGCGTCATATGACTGACAAGTAAACAGGTCTTCACTGTGTGAATATACAGTTAATCTAGTACGTTTTTTTTCCCAATGAAACCATCATTTGAACAGCACATATTCTACTGAGAAATCATCATTACCAAATAGACCAATATTACAGCTTGGACTAATGCTACTAGCTAATAGACCATTACTGGCATAACCACCAACAAAATATTAAGATTAATTTATTGATCAATAATAATTGACTGAAGCTATAGTAGATAATATCTACTGCCCAAAAAATTATCTTGAACCTGGAAAAGGTAGCCAAACTAAAGGCTAAGAAAAGAACTAAAGCTTAAGGGTAAGAGAGGCAAGAGAAAAAGAGCAGACTTTAAGCGCCTCTTTTGTTACTTTGATCATTGCATCTGTAATCAGCGGCGGGCAAAGATTAAAGAAACTGTACTAGGACAAAGGCATAGTTCACCAGATATAGGCCATTAATTAGGTTTGTGCAATGATGCTATCTTTGGCTCTTCTCTCTAACTTTCTCATGTTAATCCATGCAAATTGGACATGGACATGGATAGGTATACAGTTCCATGTCTCGTGATTCTTAACTAGCTGAAAGCACACTGCATTTGCCATTGGGGCAAAGCTAGCATCATGAGCTTCACACACATCCTTGAAAGGGTTCTCTCTCGGTGCTTAGGGCCGGGAGGGTGCTCAAAGAGATAAAGCCTAGTACTGTCTTTATGCAAAAGATGAGAGAGCATTAAAGCAGAACTAGCTATGAGATTCTCATGGATTGGGATCCACCAGGGTGCTGCATGCATGCACGGAAGAGATGGAGCATATACACAGCTTGTATCTAGCTAGCTATTACCTTTTCTTTTCTCCTTTAAGGCCTCTTTGGATTGCATAATTATTGTAGGATATCAATCCTACGGATTTTTTTAACCTATGGAAGCCATTTGGATCATATGATTATATTGGGGTTGACAAATTCCTATAGAACTCGCTCTTATGCCCCCCCCCCCCCCCCCTTCCATAGGAATCCCAACATGAGCTCAAACCTCATTTTATTTTTTCTTTGAAAAGTTTGGTGCACTTTAATTAGGGCCTCTTTGGACCGGAGGAAGAAAATGTAGGAATATGAGAACGTCAGATTGAGATGTCATCGACCGTGGAATCCTACATGATTTGAAAACACATGAATACCGCAATATGTGCCTTTGGAGAGCTTGGATAGTGCATAGGAAACAAACACAAGAACCATTGCAGGGGCGAAATACTTTGGTCAAATTATGCCGAGAGAGTAGCGGCTTTGTAATTTTTTGGCCTCTTGGTTTAACTGCTTATTTAATGGATGAGGCTGCCTCTGTTTCAAAAAAAAAAAAAAAACTCTAGATTACTGATGAGAGAGGGTATAGACTATAGAGAGATAGAGTGAAAGTGCATTGAACTTCTGAGGAAAAATTAAATTGAAGTTTCAGCTCATGTCGAGATACGACTGGAATAGGGGGCATAGGAAAGGATTCAATGGGAGTTTGGTAACATGAACCCTATGATCCTAAGGGCTTTCATAGGAAAATCCATTGGATTCAAATCCTCTGAAAATCCTATAATCCAAAGAGCCCACCCACTCTATCTCTCTCTAGCCTCTTTCATCAACTCTCTAAAACTCTTGCTTTTGTTTTTTGTGCACCAACCAAAGACACATATTGCATAATTCCCGCATTCTTAAATCATGTAGGATTTTACGGTACACGACATCCCAATTCTACATTTTTCATATCACTACGTTTTCATATTCTTGTAGTCCAAAGAGGACATATGTCTGCATTTTCACCATGTATATGCACTTGTTTTTAGAAAAATGTAAAACTACATGACCCGGCCTATACATGCAGCCCAAACACCATATATATGCATGCATGCATGCATGATAGTTACTTCAGTCTTGCAATATAGCAAAATTTCAAAAGCTCACACAGGATACCAAAAACATAGGGATAGAGAAAATGTATGCTTGGAATGTTATGGTATGTTGAATCCTACAAGGAATAAAAATGCATGAATTGCTGTGAAGAAGCATTTCAGTGCTTTACAGAAAAAACACAGGAATACTGAGATTATGTGTTACTTAATTAGAGAAAGACACAAGATGTTAGACCTCATGTTTGGTTTCCTCCAAAACTTGTAGGAATAATTCATATCATCTGAAATTCCTCTCGTAAAGTCCTATGATATCCAAAAGGAAGGAATAATGTTTTTCCTTTGGATTACAAAAATAACTTTGATACAAGATCGTCATACAAGACATCCAGTGCAGAACCATATACATTTTGCTAGGTGAACTGTCCTAAATTATTCTTAGGAGGATGTACACCAGCAGTAGTCCTAGCTACAGGCAGAGTATGTCACAAACAACGAATCACAAGGTCTCAACTCTACAAGTGCTATGGAATTGTGTACCAGATACAACAATTCACTACAGGAAATGCATTGAAAGCTGAGTAGAGTATACTCGGCTAAGGCCCATAATGTTTCATAGTGTTAGTTTTCAAAAGAAATACATATTTTTTTCTCTTGCGCGTGCTAGATTTTGCCAAGTCATGGTTTGAAAATAAAGAAAGAAAGAGTTATGTCCATTGCTTATATTGCTACATAAAGATTTCCTTAGATATCTTAGATTCTTCCTTTTCTTGAGTACTTCTATCTACACAAGACATCATCAAGTGAATGCATGATAATCAGGGATGAACAGGCACACATGTTTTTCAAGATATATCTTTGACACAAAATCGATATCTCCAGCAATATCAGAGTTGTATCAAATTACATATGGTTGAATGAACTTGTAGTGAAATATAAATCTTGGAAAATGCATGGACGGAGCGGATACTAGTTTTGCAGCCATTTTCTCTTGAGGAAATGAACAAAAAGAATTTAACATGCATATAATTCCATCCAACAAGATGGTCTGCATGAATTAGAAATATCAGGAAGCTGGAATTATCCCACGTTGGAAATGGGGATTAAGCTAGCAGTGGGAAACACAAAAGTATGCTTATCAATTCAGAAACACCACTGTAAAAAACTTCTTTATCTAAGAAAAAAAATACTTATAGATAACTATTTACAACTTCCAATCATCTCAAAAGCATGATCACAAACATGCAAGACGCCAATATACCACGGCTAGCTAGTGCTAAAAACGTCAGATGAAATTTTGAACACGAAAGATGTGAAGACTTGATTAGTAGTAGTAATAAGACAGTATGCCACCGGCCATTGCATGCATGCATGATAACTTCCTTGAAATTTTGAATTAATATTTTGATAATGTGTATCACCATATACCAAATCAAAGTCTACACATACAATGAAGCTCTAGCTAGGGTAGGCTATACCCAAACAATTAGAAATTCACTCACCTCTCTCATAAGTTATAACCATACATGCACCGATCGATCCCTTGATTAATCCAGCTGCAAATGTATAATCCATCTTTCCTTCACAATTAAAACGCACCCTTCACGGTTCGCACTATCAAGTATCAACTATATACGCCTGCCTGCAAGCTTCATGTATACAGATAGTACGTACTGCTAGTAATAGCTTGCGCTCTCCCACACCTCAGCTCACATGCATATATACTTACCAAGTGGCAGTAGGCCGTAGCCCTAGAGATGGACCGGCTCGATCGGTTAATTGGCCTTCCAATGGCGACGGTCGCTGCCGGCGCCGTTGGTGGTGGCGGTGGCAGCGGCGGTGTTAACGGTGTGGTCAACCTCGGAGGAAGGGTCGCGGTCGTCTTCGTCGAGGTCGAAGCAGTCGATGCCGCAAGGCGCGTGGCCGCTGCCGAAGGCGCGGATGTGATCCTTGAGGGAGCGCTTGTGCTTGAAGTCGGAGCCGCAGGCGCAGTACCAGAGCTTGCCGCAGTTCTTCTCGTGGGTGCGCCAGTCGCCGCGCACGGCGAAGGCCTTGCCGCACTTGCGGCACATGAAGGGCTTGATCCCGTGCTTGCGCTTGTAGTGGGTCTGCAGGGTGCGGAAGTCCTTGAGCGGGCGGGCGCGCGGGTGGTCGACGTTGTTCCGGCAGCCCGACGCGCAGCAGTAGCACGGCAGGCGGAGCATCGCCGTCGGCTGCGTTCCCCGGAGCGACTCAGGGCCCTTCCGGTACTGCGACCCATGACCCCACATGTGCATCTGCAAGCGCAAGCATCCATGGCGACTGGTAGATCAGACATGAGACAGACAGACAGAGTTGTAATGGCTTACACATGCATGCATGGACAAATTGGACACGGAGTGGTGCTTGCAGCTGGCGCAGGCCGCAGGGTGTTCGTTGCGTGTGTACAGCGGCTCGATCGGAGCTATCGAGCGGCATTGCCGCTGCATGCACTGTGGCTAGTCAGGAGGGAGAGAGCTACGAAGGTGCAAGACGAAGTGATGGCTCTCCATCCTCACGTGCTTGAGGCAACGGGGGATGGGGGGATAATTTAAGTTGCAGAGGGACCATCTCGCTCTCATGCCTAGGCATCTATAGTAGCTGCATAGATGCATCAATTAGGGAGGGAGAGAGCAAAAGGGATGTTGAGCAATGGACTGTGTGAGACTGAAGGGCACTGCTCGTGGTGGGGTTTGTTTCAGAGGAGAGAGAGGAGGAGGAGGGGTCCGTGGCCGGCCGGCCGGCCGGCGTTGGCTTGAGACGCACATCGGTCTGTGTAACCTTGAAGGAACTGATCAGGGAAGATAAAGATGCCTTTCTGCTAGATCTTTCTTTCTGCTAGATCTCTCTCTCTCTCTCTCTCTCTCTCTCTCTCTCTCTCTCTCAGTCTCTTTTCTTTCTCTGCGCGTCCAGCCCGCTGCGAATTGAAAAGGCACAATAAGCGCAAACTCCAAGATCGGTCAGTCCTAGTACTGGCCAGTAGCCAGCATAGGAGCTCAGAGTTCTCCATGTCAATGGCCGTCCCAGAGCCATTACTGCATGCCCTCTCTCTTCTGCCCCCTCCCGGTTCGGTCAAATCAACAAGATACGGCAGAGAGAGAGGTGGTACAAGAAGCAACGGCACTTCCTCCTAGATCCACCGCCACTGCACCTTGCACAGGACAAAGGAAGCCAGAGATGCATGCACTGCTCCAATTCACGCAGCAAAAACAAGAAGTTCACAACACGAACATGCAAAATCAAGAAAACTCCCCTCTCAAGACCAGACATGATCAGAACCAAAAATTGAAATCCGATGCATGCACAAGGCAATTCGAAGATGGATCGATGGAGGGATCACCTCACCTGCATGTTGTTGTATCTGTTGAAGGTCTTGTAGCAGACGGGGCAGGAGAACTGCGTGGGCCCAATGAGGATCTGGGACGGGGTGGGGATCCAGTACTGCCCCTTTGTGAGCCTCCCTATCCCCAGGGACGCGCACCCCACCCCCAGCGCCATCGTGCTGCCGTCCTCCTCTTCCCCTTCCCCTTCCCCTTCCTCCTGCCCTTCTTCCTGCTGTTGCTGACTTCTCTCGTCAGCAGCCACTCCTCCCGCCGCTGCTATTTCTTGGTGGTGGTCGCCGCTGCCGGCTGCTGCATCGGAGAGGCTGGGGCTGGGCAGGCCGATATGCAGGGCAACGGTGACCTCCCCGGCTGCCTGATCGGCAGCTTCTGCCTGGCTGCTGCAGGAGGCGGTGGTGACGACTTTGTGATCTTCTTGATCATGGTGTTGATGGGGGTGGTGCTGGGTTGAGGAGGAAGGCGTGAGGCTGAGGAGGGGGAGGGCTTCCCTGATGGGAGGGGAGGAGGGAGGTGGGTGGTGGAGGTAGGAGGTGTAGCTGGGGAAGGGGGAGGAGGAAGACGCCGCTGCGTTGGAGTAGCGGAGGCTGTAGCCCCTCAAGAAATTGGTGTAGGGATCCCCCATGGGTGGATCGACTGGTGGTACGGTGGAGCTGGAGATGGGAGAGACAGGGTGGGGATGGGAAATGGCAGCGAATATAAATAGAGAGAGAGAGAGAGAGAGAGAGAGGAGCTTCGGTATGGATCCCCAAGAGAAGAAGAAGAGAGAGAGAGAACGGGTGATGAGAGAGACGGAGATAAAGGTGTTGTGGGTGCGTGTAGTAGCCCTAAAGGTGCAAATGAGGCTGTAGAGGGAGAAAGGGAAGTTCTCTAGAGAGAGAGAGAGAGAGAGAGAGAGAGAGAGAGAGAGAGAGACGGGGGAGGGAGGGAGATGAGGATCACCTGGCTGACAGCATAGAGAGAGGGGAAAAGTTTTGATGGTGCGTATGAACAAAAGCAAAAGGTTCTGGGAGGGGAAGACGAGGAGTGTGGATACTACTCATTCTGGTGCTGCATGCTAGGATGTCTCTAGTCAGTAAATGGTGATTCATTCATAAATAAACCTTGGGACTTGGAAGCAGGAATTCTCTCCTCCCCTTTTATTATTCCCATGCAAGTATGGGAACCAAATATCCCCTGCAATACTTTGATTGACCAGGCAAAAATTTATGTCACCCAGCAGTAGTATGCCAGCAAGAAAATCAGTGATGGTACATCGAAACAGTTACCCTATGACTGATCAGGCCTCTTTCTTTTATGTACAAATTTTGTAGTAGGAATTTTAAAGGATAGGATCTCTATAGAAAAATTTCTGTTAGATCCATTTGTTTTGTAGAAATGGATTACTATAGGTTGGATTGGTTCATGCCCTTCACATTTTAAAGAAAGAAAAATTAGCTCGGTGTTTTCCTATAGGAACTGAAATACACATGTCAATATTTCTCCTCACACTCAAGTAAAAGACAAAACAAATGTGAGATCAGATGTATTATCTCAAATCTCATAAAAAATTGAACAAACAAATTTCACAATGATTGAACTAACGCACATGTATGTACCATGTAGAAAACAAACCCAAGCAGAGAGATACTAGATCAGAGAGAAGAAGAGGCTAGCTTAGATGACGCCAAGGCAAGCTTCCACTGCATACGTTTTGTGCTAGCGACATGCATGCCGTGCCCCCACCTAGAGAGAGAAAGGGTTAGAGATAGAGAGAGAGAGGGAGATGGAGTAGTACCAACAAACAACACTGTTCTGCCATGGCCATGGGTGCCAACTAATCATATACGAATTGCTTGTGTATTGCAAAGAAACAATCAAACCGGAGAAACTGTATGCCTATAGCTAGATAGGACGCTGTAGCTTTTGCTTTGTGTAGTGGAATACTAAAGCACTACCTTTTCTCTGTCTGTAGCTTTTCCATGTTAAGTCATAGATTGCCTTGATGATTACACAATAAGTGTGTGGCTGCACGTTGGTTTGATGCTTGTATCTTTGTATGCTTATTAAGGACTCCTGTTTTTATTAGCTAGAAATTTCTGCGATTCTTTCGGTCAGGAGGCGGTTCTCCTTGACAGGGGAGCTATGCTTGTTCAACGGCCTGGAACAAAGCGCACTACTTATATTTTAACCAATCTATTTATAACATTTATTTTGTGTTACTTCTACAATTTTATTATCAGGGGATCATATTTATTGATCTCTCGAAACCAAATAGTATGACTATGGCATGGCGATGGTTTTTGACACATGGAGACTTAATTAGGAAAAATGTAAAATAGAAAACAATAAGTTTCACTTTATGAAAAACTTCTGTCTTAAAAACTGAAATTTTATTCCCAAATTCTACAATAAGTCAAATTTCCCTAAAGGACCAAGGAAAATATCATATGCCAAAAATAATTTTATAAAAGGAAAAGTCGAGATTATTCCAAGTATATATGATTTTTATGCATGATATCTAACTTCTAATTTGTATCAAAAATTATATTTAAATTTAGGAATACATTTGTTTCTAGAGTGCCTATGTTGTTTATATTTTATTCACATCATTTGACTTTTCTGTTTTTCCTTGTAAATTGATTACTTTCCCGACATTTTCTAAGTTTCCAGGAAAGAGGGTAAACAACCCCTACCTCTCCATCGATTGATTAAGTTTTTAGATTGTTGTTTTTTGTGCTTATTAGAATATTATGTCTGCGAAGCATCAACCCGTCATAGATTATAGTTATCTGACTACGTTCAGGGTCAACCCGAATTTCTAATTTCAAAAAGTTCAATGATAAGTTGTTTGTTTAGGAACCAAACTTGGAAATAACTACCTTTTTTGAAATTAGTATGATAGGTACCAAACAAACAAATTTACCTCTTAGTCTAGACATAAATAAGCATGGCGGGGATCACTATTTTCTTAGTGGTTTCTTATAGGGGTGGAAACGGATCGGATAGTGCTCTTACCACTTCCGTTTCCATATTTTCAAAACAAATACGAATGCGAATACGGATGTTACATGATACAGATGAGGCTCGAATGTTATTCGAATACGGATACGTATCGGATGTTTGCTCAATTAGGAAAGGATACGAATAATAGTGATATATTGCTTAAGTAAATTAGTCAATAGCTATGTGACATGAAATAATCAATTTGTGAGATACGATAAGTCTATGATAAATAGGTTTATGAATAAATAATATTATAGTGCATAATAGTTTAATCATACAAAGAGTAAAATTTGACCGCTTAGTTGGCTTTTATGTTGGATAATTGGAATATTGGGGCTAGCATTTTCAAAAGAAAAAAGTCCATTTTACTACCTTGAATAAAGTGGGTGGTTCACTTTACTCTCTGATTTATTTTTCTACTTCTTCTAGCCCCCAAACAAACCCAAACCGGACAAAACACCCCCTGGCTGCTTTGTCTCCACCCGCTGCTGATGTGGCACTAGTCAACGACGGTTTTGACCTGGGTGGGGCCAATTAGTCAGATAGGGCTGGGATAGCAATGGGGTAGCCAGCACGCCTGGCCATCGCCCCTTGCCGGAGACAGGTCGGACCTCGCGATCGTCCGTCGTCGCTGCACCCCGCCGCCGCTCATGGCCGCCGTCCCTGCTCCCCGCTACTACTGGGGGTCGCCGCACCCTGCCGTTGCTGATGGCCGCCGTCGCTGCTCCCCGCTACTGTTGCGGGCCGCTGTACCCTGCCGCCGTTGATGGCCGCCGTCGCTGCACCCCGCCGCTGCACCCCGCCATCGCTGATGGCCGTTGTCGCTGCTCCCCGCTGCTGCTGCGGGCCGCTACGGGCCGCAGCTCCCCACCGGCGTTGCAGCTCCCCATGCCGCTCTCTGAAGCTATTGCTGGCCGGTACTTCGCGTCGCCGCAGCTCCCCGCGGCCGTAGCTGCTCCCCGCTGCCGTAGCCGCTCCCCGCGCCGCTGCTTGCCGTTGCTTCGCGCCATCACAGCCGTCGCTGCTCCACGCTGCCGCAGCCGTCGCGACCATGGTGTGGGCCGGGTGACGACGTCGGCGAGGTGGGGCAGCCCCGGCCATGGTGCGGGCCGGGCGCCGACGTCGCCGAGGTGAGCTTGCCCCAGCTCCCGAGCGCCACCGCAAGTTGCCTCGCCACGCACGGTAGCACGCCCGCCCCGCCGCGGGTAGCCGTAGAGAGTAGAGAACAAACGGGGATGTTTCTTCAGATGGGCCCCACCCAGGTGAAAACCGCCGTTGACTAGTGCCACATCAGCAGCGGGTGGAGACAAACAAGCCAGGGGGTGTTTTGTCTGGTTTGGGTTTGTTTGGGGGCTAGAAGAAGCAGAAACATAGATCAGGGGGTAAACTGAACCATCCACTTTATTCAGGGTAGTAAAATGGACTTTTTTTTTTCAAAATTACCTCCCATAATCTTATTTGGATACGGATATATCCACTACCATATCCATATTTGTGTCAAAATATCATACCATATTTGTTTTTATTTGTTAAATAAATTCGGATACGGATAATTTCCATTTCCATTTCGCTCGGATGCGGATGTTTCAGATACGAATAGGCATTTTCTCGAATACGAATATCAGATATTTTGGATTATCCATTGTGATACGTCCATTTTGCATCATGATTTCCTACTGTTATTTATTATGTTTTGTTGAATAATAATGCTTTGGGGAGTGATTCTAATGCTTTTTCTCTCATAATATGCAAAGTTTACACAAAGGGAGAGAATACCGGCAGCTGGAATTCTGGACCCAAGAAAAGCACATCAGAAATACCTATTCTGCACAACTCCAATGAAGCTGAAATTTTACGGAGATTATTTTGTATTAAATAAAAAAAATACTCGAGCAGAAAAGTACCAGAGGGGGCTAACCTGGTGGGCACAACCCACCTGGGCGCGCTAGCCCCCCCTGGGCACGCCCTGATGGGTTGTGGCCTCCTCGGCCCACCTCCGGTGCCCATCTTCTGGTATATAGTCACATTTAACCTAGAAAAAATCAGGGGTGGACTTTCGGGACAAAGCGCCGCCGCCTCGAGGCGGAACTTGGGCAGGAGCACTTTTGCCCTCCGGAGGAGCGATTCCGTCGGGGGAACTTCCCTCCCGGAGGGGGAAATAGAAGCTATCGTCATCACCAACACCCCTCTCATCTTTGGGAGGCCAATCTTCCTCAACATCTTCAACAGCACCATCTCCTCTCAAACCCTAGTTCATCTCTTGTGTTCAATCTTTGTACCGGAACCTCAGATTGGTACCTGTGGGTGACTAGTAGTGTTGATTACCTTGCGTAGTTGATTACTATATGGTTTATTTGGTGAAATATTATATGTTCAGATCCATTATGCTATTCAATACCTCTCTGATCTTGAGCATGTTTCTTATTTGTGAGTAGTTACCTTTGTTCTTGAGGTCACGGGAGAAGTCATGTTGCAAGTAATCATGTGAATTTGATATGTGTTTGATATTTTGAAGATATGTATGTTGTGATCCCCTTAGTGGTGTCATGGGAACGTCGACTACATGACACTTCACCATTCATGGGCCTAAGGGGATGCATTGTGGAGTAGTTATTAGATGATGGGTTGCTAAAGTGACAGAAGCTTAAACCCTAGTTTATGCGCTACTTCGTAAGGGGCTGATTTGGATCCAAACGATTAATGCTATGGTTAGATTTTATCTTAATACTTTTCTCGTAGTTGCGGATGCTTGCGAGGGGGTTAATCATAAGTGGGAGGTTGTTCAAGTAAGAACAACACCCAAGCACCGGTCCACCCACATATCAAATTATCAAAGTAGCGAACACGAATCAAACCAACATGATAAAAGTGACTAGATGAAATTCCCGTGGACCCTCAAGAACACTTTGCCTATTACTAGAGATTGTTCTGGCCTGTCCTTTGCCTCAAAAGGATTGGGCTACCTTGCTGCACCTTATTTACCGTTACCGTTACTTGCTCGTTACAAATTACCTTGCAATCAAACTATCGGTTACCTACAATTTCAGTGCTTGCTGAGATTACCTTGCTAAAAACCGTTTGTCATTTCCTTCTGCTCCTCGTTGGGTTCGACACTCTTACTTATCGAAAGGACTACGATTGATCCCCTATACTTGTGGGTCATCACATTGCCACTTTCCGCCCCTAGTTTCTTAACATGAGGAATGCAGTCAGTCCTTCGATTATCTAAACTTTTTCTAAAATAAATTAATACGCAGTATTGGGCACCAACTTCATGGAACCCATCATGTTTCTTGCATTGGTTACACACTATTTTATGTAGATGTGTTGGTCTTCGTATGTTGTGATCCAAATTCATATATAAATATAAAGGCCAACTTCTGACAAGCGGAACGGAGTGAAGGCCCATCACCGGTAGGCCTGGGCTAGAACGGATAAGTTGATCAGTGTAAATCACTGGTGTTTGTAACTTCTCCCGACATAGTGAAGATGTGCTGGCTGACGCTCGTAGTTTTTCCCCCTTTGCGCTGGAGGAGTTTTCCACGTTAAATACTTGTGTACCGTTTGTGTTGATTTCGTTGATCGTTATTTCGATTGCGTGTCATATCTCTACCAAGTGGCATCGGAGCCATGTTTCTGTCTAGGGCTTCGACGACATGGCATCCATGAAGTTCGATCTTCCATTGCTGGATTACGACACAAGGTTTTCTGTCGCAAGTGAAGATGTGGGCAGTGTTGATGCATCCTGATCTAGCTGAGGCGCTTGATGGTTTTGGTGACAAAGGACAAAAGACATGGACCGATGAAGAGAAGCAGAAAGACCGTAAGGCCATGTCTACGATTCATCTGCATCTATGATGACCCACAAGTATAGGGGGTCAATCGTAGTCCTTTCGATAAGTAAGAGTGTCGAACCCAACGAGGAGTAGATCTGCCCCTTACGAAATAGCGCATAAACTATGGTTTAAGGTTCTGTCACTCAAGAAACCCATCATCTAATAACTACTCCACAATGCATTCCCTTAGGCCAAAGATGGTGAAGTGTCATGTAGTCGACGTTCACATGGCACCACTAAGGGAATCACAACATACATATCATCAAAATATCGAACACATATCAAATTCACATGATTTCTTGCAACATGACTTCTCCCGTGATCTCAAGAACAAAGGTAACTACTCACAAATAATATTCATGCTCAAGATCAGAGGGGTAGTAAATAGCATAATGAATCTGAACATATAATATTCCACCAAATAAACCATATAGTAATCAACTACGAGATGTAATCAACCCTACTACTCACCCACACGTACCAATCTGAGGTTCCGGTACAAAGATTGAACACAAGAGATGAACTAGGATTTGAGAGGAGATGGTGCTGTTGAAGATGTTGATGAAGATTGGCCTCCCAAAGATGAGAGGGGTGTTGGTGATGACGATGGCTTCGATTTCCCCCTCCGGGAGGGAAGTTCCCCCGGCGGAATCGCTCCTCCGGAGGGCAAAAGTGCTCCTGCCCAAGTTCCGCCTCGAGACGGAGGCGTTCCGTCCCGAAAGTCCTCTCCTTATTTTTTCTAGGTCAAAAGACCTTAAGTACCAGAAGATGGGCACCGGAGGTGGGCTGGGCTTGCCACAACCCACCAGGGCGCGCCTGGGGGGCCTGGCGCGCCCTGGTGTCTTGTGGTCACCAGGTGGCCCCCCTCTGGTAGTTATTTTCTCCAGTATTTTTTTTATATTCTAAAATAATTCTCCGTGAAGTTTCAACTTATTTGGAGATGTGCAGAATAGGTGTCTGTGATATGCTTTTTCAGGTCCAGAATTCCAGCTGCCGGCATTCTCCCTCTTTGTGTAAACCTTGCATATTATGAGAGAAAAGGCATTAGAATTAGTCCATAAAGCATTATTATGCATAAAAACATTATAAATAGGGTTAATTGGATCTATGCCACTCCAATTTTCGCAGGTTGGAGATATGCCATTACAAAAACTCAAGTTGGAAATATGCCACTACAACTTCTTCGTATCTCTATCCATGCCATTTTCTTCAATACCAAGCCATATACTCCCCTTATACATGCGCACATACATACGTATACGTACCTGTGAGACACAAGCATACATAGACCGCACACACACATCGCAAACCTTATCCACCCGACTCACACACACGAACCCTAGCGTGCGGGCGGCGGCGGCTTGCTCGACGCGTCGGGGCCGAAGGCGGCGGGAGTCGGGCGCCGCAGCTGCTGGCTCGCGCCGCTGCGGGTGGAGACGCGGGCGACGGCTGGAGACGCGGGCGACAGCGGCTTGCTCGATGCGGCGAGAGGAGGGCGCCGCGGCTGCTGGCTCGCGCCGCTGCGGCTGGAATTGCGGCGGGTGTTGTGGCTGTTGACTCGAGCCGCTGTGGCTGCTGGATCGATGGAGACCCCGAGCCCCAACTCGTCGTACGAGTGAGTTCCTCATGCGTGAACCTCAAGCCTGAACCCTTGTACTAACAACTTGTTGACTGTTGACTGAATTTTTTCATGGATGTCAAATAGCCTTTTACCTGTGCTGTTTTTGCATGAAATTTGTAGGCTCGAGCCAACAAATATTTTTAGCTTAGACCTAGTTCTTGAAGGGTTTCTATTGAAGGAACTAAGCGGTAGGAAATCATATGTGAAGGGGAAAACAATTAGATGGAACTTAGACTCGGAGGATTTCACAATGGATGTGCTCATGGATGGCTTAGGTGCAGAGCTGAGAGTTGGCAGGAATCAGAGTGTCACTGTGTGGTATTTTGACATGATAATGGCGCAAGATGTTAGATTAACTCATAAGGATCAACTTCATGTGATGTTTGATATGTACAAAGCAGAGAATAAGCTTACACTGACCGTTGTTGTGCTTGATAACTCTGATTCTGAAACACTTGTACCTATCATTGACAATGTAGTTCATGTGCCTGAGGCAACTATTGATGATACTGATGTGCTGCTGATGGGTATGCAAGATTGTCCTTTAAAGCAATCTGCACAAGTAGACCCATCTACGCTAGTTCTAGAAACAGATCCATTTGACATGGTTGAGGAGTATGTAGGGGTAGATGATGAGTCCATGTATGTTGTTGAGCCATGTGTTGTAGTCCCAGTGGAATCTATTGAGCAGGGCAATAACATTCAGGAGGAAAAGGATAATGGCACTGATGTGTTTGTGCACCATGAGGAGGAAGAAGTGATTGATATTGATCCTGCAGGCTATACTATGGTGCATGACGCTGAGAACCCAGAGATAAGGGTTGGGGCTCTCTTTCCTGACATTGTGACTTTCAGAAAATCTATAAGGCAACGTGCTATTTCAGTTGGGTTTAAGTTGGCTAAAATCAAAACAGACAAAACTAGGTTCATGGCTGAGTGTGCACATGGGCCATGTCCATGGCGCATACATGCATCCACACTGCAAGACGGTAGAACCGTCATGGTATGGGTTGTTTACAAAGCTACTTTTTATCTTATGTAGATTTTTATTGTTGCATCTGATTTATGTAGTCCTCATGCTTTTTGCAGATAAAAACACTTCCATTTGAGCACAATTGCTCAACTACAAATTTTTCAATTTGCACAATGGCTTCACAAGGATGGATTGCAGATAAGATTGGGGATTGGGTGAAGAAAAATCCTGGTGTTGGTGCAAAAGACGCCAAAGGAAAGTTGGAAGATGAGTTCAACATCAAGCTGAAATATAACAAGGCTTGGTATGGTATGAAGGTAGCACTTGATCAAATTCATGGTAGTTATGAAGATTGTTTTCCATTGCTTTTTAACTGGAAAGCTGAGATAGAAAATAAATGCCCGAGGAGTATTATAGAGATAGAGCTGTTAAAAAATGGAGATAAATACCATTTTAACAGAATGTTTGTTGCATTCAAGCCTTGCATCGATGGTTTCTTAGCTGGTTGTAGGCCCTATGTTGGTGTGGACTCAACGGCACTTTATGGCAAGTTTAAGGGTCAGTTAGCATCAGCAACTTCTGTAGATGGGCACAATTGGTTATATTATGTAGCATTTGCTGTGTTTGATTCTGAAACCGGTGAAAATTGAAAATGGTTCATGAAACAATTGCATAGAGCTATAGGTTCTCCACCTGGCCTTGTTATTTCTAGTGATGCATGCAAAGGATTAGAGACTGCCATTGACCTTGTGTTTCCTAGTTGTGAAAACCGAGAGTGCGTGAAGCACTTGTATGCAAATTTTATGAAGAAATTCCATGGTAAAGTGTATACAGATAATCTTTATCCAGCTGCAAGGTCTTTCTCACATCGAAAGTTTATCCATCATATGAAGAAAATTAAGGAAGCAAATCCAACAACTATTGAATATCTAGAGATTCATCACAATAGGTTGTGGTATAGGTGTGGTTTTGGAGAGGCCAATAAGGTTGATTATTTGACAAACAACATATCTGAGAGTTTCAACAAGCAAATAAAAGACTTCAAAGGGCTCAATGTCCTCAACCTTTTTGATAAAATTAGGGAGCTCATCACAGTAAAGTTCTATATTAGAGGACAAGTAAGTAAGCAGCTAAAGGGTAGGATTCTTCCTCATGTCATTAAGCAGCTAAATGCTCTCAGCAAAACCATTGGTCGAAACAAGATTCGTTGGACAAGTGAAAATGAGGCAGAAGTCACGTTGTTGGATCTGAAATTTGTCAAAAGACACATTGTCAACTTAAAAGATAGAACATGTACTTGTAGAGTTTGGCAAGTTTCAGGAAAGACATGCATGCACGCATTGGCCTTCATTTGTAGCATTAACGGCGCTGAGATTCAAACATATGTGGATGATTACTATTCTGTAGAAAAGTTCAAGGCATCGTATGCTGGGAACATCCCTTCCATGACAGATAAGTCACAATGGATACAAGTGGATTTGGGTTTCAAGGTGCACCCTCCTTTGAAGCAAACAGTGGCTGGTAGGCCACGAGTTCAGAGGATTAGAGGATGGTTAGAGCCGGGAAGGAAAATAGTCAAGTGTAAGAGGTGTGGTGAACCTGGGTACATGCAGAAGACATGCAAGATTCTTAATCCTGAATATATGGCAGTAGATGATGATATACCTATAGAGGATTCATCTACACCGACAAACAAAAGGTGATGCAACATAAGTATTTTCTGAATTTGTTTTCAAGACTAATCTTCACAAAAATGATTTGTCTGGTTTGTACCGCAGGAAAAAATGTGATGGAATAACGGCTACAACAAATGGTGATGTAGCAGATGATGAAGTCCTTATCAATCTTATAAGGTAAATTACTGCACTTGCCTTAATCTATGATTACTCAATCTAAAACAGATGTTGTCAATGCAGGAAAAGGGCCAGAACAACTCCTGTGAAGATACGTGTGAAGAAAGCTGCAACACAACCAAAAACCAAAAAGAAGACCCCCGTGAATAAAGTTGCATCACAAGAGAAAGCCAAGAAGACATATAAAGGGAAGAAAGTGAAGAAAAATGTTCCATTTGCACCTGTTATACCTACACCTCCGCCTCCACCTCCAGAAGGGCAGCCTACAAATGGTGCAAAAAGAAGCCTTCTTTATTGGCTTGGTGGCTAGCTGCTTGTGAACCTATTTACTCAGTTAAATTGTGCTTGTGAACCTGCTTATGTGAACCTATTTACTCAGTTAAATCGTGCTTTATGAATCTATATGAATTCTGCTTGTTAATCTGTGTTAAATTGAGGAGAAATGCTGCCGAAATATCGTGTAAATGGAGTCGAAGTTTCTGGCCAGTACTTACCATGACAGTTTAAGGGATCATATGTGCACAGAAATGGTTGATATTTGAACAGTAGATACATAATAGTGTTGATGATTTTCTATATATTTTTTCAGATTTTTCTGGGAAGTTCAATTTTTGATCAAAATTTGATAAATTTCTGGACAAAACTTAAAATGTCCATTTAAGGCTTCATATGTGCCCAAAAATGGGTCATATTTGAACAGTACAGTCATAATAGTGTTTATGATTTTCTGTAATTTTTATGATTTTTTCTGAGAAGTTCGAATTTTGTGTTAAAATTTAAAAACATTGAACTTTTTGGCGCCTGGAAGACCCAAACGTGCTGCTGAAAGTTGAAAAGAGGGGTAGTATGGTAAATACTTGAGCACACACCGAAATACATGTATTATTTGAACCGTTATTCTTTTAAGTTGACAAAATGGCATAGATAGAGGTATACGAAAGTTAGAGTGGCATATGTCCAAGTTCAGTTTTTGTAATGGCATTTCTCCAACCTGTGAAAATTGGAGTGGCATAGATCCAATTAACTCTTATAAATAACAGTAGGAAATCATGATGCAAAATGGACGCATCAACTCCCCCAAGCTTAGACCTCGCTTGTCCTCAAGCGAAAGCCGATATCGAAAAACATGTCCACACGGTTTGAGAGAGAGGTGTCGATAAAAACAAAATACGGACATAGTAGCATCATGCTTATTATCATAGCAGTAACAAACTTTATCATAGAACTTATTCATATAAATTTTATTATATAAATTCATCATATAACTTCTCATGAACATGTAACAATTCATCACAACATAGAAGTATAAAGCATAAACCTTATTGGAAACCAACAAACTATGTTCTCAGTCAACTTTGCAACTACAATTCATCATATTTTCAGGAAGGGTCTCGTGTCTAAGCCTTTTGGCAAGTCCACATACTCAACCATCATTTAATCTTCTATGATTGCTAACACTCACAGCATACCCATGAGCAAAAAGTTTCAACCGGACACATAGAAACATAGGGGCTTATAGTTTCACCTCCCAACGCATTCACCTCAAGGGTGATGTCAACAATAATAACTCATGCTCACTCATATTCAACTAGATATATGTGCCTAGATCTTTCCTCACCACATGATGCTTGCAAAAAGAAAAAGTAAAAAGCAATAGGGAAGAATACTTTGACTCTTGCATAAAAGTAAATACATAAAAGTAAAAGATTGGCCTTCGCAGAGGGAAGCAGAGGTTGTCATGCGCTTTTTGGTTTGTATGCCAAATCCCTTAATGCAAAAGAACGTCATGTTATATTGCCCCTTATGATAGCAACCTTTGTTATGTAGTATGTCGCTTTTGTTACTTTGCCATCACAAGTTCGTACAACGCTCAATATTCTCTTACACTAATTGATCAAACACATTTAGAAGCAATTTTTATTGCCTTAGTGCACCGGTGACAACTTACTTGAAGGATCTTACTCAATCCATAGGTAGGTATGGTGGACTCTCAAAACATGAGTTTGGGTTTATGGTTTTTGGATGCACAAGTAGTATCTCTACTTAGTGCGGAATTTTTGGCTAGCAAAGATATTGAGCAAGCACCACATGTTGAAGGATCTATGACAATATAACTTCTATGTGAATATGAACAAACATTACGTTGTCTTCCTTGTCCAACGTCAACAATTTTGGCATATAATATTAAATGGGGGCTCACAATCATAAAAGATGTCCAAGATAGTGTATTTGCGTGTGAATCATCTCTTCCCGTATTAATTCTTTCATGAATTGCATCATTGAACAATGCTATGTTTGTCAATCTCCAATAAATTTTACCACTTATACTTTTCCTTATGTGATGTCATTACTTACGATAAGATTAGCATATGATCCTTTTCATGCATTTCCTTTTTATTTTGATTGCAACAAGAAAGTAAAGAAGTAAAAGCTCAAACAAAACTTTATTATATAACTCCGACTCGATTACATAGATAGACAGATCATGAAACTAGCACTCGAAAATAGATTATACTAAACTTTTATTCAACTAGATCATGAAAGAGCTAATGATCGAACTAAAATAGGTAAAGGTAAATAAAAGTGATGGTGATACGATACCGGGGCATCTCCCCCAAGCTTGGCTCAAGCAAAGGGGAGTGCCCATACCCGTGTACTTAAGTCTCCTTTGGTGGTGAAGAGGATGAAGGTGGTGGTGATGAAGTAGTAGGTTTGTCCTACGACTTCCAGGGCAAGGACTCACCATTGAAAGATGATGCACGAGTCTCCCGAGTCCTGCAACTGGCAGCTAAACTCATACCTTTAAATCTTCCTTCATACTCAAAAACTTGGTTTTGAAGATCATAGATTTGACTTTGCAGAAAATTGATTTGCTCGTTGAAGGTGAAGACGATGTCCTTCATGGACCGGCCATCCACCATGTGATCACGGGTGAATTCCGTGATCATGGAGTGATTGGCACTAAGTCCATGCTCCACCATCCCTTGGCACTTGAAGATGTATTGTTCCACCGCCTCAAGCCTGGCCTCAATGTTTCCCGTCCTCTTGGGCCCCTGAACATCTCGGATGTGGAGCACCCCCTCATGCATCTCAATGGCTTGAGGGTGCTTCATAACCTCTAACAAGTATGGGTTGATGACCTTCTCGAAGAACTTGTTCTTGGAGGAGCTTGGTGGAGCCATGGAGATCTAGATCGTATCATGTACCTCCTTTTTTTCAGGATTCTGGAGTGTTCCGGAAGGTTTCTTTTATGTGTTCCTCCGGTGTCATGGTTTGGATAATAATGCTTTCAACATTAATAGGCATACCTGAGATATAGTGTTTAATTCTTTGTCCATTGACCACCTTCGGGTTAGTACCTTCGGCATTATTAATCTTGATAGCTCCAGAACGGTAAACCTCTTCGATAACATATGGTCCTTCCCATTTGGAAAGAAGCTTTCCTACAAAAAATCTAAAATGAGAGTTGTACAAAAGAACATATTTTCCAACTTTGAATTCCCGCTTTTGGATTCTTCTGTCATGCCATCTTTTAACTTTTTCTTTGAATAGTTTGGCATTTTCATAAGCTTGGGTTCTCCGTTCATCTAGTGAGCTAATATCAAAAAGCCTCTTTTCACCGGGAAGTTTAAAATCATAATTGATTTATTTAATTGCTCAAAATGCTTTATGTTCTAACTCTAGAGGCAAATGACAAGCTTTTCCATATACCATTTTGTAGGGAGACATACCCATAGGATTTTTATAAGCTGTTCTATAGGCCCAAAGTGCATCATCTAGTTTCTTAGACTAATTCTTTCGGGACCTATTGACAATTTTTTCAATATTAATTTTATTTCTCTATTGCTAAGTTCAACTTGACCACTAGATTGAGGATGATAGGGTGATGCAATTCTATGGTTAACATCATATTTAGCAAGCATTTTACGGAAAGCACCATGAATAAAGTGTGAACCACCATCAGTCATTAAATATCTAGGGACTCAAAACCTCGGGAAGAAAACTTCTTTAAGAATTTTAATGGAGGTGTTATGATCAGCACTACTAGTTGGAATAGCTTCTACCCACTTAGTAACGTAATCAACAACAACCAAAATATCAGTATACCCATTAGAGGAAGGAAAAGGTCCCATATAATCAAAACCCCAAACATCAAATGGTTCAACAACAAGTGAATAATTCATAGGAATTTCTTGACGCTTTCCGATATTACCAATTCTTTGTCATTCATCACAAGACAAGACAAACTTATGGGCATCATTGAAGAGAGTAGGCCAATAAAAACCAGATTGCAATACCTTGTGAGCAGTTCTATCTCCCGCATGATGTCCTCCATAGGCTTCGGAATGACATTTCCGTAGGATTTGTTCCTGTTCATGCTCAGGTACACAACGTCTAATAATACCATATACCCCTTCTTTATAAATATGTGGATCATCCCAAAAGTAATGTCTTAAATCATAGAAGAATTTTTTCTTTTGTTGGTATGTGAAACTAGTTGGTATATATTTAGCAACAACATAGTTAGCATAATCATCATACCAAGGAGTGTTTTGAGAAACATTTATTGCAGCTAACTGTTCATCAAGAAAACTATCATCAATAGGTAGTGGATCATCAAGAACATTTTCTAACCTAGATAAGTTATCAGCTACAGGGTTCTTAGCTCCTTTCCTATCTCTGATATGTAAATCAAATTCTTGAAGCAAGAGAACCCACCTAATGAGTCTAGGTTTAGCATCTTTCTTTTCCATAAGATATTTTATAGTAGCATGATTGGTGTGAATAGTAACTTTGGAATCAACAATGTAAGATCTAAATTTATCACAAGCAAACACAACTGCTAAAAATTCTTTTTCAGTAGTAGCATAATTTCGTTAGGCACTGTCTAGAGTTTTGCTAGCATAATGGATAACATTTAATGTTTTATCAACTCTTTGTCCTAGAACAGCACCAACAACATAATCACTAGCATCACACATAATTTCAAATGGCAAGTTCCAATCAGGTGGTTGAACAATAGGTGCAGAAGTTAAGGCTTTCTTAAGTGTTTCAAAGGCTTCTACACAATCATCGTCAAAAACAAATGGAATATCCTTTTGTAAAAGATTAGTAAGAGGCCTAGAAATTTTAGAGAAGTCTTTAATAAACCTCCTATAGAAACCAGCATGACCAAGGAAACTCCGAATACCTTTAATATCTTTAGGACATGGCATTTTCTCAATTGCATCAACTTTAGCTTTATCCACCTCAATACCTCGTTCAGATATTTTATGCCCCAAGACAATACCTTCATTAACCATAAAGTGGCACTTCTCCCAATTCAAGGCGAGATTAGTTTGCTCACATCTCTGCAAAACTCCATCAAGGTTGCTTAAGCAATCATCCAAAGAAGTTCCGTAAACGGAAAAATCATCCATGAAAACCTCCACAATCTTTTCACAAAAATCAGAGAATATAGCAGTGATACATATTTGAAAGGTAGCAGGTGCATTGCATACACCAAAAGGCATACGTCTATAAGCATAGGTTCCAAAATGGCAAGTAAAGGTGGTTTTGTCTTGATCAGATTGTGATACAGGTATTTGAGAGAAACCGGAATATCCATCCAGAAATCAAAAGTGTGTATGCTTAGATAATATTTCTAGCATTTGATCAATGAAAGGCAGAGGGTAATGATCTTTTCTAGTAGCTTTATTTTATTTTCTAAAATCAATTACCATTCTATAGCCAGTGACAATTCTCTGTGGGATAAGTTCATTTTTATCATTAGGAACAACCGTAATACCTCCCTTCTTAGGGACACAATGAACGGGACTTATCCATCTACTATCAGCTATGGGATAAATTATACCTGCTTCCAGAAGCTTTAGTATTTCAGTTCTTACCACTTCTGTCATCTTAGGATTCAGTCGTCGTTGGTGATCAACAACAGGTTTAGCATCAGGTTCCATATTGATCTTGTGCTGACATAGAGTGGGACTAATGCCCTTAGGATCATCAAGAGTATATCCAATAGCAGCCCGGTGCTTCCTCAGAATTTGTAATAATCTTTCTTCTTCATGTTCTGAAAGGTTAGCACTAATAATAACATGATATATCTTTTTCTCATCAAGATAAGCATACTTCAAAGTGTCAGGCAATTATTTTAATTCAAACATAGATCACCTTTAGGTGGAGGAGGACCTCCTAGAGTTTGAATTGGAAAATTGTGTTTTAGGAGAGGTTGTTGTTCAAAGAAATTTTTATCTATTTCATTTCTTTCACGCAAGTGCATATCATTTTCATGATCTAGCAAATATTGTTCTAGTGGATTGGTAGGAGGAACGGCAATAGAAGCAAGACCAATTATTTCATTCTTACTAGATAATTCTTTCTTACGAGGTTGTCTACTAAACTTGGAAAAATTAAACTCATGAGACACATCACCAAAATTAACACTGACGGTTTGTCTCTTGCAATCTATCTTAGCATTAACAGTGCTCAAGAAAGGCCTACCAAAGATAATGGGACAAAAGTCATCTTGTGGGGAACCAAGAACTAGAAAATCAGTAGGATATTTTATTTTCCCATACAAGACTTCAACATCTCTAACAATCCCAAGTCATGTGATGGTGTCTCTATTAGCAAGTTTAATAGTAACATCAATGTCTTCTATTTCAGCAGGTGCTATGTCATTCATAATCTCTTAGTATAAGGTAAAAGGAATAGAACTCACACAAACACCCATATCACATAAACCATGATAGCAATGATCTCCTATTTTAACTGAGACAACACGCATGCCAATGATCTATGTTTATCTTTTTCATCGGGTTTGGCAATTCTAGCAGCTTCATCACAGAAGTAAATAACATGCCCATCAATATTTTCTACCAAGAGATCTTTAACCATAGAAACACTAGGTTATACTTTAATTTGTTCAGAGGACTTAGGTGCTTTAATATTACTTTTGCGAACCACAGTTGATACCTTAGCATGTTCCTTTATCCTAACAGGGAAAGGTGGTTTTTCAATATAAGCAGTAGGCACAACTGGATCAAGATTGTAAATGATAGTTTCATCTTTAGCTATGAACGGTTCTTTAATTTCTTCTTTAATAGGGGGGTGATATTTAAACGAATTCTCCTTAGGGAGGTCAACATGAGTAGCAATTGATTCACAGAAAGAGGCTACTATCTCAGAGTCAAGTCCATATTTAGTGCTAAACTTGTGAAAAGCATCGGTATTCATAAAAGATTTAACACAATCAAACTTAAGCTTAATACCCAAATCATTACCTTCGTCGAGTTCCCAATCTTCAGAGTTGCGTTTAATTCTTTCTAAGAGATCCCACTTGAATTCAATAGTCTTCTTCATAAAAGAACCAGTACAAGAAGTATCGAGCATGGATTAATCATTATGAGAAAGCCGAGCATAAAAGTTCTGAATAATAATTTCTCTCAGGATATCATGATTGGGGCATGAATATAACATTGACTAAGCCTCCCCCAAGCTTGAGCGATGCTTTCTCCTTCATGAGGCCAAAAATTATACATATAATTCCGATCACGATGAACTAGATGCATATGATAAAACTTTTGGTGGAATTCTAATTGCAATCGATTCCAGTTCCATGATCCAATATCATCACATAGCCTATACCATGTCAATGCTTTTACCTTCAAAGATAAAGGGAAAACCTTCTTCTTAACTTCATCTCCGGATAAACCTGCAATCTTAAATAATCCACAAATTTCATCCACATGTATTAGATGCATATCGGGATGTTCAGTTCCGTCTCCTGCATAGGGATTAGCTAGCAGTTTTTCTACCATACCCGAAGGAATTTCATAACCATTATTTTCAGTAGGTGCAGTAGGTTGAATGGCAACTAATTGTGGTTCCGGTCGAGGTGAAGATACCCCGAACAAACCCCTCAAAGGATTGTTTTCCATAGTAGCAAGTGACAATAAATTTCAGCACATAGTATAAGTTTTTCCTTACCGATTTCCACTTACCAAGAGCGCTTCACTCCCCGGCAACGGCGCCAGAAAAGAGTCTTGATGACCCACAAGTATAGGGGGTCAATCGTAGTCCTTTCGATAAGTAAGAGTGTCGAACCCAACGAGGAGCAGAAGGAAATGACAAGCGATTTTCAGCAAGGTAATTTCTGCAAGCACTGAAATTGTAGGTAACAGGTAGTTTGATAGCAAGATAATTGGTAACGGGCAAGTAATGGTAACGGTAAATAAAGTGCAGCAAGATAGCCCAATCCTTTTGTGGCAAAGGACAGACCAAAATGGTCTCTTATAATAAGCAAAGCGTTCTTGAGGGTACACGGGAATTTCATCTAGTCACTTTCATCATGTTGGTTTCATTTGCGTTCGCTACTTTGATAATTTGATATGTAGGTGGACGGGTGCTTGGGTGCTGTTCTTACTTGAACAAACCTACCACTTATGATTAACCTCCTCAAAAGTATCCGCAACTACGAGAAAAGTATTAAGATAAAATCTAACCATAGCATTAAACATTTGGATCCAAATCAGCCCCTTACGAAATAGCGCATAAACTAGGGTTTAAGCTTCTGTCACTCTAGAAAACCATCATCTAATAACTACTCCACAATGCATCCCCTTAGGCCCAAAGATGGTGAAGTGTCATGTAGTCGACGTTCACATGACACCACTAAGGGAATCACAACATACATATCATCAAAATATCGAACACATATCAAATTCACATGATTACTTGCAACATGACTTCTTCCGTGACCTCAAGAACAAAGGTAACTACTCACAAATAATATTCATGCTCAAGATCAGAGGGGTATTAAATAGCATAATGATTCTGAACATATAATCTTCCACCAAATAAACCATATAGTAATTAACTACGAGATGTAATCAACACTACTTGTCACCCACAGGTACCAATCTGAGGTTCCGGTACAAAGATTGAACACAAGAGATGAACTAGGGTTTGAGAGGAGATGGTGCTGTTGAAGATGTTGATGAAGATTGGCCTCCCAGAGATGAGAGGGGTGTTGGTGATGACGATGGCTTTGATTTCCCCCTCTGGGAGGGAAGTTCCCCCGACGGAATCGCTCCGCCGTAGGGCAAAAGTGCTCCTGCCTAAGTTCCGCCTCGAGACGGTTGTGTTCCGTCCCAAAAGTCCTCTCCTTATTTTTTCTAGGTCAAAAGACATTAAGTACCAGAAGATGGGCACCAGAGGTGGGCTGGGCTAGCCACAACCCACCAGGGCGCGCCTGGGGGGCCTATCGCACCCTGGTGTCTTGTGGTCACCACGTGGACCCCCTCCGGTAGTTATTTGCTCCAGTATTTTTTATATATTCCAAAATAATTCTCCGTGAAGTTTCAGCTTATTTGGAGATGTGCAAAATAGGTGTCTCTGATATGCTTTTTCAGGTCCAGAATTCCAGCTGCGGGCATTCTCCCTCTTTGTGTAAACCTTGCATATTATGAGAGAAAATGCATTAGAATTACTCCATAAAGCATTATTATGCATAACAACATTATAAATAACAGTAGGAAATCATGATGCAAAATGGACGTATCAATCTACCAATATTTTGCAAGAATTCATAGAGGGGAAAACCACAACAGCCCTCTGACTAAAATTGGAGTTGATTTGCATGTCCAAGGATCTAACCAGTAAGATGCACATGAAGATGAATCTATTCACGCACAAGCTGCAAGATGGTGGTTCGGTGCCGAATCACAAATCGATCTTCAAGGAGATCGTTTCTCACTTGTAGTCTATGGAGGTAAAAATATGATGATGAAGATTTAGGTCTTCTACTTTTATGCATGATGCCTAATTTTATGCAAATTCTGAGATACCGTATTATATAGACGTGATGAACTAACTATTGCAAAAGTATACGAGGCGCTTCAACAGAAGGAAAATATGAAGGATATGATACATTCTGAGGAATCGTCCTCCAGAGGAGAAGCTTTGCAGGTACGCGGCAGTCCTGAGCAGAAAAAAACTACAACAACAGAGATAAGAGCAGGAACAGTAGATGTGGTTCTAAGTCCAGAGAAAAGGAAAAGTTCTGCATGTATCGTAAGAAACCTGTTCATCCCATCGAGGAGTGTTCAAAGTTAGAAAATTAGAGAAAATGAATGACACGTGGAAGCCTGAAAAATACAATGGTGATGGTAAGTTCAAGGTTACATCTCGTAATAAGTCTGATCAGATTACGCCCTTGTTGTTTTTGCTGGCCGTGTTTCTTGTCATGATGAATGTATACTTGATTCTTCCTGTTCATTTCATATATGTTGTAGCAAAGATTTGTTCAGTACTTATGAGTTTGTGTAGCGTGGAGATGTTGTATGTATGGGAGATCAACACACGAGAGATTGTGGGCATTGGTTTTGTTCAGATCAATACGCATGATGGAATGGTACACACGTTGACAGATGGGTGACACATACCAAGCATGGCAAGAAAACTCATCTCACTGAGTACTCTTGACGTCAGAGGCTACAAGCACTCTGGTTCAGGTGGAGTTTTAAAGGTATAGACAGATTCCCTTATTCATATGATAGGTGATATGAAGTCTGACAAGTTATATGTTCTTAGAGGAAGCACTATTAATGGTTATGCTGCTACTATTACTTCTGATAAATCTAGTAAAACTAATATTTGGCATATGAGCCTTGGGCAAAGTTGACGAAGAGAGAACTTCTGGAAGGCTGCAACATGAGGGAGTTGGAGTTATCTGAACACTGCACTTTCGTAAGCATAAGAGGGTAAAATTCAATGTTTCTGTCATACCACATAAGGTATATTGGATTATGTACATGCTGATCTATGGGGACCTTCCCGTAAACTCTCTCTAGCTGGTGCTTGTTATATGCTTATAATGATAGATGATTACTCCAGAAAAGTGTGTCCTTTCCTGAAAATTAAATATGATGTTTATGATGCCTTTAAGGAATGGAAAGTTATGATAGAAAGGCAAACTGAGAGGAACGTAAAAGTACTTCGTACTGACAATGGTATGGAATTATGTTCAAAAGCTTTTAACTATTTCTACAGGAAATTCGGCATCATCAAGGCACGACACCATATGTACACTGAATGGTGTGGTTGAGCGCATGAACAGACCCATAATCTCCAGAGCTCACTGCATGTTGTCCAACGCTCGCATGGGCAAACATTTTTTAGTTGAAGCATCCCCCTTCGCCTGCTACCTGATCAATAGGTCACTATCTGTTCCACTTAATAAGAAAACTCCCATTGAGGTATGGTCTGGTACATAATATGTTTCCAACATATCTATAATTTTTGATTGTTCCATGCTATTATATTATAAATATAGGATACTTCATATGCAATTATATGCTATTTTGTATCATTTTTGGGAACTAACCTATTAACCCAGTGCGTAGTGCGAGTTGCTGTTTTTTTCTGCCTATTTTTGGTTTTCCAGGAAATCAGTACCAAACCAAGTCCAAATGCTACCAAACTTTTTGGCAAATTTTTTCTGGACAAAAAAGACCCTGGAAGCTCCGGGAGGAGTCAGGAAGCGAGACGAGGAGACATCAAGGCAACATGGCGTGCCCAGGGGGTAGGTGCGCCATGATGCCTTGTGCCCCCCTCGTGGCTCCGTCTGACCTAATTCCACCTCTGTAAGTTCTCTATAATTGGGAAACCAACAGAGAGCCACCAGAAACACTTTTTCCTCCGCCGCAAGCCTCTGTTTCAACGGGAGGCCATCTGGAGACCTTTTTCGGTACTCTGTCGGAGGGGGAATCGACCACGGAGGCCATCTACATCAACCTTGTTGCCTCCATGATGATGCGTGAGTATTCCATCTGAGACCAATGGGTCCATAGATAGTACCTAGATGGCTTCTTCTCTCTCTTTCATCTTCAATACCACGTTCAACGCGATTCTTGTGGTGATCTATCCGATATCATCTTCTTTTGCGGTGTGTTTGTTGGGATCCGATGAATTGCGAGTTTATGATCAGATTATTCATTGGAAGTAACTGAGTCTTTTCTGAATTCTATTATGCATGCTTGTTATAGCTTTGTATTTCTCTCCGATCTATCGGTTTGGTTTGGCCAACTAGATTGATTTATCTTCACCTGGAGTGGTGCGTTGTAATGGGTTCAATCTTGCGATGCTCTATATCCTAGTGACAGAAGGGGACAAGACACAAATTTGTATTTTTTCCATTAAGGATAAAACGACGAGATCTGAACATATTGCTTGTCTTATTTCGTCTACATCATGTCATCTTGCTCCAGGCATTACTCTGTTTGTTATGAACTTAATACCATAGATGCAAGCATGATTCGATCGATTGGTGGAGTAATAGTAGTAGATGCAGAACGTTTCGGTCTACTGGTTTATGGATGTGATGCCTATATACATGATCATTGCCGTGAATAACATGTCATACCTATACGCAATTCTGTCAGTTGCCCAATAGTAGTTTGTTTAATCACCGTATGCTATTGTCAAGAGAGAAGCATCTAGCAAAAACTATGCCCCCCCGGGTCTACTTAACCATAAATACAAAAATCCCCAAAATACTTTTCTGCAATTTATTTACTTTAATTTCATTTTGCCTTTACATTAACTATCTCTATCAAGATTTAATCCTTGCAAGTAACGAGTTCAAGGGGCTTGACAACCCTCTTCCCCGCGTTGGGTGCAAGTGTTTGGTTTTGTTTGTGTAGGTGCCGTCGAAGGGAGTTTGCTTGGTTCTCCTATTTGTTCTATAACCTTGGTTCTCACTCAGGGAAATACTTATCTCTACAGTGCTGCATCTCCTCTCCTCTTCGTGGAAAATCCCAACGCGGCTCACAAGTAGGAGGAAGAATTTCTAGTGCCGTTGTCGGGGAGACATCATCAAACTCTTGTCAGGTCCCTACACATATATCTTTCACTTGTTATACTTTTTATTTTCTATTATATTTTTCTTTATATAAAAAATAAAAATATAAAAATAATTCTATTTGCTTGCTTGCCTAGTTATCTAGTTTCATTGTTTGCTTGCTTTGCTTGAAGTTTCTATCATGTCTGAGCTTGAAAAGGTTATTGTTGAGAGCGCCAACGAAGATAGTGCTAGTGAATCTAATGAGGAAAAACCTAAGTATTTTGATTCTAATCATGATCCTCCAAAAGATCAAGTTTCTCAAGTTCAGTGCCCTCATTCTTGAAAACTAAAATCTATCATGTGGGGCACGGTAATGTTATTGAAAGGATGTCATTCTAGATTTTTTTGAATGTATGAGAGTCATACCACTTGTTAGGGGGTTTATACTTGATTAAAAAATGTTATGTGGATGCCATTCTATGCTTGTTGTCAAATTAGAAAGAAAATTTGTTCACCTACACCCCTTCTTACAAAAAATGTTCCCAAGTCTCCCAAGCATACATGATCCTAAAGCCAAGAAAATCCTGACTATCATCCTTATGCATGAATTTGATTATTTAATCAGAGAATCTAGGGAATTTTTTGCTTATTATAAAATAGATTCTAAACAACCTCTAATAGAGGAAATCCTTCATGATAAAGATACGATTTGTAGGTTAGAATCTAAGGATTATCATGGCTATGGTGAGAATTTGAGGAGGAGAGTTCCTCATGAGGTCTTGCTAAAATCTTTGTACCATAATGCTTGTGACAAATTTAATTGGATTACTAAAGGAATTGATGAGGGGTTAAATGAGGAATCTTTTAAAAGTATGGCTAGAGAACCTATTGATAATGAAATCCATGTCCTATATGAGGTCCTTTGGGGTGATGATTCCAATAATGATGTTATGGATGTTAAAATTACCAAGCTTAGTCCCTTTAAAAATTTGATTTCACCCACTAGACAAGTCGAACATGAGAATGGGGAATTGTTAAGAAAGGTTTTTGATGATTTAATTCTAAAAGATTTGAAGGATGACAAAACTTGATACTATGCATTATGGCTAGCTAGGGGCATAAAACAATACTGCTTGTTGGGAGGCAACCCAATAGTTATCTTTAAATTTTTGTTTTACTTTCTGATTTGGTGTCTTGACAAGATTATTGCTACTATAATGATTGTGTTTTTATGTTTAAATTAGTGTTTGTGCCAAGTAAAGCCTTTGGGATGATTTGGAAGATAGTAGAATTGATATAGTGCAAAAACAGAAACTTTTATGTCAAGTGCAGAATTTCTCAGATTTTACTGGGACGTCTTTTTGGTCTGAATTTTGAAAAATTATTGGTATACAAATTTCCCAGGTTGTCCTAATTTTGTGGAATTTTTGGAGTTACAGAAGTACGATTTTAGTACAAATCATTACATACTATTCTGTTTTAGACAGATTCTGTTTTTGCTTGCATAGTTTGCTTGTTTTGATGATGTTATGGATTGTATCGGGGGGGGGGGGGGGTAAGACATGGAGAAGTTAGAATATAGTACCTATTATGAAATAGTGAAATATGAATCAATTTATAAAAGTACCTAAAGTATTTGATGTGTCTATTATACTAACGGATCTCACGAGGTTTTGTTGAGTTTTGTGTGCTGAAGTTTTCAAGTTATGGGTGAGACAACGATGGACGAAGGAATAAGGAGCGGCAAGACCCTAAGCTTGGGGATTCCCAAGGCACCCCAAGGCAATATTCAAGGAAGACCAAATCGTCTAAGCTTGGGGATGCCCCGGAAGGCATCCCGTCTTTCGTCTCCAATCTTTCGGTATGTCACTTGGAGCTATATTTTTATTCATTACATGATACGTGTTTTGCTTGGAGTGTCGTGTGTTATATTTTGCTTTTCTTTTAGTTTTCCCCAATCATTGTTTGCTGGGCACACATATTTGAGAGAGACACGCGGTCATCATAATTTGTTAGAATACTCTATGTGCTTCACTTATATATTTTGAGCTAGGCAGTTGCTCTAGTGCTTCACTTATATCTCTTTAGAGCACGGCGGCGTTCAGATTTTGTAGGAATAATTGAACTCTCATGCTTCACTTAAATATTTTTGAGAGTGTATAAGAAATAGGAACGCTAATGGGCATGTTTTATAAGACTAGTCCAAAAAGGATAGGTATTCAAGGGTGATATAGTAAAAACTTTCATGTAGCTCAGTAAAGAAGAAACATGAGTTGATTATATTGATGTAGTAATATGAAAGGGCATGAGTACATGTTCGTTGGTTAGTAGAAATATCGGTAACTAAAGCTTGTTATTTTTTATTCGTCTAAGTATTAACTATGGCATGGTGATGATGTGTGAGCATTTTTATGTCTTAAATGAAATCCTATCGTGTTGTTCGAATCGGGGCGCGTGATTGTTAAATCCTACCAACCTCCTCCCTAGGGGTATGCAGTAGTACTTTGCTTCGAGAGAGCTAATAAGGATTTACAATAAGTATATGAGTTCTTTACGACTAATGTGAATCCATGGATATACGCACTCTCACCTTTCCATAATTTGCTAGCCTCTTCGGTAGAGTGCATTGCCCATTCTCACCTCGAGAGTTGGTGCAACCTTCGCCAGTGCATCCAAACCCCGTGATATGATACGCTCTATCACACATAAGCCTCCTTATATCTTCCTCAAAAAAGCCACCATACCTACCAATCATGGCATTTCCATAGCCATTCCGAGATATAGTGACATGCAACTTCCACCGTTCTCTCACATGACTTGTGTGTCTATCATCATATTGCTTTGCATGATCATATAACTGACACAGTATTTGTGGCAAAGCCACCATTCACGATTGTATACATATTACACTAGATCATTGCACATCCTGGTACACTGCCAGAGGCATTCATATAGAGTCATATTGTTTTATGTTGAGTTGTAAGTAAATAAAAGTGTGATGATCATCATTATTAGAGCAGTGTCCCACTGAGGAAAGGATGATGTAGACTATGATTCCCCCACAAGTCGGGAAAGACTCTGGTCAAAAAAAAGAAATGGGGGAAGCGAAAAAATAGAAAAGCCCAACATGAAAAAAATGAGAAAAGAGAGAAGGGGCAGTGTTACTATCCATTGAGCCCACCATGAAAGAAAAATGAGAGAAAAAACTTGACTTGTATATTCCGATGAAGGGCTTCCTCAAATGCCCGAGGTCTTAATGAGACGGGAATTTGGATGCATGCCCACTTAGCTTCCGTTGAGTTATCATACACTTAGAGCTCTAGTGCATATGTTGCATGGCAATCCCTACTCCTTGCATTGATATCGGTCGATCGGCATCTCCATAGCCCGTTGATCCGCCTAGTTGATGCGAGACTTTCTTTCCACTCTGACTCCTTTTGATATCTACCATCATACTCTATTCCACCCATATTCTATATCCTTGGTTCACGCTCATGTATTGCGTGAAGTTGAAAATGTTGAAGCGCGTTAAAAGTATGATCCAATTGCCTAGTTTTACACGAGGGTGCTCGTGATTTATACTTATGCGGTGAAGACAGAGTCATGCCATGCTTGATATGATAAAATGAGTAGGGAGTAACATTCTTTAAGGATCTTATATTTTGAAAAGTAATGATTCTGGTATTTATGTTTATGGATATTATTATGTTGATATCAATTATTTCACCGTTTCTCAATGATCATATCTAAAAGAGATTACATGTTGGGTAGCATGTCGCGTAAAAAAATATGTTCATTTACCTACTCGAGGACGAGTGATACATCTCCAACGTATTGATAATTTGTGAAGTATTCATGCCATGTTTGCCTATGTTTACAGTACTTTTATATGGTTTTGATGCACTTTATATGATTTATTTAGAACTAACCCGGACTGGCGCTGTTTTCAGCAAAATTACCATGGTGTTGTTTTTTTTGTAGAAAATGAAAGTTCTTGGAATCGCCCGAAACTTTTTGATGATTTTTTCTATAGGAAATAAGCAATATTGGAGCGAAGAACCACCGGAGGGGAGCCACCTGTGGGCCACAAGCCAACAGGGCGCGACCCCCCAGGCCGCGCCCTGATAGCTTGTGGGGCCCACGTGGCTCCGTTGCGCGTGATTCCAACGCTGAAAAATCCTATAAATCCGAGAAACCCCAGAAATAAAGAGAGAACTTTCGCCTCGCTGCCGCAACTCTCTGTATCGACGAAAAACCAATCTGGAGCCTTTCCAGTACCCTGCCGGAGAGGGAAATCATCATCCGGTGGCCATCTTCATCATCCCGGCGGAGGGCATGACGAGGAGGGAGTAGTTCACCCTCGGGGCTGAGGGTATGTACCAGTAGCTATGTGTTCAATCTCTCTCTCTCTTGTGTTCTTGAGATGGCACGATCTTGATGTATCTCGAGCTTTGTTAATATAGTTGGATCATATGATGTGTTTCCCTTGCTATCTTGATGTGATGAATTGAATCTTTCCCTTTGAGATCTCGTTATGTTGGATTGAATATTGGATTTGAGAACACTTGATATATGTCTTGCATGTGGATACCCTTGGTGACAATGGGGTATTCTATTGATTCACTTGATATGTTTTGGTACTCAACTTGTGGATTCCCGAGGTGACATTGGGGTAATCTATGCATAGGGGTTGATACACGTTCTTGTCCTACGTTCTCCAATAGAAATCTTGGGGTGCTCCTTGAAGTTTTTTGAGTTGGATTGAATATGATAGATCTGAAATTGTTTGATGCATGTCACATAATTTACCCACGGATACTTGAGGTGACATTGGAGTATCTAAGTGACATTAGGGTTAATTGATATGTATCATTGGTGTTTGTGGCACTTATAGGAATAGCTCAAAAGATTGATCGGAAAGAATAACTTTGAGGTGGATCTACTACCTACACCAATTTCATCTTATGTTCTCCGCTGGATAGGAACTTTGGAGAGATTCTTTGTTGCACGTTCAGGGATGGTTATATGATTCAACTATGTTTTGTTGGGAGATTGCACTAGTGAAAGTATGAACCCTAGGCCTTATTTCCAAGCATTGATATACCATTTTGCTTGCTGTTTACTACTTGGTACCTTGCTGTTTTTATATTTTCAGATTACAAAAACCTATATCTACTATCCATACTACAATTGTATCACCATCTCTTCGCCGAACTAGTGCACCTATAGAATTTACCATTGTATTGGGTGTGTTGGGGACACAAGAGATTTCTTGTATTTGATTGCATGGTTGCTTGAGAGAGACCATCTTCATCCTACACCTCCCACGGATTGATAAGCCTTAGGTCATCCACTTGAGGGAAAATTGCTACTGTCCTACAAAACTCTACACTTGGAGGCCCAACATAGTCTACAAGAATAAAGTTGCGTAGTAGACATCAACCTATTTTCTGGCACCGTTGCCGGGGACGTGAGTGCTTGAAGGTATATCTTTAGATCTTGCAATTAAATCTTTTACTTTCTTATTTTTAACTAGTTTGGTTTTATAAAAGAAAACTACAAAAAAATGGAGTTCAGGTTGCCTCAATTGCTTCGTCTTTTTAATGTGTTTTGTGAAAATGATGGTTCGGAAAATTGTGCTCAATTGGTAGAGGAAGAATTTATGAAAATACTTAATGAGAATTCCTTGAATGATGAGCATGATAGCAATGTTGCTAGTATGAATTCTCTGAATATCCATGATGCTAATGATATGCGAAGCCACAAGCTTGGGGATGCTATGTTTGATGAAGATGATATTTTTAGTCCCCCAAGTTTTGATGAGCAAATTTATTATGATGATGACATGCCTTCTATCTATGATGATTATGATGATGACATGTATGCTATAAATAGTGATAGTAACCATGAAACTTGTCACCATGATTTTAATATTGAATGTGGTTATGTCAATCAAGTGTCTCATGATAGTTATTTTGTTGAGTTTGCTCCCACTACCATGGATGAAAAGGAATTTGCTTATGTGGAGAGTAATGAAAATTCTATGATTGTGCATCATGAAAAGAATGATTTATGTGATAGTTATATAGTTGAATTCCTTCATGATGCTACTGAAATTTATTATGAGGGAGGAACATATGCTTGTGAGCATCATTGAAATCATCATGCCTAGCTATAAGGCTTTAAAGAAAAGGGCTTGTTGGAAGACAATCCAACACTTTTACTTTCTGTTTTTGTGTGTTAACATGATTAAGCTACTGTAGTAATCATGTTGTGTGTCTTTTATTACAATAAAGTGCCAAGTAAATCCTTTGGGATATTGTGGATACTTGTTAGTTTGATTCTATGCAAAAACAGGAACTTTTACGTCCAGTGCCGAATTTCAATGATTTTACTAGAGAGTCAAAAAATTCTGAAATTTTTACACAGTTTTATATGCAAATTCTCTGCTTTGTCCTAATTTTTCAGAATTCTTAGAGACAGGGAAATATGGTTATACTACAGATCTTTACAGACCGTTCTGTTTTTGAAAAATTCTGTTTTGCATGCATAGTTTGCTTGTTTGAGTGTTCCCATAGCTTCTATTCAGTGATATAAATTATGTGAATGGTAGAATAAAGTAGGTATTATGTGATAACAATTATGAATCTTGTCTTGATAGTACCTAAGTGAATGATCTTTATTTATTATACTAACCCATCTCACGAAGTTCCGTTAAGTTTTGTGTGATTGAAGTTTTCAAGTTTTGGGTGAGACACCGATATGAGGAGAATAAGGAGTGACAAGAACCTAATATTGGGGATTCCCAAGGCACCCCCAAGGTAATATCCAAGGAATACTCAAGCGCCTAAGCTTGGGGATGCCCCGGAAGGCATCCCCTCTTTCGTCTTCAACACTATCGGTATATCTTACTTAGAGCTATATTTGTATTCGTCACATAATATGAGTTTTGCTTGGATCATCATTTTATTTTGTTAAACTTTGCTTGCTGTTATTTATAATCTTGTTTTTCGATAAAAAGTTCCAAGAATAGCCTTAATATGCCTCAGTTACATGTTTGATGGGTGCTGTGTAAAAACAGAAACTTTTGCTGTAGTGTATGAATTTTCATATTTAACTGGAACGTGGAAAGTTTCTGAAATTTTTACACAGTATTTTAATATAAATTATTTATCATTTCCTAAATTTTCATAATTTTTAGATATACAGAAGTGCACTTTGTAAATTAATTTCTACAGACTGTCTTGTTTAGACAGATTGCTGTCATGGTTTTGTTATCTACTTATCCTAGAGTTTTCATGGCTTATATTGGAAGATATAAATTGTGAAAATGATAGTATACAATACCTAATGTTTGGAAATTATTATGCAACTTGTCTTGGCAGTACATTTAGTGTTTATTTATTCTTATGTGTACTAACCTATCTCACGAGTTCTTTCCAAGTTTTGTGTGGATGAAGTTTTTGAGAGTTTGGTGAAACCGGGATATGAGAGGATTGAACTAGATACAAAAGATCAAGCTTGGGGATGCCAAAGGCTCCCAAAGTAAATATTTCAAGAAGTCTCAAGCATCTAAGCTTGGGAATGCTACGCATCCCACCTCTCTTCGTCAACTATCGATTAGCCTATGTTGAGCCTAAAGTTTATACGTTCACATGATGCGTGCTATTCTTGGAGTGTATTTTTGTTTTGTTTGCTGCTTGAATAAAATACTCAGATCTGAAAATCTTAATTGAGAGAGAGAGAGAGTCCTCACATAACTACTTTATTGTTTGACTACTCATCGATCTTCACTTATATCTTTTGAGAGTAGTTCGAAATTTACTCTCGTGCTTCACTTATATCCTGAGAGTAAACGTTGAATGAATTGAATGTCATAAATGTGAAATTATGTATGCTTCATATTCTTATCCCATGGGGAGTAGTGACTTCACATACTAGGAGTATAAGCGGTAAAATTTATTGGAAGTTAGCAAACATATCATTGGTCATTTAAACAATTCATGAAAGAATATTGAAGGAAGAGAGGTTTCACATATAAATACACTATCTTGGACATCTTCTATCATTGTGAACACCCATTAATTATTTTCAAACTTGATCAAGTAGTTGACGTTGGACAAGGAAGACAACGTAATGGTTATGTTTGTTTATATTCACGTAGCTGTTATATTGTCATGGATCCTCTAACATGTGATGCTTGTTTAGAACCTTTTGCTAGCCAAAACTTTGTACTAAGTAGAAATACTACTTGTGCATCCAAATCCTTGAGCCAAGTTTCTTCCATGAGAGTCCACCATACCTACCTATATATGATATTTCACTGCCTTTCCAAGTAAATTTGCATGTGCCACCTCTAAACATTCAAATAAACATCCGTTTTGTGTGCTCGTACCGCTCATGGAGCAACGGGGCGGTCAATATCTTCCATGCTAAGCGGGTTATTCTCAGGATAAGTGTTTATTCACTTGTCAATGCACGAGAGAGGCTAGTAAAAAGGATGCCCAGTCCTGCATAATACAAAATAAATAAATAAACAAGAACTCCCCCTAGAAAGTCGATTGTTTGGATGGGTACCCGTGGATATGGTTAGCCATGTAATGTGTTTGAATGGTGGAGGGGGAGTAAAATTTCAATTTTATTTGGGAACCGCCAATAATGTGCTTAGCATGGAAGATGTTGAAATCTCTTGTCGTGACATTAACAGGAAAGGCACACCACCCAAAATATATTCATCTCTGTTTTAAGCAATGAGCTCTAGCACCTTTGCAAATCCCTGCTTCCCTCTGCGAAGGGCCTATCTTTTAATTTTATGCAAGAGTCAATAATGTTCATCCCTATTCCAATCTGTTAATTCCTTAGTTGGAAAGCATCATGTGATGGGAAAGATCCAGACACATATATCCAGTTGAATATAGGTGATCATGATTCATTATTTGTTGACATTATCCCCGAGATAAATAAGTTGGGAGGCAAAACATTAGGCCCCTATCTTCCTATGTGTTTGACTGAAACTATTTGTTCTAAAAATATGCTTTGAGTGTCAGCAATCATGGAAGACTAAATGATAGTTGAGTATGTGGGATTTACTAATCCAAAGCTCTTACATAGACCCTTCCTGAAAATAAGATGAATTGTAATTGTTTGATGATTGAAAACATAGTTTGCTAGTTTTCAAGAAAGTTTATTGTCTATACTTTAACATCTGAATAACTTGCTACTTAATCATGAAATTTTTTAGGAGAATTACTTGCTGGCTATGATGCTAGAAAAGTGACTGAAATTATCAATGATCAAACTTATATACTATGCTACCATTCACACTTCATAAATTACTTCTTTTATCATTTACCTACTCGAGGACGAGCAGGAATTAAGCTTGGGGATGCTGATACGTCTCCAACATATCGATTATTTATGAAGTATTCATGTCATGTTTGCCTATGTTTACAGTACTTTTATATGGTTTTGATGCACTTTATATGATTTATTTAGAACAAACCCGGACTGACGCTGTTTTCAGCAGAATTACCGTGGTGTTGTTTTTGTGTAGAAAATGAAAGTTCTTGGAATCTCCCAAAACTTTTTGATGATTTTTTCTAGAGGAAATAAGCAATATTGGAGCGAAGAACCACCGGAGGGGAGCCACCTATGGGCCACAAGCCAACAGGGCGCGCTCCCCTAGGCCGCGCCCTGATAGCTTGTGGGGCCCACGTGGCTCCGTTGCGCGTGATTCCAACGCTGACAAATCCTATAAATCCTAGAAACCCCAGAAATAAAGAGAGGACTTCCGCCTCGTCGCCACAACTCTTTGTATCGACGAAAAACCAATCTGAAGCCTTTCCAGTACCCTGCCGGAGAAGGAAATCATCATCCGGTGGCCATCTTTATCATCCCGGCGGAAGCCATGACGAGGAGGGAATAGTTCACCCTCGGGGTTGAGGGTATGTACCAGTAGCTATGTGTTCGATGTCTCTCTCTCTCGTGTTCTTGAGATGGCACGATCTTGATGTATCGCGAGCTTTGTTAATATAGTTGGATCATATGATGTGTTTCCCTTGCTATCTTGATGTGATGAGTTGAATCTTTCCCTTTGAGATCTCGTTATGTTGAATTGAATATTGGATTTGAGAACACTTGATATATGTCTTGCATGTGGATACCCGTGGTGACAATGGGGTATTTTATTGATTCACTTGATGTATGTTTTGGTACTCAACTTGCGGATTCCCGAGGTGACATTGGGTAATCTATGCATAGGGGTTGATATACGTTCTTGTCCTACGTTATCCGATAGAAATCTTGGGGTGCTCCTTGAATTTCTTTGTGTTGGATTGAATATGATAGATCTGAAATTGTTTGATGCATGTCACATAATTTACCCACGGATACTTGAGGTGACATTGGAGTATCTAGGTGATATTGGAGTATACTTAAGGCTAATTGATATGTATCATTGGTGTTATTTTAGTACGAACTCTAGGGCTGTTTTTGACACTTATAGGAATAGCTCAAAAGATTGATCGGAAAGAATAACTTTCAGGTGGTTCTACTACTTACACCAATTTCATCTTATGTTCTCCGCTAGATAGGAACTTTGGAGTGATTCTTTGTTGCACGTTGAGGGATGATTATATGATTCAATTATGTTAGTATTGTTGGGAGATTGCACTAGTGAAAGTATGAACCCTAGGCCTTATTTCCAAGCATTGATATACCGTTTTACTCGTTGTTTACTACTTGTTACCTTGCTGTTTTTATATTTTCAGATTATAAAAACCTATATCTACTATCCATACTACACTTGTATCACCATCTCTTCGCCGAACTAGTGCACCTATACAATTTACCATTGTATTGGGTGTGTTGGGGACACAAGAGATTTCTTGTATTTGATTGGAGGGTTGCTTGAGAGATACCATCTTCATCCTACACCCCCCATGGATTGATAAACCTTAAGTCATCCACTTGAGGGAAAATTGCTATTGTCCTACCAAACTCTATGCTTGGAGGCCCAACGTAGTCTACAAGAATAAAGTCGCGTAGTAGACATCAACGAGGAGGAATTAAGCTTGGGGATGCTGATAAGGCCCCAACGTATCTATACTTTTTGATTGTTCCATGCTATTATATTATCAATTTAGGATACTTTACGTGAAATTATATGTTATTTCTTATCATATTGGGGAACTAACCTATTAACCCAGTTCCTAGTGTCAGTTGCTATTTTTTGCCTGTTTTTGGTTTTCCAGGAAATCAATACCAAACGATGTCCAAACGCTACGAAACTTTTTGATGATTTTTTTCTATACAAAAGAGACCCTGGAAGCTTCGGGAGGAGTCAGGAAGCGAGACGAGGAGGCGGCTGATGACCCACAAGTATAGGGGGTCAATCGTAGTCCTTTCGATAAGTAAGAGTGTCGACCCCAACGAGGATGTGACGCCCCCAATTTCGACCGTACGCTAAACATACACGCAATGCGTACGACCAAGATTAGGGACTCACTGATCGATATCACAACACAACACTAGACACAAATTAAAGTCATACAGCTTCATATTACAAGCCAGGGGCCTCGAGGGCTCGAATACAAAGCTCGACAAGCACGAGTCAGCGGAAGCAAATAATATCTGAGTACAGACATAAGTTAAACAAGTTCTGCCTTAAGAAGGCTAGCACAAACTTAACAACGGATCGAAAGAGGCGAGACCTCCTGCCTGGGAACCTCCTAACTACTCCTGAGCGTCGGCACTCTCCACGTAGTAGTAGGATCCAGCGGTGGTGTAGTAGTCGTCTCCAGCGTACTCCATCTCCTGGGCTCCATCGTCTGAACGCAGAATCGTATCGAGGGGGAAAGAGAAAGCAAAGCAGCGATGAGTACTCATCCAAAGTACTCGCAAGACTGACATCAGAACTATGCTAAGTATGCATCAGTATCAAGTAAAGGGGTCATATCTGGACTGACTGCAGAAAGCAAGAATAGGGGGAAAGACCTAGTCCTATCGAAGACTAGCATCTTCAGCATCTTGCAGCAGTAGAAGAGAGTAGACTGGTATCTCATATATAGTCATATTATTGTAGCAATTTTATTAAGTAACCATGCCCAGAGATTCGCCCTCGACTTCCTGCGAGGAAGCAATCCCAGAGCCAATATTCATTTCACTTATAAGGCACAATTTTAGTTGTAGTAGATCAAGGTACAACTCCAAGTCATCCTGTTACCGTGGACACGGCTATTCGAATAGATAAATTTTTCCCTGCAGGGGTGCACCACATTACCCAACACGCTTGATACCTTTGGCCGGACACACTTTCCTGGGTCATGCCCGGCCTCGGGACATCAACATGTCGCAGTCCTACCTAGGCTCAACGAAGAGGCCAGCCCGTCGGTCTAAATCCTAAGCGCGCAGGGGTCATGGGCCAATCGCCCTTTGCACTCCTGCACGATGCGAAGGCAGCCGAGGTCAGTCCTAGCACCCCTTATAACAAGCGCAGTACCGTTGCGGACCACTCGGGCGCGCGCCGCTCCATTGCTGACGTCCGAAGAGCTTCGGCTAATACAACGACGCTGAGTACCCATAACTTCTCCCACGTGAAGGTTAGTGCGTAATAGGTCAAATGACCAACTCAAATCAAATACCCAACCCATTAGCATTTTATAAATGCGGGGCAAGCGTGACCCATGAAGTGCGGTCCCATCGCCCCGTCTCGAGGATGTGTGGCAAGGACCTCTCCTGCCCGTCCACGCCTCATCATCATCAAACCGTGGGTACCCCTCAGGGCCGACCCATCACCAACATGTTTCGGTAACCAGGTCATAGTAACTGTGTGTATAAAACATCAAGACGGAACCTGAGGAATCACCCTCAAGGGGCCCCGCTCGATGAAACCGTCAAGGTGGACTTAGAGGAATCACCCTCGAGGGTCCCACACTTGAGGGGTTGCACGACAGAGTCATCGTCGGGAGTGGTGAAGGAGGAATCACCCTCGATAACCATGACCGACTAGCTGCACTACAGAGTTAGCATCATGAGTACTTCACGAGGTGTCACCCTCGGTACTCGATAGTAGCTCTACAGAGTCGTACAACTAAGGGGTGTGTGGTGAATGTGACGGGCAGGGCTTGTCGGTCGGTTGACCGAGTCTTCGAATCTTCGAGTCGTCGAGTCGTCGATGAAGAAGCAGGGGCAACTGGGACTAAGGGGTCACTGGGGATTCACTGATCAATCTATACTAAGCAGTTGATATGATTGCAGGTACAGTAGCAGTTTATCAAAAACAGGCTATGCATCAGAATAGGAGCTAACTAATACAGTAGCAAAATCTAATACAAGAATGAGAGGGAAAGAAATCGGCGATATCGGAATGCTCAAGGGAGGTTGCTTGCCTTGCTGCTCTGCGGCAAAGGCCTGGTCGTCAACGGTGTAGTCGTACCCGGCAGCACCGTCAGTCTCGGGGTCTACCGGTAAGAAGAGGGGGAAGAAACAATAAATATAACGCACAGATGCAACACGATGCATGACATGGCAATATGCAGAGCTAGGCATGCACTAACGCAGTATTACACATCGCTGACGGTTCGGAAGAATATCTGACGATATTTTCTAGGTCTCGGGCTATTACCGGACAGACGAAAAACGATGGAAAAGTTCCACGTTCGCTATGCTAGGAGCACGTGACAGACGAACGGACTGCGTATTTGGAACCGTAGGATTATTCTGAGCAACTTTCATGTTCAAAACTTTTTCATCTGACTTACAGATTATTTTATATGATTTAATAAAGATTTAGCAATATTCGGAAATTCTTTTAATTAATAAATTCGAATTATCCAAAACAGTAAAATACTGTTTAATTAACTAATTAATTAATCAATTTAATTAACTAATTAACTATTTATTTATTTATACATTATTTTTATTTCTATTTTTTAGTACATACATACATACATACACAGACACACACACACACATACGCACGGGCGCGCGCACACGCACCGGCCGTAGCACGGCGCGGCGGTCGTCGGGGGGGGGGGAACGAGAGGGTGGAGCCCGGAGGGCTCACCGGCGCTGGAGAGCAGGGGGGGCGGCGAGGACGACGGCGAGCAGCGGCGGCCCGAGCGAGGAGGCGGTTGGCCGCGGCGACGAGGAGGCCGACGGGGCGGCGACGGAGGGGCGAGGCGGACGGCGGCGGCGGGACGGCGCGGGCGGGTCGGACCGGCCGGCTCCAGATCCGGTCGGCAGGGGGGGGGGGGGACGAGCGGGCGCGGGCGCGGTGCTGCGCCGGGCCGGGGCGTCGTCGTGGGGGGGGGGGGGATCGGGCCGGCGCGGGGAGCAACCGGCGGGGGGGGGGGGGATGGGATCGGGCACGGGGGGAGTTGTTTTTTTTTTTGTTTGTTTTGTCTTTTTTATTTATTTTTCTTTTCTATTTTATTTTTATTTCTATTTATTTTAGTCTTAGTAAAATACATAAATAGTACCTAAAATTGTGTTTTAATTTAGCCTACTGCCATAACCAATTTTGGCACTTAAATATTTAGTTTGTAATTGCCTACAATTTAAAAGCTTTAAAATAATTGCTTAAGTCACTATTTTTAATTATTTTTATTATTCTAAACACTTTATAAAAATGTGGTTTCTCCACCATAATTACCTATGAATTATTTGTCACATCTTGAACATTTTTGTTTTGATATTTGAAAACTTTTATCGTCCGACTGGGTTTTGAATTTCGAATTCGCACTGGATTGAATCATTGCGAGATTAGCAACAGTAAACGTGGTGACGTGGCATCATTAGCGTGGGATTACTATAGCTTAATTACAGAGATTACTGTAGCACAAAACCACGGCGTCACATCTCTCCCCTACTAAAAAGAATTCTCGTCCCGAGAATTAAGAAGTAGAAGGAAAGAGCCCGGGGTATTCTGCACGAAGATGATCTTCGCGTTCCCATGTGGCTTCATCTTCAGAATGATTTGCCCACTGCACCTTGAAGAACTTGGTAACCTTCTGACGAGTCCGACGTTCAGTTTCATCAAGAATGTGGACTGGTTGCTCTTTGTAAGAAAGGTCTTGTTGCAGTTCAAGCATATCATGATGCACTGCTCGGATAGGATCCTTGAAGCAGCGACGAAGCTGTGACACATGGAACACATCGTGAACCTGAGAGAGGTTTGGCGGTAGTTCCAGTTGATATGCCACTTTACCACGCCTTTCGAGAACAGTGAAAGGACCAATATCTCGAGGAGCCAGCTTGCCCTTGATCCCAAAACGGTGTGTACCTCTCATTGGCGTGACTCGAAGATAAGCCTTTTCGCCAGGTTGATAGACCATAGCTTTGTGGTGACGGTCATACTGACTCTTCTGACGAGACTGAGCAGCCTTCAGATTTGCATGAATAATGCGGACTTGATCGTCAGCATGTTGAATAATATCCGGACCGATAAGTGTACGCTCCCCAGTTTCCGACCAATTCAGAGGAGTCCGACACTTACGTCCATATAACACTTCAAAAGGAGCCATCTTCAGACTAGCTTGATAGCTATTGTTGTAGGAGAACTCAGCATACGGGAGAGATTCCTCCCATTTCTTGCCGAAAGAAATGACACAAGCTCGATGCATATCTTTGAGAATCTGGTTGACTCTTTCAACTTGTCCCTGGGATTGAGGGTGAAAAGCGGTGCTGAAGGACAAATGAGTTCCCATAGCTTCCTGGAAACTTGCCCAGAATCTTGAAGTGAATAAACTGCCACGGTCCGAACTAATCACCAGTGGAATACCGTGGAGTGAAACAACTCTGGACATGTAAAGATCTGCTAGCTGACTAGCAGTAATAGTTTCCTTGATAGCCAGAAAATGTGCAACTTTGGACAGTCGGTCAATGACGACAAGAATAGCATCATTACCTTTCTGCGATCTGGGAAAACCAGTGACGAAGTCCATTTCAACATGGTCCCATTTCCATTCAGGAACCGTAATAGGGTGCAGAGTTCCGGCAGGCCTTTGATGTTCTGCTTTGATACGACGGCAAACATCACATTCAGCAACATAGCGAGCAATGTCTTGCTTCATGTTAGACCACCAGAATCTTTGACGAATGTCTTGGTACATCTTGGTACTACCAGGATGAATAGACAGCGGAGTGTCATGTGCTTCCTTCATGACGTCCTGAGTCATATGATTGTTTACCTCCTTACTCGGTACCACTAGGCGGCCTTTGAAGTACAAAGCGCCATCCTCAGCAATAGTGAAGGATGATGGCTTTCCTTCTGCGAGATCGAATTTAATCCTCTCGACTTCATTGTCACACTTCTGGATCCACTTGATGACGTCCACTAGATCTAGTTTAGCAACCAGGGTATTAAGAGAACCCTGGGAAACAACGTGGAGGTTCATTTTGTAGGACCCTTCAGGAGGGGGAGCGAGTGCACCAGGCAGAACAATATGGAGATTCAGCTTGCGAAATTCCTTTTGAAGAAGGGGGTGAACCTTGTGAACCTGAAGGTGGTTGCAGTATGACTTGCGGCTCAAAGCATCAGCCATTACATTAGCCTTGCCTAGCGTATAAGAAATTCCCACGTTGTAATCTGCTATGCGCTCCATCCATCTCTGTTGACGGAGGTTCAGATCTGGATGAGTAAACAGGTACTTCAGACTTTGGTGATCGGTGTAGATCTCGCAACGATTACCAACAAGGTATTGCCGCCACTCTTTCAGTGCATGAATTACTTCAGCAAGTTCAAGGTCATGAACAGGGTAGTTCTCTTCATGAGGACGCAATTGACGAGATGCATAAGCAACCACTCTGCGCTCTTGCATTAAGACACAGCCTATTCCCTGACGCGAGGCGTCACAATAAATGACGAAGTCCTTATGAGTATCCGGAGGAGCAAGCACTAGAGCAGACGTCAGTTTGTCCTTAAGTGCCTGAAAGCTCTCTTGACATTTTTCTGTCCACTCATATTTAACACCTTTGTGAAGCAAATTGGTTAAGGGCTTTGCAATCTTGGAGAAGTTCTCGACGAATCGACGACAATAGCTGGCGAGTCCGAGAAAACTTCTGACTTGCTTGACATTCTTCGGGGGAGTCCAGTCAAGAATAGCCTGAACTCGTTCAGGGTTGACCGCAATACCATCCTTGGAGATCACATGACCAAGGTAGGTTACTTCGTCCATCCAGAACTCACACTTTGAATACTTTGCATAAATTTGATGTTCTCGAAGCCTCTCCAGTATAAGATGAAGGTGTTCAGCATGCTCTTCTTTATTCTTGGAGTAAACCAGGAAATCATCCAGATAAAGCACGACGAATTTATCGAGGTAATCCATGAATATATAGTTCATCAGGCGAGAGAAGGTTGCTGGAGCATTGGTTAAGCCGAAGGACATGACGGTGTACTCGTATGAACCATAGCGAGTAACGAATGCAGTCTTTGGAATATCCTCTTCACGAACCCGGATCTGATGGTAACCCAACCTCAAGTCGAGTTTCGAAAACACTGATGAACCAGCAAGTTGATCATACAGATCGTTGATCCGAGGAAGCGGATATTTGTTTTGAATCGTTGCTTGGTTGATAGGACAATAATCTTGGACCAATCGATTCGTACCATCTTTCTTCTTGACAAAGAGAGAAGGTGCTCCCCAAGCAGAGGAACTTGGGCGAATGAAACCCAGACGAAGCGAATTGTCAATTTCTTGTTTAATTTCAAGGAGTTCATGTGGTGGCATCTTATACGGACGCTTGGCTATAGTAGTGGTACCAGGTACCAAGTCGATGACAAACTCGACAGCTCTGGTAAGGGGAATCCCTGGAAGTTCTTCTGGAAAAACATCTTGGAAATCCCGGACAACTGGAATGTTCTCAATCCCTTCAAGAGGTGACTCGTTTAATGCATTCAAGGCATATAGTCGGGCTTCAGCATCTCGAACAAGATGAGCATGGTAGCTGACTATCTCATTCGAAGGATGCAGAAGGTGGACAGTTTTGGTGGCACAAACGACGGAAGCGGTATGTGCTTTCAACCAATCCATTCCCAGAATAAGGTCGATCTTGGAAGACTTCAATATAATGGGGGAATCAAGGAATTCCAGTCCTTCTATTTCAATGGGGACATCTTGACAAACCATTGAGGTTCGACATTGGCCAGTGGGGGTGTTTACCACTATTGGAATGTTCATCTCCTCGTACTTAATGCCATGCATGTATGCAAAATCTTCAGACATAAAGGAATGCGATGCTCCTGTATCAAACAATATAGAAGCTGGTTTTGAGTTGACGAGAAGAGTACCCATCACAATAGCAGGCTGGTCTTGAGATTCATTCAGTTCAGCATTGTTAGCTTGAGCACGACCCTGAGCAGGCCTGGCATTGTTGTTGCGGGGCTGGTTGGAAGGCAGTGCAAGTTGATTCTGATTCTGCCTGTAGTCTCTAGCACGGTGTCCTGGGCGACCACACTTGAAGCACAACCCATCCTCAGGACGAGAAGGGGGAACATGAGCCCGTGGTGGCGGAGCCGGGAGCCTCGGCTGCCTAGGTGGGGGTGGAGGCAGACGAGGGGCAGCATAGGACGGCCTCGGAGCAGGAGGTGGTGCATGGTACATATTGTGGGGGATCCAGATCTTGCGCTTCTAAGCAGATGGACCCGAAGATGAGCCCATGTCACGGTTGCGCTTGCTGCTGTCCTTGTAGTCCTGCAGACCTGTTTCCACTTGAATGGACTTGTTCACCAAGATGGCGAAGTTATCAAAGTCTTGAACAAGAAGTGCCAGTTTGATATCAGGGTGGAGGCCTTCACGGAACTTCTCCTGCCTACGAGCATCAGTTGCAACGTCTTCTTCAGCATAGCGAGACATGTCCAGAAATTCCCGCTGATAAACATCCACAGTCTTGTTGCCCTGGACTAGGTTGCGGAATTCACGCTTATTCTTGTCCATCAGTCCCTGAGGAATGTGACGAGCACGGAATGCAGCTTGGAATTCCGGCTAGGTGATGATTGTTCCAATAGGTTGTGAGCGCCTGTGACTGTCCCACCATTGAGCAGCGGTACCCTTCAGGAAGTATGAGGCAAAGGTGACATAGCTAGCCTCTGGGGCGCCTGAAGACTCCAGCTCATAAGTGATGTCACGGAGCCAGTCATCTGCGTCAAGCGGCTGAGTTGAGCTGCGGTAGATCGCAGGGTTGAGACGCATGAAGTCTGGCAGCGTCATTGCGGCTGGCTGTTGATTCATATTCGGCCTCGGAAACTGGTCCATAAGCCCTTGCATAAACCGGCGATTCAGTTCAAACTGTTGTATCATACCAGCCATGTATTCCGGTGGTGGTGGTGGTTCAGGCGCACCACGACCACGACCAGCTGGCCTAACCATTCTGTCAAATTTTAACAGTGGTAGTTTAGCATTTGGCAATTGCAAAGACAAGGAATCATTCATGAAGTAAATTGCACAAAGAAGGAAGTGCAATAGATACGACATAGTAGTTCGAATTTCAACATACAGATCCATACATAGGTCTATTACAAACCATAAGTTCGTTACGAAATAGACGATAGGTCCGGCATGAAAATTACCTAGACAACTAGGCGGCACGCAGGCACGCGGTAGAGGGATACAACAATGAGGCATAGCGATACACTACATCAACGTCGGGGACAACGAAAGTAGCCACGGAACTGCACGTGACCCTGAATGTTAAACCTGGGGGCAGGGTTCTGCATCCCGTGCACACCCTGATGTAGAATCTGGTGATCAACCGGGAGCGCAGGTCCACGTGCCGGAGTACGACCTCCAACCGCAAGCCACTCAAGACCTGGAGGAAACTCAGTCCGACGCGGGTGAAGAATGTACTCCGGATGCATCCCCGCAGTGACTGCTGGCAACAACTGTTCCATAGCCAGATAAAGACGAGCACGGGTGGCGTACAGCTCGACGTTAAGAGCCCTGACAGAGCGATCCAATGCCTCAGTGTACTGAACCAGAACCTGTGGGTCGTAACGACGGCTCACGTAGGCAGTGCAGACAACAGTGTAGGATCGGTCGTTGCGCTGCCGCGCGAAAGGGGTCAAGACCTCAGTGCCGGTTGCAGTATCAACTCCAACAGGAACATACGGGATGTATTTGAATGCCGTTGCCTCCAAACAGGGGTTTGCTGCATGGAGACGAACAATAGCAGCATAGGCAGCATCCTGTACTGCCATCTCAACGGTCACTCCAATGCCACAGAAGGTGTGCAGCTCAGTGATGGAGAGGTTCCGTCGATCCCAGATAACCATCTCAGCTTCATACTGTTCCTGGTTGAACTCGTGGTAGTCCTCGTAAACAGTGTACTCGGGGTACCAGCGATATCCCAGCCTGATCAAGAGGTTGATCAGAATGGCCGGGAACCCAGTCGTATCGTGAGCCAAAGTCAGACGAACGACCTGCCTAGCGGGACGCATCTGTAACAAGAAGATTTGACATGTCAAATGACAGTATGTGCATCATAACTTCAAAGAAAAACAATTGTCGATGAAACAAATCTCCGGTGGATGTGATCATGAGAGCCTAATGTTATAGTTAGCAAAATCTTTAACCCGAAAGAGAAGAGAGACCAGAACCCAGAGTATAGATGAGGAATAAAAGATCCTAATACCGCCCGATTGAGATGTGGGCCCGTAAGCCACACAACTATGTTAGTAAAAGTTTTTCAAGTACTAGACTCAACTTCGGCCAAGGAGTTGGAAAGGGGGCTACCTACAGGCAGTCGGCTCTGATACCAACTTGTGATGCCCCCAATTTCGACCGTACGCTAAACATACACGCAATGCGTACGACCAAGATTAGGGACTCACTGATCGATATCACAACACAACACTAGACACAAATTAAAGTCATACAGCTTCATATTACAAGCCAGGGGCCTCGAGGGCTCGAATACAAAGCTCGACAAGCACGAGTCACCGGAAGCAAATAATATCTGAGTACAGACATAAGTTAAACAAGTTTTGCCTTAAGAAGGCTAGCACAAACTTAACAACGGATCGAAAGAGGCGAGGCCTCCTGCCTGGGAACCTCCTAACTACTCCTAAGCGTCGGCACTCTCCACGTAGTAGTAGGCTCCAGCGGTGGTGTAGTAGTCGTCTCTGGCGTACTCCATCTCCTGGGCTCCATCGTCTGAACGCAGAATCGTATCGAGGGGGAAAGAGAAAGCAAAGCAGCGGTGAGTACTCATCCAAAGTACTCGCAAGACTGACATCAGAACTATGCTAAGTATGCATCAGTATCAAGTAAAGGGGTCATATCTGGACTGACTGTAGAAAGCAAGAATAGGGGGAAAGGCCTAGTCCTATCGAAGACTAGCATCTTCAGCTTCTTGCAGCAGTAGAAGAGAGTAGACTGGTATCTCATATATAGTCATATTATTGTAGAAATTTTATTAAGTAACCACGCCCAGAGATTCTCCCTCGACTCCCTGCAAGGAAGCAATCCCGGAGCCAACATTCATTTCACTTATAAGTCACAATTTTAGTCATAGTAGATCAAGGTACAACTCCAAGTCATCCTGTTACCGTGGACACGGCTATTCGAATAGATAAATTCTTCCCTGCAGGGGTGCACCACATTACCCAACACGCTTGATACCTTTGGCCGGACACACTTTCCTGGGTCATGCCCGGCCTCAGGACATCAACACGTCGCAGTCCTACCTAGGCTCAACGAAGAGGCCAGCCCGCCAGTCTAAATCCTAAGCGCGCAGGGGTCATGAGCCAATCGCCCTTTGCACTCCTGCACGATGCGAAGGCGGCCGAGGTCAGTCCTAGCACCCCTTATAACAAGCACAGTGCCGTTGCGGACCACTCGGGCACGCGCCGCTCCATTGCTGACGTCCGAAGAGCTTCGGCTGATACAACGACGCTGAGTACTCATAAGTTCTCCCACGTGAAGGTTTGTGCGTAATAGGTCAAACGACCAACTCAGATCAAATACCCAACCCATTAGCATTTTATAAATGCAGGGCAAGCGCGACCCATGAAGTGCGGTCCCGTCGCCCCGTCTCGAGGATGTGTGGCAAGGGCCTCTCCTGCCCGTCCACGCCTCATCATCATCAAACCGTGGGTACCCCTCAGGGCCGACCCATCACCAACATGTTTCGGTAACCAGGTCATAGTAACTGTGTGTATAAAACATCAAGACGGAACCTGAGGAATCACCCTCAAGGGGCCCCGCTCGATGAAACCGTCAAGGTGGACTTAGAGGAATCACCCTCGAGGGTCCCACACTTGAGGGGTTGCACGACAGAGTCATCGTCGGGAGTGGTGAAGGAGGAATCACCCTCGATAACCATGACCGACTAGCTGCACTACAGAGTTAGCATCATGAGTACTTCACGAGGTGTCACCCTCGGTACTCGATAGTAGCTCTACAGAGTCGTACAACTAAGGGGTGTGTGGTGAATGTGACGGGCAGGGCTTGTCGGTCGGTTGACCGAGTCTTCGAGTCTTCGAGTCGTCGAGTCGTCGATGAAGAAGCAGGGGCAACTGGGACTAAGGGGTCACTGGGGATTCACTGATCAATCTATACTAAGCAGTTGATATGATTGCAGGTACAGTAGCAGTTTATCAAAAACAGGCTATGCATCAGAATAGGAGCTAACTAATACAGTAGCAAAATCTAATGCAAGAATTAGAGGGAAAGAAATGGGCGATATCGGAATGCTCAAGGGGGGTTGCTTGCCTTGCTGCTCTGCAGCAAAGGCCTGGTCGTCAACGGTGTAGTCGTACCCGGTAGCACCGTCATTCTGGTGGTCTACCGGTAAAAAGAGGGGGGAAGAAACAATAAATATAACGCACAGATGCAACACGATGCATGCCATGGCAATATGCAGAGCTAGGCATGCACTAACGCAGTATTACACGTCGCAGACGGTTCGGAAGAATATCTGACGATATTTTCCGGGTCTCGGGCTATTACCGGACAGACGAAAAACGATGGAAAAGTTCCACGTTCGCTATGCTAGGAGCACGTGACTGACGAACGGACTGCGTATTCGGAACCGTAGGATTATTCTGAACAACTTTCATGTTAAAACTTTTTCATCTGACTTACGGATTATTTTATATGATTTAATAAAGATTTAGCAATATTCTGAAATTCTTTTAATTAATAAATTCGAATTATCCAAAACAGTAAAATACTGTTTAATTAACTAATTAATTAATCAATTTAATTAACTAATTAACTATTTATTTATTTATACATTATTTTTATTTCTATTTTGTTTTTTAGTACATACATACATACATACATACATATATACATACATACATACATACACACACACACACACACACACACACATACGCATGGGCGCGCGCACACGCACCGGCCGCAGCACGGCACGGCGGTCGCCGGGGGGGGGATGAGAGGGTGGAGCCCCGAGGGCTCACCGGCGCTGGAAAGCAGGGGGGGCGGCGAGGCTGGACGGAGCCGGCGAGGACGACGGCGAGCAGCGGCGGCCCGAGCGAGGAGGCGGTTGGCCGCGGCGATGGGGAGGCCGACGGGGCGGCGACGGAGGGGCGAGGCGGACGGCGGCGCAGGAGACGGCGCGGGCGGGCGGGTCGGGCCGGCTGGCTCCAGATCCGGTCGGTGGGGGGGGGGGAACGGGCGGGCGCGGGCGCGGTTCTGCGCCGGGCCGGGGCGTCGTCAGGGGGGGGGAATCGGGCCGGCGCGGGGAGCAACCGGCGGCGGGGGGGGGGGGGGGGAGGAATGGGATCGGGCATGGGGGGGAGCTAGGGTTCGCCCGCCCCTGGCTCCATATAGGAGCCGGCTGGGCCGGTTGGGCCGGCCAGCTGGGCCGGTTGGGCCGGCCAGCTGGGCCGGGCCCAGTTGGACCGGTCCGGGGGGGGTTTGTTTTATTTTATTTTATTGTTTGGTTTGTCTTTTTTATTTATTTTTCTTTTCTGTTTTATTTTAATTTCTATTTATTTTAGTCTTAGTAAAATACATAAATAGTACCTAAAATTGTGTTTTAATTTAGCCTACTGCCATAACCAATTTTGGCACTTAAATATTTAGTTTGCAATTGCCTACAATTTAAAAGCTTTAAAATAATTGCTTAAGTCACTGTTTTTAATTATTTTTATGATTCTAAACACTTTATAAAAATGTGGTTTCTCCACCATAATTACCTATGAATTATTTGTCACAACTTGAACATTTTTGTTTTGATATTTGAAAAACTTAATCGTCCGACTGGGTTTTGAATTTCGAATTCGCACGGGATTGAATCATCGCGAGATTAGCAATAGTAAACGTGGTGACGTGGCATCATTAGCGTGGGATTACTGTAGCTTAATTACAGAGATTACTGTAGCACAAATCCAGGGCGTCACAGAGGAGCAGAAGGAAATGACAAGCGGTTTTTAGCAAGGTAATTTCTGCAAGCACTGAAATTGTAGGTAACAGGTAGTTTGATAGCAAGATAATTGGTAATGAGCAAGTAACACTAACAGTAAATAAAGTGCAGCAAGATAGCCCAATCCTTTTGTGGCAAAGGACATGCCAAAACGGTCTCTTATAATAAGCAAGCATTCTTGAGGGTACACGGGAATTTCATATAGTCACTTTCATCATGTTGGTTTGATTTGCGTTCGCTACTTTGATAATTTGATATGTGGGTGGATTGGTGCTTGGGTGCTGTTCTTACTTGAACAAACCTCCCACTTATGATTAAACCCCTCGCAAGCATCCATAACTACGAGAAAAGTATTAAGATAAAATCTAACCATAGCATTAAACATTTGGATCCAAATCAGCCCCTTACGAAATAGCGCATAAACTAGGGTTTAAGCTTCTTTCACTCTAGCAACCCATCATCTAATAACTACTCCACAATGCATTCCCTTAGGCCCAAAGATGGTGAACTGACATGTAGTCGACGTTCACATGAAACCACTAAGGGAATCACAACATTCATATCATATAGTAATCAACTACGAGATGTAATCAACACTACTAGTCACCCACAGGTACCAATCTAAGGTTCCGGTACAAAGAATGAACACAAGAGATGAACTAGGGTTTGAGAGGAGATAGTGCTCTTGAAGTTGTTGATGAAAATTGGCCTCCCAAAGATGAGAGGGTTGTTGGTGATGATGATGGCTTCGATTTCCCCCTCCGCAAGGGAAGTTCCCCCGTTGGAATTGCTTCGTCGGAGGGCAAAACTGCTCCTGCCCAAGTTCCGCCTCGAGACGACGGCGTTCCGTCCCGAAAGTCGCCCCCTGATTTTTTGTAGGTCAAAAGACCTTAAGTACGAGAAGATGGGCACCGAAGGTGGGCCGGGCTGGCCACAACCCACCAGGGCACGCCTGGGGTGCCTGGCGTGCCCTGGGTCTTGTGGTCACCAGGTGACCCCCCTCCGGTAGTTATTTGCTCCAATATTTTTTATATATTCCAAAATAAGTCTCCGTGTAGTTTCAGCTTATTTGGAGATGTGCAGAATAGGTGTCTCCGACATGCTTTTCTAGGTCCAGAATTCCAGCTGCCGGCATTCTCCCTCTTTGTGTAAACCTTGCATATTATGAGAGAAAAGGCATTAGAATTACTCCATAAAGCATTATTATGCATAAAAACATTATAAATAACAGTAGGAAATCATGATGCAAAATGGACGTATCAGTGGCAAGGCAACAGGGCGCGCCCAGGGGGGTGTAGGCGTGCCCTGATGCCTTGTGGGTCCCTTGTGGCTCCGTCTGACCTAATTCCACATCCATAAATTCTCTAAAATTGTGATACCAAAAAAGAGCCACCCGAAGCTCTTCTTCGGCCGCCGCAAGCCTCTTTCCGACGGGAGGCCATCTGGAGACCTTTTCCGGTACTCTGCCGGAGGGGGAATCGACAACGAAGGCCATTTACATCAACCTTGCTGCCTCCATGATGATGCATGACTAGTCCACCACAGACCTACGAGTCCATAGCTAGTACCTAGATGTCTTCTTCTCTCTCTTTGATCTTCAATACCACGTTCACCATGATTCTCGAGGAGATCTATCCGATGTAATCTTCTTTTGCGGTGTGTTTGTTGGGGTCCGATCAATTGTGGGTTTATGATTAGATTATTCATTGAAAGTAATTGAGTCTTTTCTGAATTCTATTATGCATGATTGTTATAGCTTCATATTTCTCTCGGATTTATCGGTCTCGTTTGGCCAACTAGATTGATTTATCTTCAACGAGAGTGGTGCGTTGTAATGGGTTCAATATTGCGGTTCTCTATATCCCAGTGACAGAAGGGGACAAGACACGTATTTGTATTGTTGCCATTAAGGGTAAAACGACGGGATCTGAACATATTGCTTGTCTTATTTTTTCTACATCATGTCACCTTGCTCCAAGCATTACTCTTTTTGTTATGAACTTAAAACCATAGATGCAGGTAGGAGTCGGTTGATTGGTGAAGTATAGTAGTAGATGCATAATTATTTTGGTCTACTTGTATGAACGTGATGCCTATATACATGATCATTGCCGTGAATAACATGTCATAACTATGCGCAATTTTTTCAATTGCCCAACAGTAATTTGTTTACCCATCGTATGCTATTTTCAAGAGAGAAGCCTCTAGCGAAAACTATGGCCCCCGAGTCTACTTAAACATAAATAGGAAAACCCGAAAACTAATTTCTGCAATTTATTTACTTTTATATTATTTTGCCTTTACATTACCTATCTCTATCAAGATTTAATCGCTGCAAGTAACGAGTTCAAGGGGCTTGACAACCATCTTGCCCGCGTTGGGTGCAAGTGTTTAGTTTTGTGTGTAGGTGTTGTCGAAGGGATTTGCTTTGTTCTCCTATTGGTTCGATAACCTTTGTTCTCACTGAGGGAAATTACTTATCTCTACTGTGCTGCATCTCCTCTCCTCTTCGGGGAAATTCCCAACACAGCTCACAAGTACCAGTACACTTGCTGATTATTCAGAGTCGAGAGTTTTTGGTTGGACTGCATATGCGCACGTTGATAATGGAAAGCTAGAGCCTAGAGTTTTTAAGTGTGTGTTCATTGGTTATGTTTTAGGAGAAAAAGGATATTGAAAGCACATATGCTCCCTTGGAGGTTTTCATAATTCATGATAGCATACATTATCTCTTTGACTAATGGTTCTACCTAGTGTTTATGATTAAGTCCAAAAGATTGATGTTGCTGGAATGTGTGAGGAGGATCCCCAATAAGGAAAGGACGAGATTGGCTAAGCTTAATGCTTCAAGACTCTACATTTTATATTTATGTGAGAAATCACATTTGAGTCCATAGGAAAGCCAATACTATTAAAAGGGAATGAGGTATGTATGATGATTTCGTTGCTCAAGTGCTAAGAGATTAGCCACCAAAAGCCTCAACATTTCTCCCACATATTCATGCTATGGTTAGATTTATCTTAATTCTTCTTTTGTAGTTGCGGATGCCTGCGAGAGGGGGTAATCATAAGTAGGTTGTTTGTTCAAGTAAGAACATCACCTTAGCACCGGTCCACCCACATGTCAAATTATCAAATTAACGAACGCGAATCAACTCAACATGATGAACATGACTAGACATAAATTTACATGTGTTCTTGGGAGCGCTTGCTTAATATAAGAGTACTTTCAGGCCCGTCCTTTGCTATGAAGAGGATTGGGCTACCTTGCTGCACCTTTGTTACTATTGCTACTTGTCAATTGTTATGAATTACCTTGCTACAAAACTACCTGTCACTGTTACTTTGCAACACTTGCAGAGAATACCTTACCAAAAACCGCTTATCATTTCCTTCTGATCCTCATTGGGTTCGAAGCTCTTACTTATCAAAAGGACTACGATTGATCCCCTATACTTGTGGGTCACCAAGACTCTTTTGTGGCTCCATTGCCGGGGAGTGAAGCGCCTCTAATAAGTGGAACTTGGTTAGGAAACATTGGCGATACATGCTAAAATTTACTGTTGCTTGTTACTATGGACGGTCACCCTTTGAGTGGCTTGTTTGGGGCATCTTCGCCTCGAACGGAAGTTGAAAAATTTGCACCTCAACCTACTAAACCTACTGAAAATATTTATTATGAGATTCCTTCGGGCATGTTAGAGAAACTGCTGGCTAATCCTTATGACGGTACAACTCATCCTGATTACCACTTGATATATGTAGATGAGATTTGTGGATTTTTTAAGCTTGCAGGTTTATCTGGAGTCAAAGTTAAGAAGAAGGTTTTCCCTTTATCTTTGGAAGGAAAAGCACTAATTTGTCACAGGCTATTGCATGATATTGGATCATGGGTCTAGAATCGCTTGAAGCTGTAATTTCATCAGAAGTTTTATCATATGCATCTAGTCCATCGTGATCGGAACTTTATATATAATTGCAAGCCTCGTGAAGGAGAAAGCATCACTCAATCTTGGGGGAGTCTTAAATCTATGATGCACACTTGCCCCAACCATGAGCTCTCGAGGGAGATGATTATACAAAAAAATTATGGTCGGCTTCCTCATGATGATCGATTATTACTTGATTCTTCTTCTTTTGGTTCCTACATGAAGAGGACTATTGAATTCAAATGGGATCTTCTGGAAAAGAATTAAATGCAACTCTGAAGATTGGGAATTCGATAAAGGTAAAGAGTCAGGTATAAAGCTTAAGTTTATTGTGTTAAACCTTTTATGGAAACTGATACTTTCCATGAGTTTAGCAATAAATATGGGCTTGACTCCGAGATAGTAGCTTATTTTTGTGAATCATTTCCTACTCATGTTGTTCTCCCTAAAGAGAAGTGGTTTAAATATCATCCAGCTATTGAAAACCCATTAGAGGAACCTGTTAAAGTTAAAGAGGAAAAAAATTGTTTATCATGTTGATCCAGTTGTGCCTACCGCTTACATTGAGAAACCTCCTTTTCCCGTTAGGATTAATGAAAATGCTAAAGCTACAACTGTGTTTAATAAAAGTTATATTAGAACACCTAAACCCTATGAACAAATAAATGTTGAGCCTAATATTGCTATGGTTAAAGATCTCCTATTTGATGATATTGATGGACATGTTATTTATTTTTGTGATGAAGCTACTATAATTGCAAAACCTATTAGAAACAATCGGGATGAGTTAGATAAAAATAAACCTCTAACTGGCATGCCCGTTGTTTCTGTTAAAATTGGAGATCATTTTTATCATGGCTTATGTGACATTGGTGCTGGTGTCAGTGCTATACCTTTTACCTTATACCAAGAAATTATGAATGACATAGCACCCTCTGAGATTGAAGATATTGATGTTACTATTAAACTTGCAAATAGAGACACCATTGAACAACTTGGGATTGTTAGAGATGTTGAGGTCTTGTGTGGAAGTGTAAAGTACCCCATGGATTTCCTAGTACCTGGTTCATAATAAGATAGATTTTCCCATTATATTTGGTAGACCTTTCTTGAATACTGTTAATGCTGAAATTAATTGTGTTACTGAGAAAGTGAAGGTAAGCTTTGGTGATGAGTCTCATGAATTTAATTTCTCTAAGTTCGGCAGAAAACATTATGAAAAAGAATTGCCTAGTAAGGATGAAATAATTGGTCTTGCTTCTATTGCCGGGCCTCCTACTGATCCACTAGAACAATATTTGCTAGATCATGAGAATGATATGCATATGAATGAAAGAAATGGGATAGATGATATACTTCTTATACAAACACAAACATTACCCGATACTTTGAGATATGCTTATCTTGATGAAAAGAAGATATATCCTGTTATTATTAGTGCTAACCTTTCAGAGCATGAAGAGAAGAGATTACTTAAAAGTCTGAAGAAGCACATGGCTGCTATTGGATATACGCTTGATGATCTTAAGGGCATTAGTCCCACTCTATGTCAGCACAAGATTAATATGCAACCAGATGCTGAACCTGTCATTGATCATCAATGCCAATTAAATCCTAAGATGAAGGAAGTGGTAAGAACTGAAATACTAAAGCTTCTGGAGGCAGGTATAATTTATCCTATTGTTGATAGTAGATGGGTAAGTCCCGTTCATTGTGTTCCTAAGAAAGGAGGATAACCGTTGTTCCTAATGATAAAAATGAACTTATCCCACAAAGAATCATAACTGATTATAAGATGGTAATTGATTTCAGGAAATTAAACAAAGCCACTTGAAAACATCATTACCCCTTGCCTTTTATCGGTCAAATGTTAGAAAGGCTATCTAAGCACACACATTTTTATTTTCTTGATGGATATTGTGGTTTCTCTCAAATACCTGTGTCAAAAGAAGACCAAGAGAAAACTACTTTCACTTCCCTTTTGGAACTTATGCTTATAGACATATGCCTTTTGGTTTATGTAATGCACCTGCTACCTTTCTAAGATGTATGACTGCTATATTCTCTGATTTTTGCGATAAGATTGTTGAGGTTTTCATGGATGATTTTTCCCATTACGGTACTTCTTTCAATGATTGATTGAGAAACCTTGATCGATTTTTGCAGAGATGTGAAGAAACTAATCTTGTCTTGAATTGGGAGAAGTGCCACTTGATGGTGAATGAAGGTATAGTACTTGGGCACAAGATATCTGAACGAGGCATTGAGGTAGACAAAGCTAAAGTTGATGCAATAGAGAAAATGCCATCTCCTAAAGTTATTAAAGGTATAAGAAGTTTTCTTGGTCATTCTGGTTTTTATAGGCATTTTATTAAAGATTTCCAGGCCACTAACTAATCTTCTTCAAAAATATATTCCTTTTGTTGCTGATGGTGATTGTGTAGAAGCCTTCGAAATACTTAACAAAGCCTTGATTTCTGCACCTATTGTTCAACCACCTGATTGGAACTTGCCATTTGAGATCATGTATGATGCTAGTGATTATGTTGTTGGTGCCGTTCTAGGGCAAAGAGTAGGCAAGAAACTGAATATTATTCATTATGCAAGTAAGACCCTAGACAATGCTCAAAAGAATTATGCTACTACTGAAAAGGAATTTTTAGCAGTTGTCTTTGCATGTGATAATTTTAGACCTTATATCGTTGATGCCAAAGTTACTATTCAGACCGATCATGCTTCTATTAAATACCTTATGGAAAAGCAAGACGCTAAGCCTAGGCTGATTAGGTGGGTGCTTTAACTCCAAGAGTTTGACCTGCACATTGTTGATAGAAAGGGAGGTGAAAATCCCGTAGCACATAATTTGAATAGGATGGAAAATGTTCTTGATGACCCACTGCCTATTGATGATAATTTTCCTGATGCGCGACTTGCTGTTATAAATGGTTCCCATAGTACTCCTTGGTATGCATATTATGCTAATGACATTGTTGCTAAATATATACCACCTAGTTTCACCTATCAACAAAAGAAAAAGTTTTTCTATGATTTGAGACATTACTTTTGGGATGACCCACATATTTATAAAGAAGGAGTAGATGGTGTTATTAGACGTTGTGTACCTGAGCTTGAACAAGGAAAAATCCTACAAAAGTATCACTCCGGGGCCTACCGGGGACACCATGCTAGTGACAAACTGCACATAAGGTCTTTCAATATGGTATTTATTGGCCTACTCTTTTCAAAGATGCTCATAAGTATGCCCTTTCTTGTGATGAATGTCAAAGAATTGGTAACATTAGTAGACGTCAGGAAATGCCTACGAATTATTCACTTGCTATTGAACCATTTGATGTCTGGGGCTTTGATTATATGGGACCTTTTCCTTCCTCTAATGGATATACTCATATTCTAGTTACTGTTGATTATCTTACTAAGTGGGTAGACACTATTCCAACTAGTAGTACTGATCATAACACTTCTATTAAATTGCTTAAAGATGTTATCTTCCCGACGATTGGAGTCCCTAGATATTTAATGACTGATGGTGGTTCACATTTTATCGATGGTGCTTTCCGCAAACTCCTAGCTAAATACGATGTTAACCATAGAATTGCATCACCTTACCATCCTCAATATAGCGGTCAAGTTGAGTTGAGCAATCAAGAAATAAAACTAATATTGCAAAAGACTGTTAATAGATCAAGAAAGAATTGGTCTAAGAAACTTGACGATGCTATATGGGCTTATAGAACTGCTTATAAGAACCCTATGGGAATGTCTCCATATAAAATGGTCTATGGAAAATCATGTCATTTACCTCTTGAGGTAGAACACAAGGCTTATTGGGCAGTTAAAGAACTTAACTATGATTTTAAACTTGCCGGTGAAAAGAGGTTATTTGATATTAGTTCGTTAGATGAATGGAGGACACAAGCTTATGAAAACGCCAAATTGTTTAAAGAAAAAGTTAAAAGATGGCATGACAAGAGAATCCAAAAACGATAATTCAATGTAGGAGACCTAGTTCCTTTGTACAATTCTCGTTTCAGATTTTTTTGCAAGAAAGCTTCTCTCCAAATGGGAAGAACCTTATGTTGTCGAGGAGGTCTATCGCTCCGGTGCTATCAAGATTAACAACTTCAAAGGCAAAAATCCGAGAGTGGTGAATGGGCAAAGAATTAAACACTATATCTCAGGTACGCCCGTCAATGTTGAGACTAATATTATTCAAGTTATGACTCCGGAAGAACACATAAGAGAGACCTTCCCGAACACTCCCTAAAGCTGAAAGGCGTAGGTATGTGATACGGTAAGTAAACTAACTCCAAAAATTCCAAAAAAATTATGATCTGTCTGTTTTGATATTTTAGAAAAATTACAAAAATAAAAACGAGTCACGGGGACCCACGAGAGATCCACAAGGCAATAAGGCGCGCCCACCCCCTTGGGCGCGCCCTGATAGCTTGTGGGGCCCTCGTGTGCCTCCCGGACTCCGTTTCCTTCCCGAACACGTATTCTGACCTAGAAAAATCATTATATATACTCCCGTATGTTTTGACCACCGCATCGCAAGTTTCTCCTCTGTTCTTGTTTCGGGCTGTTTTTCTGACAGATTTCTCAAGGCAAGGAATCTATGGCTCCACCAATGTAACACCCCTGTAATCAATCTACAGTGATCACCATGAATATGCTAATCATTTTGCTAAACAATGCTTGATCATCTTTGAAATCATATCTCATTTCAAATTCAATTTAAATTGAAAATCAAATAATAAGTGGTTTAAATAATTTGGCAAACATGAAAACTAAAATCATGGTTGGGTTGCAAATATTCCTTAAGTATTTGTCAAATAGGAACCAACATTTTTGTAAGTAATTAAAGGCCCTAAAACTTTTAAAACACAGGCCAAAGCAATTATTAAAGGCCCTTTTAAATTATGGGAAATCCAAACTTTTTCAAATGACTCTCAAACTTTTTGAGACAGTGTTGAAAATTGCAATATATTTAATGGACCGGGTCCCATATTTTACAAAAGTCAATAGTGCAAAAAATAAAAAGAAACAGAAAGAAATAAAGAAATAAAAACAGAAAAGGAAATAAAATGAAAAAGAAAAAAAAAGCCCCTATTGTGGACTGGGCCTTAGCCCACAGTGAGGCCCAGCCCACCTGGACCCCCATCGTCTTCCTGTGTTCACCAGAGGAGGCATGGACACGCCACATGCGCGCCACCGGCTGCGCCCGATGCCGCTGCAGCCATCCGCCAGGGCTGCGATGCCTACAAGGCACCTCGCACCCGCCCGAACGCAACCCTAACCCTAGTGCCCCTCCATTCACTCTCCCTCGCTCGCTCTCTTCCTCCTCGCGCGGTCCCGAGTTGCCGTCGCCATCTACACGCTCCCCGTCGTCCCCGTCGACTAGAACCAGGTCCACGAGCCCCGCCGCCGTCACCTACGTCAACAGCGCCGACGAGATCTAGCCGGGGAGCGTGGCAAAACCGTCCCGACCATTCTTCCTCCTTGGGACGCCGGACCTCCGCCGCGCCAATTCGTAGCAGTCAAGCCCTCCCCGACGACGCTTTGCACACCTGCAGGTCCGCGATGAGCCCCTACACCTTTCACCCCCTCTCTGTTGGCTCGTGTGCGTCCGCTAGCACTTGCTGCCACCGGAGTCGAAGCTCTCCGCCGTTACCTCGGGTCGCCGCCGTAGCTAGAGCCACCGTCGCCCACGTCCGAGCACGGGAACATGCTCAGAACGCACGACAAAGCTGCCCGTGGCCTTTGCGCGCCCTGCCATGGCCTATAAGCCCAGTTCCGTCGATGCACGTACGTCACCGTCATAGTAGCTCATCGCCGACGTAGATTCCAGCCCCCTCCGGGCAAGCCAGCCACGCCATTCGACGCGCGGCTCTGCCCGCGTCCGATCTCGCTTGGGCGAGGACCCAAGCCCTCCGCCGCGTCTTGGCGTCTCCGGTGGCGAGCCGCCAGCCATCGTCGACCTCGCTGACCTGGAGCCACCCCTAGTGTCAGTGCTAGTGGGCCAGGGGCCCCTTGTTGACCAGTTGACCATGGTCAACTGGCTGACTAGGCAGTGCTTAGTCACTACGAGTGGGCCACACCCCCTCGGGCCACTGACATCTGGGCCCAGGGTCATTAACCCCTAATTAACCTGTTAGTTAATTCAAATAATTAATTTAAACTAATGTGACACTGACAGGTGGGCCCAATTAGCTAACTAACCTATTTAGTTAATTTAACCCTTCTGTTAAGCCCACTGTCTATGACAGGTGGGGCCCAGCTGTCAGGTTTGACCTGGAACAGCTGGGTTGACTGCTGATGTCATGATGACATCATGCTGATGCAGTAATTGATTTTTTCGAATTAAAATAAATCTGTTAATTCTAGAATAATATTAAAATTTTGAAAAATCATATAAAATAATCTATAAGTCAGATGAAATTAATCTATATATGAAAGTTGATTAGAAAAATCCAACCAATCCAAATATGCAATCCATTCATCTGTCACATGCCTCTAGCATGATGAACATGGAACGTTCTCCTCTGATTCATCTGTCCGATAATTGCCTAAAGACCCGGGAAATATCCCCAGATATTTTCCTGCTCCATCTATAACCCTTAGTACTATGTTAGGTCACCCCTAGCACGCATGTTGTCATGTCATGCATCGTGATGCATTTGTCTGCTTTATATTTATTCTTTATTCCCCCTCTTCTCTCTGGTAGACCCCGAGACTGACGCCACTGCCGTGTACGATAATGCCGCTGACGTGCAGCCGCTTGCTGCATAGTATCCAGGCAAGAAAAAACCGCTTGAGCATTCCTATATAGCCCATTCCTTCTCTCTCATGCTTGCATTAGATTTTCCTACTGTTGTTGATAGCTCCTATTCTGATTCATAGCCTGTTTTTGATAAACTGTTGTTGTACCTTACATGTACCCTATATGCTTAGTATAGGTTGGTTTGTGATCTACCAGTGACCCCACTTGTCCTTGTTGCCCCAACTTCATCATCGATGACTCGATCAATGTGATCGATGTCCTGAGCCCGACACATCACCTCACACCTCCTTAGTTGTACGACTCTATAGAGCAACTATCGAGTACCGAGGGTGACACCTCGTGACGTACTCCTGATGCTAACTCTGTAGTGTAGTTAACCGGGAGTGGACTACGAAGGGTGACTCTTCCTTCACCTCTTCCGATAACGACTCTGTCGTGCAACACCTCAAGCGTGAACCATCGAGGGTGATTCCTCTCTGGTCACCTTGACGATTACATCGAGTGGGATCCATCGAGGGTGATTCCTCGGATTCCTCCTTGATGTTATGGACACACGGTTACTTTGACTGTACTACAAAACCATGTTCAGGTCGGGTTGACCTGGAGGGTGCTTATGTAATAATGACGAGGCACGGTCGGGCATTCTTTGCCCTTGCCGTAACTCCTCGAGACGGGGTGACGGGACCACATATCGTGGATCATTGATCGTCACCGCAGCTAACAAAACATTAATGGGTTTGGATATGTGGTCTGAGAAGGCCTCTGGTCTATTTCACACTAACCACCACGCGGGAATCAGTCTGGGCAATCTACGTCGTACATTCGCCCGAAAGCTCTTCGGACATCACAGTTGAGTGGCACTTGCCCGGGTGGCCCGCGTAAGCACCGTCTTTGTATTAAGAGGTGCCAAGACTGACATCGGCCACCCTCGCAATGCACCGGATTGCAAAGGGCGATTGGCCCATGACCCCTTTGCATTTAGGATGTATACCGGCGTGTGGCCTCTCTATTGAGCCTAGGTAGGACTACGGCGTGTCAATCAGCCGAGGCCGGGCATGACCCAGAAATTGTGTCCGGCCAAAGTTAATCGAGCGTGTTGGGCAAATTGGTGCACCCCTGCATGGAAGTATATCTAATCGAATAGCTGTGTCCACGGTAACGGACGCTCGGAGTTGTATCCCAATCTAATACAACTAGAATGGTGACTTTAAATGAAATGTTGGCTCCGAGATTACTTTCTCGCAGGGAGTCGAGGAAGGATCTCTGGGCGGTACTAAATAACTTGTTGCTTATAATATGCTAATCTACACTCTTCTAATGTTGCAAGATGCTTCAAGATGCTAGTCTTCGATAGGCTAGGCTTTCCCCCTCTATTCTGGCATTTCTGCAGTTAGTCCAAAGATATAGCCCCATTCCTTTGATACTGATGCATATTTTAGTAAAGATCTGATGTAAGTCTTGCGAGTACTTTGGATGAGTACTCACGGTTGCTTTGCTCACCTTTTTCCCTTGATACGATTACTGCGATCAGATGACGGAGCCGAGGAGTCGTATGATCCTGCCGACGACTACTACACCATCGATGGAGCCTACTACTACGTGAAGGCTGGCCCCGACCAGCAGTAGGATAGAAGACTCCCAGGAAGGAGGCCTTGCCTTTTCGATCTGATGTTGATGTTTGTGCTAGCCTTCTTAAGGCAAACTTGTTTACTTATGTCTGTACTTAGATACTATTTCTTCCGCTGACTCGTTTGTATTCGAGCTTATGTATTTGAGCCCTCGAGGCCCTTGGCTTGTAATATGAAGCTTGTATGACTTTAATTTGTGTCTAGAGTTGTGTTGTGATATCTTCCCGTGAGTCCCTAATCTTGATCGTGCGCACTTGCGTGTATGATTAGCGTACGATCAAAATGGAGGCGTCACAACCAACCCTCCGCAATAAGCATCGCATAGTCCGACCTTCACCAAACAGACGCCCCTAAAGCGAAGTCTATTATGAGCTGTCTTCTGGGGAGGAGGATACGTCGAAGGCCCCCGGAGATGCCGTGGAGAGGAACCAGGAAGAAGCTAAAGTATCCGAAGGGGATCAGGACAATCATCCCTCTAGAGTCTCTAACAAGGGAGAATCACTATTGCCCCTTCATGATAATATTTCTTTCCCTGAAATTGATGCACTGAATGCCATGGAGTCTTTTTGTGCTCAAAATACAACACTCACTCATGAAGTCATCTGGTTGGAAGAGCAAAATTGTGCTCTCCGGAGGATAATAAGTAACCTGGAGTATCTCCTGAAAGACAAGCCTGCCACATCATCACCTAAGAAGGACGCTTGGGTACATGGGTATGTGCACCACCCTTAGCTTGTTCCAAGCTTGGGGGTGGTGCCTCGGTATCGTATCACCACCATTTTTGCCATTATCATCTATTTAGTTTGATCCTTAGTTATGTCGTGATTTAGAGAAATAAATTTTTAGATTTGCTTTGCTTAGAGTTCTTGCTTTGAGTTCTATTTATCCTTGTAATCGAGTATGAGAGTTATATAATAAAGATTAGTTTGAGTTTGCTTGCTTTACTCTCATGCATCAATCATAGAAATAAAATAAAAGAAATATAAAAATCATATGCTAATCCCATGGGGAGTAATGACTTCACATAGGAGAAGTCTGTAGATAAAAGTTGTTGAGAATAAACAAACATAGCATTAATCATTGATACAATCTATGCAAGATTATGAAAGAGGAGAGGAGATTCACATACAAATACACTATCTTGGACATCTTTTATGATTGTGAGCCCCCACCAAATATTATATAATGATCAAGTGTTGATGTTGGACATGGAAGACAAAGTAATGATTATGTTTGTTTACATACACATAGAAGTTATATTGTCATGGATCCTTTAACATGTGGTGCTTGCTTTAGATCTTTTGCTAGCCAAAGAAAATTTTCCGCACCAAGTAGAGGTACTACTTGTGCGTCCATAACCCCTTAAACCCAGTTTCTCTCCATGAGAGTCCACCATATCTACCTATGGATTGAATAAGAACCTTCAAGTAAGTTGTCATCGGTGCACGAAGAAATAAAAATTGCTTTCAAATATGTATGATCTTTTATTGCAAGGGAAAATAAACTTTGTACGATATTGTGATGGCAAAGAAATAAAAGCGACAGATTACATAATAAAGTTTGCTATCATAAAGGGCAATATAAAGTGACGTTCCTTTCCATTAAGAGTTTGCACATCCAACGTTAAAAAGCACATGACAACCTCTGCTTCCCTCTACGAAGGGTATATCTTTTACTATCATGTATTTGCTTCTACATAAGGTTCAATAATGTTTATTCCTTTTCCTACCTAATAATTCTTTAGTTGGCAAGCATTATGTGTTGAGGAAAGATCCAAATATGTATATCCAGTTGGATGTAGGTGATCATGGTTCATCATTGTTGGCATTATCCTTGAGGTAAATGAGTTGGGTGGCAATTACTTTGAAGACCCCATCTTCCTATGTGTTCGATGGAAACATTAGCTCCAAAAATATGCAATGAGTGTAAGCAATCATATAAGACTAAATGATAGTTGAATTCTCTGGAATATGATGAATTATGATTGTCTCAATGACCAAGAACATAGTTTGTCGATTGTCAATAAAGTTTATGCTTCATAATTCAATAATTGTGGAAAGATTGTTACTTGTTTATGAGAAGAGATATGATGAAAAACTTGCTGCTATGTTAATATTCATGATGCTCTCATGTTCGTATTCTGTTTTTATCGACACCTCTCTCTCAAATCATGTGGTCATTATTATTGAGTTTGGCTTTTGCTTGTGGACAAGCGAGGTCTAAGCTTGGGGGAGTTGATACGTTCATTTTGCATCATGAATTCTTATTGATATTTATCTCATTCTTGTCCATTATTCCCCAATATGACAATTCTTATGCCTTTTCTCTCTGAATATGCAAGGTACATCTCAAGAGGGAAATCAATGGAAACTGGAATTCTAGACCTGAAAACCAAGAAAATGGTTGAAAATTCACTGGACTCCAAATGACCTGAAACTTCACGGAGAATTTTTATGGAATATATGTGAATTATTGGGCCAAAAATATACCTGAGGGGGGCCACCTACTAGCCACAAGCCAACATGGCGCGCCCACCCCCCTATGCGCGCCCTGTTGCCTTATGGGGCCCCAGCAGGTCTCCCGACCCCCCTCTTCTCCTATATGGTGTGTTTTGACCTAGAACAAATTATAAGGATACATTCGGGACAAAGTGCCGCCATCTCGAGGCGGAAACCTGGGCAGAGGCCCTTTTGATCTCCGGCGAAAAATTCTGCCCAGGAAACTTCCCTCCGGGAGGGGGAGATCGAAGCCATCGTCATCACCAACGCTTACTCCTTCGTGGGTGGACCAAACTTCATCAACATCTTCACCAGCACCATCTCAACTCAAACCCTAGTTCACTCTTGTATTCAATCTTTGTCTCAAAATCTCAGATTGGTACCTCGGGGTTACTAGTAGTGTTGATTACATCTCGTAGTTGATGCTTGTTGGTTTACTTGGTGGACGATATTATGTTCAGATCCTTGATCTCCATTATTACACCTCTGATCTTGAACATGTTGATGATGTGTGAGTAGTTACTCTTTTTCCTGAGGACATGGGAGAAGTCTTGTTATAAGTAATCATGTGAAGTTGGTATTCGTTCAATATTTTGATGATGTGTATGTTGTTGCTTCTCTTAGTGGTGTCGTGTGAACGTCGACTACACGACACTTCACCATGTTATGGGCCTAAGGGAAGGCATTGTGGAGTAACAAGTAGATGATGGGTTGCGAGAGTGACAGAAGCTTAAACCCCAGTTTATGCGTTACTTCATAAGGGGCTGATTTGGATCCACACGTTTCATGCTATGGTTAGATTTATCTTAATTCTTCTTTCGTAGCTGCGGCTGCTTGTGAGAGGGGGTAATCATAAGTAGGTTGTTTGTTCAAGTAAGAACAACACCTTAGCACCAGTCCACCCACATATCAAATTATCAAAGTAACGAACGCTAATCAACTCAACATGATGAACATGACTAGATAGAAATTCCCATGTGTCCTTGGGAGCGCTTGCTTAATATAAGAGTACTTTCAGGCCTGTCCTTTGCTATAAAAAGGATTGTGCTACCATGCTGCACCTTTGTTACTATTGCTACTTGTCAATTGTTACGAATTACCTTGCTACAAAACTATCTGTCACTGTTACTTGCAGCACTTGCAGAGAATACCTTACCAAAAATCGCTAATCATTTCCTTCTGCTCCACGTTGGGTTCGACACTCTTACTTATCGAAAGGACTATGATTGATCGCCTATACTTGTGGGTCATCAGTTATGTTTTCACTATTGGTTGTTGTGCCGTAAGTTGGAGGGCAATGCTGCAACCAGTAGTTGTCCAGTCTACCACTGAAGCAGGATACATGGTTATTCGAGAAGCATGTAAAGAATTATTTTTGTTGAAAGGTTTATAGGCTAATCTTTGTGGAGATAATTCTTGCATTAATCCGTTTTGTAACTTTCAAAGTGCCACATACCTTACTAAAGATCAGATGTCCCATGAGAGGACAAAGCAGATTAATGTCAAATACCATTATGTTCGAGACACTGTTGATCAAGGTAAACTGAAAGTATGCAAGATTAATACTCATGATAGTCTTGCTCATATGTGGACAAAGCCAGTTCCTGTTGCCAAGTTTCAGTTTTGCTCAAACTTAGTTGGTATACCTCATCAGCCCTAGTGGTTGTTTGGCGTTGAGAGTATTTTCTTTTTTGTTCAGGGAAAAGGTTCTCGTTCATGCTACAAGATGGAATTATTAGCAAGGTGGAGTATGTTATGTTGTGAGCCAAATTCTTATATAAGTATAATGGCTAACTTCTAACGAGCAGAGTGGAGAGGAGGTTCATCACTGAGAGGCTTCGGCCGGAGTGGAGCATAGCGAAGTCTGACCGATGTTATATGTAAGTATAAGTTTAGGGTTTATGGATAATTACTGATCTAGGTCACCATTGTTATATATACCTCTTGTAAGCCGCCACACAAGATAATTTGATCAGTTGTAAATCCACGTTATTTTCGACCTCTCCCGACATAGTGAAGATTTGTTGGCTAGCGCTCGTGGTTTTGTCCCCTTCGTGTTGGAGAGTTTTCCACGTAAAATCCGTGTGTCCTCGCTATGTTGAATTTGTTCTTTGTCATTTCGATTGCGTGTGGTATCTCTATGATGAGTCCAAAATGTATGATAATTTTAATGGTTATTTTGTGCCTACATGGTAGGCTTTGTGGAATTTTACTACGTTTGCGTGTTGATTTTTGTCGGTTTTTCCTAGGAAATGCCCTTTCGAATAAATAAAGCTCTTTTGAAGGATTCCCAGGAAATAATGGTGGCATCATGTTATTAAATGAGATAATTAACTACCATAAAAAGAACAAAGCAAAGGGAGAAAGAAGGAGGTCTTGCGGCTGGTCCAAAGCGCAAGACTACCTAGCATATGAGCGCACACGCTCATATGCGCGGTCGTATGGCATTCCACCGCCGCCCCTCGTCCACTACTTCCACCCCGTGAAGTCGGATCGGGGATCAGACAACCAGAGCCTCGAGAAACATCCAGAACTCAGAACCCTAGCTTCGGGAAGGGGAATCGACCCAAGGGCTTCACCATCACAACGCTGCATGAGGGATCCATCATCATCATCACCGTCATCCCCATCCATTTTCATACAATAGTTGGAGTGGATTCAATCTTGTGTTACTTTCGTGTGATAACCCTGTTCATCATAATTCATCTCATCTCGCTTGTGCCCATGATATGTGACTAGTCTCCATAGTTCTCGGGGATATGGAGGAAACCTAGTGTGTCACAGATCATTTAGTATTAGGATTTGATATCCTTTTTGTATGTTTATGTTAATAGTATTTTTTGATGTTGGGTGAAGTCGACCATCCAACATATGCAAGTTTGGACGGAAGGTTATTGCTGTTGGTGAACCAGCTGGTTGCGGAGGTAGGTAAGTGACAGGGCCTAACTCCCATTGTCCCAGATCATTGCAGTAGGGGATAAATGGAGACCTCTTATAGACTGCGTCCACATGGACCTTTTCCGCTTAATAAATGTTTGGTAACTGGAGTGGGGAAGAACAGTGATGGCATATGTGATATGGGCTTGCTGCGTATATGCATGTATTTGTACCAGCTCTGCCCACAAATAGCTAGAAACGTATGACATGTCTTAGGAAGCCGAAGTAGCATTATGCTTAGGCATCATTGATTAGACGAACATTAGTGGGGAATGCATACTCCTCCCTAGTCTTATCGTTTTCAACAACTTTCACTCACATCCCATGTTACTTTATTTTACTATTGCAACTTACTTCACAGTTTGCTACACCACTTTGACCTTATTATTATTGCTTCGGATTTCACTTAACTTGCATGAATTGCTATTTAAACCCTACAAGATGCAAAAGGTTGACTTGTGTGCTCCCTATGAGATAGGTACTCTTACTTTGAAAAGGATACAACTAAACCATGTGCACTTGCAGGCCATGAAGATTTTTCTGGAGCCGTTGCCGGAGAGCTAGGCGCTTTCAGTCTTCGTCTTAAGTTTGGTTTAATTGCTTTTACAAAGTTATTTGTAGATCTGGAGCAACCATGGCTGAGTTTGGGCACTTTTACCAACTCACTGGACCACATGTAGAAAAAATATTTACATCACTGGGACCGGATCTCGGCCTCTGCATCAGGACGATGCATGTAGTCATTTTATTAATTATTCATCAGGACCTTATAAAGTAATACATCAATAAGTCTAAAGCCACCATCTCAGGGGTATTTGTCGCTATACCTATCAACTTGATGAAGGATGCAGATTGTCTGAGCCGCTTACCCAAGCCTCACACCAAACCCCAACATCTAAAGCCGGAGGCCCAACCAAGCGGCATTACCGGATATGAGAAACACACCATTCCGGGGCACTCTCAGTGGTCACCACACGCGCACCCTGCACACCGTCTTTCATCGATCCATCTTCAGTACAGATACTGATGCATCGACCCTGGTAGGCCCAACTGCTATCGACGCCACCATGACAGACTCGAGTACATTTACATGGGAGAATTTGCTTGATCCAAATATGTGCCTGCATATGCATGATCGATGAGTACACATGATCTAGGGAAGGTAGAGCCTGATTCGAAATTTAGCCATGCCACCGTTAACTAGCGGACAAAAGCTCTGAACGTAGTGGCAAACTAGTCATGCCAAAGGAGACATGAAAGTCCACCGTGTCATGAGTATGCATCGTCGGTGCACCAACATGTAGGCCCGCATGTGTCGAGGATGACTCTCAGTGATTAGTTAATTAATCACATGTTAGTTAATCTGATTAAGAACATTTACAGGAATCCCTTTGTTAGTCTGAGTCAAAGCTTGTCAAAAGGGTTGACAAAATCTATCTCATCTCCGTATACCTTTCTTTTCGAGGACGGCAGAATTTTTTTATTGATCTCTCAGCCTCCTTTTCATCAAGAGGGACGATGAACCCTGATGGCTACTGCATGCTAGAAATTGCCCAGAGGAGGTGAGCACTTCTTTAGGATTCTTAATTTTCTTTCATATATTGTTACTTCGAGCTCGAGGTATATTATTTGGAGATTAGAGAAATACAATTAGGATTTAAGTTGGTTGTGTGCATCATAATCATGTAGAGGTAGAGGCTTATCCTCCATTAAAAAAAAGCTAGGACTCTAATATGTAGAGCTCATTGCCTGTGTGTACTCGAGAGGCCGAGAGAGCAACTCTTCCATCATGTTTCCCATTAACTTACAATGAGTTGAAATGCTCAACTTTTTGAAGTCACATGACGACTACTCATACGTTTACAAAGGCCATCGTGGTAAGCTGCCAAGGATTAATAATACATCGACCTTGTCGCTAGCGAAACTGTTGACTACAGAAAAAAAAATCATTTACATGTGCATTGTATGTAGCACTACACCTCCGTCCAGGTTCTAGGACCTAGCAATCCATATTGGAGACTCATCCATATATACTAGGTAGGAAGTGCGGCTTGCCGCACCCGGCAGCACCGCTGCCGGGTATAATCATATCCAATCCGATAATATAGTCATGGGAGCATTACAAATATACAAAAATCGCAATGATATTGGTTCAGTACAGTGACATACACCAAATCATTATCTATGAATAAGATATGAAATTTAAGATGGGTTTTAGACGTGGATAACATATTGAATAGAATATATTGACAAAAATGATGAACAGTACAAACATAAGCATCCTCGGAAAGAGAATTCCGGTTTATAACATTGGTAGTCACATGAAAATTTAACCGGAAATGAGCAGATGTGCTAAGTCAAAGAAGAATAGTACAAAGGACACATTGAACTTATATAAGCATAGGGCAGGCTATGTAGACATAACTCGACATCATCGATATAATAGTTCATAGATTCAGATATAGACCGGATATGTTCTCCTTACACACAACACCAGTAAATACATAGTACATGATTTAGTTGACTCATCCTGATCTATTCTCATACGGTATGTTAGACAAAAGATAGTACATGGCATACATAAGGACCTTGATCGTCGTCGTGCCTTCCTGTTGCCTCTGACATAATCAAATGCCTGCAAAGAAGCAACAAAGAACCACATTAGTGGCTACACAAGCGAGTAGAATGGTAGTAATGACAAATATAGCCAATGACCAATGTCTAAAGATACTAATCGCAATCAAAATTCATTCTGAAGGTTACTCGATAATTAGCACGAACATGTGGGAAGAAGTGGCAGCTCACCTACGGCATGCAGCATAAAAAATATTAGAAGCTCTTCCATTCCGGTAGTATGAACATGACACCGCTGCCTTGCACCTTGATGCGCCGCTACTGCCACCAGCCAATTAACAGGAGGTATCGATTTGTATCTGCAGCCACACTTGTTGTTTAGTGTTGTTTAGGCAGCGTCAATAATATCTAAAAAAATGTCCATCATGCTGATTACAGCTGCAGTAAAGAGTAGTGTTTTGAATCAGATAACGAATCACTTGTATTCTATACCTAAGCCATAAATATGAACAATTTCAGAATTGCGCGAGTGCACCAATGATCTAGTTATCAATGTATGGATATATCAAGCTTATAGGTGTCTTAAGTAAATTTATAGCTGTCTACCTGAATCGGTGTTGTTACAGAAGCATATATGATCCAAGCAGGATAAAGCACGAAGGAAGTTGTCAAATTTATTTTATTTTCGCTATGAACTATCCAGATGACATATTTTGTGATGACAGCGAAATGAAAAGGAAATTTATAAAACAACGACTCTGAACAAAAGCATATCCAAGTCAAATTTTGCTTTCACGTACCATCACTGAACTCCAACCCTAACCGCACCCTGTGCTGTGCAAAACAACAAACCTAATAAGCAGCAACACCAAAACGGAGAGCAGTAACAGTAACACTCATAAAGGTGAACACAAGCAAGCCTCTTCCATTGCACAACGTCGAAGAACACTGAGAGCGAAAAGCGAGGCAAAGAGCTATCAAGGGGCGGATATAATCAATGGCCCAGTCTTGGCTAGCGGCAAAGAAACAGGGTGGGGGAGAGAGGTGGGAGGAGGCACCTGAGGCTAGGCTAAGACATCGACGACGGCGAGGCGAAGAGCAACCAAATCCAGGTTCACCTGTGAAACGCAGACAGAATTAATGATCCAACACGCTCAGAAGAAAAGATCAGAGGGATGAGGGAGAGAAGAATGAGGAGGCACCTGAGGTGAGGCGAAGACGGCGATGGTGACGACACTCAGACCTATATCCTAAACCTACTCTTTCTGAATATTTTGTATTTCTCATTTGGCAGAGTCTGCCATGCTCACAGTTTTTTTTTGTAATGAGTACATTAACTATAAGCATATAGCCATTTGCATATCAATGAGCAGGAAAAAAAACCATAGGCACATGCCTAAACATCAATATAAGAACACAGAAAATTCCAATAGTTAAGAGCAAAAGCTCAAGTCTTTTGTTTTAAAAGGAAACATGAAGCATCTGGCACAAGTTTGCAATTAAAGAGAAATATAGAACGTCAAACTTGACACTCTATAAGAATGTTGGACCATGGCAACATAATGCACACATCCAAACACTCAATATGTATACTACCAATTACCATGTCTAGAGTGGCAATAATGTGATATGAGAAATAATTAGATAGTACTCAATTCCATTAGCTTATATTGCTCACCAGGCAGAAAAAAACAGTAACTGGGATCATGCTTTCTACTCCCTCTGTAAACAAATATAAGGACGTTTAGATAACTAAAATAGTGACCTAAACGCTGTTACATTTCTTTATGGAGGGAGTACTTCACAACGCTATAACCTAGGTGGTCTACCTGAAACAAATCAGTAATAATAAATAGGAACAAAAATAAAACATTTTAAGTATTTGGTGCATCAGAATTTGCTATTATATTTATTGGCCGACAAAATTAGCCTTTATATATTTTGGCTATTAAGATCACCTAGTGGAAGAATTCACCACATTTTATTCTTTCAGCCCATCCAAGGTCAGAAAATAAACTATGATCAATATCGTAGGAAAACATTTCATTTGAAATAAGGCTTTCAGGCCACACTCCCAATCTGCAAAATTAGAGGGTCTAACTTGACATTTGAGAGGGAGAGAGAGAGAGAGAGAGAGAGAGAGAGAGAGATGGGACATGTAAGTCATCGGCAATCAATATGATGACATCCTTGATGGTGCCCTCTGGTACGTGGTGGTGGTGTTTTGCGCTCTTCCTAGCCAATACCTCACCAGGTAAGGTAGGCCATGACCTCGTCCGACTCCAGCGACGACCTTCAAGCCAAGGCAATGGAAAGAGCAGCGGTCAGAGAGAGAGAGAGAGAGAGATGCTTTGTAATGAAAATGACGGTTGTAGAAAGCAAAACCAACAAGAGAAAAAAGAAGGAAGAATACAAGGCAGTACAAATAAAAAAGCTTCATTTTCTAGTCCCACAAAAATAATCATCAAGAACTAAGCTTAAATTAGTTCGATCAATTAATAATATTTTCAGGCAAAAGACCTAAGCATTAAGTATAATATAAACACTAAACATATGAATCATACTCAAGATTCTGTTGCACCGTCCAGCAACCACACCATGCAAATTTTCCAAGGAAGGCAAAAGTTTTGCCACACATCTTTGACTATTGACCAAGAAGAATAGTAAGTAGTGTACATATGAATTGAAACAAGATGACGTAGCTGAAGAACAACACGAGTTGGAGTTGCATGCCGATTTAACTCTGTGAAATAGCAAACAAAAGGCCCAGAAATTTCACCTCCAGAGGACGTCTTCGACGAGCATCCAGTCGCCGTCCTCGTCCTTGTACGTCGGCACATGAAGCAGCAACATGAACTCAGTATGTGACTAATTAGAGTTATTTCTAAGTTCATATATAACAAAGAAAGAACTACTGATTGTTTCCATATAGCATAACTATGGCCCAGTTTAGATAAAAAGAAAGAATCACTGATTGTTTCCACAAACTGGACATCATGCAGTGCAACAATCATGTATATAATTGGTATTATTAATAAGCTCACAACAATAATCGTAAATCACAATTATCATGAGGTAATAAAGAGATAATAAGCCACAAATCCACGCCTAAGAGGCGGATCCTAAAAGAGAAACATGCACATGTAATACCATATTGTAAGAACTGCTAAAAGAAAATTGCCTGCCATGAAATCGGCAGCCAAAGAAGCAAAACTGATTCAAAGCGGAAGAGCACCCTGCATAGCACACACGAAAATAGACATTGAAACGCCAATGCTCGCTGCAAGCAGAGTAGGGCTCATACGCCGAGAACAAGATTTGCATGTACAGATTCTCTGCAAAATAATGGAAAATATGAAGGTAAGTGGCATGCATAGCCCTACATAAGAACCAAAGCTAGAATTAACATAATTTCATCCATTAGTTCTAAAACATTGCATGTCAGTGACTTGACACAAAACCTTTAAATTGCATCAATGAAAGGAGTGGAATGACATGATCAGAAGCTTGGTTCAGTCAATGCATACAAATACCCTGTTACCGTACAACTAACTGAAGATGAATAAGTAAGAACAGGAACACAATAAATTGGATGCCTTTTGAGTCTAGATTTGTGCATACAAATAATATAGAAATGGTGATATAATATATAATCACTTGGAAGCTACAACAATCCGAAGCATAATGATAAGATGAAAAAAAATATCAGTTAATATAATTAATGCAAGTTGAGGACTGCATTCACTCTTCCTTCAAAAATTTATGCAAGGCAAGTCTTGTAACAGAGTTTGAGCCCATGCATAAAGCAGATAAGCAAATCATTCCAGAACACCTTGTCTTTTTGAAAAAAGCAAAGTGCAACCCATCCAGATATAGCTAACTTCAGATGTATATACAAGTCAAAACGATTCAGAATCATAGTGCCCAGATATAACCAACTTCAGATGTATATACGAATCAAACCGGTTCAGAATCATAGCGTCCAGATATAGCCAGCTTCATATATATATATATATATATATATATATATATATATATATATATATATATATATATATATATATATATATATATATATATATATATATATATATATATATATATATATATATATATATCAAACCGGTTCAGAATCGCAATGCCATTCCATGAACTCTTCCTGCATCAAATAAATTGGTTCCCGTCAAATATAGCACTAAAAACTTAAGATTTCTTCGTTCAGAAAATTTGAGTAAACTGATGTTGTGTTGCTCCCAATATTGGTTCAGATAAATTAAGTTAGAATGGGAACATGGATCTCAAATCTGATCTAACTACCATTTTATTCAAGCATCCCCGTTCTTATTATTTTCAGATTTCTTATTTGGCATTAACCTATAAATATAAATGCACATGGGATATGTCAGAGGAGAGGAATAAATAGAGTTAGCATATATAGTAGCAGGTGAATCTGGAAATCATACTAAGTACATGTATGATGAATAAGGATTTCGTGTACAAATACATTAGTGGTACACAAGCACAATCCTGCAATGTATTTTTATCAACCAACTCTACCTGCTAGCATATTGTCGGGTGCTGTGAAGAAGGAGAAACCCCAAATTATCTCACATGCCACACCAAAAAAGAATAAACGAACAGACGAAAATTCAAGAACAGAAACCTGCAGCAGCGTCACAAAAAGCTTCAGAATGCATAGATCGGCGACAACCTCGGCGACAAGAGAGGTGCTTGTCTGGCCTCGTTCCTCTTCCATCTTTGCAGCAGCCTAGACATCGCTTTCTTTGCACGGTGCTTGGTGACCTCTGGACTACAAGATATGTCGCGGGCTGCTCGTGTGGTTCCGCAACAGCGGCGAACTGCAGGATGGGAGATGGGAGATGGGAGGAGCATCGGTGAGAGGGTGATGGAGAGAGAGAGGTGAGCCACAGCCAACACCACGAAGGGGAGGAGACTCACCTCGGCACGATGCCATCATCTGCGACGACGGCCTAGGCAGGGCCCTCTGGTGCGGATTGCCGCGAGCTCGCGCTCGACTTTGTGCGGTTGGTGACTGCGGGGGAGGAGAGTAGAGCGCCGCAGTCGACGCGCCCTCCGTTGGAGCAGCGGTGTGAGCGACATCATCCGCTCAGCAGGCGGGGGGGAGAAGGGCTGGGTCGGAGTGGAAAAGTTGGGCGGCGACGGTGGGGTAACCAGAGCGACGACGACATCCGGATCTAGAGACGAAAGTGAGGGGAGGGGGGCGAAGCCAGGGCCGGGAAGAAGAGAGAGTGGCGGCTAGGGTTCCTAGTCTCACCCAATCAGCCGCTCCCCTCGCCCTTAGCCGCAATGGAACCACCCACAGCACGTGTGACGCCCAGATAGTTAAGCTACAGTAACCCTCTGCTAATGATGCCACGTCACCACGATTACTGTTGTTAAACTCGCGTTGATTCAAACCTCGGTCAAATTCAAATTTAAAATAAAGTCAAACGATAAAAAAATTTCAATTATTAAAACTAAAGTGTTCGGGTTGTGCCAAATATTGCATAGGTAATTATGGTGAAGAAACCACACTTTTATAAAATGTTTAAATACTCTAGAATAAATAAAACAATAGGTAAAACAATTAAATAAATGCCTTTTGTATTTTATAAAATATTAAAATACTTTAATTAATTGCCCAAAAATTAATGTGGCAGTGATATATTTCTAAATACTAATTTAGGGGCTAGTGGTAAATTAAAAAAACAAAATAGAACAAAATTAAAAAGGAAACAAAATAACAGAAAATAAACAAAAGCTAAAAATAAAACACACAAAAATAAAAAGAGGCCCCCTGGCCCAACTGGGCCGTGGCCCAACCGGCCAGCCCAGCCGCTCCCGCGGGGCCATAACCCCCCCCCCCAGAGCCGAACCCTAGCCCCTGACCCCCACTCCCCCCTCGCTCCTCTCTCCTCTCCCTTCGGCGCCCGATCCAGATCGGGGCCTCCCCGCGCTCCCGCCCGGCGCCGCGCGGCGCCACTGCGTCACCTCCCCGGCGCCGTCCGCCTCTCCGGCCTCCTCCTCACCGCCGGCTACCCCGAGCCTCGCCGAACCCGCCTCCCTACGCCGGATGTGAGCCCCGGGCTCCTCCCCCCTCCCCTCTTCCTTTCCCCTCCCCTCGGCCCCGGCTCTCCACTCCGGCACCGCTATGCGCCGCCGCGCCCGCTGCGGCCGCGGACCGCTCCCCATCCCGCCGTCGTGCGCGTCATCCCCCCCCGTCCACGCGCTCTTGCCAACCGCCGCCTGCGCAGCCACTGGCCCTGGCGCCTGCGCCCCGCCGCGGCCGCCCGTCGCTGCGCCCCGCCGCGCCCTCGCTGCGGCCACGCCCCGCACACCCGCGCCGTCCTGGCCTCCCCCCTCGCGGCCCCGCGCACTGCCCGCACTCGCGGCGACGTCGCCGCGCCGTGTACGCCCGCGCCCCTGCACCACCGCCTTCTGCTCGCCCCCACGCCCCCCCCTCGCCACGCGCCCGCTAGCCGCCTCCCCCCGTGAACGCCGCCGCCGCTGGCCACCCCACCGCCGGCCACAGCAGCCGGCGGGCCGCCGGCTGCCCATGCCATGCCTCTGGCCGGCCCCTCTGGATTAGTGGGATAACCCCCCTCCCACTAATCCCCCCTTTACAGGATGACAGGGAGGCCCCACACCTCCCCTTTTAAAAATAAAACGTTAAAAAAAAGAAAAATAAATAAATAAATAAATAAAATTAGTTAAATTAATTAATTAATTAATTAGTGAATTAATTAATTAGATAATTAATTAGTTAATTAGATGATTAAGACTAATTAGGTTAATTAATTAAACTGTTAATTAATCTGTTAATTAATTTAATTAAACAGTATTTACTGTTTTGGATAATTCGAATTTAATAATTAAATTAATTTCAGAATATTGCTAAATCTTTATTAAATCATATAAAATAAACCTTAGCCCGGTTTAAAAAGTTTTGTACATGAAAGTTCCTCAGAACGACGAGACGAACCCGGTTACGCTACCCACATGCCCACCGGATACCTCTAACTATCCGAACCTGGAACATTGCCCCCTCCGGTCATCTGTCTGACAGATGTCCGGAACCGGGAAAACTTTCCCGGATGGGTTCCCCCTTCATCGGTAACGTGCAACCCTACGTTAGAACACACCCGGCACTGCCTATTGTCATGTCATACTTTGTGTAGCATTGTTTGCTTTATATTTATTGTTTCTTCCCCCCTCTTCCTACCGGTAGACTCCGAGACTGACGCTGCTATCGGGTACGACTACATCGTTGACGATTAGCCTTTTGCCGCAGAGCAGCAAGGCAAGCAAACCCCCCCTTGAGCATTCCGATATCGCCCATTTCTTTCCCTCTTATTCTTGCATTAGATTTTGCTACTATATTAGTTAGCTCCTAATCTGATGCATAGCCTGTTTTTAATAAACTGTTATTATACCTGCAATCATATCAACTGCTTAGAATAGGTTGATCAATGAATCCCCAATGACCCCTTAGTCCCAGTTGCCCCTCCTTCTTTATCGATGACTCGATGACTCGAAGACCCGAAGACTCGGTCAACCGACCGACGAACCAGGCCCCTCACATCACCGCACACCCCTTAATGTATGGCACTGCAGAGCTACTATCGAGTGCCGAGGGTGATACCTCACTTAGCACTCCCGGTGTTAATTCTGTAGCGTAGCTAATCGGTCGTGGGTATCGAGGGTGATTCCTCCTTCCCATTTATCGATAGCGACTCTTGCCATACCCATACCTCGAGTGGGATCCATCGAGGATGATTCCTCGGATATCCACTTGGTGTATAAACACACAGTTACTTTAACTTGACATTGTTTACATGTGAAAGACGGGACTGGAGGGACAGGCGGTACCACCCTGGTTGAGGTGGACCTGAGTTCCCGACAGTCTTGAGACGGGTCGGCCCCAAGGGTACCCGTGTGTGAGATGTGGTGGGATGCGCCGGTAAGGCATCCAAAGGATTATGTTGAGGCGTGGACGGGCAGGAGAGGCCCTTGCCACACATCCTCGAGTCGGGGTGACGGGACCGCACTTTATGGGTCGCGCTTGCCCCGCATTAATAAAATGCTAATGGGTTGGGTACTTGATCTGAGTGAGGTCGTTGGCCTTAATACGCACTAACCTTCACGTGGGAGAAGTTATGGGTACTCAGCGTCGTTGTATCAGCCGAAGCTCTTCGGACGTCAGCAATGGAGCGGCGCGCGCCGGATTGGACTGGACGGTACAACTCTTGGACTGGAGTGTGCTAGGTCTGCTTCCGGCCGCGTTTGCATCGTGCAGGAGTGCAAGGGCAAGTGGGCCCACGAACCTGCACGCTTAGGATTTAGACCGGCGGGCTGACCTCTTCGTTGAGCCTAGGTGGGGCGACGACGTGCTGATATCCCGAGGCCGGGCATGACCCAGGAAAGTGTATCCGGCCGGAGGTGATTCAGGCGTGTTGGGGAATATGTGGTGCACCCCTCCAGGGATGAATAATCTATTCGAATAGCCGTGTCCACGGTAACAGGATGACTTGGAGTTGTGCCTTGACCTTATACAACTATAATTGTGATTTACTTTTAAATGAATGTGGCTCCGAGATTGCTTCCTCGCAGGGAGTCGAGGAAGAATCTCGGGGCATGGTTACTTAATAAAATTGCTACAATAATATGACTATATATGAGTTACCAGTCTACTCTCTTCTAATGTTGCAAGATGCTGAAGATGCTAGTCTTCGATAGGACTAGGCCTTCCCCTCATTCTTGCTTTCTGCAGTCAGTCCAGATATGACCCCCCATTCATTGATACTGATGCATACTTAACTTAGTTCTGATGTCAGTCTTGCGAGTACTTTGGATGAGTACTCACCGCTGCTTTGCCTTCTTTTTCCCCCTCGATACGATTGCCGCGTTCAGACGATGGAGCCCAGGAGATGGAGTACGCCGGAGACGACTACTACACCACCGCTGGAGCCTACTACTACGTGGAGAATGCCGACGCTCAGGAGTAGTTAGGAGGTTCCCAGGCAGGAGGCCTCGCCTCTTTCGATCCGTTGTTTATGTTTGTGCTAGCCTTCTTAAGGCAAAACTTGTCTAACTTATGTCTGTACTCAGATATTTTTGTTTCCGCTGACTCGTGCTTGTCGAGCTTTATATTCGAGCCCTCGAGGCCCTGGCTTGTAATATGAAGCTCTATGACTTTAATTTGTGTCTAGTGTTGTATTGTGATATCAACTAGTGAGTCCCTAATCTTGGTCATACGCATTGCGTGTTTGATTAGCGTACGGTCGAGATCGGGGACGTCACAGCACGCCACACAAGGACCAAGAAGCGAAATCCCGTAAATGCCCTTGGCGGGCAGCCAGATTTACAGGCGGTGGCAGGACTTTCTCCGCCAGAAGCAGACAACACCGGGAGGTCTGTGCTCCGCAGTCGCTGACGGGCACACCCCACACCGCCCGGGGTCCCGCGTGTCATGGAGAGCCAGGCGGTAGCGCGGTTGTAGGAAGTCTGGGCACTATTCATTGCTAGTCACATCAATTCTGATCCAACGGCCACGATTGCTTCATCAAAAAATCCGACGATTGGGAAACGTTTGGACAGCCAATCCAACGGTCGAGAATCCAAGCGCCCTGGGAGGCCTCCATTTCTCATGCGAATCTAACAATGGGATGTCTAATCATACATAGGAGTTGAACAAATCTGTGCGAAAGAAGTATCAATGATGACGAAAGTTTGGATTGCTCGTGTAAGTAACCCGCTAAAATACAGATATACTAGCAGGTTACAGTTTGAACTCCCAAATATACCTAGAGCTCGTTCGTCGGACCACCAACCTTTAGCTTCTTTATTAGCTAGCTGCTAATTTTAAACTTATTAGGCAGTCAAATTTGATTAATTTTTAAAATGCATCAACGAAGACCTAGTTGAACGCAACGTGTGTGTGTGTGTGTCTATATATATATATATATATATATATATATATATATATATATATATATATCTGTGTGTGTGTGTGTGTGTGTGTGTGTGAAGAGAACTTCGTTCAGGGAGAGCATCAGCATAGAAAGGGTCCTTTGACAAGGAGGTTCTTCTCCGTTGAAACAGCCAGACGACGTACCAGCTCAACCATCAAGGCGTTTTGTTAGTTGGCTTACCGGATATCATTGACCCTGATTCAAAACAGGTGAACTTGAGTGCACTATACTAGGTGCTACTCCAAAGACCTATGGTTCTATTTGGTTCTGTGAGAATGGATCGTCGGTCGTTTTCAGAAGATCCAGAAGGAAAGGACTGCGTCTTCAATGGTGATTCATTCATGGTCAAACCGAAGTTACCATCAGCATTCAGCAAGTGTTTAATCTTCTATAGGGTCCCTTTCATTTGCTCAAGTAAGTTGATGGAGACCAAGTGAAGTACTACTGCATAGAGTTCTAGGATCGGACCAGAAGGCTATGAAAATCGGATCTGCGAAGGGACAGCAGCTACACACAATCAATTCCTCCGATTCAAATGAACAGTGGAAAAGGAAGGACCTGCCTCCAGTCACAGGCTACCGTCCAAAGACATCCAGCTGCTACCCTCCGTAAGCAAGCAAGCCAACCATACTTAGCATGGGCCCCTATCGATCGGAGCCTAGCTAACCAAGACCCAGCTATTCATGCACGGTGGGCCCATACATCCATTCGTCCGTCCGTCCGTCCGTCCATGCACACATGCAAGATGCAAGAAAGCAGTGTCGCACTCTGAGCCCGAGCCTGGTCCAGGCGGGCGGGCTAGAGATCAAGAATTGTCTAGGGTTTGAGGAAGAGCATCCGCCGTGGGAGATATCTTCGGTCCCCTCGCCTTCGGCTGTCATCTTGGCATCGTGAGTGAGGGGACCTCTGATCGTTAATAATTTTATTTTCTTAGCAATGTCTAGTGGTGGTTGTGATGTTTTATTTGTGTAAAATTACTCTGGCCTTTTTGGCGGCGGCGTGAAGGCAAGTTTGTGCCCTTACTGTTACGATTGTACGTTGTACGGGTTTGAAGAGATTATATCGGTGTGTCTTGTTGCTTTTGTTAGTTTTATTCTTTGTAGAGTAGGAATCTTTTCTCGACACTATGATGAAGTTCATTTGATTCAACGGTCTGCATTTATAGGGGATAATCCCTGGCCCAAGTATGTTCATCGCTTACACTTCACATTTTTTGGATGGGCGACTCAAGGGGCTTTCAGAAACTTTATTGATAATCAAGTTCGCGTGGGTAATCAAGCGAAAGTACCTCTGTTTTAGTCCAATTGTAATTTTTTTATTGTAGTCTTAGAAGTATTTTTCTCTTGCAAGGACTAATACCACGAACATGTCTCTAAGAGGTTTCATTGTAATTCTTAGTTGTAGGAGTCGCTATGTACTTTCTTGAATTTTTAATAGAAAGTATTGTCCATCTAATAATTGCTAGTATAAATGTAAAGTATCTGTTATTATTATTGTAATTATTATAGGCTTATCAGACAAAAGAAAATTTTGCTAGAAATTACCACAAAAATAGAAAGATATGACCGTTGAATCTACATATATCATCCACATTAATTAAATCTCAGCCAACAAATTCTGTTAATGCAACGCACGCCTGCTCGCACCCTATGCGGCTTACACCTAGACCCCGCGGAAATCTTATCTAATTTACAGTCTAACCAAAAAAGAGAATTATCCTAGAAATTACAATAAAATTTAGAAAGATCTGGTCGGGTTCTTTTTTGCGGGTAAGAAAGATCTGGCCATTGAATCTAATGTACCGCCCGTTTCTAAATATAAGTATTTTTAGAGATTTCAATGTGAACTACATACGAAACAAAATGAATGAATCTATATTCTATAATATGTCGATATACATCCGTATGTAGTTCGTATTTGGAATCTCTAAAAGGATTTATATTTAGGAACGGAGGGAGTATCACCAACATTAATTAACCTCACTCAGTAAATTTCATTAAGGCTGGTCATAATGGAAGTAATATAGATTAGTAGTAACATACATAGGGTTACTCTCTCGAAATAGGTTTTTGCCTTGCTTTATAGATAAAGCAAATAGTGCAACCAGCGTACCGACACCACAATCGACATAGTCTGCTGGGGCCACATCACAATACCGCCCAAGAAAAAGAAAACAAATCACAAAAAAAAGACCACCAAGTGGTCAGCACATCATGGAGGAGCTGGTGAAGTCAACCTGCGAGCCGTGGCCTGAAGCGCGTCCATCATCCGGCCAAGTCGCCCCTACTCTCACTACCTAGCAAGCGGGTGCGAGTGCTACAGGAACGCAAGAAATTTGAAGAAAGCATCAGTGGCGCGCCGTAAGAAAACCCTCTCTATCACCATCTTATTGCAAGTTGTCCAAAGAGTCCACGAAAGGGCTGCAAAGATCAGCCAGAAAAGCCGTTTGTTACTCCCGGGCTGCCCCGCCCTAGCCTGGAGGAAGCCGGCGAGGTCTGTCGCCTCCCACTGCGGGCCAATGTCCTCCCGACCAAAGCTCCAAAGCGACCTCGCCGCGGTGCAGGAGAAGAGAATATGGTTCCCATTCTCCGGTACAACACACAAGGGACACAGAGGCCATTACCCGGGCCCTGTCGCTTGAGCACTTCCGTCCCACACGGAAAGCGATCCCGTAATAATTGCCACACCAAAAATCTTAATCTTCAGTGGAAGAGGCGCCTTCCAGAGGGACGCCATTCACTGTATACTAGGCCTCCGGCATAAGGCCCGATAAACTGAGGCCACCGAGAAGTTCCCCAAGGGGGAGAGATGCCATAGGGCCTGGTCAGGGATGCTGCCCAGCGCAGGTGGGAGGAGCGCCAACATCTCGTCCCACTCAAGGATCTCAACAAGGCCGAAGGATCTACGGAACAAGACATTCCATTGTCCACCTCGGACCTCCGCCGATACCCGCAACGCCGGGTCCCCACAGATAGCAAACAGATGGGGTAACCCCGTGCATAAAGGGGTTCCACCGATCCAGTGATCCAGCCAGAACATGGCGCCCTCACCATTCCCAAGGGAGAAAGCCAACCCCAAGCGGATCCCGTGCTTAATTTTCTGGATGGATCGCCAAAACTGAGAACCCTTCATACGGTCGCTTGCAAGCAGAGGCAAGACCCAAAGGTACTTAGCCTGAATAAGCTGTAGCCATAGCCCTCCCTCGTTACGGATGATCCACCACACCCACCTAAGCATAAGGGCGACGTTCATCCGGCGAGATGCCATGATCCCAAAACCGCCGCACTCCTTAGGCAAGCAGATGTCTGCCCACTGTGATATTTCAGTCGACCATTCATCGCTTGCCGAAAGAAGCGGGCGAGGTCCTTATCAAACGCCCCATGAACGCCCTCCGACAGGAGGTACATCCCCATCATATACATGGGGAGACTAGAGAGGTTAGAGCCTATCAGAACGGTTTTACTTCCTTTAGAGGTGAACCGTCCACACCAAGGTAGCTCCAACCCGCCCAACAAGGGGGTCATACGCACTCACGAGAAACTTCGAGTCGGAAAGCGGCATTCCCAAATTTTCAATAGGGAATGTGCGCAACCTGCAATTTAGGTTGTCCGCAATGCGGCGTTTTGAGGTTAGAACATACATAGGGTTACTAGTCTATGTTACTACCTCTATATAAATAACATATGTGTGGTGTCATGCAAGCCTTCATTTATTTAGATATAGACTTATTTTGTCTCGAGATTATATTACGGCAATATACATGTTACCACAAACTCTCTCTTCTCATTAACTACTTATCCCATAAGATTTATTTTTTTAGAATGCCTTATGTTACTATCTAAGCTACTCCCGCTATCGCTAGCCTAATGCACCGCACACCTGCTCCTGTCATGTATGGCTTGCCCATAGACCCCGCGAAAATCCTATCTGAGCTCCAACTCGACCGTAGAACGGGTTTGAAAAAAACTCGACCGTAGAAATAAAGGAAAGCTGTGATCAGCTAAAATTTTATTTTACGTGCATGCAGCCCACGCCAGCTCCCATCCTGTACGGCATGTGCCTAGACGGCTAGTTTCCATAAAACTGCAAGATGCAAAGGATGCATTTCCCGTATGAAAAAAAAAAACATGATCCCATGTAGCCGTCATGAGGGGGGAGCATGCGCAGCACACCCCAGATAGCTCGGACATGCATATATGCACGGTTTGCTCGATCTTGAATGCCAAACAGTTTTAATATCTTAGTTAGCGGATGGCTTGGTGAGTGCCACGATTCACCTACACCATCCAGTTGTGATGTTTGAATAACGCAAATATATCACATAAGCTTAATATCAGTCAATTTGTACTATAAATAGTTTAGTATACCAGTTTGCAGCATAATAAATACAGCGAACGGGCTTGAAGCTAGTATAAAAAAACTAAATAAATTACAAACACTGCTACTCTATATTATACTATTGTTAAAACAACTATAATATCTTATTTTATTTTATTTTTTTGAAACAAGGCAAAAGACTTGCCATTTCATTGATTAAGGGAGAAAGTTTTAGACAGGAGCCGCCAAGCGGCAAATAAAAGGACTACTCACGCGGCATTACAACACCCAAATGTTTCGCTCCAGCCAAAACCCAAAGTAACACCTCCTGTTTGATTTTGTTGATGATGACCTTGAAAGGGGCCGCCGAGTTGCCGAAGACTCTAGCATTGTGTTCCGATCAAACCTCCCAAGAGATGACCACCGTGAGGGAGGCAAGCGCCTTGGGCAAGCCGAGACGGATCTAGAGGTCACCATTCCACCATTCTCTGACCGAAGTCCTCGTCACGCAAGTAGACGTGGTGATGTGATGCATGTCGAGCCATGGGAGGACATCATTCCAAATTCGCATGGTGTAGCGGCACTGGAAGAGGAGAGAGCCGCAGTTTGTTGGGTTTGTTTGCAAAGAGGACATAGACCGCAATTGGGCCAACCACGACGGGTCAAGCGGTCCGAAGTCCAAATCCTATCTTGACGAACAAGCCAAGCAAAAAACTTGCACCGAGGGGGCACCCATACCGTCCACACTGAATGAACAAGGTCCGAGGTGGTGAGCCCTTCAAATTGGGCCTTGTATGCCGAGGATGCAGAATATACCCCATCTATGGTGAACTTCCGTATAATCGAGTCTTCAACGTTGTCATCAAGGGCCACCGTTGTTAGTTTGTCCCAAAGGTTAGCAAACTGTTCGATGTGTTCAAGGGAGAGGCCATTTGAGCTGTCAATATTCGCAATCCACTGGTTGTTGACCATAGCTTGTTGAACCGAGGCATTTTTCTTGCGAGAGAGATCGGGACCGGGAGCGATGTCACGAGGGCACAATCCTCCTAGCCAAGATTAACTCCAGAACCTCAGTGTCCTTCCATTTTCCATGGTGACCGTAGTGGCAGCCGCAAAGAAATGGCGGTCATCTTCCGTGCACGGCACTCCCATGCAAATCTATGGCTTGCTCTTATCTTTGCAATCAAACCATAACCATCGAAGTCTCAGGGCCTTGGCATATTTGTTCAGATTGAGCACCCTCAAGCCGCCCTTGTTCTTTGGTTTGCAAACGAGGTCCCAGTTTACCTTGCATTTCCCTCCGGAAACCTTATTCGTTCCCGCCCAAAGATATGCACGACGGATACTATAAATTTTCTGAAGGACCTCCACCGGAATGTCAAGAGGAGTGAGATGATATATTGCGATGGCCGTTAGGACAGCCTTGACAAGAACCTTTTGACCTGTATCAGCCACGTGTCTTCCTTGCCAGGGGGGGGGGAGCTTGCCTGTTATCTTATCTTCAAGATGCTGAAAATTTATTCTCTTGAGACATTTAACAGACAGAGGAAGGCCAAGATAACGCATCGGAAACGATGATCGGAGCATCGAAAAATCATGAAGAACGTTGTCCAGATTGATACTGTCACAACGAATAGGGGCAACAAGACTTTTAGCACAGTTGTTGACAAGACCGGCTGTCTCTCCAAATGAAGCCAGAGTGGCAGCCAGGAATTGTACATCCTCCTTAATTGGTTTCACAAAGATGGCTGCAACATCGGCGTAAAGCGAAGCTCGAACGGTTGGAGTTGTACCACACAGAGGATGGAGATGCCCTTGGGTAGTGGCCTTGCTGAGGAGAAGATGGAGTGGATCAATGGCGAGGACGAAAAGAAGGGGGGACAGTGGGTCACCCTGTCGAAGGCCGCATCTATGAGTATGTGGGTCTCCCAACACCCCATTGATCAACACTCTCGAGGTGGCGGTGGACAGCAGAGCCGCAATCCAATCCCGGAATCTGATCAGGAAGCGAAGATATTGGAGAAGATCCATCAGAAAGTCCTAACGCACAGAGTCAAATGCCTTCTTGATATCAAGCTTGAATAGAAGAGTCGGGCTGTTTTTCCGATGCAATTTTCTGGCCAAGTTTCTGACATACATGAAGTTGTCATAGATGCTTCTCTTTTTGATGAACGCACTCTGGGCATTTGAGACAAGGTCATGCATGTGGGCCATCCGGGTAGCCATCATCATGGCAATTATCTTCGCAATAGCGTGAATGAGGCTAATTGGGCAAAAGTCCGAGATGGATTCCGCCCCATCCTACTTTGGAATTAGTGAAATGTTCGCCGAGTTGAGCCAATGGAAATTCTCAGAGTGAAAGTTGAAGAAGTGGTTGACCACGAGCATGATATCACCTTTTATGATTTCCCAACATTCCTTGAAGAAGCCCAATAAAAGCCATCGGGGCCCGGCACTTTGTCGCTGGGAAGATCAAAAATTGCCTTTTTCAACTCTTCCTCTGTGCAGGCCGCTCCAATGTCCGTGAGATCGCACTCAGGGACCGGGATATTGCCGAAACCGGTGTGACACGGCAGACTGCGTTTGGTGACCTTCATGAAATGATCTTGAATGATGGACTTCTTATGGTCATGTGCAGTAACCCATCCATTGTTGTGCTTGAGGCAATGGATGAAGTTCTTCCTTCTACTATGATTGACCCGGAGGTGGGAAAAATGGGTGTTAGCGTCTCCATCTTTTAGGTTGGTAATTCGTGAGCTCTGTCGCTTACATGCACGCTCCAGAATGGCCAAGGACATCACCTTTTGTTTGAGGCATTTCCGTATATCTCGCTCGTCAATGCTGAGGGGCCGGAGTTCCTGAGCCACATCCAGTCGAAGGATCGCATCCAGAGCCATGTGCATTTGCACCTTTGAGTGTGCGAAGATCATCTTGCTCCATCTCCTCAATTTTTGGCTAGTTTCTTTTAACTTCTGAAAAAGGATGTGGTAAGGATTAGCGTAGTTAATATCCTTATTCCAAGCTTCCTAAACCACCTCTTTGAACCCAGGCATTTTGATTCAATTTTTTTTAAAGCGGAAGGACTTAGATCTCTTCGGGCCTTTGTCATTTGCGAGGAGAAGGGGGGCAGTGTTCGGACAATGATGATGAGAGCGCGTGGAGAAGGTGAGTGCCAAAATCGAGGTCCCAATCCTCATTACAAAAGAAAGAGTTGAGCTTGCTTAAGGTTGGGTCGCTTCGTTCATTACTTCAAGTGAATTTTTGCTTTTGCAAATGGATCTCTTTGAGCTCGGAAGTATTCAGTGCATTACGGAAGCGGACAATATGGCTCTAGTCGACGTTTGCTCCATTCTTGTCTCTGACACGGTATATTTTGTTAAAATCACCATTGACGAGCCAGTTTGAGCCATGGGGAGGTTTCTCACCAACCAACTCCTGGAAGAAAGCATCCTTCAAGTTGCGTCTCGTTAGTCCGTAGACCGTTGTTAGCTTAAAGGTTCTATTGGATGCATTGATCCTGACATTGCAGGAGAGGAAGAAGGATCCAACGCAAACATCCTTCACGTCCACAGTATCTTCATCCTAGAGAAGCAATATGCCACCCCGTGTACCATCAGCCGGGCGCTGGGAAAAATTCTTCAATCTTTGACCTGCGAGGTACGAAGTGATGAAAGGGTCAATGAGCTCTAGTTTGGTCTTCTGCAGGGAGACCAAGTGACATGGATTAGTGATAATTGTTTCTCGGATTGCTGCTCGACGGTCGGGACAATTTAAGCCTCGGACATTCCAGCTCAGGATATTAAGGTTTTGATCTATCATGGGAAACTTGGGGTACATCAAAAGTGAGGTAGCAATTGGTGGCAACAAAGAAAACATGAACCTGACATTCAACATTCAGCTCACACATGTTGAAGCAAGACGAACCTAACGGAGCTAACACAACGGCCTCGCCAGGGCAGCAGATAGCAGACACTAGCGTCGACGCATGCACACAAACGTACACAAACATAAATAAAGGGGTTGTAGCTATCATGGAAACTAGAGCACATCTTCTACAGGGGCTACAAACGCTCCAGTCACTCTGTCGTGCCAGACGCATCCCCAGTCGCTGCCTGCAGCTCCGGTCCCGCCTCACCACCGTGTGCCACCAGGGCATCCTCAACGGCTTGCGCCAAGTCGCAGTCGAGGTTGAACAGCGCCCAGAGAGCCACCACCGTGATGTCAGGGAGTTGTCCTTGGAACATAGCAACAAAATTGCCAATGGCTTCCTCTATGACTTGCTGGCCTTTATCCACAATGCACATGCGCTGGCATAGCAGCTTCTCTGCCATCTTTGCAATTGGCATTTTTGTCCTCTTGGCTTGGAGACACGGGCTGGAGTGAGGGAGATTGAAGCCTACCATCCCAGCCAGCGTCTTTCTTCTCCTTGTCGGTGGTCTTGACCTTGGGGAGGGTGAGCTTTGTGCGGCGAGCAGGGGTGGCTGGCAGGCCACAAATAGGGGAGAGCGCGTTGGCATCCCCGCACTGCCAGCAACCGGGTTGTCCGCCAGGACAAAGATCGGGGTTACCGGCTCAGCTTTAGAGGAAGGAGATGGAGTAGCAGCTCTGCTGTCTTGCGCTGCAGGAGAGGACGTGGTGATCTCGATGACATCCTTGGTCGTGGTGCGGGGAGGTGTTGACTTCTGCAGAGCCGAAGCAGGGCACACAGCTGTCCACCGCAGGGAGCGATCCACCGCAGCAAAGAGCCCTCATTAGGCACGAAGGTGAGTTGAATCACATCGCAGGTGGTCGATTACGGAGAGGAAGAGAGCGAGCGGCCACGGGTGTCTTCGCTGACTGATACGTCTCCAACGTATCTATAATTTTTTCTTGTTCCATGCTGTTATATTATCATTCTTGGATGTTTTACAATCATTTTATAACAACTTTATATCATTTTTTGGGACTAATCTATTGACATAGTGCCAAAGTGCCAGTTGCTGTTTTTGCTTGTTTTTTACTTCGCAGAATATCAGTACCAAATGGGGTCCAATCGCGACGAAACTTTTTGGAGATTTTTTCTGGACCAGAAGACACCCGGTGGGCCAAAGAAATGCCAGAGAGGTGGGCTGTGGAGCCCACAACCCACATGGGCGCGCCAGGGGGGCCCCAACGCGCCCTGGTGGGTTGTGCCCTCCATGGGGCCCCCCTCCACCGCCTCTGACGCCTATAAATTCCCAAATATTCAAAAAACCCTAGGGGAGTCGACGAAACACAATTCCAGCCGCCGCAAGTTCCAGAACCTCGAGATCCAATCTAAACACCATCACGGAGGGGTTCATCTTCTTCATAGGTGCCTCTTCGATGATGCGTGAGTAGTCCACCATAGACCTACGGGTCCGTGGGCAGTAGCTAGATGGCTTCCTCTCTCTCTCTTTTGATTCTCAATACAATGGTGTCTTGGAGATCTATTTGATGTAAACTTTTGCGGTGTGTTTGTTGGGATCCGATGAATTTTGAGTTCATGATCAGTTTCTATCCATGAATATTATTTGAGTCTTCTTCGATCTCTTATATGCATGATTACTTATAGCCTCGTATTTCTTCTTCGAATATTTGGTTTAGTTAGGCCAACTAGATCGGTTTTTCTTGCCATGGGAAGAGGTGCTTTGTGATGGGTTCAATCTTGTGGTGTCCTTTCCCAGTGACAGAAGGGGCAGCAAGGCACGCATGTATCATTGCCATTAAGGATAACAAGATGGGGTCTATTCCTACATGAATAGATCTTGTCTACATCATGTCATTGTTCTTATTGCATTACTCTGTTTTTCCATGAACTTAATACACTAGATGCATGCTGGATAGCGGTCGATGTGTGGAGTAATAGTGGTAGATGCAGGCAGGAGTCGGTCTACCTATCTTGGACGTGATGCCTATATAATGATCATCGCCTTGGATATCGTCAAGATTATTTGATCTTCTATCAATTGCCCAACAGTAATTTGTTCACCCACCGTGTGCTATACTCATGAGAGAAGCCACTAGTGAATCCTACGGCCCCCGGGTCTACTTTTCCAACATATTGCTTTCCGATCTATCCTTTTGCCTCTTTGTTTTCAGATCTACTAAACCAAAAATCCAAAAATATATTGCTGCACTTCTTATTTGCTCTTTTTATTTTGTGTTCTTGAGAGATATATCTCTCCTATCTATCACTACCTTATCTATCTTTTTACCGTAGAGAGATTGACAACCTCTCTTTCGCGTCGGGTTGCAAGTATTTGTTATTTGTGTGCAGGTGCTGCTTATTGGGTGGTGGTGATCCTCCTACTAGTTTGATAACCTTGGTTTCATAACTAAGAGAAATCCTTACCGTCGTTGTGCTGTATCATCCCTTCCTCTTTGGGGAAATACCGACGCAGTCTCAAGCCACGTCAAAGGAATTTCTGGCGTCGTTGCCGGGGAGGAAACGGTCTCTTCTACGTGCCAATCTGTGGCGCCGAGGAGACACCATCATGATCTACCAGGTTCCTAATCACAAATCTGATCCCCTTGCAATTACATTATTTGTCATTTGCCTCTCGTTTTCCTCTCCCCCACTTCACAAAATTTGCCGTTTTATTCGCCCTCTTTTTCGTTTGCCCTTTTTTTCGCCGGATCTCTTTTTGTTTGCTTGTTTGCTATCTTTGTTTGTGTTGCCATGTGCCTTCTATTTGCTTGCATCTTCGCTTGCTAAAAATCTATTGATATGGATCCTCATCCACTTGCTAATCTTTTCAAAAGACCAAATTATGATGAACCAATTGCTAGTGAGTTGAGTACACTTGATTATCTCTATGATGTTTTGTTTGAAAATCATGAATCTGAAAATTTTGATGAAGTGTTGAACGAAGAAATTTATAAGGTGATTCATGATAGCTCCTTGATTGAAAAGCATGATTGCAATGTTGCTAGTATGAATTCTCTAAATATCCATGATGCTAATGATATGCAAAGCCACAAGCTTGGGGATGCTATGTTTGATGAAGATGATATTTTTAGTCCCCCAAGTTTTGATGAGCAAATTTATTATGATTGCATGCCTCCTATTTATGATGATGGTGATGACACGTATGCTATAATGAGTAATGATAACCATGAAACTTATCATCATGGTTTTAGTTTGCAATGTGGTTATGGCAATCAAGTGTGTCATGATAGTTATTTTCTTGAGTTTGCTCCCACTACCATGGATGAAAAGAATTTGCTTATGTGGAGGGTAATGAAAATTCTATGTTTGTGCATCATGAAAAGAATGATTTATGTGATAGTTATATTGTTGAATTCCTTCATGATGCTACTGAAATTTATTATGAGGGAGGAACATATGCTTGTAGGAATTGCAGTAATATCAAGTTTCCTCTCTATGTGTTCAAAGTTTTGAAGTTATGCTTGTTTCGCCTTCCTATGCTAGTTGATTCTTGTTTCCATAAATTGTTTGCTCATAAAATCCCTATGCATAGGAAGTGGGTTAGACTTAAATGTGTTTGTCATGAGATTCATATTGCTCTCTTGCATATTTCAATTACTACTTTTTATGTGAGCATCATTGAAATCATCATGCCTAGCTAAGGGCGTAAAACGATAGCGCTTGTTGGGAGGCAACCCAATGAATAAATTATTTTCATCTTTTTCTTTCTGTTTTTGAGTGTTGACACAATTATGCCTCTGTTATGATTGTGTTTTTATGTTTTATTTAGTGTTTGTGCCAAGTACAGCCTTTAGGACGATTCATAAAATGAGTAGAAGCGATGCTGAATCTGAAACAGAAACTTTGCGTCCAGTGTTCGAATTTTCATTTTTTACTGGAACGTGATATTGAGCTGAAATTTTAAAACAGTGTTTCTATACAAATTCTTTATGTTTTCCTAATTTTTCAGAATTTTTCGAGTTACAGCAGTATGGTTAGAGTACAGATTACTACAGACTGTTCTGTTTAAGACAGATTCTGTTTTCGTTGCATTGTGTGCTTGTTTTGATGAATCTATGGGTTATATTTAAGGGTATGAGGCATGGTAAAGTTAAGGGTTTTTTACATCTGTGCCCCTAGTTCCTTAGCTGTGCTCATTCATCCCCATGTCCTCAAGTTTTGCTCACTTTTCCCCACTCCCTAGCCCGAAACCCTCACCAAAGGTCACAACGGAGGATGCCGTCGGGTCAATGGTTTGATCGTTAACTTTGACGAGTGGGGCCGCGCTGGACTGTGTTGCCCGTTGGACTTGACGAGTGAGTCCGTCCCGCCCCATTTCCGGCCACATGGACACCAAACGGACGTGCACACGCTTTCTCCTCGTCTGCCTCGGGGACGCGTGGCGGCCTTCCAACTACCCCCACAGCCAAAAGTAAATGCGCACGCGCGGCGGGCCCCGGTTGTCAGCCACCCATGTTCACGTCATCGTCCTTCTTTAAATGGAAACCAGCCAGTCCACAGTACCTTCCATCCTTCCAGAGCCGCGCCTGCCCCCTTCACCCCCGGCAGGATACAAACCCTAGTCCGGCAGCGACAAAACCAAACCCTAGCCAATAGCCACCATGGGCATCTTCTCATGGGCCGGCTCGAGCTCCGGCAAGAAGAAGGGCAAGGCCCCCGCCGTCCCTTGGCACGCACTACCCCCGCCGTCCTCTTCCCGTCCGTCTCGGCAGCGGATTAGCGTCCCAGTGCACCAGGCGAGGTGGCACTGGGAGCACACCATCCCTCTCCCCTCCCCCGACGTGATCCTGCCACACTACTGGCACTTGGATCCGGAGAGGATCCCAGTGCCGACGGTTCCACGGTCGGCGCGGGCGCATGCGGAGGAGGTGAGGCGCCGGCGGCAGCAGCTCACGCCCGAGCAGCGGCTCGATCTGGCCTATGCTGCAGACTCTTCCAATTGGGAGGTCTGGTTTGCGTTTGAGCACGAGGAGCAGCGCCGGTGTGGCGTCCGCGACGTGCGGGCTGGCACCCCGCCGCCCCTCATCGTGCGCGATGAGGACCAGGAGGCGGAGGCCGCATACCAGGAGGCGCTGGTGCTGGCAGCTGTCCTTCGCGAAAGCGAGGAGGAAGAGCAGCGCAAGGAGGAGGAGGAGGAGGCGGCGGCTTACGAGGCGCGGATGGCGGAGGCCATTGCGCTCTCCGCTGCTGGCGACTGCGTCGTGCCGCCGCTGGCCCCGCCGTCCCCCGCCAGGCTCGAGCAGGCGCCGACCGCCCTCACGCCCCACGAGTACGTCTGGGAGGGGGTGGTGCGGGAGTGGGTGAGCGCACCACCCATATGGATGATGGCGACGCCGAAGCAGGAGCGGGACTACCTGGAGTTCTGGCGACAGCGGCACCTGCGGGCGGAGCGTCGCGAGGGTAAGCGGCTCGAGGAGTTGGAGAAGGATGCCGAGGCAGAGGAGGAGGAGAGCCGTGCCGAAGCGCCGGCAGCGGCAGTGCAACCACCGGCGGACAACGTCACCACCGCCTAGGAGACGTCGTTCCCCTGGGCTGGCCCGGCGCCGACCCTCGTCGACCTCACCGGCCCCGACGACAAAGACGACGAGGACGCCTAGGGGGCAGCTCACCTCCTCGTTTTTATTTTTAGTTTTAATGTTTTTAGTTAATGCCTGGCAGACTTGTGAACTCTCGCCGGCCTTTGTGGACGGCATTAATGTATAATTAAAGTTAACGCAGGTTGATGTGATTTGATATGATGTTTTGACTGTGATGTGATGTTTGAATTTGAATTTTGACTGACATTTGAATTATAAGCAACATTTGAAATCCATTGCTCTGTGATGTTGCAATGATCATGTTAGCCTAGGTTGCAATGATCTAACAACAAATAAAACAAAAATACAAACGAATGATCATGTTAGCCTATGTTGGTGAGCTCCGAAAAGTTAGGGTAAACAGGCCATTTTCAATATAAATCATTATAAAAACAGTTTAAAATTTCAATAATAAAAATATAAGTTCAAATCCTTCTTATTCACACAAATGAATCTATGGTGATTTTTTTAATTTTTTTAATTTTTCATAGACCCAAACCCACTATCACTCTCTTCTTGGACTCTATACAATCTCGTACGTGATAGCTCATTTGTGTGAAGGAGTTTTCATGGAAATGTCCATAAACCAAGATTATTATTTTTTGTCATAACCATGTCACATACAACGGCATTGTGCGCAGGTCTTCCATCTTTTTGATTATTTTTTAATTTGTTCTTCTCATTTGAACTTGGAGATGGTAGCTTACCTCAAAAGAATATTTTCCATAAAAATATCCCTAAACCAAGTTTATATTTTTTATGGTAACTATGTCTTATGAAACGACGAACCGCGAAGGTTTGATATTTTTTGAATTAGTTAACATCATTTGAAAGTTGGTCAAACCTAAGATAACCCCGCTGACCGGCTCAAAACCCCGCAGCATCTCTCCAAACCCTAGCGTCGAACTGCAGCCGTCCGATCATACCCTAGCGCCAAGCGACAGCCCTCAGATCTGGTCTTCTAGAAGGAATTCACAGGGCCGGCCGCGTGCAGGCTGCGCGCCGTTGGATCACATGGACGGCTCCGCACCGTTGGATCGTTGGGCGATTCGCGAGAGGTTGGTTCTGCTCGCCCACTCGTCTGTCCCAAAATGCAAACAAGTCCTTGTTGGGCCTTCACAAGGCGTTGACCTGTCGAAGGCCCACAAGGATAAAAGAGGCCTATAAAATGGTGCATGCGCTGGTTCTATTTTTTCTTATTGATTTGATTGCACCGTCACCCTTTTCTTTATGGGCCCTTTCTTTATTGATTTGATTGCACCGTTTGTTTCTTTTTTTTGATTTGATTGCACCAAATTAGTTTCATACTGCAAAAAATAGTTTCTTTTCCTTCTTCTTTTTCAACATCACCATGGTTCATATTATATTGAAAACATTATTACACAACCGGATATCTCATATTCAGAAAGGAAAAAAATTCATACAAAAGCATGCAGGATGTAAAACCTACATACTACTACATAATAAAACCTATCTACTCTTCATCGGAGATGTCGATGATCTTCGTGACCTCCGGTGGATAAATGGCCGCCTGTTGCGGCTCCGCCCTCTCCGGCGCCTACGGCTGCTCCGCCGCCGCCTCCTGTGCCTCTATCTCCGCCTCCAGGTCGTCAAATAGGGCGTCGGCCTCCGCCTGCCTAGGCCGGATGAGCCGACGGTTGGCGTCCACCTCGGTCTCATCCCGGATAGAATCCAGGATGGCCGGCTGCTCCGCCATCTCCTCCGGTTGGTCGACGGCGACCTCCGCCTCCGCCTCCGAGCCGTCCTCCTCCATGGGCGCCGGTTGATGCTCCTCCTCCTACTCCTCCTCCTCCTCCTCCTCTTCCTCCTCCTCCATCTCCAGCGAATCCGGAGGGAGACCCGTAGCGATGTGGGCGGCGCGGCGAGCCTGCATTTCCGCCTCGATTTGCAGGCGCCGCTCCGGAGTGAGCTGCGCGTACGTGGTGATGAGGCGCCGGACCATCCTGATGGCGACGGAAGTGCGAGAGGAGGCGTATGGGCTCGGGTGGCGGCGGGGTGGAGGGAGGAGGAGGATGTGCAAGGGATGGGGGACGACGGCCAGCTTAAATAGCTGGCTAATGGCCTCGGGCGGCGATTCAAAGCGGCGCCATGCGGCGTTCACACCGCGGCAATGGTCGAGGCGCCCGTCGGACCGTCGGGTTTCCCGACGAGTCCGCGTGGGGCCATGCCGTCAGCCCGACGTGGCGGGCGCCTGTGAAAAAAAGCCTGCAAAACGGGATGGAGGGAGTGGCGCGCTTCGGCCCAACAGTCCACCGAAACCGGTCCCACTCGTCAGTAGTTAACGGTCAAACCATTGACCCGACGGCATCCCCCCGTGTGACCATTTATGAGGGTTTCGGACTAAGGAGTGGGGAAAAGTGAGCAAATGTTAAGAGCGTGGGGATGAATTTGTAGAGCTAAGGAACGAGGGGCACAGGAATAGAAAGCCCTAAAGTTAAAATACAATAGGTATAATGCAATAATAAAATATGAATGGGTTTGCAACAGCACCTAAATTAGTGATTTGCTTTATTATACTAACGGATCTCACGAAGATTTTGTTGAGTTTTGTGTGATTGAAGTTTTAAAGTTTTGGGTGAGATCACGATGGATGAAGGAATAAGGAGTGAAAAGAGCCTAAGCTTGGGGATGCTACATCACCCCCAAGATATATACAAAGACAAACAAGCAACTAAGATTGGGGATGCCCCCGAGTGGCATCCCCTCTTTCTTCTAACGACTATCGGTATTTTACTTGGAGCTATATTTTTATTCGTCACATATCATGAGTTTTGCTTGGAGAGTCTTGTATCATTTGAGTCTTTGCTGGCTTTGCTTGTTAGTTTGTCACTTGTATCCTTGCTGGACACACCTATTTGGGAGAGCCAAAATTATGCTATGATTTGTTAGAATTGCTCTCTATGCTTCACTTAAACTTTTTGAGCCATAGAATTGCTCTAGTGCTTCACTTATATCTTTTTGAGCACGGTGTGCTTGGAAACTTTTGTAGAAATACTCTCATGCTTCACTTAGATTAATTTGAGAGTTAGTAAATTTTGAAGAAATTCTCTCATGCTTCACTTATATCTTTTTGAGAGATGAAATCTGTATGCTCTTGTGCTTCACTTAAACTTGTTTGTGCTTGTCAAAGTGATAGATATCCAAGGAGGATATAATAAAAACTTTCATGAAGATCATTGGACAAATTAAACTTGATTCCTTGTAATAGTTTTGAGACATGATGATAGTAATATGTGAGTCATGTTATTGAGTAATTATGCTTTAGTAGGAATATTGGTGTTAAGGTTTGTGATTCCCTATGCAAGTACGAAAGTCAATAGTTATGCAATGAAATTACATCCTACTTATGGTGCATTATTTGGTGTTAGTTATGCTCAATGCTCGCTTATGTGAATTTTCATTTCTTGGTTTGGTTGCTTCGCAATCTATTTGCTAGCCTCCATTTGTACTAAGTAGAAATACTACTTGTGCATCCAAAATCCTTAAACCAAGTTTTGCCTTATGAGTCCACCATACTTACCTATATGCGGTATTTCCATGCCGTCCAAGCAAATTTGTAGGTGCCATCTCTAAATTTTCAAAATAAACTTCTCTTTTGTGTGCTCGTACCGCTCATGAAACGGTGGGGAGTGTCCAATATTTTTCCATGCTAGATGTGTTATTCTCAAGATGAGTGTTTATTCACTTGTCATTGCACGAGAGTGCAGCGGTAATAGGGATGCCCATTCCCGAAATGAAAAACCAAAAAAATATTTACTTTATGTTGTCAAATAATAAATTCCTTGGAAAGTGTTGGTCTGGAAGGCAACCTTGGATACGGCCCGCCATGGAATGTGAAAGAATGGTGGAAAAAGGAATAAACTTTATTTTCTGTTTGGGAACCGCCTATGATATATCTAGCATGGAAAGTATTGTGAGCTACTTTGTCATTTTCGTTGACAGGAAAGGCATGCCACCCAAAATATTTTTTCTCTCTCAATTTAAACTTTGAGCTCTGGCACCTCTACAAATCCCTACTTCCCTCTGCGAAGGGCCTATCTATTTACTTTATGCAATTTTTATTTTTACTTAGAGTCTCCATCTTCTCTTATAAAGCACCAACTAGGGGGCACTATGACCGTACTTGAGCATTGGGCATAGCTAATATTTGAGTGTGTTTCATGAATGGATCAATGATTGAGCATGATGGGCTAGGGATAACTTTCTTTAGTGTTGATATTTTGAAAGACATGGTTGCTTGTTGGCATGCTTGAGTATTGAAGTCATTATGTTAAAACTAGACTATTGCTTTGAATCATCTACAAGTCCAAATGTCCATGCTACAAAAGAAAAAGAATATGAGATGAACATGTTAGGCAGCATTCCACATCAAAAATTCTGTTTTTATCATTTACCTACTCGAGGACGAGTAGGAATTAAGCTTGGGGATGCTGATACGTCTCCAACGTATCTATAATTTTTGCTTGTTTCATGCTGCTATATTATCATTCTTGGATGTTTTACAATCATTTTATAACAACTTCATATCATTTTTGGGGACTAACCTATTGACATAGTGCCAAAGTGCCAGTTGATGTTTTTGCTTGTTTTTTACTTCACAGAATATCAGTACCAAACGGAGTCCAATCGCGACGAAACTTTTTGAAGATTTTGTCTGGACCAGAAGACACGCAGTGGGCCAAAGAAGTGTTAGAGAGGTGGGATGTGGAGGCCACAACCCACATGGGCGTGCCAGGGGGCCCTCGGCGCGCCTTGGTGGGTTGTGCCCTCCATGAGGCCCCCCTCCACCACCTCTGATGCCTATGAATTCCCAAATATTCAGAAAACCCTAGGGGAGTCAACGAAACACAATTCCAGCCGCCGCAAGTTCCAGAACCACGAGATCCAATCTAAACACCATCACGGAGGGGTTCATCTTCTTCATAGGTGCCTCTCCGATGATGCATGAGTAGTCCACCATGGACCTATGGGTCCGTAGGCAGTAGCTAGATGGCTTCCTCTCTCTCTTTTGATTCTCAATACAATGTCTCTTGGAGATCTATTTGATGTAAACTTTTGCGGTGTGTTTGTTGGGATCCGATGAATTTTTAGTGCATGATCAGTTTCTATCCATGAATATTATTTGAGTCTTCTTTGATCTCGTATATGCATGATTACTTATAGCCTCATATTTCTTCTTCGAATCTTTGGTTTAGTTAGGCCAACTAGATCGATTTTTCTTGCCATGGGAAGAAATGCTTTGTGATGGGTTCGATCTTGCGGTGTCCTTTCCCAGTGACAGAAGGGGCAGCAAGGCACGCATGTATCATTTCCATTAAGGATAACAAGATGGGGTCTATTCCTACATGAATAGATCTTGTCTACATCATGTCATCATTCGTATCGCATTACTCCGTTTTTCCATGAACTTAATACACTAGATGCATGCTGGATAGCGGTCGATGTGTGGAGTAATAGTGGTAGATGCAGGCAGGAGTCGGTCTACTTATCTTGGACGTGATGCCTATATAATGATCATCGCCTTGGATATCCTCATGATTATTTGATCTTCTATAAATTGCCCAACAGTAATTTGTTCACCCACCGTATGCTATACTCATGAGAGAAGCCACTAGTGAATCCTATGGCCCCCGGGTCTACTTTTCCAACATATTGCTTTCCGATCTATCTTTTTACCTCTTTGTTTTCAGTTCTATTAAACCAAAAATCCAAAAATATATTGCTGCACTTCTTATTTGCTCTTTTTATTTTGTTTTCTTCAGAGATCTATCTCTCCTATCTATCACTACCTAATCTATCTTTTTACCGTAGAGAGATTGATAACCTCTCTTTCGCGTCAGGTTGCAAGTATTTGTTATTTGTGTGCAAGTGCTGCTTATTGGGTGGTGATGATCGTCCTACTGGTTCGATAACCTTGGTTTCATAACTGAGGGAAATACTTACCGTCGCTGTGCTGCATCATCCCTTCCTCTTTGGGGAAATACCGACACAGTCTCAAGCCACGTCACTCACCAGGCTAGCAGCCCCTCCAGAGCGCCCAAGGCGCGCCGGGTAGTCCGCAGCGCAGCGACGGCCGCGCCTACTAGAGACTGGGATGACGGCGCCGTCCGGGAGGCGCTGGACCAGCTTGTTGTCGATGGAGCACGCGTCGGGGGCCTCGTGACAGAAGCAATGTCGTCGCGACCACGGTCGTCCTGGCGGTCTTCTCTATTGTCTCGGCGCCCCTCATCATCACAGTGCTCCGGGGCACAAGACCTGCTACTGAAAAAGCGCTCTCACCAGGAGGAAGGGCGCTCGTTGCGTCCACAGCGGCCACGGTCACGGTCGCTGTCCCGTCTATCCTGGTCGTGGCCGCGATCCGGTCCTGGTCGCGGTCATGGTCGGTGCCATCGTGGTGCCTCGTAGCCTCCTTCGCTCGGTCCCACATCCTGGACTCGTCGTTGATGACCCAGTAGCAAAAGGTGAATATGTGCGAGGAGTGAGGCCGCCAGGGGATGTTGCCGTTGGCGTCGTGGGTGAAATCCTCAATGTTGGAAATATGCCCTAGAGGCAATAATAAATTGGTTATTATCATATTTCCCTGTTCATGATAAACGTCTATTATCCATGCTAGAATTTTATTGATTGGAAACTTAGATACATGTGTGGATACATAGACAACACAGTGTCCCTAGTGAGCCTCTACTAGACTAGCTCGTTGATCAAAGATGGTTAAGGTTTTCAAACCATAGACATGAGTTGTCATTTGATAACGGGGTCCCATCATTAGAAGAATGATATGATGGACATGACCCAACCGTAAGCATAGCAGTTGATCGTATCACTAAGTTTATTGCTACTGCTTTCTTCATGTCAAGTATCTGTTCCTAAGACCATGAGATCATGCAACTTCCTGACACCGCAGGAATGCCATGTGTGTATCAAACGTTACTTCGTAACTGGGTAATCATAAAGGTGCTCTACAGGTATCTCCGAAGGTGTCTGTTGGGCTGGCATGGATCGAGACTGGGATTTGTCACTCCGTTTGACATAGAGGTATCTCTGGGCCCTATCGGTAATACAACATCACAAGAAGCTTGCAAGCAATGTGACTAAGGAGTTAGTCACGGGATCTTGTATTACGAAACGTGTAAAGAGACTTGCCGGTAAGGAGATTGAACTAGGTATGAAGATACTGACAATCGAATCTCGGGCAAGTAACATACCGCTAGATAAAGGGAACTGCATCTCCATGGATAGATCTTGTGTGTGCATAGTAAAAAAAATGTTTCCCATGCAACGTTCCCCAATAGTGGCATCATGAGCTAGGTCTATGCGTAGATGATGTGCATGAGTAGAACACAAAGTGTTTGTTGGCGTTGATGTTCAGATTGCTTACCTCCTTAGTCTTATCTTGATTCAGTTGTATTGTGGGATGAAGCGACTCGGACCAACCTTACTTGTCCTTGCACAAGAGACCGGTTCCACCGACTGACATGCAACTTGTTTGCATAAAGGTGACTGGCGGGTGTCTGTCTCTCCCACTTTACTTGAATCAGATTCGACAGAGGCGGTCCTTGTAGAAGGTTAAAAGGCAACTTAACCGTTGTGTCTCTGCGTAGGTAAGAACGGTTCTTGCTAGTTGCCCATAGCAGCCACGTAAAACTTGCAACAACAAAGTAAAGGACGTCTAACTTGTTTTTGCAGGGCATGTTGTGATGTTATATGGCCAAGATGTGATCTAATATATGTGATGTATGAGATGATCATGTTTTGTAATAGTTATCACGACTTGCATGTCGATGAGTATGGCAACCGGCAGGAGCCATAGGGTTGTCTTTAATTTATTTTGTGCCATTTGCATTACTTTATCGCTATGAGGTAGCAATAGTTGTAGAAGCAATAGTTGGCGCGACAACCACATGACGACACGATGATGGAGATCATGGTGTCATGTCGGTGACGATGGAGATCATGCCGGTGCTTTGGAGATGGAGATGAAAAGCACAAGATGATGATGGCCATATCATGTCACTTATATGATTTGCATGTGATGTTTATCCTTTTATGCATCTTATTTTGCTTAGGACGACGGTAGCATTATAAGATGATCCCTCACTAAATTTCAAGATAAAATTGTGTTCTCCCCAAGTATGCACTGTTGCGAAAGTTCGTTGTTTCAAAGCACCTCGTGATGATCGGGTGTGATAGACTATTCGTTCGCATACAACGGGTGTAAGCCAGTTTTACACATGTAGAATACTTGGGTTAAACTTGACAAGCCTAGCATGTACAGACATGGCCTCGGAACACATGAGACCGAAAAGTCGAACATGAGTCATATAGTAGATATGATCAAGATGGAGATGTTCACCATTGAAACCACCTCATCTCACTTGATGATCGGACTTGGGTTGGTGGATTTGTATCATGTCACACTTAGTCAACCTGAGGGATGTTGATTTGAGTGGGAGTTCATTAGTAATTTGATTAATTGAACTAATTATCATGAACATAGTCTAAAGTTGTCTTTGCATATTATGTTGTAGATCAATAGCTCGCGCTGTAGCTCCCCTAAATTTTTAATATGTTCCTAGAGAAAGGCTAAGTTGAAAGATAGTGTAAGCAATTGTGCAGACTGGGTCCGTAATCTGATGATTGTCCTCACTGGTGCACAGAAGGCTTATGTCCTCAATGCACCGCTCGATGTGCCAACCCCTCTAGCGTCGTCAGTGGATGTTATGAACGTCTGGCAGACACCTTGGGATGACTAATCAATAGTTTAGTGCGCCATGTTTTACGGCTCAGAATCGGGGCTCCAAAGACGTTTTGAACGCCATGGAGCATATGAGATGTTCCAAGAGCTGAAATTGGTATTTTAGGCTCATGCCCGTGTTGAGAGGTATGAGACCTCTGACAAGTTGTTTGCCTACAAGATGGAGGAGAATAACTCAGTCAGTGAGCATGTGCTCAAAATGTTTAGGTGCTACAATCGCTTGAATCAAGTGGGAGTTAAGCTTTCTGATAAGATAGTGATTGACGGAGTTCTCCAGTCACTGTCACCAAGCTACTAGAGCTTTGTGATGAACTATAACATGCAAGGGATGGAGATGACGATCCTTGAGCTATACGCGGTGCTTAAGGCCGCAGAGGTAGAAATCAAGAAGGAGCATCGAGTGTTGATGGTTCACAAGAACTCTAGTTTCAAAAAGGGCAAGGGCAAGAAGGGAAACTTCAAGAATGGAAAGCCAGTTGCCGCTCCAGTGAAGAAACAAAAAAGGTTGAACCCAAACCCGAGACTAAGTGCTTCTATTGTGAGGGGAACGGTCACTGGTAGCGGAACTACCCCAAATACTTGGTAGATAAGAAGGCCGGCAATGTCAACAAAAGTATATTTGATATACACATTATTGATGTGTACCTTACTAGTACTCGTAGTAGCGCCTGGATATTAGATACCGGTTCAGTTGCTAATATTGGTAACTCAAAACAAAAACTGTGGAATGAACGGAGACTAGCTAAGGGCGAGGTGACGATGTGTGTTGGAAGTGTTTCCAAGGTTGATGTGATCACCATCGCACGCTCCCTCTACCTTTGGGATTAGTGTTAAACCTAAATAAATGTTATTTGGTGTCTGCGTTGAGCATGAACATGATTAGATTGTGTTTACTGAAATACGTTTATTCATTTAAGTCAAAGAATAATGGTTGTTCTGTTTACATGAATAATACCTTCTATGGTCATGCACCCAATGTGAATGGTTTATTGAATCTCGTTTGTAGTGACACACATGTTCATAATATTGATGCCAAAAGATGCAAAGTTAATAATGATAGTACCACATACTTGTGTGTCGGAGCACGGATGCTCACGATCGCCTATGGGGCCAGAGGTCCCTTGTGGTTCGGCAAGGGGGGTCACGTTACACGAAGAGCGGAGACCATGAGACGGCGAGGCGATCAGGACATAGGCATTTTACCCAGGTTCGGCCCGCTGCTAAGTGTAAAACCCTACTCCTACTTTTGGTGGATTGATCAGAGGAACACGAAGAACGCGCAACGCTTAACCCCAGCAAGAGCTGCTGTCGGGGTGAGCTACTACGCGAGTACAAGTGCCCAAAAGTCCGAATCTTGAGCTAGGTCGCCTTGGGCCTCCTTTTATAGTGCAAGGGGTTACCACAATGGCAAAATAGTCATTATCTCTCGATTAGATAGCTTAGAAAGCTATCATACCTAACTCTGGCATTTAGGACAAAACATCATGATAACTAGCCTAGGTGGCTCTCGAGGGTGCATCCCCGGCAAGCTCTTACCACCGCTTGGCTAGCCGTTGCTTATGGTCTTGACACGCTATAGGGCGGGTGTCAACTGGGCATAACTTGCTTTCCGGCGCGCCGCCACGTGCTTAGCGAGAGCTGTTTAGTTGCTTGAGGGCTCAACACCGCATTGATAAGTGACTGGTGTAGCGATGCGATGGAGTGGTGTCTGGTTAGCTCGTGCTTGTCGGGGGACGTCTTGCCAGGTCTTCTAGAGATGTGCGTGCCTCGCCCCTGGCAGGCTCTGGGGGCATGGCTGGCGCGTTTTGGGGCCCTCCTGGGCCGTTGTGCCGGTGTTGCCGGCGCTTGCTTGGCCTTCTGCAGGTTGTAGCTGCCGGATGCTAGTTCTTGAATGCTTGCTTGGTGATGTGGTAGCCTTCCCAACGGGTTTTGCTACTACCGTCTGTGCACAAGTTAAGGGGCACTGGATACCCCTGTTTTAGTGCACCGACAGGAGCCCCCGGGTCTAGCCCACACGCGCTTGCTTAGTGTCGTTGGGTCAGGCCCAAAATTTATGCACAGGCGCGCAATGTGATGAGGTAACTGCCAATTTACTGGCCAGCACTGCCCCACCACCTCAGGCCGTTTCCGCCACGCGCGTCGCATGCATAGCGAGGAGCTTGTGGTGGGTGCTCGTGACTTAAAGACCTGATCGTGGCAGAAACCGCAGCGCCATGGATTGGAGCAATGGGGCGGTTACCTGTTCGCCCGTGAGTCATGGGTAGTGGGATTGGTGGAGATGGGCAGCCGCTCTAGAGCGGGGGAGAGCCAGCCCCCGTGCTCTCCCCTATAAATTAGGGGGTCACGGCGACGATGCTCATCCAGCTCAATCTCCTCCTTACACCCAAGTCCTCATTGCTCGTTCTTCACTCCTGGTCCGTCCTTGAGTCGCCCTTTCCTCCCTGATGCTCAGGGAGAGGGTTCTGGCGAGCGTGTTTGCAGGGCCTACCCCTTGCATCCGCGCCCAGTTCCTGCTCTGGGTCGATGACCCTGAGCTGAAGACTGGCCGGTGGAGTCTCGGATGGGGGAGCGGGCGGTGTGGTGGCCGCGTTGGGGACAGCTGCTGCGCCGCCCGCTCCTTTAGTCTTGGTGGAGCGCCGCGCGGTCTTCATTGCACCGGAGTCTGTATCGGAGACGCAACGTTGTGGTGGACCGTGGTTCCCGCATTCCTTCTTCAAGGTGATGGAGAAAAACCGTCCGCACTGCCGCCGCAGGAGTGTGTGCGGTTGCAGCCGTGGGTTGCCGTTTATCGCGGTGAAGCTCTTCACCCGCAGCGTTTCGGATGGCGTGTACGGGAGGGAATTCTTCATCCGTGTGTGCTTCTCAAGGGCGGGGGAAATTCCCCGCCTTTGGCCACCGGGGATGACCATGCTCTCTATGGGGTCCCCAGGCAGCCGCGTCAGGAGCTTGGGAGATGGCGGAGGCGTTCCCTCAAGCGGTGGCGATGAGGAAGACGATGGCGGTTGGGGACCCATGATGCATCAGGAGTGCGGATGAGGTCTCCGACGCGTCACGTTCCCCGGCAGCACCATCATCTCCAGCTGGGCTCCGGCAGCGCCACCATCTACACCTGCCCTCCGCCTTCTTTCCCCTTGTCGGTCTTGTCCGCTCCGTCGACTTCGTCCGCCCTGCCTGGGGATGGGGGCCTTCTGCTCGTCGGACGTGTCCCTCTGGTCCTGGCGGGGAAGCGCCGAATCCCAGTCAGGCGCTCGTTTTGCCCTCTGCTTCTTTTCCACCTATCCCCTAGGAGGAGAGGGACAAGAAAGGCATTACGGGGCACTTATCTTTTTATAAGTCAAAAGATGTAGGCGTTTGCTGAATTTTACTCAATCGTAATGTAATTCTTATCTGATTTGTATTAACAAACGAATGAATGAATGCTATTTTACTTCCCTGAGTGCTATCCCTTTCTCTCTTTTGTTTCTACTATGCCAATGCGTTCATCCTCTCCACATGGGACCGCCTGCCGGGTCACTCTTAACCGCGAGCGCCAGAAAGGGGAGCGAGCCCCCGGCAGCAGGCTGGTGTTGTTCTCCGGCAGGGGTCCTTGTCGGTATCGGCGCGGCTCCTCAGGGCTGGTAAGTACCAGAAGTTGAGGAGCAGCTCGTCCAGACAAAGGTTTCTACCGCGTGAGGGGAACTCCACCGAACACGTTCGAAAAGAGGGTAAGGATTCCTTTTAGGGATCATAAACTTGGGATACGTGATTAGACTTATCTCGTTTCTAGGAAATATCCCCTTCTGGAGCATGCTGGGCCGCCATCCTCGTTCCTTCGTCCTCCTTCCATGTTCATCTGGTGCCAAAACACACAGGGGAAGAGGTCTCTACACTTTGAGGGGAGAGTGCAGTAACAAGGATTATAGACTCAACAAATATTCTAGCAAATCTCTTAGTAAATAGGCAATGGTATTGCGATCATAAAGGATGCAGAATGATTGTGCGATGCCATGATATGATGCAATGCCTAGCTTTATTATTGTTGCTCAGGGTCTGCGCCTGGCTTTGTACAAAGGGTTACATGCAACTTCGACAAGGCTTGTACAAAAGGTGGCTGCCGGGGACTGCGCCCGGCAGCCGCGCCTTACGGGTAGAACTTACGAAGATGCTCAATATTCCATGAGTTAAGCACCTTAGTGCCATCTTCTGTCTCCAGACGGACTGCGCCAAGTCTGGTGACTCGTGCTACCCGGTAAGGGCCTTCCCTTCCCACTTCGGCGTCAACTTGTTGGTACCCTTGGCGGACTGAACGCGCCTAAGGACAAGGTCGCCTTCCTCAAGGCTCGGGGCATGTCCCCTGCGGCTATGATAGCGGTGCAGGGCTTGCTAGTAGCGTGCAGCACGCACAGCTACCCGGAGACGATGTTCCTCGAGGAGCGTGGCATCGTCATGCCGCAGCTGCTCTTGCCCTACTTCGTCGTAGGCAAGTACTCGAGGTGACCCGTATATGTGTTCCGTGGCGAGCACTGCTTCCGCCCAGTAAACCAGGGAGAAGGGAGTCTAGCCGGTAGCTCAATTCAGTGTCGTTCTGAGGGACCAAAGAACCACAGGCAGCTCATTTATCCAGCGCTTGCCGCTCCTCCGCAGCCTATCGAAAGTTCTTGTCTTGAGTCCTCGTAGCACTTCAGCATTCATCCTCTTGACTTGCCAGTTGCTCCTTGGATGGGCAACAGAGGCGAAGGAGACCTTGCTTCCAAGGCTTTGGATGTATTGCATGAAGGCGCGGCTCATGAACTGGGTGCCGTTATCGGTGATCACTTTGTTGGGTACTCCAAAACGACACACCAGCCCTTTCATGAACTTGATAGCTGCCTGCGTGGTCACCTTCCTTACTGGTTCCACCTCAGGCCACTTTGTGAACTTGTTGGTTGCCACGAAGAAGAACTCAAAGCCCCCGACAGCGCGGGGAAAGGGGCCCAAAATATCAAGCTCCCAGACTGGGAAGGGCCAGGACAAAGGGATCATCTGGAGAGCTTGTGCTAGTTGATGGATGTTCTTGGAGTGGAACTGACAGGCTTCGCACTTGGGGACCAACTCAGTTGCATCTTGGAGGGCAGTGGGCCAATAGAAACCCTGCCGGTAGGCTTTCCCGGCAAGGGCTCTTGAAACGATGTGAGACCCACATACACCTCTGTGAATCTCCGCCAACAGTTCTAGTCCGTCCTCCCGGCAAATGCACTTCAATTTCATGCCGTTGGGTCTTTTTCTGTACAGAGTGTCATCGACAAACTGGTACATACTTGACCAACGGGCTACTCCTTCGGCCTCTTCTTGCTCTTCGGGGAGTTCTCTTGTTTGAAGGAAACGGACTATGTGATGTGCCCAAGTTGGAGCCTGGGGCTCGACAACTAGGACTAAAGGCATTTCCTCGTCCGTGGGAGCGCTTGTCTCTACCATAAGAACCTGGGGTTCCGCAGGAGACAACTGCTCACCAGGCGGAACGAGACTGCCTCCGGCAGCTTCTCTACCAGCGGCTTCGGGAAGCTCTGCCGGGAAATGCTTGCCGGAGTTTAGTTTTCTTCTTTTCCTGGGCAACGTTGAAGGGGATACCGAAGGTTGAGTGAGGTGGAGGATAAAGGTTCCTGGTTCCACAGGGAGCTTTTGCGCAGCGCACTTTGATAGATGATCAGCGATGGTATTTTTCACACGGGGCACATGCTCTGCTTGCAATCCATCAAAGCGCTCCTCCAGTTTCCTCATCTCTTCTATGTATGCCTCCATCAACGGGCTCTGATAGTCTTTGTTGACTTGCTTCACCACAAGTTGTGAATCTCCTCGAAATCAGTCTCTTGATTCCCAACACCACCGCGATTCTAAGTCCAGCAAGGAGCCCCTCATATTCGGCAGTATTGTTGGTAGCTTCCTCCCGGGGGAAGTGCATCTGGACCACATACTTGAGGTGCTCTCCGGTGGGGGCGACGAGGAGCACGCCTGCTCCGGCACCCTGGAGTGAGAACGCACCGTCAAAGTACATGACCCAATCTTTGGGTGCTTCCTTGCCGGGGCGGACTGTCTCCAGGATTTCTTCATCTGGCGTTGGTGTCCATTCTTCAATGAACTCCGCCAATGCTCTGCTCTGAATTGTGGAAGTGCTCTCATACTTTAAGGCAAAACTCGACAACTCAAGGGCCCATTCAACTATCCTGCCGGTAGCTTCAGGGTTCCTCAATATGCGCTGCAGCGGGAAGCGAGTGACGACGGTGATCTCATGGGCTTGGAAGTAGTGACGCAGTTTCCTCGAGGCCATGATGAGGCCAAAGATCAGCTTCTGCACTCCATAGTACCTTGACCTAGCCCCCTGCAACAGGGAGCTGACAAAGTACACCGGTCGTTGCACCACTTTCCTTTTTGCCACTTCCTTGGAACAGCCTTCGTCAGCTCGCCGAGATCCCTCTGGTTGTGCATTGGGTCCTGCCGCAGGAGCTTTGGTTCAGTCCCCGGCAGCATCGGCCGCAGTGGCTGCATCCTCATCTACTTCTCGATGTGCCACCAGCGCTGCACTAACCACTTGATTCGTTGCCGCCAAGTATAGCAGCAACGGTTCTTGTGGTTTAGGAGCGACCAAGGTGGGAGTGGAAGAAAGGTAAGTTTTCAGATCTTGCAGCGCTGCTTCTGCTTCCGGGGTCCACCTTATCGGGCCCGCCTTCTTCGGGATTTTGAAGAACGGCAGTGCGCGTTCGGCGGACTTGGAAATGAACCTACTTAATGCGGCAACGCACCCAGTCAGACGTCTGATATCCTTGATGGTCTTGGGTTCCTGTATCTGTTCAATTGCCTTGATCTTGTCGGGATCTGCTTCTATCCCCCGCTGAGACACAAAGAAACCAAGTAGCTTGCCGGACGGGAGGCCAAATACACATTTTTCTGGGTTGAGCTTCAGGTTGATCTTGCACAGGTTTGCAATGGTCTCTAACAAGTCTTGTATGAGAGTTGCTTCATCCTTGGTCTTGACGACTATATCATCCATGTAGGCTTCTACATTCTTGTGCAACTGTGGTATGAATCCAGTCTGCACGGCTCTGGCAAAGGTAGAACCAGCGCTCTTTAACCCGAAGGGTATCCGTACAAAGCAGTACGTGCCGCACGGAGTTATGAACGCGGTCTTCTCCTCATCTTCCTTAGCCATGAAGATCTGGTGGTATCCGGAGTAAGCGTCCAAGAAGGAAAGCAGGTCATACCCGGAAGTGGAGTCAACAATCTGGTCGATGCGCGGCAAGGGAAAGGGGTCCTTCGGGCATGCTTTGTTCAGGTCGGTGAAATCTATGCAAAGCCTCCATTTCCCATTCGCCTTGCACACCACCACTGGGTTGGCTAACCAAGTTGGGTGCAACACTCCTCTGACCAAACCAGCTGCTTCAAGTTTCTTGATTTCTTCGGCAATGAACTGATGCCGCTCCAAGGCTTGTTTCCTAACCTTTTGCTTGACGGGCCTGGCGTGGGGGCAGACAGCAAGGTGGTGCTCGATTACCTCCCTGGGAACACCGGGGATGTCAGATGGTTGCTAGGCAAACACATCGACATTCGCCCGCAGAAAGGCAACGAGCGTGCTTTCCTATTTGTCAGTAAGAGTGGCGCTGATGGTGAACGTGCCACCAGCGCCATCCTGCCCTGCCGGGACCTTCTTCGTCTCAGGATAGGTGACCCTGGTTTTCTTGCTAGTGGAACTCTCCGGCAGATCCTCGACGGGCGCGGCGCACTCCGAAGAGGCGTGCTTCCCGGAGTCCTTGCCAGTGTCTCTGCTAGACTTCCTTTCTTTCCTTGACTCCTTGGCGGGAGCCGGTGCTTCCGTGGCTTCAGCTGCTACCGCGTCTCGATACATCTTATCCACGCATATGACTGCATCTGTCTTGTCGGAGGGGACAGAGATGATTCCAATGGGTCCTGTCATCTTCAAAGTGTTATACGCATAGTGGGATGCTGCCATGAATTTTGCCAGGGTTGGACGACCAAGAATTCCGTTGTAAGGCAGGGGAAGCTCAACCACATCGAACACCACTTTTTCAGTCCAGTAGTTTAATTCCCCGCCAAACGTCACAGGCAAAGTGATCTTCCCCTTGGGTCGGCTCCTTCCAGGGTTAACTCCTTGGAAGGTACCCGTGGCCTTGAGCTCCTCGTCAGGGATTTGCAGCCTCTTGATCACCTTTGGGGAGATCAAGTTCAATCCGGCCCCTCCGTCAACTAACATCTTGGTGACTTTGAGGTTGCGGATCGTTGGAGAAACCAACAATGGCAAACACCCGACCGTGGAGGAGTGATCAGGGTGATCCTCTTCATCAAAGATGACAGGCGTGCGGGGCCATCTGAGTGGCTTTCTGAACTCTGCGGCAGGTTCCACAACGTTGACCTCACGTGCCCACTGCTTGAGCTGCCGGTGAGAGGAGTGCAAAGATGCACCCCCGTCAACACACATGGCTTCGGTTGCCCTCTGAAACTATCGGTCACTGGAATCCTCCTCGTCATCCTCATCCTCACTCATATCCTCTGTTTCTTTCTTCTCACGGCCTCTGGCTGGCCTTTCCTTCTGCTGTGGGGTCTTGCCACGGCGGCCTCCTCTGCCGCCATGGCCCTTCTCGGCAGCAGCGTCTTGGTTCTTCTCCTTGTCACGCTTCTCGTACTCCGCCTTCTGCTTCTCAACAAGCTGCTCAACCTGGCGGCATTCTTGGAGATCATGTCACTTGGTGCGATGGATCTTGCAGTATGGCCCGTCGGACTTCCCAGTTTTGTTCGTTGCTATGGCCTCCCGGCAATTAGCACACGCGGCAGCTTCCTTGCCGGGGGTCTCGGCCTTGGCCTTCTTGCCAACAGCGAGGTTACCAGAGCCCTCCACAGCCAGTACCTCTTTTCCTTTGCGCTTATTGTTACGCCTTTGGTTCCTCCCCTTCGAGCTGGGGGCATCGTCGTCGTCTGAATCGACTTCGACGCCAGCCTCCTCTCCAGGGAGTCGCCTTCCTTATTCAGCACGGGCACACTTGTCCGTCATTGTGTACAGCTCATTGACAGTCTTGGGGAGTTTCACATTCATCTTGGCCCGCATCCTCCTGTTGCGCACGTTCGAATGGAACGCGGCGATCACGGCTGCGGGGTGTATTTCTGGGATGTTGCGGTGCACTCGACTGAATCTCTGAATGTACTTCCGCAAGGTTTCTCCTTCCTTTTGCGGCAGGACTTGAAGATCGCTGGGCTGTCCTGGCTCCTGGTGGCCGCCCGTGAAGGCACCAACAGATTCATTGCATAGATCAGCCCAGGATGAGATGGAGTTTTCTAGCAGGTGCATCAACCACAACCTCACATTTGGCTTAAGTGCCAAAGGGAAGTAGTTGGCAAGCACTTTCTCATCTCTCCCTCCGGCAGCCTGGACGGCTATCATATAGATTCCCAGGAGCTCCGTCGGGTTTAGCTTTCCATCCTATTTCTCCATCGGCTCCGGCTTGAAGGCTCGGGCCGACGGCCAGCGGACCTGTCGCAGCTCGCAAGTGAAGGCAGGGCATCCCACCTCGTAAGGCAGGTACCCGCCGGCACTGGGCGCGGGATCGCCAGCGTCTGGGCCATTACGCCTGTCAGACTGACGGTGTGCTTCTCGACGCCGCTCGATGGTGATGCACGCGTCTTCTTTCCGCCGATCCTCCAGGACACGCCGCTGGTCCCGGCGATCGCGTGGGCCGGACGAGGCCATAGAGGCTTTGTCGAACTCGTCAGCACGTGAAGCTTGCCTCGGTTGCGCTTGGGTTTGCTGTCGCGGAGGGGACTGCACCGTTGGTGTGCCCCTCTCGACCCGATCGCCGGCCCGAGCCGCCGTGGCTGTACGCGCATGCTGCGACGGCTCCGCGCGCTAAGATTTATTGGCTTCGACGAAAGATATCAGACTCTGGATGGTAGCTCTCCACTCATCCATTTTGTCAGCCGCCGGCGGGAAGTTAAGCAGGAGTTGGGCTCGTGCCATCGCTTCCGATGCCCTGTCAGGCGCGGCGAAAGAGGTGGACCACGACGTCGCCCGGGTCCTGGTGGATCCGAGAGGGGCGTCGCCGTGTCCTCGACGCCTTGCGCCGCTCGCCGGGGCGGTCTGACGTGGGGTAGGCCGAGCCCGTGGGTTCGCGGCTCCGCTCGGCGCTCCATCTTGTTCTGGACGAGGCGTGCGCCCAATAGCCGCGCTGGTGACGGACGCAGACGGGGGGTCACGGCGTGCTCCGGATGGCGCGCCGCCATGACGACCATGGCCATCCGTACGACGGGGAGGCGGTGATCAGTCGTCCCTTCCGTTCGTGGCACCAGGGGCGCACTCGCCAGTGTGCTGTTGCTGTTGCTCCAACCTCGGCTGCGGGGGGCACGACGGTGGCGCCGCCTACACCAGCCGCGTCGCCCATGGCGCCCTCCTCACCCGCAGCCACTGTGACGCCCGCTGCGCCTGCGGCTGCATGCGAGGGAACCTTTGAAGTGGAAGGATGCGCGGTCGCGCTGGACTTCTTCTTGGGAGCCATGGATGAAGAAGATGATGATGAAGATCGATCTGCCGTTCACGAACTCGGGTTCGCGCAAATGATGCAAGCCCCCTACCTGGCGCGCCAAAGATGTCGGGGCACGGATGCTCACGATCACCTATGGGGCCAGAGGCCCCTTGTGGTTCGACAAGGGGGGTCACGTTGCACGAAGAGCCGAGACCATGAGACGGCGAAGCGATCAGGACACAGGCATTTTACCCATGTTCGGGCCGCTGCTAAGCGTAAAACCCTACTCCTGCTTTTGGTGGATTGATCAGCGGAACACGAAGAACGCGCAGTGCTTAACCCGGCAAGAGCTGCTGTTGGGGTGAGCTACTACACGAGTACAAGTGCCCAAAAGTCCGAATCTTGAGCTAGGTCGCCTTGGGCCTCCTTTTATAGTGCAAGGGGTTACCACAATGGCAAAACAGTCATTATCTATCGATTAGATAGCTTAGCAGAGCTATCATACCTAACTCTAGCATTTAGGACAAAATACCATGATAACTAGCTAGGTGACACTCGGGGGTGCATCCCCGGCAAGCTCTTACCACCGCTTGGCTAGCCGTTGCTTATGGTCTTGACACGCTGCAGGGCGGGTGTCAACTGGGCATAACTTGCTTTCCAGCGCGCCGCCACGTGCTTAGCGAGAGCTATTTAGCCGCTTGAGAGCTCGACACCACATTGATAAGTGACTGGTGTAGCGATGTGGTGGAGCGGTGGCTGGTTAGCTCGTGCTTGCCGGGGGACGTCTTGCCGGGTCTTCTGGAGATGTGCGTGCCTCGCCCCCGGCAGGCTCTGGGAGCGTGGCTGGAGCGTTTTTGGCCCCTCCTGGGCCGTTGTGCCGGTGTTGCAGGTGCTTGCTTGGCCTTCTGTAGGTTGTAACTGCCGGATGTTGGTTCTTGAATGCTTGCTTGGTGATGTGGTAGCCTTCCCAACGGGTTTTGCTACTACCGCCTGTGCACAAGTTAAGGGGCACTGGATACCCCTGTTCTGGTGCACCAACATTGTGGCACTGCCACTAAAGGTCATATTGGTGTAAAGTGCATGAAGAAACTCTCCATGCTAATGGATCTTTGTTCTCACTCGATTTCGAATTGCTTGAGACATGCGTACCATGCCTCATGGGCAAGATGACTGAGACCCCATTTTCCGGAACCATGGAGCGGGCAAGTGACTTATTGGAAATGATACATACTGATGTATGCGGTCCAATGAGTGTTGAAGCGCGCGGTGGATATTTTTATTTTCTTACCTTCACGGATGACTTGGGTAGATATTGGGATATTTACTTAATGAAATACAAGTATGAAACTTTTGAATAGTTCAAGAAAATTTCAGAGTGAAGTTAAAGATCATTGTGACAAGAGGATAAAGTGTCTGCAATGTGATTGTGGAGGTGAGTATCCAAGTTATGAGTTTGGTATGCATTTAAGACAGTGTGGAATTGTTTCACAGCTCACGCCACCTGGAACACCACACTGTAATTGTGTGTCCGAACATCATAACCGTACTCTATTGGATATGGTGCGTTCTATGATGTCTCTTATCATTTTTCCACTATCGTTTTGGGTTTATGCATTAGAGACAACTACGTTCACTTTAAATAGGGCACCATCTAAATCCGTTGAGATGACACCATATTAATTATGGCTTATCGAGAAACCTAAGCTGTCGTTTCTTAGAGTTTGGGGATGTGACACTTATGCCTGATAAGCTCGAACCCAAAGCAGAAAATTGCATCTTCATAAGATACCCTAAAGCAACAATTGGGTATACCTTCTATCACAGATCCGAAGGCAATTCTTGTTGTCAAGAATGGATCCTTTCCAGAGAAGGAGTTTCTCTCAAAAGAAGTGAGTGGGAGGAAGGTAGAACTTGATGAGGTTATCGAACCTTCACTTCAGTTGGAGAGTACCGTAACATAGAAAGATGTTTCTGTGATACCTACACCAGTTGAAGCGGAAGCTAATGATAGTGATCATGAAACTTTCGGAGCAAGTTACTACCAAACCTCGTAGGTTGACAAGGACACGTACTGCCCCGAGTGGTACGATGATCCTTTATTGGAAGTCATGTTGTTAGACAACGATGAGCCTACGAACTATGAGGAAGTGATGATGGGCCTGGATTCCGACAAATGGCTAGAGGCCATGTAATCCGAGATAGGATCCATGTATGATAACAAAGTATGGACTTTGGTAGACTTGTCCGATGACCGACATGCCATTGAGGATAAATGGGTCTTTAAAAAGACAGATGCTGGTAGTAATGTCACTATTTATAAAGCTCAACTTGTTGCAAAGTAGTTTCCGACAAGTTCAAGGAGTTGACTACGATGTGACTTTCTCACCCGTAGCGATGCTAAAATCTGTTGGGATTATGTTAGCAGTTGATGTATTTTTTTTATTATGAAATCAGGCAGATGGACATCAAAACATCGTTTCCTTAATGGTTTCCTTAAGGAAAGGTTGTATGTGATACAACCAGAAGGTTTTGTTGATCCTAAGGATGCTAAAAGGCATGCAAGATCCAGGGATCCTTCTATGGACTGGTGCAAGCATCTCGGAGTTGGAATATGCACTTTGATGAGGTGATCAAAGCTTTTGGGTTTATACAAAGTTTATGAAGAAACTTGTATTTACAAGAAAGTGAGTGGGAGCACTATAGCATTTCTCATAAGTATATGTGGATGACATATTGTTGATCGGAAATGATGTAGAATTTCTGGAAAGCATAAAGAGTTGTTTTAAAGGAGTTTTTCAAAGGAAGACCTGCGTAAAGCTGCTTACATATTGAGCATCAAGATCTATAGAGATAGATCAAGACGCTTAATAAAACTTTCACAGAGCACATACCTTAATAAGATTTTGAAGGAGTTCAAAATGGATCAGTCAAAGAAGGAGTTCTTGCCTGTATTGTAAGGTGTAAAGTTAAGTAGGATTCAAAGCTCGACCACGGCAAAAGGAAGAGAAAGGACGAAGGTCGTTCCCAATGCCTCAACCATAGGCTCTGTACTGTATGCCATGTTGTGTACCACCCCTGATGTGTGCCTTGCCATATTTCTAGGAAGGGGGTACGAGAGAGATCCAGGAGTGGATCACTCGACAGCGATCAAAATTATCCTTGGAGGACTAAGGAAATATTTCTCGGTTATGGAGGTGATAAAGAGTTCGTCGTAAGGGGTTACGTCGATGCAAGCTTTGACACCGATCCGGATGACTCTGAGTAGCAAACCGGATACATATAGTGGAGCAGTCATTTCAAATAGCTCCAAGTGGAGCGTGATAGCAACATCTACTATGACATAGAGATTTGCAAAATATAGATGGATCTGAATGTTGCAGACCCATTGACTAAAACCTCTCTCACAAGCAAAACATGATCAAACCCCAGAACTCATTGGGTGTGAATCACATGGCGATGTGAACTAGATTATTGACTCCAGTGCAAGTGGGAGACTGTTGGAAATATGCCCTAGAGACAATAATAAATTGGTTATTATCATATTTCCCTATTCATGATAAATGTCTATTATCCGTGCTAGAATTGTATTGATTGGAAACTCAGATGCATGTGTGGATACATAGACAACACCGTGTCCCTAGTGAGCCTCTACTAGTCTAGCTCGTTGATCTAAGATGGTTAAGGTTTCCTAACCATAGACATGAGTTGTCATTTGATAACGGGGTCACATCATTAGGAGAATGATGTGATGGACATGACCCAACCGTAATCATAGCATTTGATCGTATAACTAAGTTTATTGCTAGTGATTTCTTCATGTCAAGTATCTATTCCTAAGACCATGAGATCATGCAACTCCCTGACACCGGAGGAATGCCTTGTGTGTATCAAACGTCACATCGTAACTGGGTGATCATAAAGGTGCTCTACAGGTATCTCCGAGGGTGTCTGTGGGGTTGGCATGGATCGAGACTGGGATTTGTCACTCAGTTTGACTGAGAGGTATCTCTGGGCCCTCTCGGTAATACAACATCACAAGAAGCTTGCAAGCAATGTGACTAAGGAGTTAGTAACGGGATCTTGTATTACGGAACGAGTAAAGAGACTTGTTGATAACAAGATCGAACTAGGTATGGAGATACCGACAATCGAATCTCGGGCAAGTAACATACCGGTAGACAAAGGGAACTGCATACGGGATTGATTGAATCCTTGACATCGTGGTTCGACCAATAAAGATCTTCATGGAATATATAGGAACCAATATGGGCATCTAGGTCCCGCTATTGGTTATTTACCGGAGAGGTGTCTCGGTCATGTCTACATGATTCTCGAACCTGCAGGGTCCGCACGCTTAACGTTCGGTGACGCTACAGTATTGGGATATGTACGTTGGTGACTGAATGTTGTTCGGAGTCCCGGATGAGATCCCGGACATCACGAGGAGTTCCGGAATGGTCTGGAGGTAAATATTTATATATCGGAAGTCCTATTTTGGTCGTCGGAAAAGTTTCGGGCATTACCGATAGTGTACCGGGGTGCCGTAAAGGGTTCCGTGGGGTCCACCTGCCCCGTGGGCCCACATGGCTGTATGGGTGGCGTCCTAGAGAACCTAAGCCAGGGGCACTAGCCCCTAGAGGCGCATGGGGCTTGGGGGTAAGAGTCCCAAAGGGACAAGGCACCCCGGAGGTGCCTTGGAGGAGGGGGACTCCTCCCTTGCTTATGAAGGGAGGACTCCTCCCTAGCCGTCGGCCCTCCTTGGAGGAGGGGCCAAGGCTGCGCCCCAACCCTGCCCCTTGCCTCCTATATATAGTAGAGGAGAGGGGAGGTCTGGACACAATAATCCCACGCCCCGGCGGCAGCCCTCTCCTTCTCGTTACTCTGTTTTCTCCTCAGATCGCATCTACGGTAGCACTTGGCGAAGCCCTGCCGGGATTGATCCACCACCATCTCCACCACACCGTCGTGCTGGTCAATATCCCATCTACTTCTCCTCCCTTGCTTTCTGGATCAAGAAGGAGGAGACGTCATCGAGCCGCACGTGTGCTGAACGCGGAGGTGCCGTCCGTTCGGCGCTGGATCAGATTGGATCGTGAAGAGTACAACTACATCAACCGCGTTATATACTCTTTCTCTTAGCAATCTATAAGGGTATGTAGACACACACACACACACACACACACACACACCCCTCTCGTAGCTATGCATCTCCATGGTTAGATCTTGTGTGTGCGTAGAATTTTTTTTGTTTCCCATGCAACGTTCCCCAACACTCAACCAGGACACGCCGCTTGAGACCACGCCGGCCAACAACAGTGCTTGGGCCATTGTTGTAGCCTGTCTGTTGGTTGCCGGTGATCGTCAGCCGAAGAACCTTGGGGATGACGAAGTGGTTAACTTACCATGCTCAGAGGTTGAGGGAGGAGTCTTTTGTCTTGACAGTGGCGACGTCGAAGTAGTGCGGGAATGTGTCAGGACCGAGGACTTGCGTTGCCACCTCGTCGCCCCACGCATTGAGCGGTAGATTTTCGATGCACAGGTGAACGTACATGGTAGTACGCCTCCACCAGATCAGTGTTTGCCTCCGGCCTCCACCTGGCAGTGTGGAAGTCCAGCCCGCTATGGCGAAGCGACCCGACGACACGGTGACCAGGCCGCGGTGGTGCTGGTGGGAGAAGAGGACGAAGAAATCCTCCGGGTAGTACATCACAACCTTGATGTAGTTGCGGTCGATGATGAACTTGTTAGCGATGGCGCTCCTGACCTCCGCGGCGTTGATGCGTGGGCGGCTCCCTCCGAGCCACACCAGCGCACCCAGGGTGGAGAGGGTGACGGCGCTGTCTTCCATGGTTGGGGTGGAGGTGTTGATGACTTGGCCCTCCTCCAGGCGCAACGTTGGGTCCCCAACGCGTGGCATCGCGGTGGGTGGCGAGGCTTGGGACGAAGAAGATGCCGACGATGGCGGGGGGACCTTGGCGTTGTGGGCGACGCAGCTGGCGAGGGCGAGGCGCCGCGCGAGTCTGAGGGCGAGGAGATGAGCGAGGCGTTGCAGTAACGGGCACGGTGACCACTTTGCTTGCATGTCCGGCACCTAAACAGATTTCGACAGTCGATCTTGTAGTGGTTGACGTAGAGGCAGCGGTGGCAGGTACGGAAGCGGTGCTGGACGAAACTTCTCCCTGTTGGAGGGGAATATGAAGCAGAGGCCCTTCTCTGCCTTGAATGCTGGTAGCTGGGCACGCTCGCCACCCAGCACCTTGACAAGCTGCCAACCATCCTCGGAGAAGGTGCCGGAAGACGCGGCAGGCTCAGGGCCCGAGCGACGTGACGTCCACACCGCACGGCGGCGAGTCTTGAAGGCGCCTGCAGGAGCAATCTTGAGGCATGGCCGGTGCACACCTTGAATGGGGAGAGGTGGAGTTGAATCCAGCACTACCACCTTCAAGGCAAAGCAAACCGAGCGTTGCAGAATCCTCCCCCCCCCCGACCCCCTCTGCATCGGTGGCAGCCAGCGAGGAGTCAGCGACAAAGGAGGAGTCTAAGGTAGCAAGCAGCCACGGTGGTGAATCCAGCGGTGGCGAATCCAGATCTAATAGGCACGTGGCCAACAGCGGCGAACGCGGGTCGGCAGGAGCGCCTCGAGGCACGAGGGGCGAGGAGAAGCCCGACGGGAGGAGCGGACACGACGGGGGGGGGGGGGGCTTGGGGACTGGTTTGGAGCGGGGCTGCAGCGGCAACGGTGGCTGTAGGCACCGGAGTAGCACATTGCAGGAGCGTGGGCGTGGGCATCGTGGGCTCCTGGTTCTTTCAAAAAACAATATCTTATCCCGAATTCTTAATCGTGCAGCTGCACGATTTGGTTGTGGCGAGTGCACGCGTCTCAGTCAACTGTCTGCATGCATGTAGTGATGTCATCCCATTTTATTCCGTCTTATTTTTTTCAAAAAACTATAACTTTTAAACTGAGTGTCAGAACGACGATCCGTTTTCACTGTTAGGTTTCTCGTGACGAGCTCTTCAAAACTAGATCCCATCTGGATATGTTTCGACAAACTTTTTTTTGGGCAACTTTGGCTCTAGATGAAGTAACTTAAGTGCTAAACAGAAGCAACTTCCTTGCACCGTGTGTATTGGTGAATTACCTAGCAAGTATATCGTAGACAACATAGAAACCATGACAGACAAATTTTCACCGTATATAGACAATTGAGCATCACCCGTCGGCAACTTTGGCATTACATTATTGAGGCAACTTTCCGCACTAAATGAGGCAACTCAAAACGATGTGGAGATGGATGGTATGAGAGTCTTTTTTTCTAGGGTAGTCTGCCGGCCTATGCTCCTGAGCACGCAGGTGTTGACTAGTCAGGTCGCGGATGTTGACTAGTTGCAAAAGTCGGGACAGATCAGAAAATGCATAGGGGTAATGAGTAATTTCATAGGGGGCGGATCAGACAGTTGCCCGCAAACCTACACATTTTTAATATATTGTAGGCAACTGAAATAGTAATGACAGTAACCTGAGCATCATTGATATGCAATTTTATAGTGTTTTAGGCAACTTAGAAAAAAACAATTATAAGCAACTTTGATGCTAGATGAGGCAATTTTAGTGCAAAACATAAGCAACTTCACTCCATTAAAAGTAAGTAATTAGCAACAATAAGCAACTAACAAATAATAGAGAACAACTTTGAAGCAAAGGTAGATAAGATCATATTACCTTCATAAGCAATTTCCCTTCTACTAGAGGCAACTGTCGTGCTAAAAACAGGCAACTTCACTACATTTCGTGTCCTTGCTAATTTTGTCTATCATTCTCCCAACTTCCTCACCAGTACTTCTAAGTTGCCAATTGTTCATGCACGTGTGTCATTGTTTTCCAAAATGCCTATAAAACTATGAAATTGTCTACCGTTGATGCTCTTGTGTCTGCTATTGTTAGTTATGCTAGGCAACATGGTGGTGAATCCAAGCCACTCCATAGTGTTTGAAGGCAACTTAGAAAAACAATGATAAAAAACTTCATAATATTTGTAAGCAACTATTTTACGAAGTTAGGCAACTGAGCAGCAATTATGGCAACTAATTACCAATAGTTGGCGACTGTGCATCAATGGTAGGTAATTTATAATATCTATAGGCAATTGAACATCAACCGTAGGCAACTGAGCATCAAAGTTGAGCAATTTCATAGTATTTGTAGGCAACTGAATACCAACCATGGGCAACTGAGCGTCATTAATAGGCAATTGGGCATCAATGTTTGGCAATTTCATATTATTTTGTATGCAATTGAGCATCAACCGCACGCAACCAATCATCAATGACAGGAAATTTGAGCAGCAACAATAAGGAAGTTGAGATAATGTTGGCAAGATTCACAGGTACACATAGTGCAGTGAAGTTACTTGTATGTAGCACTAAATGTGCCTCTTGTTTTGTGTGATTTTCTCATTCTTACAAAAAAATCAACCAAATAGGCAGTCCTACTAGCGCAAAAAAAGTTGCTTTCCTATAAAACTAAAGTTGCCTCAATATCATCCAAAGTTGCCCAAAATAAAAGTTTGTCGAAACCTACCTTATAGGATCTAGTTTTGAAGAACTCGTCGTAAGAAACCTAGCCGTGAAAACGGATTTCAATTCTGATGCTCGGTTTAAAAGATGTAGCTTTTTGAAAAAAGAAAGGAAAGTAATTAATTGTACTGGAGGAGGAAACCAGGTCACACGTGGTTTGTTTGTTGGGCTGTCCTTGTGCGCTCGCGCCCCCGAACTGGCGCCCTGGCGCTCGCTAGCCGTGTCCATATCTTATATAGGGAAATTTATTAAATGAATCTTTGCATCGAGGCGATATAAATTACTGAGTATAAACCCCACCTCTGCACAACAAGATGAACAACTTAACAAGTTCAAAGAAAAGAAGAAATATAATAAACGTGACTTGGTTTGACATAAAAAAGGACCACCTACTGTGCTGGAGGCAAGATTTGAAGACTAAACCGCCATCGATACACATAAACATCGCATTGGTTCTGGTTGTTTGCTCCAACCGTAGTACACACGACTGTAAATAGTCCACTGTCCTCCGACCACTGATGACTAGACCACGCATGGAGTCATTGCTTAGATCAATGTATAGCCTACAACAGAGAAGAAGTCTTTTTCTATTCAGGAACATCATTATTCCTGGATATTCGAAGAGTCCAATATAAGGTCAGCCCCCTCACTACCATATGAAAATAAATATTTGTATTAATATCCTGGAAATTAGTTGCCAAATATATTACTCACATTGTGAGATGATATAATTAGAGGTCACTCGAACTATGTCCCAAACAGCTCGACCAAACGTGCACCAAAAAAGAGATATTTGAGAGACTCATCACACAAGGTTGTCCCTTGTCAAAATGACCATTCTGACGCATATATTAGAGAAAGTTTGGATTTTTTTTGTATCCTAATACCAGTGCACCCTCTATGTAGACCATTCAGTTTGCGTCAAGATTCGTGCTATCGTTATATAGAAGTTTCTCTTTTTTGTTTCGAGAACATTTGACCTTGAAACTTTGTGGAGCAACTATACACAAGTGTTACTCATTGTATAAAATGTTTCTGATTTGTTGATGAAACATAAATTTGTCAAATTTCAAATTTCAAATGAATTTTATCATTTTTTAAATAAAAAAATGCAAAAAAAATCTGCACACGATTGTACTTATGTGTTGTTGATACGCTAAGTTTCGAGTTAAGATGTTCTTTCATTTTGGAGAAACACAAAGAATAATTTTTCTTGTATGAACTTTGATGCAAGAATAGACGGTGAGGATAGAGAGTACACTGGTGTGGGGGTACGAACAAGCTTTCTCTAGAGAAAAGATATTACTTCTTGTACTTTTAGGCATTTTCAAGTCTTTGAAACACATGGAGTACACTATTATGACTTACTTTCGTGAAGATATTCCGCTTAATAAATATGGTCAAACACACTATTTAACAATTTGTCACCCACACTGTTTCAAAATTGGTCTTTGCTAACGTCACACATGATGATAAAACGGCATATTTTAACAATCCTCATAGACACAAGTATAGATAAGTCCAATTTACCCCGCAAAAAATAAAAATTTCAATCTAAGAAGGTTGGATACCCGAACTTGTTAATTACCCCATTGTCCTTCGCTAGCTCACAGCAGATGTATTCTCATGTCAGAAGTAGACTTATTTTTATTTTAGTTTTAGTTGGAACATGTAGACTTATTTAATTGGACAAATAAGTCGCACCAAATCCACATTACGGAAATAACCGTAATAAGTGCAAGTCCAACCAACATCTGAATTTACTCCTCAGATCCTCATATAGTGTTCATGAGTGGCATCAAGATACGCCTGAGCATTTGCATAGAAGGGCTGAGGCATAAGAGCGCGAAGTTGTGTTGGACGGGCTACATGGAGCCCGTTATTTTCAAAAAATCGATAGTGATATTTCTAAGTTTCAAAAAATTACAACAAAAAAGATGATGTGGAAACTTATACTTATTCGCGACTGATCTGTAAATGTTCGTTCAAAAATATTATGATTTGCAGGCTACAAAAAAAAATCCCAGCCCAACAACAGAAAAAAAAGTTTGCCCATTTTCATGTAATTGTTTTCTTTATTATCTATGCCACGTATGAAAGTATATTGTTATGAATTTCTTTCAAACGTGTTATATATGCATTTCTGCATGCACAAATGTTTTCAAAAAATTATTTGCACAGTGGAAAATGGCATTTTTAAAACGGCCTCCATGTAGCCCGTCCTACACTGGTCATTTTCGTGAGGCATTATTACTTATAGCATCACAAGATTGGACATTTGTTGGGGTGATCTCACCTGCCCCCGGATCTGCCCATGCTGATAATTAGTTGGGAGTTGCATTAGAGTGTGCATGTATGGATGCATCTTAATTTAATTCGCATATGTAAATCGAGTGGGCCGTGTGTACTAGTTTGTTCTTGGGCAAAACTGTGGGCACTAGCTGACGCAGAGTTCTCCACAACCTCCGTTTTCCAGAGAGAGATTGGCAGATCGGCGGCAGGGTATAACTGTGTGCACTGTGAAGGCAGGGTATTACTGCTACGTACTCGACGAGAGCTTTGCTTGCGAGCAACAGCAATGGCAGGCATGCAGGATATGCGTAGCTAGCGCCCAACCGATCGACATGTACTGAAAGGTGTAATGGAACGAAGGCAGATGATGAACAGTAGTGGGCTTAAATGCGGCCGCAACAGTGTACTGTAGGCGGTAGGAGGTATAATTACATATGCTCCTCTCGATCCTGTTCCGCCACCTCCCCCAAGCAATAGCATTCATGGGCTCGATCGGGACTGTTCTGTTTGCCCCCTACCTCATGTCGTGCGTGTGTGTTCATGCATGCCTTCCGTGCGTCTCTCTCTCTCTCTCTCTCTCTCTCTCTCTCTCTCTCTCTCTCTCTCTCTCTCTCTCTCTCTCTCTCTCTCTCTCTCTCTCTCTCTCTCATGAGAAGTTGATAGGTGGGTGCTTGGAATCCAGAGTTAAGCCAGTACGTGTATCTGTCGATCTGTCAGTACGACGATGGGGTATATGCATATCGTGCTTTTAATTTTTGCTCGGATGCAAAATGGATGCTCTATTTGTCTTTTTTTTTGAAAGACGGTCCCTTAGGGCCCGATTCATTAATTAAGATAGAAGAGAGTTGCCCGGTTAATTAACGGAAACCCGAGCGAAAACCGTTACCACACGCACCAACAACACATGACGACCCCGAGGCCGCGCACCAGTCGGGCCGCTGGCTCCGTCACCCGAGCAACCCGAAGCCGACACCCTACAACCAAATCCGAAGCCGCCGCTCCGGCCTATCGGCCACCATGTATACTGCATATCGGCGCGGCAGAGATGCATAGGACCCCCGGGTCCGATAAGATTTGCTTGTTATATTATTTTTTGCGCAATAATTTGCTTGTTATATTACATGTATACAGTGTGTGACACCTCAACACTGACAAACAACGACAACAACAATGACAGAGTCCTTCAGTTCCAAAGAAGTTGAGGTAAGCTAGAGTTTAAACCTAAAAGATATTGAAATAAGTCGTGATCGATCCTCGCACGTGGATAGGTAATTTCCATGCATTTTGTTCATGGCTAAATCTTCGATGATGTTTTAGTCCTTCATATCTCTCTTTACAAATTTCTCTCATGTCAAGTTGGTCTATCCCTATCTCTCTTGACGACCATTCAGCCAGCCATCATTCGATGGCTCACATCTTCACCGATATCAACATCCTTCTACAGCATTGATCTCAAATATCCAAAGGTGTCCTTCTGAGGCATCACCTTCTCATCAAGGCTCACTTTCGTCTCCTCCTCGTGCCTAGTAGTATTCAAACCGCATCTCAGGTACTCAGTATCAGTTCTATAAAAACCTTTCAATTTTTAAGGTTGCGGAGAGGACGGAGGCGGGGCTCGAGGCGTGCGGGCGGCTCAAGAGCATCCCTTCCGTGGGAGCTCGGGGACGTGCGGGTTGCGCGGGGGCTACTGGAGGCGAACGGACAAGTTTGACTCGGTGGTGGACGTGTCTGACGGGCGGGGTGGGAGCGAGGGCAGCCCTTCTATCTGAATCTAATAAGGGTCCAGATCGAGGTAGGAGGCTAGGGTTTTCGGGATTGGGGATATGGAACCCTAAGTTGGAGAGGAGTAGGTAGCAAAAATGGTAGGGGGGTCATCTTTATATAGCAAGGGGTGGGAAGGCTAATTGGGTTGTGTTTGAAATGGAACATTGGGCCATTTAGATAAGAAGGAAGGCCCATCCCAATTTTATTTAGCAAAACGCTTTATTATTTAAATGGCCAATATGCACCTAATATTCAACCATTCGGGTATCAAATGAACTCCGATTCAGACGAAGTTTGACATGTGGCATCGATATACTGTAACATGACCGCATGCAAACCTCTGACTGTTTTGAGAAAATTTAATTTTTATTTGGAGAATAGCTTTGAAATGTTGTGACCTGGCCATGTGCAAGTGTTTGTTTGGATTCCGAGAAGAAGGGCAAAGGAACAGGGGTACTATTCACCTTTCAAGAGAATAACATAATAACATAGGGATGTGGCTTTAATAAAAACAAACACATGAATAATCCAGTATGAAGGCCGATGCATTGCGAATCATGTCATGATAATGCAAAAAACAAAATAATAATCAATTTTCTAATTTGAGGCAAACCCCAGCTTAGTTGTTACACATACCCATGGCAAACGTGTTGTAATATTCCACAACATTTTTTATTGAACTTAATGTTACAAAACTTCAAAAATATCATGGAAAATTTTATTGACACCTATATTTTTTACCATGAAAACAATATTGTGTTCACTTTTTATATAGCTCTTTTGTATTTTTGCTTATTTTTTGTTCACTTTTTATAAAATAAATTATCATGGCATTTCTTGTTTCCATTTAAGAAAAAATGTGAAATTTCTATTTGTGACATGGAAAATTCATAAAAAAACTTGTTTAAAACATGATATTTTTATATTTTTTTCATAATGTCCACATGCAATTTTTATTAATTTTTAAAACTTTTCACATGGTAATTTTTATATATTCATGGAAAATCCCTAAACCTTTCCCTCTTTTCAAAGAACAATATACGTAATTATCCATTATTTCCATAGCATAAAATGGCTAACATTTTCCATGTGTCCATTACGAATTCCAAAATTGCCATGTTATATAAGATACTACCTCCATTCCCTTATACAAGGCCACTTCATATGTTTTATGTCTAACTTTGACTACTAATTTTACCAACTAAAAGTGAGTTATATGCCATAAAATGTATTTCATTGGATGCACACATAAAAGAACTTTCAGATGATATATTTTTGATGAAATTTAGTTCATATTTTGTTGAGCAAAATTGTATGACAAAGTTTGCCATGAAAACAGAGTGTCCTTGTATGCAAAAATGGAGGGAGTAACAAATTTACTAAATTAGGGCATTGTTTTGTTGTAGGTAGCATGGCATTTTTATTAATTAGACCATGGAAAATTTATTAATTAGACCATGTTAGTTTATTTATCGGTAGCATGACACTTTTATTCTTTAGGCGATGGTATTTTTATTAATAATATCATGGAAACTGTTTAATATTTTTTCCAAAAAAAATATGGAAAATTTATGAGAATTTGTAATGGTCACACGACAATGTTACGAATTATACTTGTGTCATGTGTCCATGGAAAATTCATAATCTGTCATCCTTTTTCAAAGAATAAATCCCTAAACTTTGCCATCCCTTTTTCAAAAGAACAAAAAATGTGTTCCCCCATTACAAAATTGCAAGAGTTGAATTATTTTTTAGAGAACAATTTTCCTAATTTTTCCATGTGCTATTTTATTACAGTTGGCACGGCAATTTTACTAACTAGATCATGACATTTTTATTATTTAGACCCTGATAATTTTATTGTTTCTACCATCAAAATTTTATTATTTAGACCATGGTAATTACTGGACTATGGTAGTTTCAATTTAGATATAAATTATATTCTTTAGATCATGACAATTTTACTAATTAGATCATGGCAAATTTTCTTGTCTTATTTTTTTATACATATAGTAGTTGTCGTCATGTCATAGTTTACCCTTTTGTAGAAGGACGGATCATGACATCTTTTAGGGGTCAGGTATAGTACACTTTACAAAAATATGTTCTAGTTTATTGACTAGAAATGGTAACATTTTTTGGCGTGTGGGTGTACATATAAATTTGATGTTCAACTTTGCCATGTCACCATAGACCATGCTTTATCGTGCAATACCCTGGCAATTTCCGGCGAATGTTTTCTTTCGGTATCATACCATTGCAATTTTTTTTTATACAACATGGAAAATGTATTTTTTCTACATTCCTTTTTCTGTGTCACAAATTATCTACTCCTTTGTTGATGGCAACTTTTCCACAAGTAAATTGAGATTGGGACAGGAGGCTAGCAAAAAACCATGTATGCAATGGGTTTGCACGGTGGGTTCGGGGTTTCTCATACCAAAACAAGAAACTTTCGTGTCGGGGTGTTTGTTCTAGCGAACGAAATCGTTCGCTGGAATGCTGCTTCCTAGTCGAACGAATCATTCGTTGCAGGCATCTCCATATCTGACGATCGTTGGATATTAGGGTCCTTAAAAAAAGTTATCACAATACTGATGCGGATCCTAGTATACCATATTCGCTCACCAAGTCCTCCAAGGCATGCGAGCTAAATATAATTAATGATTTTCTTAAGAAACAAAAAAAAATCTATATACATAATTAATGGCAGGTCCCTTTCCTTGTGGAATATAGCGTTGGATTTGTACAACACTGCAGCTGGTGCAGCATCAATATGTTCTGCAATAGTCTTTGCCTACATTACGCCATCACTAGAGTTCAAGTACTATCAAGCGTGCAGTGCTACCTTTGTTGTTTTTCTCTTTTCAAATACGGAGTATATCACTACAGCTGTTCCTACCGGAAATCCAGTTACTTGGTGACTGTCACCCAGTAACCACTTTCGAACTTAAATATTTATCACATATGATAAGATAGAAGAAAGATCCATCCCATGAATATTCTGCATTTTAATTTCTGGATTAGTATCTGTAATTTTCCTTATTTTTTTTATAAATGAAGACATCACGGTGTGAGCCCTGGTGTCATATGTGGGGTGTGAAAATTGTGGAAATTTTCACACGCGCACAACAAAAAGACCTTTGATAGAGCCGAAATCAGAGTTCAAAAAGATCAATACTTTTCAGCTATTAGCTCGATGGTGACCCATAACCCCATAGGCCATAGCTGGGAATGGCTCCCCCCATCTCTCGTACGTGTCATGATCATCAATTCATTATAATTCAGTACCATTGTCTCTGTAAGCACAGCTGCCTGATGCCATCGCTGCAGCGAACAACCACACCACATATTATGACACTCCTCATTGCATATGTTACATGATTACAGATATGATCGATCACATGCATGCATGGGTATGTACAGTGAAATAAATTAATCATTTTCATTCTAGTTAGTGGAGATGAAGCAAGCAACCCAAACGCCACACATACACAACGCTAATTTGTGGTCCGACAATGACCGCCAAATCAAAATGTGCATATCGGTAACTACAAGAAGAGTCCGGAAATAAATGCTTTAGGGCATCATCAACGCTGACCCCTAAATTTTCTGCCCCATCTGTCTGCGAGCAGAAGGAAACTAGTCCCCGAACATGGATGCGGGACTCGGCCACCCAACGCTATCCGCATACATTTCAAACAAGATTTAAACGAACCAAACGTAATTCATGCAAACCGTCTGATTTTTATATAAACCGGAGAACATTCATTATAATTCAGACATTTTGCATTTAAAAAAAAGCGGACGGACCTAAACCTATCCTATGGCGGCACCCGTCGTCCACTTTCTTTGAATTCCTCATCGGCGACCAAGTCCTCCATCTGCCGTCTCCATGAGCGCTGGCGGGGTTTAAGACCCGTGAAGTGAAGGTGCGGTCTCCGTCAAGGAAGATTAGGACATGGGAGACAGACCGGCCCACTTGGGACACAGTGCCCTCCCGCCTCCCATGTCCTACTCATCCTCGGAGGAGTTTGCGACCTGTCCGCCGCCGGTGCCGGTGGATGTGAGGTCGATGATGGACGTGGACGGTACGTCACTGTCTAGCTGCCACATGCGTCCCCGAATGTTGGACGGCGGCGCTCTCGTCCTCGATCGGCTGCGTCGCCAGCGTGTGTGCTGTCGCGTCCGGCTGCATCGCGTCTGCGTTGCGAGTGGCACGTAGAGGACGCGCAGTCTCATAGAGCGTCCGCTGATCCGCGGCGGATTTCGAGTTTGCCGCGACCATGGCAGCCACGACCTCCCCCCTTCCGCGCTCGCCGTAGATTTGTCCCTCCGCCAGCCCGTAATGCTCGAGGAGGAACGGGTTGTATCGCTGCTCCTCCTACGCCTTCCAGAACGCCGACATAGGAGTCGGCGCAGGCTGCTCCTCCTTCGCCATGGTGGCGTCGAAGTGCGACTGTGCTTGCTCCATGGTCAAGCCAACAAGCACATGCGCAGGGTCCGACACAGTGTCGTCGTCCAATCCCGTCTCCATTGTAGGGTCGTCGTTGAAGACCTCGGGCGAGCTAGGTAGCATGACGTGCTCGATCCGCCAGGCGTGGCGGGTCTGCCAGATAGCTGCAAGGGCGGCCATCTCATGCTTCTTCTCCAATGACAGGCTCTCCCACAAAGTGCTAGAACTTGCGGTCATGACGGATGTGGTGCAAGGGAGGAGGATGTGGAGCGGATGTCGTGTGGTGTGGTGTGGAGTTAGTCGGGTGTGGATGCCTTTAAATAGCGGATTATGGTGAGGCCAAGCATGCGGGTTCGTCGATGCGCGACGTCGGAGTTGGTTCCTCGGCAATCGAGTTTGCTTAGTGTCGGCATACGGACGGACGAGCATTGAACGGGCGTGGTAGATATCCATCCCATCCGTCCAGTAAACGTATCTCCGGATACAACGGACACGAATATCAGGGACGAGGTCCAGGCGGCGCTCTCGACCGGCACGCCGCTTCAATGCTTGCGCCAGTGAGAGTCGCGTCCGCTCTGGGCCGGCGTCAATGTGAAGCGGCCGCTCTACAGTGGCATGAATGTGGATAGCTCGTAATGGATGAGAACGCGCACCGGCATGAGAGAAGAGTTTTTCGTGGGCCAAGTTAGTCAGGAACGGCGTGGCAGCGGTCCGAACACCTGCAAAGCCCCTCAATTTTGTCTTCAATTTGTGGAAAAAAAAAGCACATTCGGCCTGGCCTACGGAGCAATGCCGGTCCGCTTTGGATGGCAAAACATATCCGGACCGCGTGATCCATATGACAGCAGCTGGTTTGAGAATCGAGCGCTTACATTCAGTCATTCTAGATAACGATTTCATCCCGCGTATATACGTGGCTAAGATGAGGTCATTGTCTTACTTAGCTAAGGCTGATCCCGGTCTTGGCATTGGAAGATGCACGTAACCATAACCACAACCATAGAGAAGATTATTGTGTGACAATGCATAGTTCGAGCGAAAATACACATGAACTCCTGGGTACTCCACAATTCTATATGAATATTAAATTCAAAATATAGCGGAAAATTAAAAAATAAACTGAATTATGGCATATCAACCATGGGTGCCCATACTACTTCGGTGTTTAGTTTCTTTTAAGAAATGGCGTATGTGTTATTCATTGTGAAGAAAAAATTCTTTAAGAAAAGGCATATGTGGTATCCATTGCGAAGAAAATATAGTCCGACCTACGATCCTCCAAACAGTTTTCTCTATACATACGAATTTTTTGACGTTTCACCTGATAATACCATGGATGTCATTTCGTCACTAAACTTCACACGAGAGTAGATTGGACACCCAGGTTTAATACCTAAAATTCCAGATCTTTGAATTTTCTTGGTATTTTTTAAATTTAATATTCATATAGGAGGGTTGAGCACCCGAGAGCTCCAAATCCTCGTCCATAGTTCGGGCCCATTTTTCATATCATGACTACAAAGCTGTCATGTAGATCAAACCCAATAACTAATCGACTTTTTGGTTCTTTTCTATCGTGTTGCTCGATCCCCATTCATCAATGCAAAGGGCGTACACATTAGTAGTTTGGAGGTACACCGGCACATTTAATCATTTTCTGCCTATCAGGCAAGCAAGCAAGCAAACAAGCTAGGCAATGCAGTGAATTGACAGGGAGATCCGAAGCATACGGGAACGGGGAGAGATGGACACCGAGAGATATAGAGTGCGGTACAGAGGTCGATCTTGATACCTTGAAGTTGGCGTTGGACAACTACGGGCAAGTGGTCCTCCCAGTCCCATACAAAAAGAATCTTACGACCAACTCCACTGTTGCAGTGGCCCATGAACAATTGGACACCCATACTGTTTTTCCATCTGCTGCACTAATTAATCAGTAACCCCTCTCTACTGTCCACACACTTTGCATGCAGATACTACAAACTAGCTAAATTATCCACATTCTTTCTAGATCAGTTGACGCCTTCTCCCCCATAAGATAATCCAGTGCTTCTTAAGGGCCTTTCGCTGTCATTTTATCCGGCATCGGAGAGTTTTCCCTGTGGTATTGGCAGTAATTTGAGCATCCATAAAGTCCAATCTCTCTGAAATAGTAACAGTCTTCAGTTAGTCGTTCAGCCTGCAAATTGGCAGGGAATGAATCAATCACACCGTCTTCTTCTGAAGCGCTGCGTGCCAAGATCACTCCGTGCTGTGGTGGTGTCCTCAGTCACATGCATGTCCCCAGAAGTGGATCATCCATCGATCTCCCATGGCCATGGATATACATGGTCAATAATTAAAATCCAGGAAAATGCCATCGTCGGCACTGTCGCTGAGGCTGTTCTCGATCCGAGCCTCGAATATTATATTTTCTCCGCATGTCTCATGATCCCAGAAACGGCTTGCCTATCGAGTTACCTTTTTCCAACCGGACCTATCGAGTTACCTACACCTCTAGCTAGCTCAGCTAGCCTCCTCCCCACCTCTCTTTCTCCGGTCGCCGTCACGCAGGGTTAGCTCTATCACTCATTCGCTTGGACCAGCTCGGCGAAGACCGCCATGGATACGTCCAGGGAGGTCACTGTGAGCGCACAGGGTGGGAGGCTGCCGCCGCGCGCGCGCGTGTCGTCGGCTCGTCGCGGAGCGCATGCTGCACGCAGAGCAATTACTCGACGGATGGAGGACGGACGGCGCGACAGAATGATGCGCTCCGGCCGCCTGCCCCGGATCTCGCCAGGCCGGCACTGTACGTACGTTGCCCGGCCGGCCTCGGTGGCTCGCAGGACATTGTTCTCTGAGCCCATCGCTGCTCCATGCATGCGCTGCGGTGTGCGGGGTCGCCGGCTGGGCTGCGCGCGCGCATGCATCCACCCGCTACGACTGTGGGCGAACAGGGCGTGTGCTTGATTGATTGCGTCGTCCCAGCTGGGTCGACGGCATGAACGCCGCGAGAGGGGGTGTCTAGCCAGCGTGCGAGCTGCCGAGCGATCGGGCCATGGCGCTCTGATCGCCATCATGGACGGGGAATAGTGCTGGATTAATTCCTAGGAGCATGCATGCATGTGCATGTGCTTGTAGTACGTAGCATTTACGTGCATGGATCCCATCGATGCATGTATCCTGCCGCATGCCACTCAGACTCACTGGTCGATCACTGCGGAGCTGCCAAGTTCGGTTGATGTCTGGGATCGACTATATAACACGTGTGCCATTTCAGATAGTTTTTTTTTTTTTAGAAGAGCCATTTCAGAGAGCTGTAGCTTTTTTTTAGGGGAGATAGTTGTAGCTTGGGGGAGCTCCTATTTGACGCATTTTGCGTCAAATAGCCACCAGACGCACGTACTGGGCCAGCCCATGGTGTAGCGATCGCGTCAATAAAGTAGCGTCCATACTGTAGCGCAACAAACCTGAAAATTCAAACTTTTCGAAAAAATAGTCATTTCTCTTATAGAAACTATGTTTGACAATAAAGTTTTTTTTTGAAATTTGAACAACAATATTGATTTATTTTTTTCAAAATCGTCAAACATATTTGCAAAATCACGAATATATTTTGGGAACACGTAGAGTTTTAAAGTGTAGAGAAAATTATAAATTACGAACATTTTACGAAAACACAAAAGCAATAAATAATGTCAACAATTTTTGAAATCCAGAACATTTTTGTTGTAAATTGAACATTATTTGAACACACGAACAATTTTGAAAATAGATACATATTTGAAAACATTGAACAAATTTTAAAAATTCGCGAACATTTTTCCATTTTGAAAATTTATAAAAACATTTTTAAATTCATTAGAAAAAATAACGACCAATTTTTCAAAAACGTGAACTTTTTTGAAATTCCAGAACAAAAGTTGAAACGCAAACATATTTTGAAACTTCCAAACAAATTTCAAAACACAAATATTTTTAAAATTTGTGAACAATTTTAAACTAGACATTTTTTGAAACGCCTAAAGAATAAGAAAATGAGAACATTTTTTGGAATTTATGAACAAGTTTTCAATCGTTGAACAAATTTTTAAAATTCAGAAACATTTTCGAAAAACAGGAACATTTTTTGCAAATAATGACCAATTTGTTTTGAAATGGGAACATTTTTGAAAAAGTTGTGAACATTTTAAAGAAAAACATACCAAACAAAATTTGAAAAAAGATCAATTTTGAAAATTGCGAACAATTTTTGAAACGTGAACATTTTTTGAACTCATGAAAAATGGAGATTTTGCGAATTGTTTTGAAACATTTACTATTTTTAAAATTTGCGAACAATCGTTTTATAACGGGATTTGCTTTTTGAAATTCTGAACATTTTTTGAAAAGTACGAACATCTTTGAAAATCCTAGGCAACAAAACAATAAAACACAATGATTTATATATTTTTTGGAAATTGTAAAGTTTTTTTAAATTTGAACATTTTTTAAGGTGAAGCAAACCATTTTTGAACTTGTGAATATTTATTTAAATTTGTGAACGAAATTTGAAAACAGAAATATTTTTAAAATTTCTAAGAGTTTGTTGAAACATAAAAAAAGGAAAGAAACGAGAAAAAAGAAACAAAGAAAAAAAATGAAAAAGCAAAGAAAAAGAAAATGGAAAAACGAAAAATGGATAGAAAAGAAAGAAAACAGGAAAAGACATAAAACTGGTTCAGGAACTTTCCCTTACTTTCTAGAAGATTCCTAAAACGAGTAAAATCGACCGAAACATCCTAGAATGTTCCCAAAACCGGCCGGTACTGTAGCCCGTTCATTACTGATGATTGGGCCGACCCATGTCGACCGCTGGTCACTGGCTCTGTGCGAAGTGACGACAATCTGGCACAGAATGCGGCAGATAGGATTTTCCGTAGCTTGATTTTAAAGAAATGATCACTGCCGGCGCTGATGTGGGCCGGCCTAGTAGTGCACGCGAAGGGGGTCGCCAGGTCGGTCAACAACTTTTTTGTGTGTGTTGGAACCTTCCATTCGGCCTTTTCTTTCTATTTCACACGTTTTTCTTAACGTTTCTTCTTCTTACTTTACTTCTCATTAGTTAAGCTTTCTAAAAACATTGAACTTTTCAACAATTTATCACCATTTTTAAAATTAGGGAACTTTTAATCAAATTCAAGAATGTTTTATCAAATTAAAGAATTTCCTTGACAAACATTTTTTGAATCATGAACATTTTTTGAATGCATGAACTTTTTTCAAGTTCATCAATTATTTTTGAATTCATGAACATTTTCTTAAGGGTTTTTTATATCTGTGCCCTGGTTCTTAGTTGTACTCATTCATCCCCACGCTCTTAACTTTTGCTCACTTTTCCCCACTCCCTTGTCCGAAACCCTCTGACGAGTGGGGCTGTGTCGGAACGGCTCCTCCTTTGACCATTCTGACGTGTGGGGTCGCATTGAGACACGTCGGATGGGCTTGTCTGAACCTCGAGTTCGAGCCCTACAACACCACGCCGCTCCGCCCCCTCCGTCGTCGTGCTCTGCCCCCTCCATCGTCGTCGTGCCCTCCAACCTCTAACCCCATTCCGCATCCGCCGCCGTCGTGCCCTCCGCCAGATATACCCTCACATCCCCGTCTGGATTAAGCAGCGATGTCGGGGGAGCAGGCTCTCAAGCCCATCGACCGTGCAGAGGATTGGAGGGAATCGGCGGCGGATAATTCATGGATTATACCTGGGTAAGCGTCGTTTTGCCCTCTAACTGATTTGCTGATTCGTGAATTCGGCCCTTTTTGACCGCTAGTAGCTTGAATCGTTCAAATTTTGCTGAATTGTTCCCGGCCTAACAGCACCCCTTATTTGAATTGAATAGGATTGATCCCGCGCTTGCTTTCCGGCTGTTGATTAGGATGGAAGTTATTGTTTTGTGCGGTTGTAGGATCACTAGAAGTGTGTGTGTCTAGAGGGGGGGGGGGGGTGAATAGACTACTTGCAAAAATTAAGACCTAACCTTTTCCCAAGTTAATTGGTTGGCAGATTTCAGCAATACTAACAAGTCTAATGCACCCTACACATGCTAGTCAACAAGAATGGCAGCAGAAAGTAAGACAAGCACATGTAATAGAGAGTTGAGATAGGAAGATCAAACGCAATTTGGAGACGCAAGGATTTTTCCCGTGGTTCCTATAGGTGGCGCTATCGTACATCCATGTTTATGGAGTCTTCAACCCATGGAGGGTAACGGTCGTGAGAGTCCACGGAGGGCTCCACCCATAAGGGTCCACGAAGTAGCAACCTTGACTATTCCATAACGGCTTCCGTCCACGAAGGACTAGCCTCACTATGGGTAGATCTTCACGAAGTAGGCGATCTCCTTGCCCGTACAAACTTCTTGGTTCAACTCCACAACACAAAGTAGGAGGCTCCCAAGCGACACCTAACCAATCTAGGAGGCACCACCCTCCAAAAGGTAATAGGCTCGATAATGTCGATGAACTCCTTGCTCTTGTGCTTCAAGATGATAGACTCCTCAACACACAATCACTCTCTCACAGATTTGGCTTTGGTGCAAGAGATTGATTTGGTGGAAAGCAACTTGGGGAGGCTAGAGATCAAGATTCATATGGATGGAGTAGAATAGCTTGATCTCAACACATGAGTAGGTGGCTCTCTCTCAGAAAATTGGATGGGGCAAGTATGGAATAGTTCTGAGTGCTTCTCTTTCGAGTGGGTGGTGGTGAAGGGGTATATATAGGCATCCCCAAAAATCCAAACGTTACACCTAAAGTGACCAACTCGGTGGTACCGAGTTGCTCCAAAGGTAGCAACTTTTGAATCTCGGTGAGACCGATACAGAAATCTCGGCGGTACCGATAAGGTGACCAACGATCAGTTTCCAAAACTCGGTGACGCCGATCCAAAATCTCGGAAATTCCGATTTTAAGAATCGAGGCAACAGAAAGTTGGCAAGCTGAACTCGGTGGCACCGAAGCAGAATCGGTTGCACCGAAGAGCTAGGGTTTGGCATGGGTCTGTCTGAGGTGGGAATCGGTGGGACCGAGTGGAAAAAGTTGGTTACACCGATTTTCATGATAGGCTTAGACAGACTTTTGTGGAAGAGTTTGTGGGTGTTTTTGGTGACTATCACTTGTGCACGTGGAGCATCTTGTTCACCAACAGTACCTTACCCCCTTTTAATAGTATTGGCTTTCCTATGGACTCAAGGTGATTTCTCACAAAGTAAAATGTAGAGTTCTCTTGCTTGAAGCTTTTCCAATCCATTTCCTTGCATCTAGGGGTATCTCTTCACAATCCTTTTTGCCAACCCATCTCTCTCTATGGACTTTCACCTGAAATACACTAGGTAGAAATATTAGTCCAAGAGACAATGTATGTTGTCATGAATTATCAAAACCACCAAGGGAGCATATTGTGCTTTCAATCTCCCCCTTTTTGGTAATTGATGACAACATACAATCAAAGCTTCAAATAAAGATATACATAGATATTATGAAGACTTTGAGAGACACATGACTTAGACTTGCTCCCCCTAAATGTGTGCAATCCCTTTAAAGGATAGTTGTTGTGGAATGCATGGACGCACATATAGTAGAAGGGATATAACGAGTCATGTGTATCTTGGCTATATGCATCAAATATATATGAGTGAGGTGTATCCTTGTTCAAGACTTCACTCTTGTAAACAATATGTGCAAGAAGCAAGAGATCATCTTGATCAAAGATATGATGCATATACTTACCTTGAGTTCTTGAGCATTCTTGTAGTAGAAATACATGTGAGAAAACAATGTTAGGAAACACAAGAGTATTCTACCAATCAAAAAGCAATAGAGCTCAATAGTACCAAGATGTGGAGAACATGTAGAAGGTAGTATTCCTTAAGATTTATATGTCTCCAAGATCATTTAGAACTTTCTCCCCTAGATATGAAATAGTAGGTCATCCTCTCCCCCTGAATCTTAGCATGTAGATATTGGGATTGGATAGGGTGAGACAAGTCTAACATGAGAATAACAAATAAGAGTATCAAATTAGAAAGAAATTAGGCATGCTCTCTCTCCTTTGGGAACATCGAAACTTCTCCACCTACTTTGGTATTCTCCCCTTGTCTATGTAAGCATAATCTTTGATATTCTCCCCCTTGATTGTCTCTCCCCCTTTGCATTGAAGCAAGTATCTCCCCCTTTAGATTTTTGAAGCTTTGGTATTTCTCCCCCTTTGGCATTAATTTCCAAAAAGGTCCATACTCAGGGTCAGACACAGGGATCATGGAGTAAGAAGGGATCCTTGAGAACAAGGGTCATAGAATGTAGGGATCATGGAAAGTGTAGAATCACAGAGAGCATTAAGAACTGATGAAACATAGAGAATAATTTCTCCCTCTTTCACTGAGAGCTTGTAAGACTTCTCCTCCTTTGAGTTAGGGATCCTAGAATAAAGTTTCTCCCTCCCTTTTTTTACAAAGGTATCACTGAAGAGATAAAGATTTGCTAATATGAACACAAACCAGAGAAGAAATCAAAATTGGTGGCTCCGAGACAAACGGGTCGGTGAAACCGAACTGTGGTCATGCAGCTCATCTGCTAAATCGGTGAAACCGAGTGGTTTGAATCGGAGGCTCCGAGGATATAACAGAAACTTGGCAATGACTAGAAATTCTCAAATTTTTAGAAAACTTGCAATAGAATCTTAAAAGCTTTTGCAAAGGAAATACAAAAGAATTTACAAAGAAATATCAACTAGAGAAGATTTGAGTGGTTCCAAGAAATCTTGCAAATAATGGACGAACCAAACAAGATAGTTAATCTAGATGATGGGCGGTGACTTGGTCACCTATATTAGAGTATATTGACTTAGGAGCCAAGCAAGAATACTTGATCATAGGTCATACTCATCATTAAGCTCAAAATGGGGTTACCATTTTTTTCGATTAAGCATTTTAATGTTTTCATATCACTTGAGTTGCTTTATCTCATGACTTGGAGTAAAGCTTTTTCAAGGATATGAGTACATACCTTTGAGTGATGTTGATGACGTGGCTTGTAGGTGAACTTGTTGAGGATGCTTGATGTTGATGAAGATCATCTTGAATTGGGAGCAATCCTTGTTGTTTTGGTTCTCTTTTCACCTACATGGGTTAGTCATGCAAGGAAGACCAAGATATATCCATTTGACATGATATCAATTTAGAATTAGTAAACGTGATCACATCAAATATATGTCAAGGATATGGTTGAGATGTCTTCTTCCTTCCATCATCAAAAAGGGGTTGTGGATACTTGGTCATGACAAGATTGCTTAAGATATGAGTTGATGGCAATCTTGTGGAATGAAACTCTTCCAAGTACCTACAAAAGGTTAGATGCAATACAAGGGAGCATAGAATTCCAAGTTATATGAAGTTCATGGTAATGATGGCATGGAATGGTCAAGTAAGCTCATCCCCTTGCATGCATCCGAGTGATCTTAGCTCAAGTTTGAAGCATCAATGATGTTCAACTCACTCCTCAAGTGACAAAACACTTTCTCATCAAGTGGCTTAGTAAAGATATTGGCCAATTGCTTGTTGGTACGAACATGCTTAAGATTAATATCTCCTTTGGCAACATGATCATGAATGAAATGATGTCGAACTTGAATATGCTTAGTTCGAGAATGTTGCACGGGATTATGACCAATCTTAATAGCACTTTCATTGTCACAAAGTAATGGAACATTTTTCACATGGATTCCATAATCCTTAAGCGTTTGTGTCATCCATAGTAATTGTGCACAACACGATCCGGCGGCAATATACTCAACTTCGGCAGTAGATAGAGATACCGAGTTTTGTTTCTTGGAGGACCAAGACATAAGAGATCTACCAAGAAATTGACATGTACCCGAGGTGGATTTTCTATCAACCTTGTCACCGGCATAGTACGAATCGGAATAGCCAACAAGGTTAAAGGAAGATCCCTTGGGATACCAAATGCCAAAGTTTGGTGTTTGTATCAAATATCTCACAATACGTTTCACGGACAAAAGATGATACTCTTTAGGTGCAGCTTGATATCTAGCACACATGCAAACACTAAGCATAATATCGGGACGGGAGGCACAGAGATATAGCAATGAACCAATCATAGATCGATAAATTTTTTGATCAACCGGTTCGTCCTCCTTGGTAAGATCAACATGTCCACTAGTAGGCATAGGAGTTTTCATACCTTTACACTCTTGCATGTTGAACTTCTTGATCAAGTCCTTGGTATACTTGGTTTGAGAGATGAAAGTTCCTTCTCTCGTTTGCTTGATTTGCAAACCAAGAAAGAATTCCAGCTCACACATCATGGACATCTCATACTTCTCGGACATCAACCTTCCAAATCTTTCACTAAATTGTGGGTTAGTAGATCCAAAGATAATATCATCCACATAGATTTGGCACACAAACAATTCACCATTAACTCTTTTAGTGAATAAGGTTGCGTCAATTTTACCAATTTCAAAACCCTTTTCAATGAGAAACTTCGTTAAGCATTTATACCAAGCACGTGGAGCTTGCTTAAGACCATAAAGAGCTTTACGAAGCTTGTCGACATGATTAGGTTTCTTCGGATTCACAAAACCAGGGGGTTGTTTGACATAGACCTTTTCTTCAATCTCACCATTTAAAAAGGCACTTTAATGTCCATTTGATAAAGCGTGATATCATGGTGATTAGCATAAGCAAGAAGAATGCGAATAGCTTCAAGTCTAGTGACGGGGGCATAGGTCTCACCATAGTCCATACCTTCGACTTGCGTATATCCTTGGGCTACGAGACGCGCCTTGTTGCGTACAACTTGGCTGTCTTCATCTTGCTTGTTCCGAAACACCCATTTGGTTCCGATGATGTTGTGCTCGTCCTTGGGCTTCTCCACGAGTGTCCACACTTCGTTCCTCTCGAAGTTGTGAAGCTCTTCATGCATGGCGTTCACCCAATCCGGGTCTTCAAGAGCTTGTTCTACCTTCAAGGGTTCATTGCTCACAAAAATTAGCTAAGCGAGTTTTAGAGAAAGTGATTCTCCCGGTTTGTATGTCACCGAAGATTTGGTTTAGAGGATGATTCTTGGTCACTCTTGATCGAACTCGGGGTAGCTTCGGCTTGTTGGATGGTGGAGCTTCTTCATCATCATCATCTCCTTCATCTTCGTTGTTGTTGAAGGTGTCGTTTCCTTGAGGTGGTGGTGAAGGAGGTTGTGGTGGATCTTCATGATGTACTTCCTCCTCTTCATCTTGTCGTGTACCGCTTGTAGATGCCTCCATGTCGTGTTGAGGATCACGTTGACGTGAAGTAGGGTCTTCCACTTGAGTTGACGAAGTACTTTCCTTCACCTCCATGGGACGAATCTTGCCGATGGACAAGTCTTGGATAGCTTCCGAAGGATCCTTATCTCCTACATCATTTGGCAATTGTTCGACTTGCGAACCATTAGATTTATCAAACTTCACATTTACCGTCTCTTCAACTTTTCGAGTGAAGTTGTAGACATGGTAAGTGTGAGAGTTCGATCCGTAACCAAGCAGGAAACCTTCATGAGATTTAGGAGCAAATTTAGTACGACGATGCTTATCAAGAATATAGCACTTTGAGCCGAATACCCGAAAGTATCCAACTTGGGGTTTGTTACCGGTGAGTAGCTCGTATGTCGTTTTACCGAGAAGCTTGTGCAAGTAGAGTCGGTTTGTGGCATGACATGCTGTTTCCACGGCTTCTGCCCAAAAGTGTCTTGGCGTCTTGTATTCGTCAAGCATCGTTCTTGCCATCTCAATAAGAGTCCAGTTCTTCCTCTCAACAACTCCATTTTGTTGAGGTGTGTACGTAGTCGAGAACTCATGTGAGACACCTTCTTCGTCAAGAAAGGTATCTACATGGGTGTTCTTGAACTCCGATCCGTTATCGCTCCAAACCTTCTTGATCTTCACCTCAAACTGATTTTGTGCTTTGCGAGCGAAGTTCTTGAAGATCTTTTGTACCTGCGACTTATCATCAAGAAAGAATACCCACGTAAATCTGGAAAAATCATCAACTATAACTAGACCATAGGAATTTCCACCGAGGCTCTTGTAAGCATTGGGACCAAAGAGATCCATGTGAAGTAACTCGAGTGGTCTCCTAGTAGTCATGATATTATTTACGGGATGACTTCCACCTACTTGCTTTCCAGCTTGACAAGCACTACAAAGTCTATCTTTGTCAAAGATAACATCTTGAACACCAAGTATATGATCACCTGTGATAAGCTTGTCTAGATTACGCATGCCAACATGTCCTAGTCTTCTATGCCAAAGCCAACCTTTAGAAGATTTTGCAATAAGACAAGTACGAGGTTTGGATCTCTTAGTGAAATCGACAATATATAGATCACCTCTACGGAAACCGGTAAAGACCATGTTATGATTATCTTGATGAAACACTTGGCAATCTACTTTCGTGAATAGCACATTAAAACCGAAGTCGGCAAGTCTAGATACAAAAAGAAGATTGTAGCCAAGGGATTCAACAAGCATGACGTTTTGAATAGAGCTATCATGGGATATGGCCACCTTACCAAGACCAAGTACCTTACCCTTGGAGTTGTCTCCAAAAGTTACATACCTTCGCGGTCCATGGTTTGGTGTGATCTCTTCAAACATCTCTATCTCCGGTCATATGATCAGTGCATCCACTATCAAGAATCCACTCTTTTCCTCCGGACATGTAATCCTAGGAGTTTGCCATGAGACTTAGATTCTTCATGATCTTCTCATGCTCGATGTCGAACAACTCATCTTCATCATAGTAGCCATGTTCCACATTGTCATCATCAAGTGGGAAATCCTCGTCACAAGGAACAAGAGATTCGTTAGGGTTGTGATCATGACAATGTTCAAAATTATGAATTCGAATGGCTTCTACAGTGATGTTGTTGATAGTTATGACATCTCCTTTAGCACGCATGAGGTCTCTAAGCTCAAATAGATAGTCATCAAACTTGGGATTACTAGGCATCATTTTGTGAAAGGCAATAGTCTTATCAAGAATTTCATCAAGATTATTCAATGAATAACTTGGATATTGTTTCTCCAAGTCATTCCACAAAGTATAAGCACATTCAAAATTCTTCATTTGATTAAGCACAATCCTAGGCAATCCTCTAATGATAAGATTAACAGTTCTAAGATTTCATAGCATATCAATTTCCTCTTCGTGTGTGGGATGTAAGGGGTCAATGGGAGGTACATATGGGTTCTTAACATACTTGCTCAAATAAAATTCATTGAATAGCTCAAGCATCTTAAATTTCCATTGACTATAGTACTCCCCATCAAGAATAGGCACTCTACAACTCAAACTCTCCACACTAGACACATCCATCTTCCTCCACGGCGATGAAACCGAAGCAATGGAGACCAATGCTCTGATACCACTTGTAGGATCACTAGAAGTGTGTGTGTCTAGAGGGGGGGGGGTGAATAGACTACTTGCAAAAATTAAGACCTAACCTTTTCCCAAGTTAATTGGTTGGCAGATTTTAGCAATACTAACAAGTCTAATGCACCCTACACATGCTAGTCAACAAGTATGGCAGCGGAAAGTAAGACGAGCACAGGTAATAGATAGTGGAGATAGGAAGATCAAACACAATTTGAAGACGCAAGGATTTTTCCCGTGGTTCCGATAGGTGGTGCTATCATACATCCACTATTATGGAGTCTTCAACCCATGGAGGGTAACGGCCGTGAGAGTCCACGGAGGGCTCCACCCATAACGGCTTCCGTCCACGAAGTAGCAACCTTGACTATTCCATAACGGCTTCCGTCCACGAAGGACTAGCCTCACTATGGGTAGATCTTCAAGAAGTAGGCGATCTCCTTGCCCGTACAAACTTTTTGGTTCAACTCCACAACACAAAGTAGGAGGCTCCCAAGCGACACCTAACCAATCTAGGAGGCACCACCCTCCAAAAGGTAATAGGCTCGATAATGTCGATGAACTCCTTGCTCTTGTGCTTCAAGATGATAGACTCCTCAACACACAATCACTCTCTCGCAGATTTGGCTTTGGTGGAAGAGATTGATTTGGTGGAAAGCAACTTGGGGAGGCTAGAGATCAAGATTCATATGGATGGAGTGGAATAGCTTGATCTCAACACATGAGTAGGTGGCTCTCTCGCAGAAAATTGGATGGGGCAAGTATGGAATAGTTCTGAGTGCTTCTCTTTCGAGTGGGTGGTGGTGAAGGGGTATATATAGGCATCCCCAAAAATCCAACCGTTACACCTAAAGTGACCAACTCGGTGACACCGAAGTATAAAACTCGGTGGTACCGAGTTGCTCCAAAGGTAGCAACTTTTGAATCTCGGTGAGACCGATACAGAAATCTCGGCGGTACCGATAAGGTGACCAACGGTCAGTTTCCAAAACTCGGTGACGCCAATCCAAAATCTCGGTTATTCCGATTTGAAGAATCGAGGCAATAGAAAGTTGGCAAGCTGAACTCGGTGGCACCGAAGCAGAATCGGTTGCACCGAAGACCTAGGGTTTGGCATGGGTCTGTCTGAGGCGGGAATCGGTGGGTCCGAGTGGAATAAGTTGGTTACACCGATTTTCATGATAGGCTTGGACAGACTTTTGTGGAAGAGTTTGTGGGTGTTTTTGGTGACTATCACTTGTGCACGTGGAGCATCTTGTTCACCAACAGTACTTTACCCCCTTTTAATAGTATTGGCTTTCCTATGGACTCAAGGTGATTTCTCACAAAGTAAAATGTAGAGTCCTCTTGCTTGAAGCTTTGCCAATCCATTTCCTTGCATCTAGGGGTATCTCCTCACAATCCTTTTTGCCAACCCATCTCTCTCTATGGACTTTCACCTGAAATACACTAGGTAGAAATATTAGTCCAAGAGACAATGTATCTTGTCATGAATTATCAAAACCACCAAGGGAGCATATTGTGCTTTCAGCGGTAGAAAACCACATATGCTTACTGGATTTTTCTATCCAAAGGTGGTAGAAACCAGTATGTCGTTCAAAGATTTGCTCGCGGCGCTCCGAAATTCTCCATATGGATGGAGCCCTGCCGATGCTGTTGAACTGAAATTTTTCAGCAGTACCGAGCAAAAATTTATACCACTAACTTGCGATGAGCATCTGGATTGCTCTTTTATTTGAATGCTGAAAGACGCTTCGGTAAAATCCATATCGAGGTGCTTCAGCCACACAATGAACGTGAGAAGGGGAAGAGTGTTCAGGAATCTTCTGCCTCTGCTAACGGAGAGCGCCCCGGCACCCCTTGTAGGTCGAAACCAAGCAGAGCTAGTGGTTCTGAAAGTCAAAATATATCTGCTGCCATTTCTTGTGCTGCTTCTCCTATCGCTGCCGCAACCGAAGTAGTACATGTTGGAGAGCCAGATGAAGAGGTGCCTCGACATGATGACGAGGATGAGAATATGTTCCCTGACCTTGTAGATATTGCCAGTAAACAAGCAATGGAAGATGAATTTTAGGAGCAACCTATCAGCCGTGCCAGATTTGATGACACTAACGATGAAGAGAGGGAGGAGAACATCGACAACTTAGTTTTAGATGAATATGATGGTGGGGACATGCCAACAATTGAGTGGAACAGGGAAGATACTCAGCTTGGTGTCGGCACCATATTCCAGTCGATGGTGGACTGCCGTAATGTAGTGACTACATACTGCATTCTCACACAAAATACATATGTGATTGAAAGGAGTGAGCCATCAAGGTTCACTGTTCGTTACCCATATGATAGGTGTAGATGGAGGTTGCATGCATCAAGCATGTTGAGGAGCAAGTTCATTAAGGTTTGTGTATTTCAGTATATACAGATTCTATTTTTAGATCATCGTGTAATGTTTTCAGATCATATTTTTTCAGATAAAAAGGAACCCACACCATCACACTTGTCCACCTGGAGGGGGGGGGTGGAAGGCTAAAACAAAGCTAGCAAAGAGTAGATGGGTGGCAGATGCAATTTTGGATTGGTTCAAAGAAAAACCAACACTTGGTCCAACAGAACTCAAGGGAAGCTATTTGATAAGTACAAGATTGTTGTAACTTACATGAAGATTTTTTATGGTAAGGAAACAGCTCTTGACAGGATTAATGGTCCTTGGAATGAGAGCTTTCAGTTGCTCTACACATTTTAAGCTGAAGTGGAAGCTGCTAGTCCAGGGAGTGTTGTAGAGATTGAGAAGCATACAATTCCATACAAAATAAAAGGGAAGTCATTTGAGAAGGAGTGCTTCAGGAGGGCTTTTGTTTGTTTTAAGGCTTGTTGGCAGGGGTTTCTGGATGGTTGCAGGCCCTATTTGGCTGTTGATGCAACTGCTTTGAATGGAAGGTGGAGAGGACAACTGGTGGCAGCTTCTGCAGTTGATGGACACAACTGGCTATTCCCAGTTGCATTTGGTGTGGTGGAGGCAGAGTCCGAGGAAAGTTGGGTCTGGTTTCTGCAACAGTTGCACAACCTTATAGGTACACCCCCAGGTTTAGCAATACACATAGATGCTTGCAAGGGTTTGGAGAGTGCAGTGGAAATTGTATTCCCTCGAGTGGAGCATAGGGAATGTATGCGACACCTAGCGCAGAATTCAGAAGCAAGTTCAAAGGTAAAGTTTATGATGAGAACTTATCGCCAGCATCATACACATGCAGTGAGAGGAAGCATGAGCATCATTTGAGAGTGTTGTATGCTCACAATCCTCTGGTGAAGGAGTACCTAGATGCACATCATGGAAAGTTGTGGTCAAGAAGCAAATTCAATACAATATGCAAAGTAGACTATGTGACCAGTAACCTGGCAGAGTGTTTCAATGCAAAGATCAAGTCATTGAAAGGGCTTCTGATATGACAAATATTTGATAAGATTCAGCAAATGATCATGATAAAGATGGCTCTTCGCAAAAGAATTGCAGAAAAAGAATATGTTGGCCATCTTATGCTCCCATCTCTAATTAAGGCATTGCATGCCAAGGCAAGAGGACTGAGCATAATGAAATGCATTACAGCGGCGACACACGAGGCTGAGGTAACATATACTGATAGTAAAAAATAGGGAATGGAGATATCTAGTTAACCTAGCAACTAGGGAATGCAGTTGTAGGCAATGGCAGCTCCGTGGGAAGCCATGCATACATGCCCTACATCTGATGACTGTTATCGGTGGTGAAGATGGTGAAGTTGATCAATACATCTCTGAATATTTTTCTGTTGCCAAATTCAAGGCTGCTTATGCTTCCAATGTGCCTGCACTATTGGGAAAATACCAACGGAACAGAGTAGATCCAGGGTTCAAATTACATTCTCCTGTACTGACTAGACCACCAGGAAGACCAAGGAAGAACATGTACAAAAGAGGTGAAGAAGGTCGTGTAAAAAGACAGTGTAAGTGCAAAAAGTGTGGAACCTTAGGGCACATTGCTAGGAAATGTACCAATCTAGTGGATGCTTCATTTGTAGAAGAGGAACAATGGGCAGCAACAAATGCAGAGGACAATGCATGATTAGAGCAGATTGCAGCTATTGCAGCGGAGAATGAACCATTAGAGCAGATTGCAGCTAATGCAGAGGAGGATGAAGCATTAGAGCAGATTGCAGCTAATGCAGAGTAGCATGAAGCAACTGAATTAGCACTGCCGGCAGCTCGGTATGTGAGGGAGTCCGAGATTAAGGGGTCCTCGGGCTGTCAACTTACCTCCTATGGACCACCCCGGTGGGCCGCCATGTGGCATCTTCGGGAAGGCCGGATTACAGAATGACCCCAGGCTTAGGGGGAATATTCCGAAGACTTGGTGTGTCCTCCAAGTAAGAATGGGCGTATCTATGCCCGGATGGAAACCGACCATGTGTAACCCTAGGTACCACTGGTGTCTATATAAACCAGGGGGCTTAGCTCGTAGAGGACAAGTCAACACATATAGGATTTAGCTCATCTGATCTCGAGGTAGATCAACTCTGTAACCTTCATACTCATCAATACAATCAAGCAGGACGTAGGATTTTACCTCCTCACGAGGGCCCGAACCTGGGTAAACACCGTCTCCTTTGTCCCCTGTTACCATCGATCCTAGACTCATAGTTCGGGACCCCGTACCCGAGATCCGCCGGTTTTGACACCGACATTGGTGCTTTCATTGAGAGTTCCGCTGTGAGATCACTTGCGGATTGATGGCTCGCCTAATCATCGGCGAACAGGCCCGTAACGAGGACATCTTCGTCCCCGGATAGGTCTTCGCATTCGGCAGCATTGTGTTGCATGCTGACTCGACCGGCCATCTAGGCCAGATCGAAAATTTCACTCATGGTTAGGAGATCAGGTTCGGGAACCTAGAGTTCATTGCCGACTCCCGTGGCGATCTGTTCCTCGTGGAGCCCTCGGTTTCGTCCGACGGACCCAAAAATCCCGGAGCTTTAACTTCGGGTCCTCTATCCGGCTCGATCCCCAGATCTATCTCCGCCGGAGGTCCGGCCTTGCGCCCGGACTCGTTGATAGTATCTGAATATCAGGGTTCGACCTTTGCCGAACACGCCCATCCTAAAGACACCTTGGAGCTTAACTCCAAGGACCCACATGAAACTGATCTGATCGTCCTCTCGTGGTTGAACAAGGTTCTAGACCGGATCCAGTCGATGGCAATCGAGGATGATCTTACCTCGACGCACGTTCCGGTCGACCTAGAGGCCGGTTACGGGGAATTTTACGGCCCACCCGCCGCCCATTTAGTAGCCACTGTCGAACACTTAACCGACATGTTGGACTACGCCTCCGAGGAGGCAGAACACATCGATGAAGAGATCGGTGACCCTGCCCCCGTTACCACCGGGCGGTGGACAGCCACCTCGACCTATGATGTCTATATGGTGGACACCCCTAACGGCAGGGACAACCACACCCCAAGGAAGAACGGCGAAAAATCCGGCGAAGCGTCAAAACGCCGGAAACAATGCAAGCGATCCAAGACCAACAATGGAAGGGAAGCCATCGCAGGCACCGGGGAAATTGACACCCCAGAAGACCTCGGCGACCATGACGCTCCCGTGGAACCGCTAGAGGACCCTGAAAGGCTAACGGATCAACAGGACACCGAGGACCTCAATGATTCCAAGGATGATAACTACCTCCCACCCGCTGAGGAGGAGGAAAGCCTCGAAGCCAAAGACTTCACCGTCCCCGAAAACCCCGAGGACCAAGAACGATTCAGGCAGCAACTCATAGCCACCGCTCGGAGCTTAAAGGCAAAACAGCAGCAGCTCAAAGCCGAACAAGACACCATCAACAACAGATGGACGAAAGTCCTAGCAGCCGAAGAAGGGTTCGGCATTGAGCGGCCAGACCAAAACAAGAGTTACCCGCGCCGGCGCCTGCTACCGCAATTCAATGACGAGACCCTTGAGCCCGAATCTCCCAGGCGTGCCCAGTATGACTAGCCGGACCGCCCCCCTTGAGGAGGGACAGGGTGGATGGAGACGCCGAATACTGGCCCACATCACCTCGTAGGAGGGGAAAGGGGCCAGCACAGCCGGAGGATCGATACGATCTACGGCAGGACCTGGACTATAGGGCATGTCACACTAGATCCATTTATGGATCTAGGGGACACTCCCCCACTAGACGGGATGGCTACCAATCGTGGCTCGACCACAATCACAGAATCCGGGAACAATACCGCGCCCGGCCAACAGCCGACTTCTGGCGTGATGTAGCCCGGATCAGAGGCGCCGCGCACCCACTGTGTTTCACAGACGAGGTCATGCAGCACCAGTTCCCCGAAGGGTTTAAACCCGTAAACATAGAATCATACAACGGAACGTCGGACCCGATCGTATGGATCGAGGACTTCCTCCTTCACATCCACATGGCCAGAGGAGACGACCTCCATGCCATCAAATACCTACCACTCAAACTGAAGGGACCAGCTCGGCACTGGTTAAACAGTCTCCCTGAAAACTCCATTGGGTGTTGGGAGGAGCTCGAAGATGCCTTCCGGTCTAACTTCCAAGGCACTTACATCCGGCCTCCGGACTCGTCCGACTTAAGCAATGTCGTCCAGAAAGCTGGCGAATCGGCCAGGCAGTTCTAGAATCGGTTCCTGACTAAGAAGAACTAGATCGTCGACTGTCCGGATGCCGAGGCGATAGCCTCGTTCAGACACAACATCCGGGACGAATGGCTAGCTCGCCAGCTCGGCCAGGACAAGCCGAGAACAATGTCTGCCCTCACCTCACTTATGACCCGCTTTTGCGCGGGCGAAGACAATTGGCTAGCTCACCGAAGCCACAATCCCGAAGACCCCGACACCTATGAAGTACGGGACGGCAACGGAAAGCCAAGGCACAACAAAAATAAATGCCGCCATAGCAATGGCGACTCGGAAGACAGGGCCATAAACGCTGGTTTACGTAATTCCAAACCCGGACAACGGAAGAAGCCCTCTAAAGGGAACAGGGATGGACCTACCGCTTTGGACAAAATCATGGATAGGCCCTGCCAGATCCACGGCACACCAGACAAGATGGCCACCCACACCAACAGGAACTGTTGGGTGTTCAAACAAGCCGGCAAGCTCGCAGCCGATGAATAGAGCAAGAGCCCGCGCAACGAGGACGACGAAGAACCTCGCGGGCCGAGCAATTGCGGGCAGAAGCAATTCCCTCCTGAGGTCAAAACTGTGAACATGATATATGTCACACATATACCAAAAAAGGAGAGGAAACGCGCCCTTCGGGAGGTCTATGCCGTAGAGTCCATAGCCCCAAAGTTTAATCCGTGGTCGGCTTGCCCGATCACCTTCGATCGTAGGGATCACCCGACCAGTATCCGTGATGGAGGCTCGGCCGCCCTCGTTCTGAACCCCATCATCGATGGATACCACCTCACTAGAGTCCTTATGGACGGAGGAAGCAGCCTTAACCTGATTTACTCAGACACAGTAAAAAAATGGGTATCGACCCTTTGAGAATTAAACCCAGCAACATTACCTTCAAGGGAGTCATCCCTGGCATCCAAGCACGCTGCTCGGGTACTGGGACGCTGGAAGTAGTGTTCGGCTCGCCCGATAACTTTCGTAGTGAAGACTTGATCTTCGATATCGTGCCTTTCCGCAGCGGCTATCATGCATTGCTCGGCCGTACAACGTTTGCTCGCTTTAACGCCGTTCCCCACTACGCATATCTGAAGCTCAAGATGCCTGGGCCAAAGGGGGTCATCACCGTCAACGGCAATATATATAGCTCACTCCGGATTGAGGAACACACAGCGGCTCTAGCGGCTGAATTCTAGTCCGGCATCGAAGCACCAAGACCCCAACCAGGCAACAAGCTGCGACAGGCGAACAAGCGGGCCCGAGCACGACCCGATCCCCCGGAGCAATCTCATGTTCATCACAAATAGGGACACGCCCCCACAGCACGACCCCTCTACCCGTCAGGTACGTACCGAGAAGGCACAATTTTGCGCTTAAAATACCATGGGCAGCTGCGGGGGGGGGGGAGGGCACCCTACCAAAACCGAGTGGTCGGTTCGTCCGAACTACTCTCAACACAGCAGGCATCAACCTCATGCATGTCTCGGCGATTAAACATGTACCTCTCTCAAAGGTCTGTTCGCCGATTATAACCACCTTTAAAGGAGCATGCTACTCTTCAAGAGCAAAGGAGCGGAGGCGCACCGGGAAACGCCAAGGACATCAAGCCGTCTATCAAGAACCCCGAGCGAACCTCCCCTTTGTATACATTCGATTTTAAAACAAAATACCTGTAACAGTTGTGTCCGCAGTATGAATTGTAAAAATTCATCATATATAAAGATCACCTTTTACGGTCTGGTTATGGCGTTTTATAAAGTGTTTTCTAACTCCTTCCTCCGGAAACAAAATTGTTTGGTACATGTTTAGTGCAATCGGCTAATAGACCGGGGGCTTAATTGTGAAGCTCGTCCCAAGCATCATCCCGGCATTATCTTTTATATGTCCGGCGTCTCGGATTTTTGCGTTATATGCATCGGTTTCGAATTATGTCTTAGGTCAAAGGTTGGGTTGCCCGGCTTCTGTGCTTACCCTCTTACGTTCTGCTTGTTTGGATAAAAGGGTAAAGGGAGAACCACTGCGATTGTATTTCCAGCTCGCCTGGTCAAGTACCTCAGTGGAGAAAGCCAAAAATCGACCATCATAATAAGCGAGAACCGGCCTGCAATCCGAGCACAAGTGTCAAACTAAAAATCGTTAGAGGTTATTCTGTGTCATACGAGGGGTTTGCATTTTCGCGAGCCATGTGGTGATGGTTTTTTACCTCGGTATAACCGAATATCACACAACACTGGGGACTAGTAACCAGCCCTCGCAGTCAAGCTCCTTCGGCTAAGTGAAAGTACTAAAGCCACAAGTCTGATTGCGTCATTCCCATCTCTCGCACCACCGCCTCTGGGTTTCGATGATTCGGCTAAGGATAATACTGCGGATGATGGAACACCTCCTGTAATAATTACATGGGGGCTAAAACCGACGACTGGCAACTTTCAGTTCCAAAACGGCCACATAGGAGTCAAAATAATCTAAACACCAAAGCATGATAAACCATGCATACGCATTATAAAAAGAAGCATTCATCGGACATACAATAGTATGTTCATTCAAAAATTACATCCTTAGGGCACTGGGTCTCTACCGACCGAGCACCCTCCATCGCAGCGGCGAAGTATAGTTCGGGGAGCCTATGCTCCTTTTCGGGCGGCGGGGGAGTTGTAGCCATCTCGAGCGGCTTTATCCCTGGCCAGTGCATCATAGTCCTCGCAAAGGCCATCCGCGCTCCCTCAATACATACATAGTGCTTTAGGACCTCAATGCGGGAGGAGGCATCGCAAAGCTTCTGCACCAGGCCGAAATAACTGCTCGGCAGTGGCTCTGAAGGCCACAACCGAATGCAGAGGTCCTTCAATGCCGGCTCCGCCATCCGATGAAGCTCCATCAGCTGCTTCATCTGATAACTGAGAAGGTGACGGGGCTCGGGGGTCTGAAATTGCGCTCAGAACAGCCTCTGTTCCGCATCCCTGTCCCGAGCCACAAAGTGCTTGGCTGCGTCCGCTGCACTCCTCGGAATATCCGTAAAGGCGTCTGAGGAACGCCACATCCGTGTAAGACGAGCAAACCTGTTACCACCAAAGGCACATTGCAGTAAGTACGGCTTACCATCCGCGATCATCCTGACTTGGCGGAGTTCTTCCTCAAAAGACCTCCTATCTACACGCTCTGATTTAAGATCGGCAGACAACGTGGATAGCTCGGCCGCCTGGTCCTTGGTCTTCTGCTCAAGAGCCTCACACTTAGTGCTAGCATCTTGGAGCTCTTGCTACACCTCGGCCACCCGAGCTTCGTGCTTTTCACTGACAACCTTCAGGGAGCTCAGTTCGGCCGCCGCCTGCTCGGCCGCCATCTTATGATCGGCGGCCTCTTTCTTGGCCTTCTCCAGCTCAGCCTTGAGGTTCTCGACCTCAGAAGTAACGGCTGCAAATACAATGGAAGACCAAATTGCAGGAATTGAAAACTCGAGAACCTCAGTCAATGAGGATTAGACAGGGTCTCCGAGATAAAATTCCAACTTAGTTTGCATTTCATCAAACCGCTTGTTCAGACGGTCAAGCTCCTCGTCAGAGCTCTTGAGCTTCCGGTTTAGCTCGGCCAGCTCCACGTCATGGATAGCCGCCGCCGATGACGAGGCCTGCAAAGCAAAACTTATAAGTCCTCTGATCCCCGAGTAAGTTCTCTAAACTCACCCATGGCTCCGGGGCTACTATACCTACACGAAATATATAAACCTCACAAATAAATTTCATTCAAAGAAAGTAACATTACATGGCTTACCTTGAAGCCCGGCAGAAGACTGCCGAAGGCCTCCTTCAGTCCGCTATCAACGGACTGAATGCCTTGCATAATCACACCCATAAGGACGTGGTGGTCTTCGACAATGGAGGAGCTAGGCAAGGCCTCCTCCATCATAGCTGACCACCCGGTTGTGGCCTGCCCCGTCACGGGCGGCACCGGTGGTGGCACCGCGGCTCCCCCTTCCTAAGAAGGTAGAGTCATCGGTGTCGGAGACCTGGTGGTCTCCGGAGCCGTCTTCGGAGGGAGCTCCGATGACTCGCGGCCTTCCTCCTTGTTCACCAGGAGGGGCTCGATCTCCTGGTCTTCGGTCACCGAGGTACGGGCCTCAGTCATGACCTCCTCCCCCTCAGTATTTGGCCGGGGAGGGGTCCCGCCGGGATACCACCTCCATGGCCTCTTCAGCGGCCTGGGGGGAGAAGTGTGGGACGCAGTTCCACTCTCTGCCAGCTCGGCTGGCTGGGGATCTCCCTCTGAGACCTGTTCGGTCGGGAGATCACGGGTCGGGCTGCAATATGGAAGACATTTGTCCGGTCAGTAACAAAAATTTTGTATAAAGCAAAGTGTTCGGACTCGGTACCTCTAGGCCGCGGGCTTGGCCCTGGTGATCCTCCGGGGGATCCTCTCGAATGCCTCGGATTCCTCATCGGAATCCGGGCTGACGTCGGGCAGGGTCACCATGGCCCTGCAGGGTCTCTTTGGGGAGGGGGAAGCTGGGTCCTCCTCGGCATCCACAGATGCCGCCCTCTTCCTTGGCTGGGGGGAATCAATTTCCCCCTTCCTTCGTCTGCTCCTCCTCGTGAGCGGAGGAGGCCTGGGTTTCCCCGGACCTAGCATCCGGAGGGCCTCTTGGGCGAAGACCATCTCGGGTCTCTTTCTACTCGCCCTTTTTCTTCTTGTCCTTCTTCTCTGGCGCATAATACGGTGCCTCGACCAGCATCGCTGTTAACAGGGTCGACCTGGGGGCTTCGGGCAACGGGGCAGGGCCGTTGATCCGCATGGCCTTGGCTAGCCAGCCCTATGGAAACCAGGGAAGGAGAGGTTAAAATCCGTGCTAAAAGATTGAACCGAAAGATAAAGATTGAAACATTACCTTGAGAGGAGGGTGTTCGGTGTCCAGGCCGGTGTCTTCCTCCTTGGCCGGCCACTCCTCCTGAGGCTTGAACAGTGCCTTCCACAACTTCTCCCGTGTAGTACGGTAGAGCTTGCGCACGGTGGGAGTGTCGTCGGACCTATAGGCCCACATCGGTGTAGCCCGAAGCTGGCAGTGGAGGAGGCGGCGTCGAAGCATGACTTGGATCACGTTGGTCAGGCCAACGTTCGCTTCTAGCATCTGCCCGATGCGATCCTGCAGCGCCTTCACTTCCGTGGCCGAACCCTAGTCCAGCCCTTTCCTGATCCATGAGGTCAGCCTCGCGGGAGGCCTGGATCTGAATTCGGGAGGGGCCGCCCAATCTGCGGCACGTGGTTCGGTGATGTAGAACCACTCCTTTTGCCAGGTCTTGATGGTGTCGATGAAGGTGCCCTCCGGCCACTGGACCCGCGGGAGCTTGCTGATCACTGCCCCCCCATAGTCCGCGTGCTGGCTGCTTATGGTCTTGGGCTTGACGTTGAAGACCTTCAGCCATAAGCCAAAGTGCGGCTGGACTCGCAGAAAGGCCTTGCAGACGATGATGAATGCCGAAATGTGCGTGATGGAGTTTGGGGGATGGTCGTGGAAATCCAACCCGTAAAAGAACATCAAGCCCCTTACAAAGGGGTGCAGCGGGAAGCTTAGTCCCCGAATGAAATGGGGGAATGAACACCACCCGCTCCCCGGGCTTTAGCGTAGGGATTACTTGACCTTCTTCGGGGCGCGGTGGGCGATGTCGACCGGGAGGTAACCGGTGCGCTTCAGTTCCTGGATGTCGTCCCCGGTGACGCACGACGCCTCCCACTTGCCCTGTGAGCCGGAACCAGCCATGGCCGTGCTCGGGGAAGAGGGATGGGTGTCTTGGGAGGGGCTGGAGGAAGGATAGATCTGTGCGCTCGGAGCAAGGAAGGCCTGAGAGAGCGAATCTGAGGAGCGTGGAAAGGCTATGATGATGTTTTTCTCCCTTTTATGGAAGGCCATAATACCAAGAGTCCCCTTACAGTGCCACGAACTGCGCCAGTTCACGAAGCGACCGTCCCGTTATGCGCGCGTGGGATAGTCAAAATCATTGATCATATCCCGTAAAAAATGGAGCACAATCTTCATGTCGATTGGACGTGCCAATAAAGAGGCGGCCTCGAACCGCGAATCAAGTTTTTGTAACTGGCTAAGTGTCCACGACCCATCTGAGCCTTTCGTCAGGAAAGTTGTCAAGGAGGGCACTATTCACACTCAGGCGTTTGGCCTTCAAGGCTAAGCAAGGTATGTTCGGAAAACAGGATGTTATCGGTGGCCGAAGCATGAAGGGAAGAAAGGAACTCGCCCCGCAAGCCGAACACTTTGGATGTACGGAGTAGCTGGAGATCCTGAAGACCGGTGTTGGAGGCTAGTTCGGGGGCTACTGAGGGAGTCCGGGATTAAGGGGTCCTCGGGCTGTCAACTTACCTCCTATGGACCAGCCCGGTGGGCCACCTTGTGGCATCTTCGGGAAGGCCGGATTACAGAATGACCCTAGGCTTAGGGGGGAATATTCCGAAGACTTGGTGTGTCCTCCAAGTAAGAATGGGCGTATCTATGCCCGGATGGAAACCGACCATGTGTAACCCTAGGTACCCCTGGTGTCTATATAAACCAGGGGGCTTAGCTCGTAGAGGACAAGTCAACTCATATAGGGTTTAGCTCATCTGATCTCGAGGTAGATCAACTCTGTAACCTTCATACTCATCAATACAATCAAGCAGGACGTAGGGTTTTACCTCCTCACGAGGGCCCGAACCTAGGTAAACACCGTCTCCTTCGTCCCCTGTTACCATCGATCCTAGACTCATAGTTCGGGACCCCATACCCGAGATCCGCCGGTTTTGACACCGACGGTATGTGTGCAACAACCTTTCCTTTTAATGCATTTCTTCTGTGTTTTATCGATGGCTTATGCTCTTTTTTCTGTTTGATCTAGCTCTAGGGTAATTAAAGGAAAAGGAGAGAAAAGGCCAAGAGAGAATGAAACTTCGGCTCAGTCATCATCTGATGCAGAATTTGAAGCCATGGCTTATGAAGGTTTTGAAGCTATTGAACCCTATCAACTGGCCAGTGGAAGTTCTCCGCCAGGACCTCGACACACACCAACCGAAGTGAAGATCAAAAGGAAGAAGAAAATGGTGGATATCCCAGCTAGGGAAACTAGGAGCAAGTCTGTTAAACCGTCTAGGAACACAAGGAGCAAGGCAAAGATGTGAACTTTGAACGTTGAATGCAAGTTGTAAACTTTAAACTTTAAGGATTTGTAATAATCAAAAATTGGAGGCGAGATTTGAATTTGAACTAACCTGTGAATTTTAAGGATTTATAATAATTCGAAATTGGAGGCAACATTTGAAGTCCATTGCTTTGTGATGTGATGTTTGCAAAATTTAAATTATTGTTTGGGACTAAAGGCTTTGTTGTTGTCGTTGGTGTTGGCAAAATTTGAATTATTACACGTGGCAAAATTTGAATAATGAAAAAATAAGTTCAGATCCTTCTTATTGACACTAAAACGAAGCTTTGGTGATTTTTTTGATTTTTTTTTAAAAAATCGTAAACCTATACCCACTATCACTCTCTTCTCAAACTCTTACGACTTCGTACGTGATAGCTCATTTTTGTGAAGGAGTTTTCATAAAAATGTCCCTAAACCAAGTTTATATTTTTTTATGGTGGCTATGTCTTATAAAACGATGAACCGCGAAGGTTTCATATTTTTTGATTTTTTTGAATTAGTTAAGGTCATTGGAAAGTTGGTCAAACCTAAGATAACCCCGCTGACCGGCTCAAAACCCCGTAGCATCTCTCCAAACCCTAGCGTCGAGCTGTAGCCGTCTGATCATACCCTAGCGCCAAGCGATAGCCCTCAAATATGGTCTCCTAGAAGGAATTCTGAGGGCAGGCTGTGCGTCATTGGATCACATGGACCGCTCCGCATCGTTGGATCGTTGGGCGATCCGCGAGACGGCGAGAGGTTGGTTTTGCTCACCCACCACTGCGGCATTGGCTCCCCTTTCCTCTGTGTCTTTTTCTGCGGCGACGACAGGAGCCCTTTGTCTGCTTCGTCTTCCCCGGCGACGAGATATGTCGAGCTCCACCTCAGCCTCCCGCCCCGCATGGACCCAGTATGGTCAACTGCCCATGCAGCCATGTCCTGACTGCCCACGCACCGCGCCACTGAAGCGGTTGACTTTGAAGGAGGACAGGAACGGAAACTTTGGGTGTGAGTTAGTGAAATGCGAGAGCAAGCCAGAGGGGCAGGTTAGATCTCATGATTTTCCTCTTTGCTTTTAATTCTTTTTCCTTGGATCTGGGATTTAGGGCTCATGATTTCGTTTCAGATTGTGAAGAAGTGCACACATTTTGAATGGTTGGATGACTACGTTCTAAGGCTTCAAGGGGAGGGCTTGATTCAATTCAATGGGGCCGCAACCCAAGAGCTCAATCTGTCGTCAGCCATGCGGAATTTGGTCTCTGAAAGTGCTGCTCCGACAGTTGGGGATGCGGATCTAAAGGGAGAATTAAATAAGATGAAAAAGAACTTGAGGCAGATGATTCTATCGAACAAGCAGGCGAATCTGATAGCTTTAGGATTTTATTTTTGTATAGTTGCCCTAGGATTTGCTTACTTGCTGGTCATCACTCGTTAGAGATGTTATTACTGCGGCGTAAGCTTAATTTGTGGATCATGTGCTCTCTGGGTTGCTTAAACTATGTCCCTGTTGGTTCTCCCACTAGTGCAGGCGCCTGCTATACAAACGGTTTTTAACCCCTTTCCCTGACGTAGTCTCAAACCGTCGCCTTGCATGTGTGGGCGATGGGGGGGGGGGGCTATCCCATATGACACGAAAAACCCGTCGACGATGACTGCGCCCGGTCACACACGATGAGCAAAAATATGTCGTGTGCGATTGGAGGGGCCATCACAAACAGATATTTTTGGGAAGTCGTGTGAGATGTGCTTAGCATCCCACACAGTGAATCCCAAACGTACGTTTCCGTTCGCATTCTACATCACACACAATTTTCTGCATAACATCGTCTGTGTTAGGGGTGGCCATCACGCATGGTTCCTAGAAGAAACTGTTTGGCATAGGCCTGTCGATCACACACACATTTTACGTGAAAACGTTTACGAATCTGTCTTCTAATGCACACAGTTTACGGGCGGAAGTTGTGTGTGATTTTTCACTGATCCAACACGCTAAATTTCCAGGAACCGTGTGGGTTTGGTGAGGTAATCGCCCACGGTGTTCTATGACAAACCGTCTGCAATATGAAACCACAATAATCAGGCTAATTGCTCTATTATTTATAATCCAGCTAGTAAACAAATTGACACTTCATATCAAGCACACAATATATTTCATTTCGTATTACGGCAACCAGGATTTCATAATTGGAATACATCAGAGTACAACATCATATAGGCATATACTACCTAGCTACCCAATTACACAACAGGACCGAGTTTCACATGCAACATCTAAAACCTTTGGAAAATAGCATCATATACGGTAAATAGACAGATGAATCTCGTCTAGAAAACTGTTGAAGCGGAAGGCAAATATTGAGCCTTCGCTGATGTCGAAGGTCCTTGCAACTTTATGCCAGTGCCTGTGGATGGTTGCCCGCCCATCCTTCATCCTCTTAAGGAATACTTCAAGATTATACCGTGGGTGCTTTATGAATACCTTCCTCGCCTCTTGACCATACAGATGGTTTGAGACATACACATCGATGACCTGCTTTGGAAAGGACTGCTAAGAAAGATATGCATAAATTTTGTTTCGAGAAATTGTAATGTCACAAAGGGAAAAAAGACAAGGTAAAAGCGATAGTACCATCCTATAGTTCACTGATGTCTTCTTCATTGTGCAGACAAACAACTTGTTGTTTTTCGTTGCAAGTTTCTTTATCTTGACAATCTTTCTCAGTTTCTTGATTTGACTGATATTCATGAACACATCATTCCCCCACATGCAAAATGGGTCAAACAGTGGGTCTAAACCTCTTACAGCAGGACCTACATGTGCAAGACCAAATTATTATTAGAAACCTAAATATTAGAATGGTTCCTGCAATTGCACAATAATGTACTATTAGCCAAAGGATCATGAAAGTGCAAACCTCGATGGTAAACTTTCGTGTCTCCCATTGTTCCCCCTGTAACGCATTTAAGATAGATATTGATCAGGTTTTAAGTGAGATTTGGTGTGCTATCAGTAAAATATGTTAATGAAAAATAAACGCATTGTAGATCCAACATATTAATTCAAGCCACATGGAAAAGCCAAGCGTGCTAAGAACTATGAAATATAGCAATTGTATGTTTCACATGCATAACAATACAAAATTGTACCAACAATAATCGAACATCACATTGCAGATGATCACCAAAACAAATGAACCAAACAGTTAACTGAGCATCACATTGGACAATAGAACATACTAGAAGGTTAGATTGCATAGTAGCATTACTTGCATATTTCACTAGAATTTCTTAAGGAAAGGCAGGAGCGGCACATGCAACATGTAAAGCAAGCATGCTTAACAGGCGTAGCTACCTGAACACAGGTCATTAGTAATTAAGCTAAAAAACAAGCTATTCCTCATTGTCGGACATATCGATAACGATGGGCTTGGAAGAGGGCGAGGCCTCCACATCGTGGGTGCCCTCCTCGTAGTGGTGAGTGGCCTCAGCCTGTCCGGGCACCAACTTGCCAGCTATGGAGTTGAGGAAAGCACGTGCATGCTGAGAAAACAACTCGTAGTCGTCGTCGAAGGCAAAAGTGGATCTCTCGAGAAAACACAATGAGTTGTTATTCAAAGCAGACAACCGCGTGGCGGCGTCCGCGCGCGAGGCGTCGACGGTGGCCTCGACAGCAATGTGCTGCTCCAAGATCTGGGGGTCGGCATGCATGGCAGCCATCGTGGCCTCATCCGCATGTGCGGTCGCGATTTGCTTCTCCGCTGCCAGGTGCTCCTTGAGACCCTAGCTATACTGCGTGCACCATGTCTTTCGGTGGCGATTATGTGGGGGGGGTGGGCCGGTGATTTTGGTGGAATGTGTCGCGCCGGCGGTCGGGGCATGTGGAATGGAGGAGGAGGGGGTGGAGGGGGAGGGGTGTGGGGAAGGTGTGGATTACCTGACTAGATGGAGGAGGGCGAGCAGCAGGAAGGAGTGTCGCCGGCGAGGAGGCGGCACTGCAAGCAAGCTATGCAGGTTTGAACTTTGGAAAGGAAGGGGGAAGCAGGGGGTGGCTTTTGGTTGGTATGAGGGGCGGGGGAGGTAGATATTTGCGCGGCAACCCAAAATTTCGTTCGGTGCGGCGAAAAAGTAGCGCGCACAGTCACATCGGACACAGTCCCTTTACCATAACTGTGTGAGATATTCAACAACACAAACGAATCCTATAGTTGATCCCGTGTGTGATGAGACTGAACAAGGAAATTTTGGTCTCCAAGCTTCTGGCGTAAGATATCGGATACTACATTGCACACTGTACTTGCATTTCATTTTCATTTGGAAGAGAAAATGGCGATACGGCGGCAAATTTTGGTCCGAATTTCCCTCGTTACATTGGTCATCGACGCCATTGCTTAATTTAACAACACTTGCAAATTTGAGTACTACACAAAAGATCCTACAGCACTGCCCGCATTTACTTAATCAAACAACTAATAAACGTTAGTAAGTTGACCTGAACATTACTCTAACAAAAGACCATCGCGCTAGACAGAGACTAATATTCCGCCTGGCATTCATCGATCTTCGCCTCCTCCTCGATGACCGGCTCCCGCTCGATGACCTCCGGGATAAGGAGATCCATGGGATACGTCGCCACATACTCTAGCACCTCGCAGTCTTCCTCCACCATCTCTTTGGATAAGGCCGCCATGAGCCGGGAGTGGGCAGCCTTGCTCCGGGCATGGATGGCCACAATCTTGTCTAGGGAAGCCGCCGATGAACGGACGCCTGCTCGAGGACACTCAGCGATTACCAACTCCTCGGACGTGGGTTGTCGACCGATGTCGGAGAAGGCAGATGTAATTTGTGCAGTGAATGACACGAGATGGGCATGGGTGGCCTCGAGATGGGACTGGGCGTCCGCCATCAGGGCTACGGTGACCGCTGAGAAACTAATAGCTGATGTGCCGTTCTCGCCATTTGCTATCCCCGTCGCGGTTGTTGATGCCGCCCTCTCAGCTGCAGCTGCTGCCCTTTTGGTTGCTGTAGCCGCCCTGTCGGAGGTAGCGACCGCATTCAAGCATCTTGAGAGCACGCACATGGCTGATGTGGCCGCGCTCGGGCTGGAGTGGGTTGCCGAAATTGCCCTCACGACGGGGATCCATGTCCCCATCTTTCACCGGCGACAATTGAAAAGTAAAATGCTCTGGGGAGTCCGTGCGGTAAACTGGTCGGCGGTGTACTGTAGCCGACGAAGCTTCCGTCCTAAGCCATGCATTATGACTTTATGAGGATTGGCCCAAGATGTTTTGTACTGCATCACACATGATTCATGAACTTGAACTGTTTGTGAAAGACTTGATTTTCAAAATGTTTTTAAAACAAAAAATGAGGTTACTTCGACAAAGGACGGTGTTTGGATTGCAATAAGATTTATCTGCAGTGAACACTTACCAATAGCTGGTCGTGCTAAAATATGGAATTATTCAGGGTCCGTTTGGCATTTTTATTCATTAATTGATTTTTCTAGGCATTTAATGTGTATAGTTCAAATTTGAACTATCGTCCCAATGTCCGGTGCGTCAAAATGGGATGAAAATCATATTAGTGTCCATGGCTTCATCTTTAGGTCACGGGCAAGAAATGGGAATGAATTTCAAACATATCGGGGTCTTGGCTCGGCCTCAAACGTTGAGAAACTTGGTTTTTAAATTACTGTAAATCCAAAACGCGTCAGAAATTCTAAAAACTTGGCATGTTGTCATGACATGGCACATATGTGCCATTGAATTTTTTTTGTCCAACTTGGGACAATTATAGGCACAAGTCCCTTACAAACCGGATCTTCTCACTGCAAGCTTTGTGGTTCCGATAAGGAACACATCACCTTAATTACGTGGGCAAAACGACATCCGCTCATCTTCTCGCCTTGAACTTTTGTTAGAGGCAACATAGACTAGTAAGAGTGTCTTGCTAAAATATGGAATTATTTAGGGTTCTTTTTGCATTTTCATACGTTAATTGAGTTCTCTAGGAATTTAATGTGGATAATTGAAATTTGAACCAAAATCACAAGGTCTGGTGCATCAAAATGGGTTGAAAAAACATATAAGTGTCCATGGCTACTTTGGGCCCCATGCAAGATATGTGAATGGATTTCAAACATCTCGGGGTCTTGGCTCGGCCACATACATTGAGAAGCTTGGTTTTACATTTATGTATAAATCAAAAACTCGTCATAATTTCATGAAACTTGGCATGGTGTCATGACATGGCTCATACGCGCCCTGGTGAAAAAATGTCCGATTTGGGACAAGTTTTGCAACAAGCGCCTTACAAACCGGAGCTTCTCACAAGAAGCTTTTTTGGTTTTGATATGGAACGCGTCACATTATGTGGGCGAATCGACATCTGTTGCATCTTCTCGTCTTGAACTATATATTGCTAGAGGCAACATATACCAAAATGAGTGTCGTTCCAAAAATAAGAAAAATATACATGGTTCGTTTGGCCTTTTTATACATTAATTGACTTTTATATGCATTATTTAACGTGCATAATTCAAATTTGAACTACAATCACAAGGTCTGGTGCATCAAAATGGGTTGAAAATAATATAAGTGTACATGCATCTTTATGATCCCATGCAAGATATGGGAATGAATTTCAAACATCTCACACGGTCTTGGCTCGGGCACACATACATTGATAAACTCGGGTTTTAAATCATGTATAAATCAAAAACTCGTGAGAAAAGTCATGAAACTTGGAATGGTGTCATGACATGCATGGCTCATATGTGCCCTAGTAAAATAATATCCAATTTGGGACAAGTTTTGGCACAAGCCTCTAACAAACCTAAGCTTCTCACGGGAAGCTTTTGTGGTTTCGATATGGAACACGTCACCTTATGTGGGAGAATCGACATCCACTGCACCTTCTCATCTTGAACTATATATTTCCATAGGCAACATATACCAAAATGATTGTCGTGCCAAAATATGAAACTATACATTGTTCGTTTGGACTTTCTATACATTAATTGACTTTTATATGCATTATTTAATATGCATAATTCAAATTTGAACTATTAACACAAGGTTCGGTGCATCAAAATGGTTAGAAAACCATATTAGTGTGCATGCATCTTTAGGTCCCATGCAAGATATGGGAATGAATTTCAATCATCTCGGGGTCTTGGCTAGGCGAGAGAAACATTGAGAAACTCGGGTTTTAATTCATGTAATCAAAAAACTCGTTAGAAGATTCATGAAACTTAGCTTGCTATCATGAACATGGCACATAAAGGCTTCATATCATTTTGTTTTCCTATTTGAGACTCGTTTTTAATATATATTTTCTTTTAGAGCCAACATTGAGAATATTACGTTAAATCATAGTAAATCTAGAACTGACACAAAATTCAAAAATTGGGCATGGCGTCATGATATAGCACAAATATGCTGTGGTATTTTTCGTGTCCATTTTGAAAAAAAAACAGGCACATTAATAGCTAACAAAATCTTTTTGGAACAAAGAACTGTCACGTTTCCACGGAAACGGTTGCATTATTTTCAAACCATGGGCGTTCTGCTGCCCTTACGTGCTGCCAACCGTCGCACTCTTCTATTGGCTAGGGCTTAGGAGGTGCCGTGCGAGCAGCTGCTAGATTTGACAGGAGGCGTGCGAGCTGGCCTCCGCTGCGCAGGCTCACCGGGAGGCGTGCGGGCTGTACGCCGCAGGCTCACCGGGAAGCGATCCCTTTGACCTCCATATCCGCCCTCCTTGCTTCCAACCCGTCCGTCAATGGCGCCCGAGCCTCTATTTAATAGGCGGGTTTACTGCCCACTCACTCACAATCCTCTCTACATCTTCGCCTCCCATTCCCCTCCATCATTCAGACCTCCACGGCGACCTACGCCATGATGCACAAGGATCATATGCCACTAGTCTTCCGGTTTGGTGAAGTTGACACCGAGCCAGAAGAGATAGAACATAAAGACGAATGGGACGCCATGGACATGGCCCTGGAAGAGCTGCATGCCGCAGCGGATGTTGCCCCGACGCACTCACCAGCAACCATCCCCACGCTCGCGCCAAAAACCATCCCCGTGACATTGACGGGCTGGTCGCAGAGCATCATCGCGGCGCTGGAAACCGCGGGCGTCAAGGAGGTCCCCGCGGACCCGCACAAGCTCGTGTACGTGCAAGCGCCAGCGCCTCCTCCCTCACCTGTGCTCGTCCGCGCCCCTGCACACGCCACACCGGTACCAGTGCGCGTGCCCGCACCCACGGCGCCCGACCCCGTGCACGCGCCTGCACCCATCACGGGCCCCTCAGCGGATTGGGACGTCACCGTCAATAGCTTCCTCGCAGCGCCGCTAGTCGCCGCCCCCCATCCCCGCGCCCGTCGATCGCGCGACGACCGGCTCTTTGATTGTGAAGTGCATAACATTCTGGTCTCGTTTGAAGAACTGTACAACTTCGCCCCGGAGCACGAGAACACCGCCGCAGGACGCCGCCGCCGCCGCCGCAACTAGTTTTCTTTATATTGTATCTCGATTGTATGAATGTAAAGTCAAAGATTGAATGAATGAAATCTATGGTTTGATGAACTAAGTATTTATCTCTGAATTCACATAGCAAACAAAAAAGGATCATCGTTTTCTCTGAATAAACACTCATCACAAACGGTTCAGGTTGAATACCCGTATACAGATCGACAGCTATCTTTCCTTCGCCCGTAAGCCAAGTGAAAATATTGGTGCGCAGGATTGGTGCAATGCGTCATCGCAAACGTTTCTGTAAATGACCCGTGTGCCTAGTACAGACGATCCAGGAAGATTTGCATCTATCATATTGGGTAAATTGCAATGTGTCAAATCGGAAGCATTGGCATCTTTCGATCTAGTAACATTGGCATTTGTCAACATTGTAGCACTGGCATTTGTCGAATTTCGCAGGAACAAAATCACTACTACGGTGCACTTTTGCAACTGAAATTTAGCAAACATGGATTTCATTCATAGATTAACCATTGGTCTTTGTACAAAATTCAACTCAACAGCTAAATCGAACAAACTTTTCCCCAATTGTTGCCAACCACGTACTGAAATAGCTAGTTCAACTATATATACTAGCTAATTGAAAGTACGTGGTACAGTTCAACCATATCTATAGTTAGATGAACTGAACAAAATAGCCCCTAAATACTAGTACTACGGAGGGGCTTTGTACCACTTCCAGCAGAATCGAGCACGCTCAGTAAGAGCAAGTGGAGGAGGAGCCTGCCGACGAGTTGCTGGAGTCATGCCCGTTGCCTGCCAGTGCTGCCCTCCGACGCTCAAGACGCCCCTCCTCAAAGCGACAGGACTCGGCGTAGATCTCCGCATTCCGCGCCGCCGCTGCGGCTTCTCCTACGGCCACGGCATCGGTGAGCTTCTTCGCGTGCGCGACCTGGCGGTCCACCTCCTTCTCTAGGAAGTAGATGTAGCGCGCAAGGGTTGCGACGCAGAAGCCCGGCGGCGGGCCTTTGGCGGCCTCCACCTCCCGCATTCGGGCCTTGGTGGCGGAGCGGGTGATGACCCCGCCGCCTGACGGCGGGGTCGTGGCAAAGACAGACGACGGTGGGGTGGCGGCCCCGGCGGCTGCCGGCGTGTTGGCGGCCACGGCGGCCACCGGCAGCAGCTGCCTTCGGGCAGCGGTGGTGGAGCATGTAGTTGGTGGCGTGCGCACACCCACCAGTGACGCCACGTGCACCACACGCTTCAGAGAACTGCCACGCCGATGTGGTGAAGCCTCCCAGCTGGAGCTGTCCTCTGGCGGAGTGGCTGGGCGATGACGAACGGCCGGTGCCATTGGCGATTGGGGGAGAATCAAACTAGACAAGCTACGGGAAGGGAGGGGATGAAGGCAATGTGAAGTCGCCGGCCGTGAGGGTTTATATAGCAGGCCGACAAGCACTGGGGATTTCACCGAGTCGGGCGGGAAGCTAGAGCCGTAGGACGGTTTTGTGCGCAGGAACCTACGCGGATGTGCACGGGAACGGGCTCATCGAGCGGATGCGTGGCCAAAAGTGGTGCCGAAGCGTGCACTGGAATCCTCGGGCTGCAACGCGGTGGCAAGACGCAAGAGAGGAGGACGGGGTGATGCGCAGGCACACGAGTCATAATTATAAAATGTCTGTGATATTAATACAGGCAAATGACACTTCCCAACGAAGCGTCGGTAAAGATTTCATCCATCGCTGACAATTGTTTGGCAGCAACCGTCTGCCAACAACCCACACAACTTGTCAATATGAATAATTTGGGTTATTATTGGTCTTCCCACACAATTCTGATGAATGAACTGTTTGCCTGGTATCACACACACCTTGTTATGGTAACTCATTTGTGTTCTAGCTCGATCAACGCAAACAGTTTGCCTGAATGAACTGTATGCCGTACTTCACACACATATGTATTTTGAGAACCGTTTGTGTTATCTTGTCTAATCGCAAACAGTTCATAAGCACCAACTGTATGCCCAGCATCACACACGCAACTATTTTCTGAATTGTATTTGATGGATCCGCCATCGCACACAGTTCGTGTCATTAGCGACGGAGGTTGAACTATACCGTTTGCGATTGATGGATCGCACACAGTTTCCACGAATGGTCTCTAATTGATTTGTCGTCTTTGGACCATTCTGTAGTAGTGTCTAGCTCTGGTTGTACCGTCGCATGGCGTTGACTGTCGAAGGCCCAAAGATAAAAGAGAATGAGTGTACCTATGAAATGGTGCACGCGCTGGTTCTTCTTCTTTTTTTGCTTATTGATTTGATTGCACCTACAGAGAATGAGTGCACATTGATTCTGTTTTCCTTTTTGCTGATTGATTTGAAATATGACCACCAAAAATTAGTTTACATCATGCAAAATGGCCACAAACTATTCAAAAAAGCTTCTTTCTATTCATAATATATAGGGATCTACTCCCTCCTTTCCGGTTTATAGGGCTCAAATATGAAATCTCATCAACCAAGGTGAATTCTAAGTGGATGGCACTAGTTTTAACTAGCCAATGAATTATTTCTCTCATATTCAATTTCCAAAGCAATAAATGTACCACCCTCCTTCTCATTTAGACTCAAAGCATGAATGAAATATGGCGTGAGACTCAAAGCATTTTAACTCAGTTAGACTCAAAATGAGCCTAATATTATGGAAATCTTAAATTTTTATATGGCCACCAACTGAACGGACGTGCACGCGCTTTCTCCTCGTCCGCCTCGGGGATGCGCGGCGGCCTTCCAACTACCCACACAGCCCAAAGTAAATGTGCATGCGCGGCGGTCCCGGGTCGTCAGCCAACTCTATTCGGGTCGCCGTCCTTCTTTAAGTGGAAACCCGTGGACAGTAGCTTCCACCCTTCCAAAGCCTAGCCTGTCCCTTCCAACCTCGGCAGGGTCTACGAACACTAGACCGCGGGTGACAAACACTAGCCCGCCGACGACAATTCGAAAAATTTAGCTTTCTTTTCTTCTTCTTTTCAACGTCAACATGGCCCATTTTTCTAGCTTTAGTTTCCTTTTGGATACCCTTTCCTTTTTGGCACTTCAAACAGCCCATTAGCCGCGCGTGCCAAAACTTTGGAACGCATAAAATATAGGACCAAAACACAAATATCACCGAATGGGCTACAAAATAACAAATAAAAGTAGCAAGCATTAGATCTATAAATAGGGGTAAGGTAAGTAGAAAGCATAACATAATTCTTACATAAAATACTATATAACACGACATAGGTAAATAGTTCACGTCACACCCAACGACATAACATAGAAATATATAAAAAAGCCCTAGGGTCTAACACCCTAGGGAAAGACAAGCTTCTCCGCGCCTCCTCTTCACTACTCCGCCTCCCTGCCGTTCTCGCCGAGGTGGTAGGGGAGGCTGTGGATGACGTTGATCCTATCGACATTCGTGAAGATGTTGTAGGTTGTGAATGCGATGAGCTCGTACCCACACTAAAACACCTTGCCGATCAGGTGGAACGCATCAAACCTATTGTGGAAGTTGACGATGAGCCCTGACGGCGGAGAGATGGAGTTTGGATGCAGTTCCTTTAGTCGGAACATCACCGGCGAGCCCGTTGGGAGGTGGGCGAAGCCCGCACGGAGGAACCACTCGGCCAAATCCCAGCCAGTCCTCCAACGTGAGATCGTCCACACGCGGAGCGTTTTCTCCACGACGACACCGGGGGGGGGGGGGGGGTACCACATCTCTGGCCTGACTGGTGGCAACTGGAAGGTGGGGCTGTAGTACTCCATCTTCGCCTGGCTTAGAGAGTGCTCTGGATCTGGGTGAAGAAGAGAAGGGGAGCGACGCAAATGGATGTGTGGAGAATAGTTCGAGGGGTGGGTGGTTTAAACGCCGCGCGGCGATCGGTATGCCCTAGACTTTAATTAGTACGCTGAATTGATGCTGAGATGTTAAAGGATGAAACGATGTGAACTAGTATGAATCGATCGAGGAGACATGCGCGAGAAGAGACGAACCAGCGGCAGCGACCGTCTCTGCGCCCGTGGCAGCTCACGGGAAGGCTGCGTCAGTGGGGCATCGTGGGGGCGCGCATCGGCGCATGCTGGCAGGCCAGCTAGATCACTACAAGAAATATGTCAACTTGTGACCTTCTCTTAGTGACCCCAGCTGAATTGGTCGTAAATCCACGGCCATTTCGCTAGGAAGGGCTCAAACCCTGAAATTGCCTTACACCAAATGGTCATAAAGCAAACAACAGTGGTCGACGACCTTATTTCTACCTGATTACGACCAATATAAATGGTCATGAGGTTGTGAAGGTGGATGCATTGGTACTTCAGGCCACCTCCTTTTTATATTTATACAAAAAATGTACAATGTGTAAAACCAAATATAGACATCAAAACGTATGTATGAAAATATGTTTTTTTGTTGGGAATATATGAAAAGATGTTAATCATGTATTTAAAAAATGTTAAACATATATAAACAATCCATCTGAGCTCACCATCCAATCTTTGTTTCTGGTAATATTTTCAGTCTGTGAAGCAACTCTACTTTATATTGCTTTATAATTGCTAAATTTACCACGACATGACCCTGCCCATAGAACCTCCCTCCACCAAATTTTAGCTCATTTAATTTAACCAATTTCCCTCAATATTTTTCCTAGTTTTCTGTTCAGTGGAGAGCATTGTGAAGGAAGTACCAATTTTATTTCTCCAAATGGTATAAATTTTTTACAGTGCCTTCATATGCCCATAGTATCCTCCTCCTCCAAATAACTCAATCCAATCATCTATGTGAGCCCAGCATCAATTTCTATTTTCTATCCAGATTGGCACATTGCAAAGCAAGTGCTATCTAGACCCCTCCCATTTCCCTCAAACTTTTTGGGTTCTCTTCCATATTCAAATCACTGCCCCATGCCAATATTCAACTCCATTTGCCAAGTAAATCTTCATCATCAAATTTCCAAATTTTCTATCCAGAGAGAAGCTTTGTGAAAAAGTACTGGCTAGCTTTATCCAAATGATGTGAGATTTTTCCAAATGTTTCAGATGCTCAAATAATCACTCTCCACAAAATTTGAGATTTATCCAACAATCCATGTGAGCTCATCATCCAATCTTTTATTCTGGACATATTTTCAGTTTGTGAAGCAACTATATTTTACATTTCTTAATTATTTCTGAAACTTTACTAGGGCATGTTTCTGCCTATATAACTTATCTCCACCAAATTTGAGCTCATTTCATCTAGCCAATTTCTCTCAATAATTTTCCCAAGTTTCTGTCCAAAGAAGAGCATTGTGAAGGAATTACCACTTTGGCATGTACAAATGGTATCAAATTTTTATAGTGCCTTCCTATGCCCAAATGACCATCCTCCACCAAATTTCAGCTCAATCTATTCAATCATTTGAGCCCAGCTTCAACATTCATATTTCTGTCCAGTGTGGTACTTTGCAAAGCAAGTGCCACCTAGGCTCCTCCATTTGAGCTGAAATTTTGCCAAGACAGTCTCCTTAGTAGATGATAATCCTCATCCAAAACTTAGGCCCATTGGCCATGTGCATTTCCCCCAACGCTAATCAATCACTTGGCTACTAATTTATGTTTGAGCTTAGTTCAGTCTCCTCGTGAGATTCTTTTGTTTTATTCTTCTTCCTAACACCTACCGGGGGAGTACCCGACCCATCAGACATACCTAGGCCGCCCAGAACGCGTGGCAATGCCAAGGTCACGCGGTGACCACGCAGCTGGCACGCTAGTTTGCGCGCTCTGGAGTTGGGGCCATCGGCCACCGTCCAAACCTCAATGTCTCGCCACCAAACCATGTATCTCTGATGAAATACATACTTGTGTACCTAAAAATGATTTTTGGAAAAAATAAAGAGCAAACTATGAGGCAGCTGCAGTTTAAACTTGACCCACTTCCTACTGAATCGGTAGAAATTTGTCTTTTTCATGAGAGGTGGCTCAAAGCTTTTGACACCCAAACATTTGGTCAATTGTACATTAAATATGGCCTAGTATTATATAAAATTGAATGGGTCCAATTTTGCAACAAATATATGGTAGGTCCTTCACAAAAAACTCATTTTGGGCACTCGTAAAATGGAAAATGAAATTTTCGTCCAAAGAAAATGAAAACTTTCCTAGGCAACATTGTTTTCCATTCCAAGATGCACCCTTGTTCAAAATATGATATCATTTGAACAAACGATGCGATGAATGTTGCCATAACAGTGGTCATTTGCCTTGAAAGCCATGGATCTTCATACATGATAGCTCATTTCTGAAAACACTTTTTTAAGAAATTTGTCGTAGTCCAAGATTATCATTTTTCCTGGATACTAGGTCACATATAATGACACAATGCGAAGGTTTTCAATTTTTGATTTTTTTTTGAATTTCTTATGCCGGTTTCAAAATGCGGTCAAGTTTGCCAGTATGACTGTTCTTATCTAGGGGTGGAATCTTGTAAAACTTTTGGTGTTTTTATGATGAAATAGATACTTGTGTACCTAAAAATGATTTTTGGAAAAAAGAGAGCAAACTATGAGGCAGCTGCAGTTCAAATTTGACCCGCTTCCAGCTGAATTGGCGGAAATTTGTCTTTTTCACGAGAGGTGGATCAAATCTTTTGACACCAAACCATTTGGTCAATTGTACATTAAATATGGCCTAGTATTTTAGAAAATTGATTGGGTCCAATTTTGCAACAAATATATGGTAGGTCCTTCACAAAAAAACTCATTTTGGACACTCAAAAAATGAAAAACGAAATTTTCATGCAAAGAAAATGAAAACTCCCTTTCGAAACATTGTTTGCCATTACAATATGCCGCCACTTCCCCCGATTCATTCCTCTCCTTCCTCCCTCCACACCAAACCAACCAAACCCAATCCCCATCCCCATCCCCAACCTCTCTCAACCGCGACCCCGCCGCTGCCGATCTGCTCTTCTCGAGCCTCTCCAAATATTTGGTAGGTCTTTCACAAAAAAACAATCTTTGTCACTCGAAAATAGAAAATGTTTTTCTTGTGAAAAAACTTATTTCTAATCAATTACGACCAATTTAGATAGTCATAACGTCTTCAAAGTGTTTACTGCGTTCTGATTGGTCCATAAACATCTCACACGGATCATCCATCAAAGGCCGTCGGATGATCCCGGATCTAACGACAGCCCTCACCTCCCTAAACCCTAGCTTTGTCCTCTGGACATTTTCCATCCACCCCCCGCCTCCTTTCTTCCTGTCCTCGCGCCCACCACCCCTCTCCCTCTCTCAGCATCTCCCACGACAGAGAGAGCGCCCACCACCCACGTCTCTCTCCCTCACTGCCACCACCACCCACGCCCGCCACATCCGGCGAACTCCGGCGGCGCGCAGGACGCCCCTGAGCTCCGGCGATGCGCAGCACGCCTCCGAGCTCCTGCCTCGTCTTCGGCTAGAATCGGCGCTCCCGCCTTTCACCGTCCCCAGTGATGAGCTAGGGTTTCGGCCGCCACCCTAACTTTGCCGGGATCCGCCACATCGGGCGACAGCGAGGACAGAGGTGGCCGGATCCGGTACCGGTAATCTCCTCCCCTCCTTCTTCGCGCACCATCTTCTCCTCACCTCACCTCATCTCGTGTTCCTTTTACGCAACTCACCATGGGCGGGGACGGGATGGCGATGACGACAGAACAGAGGCAGCGGAAGCGGAACCCTAGCCCGCGGCGGAGCCATGATATGCGGGTGCGTGGAGGCGCTGGTGAGGGCGGTGGTCGCCTTCTTCGACGCCACCCTGGTCGACTGCTTCCTCTCCTTGTTCCGCCACCGCCCCGGCCCCAACAGCTCTGCCTCCGCCCACCAGGTAAGACAACCCTACCTCTCCCTCCCTCCTACGAACCTCGCGTCTGGCCCATCGACTCGTTCGTGCTTCGAGCCTAGGCGGTGATGATTTTTTGGTGTGTTCGCTTCTGCACAAGATCCGCTCGTGCCCAAGGACCGGGAAGGGGAGGCGCTCCCGGCCTTAGATGAGGAGAAAGGTACCCTGGAGATTTCCATTCGGATTTGTGATTTCGCGGTATGACTTGGTGTGCTGTGGTTAACACCTCTCCCGCTGGTTGGAATTGGATGTCTGTGTGGTGGTGTTTCAGGTTTTGCAGGGAGCACATGATTGACCGAGCAGTTGGCAGATGGCGATGTCACCGATGAAGAGCTCAGGTGAGAGGTATGTGCATCGGAATTCAGATGCTGTTTCCGCAATGCGCATGATGTATGTGGATGGTTTAGATGGAGAGGTTACAGTTTATATAGTGCCTAGTGATAGCTAAGTGAACTTGTTTTTAGACATAGATGTCTGAATCTTTTATTCTATTATGTATGTTTGTAATTAGCCTGTGTAGTATTTTTCAGGCAAGTAGGTGGTTCCGACAGTGAGCAGATTCTGGTAGTGTTTTGACATGTTTATATTTTTTGTCTGAAACTTTTGCTAGGTGGGAATGCCTGAAACCTTTTCCTTTTCTTCGGGAGGAACCATTTTTTTAATAGGATCCCTGGTGAATGATTACTTCAAAATTTTCAGAATAAACGAGGTTTTTGATTTCTTAAAAGCTTTGGCATATGGTACAACTCCGGAAATCGACAGTATAGTAGTAGCAGGTCTGAATGTATAGCTTCTTACGAAGATACATGTGTTATTACAGAACTTTTGTGTAATCTTTTTTGTTGAAGATATGTGATTGAAAATTTAACAAAGAGTATTCTGATCCATGAGTTGTCCAACTAGAAAATTATGTGATGTGGCAAGTGAAATGCTATTCACTTAGTACTGGTAGAAAAATTCATGGTTTGAACCTTGTGAAATAAACTCTGTTTCAGTTATATTATCCTAACCAGAACTTGCAGAGCAGTCTACTCCATACACTACTAATTTTGTCAGTTTTTAGGCGATAACAGTTTTAGCTGTCCACTCCTTCCTTTTTTTATGTACACATTTTATGTATGCTAGCTCACATATGCTCATGATGATATGTCATGCTAAAAGTCATGTAGTTGTACAATTACTACTCTACCGAATGTTTACAACATTTTCAGCCTGTAAGTCCGCAACATATATAATTCATGTACCTCCTTCCCGTCAACTATGTGTAAATATGTTTACTTCACTCTATCTAATAATCGTGCATAATACTGTCCTGCATGCAGGGGTTGTTGGGAGACTATTGGGAATAAGAAGAAATCAGGCCAAGCTTGGAATGCCAATGGATCTTCGTGTTCTTCAGGAAACAATTGGGCTCAACCTTCTGATCGTCGGCCCTACAGGTTGTTGAAGATAACACCTAGCTCATGTGTCTCTACATGTTGTTGATGTACACTGCTTGCATCTGATGTTTACTTACCATCCCTGAGTCCATCTCTTATAGATTGTATGATGCTCCTCTGATTTATGTTTTGATGATGCTTAGGATTAAGGATGGTTTGATATATCTGTTAGCTATCTGTACCATGATTTTTATAATTGGTTAGATGATATTTGTTCATAACGTAGGCTTATTTTAGCCCTTTTAGTTCATTTTTTACCTGTTATCACTTGAATATCTTTGTTAGAATAAACCTAACTGTTATGTATGTACATGAATATAGTGTATCTGCAACTAGTTGTATATGTTGTGCAATTGTGTAGAGCTACTAGTCGTGCTTGGTACTTTAGTATTTTTCATGTTGTAGCTATTTTATGCTATTAATTGTGTACCTGCAGCTAGTTGTATGTAGTGCAATTATGTACATGAACATAGTGTTACTTTTTTTGCATTGTTTGAACATTTTTTTGCTATTGTATAGTTTCTCACGCATGATCATTCTACTGCCAGGTGAATGTGCTTTTCAAAAGTTGGAGGATGACAATAAGGACTTCTGTTATTTCTTATAATCCAAATGTATGTTTTTATTTTCTTTGCTGTAGAATAGTTTTGCTTGGCACTTGCTGGTTTTTGCGATGTAAAGATATGCACTGCTCGAATGAATGGTTGTAATGTTATATTTTGGGCTCCTATAATTTTTCATGTTGCTTTGGAAATGTATCGGAGCCGAAGATAGATTGTGGTGTGATGTATAGTAATGTCAACGGCCTAAAAAATCAGATTGGATCAATTATTTCAGCGTAGCTCAAACTATATTGGATAGTTATTTATGAGGGAAAAATGTGAGAAGGCCAAGGCCCATCTAAGAAACGACCCAAAAAAATACTACACCAAAAAGAAATCTGCTGTTCAAAGGCCATTACAAAGAAATTAAAAAGGCCAAATTGTTGGGCCAGGCTCATGTAGTTAACCAAAATGAACAGAAAAAATATAATAAATGGGCTGATTTGTTGGGCTCGGCCCATGTAGATACCGAACTGGACCGGGCTGATTCTTATCAACGACCAATTCAATTGGTCGCAATTTTGCCACGTCAGCTTGCCACGTTGCATCCGACGTAACCCGGACAGGCTGCCAGTGACCAAAACAATTGGTCGTAGAACCAACGACCTTTTACATATCACAAAGAAGGTCGTTAAGTTTCATTAAAGACGGCTAGCTTTTGACCAACTGTTTTTGGCCACAAAAAGGTCAAAAAAGAAAAACAATGACCATTCAGCGATTAATATTGATGGTCGCAAGTTAGCATATTTCTTGTAGTGGATCATGATGTGCATGCATAGCAGGCTTATCGTGGCGGCGTGCATCAGCGCATGCATGCAGGCGTTTCATGCAACGACCCAACAGTCCAACGAAATCACGGCCCAACGGTCCAACCAGCGTCACCCTTCAACACGGCCCCACTTGGCAGGTCCAACGGGCGACACAGTCCAGCGTGGCCCCACTCGTCAGCAGTTAGCGGTCAAACCATTGAACCGACGGCATCCTCCGTTGTGACCATTCGTGAGGGTTTCGGACTAGGGAGTGGGGAAAAGTGAGCAAAAGTTAAGAACGTGGGGATGAATGAGTACAGCTAAGGAACCAGGGGCACAAGAATATAAATCCCTTTTCTTAATTGCTTTACATTTTTCTCATTAACAAAAAAAGTTAAATACATGAAAGAAATCAAAAGTCTTGAACAATTTTTGAGTAACGGACGTTTTCCATATTCATGAATACTTTTCCAATTTCAGAACTCTTCACAAATTTTTGAACGTTTTTACAATTAATAATAAATTTAAATCCATGAAAAAAAATTCAAACTCGTGAACAGTTTTCAAATGAACGAATGTTTTCCAAATATATGAGAATTTTTAGGATTGAAGATTTTTTTAGTTTGATAATTATTTACGAATTTTTGAACATTTTTCTAATTAGCAAATACTTTTAAATCCATGATCAATTTTTCAAACTTGTGATCATTTCCTATATCTCTAATTCTTTTCGAACTCGTGAACACTTTATGAATGCGTGAACTTTTTTCAAGTTAATGAATGTTTTCCATATTCACAACAATTTTTTAAATTTGTGAACATGTTTTAACCAGGGAACTTTTCTTATACATTAGAAAAACTTCAGAAGGGAAAATCCCACAAATCCTACCTACACTATGCTACACGACCTAGCGATTGGGTTTTCTTGGTCGGCCCACCCTACGCTAGGGCGATAGATAGAAGTCTGTCGCGGTCGGAAGCGCAGGGCGCCCCCAAGTAGACCAGCGCATGTAGTGATCCTGTAGTTAACCGATAATGTAGCAAACAGTTTTTTCGTAGTATTGTTTGTTTTTATTCGATTTAAAAATGTGATAATTTTTTAAAATTTAAGTTTTTTTTTGAAAATAGTGAATATTTCCCAAAATTTGAGAACAGTTTTATAAAAAAACGCAAATTTTACAAAAACAAAACACCTTTTAAATGCATCCATGTTTGAAACACGATTGTTTTAAAAAAAAAAATATTTTGTAGGATTTTTTTTAATTTCATAAGAAAATAATAATTTTCAAATATTTTATTTAGAAATTATTTCTTTTATAGAATATTTTTTGAAATTCTATTTTTTTTGTAAATCTCGAACATCTAGAAAAGGACGAAAAACAAAGAAGCTAAGAAACTTGTAAAAGAAAACAGGAAAAAAGGAAAACCAAAAAAGAACGGAAGGAACCTTCTAGATGGTCCTGAAACCCGAGAAAACTTGGATAGGAACATTCGTCATGCCTCTTTATCATGCGTGCGTGTGAGTCACCAGCTGCTACGATGAAGTCTATTTTGATTAACTATGCTACCTCCATTGGGTTATGTATTAATTTTGGAAAGTCCACCTAATCCCCATGAATATTGATGGCGATCGCGCCCAATCGCTGGCTATTTTATTGGGTGCTCAGTTGGGGTCATGCCTTGGGCGGCAAGCTAACACGTGGAAACTCTCTCATCACATCAATGTTATTTACGCGATGTGTTCTATCAAGGTGAATTCTAAAATCATCGAGCACCTTCACAACTGGAGGAGATAGTATCTTTGGGCTAACAACACTGACAATGGGGTCAAATATAATTTTTTCACTGCCTGGGACATGGTATGTCGGTTGAAGAACAAGGGTTGTTTCGGAGTGATCGACATAAAAATTTAAAACACCGCCACTCAGGGACGTGTTTAGAGGGATCACCAAGATCTCCATTGGAGATGGCTTCTCGGTGTTATTATGGAATGATTGTTGGACTAATGGCATCTCCATTGGAGGGATCACCAAACTCATCATGTGCTTTCTCACTTGCGTGTGATTTGGACGTTTCTGTCAAGTCGGCCCTAACTACCAATGATCTTGCTGTGATTTTTCAGCTACCACTCTTGTCTCAAGCCAAAGAAGAGGTCAGAGAGATTCAGGTCGCGTCTGCTGGAATCACTCCCATAGCTAACAGTACTCACGCTTGGGAGTGCATTTGGGGCCAACAATTTTCTTCTCAAAAGTATTATGCTTTCAAGTTCAAAGATGTTCCGGTTGATGAGGCTTTTGGATGGATTTGGAAAGCTAATAGCCCTATCAAATACAAGGTGTTCTACTGGCTGCTTTTGATTGATCAATTCAACACGAGAAATATGCTCAAGCGAGAGACTTCAACATTGCCGACAACAGTTATGATTGTTTGCTATGCTCTAGACCTCCTGAAGAAACTAATGAGCATCTCTTCTTCTGGTGCCCCTTCAGCGTTTGTTGTTGGTTGGCTTTGGCGATTGTTTGGCCCTCTTCTGGTAATAGACTACAACTGATTCACAATGGAAAAGGAAACTGACACCGACCGTTGTACATGGATGTGTTCATCATGTGTGTTTGGAGCATTTGGAAGGAGAGGAATAATAAACATTTCAGGGGCATTCAGCCCTCCTTTGAATCCCGGAGAGCTAGATTCAAGGACTGTTTCACCCTTTTCCAACACAGAAGCAAGCAAAGACACATTCCTTTCATCACCTCCCTGGTAGACTCAGTTTGAGCCTTCATTTTCTAGTTTATTTCAAATAGGGTCATTGCCCCATGGTTGGGGAGCCTAAAACGCCCTATGTAATTATGTCACATTTGAGCGGCAAGTAATATGGATCGAAGGGAGTAATAAAATTATCCTATTTTTTCTTTACTTATTTTTGTGTTTTATTTTATTTTTTCCTTTTTGAAAAGTTTCCCTATTGTTAATGTTTGGAATTTTCAAAAATTGTTCATAAAATTCAAAAAATTGTGAAGAGTCAAAAATTGTATGGACTTTCAAAAAATAATTCCATTTATAAAATTTGTGCACAAATTCAAAAAATGTTGGTAGCAATTTAAAAAATGTTCATGAAGTTTCTATATTATTTTTGTGCAATTTAAAAGAAAAACCTTTATGACATATAAAAGGAGTGTGCTAACGGGTGACTGTTCCGAATTTAGGGACAATGTTGAATGCTCCGCCTCCACTCGACGTACACTCCTTTCTTGTAACTCCATTCAACCTGCACTCCTCATTCCTATCAAAAGTGATGAGGCCAACCTAGATTCATTCAAATGTTCAAAATATTTTGTAAGTCAAACCGCCGGTCTAATTTGAAATACATGTTCACCACTAAATATGTCACAACGAGGTCTTAGAAACTAGATTACATGTTTTTTCGTAAAATTATTGTGCCTAGGCTATGTAAGTTACCACATTCATAGTACATAAGTTACCTTGGTGTTTGTAGTGAAATTACCAGACGCATAAAAAATGGTTCCTCTAAGCTTCTCCCCACATGCATATGTGTGTATGAGCTAGAGGACAAAAGTTGATATCATCCTAGATTCTCCCCATTTCAAAAATTCAAAATGTTTTGCATAACAAAAGTCTAGTTCGATTCAACAACATTTTTCACCATTAAATTTGCCTCGATGAGAGGTTCAAAACTAGATCCCAAGTTGGTATATTTTGATGATTTTTTTGGCTCAAAAGTTATCACGTCTATTCTACATAAATGCACACATGTGGTACCTATGTTACCACATTTTTTACATAAAAGTTACCTGATATGTTCCAACAACTTTTTTCCTCGGTTAAAGTTACCACATGATTTGTATGTAAGCTATCAGGTATGAGATGTGTATATTACCATATTATTTACACATAAATTATCATGGGCATGGTCTCGACAACTTTTTTACGTGTCAATGTTATCGTGGTGATTGTATGTAAGTTATCACGTCTGCGGCGTATATAATTGGGAGCGAATGTATTGTGGACGGCGGCCTCGGTGGACTTCATCCTGTCCGTTTCACACCGCTGCATGATCCTCACCTGGCAGTTTGTTGTCCCCCTGATTTATTTTGTTGTAATAGGTTGTAGGGCTCGTAGGCGTAGATGGAACAACTGCTACATGCAAAGGGGTACAAATTGTGCGTGAGAAGGAGCAGCAGGGTAGGCATTCAAAAAGTGACTTGACCTGATGATGTAGGTTAACGAGTGGTGGGCTAGGTTGTAGCAACTTTTGGCATGTCTAGACGTGACTAAAGACACACTGCCATTGTTCCATCCTGCATAGTGCACAAATATAGTAATGATAGCCAGAAATGCAAGATATAACAATCAAATTCGCAATCTTTCATTTTTAGGAGCATAAGCTCTGACCAAAAATTGGAACATGGTGTCGAACTAATGGGGCGAATTAGTTCAGATAGCTAATCACAATCTAATGGGTTAGTTCATTTGGCCATATAAAAACATATGGTAAAAATAAAAACAACTAGAAGATTGTCAAATGATTTTTTTGATGACAGAGTATAAATTAACATGATATGTGACAAGAATAACATTGGGTGTTATTGAACATTAAAAATATTTATATAATGGGCAACACACTAATAAATTATTCTAACAACATGTATGAGACTAATTCTTGTTTAATGGTCGTACAGAAAATGTTAAAATGCAACTTTGAGTAGCTCATGAAAATATTTAACTCCCACTTTCAGTAAATCACAGTGACTAAACATTATTGCTAACAAGAGTGAATCATTCTACACTGGTGCAACGACGTCCTATAGAAACGGTTTTTAACCCCTTTCTGGGACAGAATTTTAAACCGTCGCCTTACATGTGTGTGCTATAGGGGGGTTCCATCCCACATGACACAGAAAAATCGTCAGCGATAGTGACCGATGAATGCAAATGCTCTGCTAAATATAATTGTCTGCGATTTGGAAACATATCACACACACTATATTTTTGTCAAACGTGTGGGATAGAGGACCAATCACACACGGCTATCACCAGTCGAATGCGTCTAATTGCTCATGGAAACCAAACAGTGTTTGACCTGTAACCATTTCCAAAATATTACCTAAGCCACACGGGCGATCATAGAAACCGTGAGTGATATCTGGATCATCGCACACGAGTCTTGTATAGCAAAAGCGTCTGCCATGCATGATATCATTGCACACGTTTCCTGAATAATTAACGAGTGGGATTGCATTTTGCACCGGGCACGGTTTTTTCCTCTAAGCTCATGTGTGGGAAATGTGCTACAAACCGTTTGCGATTTGATGTGTATCACCAACGGTTCAGTTCATATCCCATGTGCTTTTGCGGTACGTCACATGCGGTTACACTATAAGTGACGTGTGCTTTCCATTCTGGATCCCACACGCTCAGTTTCTTTAATCGTGTTCGCCTAAATGACCAGGTTACGGAAAAATATCATATTTGAAACACCCTGCAAAATGCAAATTTGCCACGATATGCAATTGAACAAATAGTGTCCACAGGAGGAATACTCATCAAAATATGCTATAATAAGCAATTGAACAAACGCTAGCTAAATTTCACATATTCTAGCTACATAATCACATTGTACAATGTACCTCATCACATGGAAAAAAATGCATCCACGCATATACGTTTAGCTGCCAACACTAAGTGAATGCATACTTATTGTTCAAGGAAAATGAACGCTGAAATCTTCATAATGTTGACCGGGCTTGATATAGTGTTTCAGGAAGAAGTTGCTGATAAATCTCCTAACGGCCAGCAATTCAGCTGCGGGGAGTGGTTCAGGTGTCATCGGTTCAAAGATCATCTGCAGGATTTTTAGATTAGAATGTGTCATACGTATAGAGAAGAAGATAGTAATTAAGAAACATACTTACTTGTACTATTTTGTCAACATCGCTACAGCAATGAGAAGATCTGCATATGGAGATCATGTGTCTGCAAACATAGTATCCACAAAGGTTGGTCCCTTCTTGTTGTTGAGGACACTGGTTTTTTTTGTAAAAAATTAGTCATCTATTTGCCTTGTTAGGAACAACCTAACCGGTTTAAGATGTATCTTTTTTTCGTTGGAGAGAAATAGAAAGATGTTTACTTAGAAACTTGAACATCTAACTAGCATTTTCTGAAAATAACGGATTGCAGTGTCTTACCGGAGAAACGATCTCGTGGTGCAGAGATAGTTGGTGGTCGAACTGTACCCCTCCTAAAGTTATGTACCTTGAGAATACACTGCAAATTGAAGATAATTTCACATGCTCAATTCTTGAACTAGATATGAATACACAATATGAACATCAAAGAATTCAATACCTCTTCATGAATTCTTGAAAATTGTTCAGATCGTGAGGCTTTTTTGACTCTCTGAGAGAATCTAGGTAGTAAACTGTGTTGCGCTTTGGAACAATGAACACCAAGATCCAGTGATAGCTACATTTTAAGAAAATCATGAACGTACGAACTATGTCGAAAACTGAAAGACGATCAATGTATGCGTGGTTGTATATTTAACTTACCCTTCATGATATGGCCACATAAAGAATTCTGCTACGTGTAACATATTCAAGGTATTGGAGACATGTTCAATGGAATCATTACGTGCACCATTGTCATGTAATAAAGTGCCGCTTGCTAAATCAGGATCTATAAAATATGCATGCTCCCTTATTGATCTCTGCGCCATCAATCCTCTAAGAGAAATACAATATAGTTAGCTTTTTTTTGTTTACATCCTTATATGAAGAAGTTGATCAGAGTTTGTGAAGTACTTACAACATCAAGCATTTAACAAGAGTGCCAGCGAGCATATCGAAGTTGAAGAACAGATGAAAGTCCTCAAATTACACGAAGATGGTACCTGACATGTGATGGAAATACATACCGGAGTAGTGTACTTCTAGAACGGTATTACCTTCTGATACTTTCTCCATGCAATATTTATGTAACTTGCGACAAGTGGAACTGCACTCATCAAAGTATTCGCCAACAAGAAATGGTTGGCCATGTTTGTACTTCCGTGCTTCAAGTGCGTCTGCTTTTTTTCTTACAAAGTGGCATGTCAATTTCTTCATCGGATGTGACATGGTTCTGGTCGAAGAGTCTTTGTAGTAGGATGCTCTGGTTCTCATCCCTCCTCTATTTCTATATGTGTAATAACAAATTGCAAATTTTATGAAGAAGCTAAATATAACCGCAATAGTCTTTGTAGTATAGGATGCACAACGATAGTGTTTGAATGACATCAAATTAATACTAACAGGTATGTACATAAACAAATTATACAACACAGAAGCGATGATTTCAATTAAAATAGCATTATCATCGGTTCAATCCAGAATATTATAACATAGAACTGATGACATCAATTAAAACAATGCTCACAAACGTAGAATTGTGACAGCGTCTTAATCACATCTAGAATAAGATAGCACACACTAAGTGGATGAATCACATCTAATATAATAAATGATTTCTAACAACACGAGTGGGGCTAACCTTCTTTGCACATCCAAGAAACTTCCTCCCACTGTCCACATCCAAGAAACTTCCTCCCACGCATGGAGATTGACATTGACAACGAGCAAGCAGATCTTCAGCTACCCCGCCCCATTCCTTAGAAGTGGTGATCCTAGGGAGCTATAAGAGTAAGGAATGGATCAAATCGGTCGGCGCATTAAAAATCCCCAATTCCAAACCATAACCCTAACCCTAGGTGAGAGAGAGAGAGGAGAGGGGAATACCTGGTAGGTGAGAGGTTCGTCGTCGGAGGAGATATGGTGGAATAATAATTGTGTCTCCCAATCCACGTTATAGCAGCTAAGCAACTACTTGTGGGTTACAAGGTTAGGGTATAATGGACCTACTCATACTACTAGGCTTTGTCAAGTATAAAGTAAAATCCTATAGGGGTTCCTAGTTGAAAATCAACTACAATGCATGAAAACATAGGTTATGATCAAAGGTTCCACTTGTCTGTATTGACGATTCTTCAATCTCACAATCCTTGATCAACACAATTCACTCTCTGTAACAATCTATCGCAAGTAAAGAGCATTCATGAACAACCGTACAATACAATCAAGCAACGGTAAGTGTTGCGCATGGTGTTAGTGTCATTGTGTTGTGCGATCATGTGTCAAGGCTTAACTCACAAGAGTTTGGATAACAACATAGTGGTTGTCCTTCCGAATACATGTGACATAAAGGTTCACATGCAAGTTTCAATTAAAGGTTCATCACATAAGAAGTATGTGATTCCAACTGTGTGGTTCTCAGATCCAGCCAAGGGATCATGGCAACAGAGTCATGGTCTATGAATCTTGAATAGCCAAGTTCATGCTCAAGTTTGAATGACCATTACAACTTGCTGACCCTTCATGAGTTTGGGTACACTAAGGTCTAAAAATGATAACCTGGTCTGGCTTCCAAGTCAATTTGGATTTGAACTAGGGTTGAACCTATTTGAATTCAAATTGAAAAGAGTTTACAATTTAATTTGGTTTCAGTGGATTCAATTTGAATTACAAACATTCATGATTTATTTAAGTTGGTTCAACTTAGTTCAATGCCATCTTATTAATCCTAAAGTCAAATAAAAATCCCATACTAATTAAAGTTTACTATTAGTTAAGTTTCAAGCTAAAGTCAATTACAAATCCAACATAGTTACTATAGTTGTTTTATTTGGTTTAGTTTAACAAAAGTCAAATGTAAACTCCAAGCTAATTATTAGGGTTCAAATAGTTTCAAATTGATTTGGGTTTGAACTAATTAATTTGAGTCCATCTTTCCCTAATTATCAAGTATTAAATCCAACATAATCTACTAGGTTTAATTTAATTAAATAAACTTTATTTGAATTCAAATCCATTTCAAATTAAACTGAGGTTTCAATTTAATTTCAAACTAGGTTTGAATGAAATTAAAATGTTATTTCAATTACCTAAAGTCAAATATTAATCCAAAATATTATTTACTAAAGTTTTGTTTATGTTTGTGAAACATTTGTTTATTAATTATTTTATTAAATAATTATTTATTTCAAATTAAACCTAATTAGGTTTAAATTCAATTTGAATTCTGCCTATTCTGTAATATATTTGAATTATTTTTTAAAATTATTTAAATTTGAACTAGAGTGTACTGAAAGGAAGGTACATTTAATTAGGTTCAATTTGCAAACATAATCAATTAATTTGGATTTATAAAATGCAAATTATGTCCTATTCAAATTCAAATTCATTGAGTTTGAATTTGAATTTTAAATTATTCAAACATGAAATGTTTCTAGACATGGTGAAAGTAGATTTCATAAGGGTCATTTTGCAAAAAGTTTCACCTAATTTGGAGTTGTAGATAATTATTTATGAAAGTTTTAAATCCAGGTATTTTCTGTAAAATATGCATTCTAATTCAGTTAACAGAAACTACCGAATGGACAAGGGGCTATGTGGCGTGCTCTAATTGGCTGGGGGGCATGCACTAGGGTGCTATGCAGCGGTCGGTCGAACACTAGCAGAAAACGATTCATTTTTAAAACTTGTTATCGTGGCTGTGCACCTGAGATCGGACGACAAAGGGGAGTGAGAGCTCACCGGTGGCGCTGACTCGCCGGAGACAATGGAGAACGTTAGCGCGCGGCTCGGGTTTCGTCGGGGAGAGCTCTCGAGTGGTTTTCGGGGCATGAGGAGGGGTCCACGGGGTCCTGCTTGACGTTGCGGGTCCGGTGGTTGCCCTGGTGACATCGAGCTCTTGCTCAGGTGATAGTGATGGCCGGACTGAGCGGCGACGGCATTCGGGACCTTCAGGTTGCCGTCGTTGAGCTCAAGCTGGCACATCCTATTACAAAAGAGAGGGTAAGGAAGAGAGAGGAAGACGCGACGAGTCGGGCAGGGGCGACAGGAGACGAGGGGCCCACCAGCGGCTTCAGAATCCACGTCGGAATCCATGCAGGTGGCGGCGGTGCGAGCTCGTGCTCGGGCAGCCTGGGGACGGATTCGACGCAAAGGCGAGGGGAATGGACAGAGGGGGTTTGGGGCTCTTTATAGAGGGGGCCAATATGCATGGGGGTGGCCGCAGGCATGGGCCTCGTGGGGGGGGGGGGGGGGGGGCTACTAGCGGTTGCGGGGTCGGGGGGGGGGGGCGACGTGGCCACGAGCACTACTAGGAGAAAGCCTACTAGTAGCGCTTGAAATACCTATAGCAGTAGCGCTGGGTCCAGCGCTACTGCTAACGCGCTACAGCTAAGTAGTAGCGCTGTATTCTGGACAGCGCTGCTACTACCAACAGTGTCGGTGGGCTCGTCGGGTCCCTCTTAGTAGTAGCGCTCTTTTTGTTTCCAGCGCTACTGCTAAGTCTTTACTTGTAGCGCTGCCGAAATCTAGCGCTACTGGTAATTACCAGCAGCGCCTGTTACTTTCCAGCGCTACTGATAGTGTCCTGCCTATAAGGTTTCTCCTAGTAGTGGAGGTCAGGGACGGCCCTGGCAGGCGGGGTCCGTGCCTGCTAGTGGCTGAAGGGAGAGAGAGAGGGGTGAACGGTGTTGGGCCGATGCGCGCACGTGGAATGGGTCGGTTAGCGGTTAGTTGGACTGGGCCATGGTAGTTTAGGTTTTCCTTTTCCCCTTTTCCATTTCTTTCTGTTTTTCTGTTTTTTACTTTTTTTGTTTTCCCTTTTATTTAAGTTTCACTTTGAATTTGATTTTTTGTCAAAAACAAACTTGTCGTAAATTCACATGTGAATATTTGTGAAGATGTAGACATTTTGTTTGGGCAAATTGGTCAACTAAATATGCACTTAAATTTCCAATTTGAATTTGAATTTGGTTCCAAAACTAAATCTATTCCAAATGAAATTTTGAAAATGAGCAAAAGGTCTAGGTCACTGATTGGTCTTGTGGAATTCTAATTCCTCCCAAACCAAATGCAAGTCATAATTGACTTAATTTCCCATTGTTTTGATTTGATTTTTGGAAGTGATTTCCAAATCAAAATCAATCCAAATAATTTATGGAAATAATTTGACTTGGAATATTCTTGGGACTTATTTGAAATGCTTGCCCAATAATATTTCAAATGGTTTGGATACCACTATTGGCTAGCTAGGTTTCCATTAGTTGCATTGGGATTTTGACCTAGTGATCAGTCAATCAAGCAAATTCCACTAGCAAGCAAATCAAAGGTTTTTGTTTGGAAAATTTTAATTTCCTGTGAAATTTTCAACATACCAGATTTGGGAAAAATCTGGGATGTGACATCATTGTTCAGTTTCACAGTAACATGTTCCGCGCTCATAATTTTTTGAATCCAAGTCCACCTTTTTCTGGAGAAGCCTTGCATATACATTGTTCTTACAGACATTTGCATTTAATTTTTTGATAGGATTCCTTGAATCTACCTTGAAAACTCGCTCAGTATGTCTTGATCCAGTATGTGAATTATCTCATAAGGGGTAGCTACCAGCTTTCATGCCACCGCCTCCACTCAATTCATGCCTATTTCTGAAAATATCAAAGGTAAATGAGAAGGCAAATGAGGCCAAACTGTTGAATTTGAGTAGACCACTTTTGAGTAGTGAGTCAGCAAGTAAAGGCTAAAGAGTAGTAATACGTGGACAAATATATTCTTTAAATCTCAAGATCAAAAAATAAAAGAAATTGTGTTCATTTCAGCCGGGTTTACCAGCCGTCACGAGAATCAGCAAGATAAATAAAAGCCAAAATCGTCAAAAGTATATGGATCACGTGGCTCTATGCCGACATAGACATATATTTGTGTTAGCTAAATAAAGGTAAGTGATCAACCTAGGAAGAAAGCTAAAGGACGAGCATCCTACACCTTGAACCTTCGTGCATGACTGTCCGGTCTGTGACACAGGTGCCACATCAAACTTGTGCACTAGGTATATACACTTAAACATCGTATCGCCCTTTCATAGATTAATCTGGGGCGCATGCAGACGGGGGTGGTCGTTGGACCCTCCCTCGCGCAGTTTTCAACTTTTCATCCTTATGTGGTATGGACAGTCTAACACTTTGACCGGCAGCTAGAGGTGTTTGACCGACGTGAATTCCTCCATGTATGTCACACGGTAGGTCATTCTGACATGCCAGACCAGGTTTGAGCGCATGCATTCATAGGATCCACTCCCGCTCGCATGAAGTGGAGGACCTACACCCTACATTATGAAATTTCCCGCCGCACTGTCCGGTTTGTGACGAAGGTGGCACACCAAAGTTTCTGGGCTTACCGAAAAGGATAGTGCTGATGCAATGACCTATTTTCGAAGAAAAGCTAGGGGGTAGACGTTTCTGGGCATACCAAAAAAGAGATTCATCAAATAACGTTAAGGTTTGGAACGAGTTGTCTTTTTGCATGTGATCATAATATGGCCATACAAGGGGGATTGAATAGCACAATGTAATACCCCACAACTTTAAAGTGGCAAAATGGTGGTAATTAATTGGAATGAGTGAGAGAGAGAGAGAGAGATCATGAAATTGGAATCTCGAAAGGGCTATGAAACTAACTAAGGAATAATATGTGAGAAAAGGGGAAATAAATGAAATTCAATAAGGAAATATAAATAAAATGGACCATATAATTATAAATTAAATTTTACACAAAAAAGTGTATGAAATATGACTGGTATAAGCCGAGTGCCATTTATGGGGCCACTCGGCTTACAGCAGGCACTGTGACGCTGCCGTCTACACAGACGTGAATGCCAGGTGGTGACAAATGTTGCCGAGCATTTCTTGTAGCCCGAGTACCTATGCGAGATATACCGAGTATTATATGTACGTCGAAGATTTTTTCAAGGTGTAACTCAGTTTACTTAGAAATAAGCCCAGTGATCATTTTTTTTCTTGTCATACTTAGCTTATGTGTCTATAAGCCGAATCCCGTGTTTTGACACTCAGCGTACACTCTCATACTCGGCCGCCGTGTGTTTTTCCTGTAGTGTCGTAAGGGGCAGCTACTAATTTTCATGCCACCTCCTAGACTCAATTCATGCATATTCTGAAAATCTCAAAGGTAAATGAGAAAGCGAATGAGGCCATACTGTTGGATTTGACTAGTACACTTTTGACTAGTGACTACAAGTAAAAGGCTACAGATTTGGAACACGTGAAAACCAGATATCAATAAATCTCAAGATAAAAAAAAATTGTGTTAGTTCCGGCGGGGTTTATCGGCCGGCACGAGAATCAACAAGACAAATAAAAGCCAAAATCGTCAAAACTACATATACTTGTGTTAGCTAAATATAAGAAACGAGCAGGATCGAGCAGGATCTCCGGGTCTCCGGGTCTTCTCCGGGTCAAAGGATGATCTCCGGGTCTTCTCTTGACAAAGAAACGAGCAGGATCGCAAAATAGGAGAAGAAGAAGTAATGGAGAGAAATTAGTACACTTGGAGGATCCGAAAACCGAGAAAAGAAATCATGCCGCGGAGGGAGGTAATGGGTCAGGCCGCGCATGCGTTGGCCTTGTCGACGCCCGTGGCGGTGACCTTGGCGTTGGTGCAGACAGCCATGGTCTTGTTGTTCTTGCCGGAGTACTCGATCTTGACGTCTGACATTGTGACGCCTTCGCAGGGCTTCTTGTCGGAGCAGAGTAGGCTGACGGCCTCGGGGGTGGAGGAGGTGCCGGTGATGTTTTTGAAGGAAACGTCCTTGACGGTGACCCTGGAGGCGTCGCCCTTGGCGGTGCAGAGTTTGTTGGGGCAGTACTTCTGGTCGATGATGATGGGGTAGCCGGAGTCGTCCATCTTGATGTTCTCGTAGCTGATCTTGGACGCGATGAGGGGGGACTTGGCGTCCTCGTACGACTTGATGCGGAGGCCGTTGGTGGATCCCTTGAGCACGCAGTTCTTGACGTGGATGTCGGTCACGTCCTTCTCGTCCTTGTACCTCCCGAGGCTGCCAATACTGATGCCGTGGCCTGGGCCGCAGGTCACGCCGCTGATGTTGACTTGTTTGGAGCCGGGGCCGATGGAGATGCAATCGTCGCCAACGCCGATGGTGGTGTCGATGATGCTGACATTGGACGAGTCGCCCATGTGGATGCCGTCGGTGTTGGGGCTGTCCCCTGGCGCGCTCACCTTCACGTCCTTGACGGTCACGCCCTTGCACTCGTAGATGTTCATGTGGAAGAACTTGGAATTGATGATAGAGATGCCTTCGATGAGTGCGTCATCACAGAAGTCCAGCACCAACGACTGCATTGCATGCACCATGTACGTAAGAATAGCATTTTCTTGATATATACTAAGTAAAATTGATTATTATGTTATGCACGCGTACGTACGTTTGGCAAGATCTTGCAGTTGTAGTTCTTTTGGCAGCTGTTCTTGGTCCAGACGGCCTTGCCCTGACCGTCGATCGACCCTTTGCCGGTGATGACGAGGTTCTTGATGCGCATGATCTCGATCCAGTTAGACTTGAACTTGGACAGGTCGTTGGAAGCCAGCAGGTTGCCTTCCAGCTTGATGGTGACGCCGTCGCCCTTGCATGGCCCCGTGAAATTCAGAGCTCCAGTCAGGAAATCACCCTTGGGGATGACGATCGTCTGCTTCCCGGTGCCGCCGCACGCCGAAGCCCATGCCTCCTCCACCTCCTGCATGCAATTCCAATGCAATCCACAACATGATTCATCGATCCATCGACTAGCGTGCGCGTGCCAAACCCATCATCATTCATATATTCTCTCTCCTTAACTACGTACCTTTGTACAGTCCGTCTTGCCATCGGGCTTGGCGCCGAGCTTGGTGATGTCGTACTCCCCGCCCGGACCGGACGCCGCCGGACCATCTGCGCTCTCCTTCTTCTCCTCCTTGCCTTTGGCGTACGCCGCGCTCACCACCACCATGAGCAACAGGATTCTCATAACAATGTTCCTGAACGCCATTTTGGCTGTGTGGAATCCTCCTCGATCCTTGATCCTTGAAGGCCAGGAGCTTCAGCGCCCAACCTTATATACACATCGGTTCGGGGGGACACGTGTTCGGCTTAATTATTAGCTATGCTCATAGCATACTCATTTGCTATTTTCAGGTTGTGGTTGCCGGTTAAAACGGGTTGCTGTCCTGTAGTTATTTTTGGATCGTTTTACTATACTTGGATTCTAAGTTGCTCGTGTTTTAAATATTCAGCCCCAGCTCCATCTTGTATTCTCTCAAAAAGAGCTCTATCTCCAACAGCTCCCAAATAGTTCATCTGAAATAGTGTGTTAGAGCATTGAAAAATGAAAAATAAAAAGGTGAAGAAAAAACAAACTCATGCCTATTGATCAGGTGCTTCGTCTATGAAAGAGGCCGCACTACAAAGACTCCGGTGGCACATAATGTAATTTTTTGTTTCAGCACTGGTGAAGTCCTTTCTATAGCTTTTCATCGTGGTCGTGGAATAACTACAAGAAACAAGGCAAGATTCTTATTCGTAGAAATGGTATAATTGGGATCAATGTGTATTATAGATAAACTCACATTAATTATCTAATACTTGGACATTGAGTACCACTAGTAGAAAACAGGCCATTAGTCCCGGTTGGGAAGGGCCTTTAGTCCCGCCCCAACCGGGACTAAAGTATAGAGACTAAAGGGTCCAAGCCTTTAGTCCCGGTTGACTACGAACCGGGACTAAACCCTGGCCACGTGGTCGGCAGCGCGCGCCAGGGCATGGGGACCTTTGGTCCCGGTTGGTAACACCAACCGGGACTAAAGGTTTAGGGGTTTAGGGGTTACGGTGTTTAGGGGTTTAATGTTTATTGTTTATTTTTCCTTTTCATTTTGTGTTTTCCATTTAATTCTTTTTCATTTCAAACATATTTTACGCTACTACATACTGTACACGTACGTTATGCATATATAATAGAATTTCTCGTAGAACCGATCATATATCATAAAATTTCTCGTACAAGCAATCATATATCATAGAATTTCTCGTACGACCACATGCATACACATATATATATATACAATTTGGTATATACAATTTATCGTACAATTTGCAGATCATTTGCTGGTCGGGTAATGGTATTCTCCGTCGGGAGATATGACCTGCTGAAGCAAAAATCCCGCAATTTCCTCTTGAATTGCTCGTATGCGGTCCGTTGGTAGGAGCTTATCCCGCATCTCGTGCATCTTTAAAGAAGGAGATCAATATGAACATGTTAGTTGTGCGTATATGTATTAGATCATGATACAAAAAATATGAATAGTGTTTACGTACCCAAAGATTTCTTGCACTCTTGTTGCTTTCGGTCATAAAGCGAATGTTCTCGCAAATGTAATATGCACATATTTCAGACCCCGTTGCCTGCCTCATGCACTTTACGAGGATAGAATTCAATCAGATAATAATGAAACATGACAATGGCATTGAAACTAGAATTAAAGAGATGCACGGACGTAGCTAGTACTACTTAATTACCCTGGGCTTTCGCCATTTCAGCTCCTCTTTCCATTCACCTCTAACATCTTTGGTGAACTTTTGCCAAGCCCTGCCCGGCAAACAAAATGAATAAAGGAGTTATTAATTACTTGATATCAGGAAATGAACTAATAAAGAAGCCAACATAGTGCGTCAATGATTGAAATTACCTTTCGAGCAACGAATGCAAGCTTTTGTAATCTTCAGGGTCTTTACTTAGCGAGTCCAGTACTTCAACAGTTCCATCGTCAACTCTAATGATTAGAAGGATCCAGTGGTAGCTACGCACACGATTTGTATAAGCGGGCATGCATAACTCATCAACTACACTTAACATCGAGTATATATATATATATATAAACAAAAATAGAATTTGTAGTACAAGACAGTAACACTCACTAGAAGTTCCAAGGTAAAATTATTTCTGGTTTGTACTTTAGGGCCTTCAAAAACCTTAGAAGCAATTTCTCCGTGTCTTTAGGGTGCCTTCTCAACACTTCTTCATTGACGGTATTTGGGTCAATGAACCCAATGCCATAGACTCCAGCTCTTTTCAATTCAAAAATCTTCATTCTGCATAATACCACACAAAAGAATATAGTGAGTATAATAACAGGCAATGAACGAGCTGAGCTAGAGACTTAAATTACAGAAAGAAATCACTTACAGACAATAGCAACTGACGATAGATTTGTCGAGTGCTTTTTGATTGAATAACTGAAAAAATTCTTCATTTTCAATCCACAAATCTTTTTCATGGACGTAATGCTCTTTGTCGATTTTCACCATGAGGCTCTCTCGCCCGTCCTTTACTTCTCTCATGTACCAGTCATGCAATTTGTACATTTGCGTTGTTAGAAGCTTCTCGTCGTCAGGAGTGACCAGAGGTTTCCTGGGGACATATTGCCATGCTATTTCATTCGGATCTAACGGTGGAAATTCCTCGATCTCTAGGAATTGTTCAACGGTGATACCGAGCATTCTAGCATTCTCTCTATCAGCGTCGGTTATTACCACGTTATTGGCACTCACCTTGAGCGGGCTGATCGATTGGACTGCCTGTTCTCCGAGCTGGGGAACAGTTTTCCCGCATTTACTGCTACCGCTCGACTTCTGTCTTTTCTGGGATTCATAGGACTTGGTAATACAGCGTTCATAGTCTGATACCGGTCTTTTCTCCGCCGGTTTAGCTGCATCAATAAAGTGTTGTACGACCTCGTCGGGTATTTTCTCCTTTGGCGGCGGGGGCACTTTCGGTCCAAAATGGGCCTTCACTTCCTTAGCCTCTTGTTCATCGATTTCCTCGTCAGTCATATCGCAAGCTAACTTCTTTTTGGCAGGAGGCTCGGGTTTCTTCTTTTGTGTTCTCTTCCGCTTTGGAGATGGCGGATATCGATATCGCGGACGTCTCGCACTAGGCTCCGTCTCGGGGTGGGATGGACTTTGCTGACGTGGCGGAGCTTGATATCGCGGACTCGCCATGCGCTCCGTCTCGGGGTGGGATGGATTCGGCTGGCGTGGCGGAGATGGATATGGCGGACTCACCCTGCGCTCCGTCTCGGGGAGGGTTGGAGTCTGCTGACGCGGCGGACTTGGAGGAGGAGTCGGTGGCCTTGGCACCGAGTTTGGAAACACGATGCATTCCTTTTTCCATAAAATGACACAACGCCTGGCTTCTCCCAATGTCCGCTCCCCTTCACCTCCAGGGTAGTCAAGATCTAGTGATTCATATGGCGACACAACTTGATCCACCCCGACACGAGCATAGCCAGGTGTAATCGGATTGCCGTGGAAAGTTGCTTCAGGTCCACTCGGTAAAGCAAAGCCGTCCACCGCCTTCATGGATATGTTCTTCAGTTTCACGTGTAGTTCACAAGGTGTCGACTCTAGGATATCATCCACGGGGTAGCGAGCCAGCAGTGCATCATCGGTCGGGACCTCCGTGGAACCCACGCTGCTTTTCGGCATAGATGATGGAATGGTACCATCCAATGCTGGATCTGGTTGCTGCTGCTGCTGAGACGCGCCTTGCTGGCTAAGTTTGTTGATTTGCTCCTGCTGCATGTTATATTTGCGTTCCAAGTCCTGAATCCGATCTACTTCATGCTTCTTCTTTCTGTCACGACTTCTATAGCTGTCGTTCCAATCCGCAAACCCCAGAAACCACGGAACCATGCCTTTACCTCGTATTCGTCCCGGGTGTTTAGGATTCTTGAGGGCGCGCAAAAGCTCGTCCTTCTCTCTCGGGCTCGTACACACCCGCTCGAGCTTCTGCTATTGCTGTAAGTAACTCGTCCGTGTCTTCTTTAAGATTTGCTAGTTCAAGAACCTCCCCTGTCTTTGGGTCCAAATTTCCCCCATGTGCATAAAACCAAGTCCTGCACCTCTCGGGCCAAGTCTCTGTTACTGGAGTGACCCCTGCAGCCTTCATGTTTCTCTCCGATTCAGTCCACTTAGGCAACCCATACTTGTAGCCGCCTGGCCCCAGACGATGGTGCCACTTTTTTTGTTGGCATTTATCTTGTTTATTCTCGACCGTTTCTTAGCTTCTTCTGATTCCTTGAACTTCAAAAATTCGTCCCAGTCATCTGCTAACTTCACATATTCTCCTTTGAATTCTGGAGTCTTCCTTCCGTTTTCCACGTAACTTTTCCATAATCTTTTCTTCCAAGACTGGAATTGTGTGGCCATCTTCTTAAGAGCACACTTCTTGACTTTCTCCCGTTGGAGATCTGTGAGACCCTCTGGTAGGATGAAATGTTTCATGAGCTCCTCCCAAAGCAGATCTTTTGCTCTTTGACTGACAAAAGAAACTGCTTGGGTACCTTTAGGCTGATTCCATTCTTGAACGGTGATCGGGATTTGGTCCCTAACGATAACTCCGCATTGACGTATAAATTTGTCCGCATTCTCTTTAGGAGCAATCGGTTCACCATCTGCTCTGATTTGATTGATGTTAAACTTTACGCCTTGTTTCAACTTTTTTGTCGGGCCACGTTTAACCCTTGTAGAAGATTTGCTCGATCTGGAGGGCTAAAAGGAAGAAAGATTCGTTAATATATACAAATCAATCAATACATCTGATGATCACCAGAGGGCAAATTAATACCTCGCCGGACTCTGTGAAATGGACAAAATTTTCTTCGCCATCGTCATTGTCAGCTGGTTTGCCTTCGTCTCTTGGTTGTTCTTCCTCAATTCCCTCACCGGATGGGTTAAGGTATTGTGAGCCATCATCTACTTCATTCTCTTCGTTTCCAGAGCGTATCAGGTCGTACATGGCATTCTCTTGATCATGGTCTCTGTCTCTACCGTCCATAGCTTAACTAATCCAGAACAAATATAAAACAATTAGAATGCATTCAATAAGCAGAACCGGAGATATGCAAATCAATACAAGGCAATGTAACAACAAATGCGATCATATAATATCACTAATACATCATCGAATAGTATCACTAATACATCATCGAATATAATATCACTAATACATCATCAGAATAGTTGACGTCTTGCGGCGCAGGTGGTGGACACCCAAAGATAAGGAACTATGACAGGATCATAGCTCGGGTGTGATCCCTGAAGAACTTGCCAGGTATTGGAGAACCTGGCGTCCAACGCAGCCATGTAGCGTCGGACATGCTCGTCCTCCTCCCTGACACGGCGACGTACCACCTTCGTGGGGGCCGGCTCCCTCTGCACCGACTGTGGTCCACGCGACCGCCACCAAATAACCTTCCGGTCGACGACGGGACCCTCATTCCTCACCAAGCTCCGCGCCCGGAAGGCAGCACCTCCCAGTGCCAGCCCGGCGGAGCCCAGTCCCGGACATGGCGCCTCTCAAGCAGGTGGTTGCCGCCGAGTCGACGACGAGGATGCGGGATGGGCATCGTCGACTCGAGAACTTATAAACGTGGGATTTGCCTAACAATGATTATCATTTTATTATCCTACTCATATTTATAAACAAATTCAGCAACATCTAAACACATCTAAACATCAAACATCTAAACAAACATGGGATTAGCTAATCAGCAACATCTATACACATCTAAACATCAAACATCTAACCATCTACCAAGTTTTTTTGGAGCTAAACATCTATCAAACATCTAAATATCAAACATCTATCTAAACAACATCTATCTAAACATCAAACATCAAACATCTAAACATCTAAACATGTGAATGGATTTGGGGATCAAGGGCCTCACCTTGATGAATGGGCCGGCCGGACGGGAAGAGCTGGAGGCAGGGGGTCGATGGAGGCGGCGGCACCGGGGTCGGGCGGCGGCACCGGGGTAGATGCTATAAAAATGCTAGCAGTATCAAACAACAATAAAATTCTAGTGCTTGCATGCAAATTCATCATTTTTACAGCAAGTATAAACTTAATTAGAACATGACCAAAAACTGTTTCAAAACATGCTAATACACCTCCTCCCACTTCTAGTGCGCACTTAATTCCGTTATCCAGGTGAAATTCATCATTTTTACAGCAAATACAAACTTAATTCCGTTATCCAGGAGAAATTCATCGTTATTGAAATAGAACTTACAATAGAAAAAGATAATACTACTCCTAATAGTAGTGAAATTCATCGTTATTGAAATGGCCAGGCGCGCTCAAGGGGATGGCCATGGCGCCGCCACGCTCGGGCAGGCCGGCGGCCATGGCGCCACCGCACGTGCTCGGGCATGGCGAGGGGAGGTTAGGGCGGCGGAACAGAGAGGGGGGAAGGAGGCGGCGGCTCAAGGGGATGGCCATGGCGCCGCCACGCTCGGGCAGGCCGGCGGCCATGGCGCCGCCGCGCGCGCTCGGGCATGGCAAGGGGATGTCAGGGCGGCAGAACAGAGAGGGGGGAAGGAGGCGGAGGCTCACCGTGGGAGGAGTGGGCGCAGCAGGGGCTCGTCGGCGGGCAGCAGGGGGCGGGCCGACGTCGAGGTCTGGCGGCGAGGAGCGGCGACGGAGACGAGCAGACTGGCGGCATGGTGTGGAGAAACTGAGGGGGGGGGAGAAACTGAGGAGGGAGCGCGCGCTTTAAATACCCCGAGACTCTTTAGTCCCGGTTGGTATCTCCAACCGGGACAAAAGACCCTTTAGTCCCGGTTTGTATCACCAACCGGGACTAAACGTCCTCCCTTTAGTCCCGGTTGGATCCACCAACCGGGACTAAAGGCCCATCTTTTCGGCGGCCCAAATTCCGCGCGGGAAGGGACCTTTAGTCCTGGTTGGTAGCACCAACCGGGACTAAACCTGTATTTTCTCTTTTTTGTTTTGTTTTGTTTTTCTAATTTCTGTTTTTAGATTTGGAATAACTGTTAGAATATTTATAGTTTTTTAATGAATCTTTTTTGCTTTAGGTCAAAACAATTACAAACTTTCTGTTAGTTCCAGTAGTTTTCAAATTTAAATAGTTTAAATTTGAATTCATTTGAAATTTGTGTGAAACAGTAATTTGTGAATAACTTTAGTTTAAAAATAGATTTTTGAGTGATTGTTTTTCCTGTTGTTTAATATTAGTATGTTTTATCATTATGTTAAAGTTGGGAATTTTTAGGATAATTTAAATAGGTGTTTTAATCAAAACCAGATTCTGTTTAACTCTTTTAGTTTTATACCTTCATATGTTTTAATCAAAATCACCCAAATGAACTCCAGACTTTTTGTGCATTCAATATGCACCATTCTAAGCCACATCTTCAAATTTTAACCCTATCTAACTTCATTTGCTATTTTTCATGCATTTAATGATTTTTTTGAGCTAAATGACCCTGAAATTAAAAAGCACTACAAATGAACTCTGAAAAGGTAGAAACTTGGCATGGTATCATCATTTCACCCACATAGCATGTGCTAAAAAGTTGAGAGGGTTACGGCAAAAACTGGATGCACTTCGTGTACAAACTAGACCATCTCCTTCGAAGTATGAGGGTTTCGGACGAAAACTCATCTGTTACAAAGGCATTTCATTTATTTTAAACTTGTTTCAACTCCAGACTTTTTGCGCATTCAATATGCACCATTCTAAGCCACATATTCAAATTTCACCCCTTTCTAACTTCATTTGCTATTTTTCATGCATTTAATGATTTTTTGAGCTAAACGACCCTGAAATTAAAAAGCACCACAAATGAACTCTGCAAAGGTTGAAACTTGGCATGGTATCATCATTTCACCCACATAGCATGTGCTAAAAAGTTGAGAGGGTTACGGCAAAAACTGGATGCACTTCGTGTACAAACTAGACCATCTCCTTCGAAGTATGAGGGTTTCGGACGAAAACTCATCTGTTACAAAGGCATTTCATTTTTTTAAACTTGTTTCAACTCCAGACTTTTTGTGCATTCAATATGCACCATTCTAAGCCACATATTCAAATTTCAACCCTTTCTAACTTCATTTGCTATTTTTCATGCATTTAATGATTTTTTTGAGCTAAACGACCCTGAAATTAAAAAGCACCACAAATGAACTCTGAAAAGGTTGAAACTTGGATGGGTATCATCATTTCACCCACATCGAATGTGCTAAAAAGTTGAGAGGGTTACAACAAAAACTGGATCCACTTCGTGTACAAAACTGGACCATCCCGGCTACTCACTAGAGAAGAAAAGTGATGACGGTGCAGCCAATCATATCCCAGAGTGGGATCTTGGGGTATAATTTTTTTTCTTTGCATGTGTCCCTTGATTATTGCACCGTAACCATGGACAATCTTCATCATTTAACAGGATGCTTGGGTCAGTCTTCACTGCGAAGGGAGGAATTTCATCAAACTTTTCATAATCTTGTGACATGTCTGTCTTGTCCTCCATTCCCACGATGTTTCTTTTCCCAGAAAGCACTATGTGGCGCTTTGGCTCATCGTATGATGTATCCGCTTTCTTATCTTTCCTTTTTCTCGGTTTGGTAGACATGTCCTTCACATAGAAAACTTGCGCCACATCATTGGCTAGAACGAATGGTTCGTCTGTGTGCCCAAGATTGTTGAGATCCACTGTTATCATTCCGTACTGCGGGTCTACCATTACCCCTCCTCCAGTCAGATTGGCCCATTTGCACCGGAACAAAGGGACCTTCAAATCACCTCCATAGTCAAGTTCCCATATTTCCTCTATGTAACCATAATATGTGTCTTTCTCCTTGCTGTTTGCTGCATCGTCAAAGCGGACACCACTGTTTTGGTTGGTGCTCTTTTTATCTTGGGCGATCGTGTAAAATCTATTCCCATTTATCTCGTACCCTTGGAAAGTCAATATAGTCGAAGATGGTCTCTTGGCCAACAAGTACAAGTCATCTTCAACATTGTCGTCATTCATGAGATGTGTTCGCAACCAACCGCCGAAAGCCTCAATGTGTGTACGTTGAATCTAGGGGTCAGACTTCTCCGGGTTCTTCGAGCGTATAATATCCATGTGTTTCTCGATATACGGGGTCACCAAGGTAGAATTCTGTAGAACTGTGTAGTGTGCTTGCGCCCAACAATGCCCGTCCCTACATATTATTGATTTTGGTCCAAGCGTGCCTTTTCCACGCAGTCTCCCCTCACACTACTAGGGAAAATCCTAGCAGTAGCGCGGGTATTATGTATAGCAGTAGCGCGGGCACCCACGCTACTGATACGACGCTACAGCTAACCTGTAGCAGTAGCGCGTGTTGGCCCGCGCTGCTGCTATACATGCGTAGCAGTAGCGAGCTCCAAAGAAGCGCGCTACTGCTAATATCTGTAGCGCCTTGTATTAGGCCGCGCTACTGGTAATGGTACGCTGCTGCTAACTTTACTGCCCGCGCTACTGCTAACTTTATTAGTTTCTGATTTTTTTTCTGCATATTTGTTTTGTATTTGAACAGGCTTTATACAAGAATCTTTAGCACATACAAATGTCATCATCATTCACATACAAATGGCTGCGAGACCACAAATGTAATCATAGCATATACATACAAATAGTCTCATCAAATCATGTCATCATCATAATCATCATCCAACACAAAGTGGTCTCTCGTCATCATCTCGAAAATAGCGATACAAGTCTCGAATACTTGCAACTACATCGTCATCCATCTAAACAATGATATACGCGAGAAGAGCTATCACTATGAGTGAGAGCGAAACTATGTAGTACATGAGGCGGCGGTTATGAGTCCTCTCTCGCGCTAGCGTGAGCCTCCTCACGTAACTAGCTTCTGCCTCTTGTCTGCTTTTGAAGCCTTTATGGCTGGTGCCCAAGACCCCCTCCACTTGTGCCTGACACTCGGACCACTCGTCGTATACTCCCAGAACCTTTCCTTTGTACACGACATAGCACCGGTACTTCGCCATCAAGAATCTAGGTACCTGTTAGAGATGCATCTTCATCAAGAGAATGTACAATCATATGCAACAAAATATACTTGAGCAACACAAAAAAGAAAGGGTTAGCAACTAGATGCAACATATAGTAAATATAAATAATCAACGCAGTTTCATCGTACGCAAACTAATTAACTAGAGGTACGCAGGTCATCGTACCCAAACTAACAAAGTAGCGTTACGCAAGTTCGGTAGGGACCGTGGACATCACAAAGTTTCATCGCTACAGAAAGTATACAAGTTCAACTGACACATATCATCATCATCGGCATCGTAAATCACTAGAACTTCCATCCTTCCAGATCATCGAGGATGGACCCTAGCTTCTTGAACGGCGTGAGGTCCTGAAGTTGCATGCCTATGCAAGTTCGGACGTCAGCTCGCGATATAGGGCCGTGGTGGAACATCCCCTTCACTTCGACGACTTCTTTCATGATGATCGTCGCAATGTCCCTCTGGATGCGAAAGAAGTCATCTCTAAGTTTATAATCCGCTTCTCCTTGAGATTCTACCCACTTGCGGATATGATCATCGTTTCTGGTTGTCATGCGAAGCTTTTGGTGATCCCTTCTGAACTCCATCATGAGATGGAGGAGGTAGAATCCATCGTTCCTACTTGATTTTGGGACATGGATGCAGCAGAAGTTGGTTTTATGCGAGAAACCCGTCTTGCGGTTCCTTTGTTTCCTGATCTGCATGTGGCCACCCCTCAAGCTGAAGCTTTGGAGAGCATCATCTAGAATATTCATTACGTGGGTGTAGTCCTTCTTCTCGTAGTTTCTGGTAGGGTCGAAATACACGGCGTGGGAGACTCGCGGGTAAAGAACGATAAGGACGGCGCGACCGTTGCTGCGGGGAAAAAAACACCTCAAATTATTCTCCATATGAGCGAGAAGGAATGATTGAAATGTACGAAAGGGTTGTCCGGCACTGACTTACTTTGGATGATAAGGCAGGAGGACAATTTACTGGTCCTTATTCTGTACCATGAAGTTTTCAAGGTACTCCCTAGCAGTTTTACGCTCAAAGTCGCCGAGACTCAAGAAGGACTCGTGCATATAGTATAGATCCGCCACACAGATTTGCGAGACTTCTTCTCTCTTCATGACGAAGCTCATATGTAGCGCAAAAAGGCGAACGATTGTACAATCGAGCCGCCTTGTCAGAAACATCTTGAAGATATGATCAAACCGTAGGAAGAACACCTCCGCGGGCCGTGTGTCGACGTAGCACTTCCCCTCAGGCACACGAGCCGCGTATGTCGGATATCCTGGATCCTTCGAGGCTAGTAGGCTTTTCTCAGTCGATAGCACATGGTCGTGCAGTCTCCTGAGATCCCCTGATATTGCCTCCAGTGGTTTCGGCGGTAGCATCGGCTCGCCCGTGACATAGAACATGGCCACCGTCTGGCTGCTATGTGCTCTGGCTTGTTTGTAGGCAGCTGAGCCTATCTTCCCCGGTCTCTTCCTCTCCTTTTTCTTGGGCTGACCTTCCAGACCCTTCCTTAACCCCTGCCCCAGTGTTGTCGGGCTAAGCACTGTACGACCCCCTGCATCTTCAGGCGTGTCCTGTGAGGATTGCATGAAGAGAGACTTCTTGCAATCCCTGCTAGGACGTTCCTGCCCGGGCAGATCATCCATATCCTCATTAGCATGCTGATAGCCCGAGTCATCATATGGCTGACTCATCATATCTAAGTCACCGTCATAGGCGCCTGTATTGAGGAGCCGAAGAGGGTCCTCCTCCATCTCATCATCCATTCTTTGTTCTACGGGGGCGATTACATCAGCCACTATTGGACCCCCTTCATCACGTCGTCCGCCGCTCTCACCCGGCACTACAGGCGCTGGTAATTGCGTAGGCGGGGTGGTGGTGTCCATACCTGCTTGTTGATGTGTGGTTATTGGTGTGCTCTCGGCCGGCTCCAGACGAAGAAGATTCTTCGGCCATAGCAGCACCCAACCCTTGCAGCTTCCAATCCGCGACGGGGTCTCATCGTCCTCTCCCCCTAGCCGTATTGGAGGAGGCAAATCCTCGTGCCCCGATTTCACACTCGACAAGGTAACCCTGAAGTGCGCATCGGGCATCGGCTGGCCGTGGAACGTGAGTTCCAAGGGCTTCGTTATCACCCCCTTTCCCACGTCCACCTTCTGGCCTTTGATCAAGTAGAGTACGGTGCACGGGGTTTCGTCGGCCTGCAAACACATGTCCGCGGCGTAAAACATCCGAAAGGTAACGAAAATGGAATATTCTAGATATATGTTGGTGCGACATGTAATTACCGTGAGGGCGTCAAGCTCAGCCAAAGACGAAGGCCCGCCTAGCGTGCCAGAGACTGAGGACGGGCTGCTATGAGCGGGTGCGGGTGCGGGTGCGGGAGCAGGCCCGGTTGCGTGAGCAGGTGATGGTGCGGTGGTGTTGTTCACCGAGTTGCTCCCGACGAAACTGGGCATGGGGAAATCATCTACCGTCTTGTCTGGATTTTCCTTCGTCCAGTTGATGATAACCGGGATCAAGTTAGTAGCGAAATCATTTCTGCAGGCATGTACAGCTGCATCGACTGCCTGCTGTAGCAACTCATTTTTCTCCTCGGCTGCTTTTTCCGCGTCCTCAACTGCTTTTTTCTCGAACGCAAGCTTCACCTTCTCGTCGATGTCCGCCTGACTAAACTTCTTTTTCTGCTTCTTGGCCTCCAGGCCCTCGTTGTAAAACACCTTCCACGTGGCGCCGTCTCCGGCGCCGTGCACACGTCCATATTGCGGCCGCTGGCCCAAAGGGAGTCCCTTAAGTTCGTTCAAGGTCCGGTTGAGAGGGGTCTCCCACTTGGGCCTCATCGGTGAAGTAGGGCTTTCGGCTGCAAGCTGGTGTTGCTTCTCCTGCAGAAGGAACGTGAACCGTTTACGAATGTGTAGTCGACTTGATCAGAAGCTAAATGTAAGGTGGTAAAAGAATATTACCAGTATTCTAATCAATTTCCTCATGCTCTGGTCCGTGTAAAAAACCTTCTTTTCCTTGTCCCACTTGTAGCGGGCCCTGATGAAGTCACGCTCCAAGGGGTTGGTGAACTTCGCGAAGGGGTTTGGGAGACCCGCGGCTTCACGTTCCGCGTCCTCCTTATCCCATATGGGCCTTTTGCCAAGGTAGCCACGGCTTCCGAGGCGATGCTTCCCCGTGTTCCTTTGCTGAAGGCTCTTGAATTTCGCAGCCTTAGCCTTGGCTGCCTCGGTAGCGCAAGTGTCCTTGAACTTTTCGAACTCCTCTTCCGTAAGTGTCGGATTTTCCTCCAGAATCTTGGACAGGGGTTCCTCAGCCTCAATAGCTCGTTTCACCCTCCCTTTCCAGGAGGCCAAATCATTGCTGAACATGCCCATGGCGTGATTGTTAATCTTTTTCATCTTCGGATCATCCCACGGTTGTTCTATGCTATCATCCCGGTCGGGGAACTTGAATCTCTTGTGCAACTTCGTCAGGAGCAACTGCCTCAAATGTTCTTTACTCCTTAAGTCATCGTCGTTGATGCTCGCGCATTCCCGTAGGATGCATCCTACTTGGTTCCCATAGCACTTGCGAGGTTCTTCCGGCTCTAATGGCTCAAACTTGCCAGGGGCCATCTTTGTGATCACCAGTCGTCCGATGCCGAGTTTGTTAGGTTTTCATATCCTCTGCTTCTTCTGCTTCTTCTTTTCGGTAGCGGCATCGGCGCCGGTACCTTCCCCGCTGGTATCTTCCCCGCCGGTACCTTCCTCGCCGGTCTCGGCGCCGCAATCAGTGCCGGCGCCGTCGGTGTCGATGTCGGCGTCAGTACCATCATCGAGGCCGACCTGCAAACCTTGACTGTGCTTAGCACACAAAAAGTCGAGGTACTGTTGTTCACCCTTATAATCCATCTCGTCTGCATCTTGGTCAGAAGGCCCGGTTTCTTCATTGTTCGACATATTTCCTATGATTAAGTCTCCTCGTTTAATTCTAGAACTATAAAAAAAATGAGAAATGAGATAAAAAAAGATCTATGTTTGCCGGAATGTCGTTTCCCAGCAAATCCCGACACTCGATATGCCTACTTTCTAGCACAAGTCATGCCAAAATGCACGGAAAATTTCGGCATGACCTTTGCTAAAAAGTGGACATATCGAGCGCCTGAAATTCACCGGAACGGAAATGAATCAACATTCTGGCGAAACATAGGCCACTCGGATCATTTACCCTGCACATAATCATCATTTTCCAAATATGACATGTCCAAAACATCACATGTCCAAATACGACATGTCCAAATTCCAAATATGACATGTCCAAATCACATGTCCACATATCACATGTCCACTTCAAATTCTGTTTTTTAAATAGCAACAATTGCTTTAACTAAAAAATTTAAATAACAACAGTTGCTTTAACTAATCTGTCCACTTCAAATTCTGTTTTTTTAAATAGCAACAATTGCTTAAACTAAAAAATTTACATAGCAACAGTTGCTTTAACTAATCTGTCCTAGGTTTCATACTAATTCTAATTAACTAACTAGCACTATAAAATTTAAATAGCAACAATTGCTTAAACTAAAAAATGCAAGAAACCTATATAATCAATTCTGTTTTTTCTTTTAACTACACCTAAAACACCTAACCCTAAATTTCTGTCCTAATTTGACGAAGAACCTAATTAACCTACTGCCCTAACTAACTAGGGTGCATACTAACTAGGGTTCATAATATAGCCAAATTAACCTACTAGCAGAGAGAGGAGGAGCGGTGGGGGGCTTACAGAGGGTGCAGGGGCGAGGAGGCAGGCCCGACGACGGCCGAGGTTGGGAGGGGAGGAAGCAGGGGAGGGAGGCGTGGCGCGCCGGGGCCGGGGTCGGGGGCGTGGGCGAGGTCGCCGGGGTCGGGGGGTCGGGGGCGAGCGTCGGGGTCGGGGGCGAGCGCCGGGGTCGGGGGCGAGGGCAGGACTCCGGCGAGGTCGAGGACGAGGGCAGGGCTGCGGCGGTTGAGGCAGGGACGCGGCGAGGGCACGGGCTCCGGCGGCGACAAGGGAGGAGAAGAGAGAGTGGGGATTTGGGGGAAGAAGCAGAGGCGGGAAGCCCGCTGGGGGGTTAAGTCAACATAGCAGTAGCGCTTTTCCGCAAAACGCGCTATAGCTAAGTTATCTATAGCGCGTTTCTCCAAGAAGCGCTACTGCTATCACAGGTAGCTATAGCACCTTTCTCCAAACGGCGCTACTGCTATTTTGACTAGCTATAGCTCTTTTTCGGAAAAGCGCTACTGCTATAACCAGTACCTATAGCAGTTTTCCTGTTTGTTTCTTCTATTGTCTTTTCCTTTTCTTTTCTTCTTTTTCTTTTCTTTTCTTTTCCTTTTTTCCGAGAGCAGGAACGAAGGGAAGGTGATACAATGTATATAACTAAGGCGATATATATTGCATCATTTGACGGTGAAGTATGTATACAAAATAGGAACATATATATTACATCATTTGACCCATGCATAACGGTTAAGTGTGTACACAAAATAGGAACATATATATTACATCATTTGACCGATAACGGTTCCTCAGCGTCGACGTTTTCGTTTTTGAGTGAGCTTCTTTCCCTTCTTGTTCGTTGAAGATTAATTGAGCCCCTCATTGTGACTTTTCCTTTTCCATGGAGTACGATCTTTCTTAGGTAATGTAGTATTGATTCGTCTTTTGACATATACTTCATCGTTATCGTCATCTTCCCTCATTGGGTTATCGTACTGGTCATAGTCTTCCTCGTTGACGACTCCATCCATTCCAATGATGTTCCTTTTGCCTCTCCTCACGACAACACAGCTGGGAGTGCACGGGTCGGTTATGAAGAAGCATTGTGTCACGTGCTTAGCGTGTACCCATGGCTCATTTTTTGCGATAGCGTTCACGGTACCGCTCTTGGCGTCGGGTATAGTCATGGTAGTGAAATACCGGTTTTCTCTTTCGACATTCTTAGCCCATCTGACATGGAACATCGTCGCGTTGTGCAGTCCAGAGTAGTCAAGCTCCCAGATCTCCTCGACCCTTCCGTCAAATCTCTCAGTTGCGCCGTTGTCGCTGTCGGTCATGCATTCCATCGTCACCCCTGAGTTCTGATCATCACTGTCCATATCTTTGGCCTCCGTGTAGAACGTGTATCCGTTGATATCGTATGCCTGATAGGTGACGAGGTTGGGCGAGGGGCCATGTGCTAAGGCGTATATGAGCAATCCGTCCTTAGAGCCCTCTTCCGGGGGATTAGCAATAATATGCTCTTTGAACCAATGCAGGAAAGTGGAGTTGTGCTCTCTAGTAACTTCGGCGTCCGTCCTGCATACCCCCCGGTCACGATACTTCTTTGCGATAGTTTCTTTCTGCAGTGTCGCGAAAGGATCTACCTGGTGTAGGTGTTGTAGCACTACCAAGTTTGCTCTGTCAAAGTCGTTGCGTCGATCTGAGTAGGCCACATGCAGTTCCCTGCGACCGTTGGAGTGACCTTCTCCTTCGAGCCTCCCATCGTGCTTGTTAACGGGCAAACCAACACCAGGCGGCCGGTCTGCGCCATATAGAAAATTCTCGCAGAAAGAGATGCACTCTTGTGTCAGATAGCCCTGGACGATGCTTCCATCCGGACGGGACATGTTACGAACGAATCCTTTGATGATCCCATTCATCCTCTCAAACGACATCATGTTGTGCAGGAATGACTGCCCCAGGTCTATTATGTCGTCCACAATATGGACACACAGATGCACCATGACGTCAAAGAACGCGGGCGGGAAGTACATCTCAAGCTCATTTAGTATGACAACGATCTCTTCCTGTAGCCTTCGGAGCTGCTTCACACTGATCGACTTTCGAGAGATGACGTCGAAAAAGTTGCAGAGACCAATAAGCGTGTCACGGACGTGCTTGTCCATTATCCCTCTAAGGGCAACAGGTAGTAACTGCGTCATCATCACATGACAGTCATGGGACTTCATCCCGCTGAACCTTTTCTTCTTCGTGTCTAGATATCTGCTTATCTTGCCACAGTAACCGGAACTAACTTTGATTCCGGTAAGGCACTTGAAGAATTGATCGATCTCAGCCGGACTTAAGGTGAAGCAAGAAGGGGGGCAATAATCCTCTTCCTTTACTTTTTTGCCCTTCTTCTCCCGCGCCTCTGTCAACGTCTCTGTCCCCTCTGACTTTTTACGGGGCGGCATGTGTAGATCTGCCCCGATCTCCAAATCTTGCAAGTCTTTTCTTGCCTTCGTCCCATCCTTGGTCTTATCCGGCATGTTCATCAGTGTCGCAAGCAAGCTCTCAAGGACATTCTTACAGATATGCATTTGATCAAGGCAATGAGGCGTGTCGAGTTTGTGCCAGTACTCCAAGTCCCAGAAAACAGACCTCGTCTTCCATACCTTCAGCAGTGGCTCCGGCGCCTTTTTCATCGTCTTTCCCGGCGCGGGGCACTGTTCCCAGTTTTTCAATAGCTCATCGATTTCGGCGCCACTCCGCTTACGTGGAGGTCCTCGATGCTCAGCCTCACCATTGAATAGATCTCCACGGTTTCTCCACGGGTCGTCCTTCTCGAGCCATCTTCGATGCCCCATGTACACGATTTTCCCAGACCCGCCATCTTTCCTTGACGTTAGCTGCCGAGACGTCGTATCATCCATGCACCGCGTGCATCTGCAATATCCATGGCACACCTATCCTGCGACATATCCGTAACCGAGATAGTCGTGCACCGTCGTGATCAACGCGGCTCTCATATAGAAATACTCGCCTTTGCTGGCGTCCCATGTCTTGGCCGGTGTTTTCCATAATGTGTCTAACTCCTCTTGAAGTAGCCCCAGATATAGATTAATATTATTTCCCGGTTGTTTCGGCCCTTGAATCTGCATGTTCATGTGTATGCACTTCGACTTCATGCACAACCAGGGGGGAGGTTGTACATCCATACAAACACGGGCCATGTGCTATGGTTGGTGTTCTGGTTGCCAAACGGATTCATGCCATCGGTACACGCGCCAAGCACGATGTTCCTTGCATCACATGCGAAATACCAATATTCGCCATTGAACGCTCTCCACTGGCTTCCATCCACGACGTGTCTTGCTACTTCTTGAGCATGCATTGGTTTTCCCTTGAAGAGGAAAAGGAGATGCAGCAAAGTAGATAAGTATTTCCCTCAGTTGTTGAGAACCAAGGTATCAATCCAGTAGGAGATACAAGCAAGTCCCCAATAGATGTACCTACACAAAGAATCAAACACTTGCACCCAACGCTATAAAGGGGTTGTCAATCCCTTCATGGTTACTTGCAAGGATGAGATCTGATAGAGATAGATGGAAAAGATTGCGAAAAATAAAAGCACAAGTAAATAGATCTGAAAATATATGATGGAAAATAGACCCGGGGGCCATAGGTTTCACTAGAGGCTTCTCTCATGAAGGCAAATATTACGGTGGGTGAACAAATTACTGTCGAGCAATTGATAGAAAAGCGCATAGTTATGACAATATCCAAGGCAATGATTATGCATATAGGCATCACGTCCGTGTCAAGTAGACCGAAACGATTCTGCATCTACTACTATTACTCCACACATCGACCGACTCCTGCCTGCATCTAGAGTATTAAGTTCATGAAGAACAGAGTAACGCATTAGGTAAGATGACATGATGTAGAGGGATAAACTCAACCAATATGATGAAAACCCCATCTTTTTATCCTCGATGGGAACAATACAATACGTGCCTCGTTACCCGTACTATGTCACTGGGTGAGGACACCGCAAGATTGAACCCAAAACTAAACACTTCTCCCATTGCAAGAATTACCAATCTAGTTGGCCAAACCAAACCAAAAACTCGAAGAGACTTGCAAAGATATGAAATCATGCATATAAGAATTCAGAAAAGACTCAAATAATATTCATAGATAATCTGATCATAAACCCACAATTCATCGGATCTCGACAAACAGACCGCAAAAGAGTATTACATCGGATAGATCTCCATGAAGATCATGAAGAACATGGTATTGAAGAGCAAAGAGAGAGAACAAGCCATCTAGCTACTAGCTATAGACCCGAAGGTCTGTGGTGGACTACTCACGCATCATCGGAGGGGCAATGGAGTTGATGTAGATGCCCTCCGGCAGATTATTGGAAAAGGCTCCAAGATTGGATCTCACGGGAACAGAGGCCCCTGGCGGCGGAAAAGTATTTTTGTGGCTCCTTTTGGTATCCAGGGAATATTTGGGAATTTATAGGCCGAAGAGTAGGGTTAGGAGGGCTGCCGTGGGCCCACAAGCCAGGGGGGCGCGCCCTACCCCCCTGGGCGAGCCCCTGTGGCTTGTGGCCACACGGCGGCTCTCCTGCCTTGGTCTCCAAGCTTGGTAGGTTCCTTCTGGTCCAAGAAAAATCATTCCGAATATTTTATTCCGTTTGGACTCCGTTTAATATTCCTTATCTGCAATACTCAAAAACAAGGAAAAAACAGAAACTGGCACTAGGCACTAGATTAATAGGTTAGTCCCAAAAATAATATAAAATAGCATATTAATGCATATAAAACATCCAATACAGATAATATAATAGCATGGAACAATCATAAATTATAGATACGTTGGAGACGTATCAAGCATCCCCAAGCTTAATTCCGGCTCGTCCTCGAGTAGGTAAATGATAAAAACAGAATTTTTGATGTGGAATGCTACCTAACATATTTATCCATGTAATATTCTTTATTGTGGCATGAATATTCAGATCCGTAAAATTCAATACTATAGCTTAATGTTGACATAAAAACAATAATACTTAAAGCATACTAATAAGCAATCATATCTTTCAAAATACCATGGCTAAAGAAAGTTATCCCTACAATATCATATAGTCTGGCTATGCTCCATCTTCCCCACACAAAGTATCTAAATCATGCGCACCCCCGATGACAAGTCAAGCAATTGTTTCACCCCTTTTATGTTCTCAAACCTTTTCAACTCTCACGCAATACATGAGCATGAGCCATGGATATAGAACTATGGGTGGAATAGAATGTGGTGGAGGTGCAAGGGAAAAGGAGAAGATAGTCTCACATCAACTAGGCTTATCAACAAGCTATGGAGATGCCCATCAATAGATATAAATGTGAGTGAGTAGGGATTGCCATGCAACGGATGCACTAGAGCTATAAGTGTATGAAAGCTCAAAAGGAAACTAAGTGGGTGTGCATCGAACTCGCTTGCTCACGAAGACCTAGGGCACTTTGAGGAAGCCCATCATTGGAATATACAAGCCAAGTTATATAATGAAAAATTCCCACTAGTATATGAAAGTGACAAAATAGGAGACTCTCTATCATGAAGAACATGGTGCTACTCGAAGCACAAGTGTGGAAAAGGATAGTAGTATTGTCCCTTCTCTCTTTTCTCTCATTCATTTTTTTTTTCTGTTTTTTTTGGTGGGCATCTTTGGCTTCTTTTTTATTTTAATTGGGCTTCGCTGGCCTCTTTTATTTTTTTTGTAAAGTCCAGAGACTCATCCCATCTAGTGAGGGAATCATAGCTTCCATCATCCTTTCCTCTCATGGGACAATGCTCTAATAATGATGATCATCACACTTTTATTTACTTACAACTCGAAACTTAGAACAACATATGACTCTATATGAATGCCTCCGGCGGTGTACCGGGATGTGCAATGATCTAGCATAGCAAATGACATAAAAAAATGGACAAGCCATAAAAACATCATGCTAGCTGTCTTACGATCATGCAAAGCAATATGACAATGATGGTGCGTGTCATAATAAACGGAACGATGGAAGATGCATGGCAATATATCTCGGAATGGCTATGGAAATGCCATAATAGGTATGTATGGTGGCTGTTTTGAGGAAAATATATGGTGGTTGTTTTGAGGAAGGTGGGTTTAATGCACCGGCGAAAGTTGCGCGGTACTAGAGAGGCTAGCAAAGGTGGAAGGGTGAGAGTGCGTATAATCCATGGACTCACATTAGTCATAAAGAACTCACATACTTATTGCAAAAGTCTATTAGTCATCGAAGCAAAGTGTTACACGCATGCCCCTAGGGGAGAGGTTGGTAGGAGTAAACCATCGCGCGCTCCCGACCCATCACACAAAGGACGACAATCATTAAACAAATCATGCTCCGACTTCATTACATAACGGTTCACCATACGTGCATGCTACGGGAATCACAAACCTTAACACAAGTATTTCTACTAATCTACAATTACTTACTAACATAACTCTTAATATTACCATCTCTACATCTCAAAACTATATGCACGGAACCAAACTTCCCATCATATTCAATGCACTTAATATGAAAGTTTTTATTATATCCCTCTTGGATGCCTATTATATTAGGACCAAATTCATAACCTAATCCAATTACCATGCTGTTTAGAGACTCTCAAAATAATATAAGTGAGGTACGAGAGTTCAATTATTTCTATAAAACATAACACCACCGTGCTCTAAAAAGATATAAGTGAAGCACTAGAGCAAAATTGCCTAGCTCAAAAGATATAAGTGAAGCACATAGAGTATTCTAATAAATTCACGATTCAGCGTGTCCTTCTCAAAAAGATGTGTGCAGCAAGGATGATTGTGGCAAACTAAAAAGAAAATACTCATATCATACAAGACGCTCCAAGCAAAACACATATCATGTGGTGAATAAAAATATAGCCTCAAGTAAATTTACCGATGGATTGTAGACGAAAGAGGGGATGCCTTCCGGGGCATCCCCAAGCTTAGGCTCTTTGGTATCCTTGAATATGGCTTGGGATGCCTTGGTTATCCCCAAGCTTAGGCTCTTGCCACTCCTTATTCCATAGTCCATCAAATCTTTACCCAAAACTTGAAAACTTCACAACACAAAACTCAACAGAAAACTCGTGAGATTCGTTAGTATAAGAAAAATAAATCACCACTTTAGGTACTGTTGTGAACTCATTCTTTATTTATATTTGTGTAATACCTACTGTATTCTAACTTTTCCATGGTTCATACCCCCCGATACAACCCATAGATTCATCAAAATAAGCAAACAACACAAAGAAAACAGAATCTGTCAAAAACAGAATAGTCTGTAGCAGTCTGTAGACTTCGAATACTTCTGTAACTCCAAAAATTCTGAAAAATTAGGAAAACCAGGGAAATTTGCATATCAATCTTGTGTAAAAATTTCAGATCAAAAGCACGTCCTAGTGAATTTATAAAATTCCTGGACGGAGTGCAAAAGTTTCTGTTTTTCAGCAAAATCAAATCAACAAACACCGTAGACCATCCCGAAGGTCTTACTTGGCTCAAACACTAATAAAAACATAAAAACACAATTACTACAGAAGTAATAATGTGCAAAACACTCAAAAACAGAAGCAAAAACGAAAGCATAAAAATAAAATTGGGTTGCCTCCCAACAAGCGCTATTGTTTAACGCCCCTAGCTAGGCATAACGATTTCAATGATGCTCACATAAAAAGTAGTAATTGAGACATGCAAAAGAGCATCATGAATAGCATGAAAAACACATTTAAGTCTAACCCACTTCCTATGCATAGGGATTTTGTGAGCAAACAATTTATGGGAACAAGAATCAATTAGCATAGGAAGGCAAAACAAGCATAACTTCAAAACTTTGAACACATAGAGATGAAACTTGATATTATTGCAATTCCCACTAGCATAGGTTCCTCCCTCATAATAAATTTCAGTAGCATCATGAACGAATTCAACAATATAACTATCACATAAATCATTCTTTTCATGATGCACGAGCATGCAATCATCATAATGAATTTGCTCATCAAAACTTGGGGGACAAAAAATATCATCTTCATCAAACATAGCATCCCCAAGCTTGTGGCTTTACATATCATTAGCGTAATTGACATTAATAGAATTTATAGTAACATCATTGCAATAATGCTTTTCAATCAAGGAGCTATCATGAATCACGTTATAGATTTCTTCTTTCAACACTTCATCAAAATTTTCAGATTCATGATTTTCAAGCAAAACTTCATAGAGATAATCAAGTGCACTCAACTCACTAGCAATTGGTTCATCATAATTTGGTCTTTTAAAAAGATTAGCAAGTGGATGAGGATCCATATCAATAGATTTTTAGCAAGCGAAGATGCAAGCATATAGAAGGCACATGGCAACACAAGCACACAAAGAGATCCAGCGAGAAAAAGGGCAAACAAAGAAGAGGGCGAAGAAAACGGAAAATTGGTGAAGTGGGGGAGAGGAAAACGAGAGGCAAATGGCAAATAATGTAAATGCAAGAGATGAGTTTGTGATGGGTACTTGGTAGGCTTGATGTAGATCTCCCCAGCAACGGCGCCAGAAATCCTTCTTGCTACTTCTTGAGCATGCGTTGGTTTTCCCTTGAAGCGGAAAGGGTGATGCAGCAAAGTAGATAAGTATTTCCCTCAGTTGTTGAGAACCAAGGTATCAATCCAGTAGGAGATACAAGCAAGTCCCCAATAGATGTACCTACACAAAGAATCAAACACTTGCACCCAACGCTATAAAGGGGTTGTCAATCCCTTCACGGTTACTTGCAAGGATGAGATCTGATAGAGATAGATGGAAAAGATTGCGAAAAATAAAAGCACAAGTAAATAGATCTGAAAATATATGATGGAAAATAGACCCGGGGGCCATAGGTTTCACTAGAGGCTTCTCTCATGAAGGCAAATATTACGGTGGGTGAACAAATTACTGTCGAGCAATTGATAGAAAAGCGCATAGTTATGACGATATCCAAGGCAATGATTATGCATATAGGCATAACGTCCGTGTCAAGTAGACCGAAACGATTCTGCATCTACTACTATTACTCCACACATCGACCGACTCCTGCCTGCATCTAGAGTATTAAGTTCATGAAGAACAGAGTAACGCATTAGGTAAGATGACATGATGTAGAGGGATAAACTCAACCAATATGATGAAAACCCCATCTTTTTATCCTAGATGGCAACAATACAATACGTGCCTCACTACCCCTACTATGTCACCGGGTGAGGACACCGCAAGATTGAACCCAAAACTAAGCACTTCTCCCATTGCAAGAATTACCAATCTAGTTGGCCAAACCAAACCAATAACTCGAAGTGACTTGCAAAGATATGAAATCATGCATATAAGAATTCAGAAAAGACTCAAATAATATTCATAGATAATCTGATCATAAACCCACAATTCATCGGATCTCGACAAACACACCGCAAAATAGTATTACATCGGATAGATCTCCATGAAGATCTTGAAGAACATGGTATTGAAGAGCAAAGAGAGAGAAGAAGCCATCTAGCTACTAGATATGGACCCGAAGGTCTGTGGTGGACTACTCACGCATCATCGGAGGTGCAATGGAGTTGATGTAGATGCCCTCCGTGATCGAATCCCCCTCCGACAGATTACCGGAAAAGGCTCCAAGATTGGATCTCACGGGAACAGAGGCTCCTGGCGGCGGAAAAGTATTTTTGTGGCTCCTTTTGGTATCCAGGGAATATTTGGGAATTTATAGGCCAAAGAGTAGGGTTAGGAGGAATGCCATGGGCCCACAAGCCAGGGGGGCGCGCCCTACCCCCTGGGCGCACCCCTGTGGCTTGTGGCCACACGGCGGCTCTCCTGCCTTGGTCTCCAAGCTTGGTAGGTTCCTTCTGGTCCAAGAAAAATCATTCCGAAGATTTTATTCCGTTTGGACTCTGTTTAATATTCCTTATCTGCAATACTCAAAAACAAGGAAAAAACAGAAACTGGCACTAGGCACTAGATTAATAGGTTAGTCCCAAAAATAATATAAAATAGCATATTAATGCATATAAAACATCCAAAACAGATAATATAATAGCATGGAACAATGAAAAATTATAGATACGTTGGAGACGTATCATGTCTCAGCTTCGGATCATCTCCATCGTCGGGCTTCTTCCTCTCCGCGTGCCAGCGCATGAGCTTTGCTTCCATGGGATCTACGAAATACCGTTGGAGACGGGGAGTGATCGGTAAGTACCATACAACTTTCTGGGGAGATTTCTTCCCGGCTTCTTGTATCGAGAAGCATTGCACATCGGACAACTTGTTTTTTCCGCGTGCTCCTTCCGATAAATTATGCAATCGTTGATGCATGCATGGTATCTAACGTGCGGCAGATCAAAAGGGCACACGATCTTATTGGCCTCATCCACACTAGTAGGACATAGATTCCCCGCGGGAAGAACATCCTTTAGGTACTTGAGAAGCTCATCGAGGCTAGTGTCGGTCCATTTGTTTTTAGCCTTCGTCTTCAGGAGTTCGAGCGTGAAACTCAAGCGGGTCACCTCGGGATTGCAACCATGATAGAATGGAGTGTTCAAGTCTACCACCAGTTGCTGCAGCTTGGCCTCCTCTCTAGAAGCAGCTCTCTCAGTACTCGTCTCCTTGCGAAGCAGTGCTTGAACATGAGGGTCGCGCACTATTGAACTTAGTACCGACGAATTCAGCGGCGTCGAGTCCACGTTTTCTCCGCCGCCATGTCTGGCCCCTTCTCCGCCGCCATGTCCGGCCTCTTCCCCGCCGCCATGTCCGGCCCCTTCTCCGCCGCCATGTCCGGCCCCTTCTCTGCCGCCATGTCCGGCCTCTTCCCCGCCGCCATGTCCGGCCCCTTCTCCGCCGCCATTATCGATCATCTCTTCGTCTTGCCCCGTGTCGTCATTGCCTGCCCCGTCGGCGTCCTCAACATCATCATCCTCATCTTCAATTATCCACCGAGTATAGCCATCCATGAAACCAGTCATGAGCAGGTGCGCCATCACACGACCATCGTCATAGGGGCCGAGCCAAGCTCGTCCTTTGCATCTTCGACACGGACATAAAACCTCTGTCAGGTTATTTTCTTTCATGTCCTGCACCGCCGACCGCAACCACCTGTCCACCACCGTTCCAGTGACCATCATGAACGCCTACACAGTAATAATAAACAAATTGATTATAAAAATGCATGCATGCATCAAAGTCAGACAAAAATTCGGCATGACCTTCCCTAAAAATAGGACATATAGAGTTTGCCCGGAATTCGCCGAAACGGAAATAAATCGACATTTCGGCAAAACATAGGCAACTCACAAGCACAATTAGGCGGCAACTCATGCCACACACACAATTTCCATCATATCGCCCGATTATGTCATATCGCACACATACACATATTTCCATTCTTGCAAAAGCATAAATTTTTAATCACCTATCTCGAGATCGAGCACGGTGATGATGATGTCGATAGGTGTCGCCACACACACCTATGGAATGATCAAAAGTGGACAAAGCTCTTCTTGACAAGGCTATAGATCTAGTTAGGGAGGTACATAGGTCACTTCACTAAATGCTAGCTCGATCTACCTAGCTAGCTAGTTTGGGAGGAGACAAGTTCAACTAGTGGAGGGGGAAGGAAAAAGAGAAAGGAGATGCATTAATGGAGGTTGGTGTAGTTAGCTAGGAGTAATAAAGAGAGAGAAAGATAGGTAGAAGAAGGAGAGTAATGGGGGGGAGAAGTAGTGAGGAAGAAGCAAAGTGAGGGAGAGAGGAGGTGGGAGCTAGGGGAAAGTGCGGAAGAGAGGAGGGGAGGGGGGAGGGGGGAGGAAAAAGGTGGTATGGCTGCGGCTTAGCAGTAGCGCTGGGAGCAAAACGCGCTGCTGCTAATAAGATAGCAGTAGCGCTCCTCTGTCACACGCGCTACTGCTAAGCGGGGCCCACCATGTGGCCAGTTTCAAAATTAGCAGTAGCGACATGAAAAAAACGCGCGCTACTACTATTACATTAGCAGTAGCGCGGTTATCGTGGGCGCGCTACTGCTAAACCTAGCGTGGCGGGAACGGTCGGTCAATTTTAGTAGCAGCGCGGTTCTACCGAGCCACGCTACTACTAAGTTGGTAGCAGTAGCGCCTGTCTGCAGACCGCGCTACTGCTAATTAGCAGTAGCGCCCCTTCCTGTCCCGCGATGCTGCTAAGATTCTGTGTATAAGGTTTTCCCTAGTAGTGTCATGCCGCGATTGAGGAACACCAATCGGCTTAATGTCAGGAATAAAGTCACCACAAAACTCAATAACCTCCTCTGTTTCATGGCCCTTGGAGATGCTTCCATCTGGCCTAGCACGGTTATGAACATATTTCTTTAAGACTCCCATGAACCTCTCAAAGAGGAACATATTGTGTAGAAATACATGACCCAGAATGGCAATCTCTTCGACTAGGTGAACTAGGACGTGCGTCATAATATTGAAGAAGGATGGTGGGAACACCAACTCGAAACTGACAAGACATTGGACCAAATCATTCTGTAAGCTTGGTAGGATTTCCGGATCGATTACCTTCTGAGAAATTGCATTGAGGAATGAACATAGCTTCACAATGGCTAATCGAACATTTTCTGGTAGAAGCCCCCTCAACGCCACCGGAAGCAATTGCGTCATGATCACGTGGCAGTCATGAGACTTTAGGTTCTGGAATTTTTTGTCTGCCATATTTATTATTCCCTTTATATTCGACGAGAAGCCAGACAAGACCTTCATACTGAGCAGGTATTCAAAGAAGATTTCCTTCTCTACTTTGGTAAGAGCGTAGCTGGCAGGACCTTGATACTGCTTTGTATGCATGCCGTCGTTTTCGTGCACATGTTGCTGGTCCTCCCGTGCCTCCGGTGTATCTTTTGTCTTCCCATACACGCCCAAGAAGCCTAGCAGGTTCACTCAAAGATTCTTTGTCACGTGCATCACGTCGATTGTAGAGCGGACCTCTAGGACTTTCCAATATTCTAGCTCCCAAAATATAGATTTCTTCTTCCACATGGGTGCGCGTCCCTCAGCGTCAGTCGGAACAGATTGTCCGCCAGGACCCTTTCCAAATATTACTTGTAAATCCTTGACCATATCAAGTATGTCATCACCAGTACGGAGGACGGGCATCTTTCGGTGTTCTGCCTCACCTTTGAAATGCTTGCCTTTCTTTCTTAAGGCATGCTTGGTCGGAAGAAATCGACGATGTCCCAGGTACACATTCTTCTTGCATTTGTCCAAATATATACTTTCAGTCTCATCTAAACAGTGCGTGCATGCATGGTATCCCTTGTTTGTCTGTCCTGAAAGGTTACTGAGAGCAGGCCAATCATTGATGGTTACAAATAGCAACGCTCGCAGGTCAAATTCCTGCTGTTTGTGCTCATGCCACGCACGTACACCTTTTTTATTCCACAACTGTAAAAGTTCATCAACTAATGGCCTTAGGTACACATCAATGTCGTTGCCGGGTTGCTTAGGGCCTTGGATGAGCACTGGCATCATAATGAACTTCCGCTTCATGCACAACCAAGGAGGAAGGTTATAGATACATAGAGTCACAGGCCATGTGCTATGCTTGCTGCTCTGCTCCCCAAATGGATTAATGCCATCTGCACTTAAACCAAACCATAAGTTCCTTGGGTCATCTGCAAAGTCCGGCCACTCTCTCTCGAGTTTTCTCCACTGCGACCCATCAGCGGGTACTCTCAACTTCCCGTCTTTGTTACGGTCTTCTTTGTGCCATCGCAACGACTTGGCATGCTCTTTGTTTTGGAACAAACGTTTCAACCATGGTATTATAGGAGCATACCACATCACCTTGGCAGGAATCCTCTTCCTGGGGCGCTCGCCCTGAACATCATCACCAGGGTCATCGCGACCGATTTTATATCGCAATGCATTGCATACCGGGCATGCATTCAAATTCTCGTACTCACCGCGGTAGAGGATGCAGTCATTAGGGCATGCATGTATCTTCTGCACCTCCAATCCTAGAGGGAAGACAACCTTCTTTGCTTCGATGTACTGTCGGGCAATTCGTTGTCCTTTGGAACTTATTCTTCATTATTTTCAGCACCTTTTCAAATGCCTTGTCAGATACACCATTCTCTGCCTTCCATTGCAGCAATTCCAGTGTGGTACCGAGCTTTGTGTTGTCATCTTCGCAATTTGGGTACAACCCTTTTTTGTGATCCTCTAGCATGCGCTGCAACTTCAACTTCTCCTTTTCACTTTCGCAGTTTCTCTTTGCATCAGCAATGGCCCTACCAAGATCATCAGCGGGCTCATACAATGCCTCAGCTTCTTCTTCTTAATTCTCTTCCCCCATTGTAGTACCATCATATTCAGGACACCCAGGATAGTTGTCATCATCCTCTTCTTCTTCATTCTCTTCCATTAGAACCCCTCTTTCTCCATGCTTGGTCCAACAATTATAGCCGGACATGAAACCGGACGTTAACAGGTGGACATGAATCTGTTTTGAGCTAGAGTAAGTCTTATCATTCTTACACACACCACATGGACAACACATAAAACCATCCCGCTTGTTTGCCTCAGCCGCACGCAAAAAACTCTGCACGCCATTAATGAACTGGGGAGAGCGTCGGTCATCGTACATCCATTCCCGGTTCATCTTCATTGCACAACATCGAAAAGACCAAATTAATACAAGTTCATACATAAAGTTCATACACACTTATTTTCTCATAAAACAACATACAACTATCTAGATAAAACATTTAAATGCAACAACAAATGCGATCAAAATCGCAACTAAGGTAGCAATTGATCCAACAGCATAATGATACCAAGCCTCTTTATTAATGGCATATTTTCTAATCTTTCTAATCTTCAAGCGCATTGCATCCATCTTGATCTTGTGATCATCGACGACATCGGCAACGTACAACTCCAATTTCATCTTCTCTTCTTCAACTCTTTTTAATTTTCCTTTCAAATCCTCGTTTTCTTTTTCAACTAAATTTAACTTCTCGACAATAGGGTCGGTTGGCATTTCCGGTTCAACTACCTCCTAGATAAAAATATCTATGTCAACTTGATGGGCATAATTGTCATTAACACGAAATGCAACAAATAGTTATAAAAGAGAATATACCACATCCGAATCGTAAACCGGACGAGGGCCGACGGGCATGGATATCATAACCATGGCACTATATATAACAACAATCATACAAGTAAGAAAATTATGCAAGTAACTATCTAAATCATACAAATACGATTTTTTTAATAAAAAGGATAAGAACACAAGAAGAGGCTCACCAAGGTGGTGCCGGCGACGGGACAGTGCGGGCGATCGACGGTGGTTAGGATGGGGACAGGAAGGCACACTAAGTAAACCACACCTACAGATATGCAAACTAAGGAGTTAATTTGAGCTCAAATTGCATATAAATCAAAAAAACTACCACATAATTACACCCAAACTAAAACTCACAAATCACTATACTTATAAAGCATTGCACGAGCTGATCTAGCAATAAGATAAAGGACAAAGTTGCTAACCTTTGTGGACACTTGGATGGATTGGGGTGCCTCAAATCTTGACAAATCTTGGCAAAAATGGAGGGAGGAGCTCGAGCTAGGGGAAGAACAGAGAGGGGAATTCGAATGAAGAAAACAGAGAAATGGAGTCGGGCTGGACGAAGGGTTTATATAGGGAAAGCTTTAGTCCCGGTTGGTTATACAAACCGGGACTAAAGGTCCACCTATAGTCCCGGTTTGTATCACAAACCTGGACTAAAAGGGCTCGTGGGGGCCTCAGGCTGACACCAGCCTGCCACCACCCCTTTAGTCCCGGTTTGTGATACAAACCAGGACTATAGGTTCCAAATGAACCGGGACTAATGGTGCCCGTGTCCCACGACCACTCCTAGCCGTTGGAACCGGGACTAATGGTCACATTAGTCCCGGGCCAAAGCCAAACCGGGACTAAAGGGTTAAACGGAAGGCCTGTTTTCTACTAGTGTACTCTTATTTCACACCTTGAATCATCAGTTTTTCTCCTTTTTTATCTCGCAATATCTTCCTCGCATGCTTACACCTTGATGAACTGTATACCAGGAATTTTTATATGAAAATAAATAGAATTCAAATCTTTTCTTGTGGCAATGGGTGGCTCATTTAACCAACTATCATGCACCCATTATATCTGCTGCATATGCATTTTTGCAGTAGGCTGGGAACTTTAGACGTGAAAATTAATCTTGACAAAAGTTACTTTAATACAATGGAGCAAATATGTGATTTGAATATACTGGAAGAAAAAATCACCTATTTTTCAGAGATTAGTAACCCTTTTTTGCTGGTTGTAGTCAAGATGGCTGAAGGTACTCCGGTTGCTGTACTAGGTTTCAATTGGTATCTATAATTTCAGATTGTTAGCTAACGCAACTAACTTGGAAAATTCCAGATAGTTAGCTAATGAATCTAACATGGAAAATATTGTACCATGTCATACAATACATGAAAAACACACGTTGCCTAGTATGATACAGTAAGCCGAGTGTTAAACCACGGGCTCACGGTTTATATCCAGTTAAGCCGAGTATGCCCTTCAGGACACACGACGAACGTACAATACTCGGCTTCCATAGACGTACGCCGTGAACACAGTGCGCCAGCACTCGGCTTAAAAAAAATACACGGCATACACTAAGGTAAGCCGTAGCTGCAGCGGAGATGCACTCGGCTTACTGCACAAGTCCCGGTAAAACATACCAGCCACGTGGCTCACGCGCCATCCACTAACAGCTCCGTAACAGTGTTGTATGTAAGTCGAGTGCCTGATATAATAAACTCGGCTTACGCCTATTTCTTGTTGCATTTCTTTTCCTTCCCCCTATTCCTCACACATTCTGTCTAGGCTAGTTTTCGACACACTATCGATCTCATTTCATCATTGTTAGGAAAATCTGAGACGCGTACTCGGCTGAGGACTAAAAGTAATCACATGAAACTGATATAGAGATTTGTTAACAAGATTCAATGACTCGGATACATCCCCTGTGCCCTAACCGGGCAATGTGACGTAAGGGCGGCCAGACGCTCAAATGCTTGTTGCACAACATTGATGTGACACCTTCCTCACAAACCGGACAGTCACACAGGAAGGTTCAGGACGTATAGCATGGCAGCCCCCCTCCCTGCATCAAGCAGACGGGGGGAGTCCTTTGACCACATGCGCCTGACCTGCTCCGGCACATCGGCATGACCTGCCGTGATACAGAACATGAGGAAAGTCCCCCGGTCAAACCTCTCTAGCACCCGGTCAAAGTCGTAAACCACGTGGGCCCATGGATGACTGCGGCATCGAAAACCGCCCCGGGGAGGGTCCGGAAACCGCACCGGCCTGTGTGGAGCCCCAATATATCAACGTAAGGGCAGGCAGACGCTCAAATGCTTGGTGCACAACATTGATGTGGCACCTCCCTCACAAACCGGACAGTCACTACTTTGATAATTTGATATGTGGGTGGACCGGTGCTAAGGTGTTGTTCTTACTTGAACTAACAACCTAGTTATGATTACCCCCTCTCGCAAACATCCGCAACTACGAAACAAGAATTAAGATAAATCTAACCATAGAATGAAACATGTGGATCCAAATCAACCCCTTATGAAGCAACGCATAAATTGGGGTTTAAGCTTCTGTCACTCTAGCAATCCATCATCTACTTGTTACTCCACAATGACTTCCCTTAGGCCCATAACACGGTGAAGTGTCATGTAGTCGATGTTCACATGATACCACTAAGAGAAGTAACAACATACATATCATCAAAATATCGAACGAATACCAACTTCACATGATTACTTATAACAAGACTTTTCCCATGTCCTCAGGAACAATAGTAACTACTCACACCTCATCAACATGTTCAATATCAGAGGTGCAATAATAATAATTAAGGATCTGAACATAATGTCTTCCACCAAGTAATCCAACAAGCATCAACTACAAGATGTAATCAACACAACTAGTAACCCACAGGTACCAATCTGAGGTTTTGAGACAAAGATTGAATACAAGAGATGAACTAGGGTTGGAGATGAGATGGTGCAGGTGAAGATGTTGATGAGGATTGGTCCTCCCACAAAGGAGGAAGCGTTGGTGATGACGATGGCTTCGATCTCCCCCTCCCGGAGAGGAATTTCCCCGGCAGAATCTGACTGCCGGAGTGCAAAAGGGCCTCTGCCCAGGTTTCCCCCTCGAGACGGCGGTGCTTCGTCCCGAAAGGTTGCTTATGATTTTTTCTAGGGTAAAACACAACATATAGAAGAAGAGAGGCGTCGGGAGGCCAGCCAGGGCCCCACAAGCCATCAGGGCGCGACCTGGGGGGCGCCCTGTTGGCTTGTGCCTGGCTGGTGGTCCCCCTTTGGCATATTTTCACCCAGAAATTCATATATATTCAATAAAAATTCCCCGTGAAGTTTCAGGTCATTTGGAGTCTGGTGATTTTTCTGCCTTTTTCTCGGTTTTCCGGTCCAGAATTCCAGTTTCCAGATAATTCCCTCTTTGTGATGTACCTTTCATATTCAGAGAGAAAGAGCATAAGAATTGTATGATAATAGTGAATAATGGACAAGAATAACATAAATATGAATAAGAAATCATGATGCAAAATGGACGTATCAACTCCTCCAAGCTTAGACCTCGCATGTCCTCAAGCGAAAGCCAAACTCGAGAGAAATGACCGCATAATTCGAGAGAGAGGTGTCACTAAAAACAGAATACGGACATGGGAGCATCATGAATATCATTATAGCAGCAAACATTTAATCATACAACTTCTCATAAATAAGTAAAGATTGATTCACAATTATCGTAGTATGAAGCATAACCCTTATTGACATCAAACAAACGGTGCCTTTAGTCATGGTGAAAATCACAATTCATCATATTCAAAAGAAGAGTTTATATAAGAGCTTTCATTGTAGCAAACCCACATACTCAACTATCATTTAGTCATCCATGATTGTTGACAATCATTGCATATTTTTGGAGCTAATGTTTTTGCCGGACACATAGGAAGATTGGGGCTTCATTTGACACCCAACTCATTTATGTAGAGACCCGACCCAAAACGGTCAAGTCTCTGTGCTTTCTGTGCCATCCCTAGATCAGTATGCTGGCACACACAGTACATCAATGTATATATCAAAGTGCAATCACATGTAAATAACGTAAAACTGATATATACCTCTGGAGTCTCAGCGGAAACAGTCAATCGGGGGTGAAGTCCCATCAACACCAACGGCAGGTTGAGTGTAGACCGTAACCCTATATCGTAACTCTTACTCGTCGTAGAAATCCTGCAACATGAGACGTTGCAGCCGTGTAGGTCAGTACATTGAATGTACCGGCAAGATCACAATAAGAAGAACATATGATAAAGACTATTCTATATGCAATAAGGCTTTGGGGCTCTATGTCTGAGTTTTTGCATAAAAGCTGGTTTTATTTTGTTTTTCCTACAGCAAAGGAATACCAGGAGTCTCACTACAGAGTTATCTAATATGACATGGTTCCGCCAACCGATGGCTCATAGCCCACAAGTATCATAAGTTGCCCTCAATTAATTATCAATCTGGTGTTGAGAGTTCAGAGATAGATCCAAGTCCAGAGGCTCAAATTGTCCGTAACCAGGGACACGGCTAATCAATTAGGTTTTAACTCTGCAGAGTGTTGTGTACTTTACCCACAAGATTCGTTCCCTCCTTGTAAGTCCTCGCACTTCTAGTTGTTTGAGAACAGGACGAACGAAACATGGTCTTCCAAAGAGTTCCTTTGACCAACTGTCCGGGCCCATCCATCCTACCGTAGTTCTACATCTGCTAGCCCGTCCTGGCCAGAGTCACAACTAAGGTTAACCAAGCCAGAGCCCATAATGAGTTGTGGCTACACAGGTAAGCTTCCGGGCATGAAGTCTTCTTCCGTCTCTTTGAGTCTGGGTGAGGCTTTCCGCAAGATGTCATGGCGCTTCTCCATGCATCCCGGCCATCCACTGGTTTCTCCAGGTTGCCCAATCAACCATCCCTCACCCAGTAGTGTGTATTGAAAAAGAAATCTTGTCTCGAGTCTCGAAGTCTTGAGGTCTTGAAGATGCAGACCTTGAAGATGCCATCATGTGGTTGTCTTCATTGACGTAGAGTCCTTCTCCTCACACCACTGCCTAATACTCATACCAACCCCGTCTACTTTAGCGTAGCATTAAAACAAATAACGTCCCGTGGCTTCAGTAACAAGGAGTGGGTTCCTACCTCATGCATTCTACTCAACTACAATAATTCAATAACACTACTGGAGGGAGTTGAAGGTTGATGTCACTAAATGCAATAAAACATAGGTATGAAATAAATGGTCAAAGTGAACGTGCCTGGTAAGTTGATGAAGATAGTCACTCTCACAATCCTGATAATTCTACTCGTCACACTCCGAGAAATCTATCGTAAGTAAATAACATTCAATAAACATACATGCCAAAAAGAAGAACCAAAAGAACGCAAGAGCAAAGTATGTCTTAGTGCGAAAATAACAACATGCTAAGGTTTAATAAGAAAAGGATAGGTTCTTATGGGGTTGTAAAGTGAAAGGTGAAGGAATCAACTCAAAAGAGTTACTGGACGAACTATTGATGTATAAGCTTAGGTTTGACATGCTATGAAAGACGATCCAAATTATGAGGAGAATAATATGAATGTTGTTTGACAAATAGCTTATGGCATAAGAATTCATTTGCAAAAGGAATTAATTGAAATGGAGCACTACAACACAAGTTATAGCGAACTGAAGTATGAATTGAATTTGAATTCGGAAGGGTCAAAAGTATTTGAATTGGAGCATGGTGTTTATCAACAGAAAGTACATAACACAACTGTTTAGGTGCAAAAGGAATCAATTGAAAAGGTGCTACGGATTGCAAAGAGATGATCAAATGAAGGTTCGAATTCAAATTTGAATCGCTCAAATTTGAAAGGTTCAAAGGTTGAAACTAATGATGTTACTGTATATGGGAAGTCAATATGAACGTGTAGGAAAAAGAATTACTGGATTTGGAACAACGGATCACAAGATACAAATAATTCAATATGACATTGAATAAGCTTAGAACGGTGTGTGAACACTTTTGGGGACTAATAGAGAAATCTGAGTATGATCAAAATTATATGTTGAAATGAGAACACTAATGGTACGAATGGAAAGATGACTTCGATACGAATCCGGCGCAATTGGATTCGTCGAAAACGATCAAAAGAAGTTTAAATATGAATCTGAACAAATTTCAAAATTTGAAAATTTAAAAAAAGTTGATGTGATAGGCTCACTGGATATGTGGGATCAAGACGAAACTCTAGGCGTTGGTTTCATCTAATTTGGATGAATGAGTAAATAAGTTATGGCTATTTGAAAAATCAGGGCCAAACTGTTTTACGGAGAAAAAAAAGTATGGCTAAAAGAATTCTAGGACTAATGTGTAAATACGGAGACTAGTTGATAATATAATTACTCTACCGTATACTAGTCTAGAAATACTAGTCTTGGAATAATAAACTACAGGAGTATAAAAGAAAATACGAAGAGAATACCTTTAGAATGTAGAGAAGAGATAATTCCAAAGAGGAGACGACTTCCAGAAATCCCGCCGGAGAGAAGAAAAATAGTTTTTTTATTTAATAAACCTAGTCAAACGAAAAATATTGCTTAAACCCGAATTGAATGATTTTTGGGTGCTCCTATGGGTTTATATTTAGGATTTTTTACATCTGTGCCCCTAGTTCCTTAGCTGTGCTCATTCATCCCCACGTCCTTAAATTTTGCTCACTTTTCCCCACTCCCTAGCCCGAAACCCTCACCAAAGGTCACAACGGAGGATGCCGTCTGGTCAATGGTTTGACCGTTAACTCTGACGAGTGGGGCCGCGCTGGACTGCGTCCCCCATTGGACCTGATGAGTGAGTCCGTCCCGCCCCATTTCCGGCCACACGGATGCCGAACGGACGTGTGCTACTTCTTGAGCTTGCGTTGGTTTTCCCTTGAAGAGGAAAGGGTGATGCAGCAAAGTAGATAAGTATTTCCCTCAGTTGTTGAGAACCAAGGTATCAATCCAGTAGGAGATACAAGCAAGTCCCCAATCTTCGCACCTACACAAACAATCAAACTCTTGCACCCAACGCTAAAAGGGGTTGTCAATCCCTTCACGGTTATTTGCAAGGATGAGATCTGATAGAGATAGATATAAAAGATTGCTAGAACGTAAAGTAAAACAAAAGTAAAAATAATGCAGCGAGGTATTTTTGGTTTATAGATCAGAAATTATAATATGGAAAATAGACCCGGGGGCCATAGGTTTCACTAGAGGCTTCTCTCATGAAGGAAAATAATACGGTGGGTGAACAAATTACTGTCGAGCAATTGATAGAAAAGCGCATAGTTATGATGATATCCAAGGCAATGATTATGCATATATATAGGCATCACGTCCGTGTCAAGTAGACCGAAACGATTCTGCATCTACTACTATTACTCCACACATCGACTGACTCCTGCCTGCATCTAGAGTATTAAGTTCATGAAGAACAGAGTAACACATTAGGTAAGATGACATGATGTAGAGGCATAAACTCAAGCAATATGATGAAAACCCCATCTTTTTATCCTCGATGGCAACAATACAAATACGTGCCTCGTTACCCCTACTTTGTCACTGGGTGAGGACACCGCAAGATTGAACCCAAAACTAAGCACTTCTCCCATTGCAAGAATTACCAATCTAGTTGGCCAAACCAAACCAATAACTCGAAGAGACTTGCAAAGATATGAAATCATGCATATAAGAATTCAGAGAAGATTCAAATAATATTCATAGATAAGCTGATCATAAACCCACAATTAATCGGATCTCGACAAACACACCGCAAAAGAGTAATACATTGGATAGATCTTCATGAAGATCATAAAGAACATGGTATTGAAGAACAAAGAGAGAGAAGAAGCCATCTAGCTACTAGCTATGGACCCGAAGGTCTGTGGTAAACTACTCACGCATCATCGGAGGGGCAATGGAGTTGATGTAGATGCCCTCCGTGATCGAATCCCCCTCCGGCAGATTACCGGAAAAGGCTCCAGGATTGGATCTCACGGGAACAGAGGCTTCCGGTGGCGGAAAAGTAGTTTTGGGGCTCTTTTTGGTATCCAGGGAATATTTGGGAATTTATAGGACGAAGAATAGGGTTAGGAGGGCTGCCGTGGGGCCACAAGCCAGGGGGGCGCACCCCCCTAGGGCGCGCCCTGGTGGCTTGTGACTCCTCGGTAGGTCTCCTGCCTTCATCTCCAAGTCTTCTGGGTTTCTTCTGGTCCAAGAAAAATCATTCCGAAGATTTTATTCCATTTGGACTCCGTTTAATATTCCTTATCTGCAATACTCAAAAACAAGGAAAAAACAGAAACTGGCACTAGGCTCTAGATTAGTAGGTTAGTCCCAAAAATAATGTAAAATAGCATATTAATTCTTATAAAACATCCAAAACAGATAATATAATAGCATGGAACAATCAAAAATTATAGATACGTTGGAGACGTATCAAGCATCCCCAAGCTTAATTCCTGCTCGTCCTCGAGTAGGTAAATGATAAAAACAGAATTTTTGATGTGGAATGCTACCTAACATATTTATCCATGTAATATTCTTTATTGTGGCATGAATATTCAGATCCATAAGATTCAAAACAAAGGTTTAATATTGACATAAAAACAGTAATACTTCAAGCATACCAACAAGGCAATTGCATCCTTTCGAAATAACATGGCCTTAGAAAGTTATCCCTACAAAATCATATGGTCTGGCTATGCTCCATCTTCCCCACACAAAGTATCTAAATCATGTACAACCCCGATGACAAGTCAAGCAATTGTTTCACACCTTTTATGTTCTCAAACCTTTTCAACTCTCACGCAATACATGAGCGTGAGCCATGGATATAGCACTATAGGTGGAATAGAATATGGTGGAGTTTGTGAGGAAAAAGGAGAAGATAGTCTCACATCAACTAGGCGTATCAACGGGCTATGGAGATGCCCATCAATAGATATCAATGTGAGTGAGTAGGGATTGCCATGCAACGAATGCACTAGAGCTATAAGTGTATGAAAGCTCATAAAGAAACTAAGTAGTTGTGCATATGATGAAAAATTCCACTAGTTATATGAAAGTGACAAAATAGGAGACTCTCTATCATGAAGATCATGGTGCTACTTTGAAGCACAAGTGTGGAAAGAGATAGTAGCATTGTCCCTTCTCTCTTTCTCTCATTTTTTTTATTTTGGTGGGCATCTTTTTCCTTTTTTTTTATATTTGGGCTTCGCTGGCCTCTTTTATTATTTGTAAAGTCCGGAGACTCATCCCAACTTGTGAGGGAGTCATAGCTTCCATCATCCTTTTCTCTCATGGGACAATGTTGTAATAATGAAAATCATCACACTTTTATTTACTTACAACTCAAAAATTACAACTCGATACCTAGAACAAAATATGACTCTATATGCAATATGAAAGTGATGGTGCGTGTCATGAAAAACGGAACGGTGGAAGTTGCATGGCAATATATCTCGGAATGGCTATGGAAATGCCATAATAGGTAAGTATGGTGGCTGTTTTGAGGAAGGTATATGGTGGCTGTTTTGAGGAAGGTGGGTTTAATGCACCGGCGAAAGTTGCGCGGTACTAGAGAGGCTAGCAAAGGTGGAAGGGTGAGAGTGCGTATAATCCATGGACTCAACATTAGTCATAAATAACTCACATACTTATTGCAAAAGAATATTAGTTATGGAAGCAAAGTATTAGACGCATGCTTCTAGGGGAGAGGTTGGTAGGAGTTAACCATCGCGCGCTCCCGACCCTCACACAAAGGTTGACAATCATTAAACAAATCATGCTCCGACTTCGTTACATAACGGTTCACCATACATGCATGCTACGGGAATCACAAACTTTAACACAAGTATTTCTACCAATTCACAATTACTCACTAGCATGACTCTCATATTACCATCTTTACATATCAAAACTATATGCAAGGAATCAAACTTCTCATAGTATTCAATGCACTTAATATGAAAGTTTTTATTATATCCCTCTTGGATGCCCATTATATTAGGACTAAATTCATAACCTAAACCAATTACCATGCTGTTTAAAGACTCTCAAAATAATATAAGTGAGGTACGAGAGTTCAATAATTTCTCTAAAATAAAACACCACCGTGCTCTAAAAAGATATAAGTGAAGTACTAGAGCAACATTGCCTAGCTCAAAAGATATAAGTGAAGCACATAGAGTATTCTAATAAATTCACGATTAATGCATGTCCCCCCTCAAAATATGTGTGCAGCAAGGATGATTGTGGCAAACTAAAAAGCAAAGACTCATATCACACAAGACGCTCCAAGCAAAACACATATCATGTGGTGAATAAAAATATAGCCTCAAGTAAATTTACCGATGGATTGAAGACGAAAGAGGGGATGCCTTCCGGGGAATCCCCAAGCTTAGGCTTTTTGGTATCCTTGGATATGGCTTGGGGTGCCTTGGGCATCCCCAAGCTTAGGCTCTTGCCACTCCTTATTCCATAGTCCATCAAATCTTTACCCAAAACTTGAAAACTTCACAACACAAAACTCAACAGAAAACTCATGAGATCCGTTAGTATAAGAAAAATAAATCACCACTTTAGGTACTGTTGTGAACTCATTCTTTATTTATATTGGTGTAATATCTACTGTATTCCAACTTCTCCATGGTTCATAGCCCCCGATACAACCCATAGATACATCAAAATAAGCAAACAACACAAAAAAACAGAATCTGTCTAAAACAGAACAATCTTTAGCAATCTATAGACTTCGAATACTTCTGTAACTCCAAAAATTCTGAAAACTTAGGACAATCAGGGAAAGTTGTATATAAATCTTGTGTAAAAATTTCAGATCCAAAGCACGTTCCAGTGAATTTACAAAATTCCTGGACTGAGAGCAAAAGTTTCTGTTTTTCAGCAAAATCAAATCACAAACACCGTAGACCATCCCAAAGGTCTTACTTGGCTCAAACACTAATTAAAACAAGAAAACACAATTAATACAGAGGTAATAATGTGTAAAACACTCAAAAACAGAAGCAAAAACAAAAGCATAAAAATAAAATTTGGCTGCCTCCCAACAAGCGCTATTGTTTAACGCCCCTAGCTAGGCATAACGCAATAGATCTAGGTATTGTCATCTTTGGTATGCAATCCATAAGTAGCTCTCATAATAGATTCATTAGGTAATTTTATTTTCTTTCTAGGAAAGTGCTCCATGCCTTTCCTTAATGGAAATTGGAATCTAATATTTCCTTCCTTCATATCAATAATTGCACCAATCGTTCTAAGGAAAGGTCTACCAAGAATAATAGGACATGTAGGATTGCAATTTATATCAAGAACAATGAAATATACGGGCACATAATTCCTATTTGAAACAATAAGAACATCATTAATCCTTCCCATAGGTTTCTTAATGGTGGAATCCGCAAGATGCAAATTTAAAGAGCAATCATCAAATTCACGGAAACCTAGCACATCACATAAAGTTTTTGGAATTGTGGAAACGCTAGCACCCAAATCACACAAAGCATGGCACTCATAATCTTTAATTTTAATCTTAATAGTAGGTTCCCACTCATCATAAAGCTTTCTAGGTATAGAAACTTCCAACTCAAGTTTTTCTTCAAAAGATTTCATCATAGCATCCACGATATGTTTAGTAAAAGCTTTATTTTGATTATAAGCATGCGGAGAATTCAACATGATTGCAACAAGGAAACACAATCAATCAAAGAACAACTATCATAATTAAAGTCCTTGAAATCCAAAAGAGTGGGTTCATTGCTATTTAAAGTTTTGACCTCTTCAATCCTACTTTTATCAATCTTAGCATTAAGATCTATAAACTCCGAATCATTGGGACGCCTTTTAACTAAAGTTGACTTATCTCCAGTCCCATCTTTATCAAGATTTATATTAGAAAACAAAGAATCAATAGGAGTCACATCAATCACTTTAAGATCTTCATCATTATTTAAAGATTCTGGCTTCGCGGCCATTTTATTGACTAAGGTAGCTTGTTTATCAGAAATTTGGCCTACTAAGTTTTCAAGGTGAGCAAACTGAGATTTCAAACCACAAAATTCCTTAGTCATATCATCAAGTTCTTTATTCATGTATTCCAGCAAAAACCTTTGTTCTTTAAGCTCGTTCCTAAAGAAACTATTATGGTCAAATTGGAGCGACATGAAGCCCTTAGCATTATTCTCAATATCTTCCAACTTCCTAAGATAAGGATCAAAACTTTTGGGTTGAGCCATGGAAACGAGCAAACGAAAAACAAATGAAAAGACGAACGGAAGAAGGGCGAATAAAAGGCAAATCTTTTTGGTTTTTTCTGAAAATCGTTTTAGAAGTGGGGGAGAGGAAAACGAGAGGCAAATGGCAAATAATGTAAATGCAAGAGATGAGTTTGTGATGGGTACTTGGTAGGCTTGATGTAGATCTCCCCGGCAACGGCGCCAGAAATCCTTCTTGCTACTTCTTGAGCTTGCGTTGGTTTTCCCTTGAAGAGGAAAGGGTGATGCAACAAAGTAGATAAGTATTTCCCTCAGTTGTTGAGAACCAAGGTATCAATCCAGTAGGAGATACAAGCAAGTCCCCAATCTTCGCAGCTACAACAACAATCAAACTCTTGCACCCAATGCTAAAATGGGTTGTCAATCCCTTCATGGTTATTCGCAAGGATGAGATCTGATAGAGATAGATATAAAAGATTTCTAGAACATAAAGTAAAACAAAAGTAAAAATAATGCAGCGAGGTATTTTTGGTTTATAGATCTGAAAATATAATATGGAAAATAGACCCGGGGGCCATAGGTTTCACTAGAGGCTTCTCTCATGAAGGAAAATAATACGGTGGGTGAACAAATTACTGTCGAGCAATTGATAGAAAAGCGCATAGTTATGATGATATCCAAGGCAATGATTATGCATATAGGCATCACGTCCGTGTCAAGTATACCGAAACGATTCTGCATCTACTACTATTACTCCACACATCGACCGACTCCTGCCTGCATCTAGAGTATTAAGTTCATGAAGAACAGAGTAACGAATTAGGTAAGATGACATGATGTAGAGGGATAAACTCAAGAAATATGATGAAAACCCCATCTTTTTATCCTCGATGGCAACAATACAAATACGTGCCTCGCTACCCCTACTTTGTCACTGGGTGAGGACACCGCAAGATTGAACCCCAAAACTAAGCACTTCCCCCATTGCAAGAATTACCAATCTAGTTGGCCAAACCAAACCAATAACTCAAAGAGACTTGCAAAGATATGAAATCATGCATATAAGAATTCAGAGAAGATTCAAATAATATGCATAGATAAGCTGATCATAAACCCACAATTCATCGGATCTCGACAAACACACCGCAAAAGAGTATTACATCGGATAGATCTTCATGAAGATCATGAAGAACATGGTATTGAAGAACAAAGAGAGAGAAGAAGCCATCTAGCTACTAGATATGGACCCGAAGGTCTATGGTAAACTACTCACGCATCATCGGAGGGGCAATGGAATTGATGTAGATGCCCTCCGTGATCGAATCCCCCTCCGGCAGATTACCGGAAAAGGCTCCAAGATTGGATCTCACGGGAACAGAGGCTTCCGGCGGCGGAAAAGTATTTTTGTGGCTCTTTTGGTATCCAGGGAATATTTGGGAATTTATAGGCCGAAGAATAGGGTTAGGAGAGCTGTCGTGGGGCCACAAGCCAGGGGGGCACGCCCCCCCTAGGGCGCGCCCTAGTGGCTTGTGACTCCACGACAGGTCTCCTGCCTTCATCTCCAAGTCTTCTGGGTTTCTTCTGGTCCAAGAAAAATCATTCCGAAGATTTTATTCCGTTTGGACTCCGTTTAATATTCCTTATCTGCAATACTCAAAAACAAGGAAAAAACAGAAACTGGCACTAGGCTCTAGATTAATAGGTTAGTCCCAAAAATAATATAAAATAGCATATTAATGCTTATAAAACATCCAAAACAGATAATATAATAGCATGGAACAATCAAAAATTATAGATACGTTGGAGACGTATCAACATGCACGCGCTTTCTCCTCGTCCGCCTCTGGGACGCGTGGCGGCCTTCCAACTAGCCCCACAGCCAAAAAGTAAATGCGCACGCGCGGCGGGCGCCGGTCGTCAGCCACCCATGTTCGGGTCGTCGTCCTTCTTTAAATGGAAACCGGCCAGTCCACAATACCTTCCATCCTTCCAGAACCGCGCCTGCCCCCTCCACTCCCGGCAGGATACAAACCCTAGTCCGCTGGCGACAAAACCAAACCCTAGCCAGTAGCCACCATGGGCATCTTCTCAGGGGCCGGCTCGAGGTCCGGCAAGAAGAAGGGCAAGGCCCCCGCCGTCCCTTGGCGCGCGCTACCCCCGCCGTCCTCTTCCCATCCGCCTCGGCAGCGGATTAGCGTCCCAGTGCACCAGGTGAGGTGGCACTGGGAGCACACCATCCCTCTCCCCTACCCCGACGTGATCCTGCCACACTACTGGCACTTGGATCCGGAGAGGATCCCAGTGCCGGCGGTTTCACGGTCGGCGCGGGCGCATGCGGAGGAGGTGAGGCACCGGCGGCAGCAGCTCACGCCCGACCAGCGGCTCGATCTGGCCTATGCTGCAGACTCTCCCAATTGGGAGGTCTGGTTTGCATTTGAGCACGAGGAGCAGCGCCGGCGTGGCGTCCGCGATGTGCGGGCTGGCACCCTGCCGCCCCTCATCGTGCGCGATGAGGACCAGGAGGCGGAGGCCGCATACCAGGAGGCGCTGGCGCTGGCAGCTGTCCTCCGCAAAAGCGAGGAGGAAGATCAGCGCAAGGAGGAGGAGGAGGAGGCGGCTTACGAGGCGCGGATGGCAGAGGCCATTGCGCTCTTCGCTGCTGGCGAGTGCGTCGTGCCGCCGCTGGCCCCGCCGTGCCCGGCCAGGCTGGAGCAGGTGCCGACCGCCCTCACGCCCAACGAGTACGTCTGGGAGGGGGTGGTGCGGGAGTGGGTGAGCATGCCACCCATATGGATGCTGGCGACGCCGAAGCATGAGCGGGACTACCTGGAGTTCTGGCGACAGCGGCACCTGCGGGTGGAGCGTCGCGAGGGTTAGCGGCTCAAGGAGTTGGAGAAGGACGCCGAGGCAGAGGAGGACGAGCGCCGTGCCGAAGCGCAGGCAGCGGCGGTGGAGCCACCGGTGGACGACATCGCCACCGCCTGGGAGACGTCGTTCCCCTGGGCTGGCCCGACGCCGACCCTTGTCGACCTCACCGGCCCCGACGTAGATGACGACGAGGACGCCTAGGGGGCAGCGCACCTCGTCGTTTTCATTTTTAGTTTCAATGTTTTTAGTTAATGCCTGGCAGACTTGTGAACTCTCGCCGACCTTTGTGGCTGGCATTAATGTATAATTAAAGTTAACGCAGGTTGATGTGATTTGATATGATGTTTTGACTGTGATGTGATGTTTGAATTTGAATTTTGACTGACATTTGAATTATAAGCAACATTTGAAATCCATTGCTCTGTGATGTTGCAATGATCATGTTAGCCTAGTTTGCAATGATCTAACAACAAATAAAACAAAAATACAAACAAATGATCATGTTAGCCTATGTTGGTGAGCTCCGAAAAGTTAGGGTAAAGAGGCCATTTCCAATATAAATCATTATAAAAACAGTTTAAAATTTCAATAATAAAAATATAAGTTCAAATCCTTCTTATTCACACTAAAATGAATCTATGGTGATTTTTTTTATTTTTTTTATTTTTTCATAGACCCAAATGCACTATCACTCTCTTCTTGGACTCTATACAATCCCGTACGTGATAGCTCATTTGTGTGAAAGAGTTTTCATGGAAATGTGCAATGATCCAAGATTATTATTTTTTGTGATAACCATGCCACATAAAACGGCATTGTGCGCAGGTCTTCCATTTTTTTGATTATTTTTGAAGTTGTTCTTCTCATTTGAACTTGGAGATGGTAGCTTACCTCAAAAGAATATTTTCCATAAAAATATCCCTAAACCAAGTTTATATTTTTTATGGTAACTATGTAATATTCTCGAAGGTTTGCTATTTTTTGATTTTTTTGAATTAGTTAACATCATTTGAAAGTTGGTCAAACCTAAGATAACCCCGCTGACCGGCTCAAAACCCCACAGCATCTCTCCAAACCCTAGCGTCGAACTGCAGCCGTCCGATCATACCCTAGCGCCAAGCGACAGCCCTCAGATCTGGTCTTCTGGAAGGAATTCACAGGGCGGGCACGTGTGCAGGCTGCGCGCCGTTGGATCACATGGACGGCTCCGCACCGTTGGATCGTTGGGCGATCCGCGAGAGGTTGGTTCTGCTCGCCCACTCGTCTGTCCGAAAATGCAAACAAGTCCTTGTTGGGCCTTCGCAAGGCGTTAACCTGTCGAAGGCCCACAAGGATAAAAGAGGCCTATAAAATGGTGCATGCGTTGGTTCTGTTTTTTTATTGATTTGATTGTACCGTCACCCTTTTCTTTATGGGCCCTTTCTTTATTGATTTGATTGCACCGTTTGTTTCTTTTTTTTATTTGATTGCACCAAATTAGTTTCATCATGCAAAAAAAGTTTCTTTTCCTTCTTCTTTTTCAACATCACCATGGTTCATATTAGATTGAAAACATCATTACACAACCGGATATCGCATTTTCAGAAAGGAAAAAAATTCATACAAAAGCATGTAGGATGTAAAACCTACATACTACTACATAATAAAACCTATCTACTCTTCGTCGGAGATGTCGATGATCTCCGTGCCCTCCGGTGGATAAATGACCGCATGTTGCGGCTCCGCCCTCTCCGGCGCCTGTGGCTGCTCCGCTGCCGCCTCTTCTGCCTCTATCTCCGCCTCCAGCTCGTCGAACAGGGCGTTGGCCTCCGCCTACCTCTGCCGGATGAGCCGACGGTTGGCCTCCACCTCGGCCTCATCCCGGATGGAATCCAGGATGGCCTGCTACTTAGCCATCTCCTCCGGCTGGTCGACGGCGACCTCCGCCTCCGCCTCCGGGCCGTCCTCCTCTATGGGCGCCGGCTGATGCTCCTCCTCCTGCTCCTCCTCCTCCTCTTCCCCCTCCTCCCCCGTCTCCGGCGAATCCGGAGGGAGACCCGCAGCGATGCGGGCGGCGCGGCGAGCCTGCATTTCCGCCTCGATTTGCAGGCGCCGCTCCGGAGTGAGCTGCGCATACGTGGTGATGAGGTGCCGGACCATCCTGACGGTGACATAAGTGCGAGAGGAGGCGTATGGGATCGGGCGGCGGTGGGGTGGAGGGAGGAGGAGGATGTGCAAAGGCTGGGGGACGACGGCCGGCTTAAATAGCCGGCTAATGGCCTCAGGGGGCGATTCGAAGCGGCGCCATGCGGCGTTCACACCGCGCCGATGGTCGAGGCGCCCGTTGGACCGTCGGGTTTCCCGACGAGTCCACGTGGGGCCATGACGTCAGCCTGACGTGGCGGGCGCCTGTGAAAAGACGCCTGCAAAATGGGATGGACGGAGTGGCACGCTTCGGCCCAATAGTCCACCGAAACCGGTCCCACTCGTCAGTAGTTAATGGTCAAACCATTGACCCGACGGCATCCCCCCGTGTGACCATTTATGAGGGTTTCGGACTAAGCAGTGGGGAAAAGTGAGCAAATGTTAAGAGCGTGGGGATGAATGAGTAGAGCTAAGGAACGAGGGGCACAGGAATAGAAAGCCCTTATATTTATAGGTGGAAAGGAGGTCTAAAGGTTTAAAGATAAGCGAGGTGGGACTAAATATAGATGAAAAGTAAATAAAGGAAATCAAACGCATAGCATGGGGGCAAAAGAGCCGCCGGCCACGCACACGGGCGCTGCCCAGTTTTTTTTTTTGAATTTTTTTTGGAATTGTTTTTTTATAAAAATAGAAAAGAAAAGTGAAAAAGAAAAATAAATACGAAACTTTTAGTAAACATATTATATGTAAAAAATTTCAGAATTTTTTTTCTACAACATGAATAAATTTTCAAGACCAAATAAAATATTGTTTTAAAAAATCATTTTTTTGCAATAACTAGAAAATGAAATTAAATTTGAATTTCAAATAAATTACAAATAGTTTTTATTTTAAAAATTGAATCAAAACATTGTCTCTGATTTTGGAGTGTCATTTTCCTCCTCTCATTTTATTTGTTTATCAGAGTATTTCAAAAAGATTCAAACTCAAAATTGAATAGGGTTTCTAAATGGAAAATTTTGGGAAAGTCCTTTTATTCCCTCTCATTAAATTTTCAAAAGTTTCAAATTTCACTCAATTTCAAACAACATTCACACAAACAATCAAACAAGCAATCATAATTATTTTATTTAATATAACATTCCAAAATTTAGAATTTTGGGATGTTACAATTTACCTCAAGGATAATGTCAACAATAATGAATCATGGTTTCTTACATTCAACTGGATATATATACCTGGATCTTTCCTCAACATGTGATGCTTTCCACTAAGAGAGTTTATAAATTAAAAGAAGGGAATATATTAATGACTCTTGTGTAATAGTAAGAACTATATGAAAGTAAAAGACAGGCCCTTCACAGAGGGAAGCAGAGGTTTTCATGCGCTTTTTTTGGATTAGATGTGCTCCCTTAATGCTAAGGAACTTCACTTTATATTGCCCCTTGTGATAGCGAATTTTATTATGCACTATGTTGCTTTTATTTCTTCACCATCACAAGATCGTTAAAAGCTTATTTTCCTTTTTAATAAAAGATCATACATGATTAAAGGCAATTTTTATTGCTTATGCACCGATGACAACTTACTTGAAGGATCTTATTCAATCCATAGGTAGGTAAGGTGGACTCTTACGGAAAGAAACTGGGTTTAAGGGGTTAGGGATGCACAAGTAGTATCTCTACTGGGTGCGGAAATTGTGGCTAGCAAAAGATCTAAAGGAAACATCACATGTTAAAGGATCCATGACTATATAACTTCTATGTAAATGTAAACAATCATAACCATTAAGTTGTCTTCCATGTCCAACTTCAACACTCGATCATTATTTAATATTCGGTGAGGGTTCGTAATCATAGATGATTTCCTAGATAGTGTATTTGTATGTGGATCTTCTCTTCGCTATCATAATCTTGCATAGATTATAACAATGACTAAAACTATGTTTGTTTTGTTCCCAACAATTTTCATCACTCATACTTTCTTTTTATGTGAAGTCATTACTTCTCATGAGATAAGCATATAACCTTTCTTATTCTTTTTTACTGCCATGCTATGATGATTGGTGCAAGGGAATAAAGCACACAGACCCAACTAATCTTTATTATATAACTCTCATACTCGATTACAAGGGTAGGTAGATCTCAAAGCAAAATACTAAGCAAAGCAAATCTGAAACTTTATTTCTCTGAACCACGAAATAACCAAGGATCAAACTAAAATAAAAGATGATGGTGATACGATACCGGGGCGCTTCCCCCATGCTTGGAACAAGCTAGAGGTTGTGCCCATACCCTTGTACTCAAGTGTTCTTCGGTGATGGTGGTGGTGTGCAGAAGTCCTCCATCTTCCAAGGCATGGGTTCCCCATCATGGAAAGAAACTCTTGTCTCCGGAATCCTGAAATCAGCAGCGAGGCTCATCCTTTTAAACCTAGATTCATACTCACAGTTGTGGGTTGGAAGTTCATAGATTTGATCTTGGAGGTGCACAATCCGCTCTTGATGCTTGAAGAGAGCTTCTACCACGCTCCTTGTGTCAATCTTGTTTTTGCGGATGAAGTCGTGATCATAGAGTGATTAGCACTCAGAACATGTTCAACCATCCCTTGGCACTTGAAGATCTCCTGCTCCACTTCTGCAAGCCTGCCCTTGTCACTTCCCTCCTTCTTGGGACCTTGGACATCCCGGATGTGGAGCACCCCCTCACGCATCTCAATGGCTTGATGGTGCTTCATCACCTCCGACAAGTATGGGTTGATGACCTTCTCGAAGAACTTGTCTTTAGATGAACTTGGGGAAGCCATGGCGATCTAGATCTGTCAGAAAAACAGCTCAAAATAAGAACAGAGGAGAAACTCGCGATGCGGTGGTCAAAACATACGGGAGTATATATAATGATTTTTTCTAGGTCAGAATACGTGTTCGGGAAGAAATTGGAATCGGGGAGGCACACGAGGGCCGCACAAGCCAGCAGGGCGCGCCCCAAGGGGGCCGTGCCCTGTTGGCTTGTGTCTCCCTCATGAGTCCCCCTGGCTCCGTTTTAATTTTTGGATTTTTTCTAAAATACTAAAACCAACAGAAACTATTTTTTCGTATTTTTGGAGTCGGTTTACTTCCCGTATGTGTTCTTCCGGTGTTATTACTGGAATAACATTAGTCTCTTCATTAATGGGTGTACCTGAAATGTAATGCTTGATTCTTTGTCGATTCACCACTCTCGGGTTTTTGCCTTCGAAGTTATTAATTTTTATAGTGCCAGAGCGGTAGACCTCTTCGACAACGTATGGACCTTCCCATTTTGATAAGAGTTTTCCTGCAAAAAATCTGAAACGAGAATTGTACAAAAGTACAAGGTCTCCTACATTGAATTCCCGTTTTTGAATCCTTTTGTCATGCCATCTTTTAACTTTTTCTTTAAACAACTTAGCATTCTCATAGGCTTGTGTCCTCCATTCATCTAGTGAGCTAATATCAAATAACCTCTTTTCACCCGCAAATTTAAAATCATAATTCAGTTCCTTAATTGCCCAACAAGCCTTATGTTCTAGTTCAAGTGGGAAATCACAAGCTTTTCCATATACCATTTTATATGGGAACATCCCCATGGGGTTCTTATAAGCAGTTCTATAAGCCCAAAGAGCATCGTCTAGTTTCTTAGACCAATTCTTCCCAGATCTATTGACGGTCTTCTACAAGATTAATTTTTATTTCTCGATTGCTCAATTCAACCTGGCCACTAGACTGAGGATGATATGGTGATGTGATGTCTACTACACAACTTGTTCTTGTAGTCTCGTGTTGGGCCTCCAAGCGCAGAGTTTTGTAGGACATTAGCAAATTTCCCTCAAGTGGATGACCTAAGGTTTATCAACCCATGGGAGGTGTAGGATGAGGATGGTCTCTCTCAAACAACCCTGCAACCAAATAATAAAAAGTCTCTTGTGTCCCCAACACACCAAATACAATGGTAAATTGTATAGGTGCACTAGTTTGGCGAAGAGGTGGTAATACAAGTGTAGTAATGATAGTAGATATTGATTTTTGTAATAGTAACAATAAAAAATAGTAAGGTAGCAAGTAACAAAAGTGAGCACAAACGGTATTGCAATGCTTGAAAACAAGGCCCAGGGTCCGTACTTTCGCTAGTGCAATCTCTCAACAATGCTAATATAGTTGGATCACATAACTGATACGTCTCCGTCGTATCTACTTTTCCTAATGCTTTTGCCCTTGTTTTGGACTCTAATATGCATGATTTGAATGAAACTAACCCGGACTGACGCTGTTTTCAGCAGAACTACCATGGTGTTGTTTTTGTGCAGAAATAAAAGTTCTCGGAACTGGACAAAACTTTTTGGATAATTATTTTATAATAAATAAAAAATACTGGAGCCAAGAACCACCTGAGGGGGTGCCCTGGCTGAGCACGATACACCAGGGCGCGCCACCCCCTCCAGGCGCGCCCTGGTGGGTTGTGCCCACCTCGTGGACCCACTGACCCTAATTCCGGCTATATAAATTCCTGTTTTCGGAGAAAAAAATTGGAGAGAAAGTTTCATTGCATTTTCGATACGGAGCCACCGCCACCTCCTGTTCTTCATCGAGAGGCCAGATCAGGAGCCCGTTTGGGGCTCCGGAGAGGGGAATCTTCGGTCTTCGTCATCATCAACCCTTCTCCATCGTCAATTCTATGATGCTCCCCACCGGGAGTGAGTAATTCCTTCGTAGGCTTGTTGGTCGGTGAGGAGTTGGATGAGATTCATAATATAATCTAGTTAGTTTTGTTAGGGCTTGATCCCTAGTATCCACTATGTTCTGAGATTGATGTTGCTATGACTTTGCCATGCTTAATGCTTGTCACTAGGGCCCGAGTGCCATGATTTCTGATCTGAACCATTTATGTTATCAACATTATATCTATGTTCTTGATCCGATCTTGCTAGTCATATGCACCTGCTATGTGTTATGATCCGTAAACCCCGGAGAGACAATAGTCGGGATACTTTCCGGTGATGACCGTAGTTTGAGGAGTTCATGTATTCACTATGTGTTAATGCTTTGTTCCGGTTGTCTATTAAAAGGAGGCCTTAATATGCCTTAGTTTCCTTATGGACCCCGCTGCCACAGAAGGGTAGGACAAAAGATGTCATGCAAGTTCTTTTCCATAAGCACGTATGACTATTTACGGAATACATGCCTACATTACATTTATGAACTGGAGCTTTTTCTGTATCGCCCTAGGTTATGATTGTTATATGATGAATATTATCCAACGAGTTCACCGATCTAGTGCCTATGATTTTTCCACATATTGTTCTTGCTAAGTTACTATTGCTACTGCTACTGTTACACTTGCTACAAAATCATTGCTATCACTGTTACCGTTACTGTTACTGTTACTACTACTATTAAAACTATCATACTACCGTGCTACTGATCACTCTACTGCAGATATTTAATCTCCAGGTGTGGTTGAATTGACAACTCAGCTGCTAATACTAACAAATAATTTTTGGCTCCCCTTGTGTCGAATCTATAAATTTGGGTTGAATACTCTACCCTCGAAAACTGTTGCGATCCCCTACACTTGTGGGTTATCAAGACCTTTTTCTGGCGCCGCTGCCGGGGAGCATAGCTATATTTGTTGAGTCACTTGGGATTTATATCAATTGATCACTATGAAGAATCTGAAGGATACAAGAACCAAGATTTTTCCCTCTAAGACGAGGGGAGGTAAGGAATTGCAATCTAGCTCTGTACTTGATTCACCTTCGATTTTGAGTAAACTTGCAACACCACCACATGCTATTAATCCTGATATGTCGCAAGTTATTGATGATGCTACTTCTGCTATGAATGATGCTTATGATGATGCTAGTACCATGCTTGATGATAATGTGCCACTAGGTGAATTTCTTGATGAACAAAATGCAAGAGCTAAAGAGAATGAAATTACTGAAACTGATGAGACTACTGAAACTGATGAAGTCTTTGAAACTGAGAACTATGAAACACCAATTAGACCTCGCTCTCCTAGATTTGAAATGCCTAAGATACCTGAGGGTTACATTATGGATGAGGAGATAGGTCGAGAAATCCTAGCTTGTAAGGATAGAGATGATCTTAAGAAAATACTAGGCAAGTATAAAGAAAAGACTTTGAATGCTAGAATCAAATGTCATCCTAAGTTTGCTACTTCACCTATCTTTGTTACCGATAAATATTATGAATTCTCTGTCGACCCAGAGTTAAGTACTTTGGTTGAATCTGATCCTTTCCATGGCTATGAAACTGAAAATGTATTGGCACATCTTACTAAGTTGAATGATATAGCCACCCTCTTTGCTCATGATGAGAAGATTCGCTACTACTATATTCTCAAATTATTTCCATTCTCATTAAAGGGTGATGCTAAGATATGGTACAATACTCTATCTCCTGGTTGTGCGAGTAGTCCCCAGGATATGATTTACTATTTGTCTGAAAAATATTTTCCTGCTCATAAGAAACAACCTGCCTTACAGGAAATATTTAACTTCGTGCAAATTGAAGAAGAGAGTCTCCCACAAGCTTGGGGGAGGCTTCTCCAATTGCTTAATGCCTTGCCCGATCACCCTCTTAAGAAAAATGAAATACTTGATATCTTCTATAATGGACTAACTTATGCTTCTAGGGACTTCCTAGATAGTTGTGCTGGTTGTGTTTTCAGGGAACGAACTATTGAACAAGACAAGGAACTATTGAATAATATATCGAAGAATTATGCTGATTGTACTCTCCCTGAACCACCGCCTAAACCCACTCAGAAGAAGAGGTGTATCTTATTTCTCAGTCCTGAAGATATGCAAGAGGCAAAGAAATGTATGAAGGAAAAAGGTATTAAAGCCGAGGATGTTAAGAATTTACCACCTATTGAAGAAATACATGACCTTGACACACCACCACCTCAACAGGTGGTAGAGGTAAATTCTTTATTAAAGTTTGATGAAAGTGATATCCCTTACAATAAACATCCTAGTCAATGCTTATATGAGTTTGACAACTACATTAGGAAACAAGACCACTTCAATGCAAATGTTCTGAAACAATTGAAATATAATTCTGATATGATTGCTCGCTTGAGTGACTTGTTATTTCGAATCAGTAATGATGTTAGAGGTGTAGGAAAATATGCCTCTATGGTTCAAACCCAGTTAGAACAAGTTGCTAAATCTCAGAGAGAATTGCTTAATGAAATGAATAATAATATGAATGATCATGCTATTAGAGTAGTGACTACAGGAGGTAGAATGACCCAAGAACCTCTTCATCCTGAAGGTCACCCTAAAAGAATTGAACAAGACTCTCACAGAATTAACACTCATGCACCTAGTCCTTCTAAAAAGAAAAAGAAAAAGAAAAATGATAGGACTTTGCATACCTCTAGTGAACCTGAGATAGAAAAACCTCCTGATAATAATAATGTCTCTATTTCTGATGCTGAATCTCAATCTGGTAATGAACATTTGCCTAGTGATAACGAAAATGATAATGATGATGTTCATGATGATACTCAACCGAATAATGATAAAGAACCATATAATGATATTGAAATAGAACCTGCTGTTGATCTTGATGACCCACAACCTAAAAATAAACGATATGATAAAAAAGACTTTGTGGCTAGAAAACATGGCAAAGAAAGAGAGCCATGGGTTCAGAAACCCATGCCCTTTCCACCTAAACCCTCTAAGAAAATGGATGATGAAGAATTTGAACGCTTTGCTGAAATGATTAGGCCAGTCTTTTTGCGTACCCGCTTAACTGATATCTTAAAGATGGCCCCTTATGAAAAGTACATGAAAGACATCATCACTAATAAAAGAAAGATACCTGAAGCTAAAATCTCCACCATGCTTGCTAATTATTCTTTTAAGGATGGAGTACCTAAAAAATTGGAGATCTTGGAATACCAACTATACCTTGCTCCATTAAAAGAAATTATGTCAAAACTGCTTTGTGTGATTTGGGAGCTGGTGTTAGTGTTATGCCTTTCTCTTTATATAAAAGACTTGATTTGAATAAACTCACACCTACTGAAATATCATTGCAAATGGCTAACAAATAAACTACCATACCTATCGGTATTTGTGAGGATGTGCCCGTTGTTGTTGCAAATGTTACTATCTTAACAGACTTTGTTATTCTTGAGATGCCCGAGGACGACATCATGCCGATTATCCTTGGTAGACCCTTTTTCAATACTGCAGGGCCTATTATTGATTGCAATAAAAGTAAAGTCCCTTTTCATATCAATGGTAATGAGCATGTGGTGCACTTTCCGAAGAAGCAATTCCAAGTGAATGGTATAAATGTTATTGAAGAATCTCCGACACTCACTATTGGAAGTTTTCAACTACCTCTACCTACTGCCAAAAAGAAATATGATATACTTATTGTTGGGGATATGCATATCCCCATTGAGGTAACTTAGTGTTTTCCAAAAGTTCTTTGGTTTCATGCTAATCAGAAGTGGTTGTTAATAAGACTTGATCAACATAATTAATGGATCAGTTTTGAGACGTATGAAGTTGATCAATCTAGTAGGCACAACCTTCTGTTCCCACCTCTTGTTTTCTATTTCTCTTAGTCAAATAAAATAAAATGCCATGTTTATCCTGTTTTCTCTTTTCTTCGTGCAATAAAAATGACCCAAAAATAAAAGTTCTCAGAATGTCTTGAAAATTTAACACGATTTTTTCTCATTATTTCTGAATTTCTGGTGCAAATAACATCAGAGGGGGGGGGGTGCAACTGCTGTCCACAAGACACCAGGGCGCACCACCTGCCCCAGGCGCACCCTGGTGGGTTGTGGTCCCCACGTGGGTCCCCTCACTTATCCCTTTAGCCCATTCCATCTCTTACCCCCAGAAAAAAATCACCATAGCTCTCTCTCTCTCTCTCTGGTGTTCTTGCTCTCAAACCCGCCGATTTTGATCTCTTTGCTCGAAGCTCCATTTCCGAAACTGTTTTAGGGGATTGCTACTTGGTATGTGACACCTCCATTGCTCCAATTAGTTTATGACTTAGTGGTTTATTTTTAGAATAATTAGCTACTCTTGGTGCTATTGTAGATGGGCTTGCATGTTGAATTCTTAGAGTTCTAAGTAGTTTGAATGCTTAATATGGCCTCTATGCATCCTTAGGAGTAGTTGCTATCAATCTTACGAAGTTTTGTTAACAAAATTTTTGGGACCCAATAATTTTCAGAAATTTGTACGCGAATAAAATGAACTTCTTTGGAAGGAGTTCTTCGAGGAGAAGGTCCTCAGAGGCATCATCGAGTAGTGGCTCAATACGACGTTCTTATGTTGAGCCAAGTGCAAGCTCGATGCGGGATGCCGCTACCAAATCATGCTTATGGCCATGTAACGAATTCATGGAAGGTGCGGGTATCAAGGAGGAATTCGAGCAATTTATCCGCAACGCAGAACTTGCACCCTTCATCGTAGATGAGTGCACTCAACATCTCAAACTCACAAAAACATTCACAAAGAAATTTAAATATTTTCCTCGTGATTCTAGAGTTTAATTTAACCTTTATGACCATCCCTTTACCATGCCTTTAGATGTGTTCTCTGAAGCATGCAAAATTCCATATTGGGGTTCGTTAGACGAACTACCAACATCTGAGTATGAGTCATTTTTTATTAATCTTTGTTACGGTGAAGATAGAGGAGTGACACAAGGTAGAATAAAAAGCATCCATTTTCCATCGATACACTACTTTGCACTCTTTAATGGCAAATGCATCGTAGGCAAGCAAGATTGCAGCACACTGTGTGCCCCTGATTTGAGTCTCATACACCCTGCTATAATAGGAATTAAATGTTATAATCTTGGAGCAATCATTGCCCGGAGGTTGCAACACAACACTGCTAGTGGTCATTTTTATGGAGGGATCTATGCCTCCTGTGTAGCACCTTGGCCTAATGGTCCCATTCTACCTACTCAGTACTTAGACTTCTAGGCCATGAAACGTCATAGGTTCCTTAAATGCACAGTCATTAATTATACATACAACTTGAGGTTCAATAAAGATCCCATTGTACCTGTTACTTTGCCTGCTCATGCTCTCTTTGATTATCACAGTAAGGGAAGATACTATGTTCTTGAGAGCGAGGCCCGCGCGTACAATGCGGAGGTTGAAGCTACCAGGTGGGCTGAGGAGGCTGCACCAAGAGCCTCGGTGGGCTATCACTCAGAGTATTATCCAGCCGCGGATGGTGATTACCAAGCTAGGCCAAAAGCCTAAGATTGGGGGAGTACGTATATCCACCGACATTATATTCATGTTTACACATTTCATTCCAGTTGTCGGTGTCTACACTTTTTCATTGTATTATCCATGCTAGATTTATTTCTTGCTTTCTTCTTGCGTGTTTGAAAAACTTTGAGAAAATCCAAAAATATTTCTTGCTTCTTTTCGGTTTTTTCTCTCTAGTTTAAATTAATTGTAGTAGCAAAAGAAAACCCAAAAAGATATCTCGTTTCTTCTTTTAATTGTTGGGAGCTCTCCCGTGTAATAGTTTTTCTCGTTTTTGTTTTCCCTCTTTAATTTGCTTTCTTTATGAAAAACTAAAAACTGAAAAAATATTTCAGTGTGTTTCTCTGAAATTCTTTTCCTGTTATTCGAGTTGTACAAAGGAAAAGACTACAATGAAAATGTTGAGTGGCTCTCATATGCATTATTGTTAATCTAACAAAGAGCCCATATTACTTTGTCTTCTCCTCTTGAATAAAATGTTTGCAGGTTCCAGCTTAGTCCATGGCACTCTTGCACTATTATTATTTTCATATCATTCGGTCATGCAAGTGAAAGGAAATAATGATGATATTTGATGAAGTGACTGTGGCAGAGAAAAGCGGGTATGAACTCAACTTGTTTTTGTTTTTGTAAATATGTTTAACATAGTATTCATGATTCAGCATATTCTGATCAAACATGTTTGCAATGACAATTAGAGATTATAGTTGCTCATGCCATGCTTAAGTAGCTAGGAGTGGATAATGATTTATCTTGGATGTCAACATACATTAAAATGGTTGTGATGTAGTATGATGATATGCTATCCTCCTCCGAATGTTTCAAGTGGCTTGACTTGGCACATGTTCACGCATGTAGTTGAATCAAAACCAACATAGCCTTCACGATATTTATGTTCATGGTGTCCATATCCTACTCATGCTAGTATTCAATGTTTATTATTCGTAATGCATGTTCATGACCGTTTTCGCTCTCTAGCTGGCCGCTTCTCAATCTATTTGCTAGCCTTCGCCTGTACTAAGCGGGAACTGCTTGTGTGTCCAAATCCTTAAACCGAAGTTATTCTAGATGAGTCCACTATATCTACCTATATGCGGTATTACCTTGCCGTTCCAAGTAAATTTGCATGTGCCACCTCTAAAAATTAAAATGAACATCTATTTTGTGTGCCTGGACCGCTCATGGAGCGACAGGGGGCGGTCAGTATCTGCCATGTTAAGTGGGTTATCCTCATGATGAGTGTTTATTCACTCGTCCTTACACGAGAGGGCGGTAATAGGGATTCCCAGTCCCGAAATCAAAAATTGCAAATAATTAAACAAAAATCCCCCAGGAATGTTGTTAGTATGGACGGTACCCGTGGATTCGGCTTGCCGTGGAGTGTGTTTGTTGGTGGAGGGGGAGTAAACTTTTACTTTTACCGCTTGGGAACCGCCACTAATGTGTTTAGCATGGAAGATATAGATAACTCTTGGTCGTAACATTGACAGGAAGAGTGTACCTCCCAAAATTATATTTATCTCTGACTTAAGCTTTGAGCTCTGGCACCTCTGCAAATCCCTGCTTCCCTCTGCAAAGGGACTATCTATTTACTTTTATGTTGAGTCATCACCTTCTCAAATAATCGCCAGATCTGAGAGCACTATTGTCATCCTCATGCATTGTGTATAGTTAATGTTGGGTGCAGCATGACTGGATCTTTTCTATCATGAATTGCAATGTTTAGTCGCTGCTTGAACTTTGGAGGTGCTCTACATTTATGTTTTGTGGTCTCAGAAAGGGCTAGCGAGATACCACTGTTGCCATATTATATCATGACCGTTTTGACAAAGTGTTGGTGCTTGAGATATTTTATTATTGCTCGCTAGTTGCTTATGTCTTTGATATGAGCTAATATAATTTCTAAGAGTTATTGTTGACATGGTTAGTCATGATCTTTGCTGAACACCTGGGTGCTACTTAAGCATATATATGTAAACAAGAACAAAAGAGTTCGTAAAAGTTTTTCTTTATCACTTTCAGTTTGTCAACTGAATTGCTTGAGGACAAGCAATGGGTTAATCTTCGGGGAGTTGATACGTCTCTGTCTTATCTACTTTTCCTAACGCTTTTGCTCTTGTTTTGGACTCTAATTTGCATGATTTGAATGAAACTAACACGGACTGACGTTGTTTTCATCAGAACTACCATGGTATTGTTTTTGTGCAGAAATAAAAGTTCTCGGAACTGGACGAAACTTTTTGGAGAATTATTTTGTAAAAAAAAATACTGGAGCCAAGAACCACCGGAGGGGGTGCCCTGGCTGAGCACGATACACCAAGGCGCACCACCCCCTCCAGGCGCGCCCTGGTGGGTTTTGCCCACCTCGTGGCCCCACTGACCCTAATTCCATCACTATAAATTCCTATTTTCAGAGAAAAACATAGGAGATAAAGTTTCATCGCGTTTTATGATACGGAGCCGCCGCTACCTCCTGTTCTTCATCGGGAGGCCAGATCTGGAGCCCGTTTGGGGCTTCGAGAGGGGAATCTTCTCGCTTTGTCACCATCAACCTTTCTCCATCGCCAATTCCATGATGCTCCCCACCGGGAGTGAGTAATTCCTTCATAGGCTTGCTGGTCGGTGAGGAGTTGGATGAGATTCATTATGTAATCGAGTTAGTTTTGTTAGGGCTTGATCCCTAGTATCCACTATGTTCTGAGATTGATGTTGCTATGACTTTGCCATGCTTAATGCTTGTCACTAGGGCCCGAGTGCCATGATTTCAGATCTGAACCGTTTATGTTATCACCATTATATCTATGTTCTTGATCCGATCTTGCTATACATATGCACCTGCTATGTGTTATGATCCGTAAACCCCGGAGTGACAATAGTCGGGATACTTTCTGGTGATGACCATAGTTTGAGGAGTTCATGTATTCACTATGTGTCAATGCTTTGTTTCGGTTCTCTATTAAAAGGAGGCCTTAATATCCCTTAGTTGCCATATGGACCCCGCTACCATGGGAGGGTAGGACAAAAGATGTCATGCAAGTTCTTTTCCATAAGAACGTATGACTATTTACGGAATACATGCCTACATTACATTTATGAACTGGAGCTAGTTCTGTGTCGCCCTAGGTTATGACTGTTATATGATGAATATTATCCAACGAGTTCACCGATCCAGTGCCTACGAGTTTTCCACATATTGTTCTTGCTAAGTTACTATTGCTACTGCTACTGTAACACTTGCTACAAAATCATTGCTATCACTGTTGTCGTTACTGTTACTGTTACTACTGCTATCAAAAGTATCATACTACTGTGCTACTGATCACTCTGCTGCAGATATTTAATCTCCAGGTGTAGTTGAATTGACAACTCAACTGCTAATACTCACAAATATTCTTTGGCTTCCCTGGTGTCGAATCTATAAATTTGGGTTGAATACTCTCACCTCGAAAACTGTTGCGATCCCTTATACTTGTGGTTTATCAATAACCATCCCTCAACGTGCAACAAAGAATCACTCCAAATTTCTTATCTAGTGGAGAACATAAGAAGAAATTGTTTGCAGGGTACGAAACCACCTTAAATTTATCCTTTCTGATCGATCTATCCAAGAGTTCGTAGTAAAATAACACCAAGTTATCCTTTCCGATCGATCTATCTAAGAGTTCGTACTAAAATAACACCATATGATACACATCAACCAACTCTAATGTCACCTAGATACTCCAATGTCACCACAAGTATCCATGAGTTAATTATACGATACGCATCAAACAATTTCAGATTCATAATACTCAATCCAACACAAAGAACCTCAAAGAGTGCCCCAAGATTTCTATAGGAGAACATGGCATGAAAACGTGCAATCAACCCCTATGCATAGATCCCCTAGATCACCAGAATCCGCAAGTTGATGCCTCAACATATATCAAGTGAATCAATAGAATACCCAATGTCACTATGGGTATCCCATGCAAGACGTACATCAAGTGTTCTCAACCAAAATATTCAATCCAACATAACGACATCTCAAAGGGAAAGATTCAATTCATCACAACATGATAGCAAGGGAATAACATCATATGATCCGACTATATTAACAAAGCCTGTGATACATCAAGATCGTGACATCTCAAGAACACGAGAGAGAGAGATTGAACACATAGCTACTGGTACATACCATCAGCCTCGTGGGTGGACTACTCCCTCCTCGTCATGGCCTCTACTGGGATGATGAAGATGGCCACCGGAGATGATCTACCCTCTCCGACAGGGTACTGGAACGCCTCCAGATTGGTTTTTCATCAATACAGAGAGTTGCGGCGACGGAACTTCTGATCTAGGGTTATTTCTGGTGGTTTCTGAATATATCGAATTTTTGGGCGTCGGTTTCACGAAAAGATGGGCCACGGGGGGCCCACAAGACACTAGGGCGCGCCAGAGGGGGTTGGCACGCCCTGCTGGGTTGTTTCCACCTCGTGGCTCTTCTGGCCTTCCCACGAAGCTTCTAGTGCCTCTTTTATTCCAAAAAAATCATCAAAAATTTCGTTGCATATGGAGAACTTTTATTTCTGCACAAAAAACAACACCACGATAGTTCTGCTGAAAAAAGCGTCAGTCTGGGTTAGTTCTAAATAAATCATATAAAGTGCATCAAAACCATATAAAATTATTGTAAACATAGGCAATCATGGCATTAATACTTCATAAATTATCGATACGTTGGAGACGTATCATGATGCAATTCTATGGTTGACATCATATTTAGCTAGAAGTTTACGGAAAGCACCATGAATAAAATGTGAACCACCATCAGTCATTAAGTATCTAGGGACTCCTAACCTCGGAAAAATAATTTCCTTAAGCATTTTAATAGAAGTGTTGTGATCAACACTACTAGTTGGAATAGCTTCTACCCACTTAGTAACGTAATCAACAACAACTAAAATATGAGTATACCCATTTGAGGAAGGAAAAGGTCCCATGAAGTCAAAACCCCAAACATCAAATGGTTCAATGGCAATTGAATAATTCATAGGCATTTCCTGATGTTTACCAATGTTACCAACTCTTTGACATTCATTACATGAAAGGACATGCTTATGAGCATCTTTGGAAAGAGTATGCCAACAAAAACCAGATCGTAATACCTTGTGTGCAGTTCTGTCACCAGCATGGTGTCCTCCGTAAGGCTCAGAATGACACTTCCTTAAAATCTGTTCCTGTTCATGCTCTGGTATACAACGTCTAATAACACCATCTACTCCTTTATAAAGATGTGGGTCATCCCAAAAGTAACGTCGTAAATCATAAAAGAATTTTTTCTTTTGTTGATAGGTGAAACTAGGTGGAATATATTTAACAACAATATAATTAGCATAAGCAGCATACCAAGGAGTACTACGTGAAGTATTTATAGAAGCAAGTTGTTCATCAGGAAAATTATCATCAATTGGGAGTGGGTCATCACGAACATTTTCCATTCTAGACAAGTTATCTGCTATAGGGTCTTCAGCTCCCTTTCTATCAACAATATGCAAATCAAACTCTTGAAGCAAAAGCACCCACCTAATAAGTCTAGGCTTAGCATCTTTCTTTTCCATAAGGTATTTAATAGCAGCATGATCCGTGTGAATAGTTACATTGGAATCAAAGATATAAGGTCTAAACTTATCACATGCAAAGACAACTGCTAAAAATTCCTTTTCAGTGGTGCCATAATTTCTTTGGGCAGCATCTAGGGTTTTACTAGCATAATGGATAACATTCAATTTCTTGTCTACTCTTTACCCTAGAACAGCACCAACAGCATAATCACTAGCATCACACATAATTTCAAATGGCAAGTTCCAATCAGGTGGTTGAACAATGGGTGTAGAAATCAAAGCTTTCTTAAGTATTTCAAAAGCTTCTACACAATCATCATCAAAAAATAAAGGAATATCTTTTTGAAAAATATTAGTTAATGGCCTAGAAATCTTTCAGAAATCTTTGATGAAATGCCTATAGAAACCAGCATGACCAAGGAAACTTCTTATACCTTCGATATCTTTTGGGCATGGCATTACTGCGCATTTCTAGCTGGTACAAAAGTTATCTTGTTTTGAACCAAGTACTAGAAAATCAGTGGGGTACTTTACTTTTCCACACAAGACTTCAACATCTCTAACAATTCCAAGAGGTGTAATAGTGTCTCTGTTTGCAAGCTTAATAGTAACATCAATGTCTTCAAGTTCAGATGGTGCTATGTCATTCATAGTTTCTTGATATAAAGTAAAAGGTATATCACTAACACTAGCAGGTTTTAACTGAAACCATTGGCATGCCAACAACTGGTTTATTCTTATCTAATTCATCCTTTGCATTTCTAGCAGGTTTTGCAATTCTAGCAGCTTCACCACAGAAGTAAATAACTTGTCCATTAATGTTATCAACTAGAAGATCCTTGATTATAGCAATTTTAGGCTCAACATTTATTTGTTTGGAAGGTTTGGGTGTCCTAACATGACTCTTATTAACCATAGTTGTAGCTTTAGTGTGTTCCTTAATTCTAAAAGGGAAAGGTGGCTACTCAATGTAAGCGGTAGGAACAATTGGATCAACATGGCTAACAATCATTTCTTCCTTCTCAATTTTAATGGGTTTCTCTAATTGTTTTTAAATGGGTGGATGGTATTTAAACTAATTCTTCTTAGGGAGATCAACATGAGTAGCAACTGATTCACAGAAAGAAGCTACTATCTCAGAGTCAAGGCCATATTTATTACTCAACTTATAGCAAGCATCACTTTCCATAAAAGATTTAACACAATCGAACTTAAGCTTTATATTTGACTCTTTACCTTTGTCGAGTTCCCAATCTTCAGAGCTGCGCTTAATTATTTCCAGAAGATCCCATTTGAATTCAATAGTCCTATTCATGAAGGAACCAGTAGAAGAAGAATCGAGTAGTGCTTGATCATCATGAGAAAGCCAAGCATTTTTTTTGCATAATAGTGTTTCTTGAGATCTCATGGTTGGGGCAGGTGTGCATCATAGATTTAAGCCTCCCCCAAGCTTGAGCGATACTTTATCCTTCACGAGGCCAGCAATTATAAATAAAGTTCCGATCATGATGAACTAGATGCATAGGATAAAACTTCTGATGAAATTCCAACTTCAAGCGATTCCAGCCCCATGATCCAGTATCGCCCAATAACCTGTACCACATTAATGACTTTCCCTCCAAAGATAAAGGGAAAATTTTCATCTTAACTTTGTCTCCAGACAACCTGCAAGCTGCAATAATCAACAAACTTCATCGACAAATATTAAATGATAATTAGGATGAGTCGTTCCATCATATGGATGAGATAAGAGTTTTTCAAGCATACCCGAAGGAATCTCATAATAAATATTTTCAGTAGGTTCAGTAGATTGAGGACCAATTTCCTCATCTTCAGTTCGAGGCAAAGATGCCTCGAACAAGCCACTCAAAGGGTGACCGTTCATAGCTACAAGCAACAGTAAATTTCAGCACGTATAGAAAATGTTTCCTTACCAATTCCACTTACCAAAGGCGCTTCACTCCCCGGCAACGGCGCCAAAAAAGAGTCATGATGAACCACAAGTATAGGGGATCAATCGTAGTCCTTTCGATAAGTAAGAGTGTCGAACCCAACGAGGAGCAGAAGAAAATGACAAGTGGTTAGCATGGTATTCTCTGCAAGTGCTGTGAGTGACGATAGTAGATAGTTTTGCAACAAGATAAATCATAACAAGTGACAAGTAACAATAGTAACAAAGGTGCAGCAAGGTAGCCCAATCCTTTTTGTAGCAAAGGACAGGCCTGAAAGTACTCTTATATTAAGCAAGTGCTCCCGAGGACACATGGGAGTTTTTGTCTAGTCATGTTCATCATGTTGAGTTGATTCGCATTTGCTACTTTGATAATTTGGTATGTGGGAGGACCGGTGATAAGGTGTTGTTCTTACTTGAACTAACAACCTACTTATGATTACCCCCTCTCGCAAGCATCCGCAAAACCATAGCATGAAACATGTGGATCCAAATCAGCCCCTTATGAAGCAACACATAAATTGGGGTTTAAGCTTCTGTCACTCTAGCAACCCATCATCTACTTGTTACTCCACAATGACTTCCCTTAGGCCCATAACATGGTAAAGTGTCAAGTAGTCGACGTTCACATGACACCACTAAGAGAAGTAACAACATACATATCATCAAAATATCCAACGAATACCAACCTAACATGATTACTTATAACAAGACTTCTCCCATGTCCTCAGGAACAATAGTAACTACTCACACCTCATCAACATGTTCAAGATCAGAGGTGCAATCTATACTTTCTATACTAATTAGGCACTCCCTAAAAACTCCCACGTTAATCAGTAATTAGGAGCTATTAATCTGGTGGGTCCGAATTATTACGGCGTAGATCTACCGATACTTTATGGTATTTTTCTCACCTTAGAATAAACAGCTAAAAGGCCCATAATTGTTTCTCTCGACTACAAAAATAAAAACAAACATTGTTACGATCTAAACTGGAAATCTATATAATCATGGCCCAAAGGTGCACGATCTCACCTACCCTAGGAGAGTCTGCGATCTCAACTTCTCTCTAGCAGTTCTACCATGGCTGTTCAAGCCGATCTACCCACGCACATCAACAAGCCAACATCGTTGTGATGCATTGCGTCGGCCCGAAGCGCATGATCCCATCTTCCCAGCCGAGGCTGCAATTTCATCTTCTCTGAAGCATGCACCACCCTTGCTATTCAAGCTGATCCACATACGCCAACAAGCAAACACAGGGTTCCACCGAACGTCGTCGTGATGCAGTGCGTTCCCAACTCTCTCTCTCTCTTAGGCGACCAGCTTGCCGGTCTCAAACTGTGGGTAGGAGGCCATGCGGAGTGTGTCAAATACCTGCAGGGCCTCCTGCTGGTGCTATACCGTGCATGGTTGATCACACACTACCACTAATTGCACTGTCATGTCCGTGTCAACAATCTCTCTGTAATATAATTTGTTTAGTGCATACATGCAGACGGAGGCCACCATGAGCAAGGAAAGACGAACATGGCAGGTTGTTTGATAACATATTGACATCCACATGGTGTTGCAAAGATTAATCGATCGAATTATTTCCAAGGCAGGGCAATGGGCTGCTGCGAGTTCAAGGCGTTTGTTGTTCCAGTAGGTTTGATGTTTAGTTGATGTTCAGGTTGTGTTCAGGGAGTTCTTTTTCTTCCAGTGTAGGTTTGATGCTCAGGTCGTCTTCATGGTCTGTTCCTTTTCTTCTCTTATTTGTTGTGTCCTTCTAGGATTATCTGGACCGAACTTCTGCAGGACGTGTAATCTTTCTCATATCTCTCTCTAATATAACACATGCAGGCCTCTTGCATGGTTCAAAAAAATAAAGACAAGATCACCGACGAGAAAGTGAACCATCAGTACAAATACAAGGACAACCAACCATGGTTAAAAGCATCATTCTCACAACAAATTTTCAATCCTGACTCCCATCGAAATCTAACAAGTGTTCCATGTCTCTTCATCTCTACATAGAAAAAAGAAACATCAACATGAAGCAATCTGTCGGTATGGAATCTCTGTCTCGAACTGAAGCACACAAATTGACACGTAGATCAGGTGTGGTCGAGGAGCTTATTGCCTGAAAAAGATTTTCCTCATCTCATATCAGGTTTGTTTTCTCACACTTTGTTGCTAAGGAATTTGTTTTCTTACAGGTTTACAATTGGGTCCGTTGATCATGTTGTGCTCGAATCCTTCCTAATTAGGTATAACTTTGTTGCATATTCGGTATTATTCAATTCTGAATCTTCTCATGTACTACCTCTGTAAACTAATGTAAGACCTTTTAGATAGCTACAAAGGGAGTACAATATTTGGACCTCATGGTAAAGGGGTCCGAGCATCACTATGCATATGGTCTGAGCTTAAAGCTTAAACCTGTGGTCTAAACGAACAACATTCAGTATCAAAGAGCTTACCGTTGGTTGTCATCATCATGGCTGGTGAAGCTTCTCTCGCTGGGTACGAAGATTCTCTCTGGTCAGTTGCCATCACCATGCAGGTTAGCGAGGGGTCTTCTCGCTGAATTCTTCTCTAGCGATTTGCTATACCACTTTTTGAATCAAATTGTTAGAGAGTGTATGTCAGTATACTAACATATTACATGGCAACCTTGAGATGATTAAAGTTCAGCACTCCTTTCTTTCCAATTTGAGCTTTGAAATATATTCGAAATTTTGTGTTTCTTTAGCGGCCATAAAGAGATTTGTGTCCCTTTAACAATATTAAAGGTATATTTTCTTTGTTTCCTGCAATTTAAAGTCTAAAACATTGCCGTGTGAAATGATCAGTACAATTAACAATAAGAAGGATTCCTTCAAAACAAATGTTAAGTAATTAGGCGATGGTATGCCATTGACCTCAACAACTATGAACTTATTAGCGTGGACATGATACTACTTCACGACGAGGTCAATTTATCTTTTAAGCATATATATTTTCAACGGTAAATCGGCTGCTATGATATGTAAAAGTCGTAATAAATTTGGGGTATCATCGGACTGTATTATAATTGTTTCAAGGCACGATGACACATAGCAAGGTAATAACCGCCAATTTGTGAGGGAGAGAAATTATTGTTTGCTAACAGTACCGTGCATGCTGCAGAATACAACACAACTGGCCCGCTGCCTCCGCCCGACAATATCCTTAATGGCTCATCTACCATTATCTTTCCATAACATCTTCCACCCACTCGTGTGCAACGATCTGGATGCAAACATAACATATTGGGCGATAATGCAAAGAGTGTTGTTTGCCTATTCATCAAAAATCATAGAGAGAGGGCATGAGATTTGGCGAGCATTTGCATGTTCATACACACGAAATCCATTTTTCAATCGATGTGTAAGGTGTGTCTTGCCAACCTCACATGATGAGTTTTAAACTAAAAAGATGTAACTTTTCAATAAGATTCTAACAAACGCAACTTGACTCTCCTCGATGAAGTGTACGCCTTAGTTACTAATTAGAATTTGCATATCTTAGTTGTGACATGGTACTAAAATAAAATAAAATAATTATGAAATTAAATTTTATTTTAACTATTAAAACTATGTGTAAAAGAGTTAATTCATCACACCCATTTAAGCTACCTAGAAAATATGTACAATAAAAACCGAATATTTCTAAATTTTTAATAATAGGACGTGATCTTTCATAGAAAAAAAAATATTGCACGGCAATTAAATGCTTCAATCTAACAACAGTTACAAAGTTTTAATTGTGACATTGTGACATCCTACAAAGAACAAATGTAAATGATAACAAAAGCTATTTGTTGTGTATTCAATATATATTAAGCTGAAATATAACTATCATTTACAAGAAAGCAAAAACTAAAATTAAAGTTTATCCCTTATTTTACTCACTTCAAGGCATTATAAAATTCAACAAATTAACTAGCCCATGCAGGCCACGCTGATGACTCACCATTATCCAGCATAACAGGAAGTGTACCTAAAAAGCTGACCAGATCGATGCATACAAAAACTGAATATAAAGGGAAGATGACTAAGGATATAGGACATTAATTTTAACCCAAGCAGAAAAAGTAATCTCTCCATGATAAAAATATTGTTGTCAGACAACACAAGTTTAGTATTCTTTGTATCCTACATTTCAGCCATGTTTGAAGCCATACACTAGATGTAAGTGCTATATGGAATATGTCCCATTGTTAAGTGCTATATGGAATATGTCCCATTTTGAAATAATTTAGGAAACCAATTTTGCAATTGAACAGCATTCTTTTAGAATGGGTACATGAAAAAACATATCATGACTCCCATATAAAACATAATTTTTGCCACAATAAAATGATAAATTAACTTAAAAACCATAGTGAACTAATAACATCTTGATCGTAATGTAGCAACCCGTGCAAATGCACGGGTTTACGACTAGTAATAATAATTAAGGATATGAACATAATGTCTTCCACCAAGTAATCCAACAAGCATCAACTACAAGATGTAATCAACACAACTAGTAACCCACAGGTACCAATCTGAGGTTTTGAGACAAAGATTGAATACAAGAGATGAACTAGGGTTGGAGATGAGATGGTTCTGGTGAAGATGTTGATGAGGATTGGTCCTCCCACGAAGGAGGAAGCATTGGTGATGACGATGGCTTCGATCTCCCCCTCCCGGAGAGGAATTTCCCTGGCAGAATCTGACTGCCGGAGTGCAAAAGGGCCTCCGCCCAGGTTTCCGCCTCGAGACGGTGGCGCTTCGTCCCGAAAGGTTTCTTTTGATTTTTTCTAGGGTAAAACACACCATATAGGAGAAGAGAGGCGTCGGGAGGCCAGCCAGGGCCCCACAAGCCATTAGGGCGCGACCTAGGGGGGTGCCCTGTTGGCTTGTGCCTGGCTGGTGGCCCCCGTCCGGCATATTTTTGGCCTAGAAATTCATATATATTCAATAAAAATTCCCCGTGAAGTTTCACGTCATTTGGAGTCTGGTGATTTTTCTGCCTTTTTCTCGGTTTTCCTGTCCAGAATTCCAGTTCCTAGATAATTCCCTCTTTGTGATGTACCTTGCATATTCAGAGAGAAAGAACATAGGAATTGTATGATAATAGGGAATAATGGACAAGAATAACGTAAATATGAATAAGAAATCATGATGCAAAATGGACGTATTAGGCACCTCCCCGACAAACCGGACATTCACGCACGAAGATTCACGACGTACAACATGGCAGCCCCCAGCATCGAGAAGACGGGGGGAGTCCTCTGACCATATGCGCACCGACCTGCTCTGGCACGTCCGCATGACCTGTCGTGACACAGAACAAGAGGAAAGTCCCCCGGTTAAACCCCTCTGGCACCCGGTCAATGCCGTAGACCGTGCGGGCCCACGGATGGCCGCGACATCGAAAACCACCCCGGGGAGGGTCCGGAGACCGCACCGGCCCGCGTGAGGCCCCGATAAATCATCGTAAGGTCAGCGAGACGCTCAAATTCTAGGTGCACAACATTGATGTGGCACCTCCCTCACAAACCGAACAGTCACGCAGGAAGGTTCATGACGTATAGCATGGCAGCCCCCCCCCCCGCATCGAGCAGACGGGGGAGTCCTTTGAGAACATGCGCTTCGACCTACTCCGGCATGTCAGCATGACCTGTTCTGACACAGAACAAGAGGAAAGTCCCCAGGTCAAGCCGTAGACCGCGCGGGCCCACGGATGGCGGCGGCGTCGAAAACTGCCCCGGGGAAGGTCCGGAGAGCGCATCGGCCTACGTGGGCCCCCGATATATCAACGTATGGGCGGCCAGATGCTCAAATGCTTGGTGTAGCACATTGATGTGGCACCTCCCTATCAAACCGCACTACTAGGGAAAACCTAGCAGTATAGCGTGTTTTTGGGCTAGCAGTAGCGCGGGTGCCCGCGCTACTGCTACGGTGCTAGATCTAACTTGTAGCTGTAGCACTGTCAGGACACGCACTACTACTATTATTACGTAGCAGTTGCGTGGGTTGGGACAACGCTACATGTATCTACTTGTAGCGCTGGTCACTGGCCAGCGCTACTGCTAAACCCACGCTGCTGCTTCTTGTTGACCAGCGCTAATGCTAACATTACCTATATTTTTTGCTGCGTATTTGCGTTGTAATACATGTTTATACAGTAGTCTAATCATATCATAAACATACAATATGCTCATCATATCATACACATAATAGTTTCATCATATCATCACATCGTCCAACATGAATGATGTCGTCTCTCATCATAATCTCAATATAGCAATACAAGTTAAGTGACATGTCTCGAATACAAGCAACTTCATGTTCATGACGTACATATGTTTCATCATCTATATCTGAACTAAGATATAGAAGAGAAGAGAGATCACTATGAGCAAGAGCGCGATAATGTAGTAGTTCTTGATGCGTCGGTTCCTTTCCCTCTCTCGCGCTAACGTGAACCTCAAGTAACTAGCTTCTGCGTCGGCTCTGCTATCGAACCCTCTCTGGCTTCCACCCGAGAATCCCGACACTTGGGCCTGACACTCTGGCCAGTCGTCGTACACTCCTGGAACCTTCGCTACGAAAACGGCTTAGCAATTCTTCGCCATCGATGATCTAGATACCTGCATCATCACATGATGATAATTCATCGATAATATGCAACATAATATATAGTTTAGCAACACAAAGAGACAGAGTTAGCAAAAATAGAAGCAACATATCGTAAACATAAATAACAAAGTTCATCGTACCCAAACTAATTAACTAGAGTCATCTACGCTAGTTGAGGAGGACGGTTTAATTACATCACAAAGTTTCGTCGTGCATAAATTCAAAGTTTCGTCATCGAGAAAGTAGTGACTAAATGGACACATTGTCATCGTCAATCACTCCAACATGTCGTGCCATCCTTCCAAATCAGGGAGGAAGGACCCGAGCTCCGTGAAAGTGTTCAGGTCGAGACGCTGAGCGGCTACGCGTGTTCGGACGTCTTCCCGCGACATTTTCCCTTCTTCGTAGAACATCCCTGTTTTTTTATGACCTCCTTCATGATGACTTGGGCAAGTTCACGCTGGATGTGATAAAACTCAGCTCATAGTCGATGATCCAATACATTTCCTAGTTTCTTGGCCCATTGGAGAATATCGGCATCGCCGGATTTAGCTGACATGCGATGTTTCTGGCAATCCCTTCTGTACTCCAGCATGTGGTGGATGACATAGAATCCATCACTAAGACCATCAATCGGTTGCTGGATACAGTAGAAGTCGGTCTTATGGCCGAAGCAGGGTGCGCAGTTCTTTGTCCTCTTGACCGTGATCTCTCCAGCCCGTTGGCCGTAGCTTAAGATAGCACTGTCGAGAATGATACGTCTCCAATGCAACTATAATTTTTGCTTGTTCCATCCTGTTATATTATCATTCTTGGATGTTTCACAATCATTTTATAGCAACTTTATATCATTTTTTGGGACTAACCTATTGACATAGTGCCAGTTGCTGTTTTTGCTTATTTTTTACTTCGCAGAATATCAGTACCAAATGGAGTCCAATCGCGACGAAACTGTTTGGAGATTTTTTTGGACCAGAAGAAGGCCAGTCGGCCAAAGAAGTTACCAGGAGGGAGCCCAGGCCGCCCACAACCCACCAGGGCGCGCCAGGGGCCCCGGGCGTGCCCTGATGGGTCGTGGCTGCCTCAGGAGTCCCATCCACCACCTCTGATGCCTATAAATTCCCAAATATTCCAGAAACCCTACGGGAGTCGACGAAAAACACATCCAGCCACCGCAAGTTCCAGAACCGAGAGATCCAATCTAACACCACCACGGAGGGGTTCATCATCCTCATTGGTGCCTCTCCGATGATGCGTGAGTAGTCCACCATAGACCTACGGGTCCATAGGCAGTAGCTAGATGGCTTCCTCTCTCTCTTTTGATTCTCAATACAATGGTCTCTTGGAGATCTATTTGATATAAACTTTTGCGGTGTGTTTGTTGGGATCCGATGAATTTTGAGTTCATGATCAGTTTCTATCCATGAATATTATTTGAGTCTTCTTTGATCTCTTATATGCATGATTACTTATAGCCTCGTATTCTTCGAATCGTTGGTTTAGTTAGGCCAACTAGATCGATTTTTATTGCCATGGGAAGAGGTGCTTTGTGATGGGTTCGATCTTGCGGTGTCCTCTCCTAGTGACAGAAGGGGCAGCGAGGCACACATGTATCGTTGCTATTAAGGATAACAAGATGGGGTCTATTTCTACATGAATAGATCTTGTCTACATCATGTCACCGTTCTTATTGCATTACTCTGTTTTTCCATGAACTTAATACACTAGATGCATGCTGGATAGCGGTCGATGTGTGGAGTAATAGTAGTAGATGCAACATCGTTTCGGTCTACTAATCTTGGACGTGATGCCTATATAATGATCATCGCCTTGGATATCGTCATGATTATTTGATCTTCTACCAATTGCCCAACAGTAATTTGTTCACCCATCCTGTGCTATACTCATGAGAGAAGCCACTAGTGAAACTTACGGCCACCGGGTCTACTTTTCCAACATATTGCTTTCCGATCTATCTTTTTGCCGCTTTTGTTTTCAGATCTATTATTCCAAAAACCCAAAAATACCTTGCTGCACTTTTTATTTGCCTCTTTTATTTTGTTTTATTGTGAGATCTATCTATCATATCTAATCTATCTTTTTACCGTAGAGAGATTGACAAGCTCTCTTTCGCATCGGGTTGCAAGTATTTGTTCTTTGTGTGCAGGTGCTGTTTATGTAGTGTTGGTGATCCTCCTACTGGTTCGATACCTTGGTTTCATAACTGAGGGAAATACTTACCGTCGCTGTGCTACATCATCCCTTCCTCTTTGGGGAAATACCGACGCAGTCTCAAGCCACGTCAGAGAACACCCTTCATGTGTCTATAATCCTTTTTATTTATGTTCTTCGACGAGTCCAAGTAAAGAGCGTGGGAGAATCGGGGGGTAAAGAATGATGAGGACGACGCGCCCCCCGCTGCGCAAAATAAGTACACCTCAAATTAGCCTCCACGCGTGCAAATGAATGATTGAAATTTTCAAAATTATGTAAGTGTCACAGAGGATATCCGCGGATGACTTACATGGGATGATAAGGCAAGAGAATCGTCTCCTTGTCCTTATTGCCGACCATGAAATTGGTGATGTAGTTCCTCGCATATTCACGGTGCTCTGCACAGACTGCCAAGAAGCCCTCGTGCATAAATTACTGGTCCGCGACTGAGATATGAGATATTTGCTCCGGCCTGACGATGTAGTTCATGTACAAGGCATAAAGGTGGATGAACGTAAAATCTAGCTTTTTAATGTGAAAAATGTCGAAGAGGTAATCAAATCGAAGGAATAATTTATCCGCGGGGAATGTCTGGACGTACAACCTTTGCTGCGGCACGTTAACCACGTAGAGCGGGTATCTTGGATTTTTCGAGACGATAAAGCTTTTCTCTCTCGACAGCACATCGTCTTAAAGTCTCCTTAGATCGCCGTCTATGGCCTCTAGCGTTGACTTAGGTTGGATCGGCTCACTCGGGACATGGAATTTTGTCGCACCTTTGATAGGTATACGGTCTGCAACCCGAGGCGACGGGGGTGGCTGGCTGATAGTGTTGGAAATATGCCCAAGAGGCAATAATAAAGTAGTTATTATTATATTTCCTTGTTCATGATAAATTTTTATTATCCATGCTATAATTGTATTGATTGGAAACACAAATACATGTGTGGTTACATAGACAACACTGTGTCCCTCGTATGCCTCTAGTAGACTAGCTCGTTGATCAAAGATGGTCAAGGTTTCCAAGCCGTAGACATGAGATGTCATTTGATAATGGGATCACATCATTAGGAGAATGATGCAATGGACAAGACCCAAACTATGAACGTAGCATATGATCGTGTCAGTTTATTGCTATAGTTTTCTGCATGTCAAGTATCTGTTCCTATGACCATGAGATCATGCAACTCACTAACACCGGAGGAATACCTTGTGTGTATCAAACATCGCAACATAACTGGGTGACTATAAAGATGCTCTACAGGTATCTCCAAGGGTGTCTGTTGAGTTGGCGTGGATCGAGACTGGGATTTGTTACTCCGTGTGACGGAGAGGTATCTCAGGGCCCACTCGGTAATACAACATCACAATGAGTCTTGCAAGCAAAGTGACTAAAGTGTTAGCCACGGGATCTTGTATTATGGAACGAGTAAAGAGACTTGCCGGTAACGAGAATGAACTAGGTATAGAGATACCGACGATCGAATCTCGGGCAAGTAACATACCGAAGAACAAAGGGAACAACATACGGGATTAACTGAATCCTTGACATAGAGGTTCAACCGATAAAGATCTTTGTAGAATATGTAGGAACCAATATGGGCATCCAGGTCCCGCTATTGGTTATTGACCATAGAGGTGTCTCGGTCATGTCTACATAGTTCTCGAACCCGCATGGTCTGCACACTTAACGTTCGGTGACGTTTCGGTAGTATTGAGATATATGTGTTGGTGACCGAAGGTTGTTCGGAGTCCCGGATGAGATCCCGGACTTCACGAGGAGCTCCGGAATGGTCCGGAGGTAAAGATTTATATATAGGAAGTTGGTATTTGACTTCCGGAAAAGTTCCGGAATTTACCAGGGTTACCGGAAGGGTTCCGGGGGTCCACCGAGTGGGCCCACCCACCCCAAAGGGCCCCATGGGCTGTGGGAGGAGGCAGACCAGCCCCTAGTGGGCTGGCCGAACCCCCCACCAAGGCCATGCGGCTAGGGTGTGGGAAAAAGGAAACCCCAAAGTGGGGGAAGGAAAATCCAAGTAGGAAAGGAATCCTACTTGGAGTAGGATTGGAGGGAGGCTTGGCCTCCACCTCCTGTTCGAGCGACCCCTAGGGGAAACCCTAGGGAGGCTCTCTTCCCCCCTCCCTCCTATATATACTAGAGGATAGAGGCCCCCCAAAACACACGGCCACGTGCTAGTTCTCTATTCTCTAGTTCCTCCACCAAATAGATTCCGGTAGTGCTTAGGCGAAGCCCTGCGGGGATAACTCCACCACCACCACCACCACCACGCCATCGTGCTGCTGGAGATCTCATCTACCTCTCCGCCCCCTCTTGCTGGATCAAGAAGGCAGAGATTGTCATCGAGCTGTACGTGTGCTGAACGCGGAGGTGCCGTCCGTTCGGCGCTAGATCGGGACGGATCGTGATTGGATCGCGGGACGGCTTGCGATTTGGATCGCGAAGACGTTCGACTACATCAACCGCGTTTCTTAACGCTTCCCGCTTACGATCTACAAGGGTACGTAGATCCACTCTCCCTCTCGTAGATGCTCATCACCATGGATAGATCTTGCGTGTGCGTAGGAAAATTTTTGTTTCCCATGCAACGTTCCCCAACAGTGGCATCATGAGCTAGGTCTATGCGTAGATTAGATCTCGAGTAGAACACAAAGGAGTTTGTGGGCGTTGATGCTCATATTGCTTCCTCCCTTGGTCTTTTCTTGATTCAGCGGTATTGTGGGATGAAGCGGCCCGGACCAGCCTTACTCGTACGCTTACGAGAGACCGGTTCGATCAACTGACATGTGACTTTGTTGCATAAAGATGGCTGGCGGGTGTCTGTCTCTCCCACTTTAGTTGGATCGGATTCGACAAAGGCGGTCCTTGAGAAGGTTGAATAGCAATTTGTGTATCACCGTTGTGGTTTTGCGTAGGTAAGAATCGTTCTTGCTAGATACCCATAGCAGCCACGTAAAACATGCAACAACAATTAGAGGACGTCTAACTTGTTTTTGCAGGGTATGTTGTGATATGATATGGCCAATGACATGATGAGATATATGTGATGTATGAGATGATCATGTTATGTATAGATAATCACGACTTGCATGTCGATGAGTACGGCAACCGGCAGGAGCCATAGGGTTGTCTTTAATTTATTTTCGCCGTTTTGCTTTACTTTATCGCTATGAGTTAGCAAAAGTTGTAGGAGCAATAGTTGGCGCGACAACCTCATGGCGACATGTTGATGGAGATCAAGATGATGGAGATCAAAGTGTCATGCTGGTAACGATGGAGATCATGCCGGTGCTTTGGAGATGGAGATCAAAAGCACAAGTTCATGGCCATATCATGTCACTTATGATTTGCATGTGATGTTAATCCTTTTATGCATCTTATTTTGCTTAGGACGACGGTAGCATTATAAGGTGATCCCTCACTAAAATTTCAAGAAAAAATTGTGTTCTCCCCGAGTGTGCACCATTGCGAAAGTTCGTCGTTTCGAGACACCACATGATGATCGGGTGTGATAGACTCTACGTTCACATACAATGGGTGCAAGCCAGTGTTGCACTTGCGGAACACTTGGGTTAAACTTGACGAGCCTAGCATGTACATACATGGCCTTGGAACCCAAGAGACCGAAAGGTCGAACATGAGTCATATAGTAGATATTATCAACATGAAGATGTTCACCATTGAAACCACATCATCTCACGTGATGATCAGACTTGGGTTGGTGAATTTGGATCATGTGACACTCAAATGACCAGAGGGATGTCAATTTGAGTGGGAGTTTTTTAAGTAATAGGGTTTTTTACATCTGTGCCCCTAGTTCCTTAGTTGTGCTCATTCATCCCCACGTCCTTAACTTTTGCTCACTTTTTCCCACTCCCTAGCCCGAAACCCTCACCAAAGGTCACAACGGAGGATGCCGTCGGGTCAATGGTTTGACCGTTAACTCTGACGAGTGGGGCCGCGCTGAGTCCGTCCCGCCCCATTTCCGGCCACATGGACGCCGAATGGACGTGCACGCACTTTCTCCTCGCCCGCCTCGGGGGCGCGTGGCGGCCTTCCAACTACCCCCACAGCCAAAAGTAAATGCGCACGCGCGGCGGGCCCCGGTCGTCAGCCACCCATGTTCGGGTCGTCGTCCTTCTTTAAATGGAAACCGGCCAATCCACAACACCTTCCATCCTTCCAGAGCCACGCTTGCCCCCTCCACCCCCGGCAGGATACAAACCCTAGTCTGCCGGCGACAAAACCAAACCCTAGCCAGTAGCCACCATGGGCATCTTGTCAGGGGCCGGCTCGAGCTCCGGCAAGAAGAAGGGCAAGGCCCCCGCCGTCCCTTGGCGCACGCTACCCCCGCCGTCCTCTTCCCGTTCGCCTCGACAGCGGATTAGCGTCCCAGTGCACCAGGCGAGGTGGCACTGGGAGCACACCATCCCTCTCCCCTACCCCGACGTGATCCTGCCAAACTACTGGCACTTGGATCCGGAGAGGATCCCAGTGCCGGCGGTTCCACGGTCGGCGCGGGCGCATGCGGAGGAGGTGAGGCGCCGGCGGCAGCAGCTCATGCCCGAGCAGCGGCTCCATCCGGCCTATGCTGCAGACTCTCCCAATTGGGAGGTCTGGTTTTCATTTGAGCACGAGGAGCAGCGCCGGCGTGGCGTCCGCGACGTGTGGGCTGGCACCCCGCCACCCCTCATCGTGCGCGATGAGGACCAGGAGGCGGAGGCCGCATACCAGGAGGCGCTGGCGCTGGCAGCTGTCCTTCGCGAAAGCGAGGAGGAAGAGCGGCGCAAGGAGGAGGAGGAGGAGGAGGCGGCTTACCAGGCACGGATGGCGGAGGCCATTGCGCTCTCCGCTGCTAGCGACTGCGTCGTGCCGCCACTGGCAACGCCGTCCCCTGCCAGGCTCGAGCAGCTACCGACCACCCTCACGCCCCATGAGTACGTGTGGGAGGGGGTGGTGCGGGAGTGGCTGAGCGCGCCACCCATATGGATGCTGGCGACGCCGAAGCAGGAGTGGGACTAACTAGAGTTCTAGCGACAATGGCACCTGCGGGTAGAGCGTCGCGAGGGTCAGCGGCTCGAGGAGTTGGAGAAGGACGCCGAGGCAGAGGAGGAGGAGCGCCGTGCCGAAGCGCAGGCAACGGCGGTGCAACCACCGGCGGACGACGTCGCCACTGCCTGGGAGACGTCGTTCCCCTGGCCTGGCCCGGCGCTGACCCTCGTTGACCTCACCGGCCCCGACGACGACGACGACGAGGACGCCTAGGGGGCAGCGCACCTCCTCATTTTCATTTTTAGTTTTAATGTTTTAGTTAATGCCTGTCAGACTTGTGAACTCTCGCCGGCCTTTGTGGCCGCCATTAATGTATAATTAAAGTTAATGCAGGTTGATGTGATTTGATATGATGTTTCGACTATGATGTGATGTTTGAATTTTGTCTGACATTTTAATTATAAACAACGTTTGTGTTAATGTTAGCCTAAACCCTAAACCTCTGTGATTGCAATGATCATGTTAGCCTAGGTTGCAATGATCAAACAACAAATAAAACAAAAATACAAACAAATGATCATGTTAGCCTATGTTGGTGAGCTTCAAAAAGTTAGGGTAAACATGCCATTTCCAATATAAATCATTATAAAAATAGTTTAAAATTTCAATAATAAAAATATAAGTTCAAATCCTTCTTATTCACACTAAAATGAATCTTTTGAGGTAGCTTACCTCAAAAGAATATTTTCCATAAAAATATCCCTAAACCAAGTTTATATTTTTTTATGGTAACTATGTCTTATGAAACGACGAACCGCGAAGGTTTGCTATTTTTTTGATTTTTTTTTGAATTAGTTAAAATCATTTGAAAGTTGGTCAAACCTAAGATAACCCCGCTGACCGGCTCATAACCCCGCAGCATCTCTCCAAACCCTAGCATCAAACTGCAGCCGTCCGATCATACCCTAGCGCCAAGCGACAGCCCTCAAATTTGGTCTTCTAGAAGGAATTCACAGGGCGGGCGCACGTGCAGGCTGCGCGCCGTTGGATCACATGGACGGCTCCGCACCGTTGAATCGTTAGGCGATCCGCGAGAGAGTGGTTCTGCTCGCCCACTCGTCTGTCTCAAAATACAAACAAGTCCTTGTTGGTCCTTCGCAAGGCGTTGACCTGTCGAAGGCCCACAAGGATAAAAGAGGCCTATAAAATGGTGCACGCGCTGGTTCTGTTTTTTTATTGATTTGATTGCACCGTCACCCTTTTCTTTATGGGCCCTTTCTTTATGGGTTCCCTTTCTTTATTGATTTGATTGCACCGTTTGTTTCTTTTTTTTGATTTGATTGCATCAAATTAGTTTCATCATGCAAAAAATAGTTTATTTTCCTTCTTCTTTTTCAACATCACCATGGTTCATATTAGATTGAAAACATCTTTACACAACCGGATATCTCATATTCAGAAAGGAAAAAAATTCATACAAAAGCATGCAGGATGTAAACCTACATACTACTACATAATAAAACAACCTATCTACTCTTCGTCGGAGATGTCGATGATCTCCGTGCCCTCCGGTGGATAAATGGCCGCCTGCTGCGGCTCCGCTGCCGCCTCCTCTGCCTCTATCTTCGCCTCCAGCTCGTCGAACATGGCGTTGGCCTCCTCCTGCCTCTGCCGGATGAGCCGACGGTTGGCCTCCACCTTGGCCTCATCCCGGATGGAATCCAGGATGGCCTGCTGCTCCGCCATCTCATCCGGATGGTCTACGGCGACCTCCGCCTCCGCCTCCGGGCCGTCCTTCTCCATGGGCGCCGGCTGATGCTCCTCCTCCTGCTCCTCCTCCTCGTCTTCCTCCTCCTCCTCCGTCTCCGGCGAATACGGAGGGAGACCCGCAGCGATGCGGGCGGCGCGGCGAGCCTGCATTTCCACCTCGATTTGCAGGCGCCGCTCCAGAGTGAACTGCGCGTACGTGGTGATGAGGTGCCGGACCATCCTGACGGCGACGGAAGTGCGAGAGGAGGCGTATGGGCTCAAACGGCGGCGGGGTGGAGGGAGGAGGAGGATGTGCAAGGGCTGGGGGACGACGGCCGGCTTAAATAGCCGGGGAATGGCCTCGGGCGGCGATTCGAAGCGGCGCCATGCGGCGTTCACACCGCGCCGACGGTCGAGACGTCCGTCGGACCGTCGGGTTTCCCGACGACTCCGCGTGGGGCCATGCCGTCAGCCCGACGTGGCGGGCGCGTGTGAAAAGACGCCTGCAAAACGGGATGGAGGGAGTGGCGCACTTCGGCCCGACAGTCCACCGAAACCGGTCCCACTTGTCAGAGTTAACGGTCAGACGCATTGACCCGACGGCAACGTCCGTTGTAACCTGTTCTGAGGGTTTCGGGCAAGGGAGTGGGGAAAAGTGAGCAAAAGTTAAGAGCGTGGGGATGAATGAGTACAACTAACGAACCAGGGGCACAGAAATAAAAATCCCTAAGTAATATGATTAACTAAACTCATTATCTTGAACAATAGTCTAAGTTGTCTTTGCAAAATTTATGTTGTAGATCAATGGCTCGCACAGTAGCACCCCTGAATTTCAATGCGTTTCTAGAGAAAGCTAAGTTGAAAGATGATGGAAGTAACTTTGTAGACTGGGCCCGTAATCTGAGGATTATCCTCATGGCTTCCCAGAAGGCTTATGCCCTTGATGCACCGCTCAGTGAACCACCTGCTCTAGTAGAGGCTGCAGACGTTGCGAACGCCTGGCAGGCAAATTCTGATGATTACTCAATAGTTCAATGTGCAATGTTGTATGGCTTAGAACCGGGACTTCAAAGACGTTTTGAACGTCATGGAGCATATGAGATGTTCCAGGAATTGAAGTTTATCTTTGAGAAGAGTGCCCTTATCGAGAGGTATGAGACCTCTGATAAGTTCTATGCTTGCAAGATGGAGGAGAACGGGTCTGTCAGTGAACATGTGCTCAGAATGTCTGGGTATTCTAACCGTCTGGCAGAGTTGGGAATTGTTCTCCCGCCAGAGGCAATCACTGACAGAGTTCTTCAATCACTGCCACCTAGCTACAAAAGCTTCATGTTGAACTATAACATGCAAGGGATGAATAAGTCAGTCGCCGAGCTGTTTGCGATGTTGAAAGTAGCTGAGTCTGAGATTCAGAAGGAGCATCAAGTGTTGATGGTCAATAAAACCACTAGTTTCAAGAAGAATGGCAAGGGCAAGAAGGGTAAGTCCAAGAAGAGTGGCAAAGCAGTTGCCCCTCCCGTGAAGAAACCCAAGGCTGGACCCAAGCCAGAAACTGAGTGCTTTCATTGCAAGGGAACTGGTCACTGGAAGCAGAACTGCCCCAAGTATCTGGCTGACAAGAAGGCGGCCAACACCAAACAAGGTATATATGATATACATGTTATTGATGTGTACCTTACCAACTCTCGTTGTAGTGCATGGGTATTTGATACCGGTTCGGTTGCTCACATTTGCAACTCAAAACAGGAACTGCGGAATAGATGGAGGCTGGCAAAGGACAAAGTGACGATGCGCGTAGGAAATGGTTCCAAGGTTGATGTGATCGCCGTCGGCACGCTCGCTCTTCGATTACCATCGGGATTAGTGATGAACTTGAATAATTGTTATTTAGTGCCTACGTTAAGCATGAACATTATATCTGGATCTTGTTTATTGCGAGATGGTTACTCATTTAAATCGTAGAATAATGGTTGTTCTATTTATATGAATAATATCTTTTATGGTCATGCACCCATTGTGAGGGGTTTAGTCTTATTGAATCTCGATAGTGATGATACACACGTTCATAACATTGATGCCAAAAGATGTAGAGTTCATAATGATAGCACCACTTTCTGGTGGCACTGCCGCTTAGGTCATATTGGTGTAAAACGCATGAAGAAACTCCATGCTGATGGACTTTTGGAGTCACTTGATTTTGAATCACTTGACACATGTGAACCATGCCTCATGGGCAAGATGACTAAGACCCCGTTCTCTGGAACAATGGAACGGGCAAGTGACTTGTTGGAAATCATACATACTGATGTGTGCGGTCCGATGAGCATTGAGGCACGCGGTGGATATCGTTATTTTCTCACCTTCACCGATGACTTAAGTAGATATGGGTATCTTTACTTAATGAAACATAAGTCTAAAACGTTTGAAAAGTTCAAGCAATTTCAGAGTGAAGTTGAGAATCATCGTAACAAGAAGATTAAATTCCTACGATCTGATCGAGGAGGAGAATATCTGAGTTATGAGTTTGGCGATCACTTAAGACAAAGTGGAATTGTTTCACAATTGACACCGCCTGGAACACCACAGCGTAATGGTGTGTCCGAACGTCGTAATCGAACCTTATTAGATATGGTGCGGTCTATGATGTCTCTTGCCGATTTGCCACTATCGTTTTGGGGTTATGCGTTAGAGACAGCTGCATTCACTTTAAATAGGGCACCATCAAAATCCGTTGAGATGACGCCATATGAACTGTGGTTTGGCAAGAAACCAAAGTTGTCGTTTCTTTAAGTTTGGGGATGAGATGCTTATGTCAAAAAGCTTCAGCCTGAAAAGCTGGAACCCAAAGTGGAGAAATGCGTCTTCATAGGATACCCAAAAGAGACGGTTGGGTATACCTTCTATCTTAGATCTGAAGGCAAAGTGTTTGTTGCAAAGAAAGGGTAATTTCTCGAGAAAGAGTTTCTCTCGAAAGAATTGAGTGGGAGGAAAATAGAACTTGATGAGGTTGTTGAACCTTTACTTCAACCAGAGAGTAGGCAGCGTAGAAAGATGTTTCTGTAGAGCCTACATTCGTTGAAGAGGAAGTTAATGATGATGATCACGAAACTTCGGATCAAGTTTCTATCGAACCTCGTAGGTCGACAAGGGCACGTACTGCTCCTGAGTGGTACGGTAACTCTGTCTTAGAGGTCATGTTGTTGGACAACGATGAACCTACGAGCTATGGAGAAGCGATGATGGGCCTGGATTCTGAGAAATGGTTAGAGGCCATGAAATCCGAGATGGGATCCATGTATGAAAACAAAGTATGGACTTTGGAAGTATTACCTGAAGGGCGAAAGGCCATTCAGAACAAATGGATCTTTAAGAAGAAGACGGACGCGGACGGTAATGTCACCGTCTATAAAGCTCAACTTGTGGCAAAGGGTTTTTCACAAGTTCAAGGTGTTGACTACGATGAGACCTTCTCACCCGTAGCGATGCTTAAGTCCGTCAGAATCATGTTAGCAATAGCTACATTTTTCGATTATGAAATTTGGCAGATGGATGTCAAAACAGCGTTCCTTAACGGTTTCTTTAAGGAAGAATTGTATATGATGCAGCCAGAAGGTTTTGTCGATCTAGAGAATGCTGACAGAGTTTGCAAACTCCAGCGATCCATTTATGGACTGGTGCAAGCATCTCGGAGTTGGAATCTTTGCTTTGATGAGGTGATCAAAGCGTTCGGGTTTATACAAGTTTACGGAGAAGCTTGTATTTACAAGAAAGTGAGTGGGAGCTCTATAGCGTTTCTAATATTATATGTGGATGACATATTGCTGATTGGAAACAATATAGAAATGTTGGAAAGCGTGAAGGAATATTTGAACAAGAGTTTTTCAAAGAAGGACCTAGGAGAAGCTTCTTTCATATTAGGCATCAAGATCTATAGAGATAGATCGAGACGCTTAATAGTACTTTCACAGAGCACATACCTTGACAAAGTTTTGAAGAAGTTCAAAATGGATCAGTCCAAGAAGGGGTTCTTGCCAGTATTGCAAGGTGTGAAGTTGAGTAAGACTCAATGCCCAATGACTGCAGAAGATAGAGAAAAGATGAGTGTCATCCCCTATGCTTGAGCCATAGGCTCTATCATGTATGCAATGCTGTGCACAAGACCTAATGTCAGCCTTGCCATAAGTATGGCCGGAAGGTTTCAAAGTGATCCAGGAGTGGAACACTGGACGGCAGTCAAGAATATCCTGAAGTACCTGAAAAGGACTAAGGACATGTTTCTCGTTTACGGAGGTGATCAAGAGCTCGTCGTAAAGGGTTACGTCGATGCAAGCTTTGGCACTAATCCGGATGACTCTATGTCTCAAACCGGATACATATTTATTCTCAATGGGGGTGCGGTAAGCTGGTGCAATTCCAAGCAGAGCATGGTAGCTGATTCTACATGCGAAGCGGAGTACATCGCTGCCTCGGAGGCGGCGAATGAAGGTATCTGGATGAAGGAGTTCATGATAGATCTTGGAGTAGTGCCCAGTGCACTGAACCCAATGACTCTGTTCTGTGATAACACTGGTGCCATTGCTCTAGCCAAGGAACCAAGGTTTCACAAGAGGACCAGACACATAAAGTGACGCTTCAATTCCATCCGCGATTACATGAAGGAGGAGGACATAAATATTTGGAAAGTGCACACGGATCCGAATGTCGCAGACCCATTGACTAAACCTCTTCCAAGGGCCAAACATGATCAAGACCAGAATTGTATGGGTGTTAGATTCATTACAATGTAAATCACATAGTGATGTGAGCTAGATTATTGACTCTAGTGCAAGTGGGAGACTGTTGGAAATATGCCCTAGAGGCAATAATAAAGTAGTTATTATTATATTTCCTTGTTCATGATAAATGTTTATTATCCATGCTATAATTGTATTGATTGGAAACACAAATACATGTGTGGTTACATAGACAACACTGTGTCCTTAGTATGCCTCTAGTAGACTAGCTCGTTGAACAAAGATGGTCAAGGTTTCCTAGCCATAGACATGAGATGTCATTTGATAACGGGATCACATCATTAGGAGAATGATGCGATGGACAAGACCAAAACTATGAACGTAGCATATGATCGTGTCAGTTTATTGCTATAGTTTTCTGCATGTCAAGTATCTGTTTCTATGACCATGAGATCATGCGACTCACTAACACCGGAGGAATACCTTGTGTGTATCAAAAGTCGCAACGTAACTGGGTGACTATAAAGATGCTCTACAGGTATCTCCGAGGGTGTCTGTAGAGTTGGCGTGGATCGAGACTGGGATTTGTTACTCCGTGTGACGGAGAGGTATCTCAGGGCCCACTCGGTAATACAACATCACAATGAGCCTGGCAAGCAAGGTGACTAAAGTGTTAGCCATGGGATCTTGTATTACGGAACGAGTAAAGAGACTTGCCGGTAACGAGATTGAACTAGGTATAGAGATACCAACGATCGAATCTCGGGCAAGTAACATACCGAAGAACAAAGGGAACAGCATACGGGATTAACTGAATCCTTGACATAGAGGTTCAACCAATAAAGATCTTTGTAGAATATGTAGGAACCAATATGGGCATCCAGGTCCCGCTATTGGTTATTGACCGTAGAGGTGTCTCGGTGATGTCTACATAGTTCTCGAACCCGCAGCGTCTGCACACTTAATGTTCGGTGACGTTTCGGTAGTATTGAGATATATGTGTTGGTGACCGAAGGTTGTTCGGAGTCCCGGATGAGATCCCGGACATCACGAGGAGCTCCGGAATGGTCCGGAGGTAAAGATTTATATATAGGAAGTCGGTATTTTACTTCCGGAAAAGTTCCGGAATTTACCGGGGTTACCGGAAGGGTTCCGGGGGTCCACCGGGTGGGCCCACCCACCCCAAAGGGCCCCATGGGTTGTGGGAGGAGGCATACCAGCCTCTAGTGGGCCGGCCGAACCCCCCCACCAAGGCCCATGCGGCTGGGGTGTGGGAAAAAGGAAACCCCAAAATGGGGGTTGGAAAATCCAAGTAGGAAAGGAATCCTACTTGGAGTAGGATTGGAGGGAGGCTTGGCCTCCACCTCCTGTTCGGCCGAACCCTAGGGGAAACCCTAGGGCAGCTCTCTTCCCCCCTCCCTCCTATATATACTAGAGGATAGAGGCCCCCCAAAATACATGGCCACGTGCTAGTTCTCTATTCTCTAGTTCCTCCACCAAATAGATTCCGATATGCTTTGGCGAAGCCCTGCCGGGATAACTCCACCACCACCACCACCACGCCATCGTGCTGCTGGAGATCTCATCTACCTCTCCGCCCCCTCTTGCTGGATCAAGAAGGTGGAGATCGTCATCGAGCTGTACGTGTGCTCAACGTGGAGGTGTCGTCCGTTCGGCGCTAGATCGGGACAGATCGTTATTGGATCGCGGGACGGCTTGCGATTTGGATCGCGAAGACGTTCGACTACATCAACCGCGTTTCTTAACGCTTCCCGCTTAGCGATCTACAAGGGTACGTAGATCCACTCTCCCTCTCGTAGATGCTCATCACCATGGATAGATCTTGCGTGTGCGTAGGAAATTTTTTGTTTCCCATGCAACGTTCCCCAACAGATAGAAGCAGCTTTGGCCCTAGTAGGGCTTTTCCTCGGTCTCTTCCTATGCTTCTTTGGTATCGGAAGTGAGTTTAGTAACCCATCCCTGACCACCGCCCCTAGTGTTGTCGCGCTCAGCATTGCACGACCCTCACGTTGTTGTTGCTAGGCTGAGGCGGCATCTGGAGGCGTCTCCTACGAGGATTGAACGAAGAGAGACCTTTTGCAATCAGCCTTAAGACGTTTCTCCGTAGGAAATTCAGGCATCAACTCATGACGCTCAAAGCCTGAGTCATACTGTTGAGCCATCAATCCTCCGTCATCATAGCCGCCGCTATTGAGAAACCGTAGAGGGTCATCATCCTCGTCCATGGCATCATCCATTGCTTCTTCGACGGCAGCGACATCATCAGCCACTAATGAAGCCTCTTCCTCACGTCGTCCGCTATCACTCGACAGGACAGGCGCGCTAACGGGTAGGTGGGGTGGTGGTGTTCATACCTTGCTGAGGCTTGGTCGTTGGTGTGCTCCCGACTGCCTCCAGACGAAGGAGACTCTTCGGCCACAACAGGACCCAACTCTTGCAATCGCCAAGCCGCCGCGGGGTCTCGTCATCATCTCCCCCTAGTGGTACCGGAGGAGCCAAATTCTCATGCCCCGCTGTGGCACTGGCCACGAAAACCTTGAAGACGCCAGGGGGCATCAGCCGGCTGTGGACCGAGCATTCCTTCGGCTTCACTATCGTCGCCTTTCCCACGTCCGCCTTCTGACTGTTGATGGTGTACAATATGGTGCACGGGGTGTCGTCGGCCTACGAAGACATGTCTGCGACGTCACACATCCGAAAGGCAATAGAAACAGAAGATTATATATATGTTGAAGAGGGTTGGTGTTACAGGTAGTTACCGTGAGGGTGTCGAGCTCAGCCAAATACGAAGCCCCGCAGAGCATGCCAGAGACGGAGGATGGGCTGCCATGAGCAGGTGCGGGATCACGTGCGGTTGTGTGAGTAGGTGCCGGTGCGACGTTCACCGAATTCCTCCCGATGAAGCTGATAAAGGGAAAGTCTGGTGCCTCTTTATCTGGATTTTGCTTCATCTATTCGAAAAATGCCGGAACAAATGTACAAAGTGAAGCTACGACTTCTCTCTACAGGCAGCTACCACTGCATTGACTGCCTCGCTCACCAACTTAGGTCGTATCTCTTCTTTGGTCTCAGCTGTTCTCTTATCAACCGCAATCTCAACCTTCTTGTCGATGTTCCTTTCGTTTAACTTCCATCTCTTCTTTCTCTCCTCGGCGTCCTCATGGTAGTAGTACTTCCACGTGGCGCCGTCTCCGACGGCGTGCACACGTCCATACGACGGCCGCTTGTCCAATGGAGGCCCTTCAGTATGTTCAAGGCCCGGTTGAAACGGGTGTCCCACTTGGGCCTCACCGACGACTTAGATGATGAGTCGCTTTCGGCCGCAATTCTGTGTTGCTCTTTCTGCAAAAGAAAAGTGGATCGTTTACAAATGTGACTAGACGTGTAGTCGAATTGATCAGAATCTACAAAAAGGTGGTAAAATAATTATTACCAGCAGTCTCATGAACACCCTCGTGGGCGTGTCTGTTTCGAAAACCTTATTTACTGGGTCCCAAGTGTACCGGGCCCTAATGAATTCATGCTCCTGTGGGATGGTGAACTCCGCCAAGGGGTCTGGGAGCCCCAGACTTTCATGTTCTGCGTCCTCCTTGGCCCATATGTGTCTCTTGCCCGAGTAACCACGGCTTCCGAGGCGGTGGTACCCCATGTTCCTTTCCTGAAGCCCCTTCATGTACTCCGACTTTTCTTTGGCAGCTTCGGCAACGCAAGCCGCCATGAATATTTTGAACTGCTCTTCTGTAATTGACGGATTATCCTTGACAATCTTGGAGTAGGGTTCCTTTTTTGCGATCCGACTTTTCACCCTTACTTTCCAGGCGGACAGCGCGTTGCTAAACTTGCCCATGGCTTCTTTACCGGCTTATTTACCAGCATCGGTGCCGGCCTCGGCACCAGTGTCGGTGGAACCCTCGGATGTGACAGGGTTGGCTTGCAACAACTGTTGTTCGTCCAGATATTTCAAAAATTTGTGTGCCACCTCATAGACGTCTTCGCAGTTACCAGAACCCCCGCCTTCGTTGTTGTTAGCCATGTTTCCTACGATTAAGTCTACTCATTTAATTCTAGACCTAATAAAATGAATAATGACATAAAAAGGCCTATTTTTTTTACCGGAATTTTGATTCATTCCCATTCCGGCAAATCCCGAGCACTCGATATGTCCTAGTTTCTCACAAAAGTCATGGCGAAATTCACGGAAAATTTCGGCACGACCTTTGCTAAAAAGTGGACAAATGAAGCGCCTGAAATTTGCCGGAACGGAAATGAATCAACATTCCGACAAAACATAGGCCGCTCGGAATCATTCCCTGCAAATAACAAAAGGCCACATGGGCACAATCGAACCACTTCAATGTTGCATATAACAAGACTATTTGCCTGATTTGTAAAATTTGTAACCCTAGCTAATTATGATCAATTAATAGAAAACAGAGAAAATTCTATCGTAAAAAGATTTAACTATTTTTTCCCTCTCCCTCTCCCTCTCTCTCCCTCTTCCTCTCCCTCTGCCTCTCCCTCTTCCTCTCCCTCTCCCTCTCCCTCTCTCTCCCTCTCACTCTCTCTCTCAAGCTAGTGTTTCACATATGCATTCTTTGCAAAGTATTTAGGTGAATTTCATACAAATGAAACTTACTTAGTAGCAAAATGTTTACTGTGAACTATTTCAGATAAATTTTATTAGTATTTTTATTAAATGCCACAAAATTCGGTCCTAAAAAAATTTAACTAATTTTTTTTCTGTCCTCACTTTTCTCTCTCTCTCTCTCCCTCACCCTCTCTCTCCCTCTCCCTCTCGCTCTCCCGCTCCCTCTCCCTCTCTCTCCCTCTTCCTCTCCCTCTCCCTCTCCCTCTCCCTCTCTCCCCCTCTCTCTCTCTCTCTGAAGCTAGTATTTTTATTAAATGCCACATTTTTTAATATAAAATGTCACAAAAATCAAGCATTGTAAGCTAATTTCTAACTAAACCCTAGGGTTCTAACAAAAACCTAGGGTTCTAACTAATCCTACAGCTAAAACAGAGAGGAGAGGAAAGAGAGAGGAGGGGCGGGTGCCTTACAGGGGGTCAGGGGAGACGCCGGCGGTGAGGTGGAGGTCGGGGGAGACGGGCGCGGCTGGACGGCATCGGATGGCGGCAATAGAGCACGAAGACGGAGAGCACCAGATGGTGACAGGAGGTCACGCGGAGGGCGATGGCGACAGGAGGGGGCGCGGAGGGCGACAGGAGGGCGCACGAAGGGCGACGGCGGTGAAGGGCACGCGGAGGAGGGCGACAGTAGCGACATGAGAGGAGTGGGGATTTGGGGAAGAATTGGGGGAGAAAGCCCGCGCGGGGGGTTAAGTCAAAGTAGCGGTAGCACGGGTTAAGAACCAGCGCTATAGCTAACTTAGCTATAGCGTCGGTTCCAAACATGCGCTATCGCTATAGCTAAGTAGCTATAGCGCGGGTTCCAAACACGCGCTACCGCTATAGCTAACTTAGCTATAGCGTCGGTTCCAAACATGCACTATCGCTATAGCTAAGTAGCTATAGCGCGGGTTCCAAACACGCGCTACCGCTATAGCTAAGTAGCTATAGCGCTGGTTCTAAACCCGTGCTACTACTATTACTTTCCTTTTCTCTTTTCATTTTCTTTTTTTCCTTTCTCCTTTTTCTATTTCTTTTCATTTTCATTTCTATTCATTTCCTTTTTATTACATTTTATTTTTCTTTTCATTCTATTTGTTTTTCATTTCATTTTTATTTTTCTTTTTTCCCTCCGAAAGACGACCGATATGCATGGATGGGAAGGGCGATATATTACATCATTTGACCAATGATGGTGAAGTGCGTATACAAAATTGGAACATATATATAAATGATGGTTTCTCAGTGTCGACATTGTCGTTTCTGAGTGAGCTTCTTTCCTTTCTTGTTCGCTGCCGAATAATTGAGCCCCTCTTTGTGACTTTTCCTTTTCCATGGAGTACGATTTTTCTTAGGTAATGTAGTCTTGCTTCTTCTTTTGACATATGCTATATCGTCATCGTCATCTTCCCTCATCGGGTCGCCGTACTGGTCATAGTCTTCCTCGTTAGCAAATCCATCCATTCCGGCAATGCTCCTTTTGCCTCTCCTCACGACTACACGGCTCGGATTGCTCGGGTCGGTTATGAAGAAGCATTGTGTCATGTGCTTAGCGTGTACCCATGGCTCAGTTTTGGCGATGACGTTCACGGTAGCTACGCTCTTCGCGTCGGGTATAGACATGGTAGAGAAATACCGGTTTTCTCTTTTAACTCCCTTAGCCCATCTGACACAGAACATCGTCGCACTGTGCAGTCCAGCGCAGTCAAGCTCCCAGATCTCTTTGACCCTTTGGTAGAATCTTTCAGTTGCGCCGTTGTCGCCAGTCATGCATTCCATCGTCACCCCTGAGTTCTGGTAATCACTGTCTATGTCTTTGGCCTCCGTGTAGAACATATATCCATTGATATCGTATGCCTGATAGGTCACGAGGTTGGTCGCGGGGCCATGTGCTAAGACATGTATGCACAATCCGTTCGCACTGCCCTCTTCCGGGGGATTAGCAATTGTCGTGGTTTTCTCATGGCAGATGCCATGGGGTGGCTTATCGAGGTGAGAGCAAGGCCGCCGTGGAGATCCGGGACGGGATTGGGCAACAACGTGCGATGGTATACCCGGGTTCGGGGCCCTCGCGTGGAGGTAACACCCCTACTCCTGCATGTCTGATCTATATGAAGAGTATCTGGTTGTACATGGTTGCTCCTTGAGCTGCCTAGAGGAGGAAGAAGGAGGCTGTGAGATCTCCTCTTCTCCTAGAGAGTGTGTGAACGAGAGAGTGAGAGAGCATCCGGGTCCCCCTGGGCTGGATCCCTGGGTCACCTTATAAAGGGGTGCCTAGCGGACAAGGGGTGGCCCACATGGCGTAACTACACTATTGGAGGTGACGAATGAGGGGACGCATGACATGTGCATAGTGGGGCACTATTTGCCAATAGTGTCAGACTGTTGGAGCGCAGTGATGTGATGCATGACGCAGGCTATAGTGTCTTCACGTCGAGTCCGACGGGACGCTGCGGTTGACTTCGCCGGGCTGTAGCCGGCAAGGCTCCAGCTGACAAGGCCCCAGCCAGCCAGGCTCCAGCCGGCCGGGTGTAGCTGGCAGCCCGCAGCCGGCTAGGAGTAGCCAGCAGCCGGCAAGGCTCTAGCCGGCCAGGCTCCAGCCGGCCGGGTGTAGCCAGCTGCCCACAGCCGGCCAGGAGTAGCCAGTACACCGTAGTCGGCCAGGAGTAGCTAGTAGTTGGCAAGGCTCCAGCCAGCCGGTCTCCAGCCGGCCAGGTCGCAGCTGATCTTCTGTTTTACTTCTTCGAATGTCTCATTGATTCGTGGGGTTTGGCGTACCGAGGGTGAGTCCCCCGATGTTTTGAAATGTTGTCTTGTTTCGTTGAGCATACCCGGGGGTCATCCCCCCGACAGTAGTCTCCGGGGGACTAGAAGATTCGGGCGGAGGGTTTTTGTCGTTGTCGTAGAAAATGGTGGTGTCGAGAGCCTGCGAGGCGAGGATGCGGAGTCCGCCGGCTATTGGGGCACGACACGCTGCCTGGTGCAGATGCGAAGTCCGTCAGCTGTTGGGCGCGAGGCGCCGTGGGGCGCTGCATAGGGCCCGCTGGCTGTTTGGTGCGTGGCGCCGTCTGGCGCGGACGCGGGGTCCGCCGGCTATTGCGCGAGGGGCGCTGCCAGGCAAGGACGGGGAGTCCGCCGGCTCTTGTGCGTGGGGCGCTGCCAGACGCAAACGTGGAGTTTGCCGGCTCTTGGGCGTGAAGCGCTACCGGGCACGGACGCGGAGTCTGCCGGCTCTTGGGCGCGAAGCGCTGCCGGGCGCGGACGCGGAGTCCGCCGGCTCTTGTGCGCGAAGCGCTGCCGGGCGCACACGCGGGGTCCGCCGGCTCTTGAGCGCGAAGCGCTGCCGGGCGGGGACACGGAGTCCGCCGGTTCTTTGGCGCGAGGGCACGGACGCGGGGTCCACCAGCTCTTGTGCGCGAAGCGCTACCGGGCGTGGACGCGGAGTCCGCCGGCTCTTTGGCGAGAGGGCGCTGCCGGGAGCGGACGCGGGGTATGCTGGCTCTTCCGCGCGAAGCGCTGCCGGGCATAGACACGGAGGCCGCCGGCTGTTTGGCGGGAGGGCGCTGCCGGGCGCGGATACGGGGTCAGCCGGCTCTTGTGCGCAAAGCGATGCCGGGTGCGAACGCGGAGTATGCCAGCTGTTTGGCGCAAGGACGCTGCCGGGCGAGGATGCGGAGTCCGCCCGCTCTTGCGTATGAAGGGTCGGCGCAGCTTTCTTCTAGTGGGGGCGCGCCAGCGCACCCACTGGGTGTAGCCTCCGAGCCTCCGGGCGACTCGAGGAGTCGGTCGAAGGGTCTTGGTTGTCGTTGTAGTAGAGGTTGCCGATGGCGTCGAGGATTTTGGTGGCAGCCGGCCGTGAGCCTGTAGCCGGGGCGGCGTTTTCCCGGCAGGGCGCGCCGGCGCACACGCTGGGCGTAGCCTTCGAGCCTCCGGGCGATGGGGGGTTCCCAGCGAAAATTATCGTGCAAAAGACAAAGTCAGTCAGCACGGATTTATCAAATATTTAACTTTAGCCGAGAAAGTTTTATGCAGCGGGAATGTCGACTTGGTTTCGTCCGAGCCCCGGCCCGAACCTAGGTAAACATCGTCTCCCTGTTTCCTGTTCCCCATCGATCCAAGATCCATAGCTCGGGACACCCTAGCCGAGATCTGCTGGTTTTGACTCCGACACCTTCCTCATAGAAATATATGTGGTCATTTGTGTCCGTCTTGTATTGAACGCTGGTGACATGACCTGTTGCACCAAGGTGTGCTCAGGATATCCTCGCAGGAAATCATCTTTATAGGTAATTTCGATGATCCCCATTAAAAGCAAAATAGAGCACGCAATGTTACACAACTCGCCATATAGTGTTATGAACAAAAAAGAGACAAAATAATACAAGACATACCATGGTGTGTTTCACGATGTTGGTCTTAGGAAAATGGTGCACAAATGGCCACCCGAAGCACTGTACACTTAATGGTAGGATCGCGATGATATTGGCCTTCTCATCCTGAGTAAGCTCTTTCATTCTTTGAGAGAAAATTGCAAAACTGTATGGATTATCATCATCATCATCTCCGCTACCCTCATCATCTTCCTCATCCTCATGCTCCTGGCTATCGTCATCCTGTCTAGCATCATTATCATCCTGGCTCTCATCATCATTATCATCCTCATCATCATCGCAATCCTCATGATCATCTTTGTCAAGCCGATCATCATTGTCGGAGAAATACTTAATCCTTAACTTCTTGACTTCTTTCTTCAAGTAAAAGCCTATGTACTCTCCCTCGATGATCATGTTATTTGAAATGTACTTGTTCCATCCATCGCATCCTATGATGGTTTTATCCTTTTGTTTACAAACGCCAATTTTGTACAATTGTCCTTGACCATCCGAAAAGTTAAAACTATCACCGATTATACTATTGAATTCGACCCTTACGTTGCATGGGATACACTATGTAACAATTAAGAATAATGCAGTTAGTAATTAATGGTATGCACAGTACAAGAATTCAACAAATGGTTAGAATTGCATGATAAAGTTAAACACTGTTACCACAGATTTATCGAATCCCTCCCTCAAGAAGATCCCGAATTCTAGTACATGGGATAAACAATCCATACATGAAGTTTTGCAGACATTACGCACCATGATCCCTCCTTAAAGAAGTTAAACACTGTTATCATTGGTGCTAAGTCATCAAAGTAATATTGAGAAGCGGCATGAAAAATCGACAGAAAAAAATGTCATTAGGTTTACCAACACTGCTACAACCAGGTAGTACGACATATATAAGCAGGTTTATCAAGTCTATAAAATAAGGCTCTCTGAAGTCACATACATATATAGTACGCCATAGCAAGTTTCATAAGTACTACATTAAAGGTTCAAACATCGTAAGCATGGAGTTATACTGCGAGCCACGGTCGAGATATCAGCTCCTAATCTAAGTCAATGTTAGAGCCGAAGTCGCCATCATTGTCGAAAGACTCAACGACTTGGTCCTAGTCTATCGGATCATCCTCGGCATCCTTCTGGTTGCGTGCGGTACGGTCATCAACAACGTCTCGTTAATGGCGTACATATGCGTATCCTCCCGAAGATACCCTTCCACAAACGGATCGGCGCTTTGCCGTTCATGGGCCCTGATGAGTGCTCTTGCTCCTCGGCCTTGGAGAGTATCCTCATGTTAGGAGGCGCTATCTTACTAGCGCGCCAGGCATCCTCAGGAAAGTACAACTGGGCCCTTGGCCCCTGGTACTCGAGCACCATGGCATCATAACCACGCACCGCTTCCTCGGTGATGTCGAACGTGCCAAGACATTGTTTTTTTTTCAGTGCCGAGGATTTGGATTCGGGCGTCCCACTTCCCCCAGGGCCTCCGGAAAACACCACGGTATGTGTCGTTGACCGCCATTCCGGGAACAAATGACCTAGAACATGTAGATAAATAAATTTTAAAATATTTTTTTAGCATGACCTCTACTGTAAAAAGACACATTAAATGCTAGAAATTTGGCGAAACAAAAATAAATCAACATTTTGCCAAAACTTTAGCGCTTAGTATGAATACCCGTAAATAACTAAAGAAATCTCCTACAGCTCAATATGAATCAAAAACAAGCAAAATAATTTGGCATGACCTCTGCATAAAAATAGACGCATTAAGTGCTAGAAATTCAGCGAAAAACAAGAAAAATAAATTAACGTTTGCCAAAAATTTAGTGCTTATAGTATAAATCCCTGTAAAAGAACTTAAGACATATACTTCAGCAGAATATGAATAAAAAATAAACCAATAAATTTGGCATGACCTCTGCATAAAAATGGAGGCATTAAGTGCTAGAGATTTGGCGAAATGAAAATAAATTAACGGTTCGCCAAAACTTTAGCGCTTATAGTATGTATCCTTGTAAAGAACTGAAGACACCTACCACAACATAATATCGAACTCAATATGAACATAAATAATGTACACAATAATACGATATATATGCGAGACCCCCCTCCCCCAGTGATTTGGTTTTCCTCGTTGATGGTTACATATGTGGCTGGTGAGTTCATATTACAGGTAGTTTTTGATTGTTGAACTCATCTATCAATCTACAATTTGTTTTAATGTGTGCATTAAAAACTATAGATCTAGAAACTATAACTATAAAGAAATTCAGAAAATATTAGATTGTCAAAATATGCGTTTGTAGGCATCTAGAGGAAGACCACCATCTATTGCTAGTTCACCGAAGGGGCAAAGATAGCTTTCCCAATTATAACACCCCTAACCCTAACATGAACAAATTGAACTCATTTTAATAACAACTATGAATACATATAGTAAGACCCTTAATCCTAACCCTAGTCGAACGTGGTTGTTGTTGTAGCTGTCAGTGTGCGTGGCGAGGAGGAGGGCTGGAGAGAGAGGCGAGGACGACGATGGATTACCTGCTAGAGCGGAGGGCGACGGGGCGAATCGAGGGCGAGGGCGATGCGGCGGCAGATCGAGGGCGAGGGCGATGTGGTGGAGGGCGAGGGCGACGACGAGTACGACGAGGCCGATGGTGGCAGTGGACGACAGGGAGGATGGTGACGGGTACATGGGCAATGAGGATGAACTGACGTTGACGGTGACGAGAGTGACATGGGGGAGAGTGAGAGTGAAATGGGTAGGGAGAGGGGGCGCGCGCGTGCAGATAGAGTTCATCCTGTGCGACGGGCGCGACAGATGACCCGCCAGTGCTACTTTGGCATGTCGAACGACAATCTTCGAGTCGAACTTGGACAGTCCAGAGGTAACTTATGTGTGGCGGGTGAGATCTATCGCTCGCCACAGCTAATATCTTCATAATTTTTCTTTGGAGCCGGTTGCATGCATTCATCTGTGGCGGGTCGTTTGACATGCCCACCACTACTACCTACAACATCAGTGGCGGGTAGGCCTATCCACCCTCCACTGCAAGCATTCATCACGTGGTCGTACTCATCGGTTCTTATTTGTGGTTGTCTATCCAGTGAGAACCAGGGTACCACGGCCCCAGCCCAGGAGGCAATGTGCGGACCGGCCCGCGGAGGATGGGTTGGCCGTAGCCACCCCTGGGGGAGCCGCTTCGTGAGGGCAAGCCCTCTGAGGCCTCTTGCAGCTTTGTCGAGCTCTGTCGAGGCCGCCAGGCACCAGATCGCCTTACGAGGCTCTCCACACGAAGCCGCCTCACGAGGCAGGTTGTACGGAGCCAGCCGCGGGGCTCCACGCCCATCACGTGGGTGACGTCCCGCTGTCAGGATAAGGATGGTGGGGCGTGACCGAAGCCAGTTTCCGCTTTGGTGATAAGGAAGCAGCGGCGCCGCCTCCCCCAAAGCAGGTTCCCAAAGCTTGTCATTCCAGTGTAAGAAGATCAGGACGGATCGGCGCGTCAGGACGGAGGTCATCGCCAAGCCCACAAGCGCGTCACAAGGACTACTTTATCAGGCGAAGACCGCCTTTAGTCAGGATAAGCCTGGTCTCCTGTCCCCCTTTGAATTGCCGCCCTGTGGCCACCCTTTCCCGCTCATATTTTCGTGGAAGAGGACTAAGGCACTACAAGAGGGGCAGGGCCGCTTCCATGTAAGGGGTTCGAGCCATTCTCTCCCCCACACCTCGTGTACTCGAGCGAAAAGTTGTCCATTACACATCAATTCAACACAGGCAGGAGTAGGGTACACTGCACGAAGTCCCGAACCTGGGTAGCTCGTGCGTCCCCGTCGTGATCTCGCCGTAGTTGTCGTCGAGCCGTAGGATGTTTAGCCAAGCCCACCCAGTGTTCGAACCTTGGTTCTTGGAGAACTTCTTGGACGCGCATCCCAGACTCCGACAGTGGTTGGTGGTGTATTTCGCCTGCCACTGTTATGCGTCTAGCTCTGGCGGTCACGTTGTGGCACCCGCCACTAGTACTTCTCCTAACTTGTAGTGGTGGGTGCCTGGTCGAGCCCGCCACTCTTCTGAGTTCACCTAGAAGTCTTTTCCTAGTGGTGTCTCCTCATGTGTTGATCCCTTGGAAATCTTGGTGCAGACATGTCCCGAGGTGTCAACCAAAATAGAGCTTCGCGATACCACGATGAAGCTGGTTATGGTGACGTTGCGGGTATATGATACGTCTCCGTCGTATCTAATTTTCCTCACACTTTTGCCCTTGTTTTGGACTCTAATTTGCATCATTTGAATGAAACTAACCCGGACTGATGCTGTTTTCAGCAGAACTACCATGGTGTTGTTTTTGTGCAGAAATAAAAGTTCTCGGAACTGGACGAAACTTTTTGGAGATTTATTTTAGAATAAATAAAAAATACTGGAGCCAAGAACCACCGGAGGGGGGGTGGCTGGGCACGATACACCAGGGCGCGCCAGCCCCCCCCCCCCCCCCGTCCCCAGGCGCGCCTTGGTGGGTTGTGCCCACCTCGTGGCCCCACTGACCCTAATTCCGATGCTATAAAATCCTATGTTAGGAGAAAAAAATCAAGGAGAAACTTTCATCGTGTTTTACGATACGAAGGCGCCGCCACCTCCTATTCTTTATCGGGAGGCCAGACCTGGAGCCCGTTTGGGGCTCCGGAGAGGGGAATCTTCGGTCTTCGTCATCATCAACCCTTCTCCATCGCCAATTCCACGATGCTCCCCATCGGGAGTGAGTAATTCCTTCATAGGCTTGCTGGTCGGTGAGGAGTTGGATGAGATTCATCATGTAATCGAGTTAGTTTTGTTAGGGCTTGATCCCTAGTATCCACTATGTTCTGAGATTGATGTTGCTATGACTTTGCCATGCTTAATGCTTGTCACTAGGGCCCGAGTGCCATGATTTCACATTAGAACCGTTTATGTTATCACCATTATATCTATGTCCTTGATCTTATCTTGCTAGTCATATGCACCTATTACGTGTTCTGATCGGCAAACCCCGGAGTGACAATAGTCGGGATACTTTCCGGTGATGGCCATAGTTTGAGGAGTTCATGTATTCACCGTGTGTTAATGCTTTGTTCCGGTTCTCTATTAAAAGGAGGCCTTAATATCCCTTAGTTTCCTTATGGACCCCGCTGCCACGGGAGGGTAGGACAAAAGATGTCATGCAAGTTCTTTTCCATAAGCATGTATGACTATTTATGGAATACATGCCTACATTACATTTATGAACTGGAGCTAGTTCTGTGTCGCCCTAGGTTATGACTGTTATATGATGAATATCATCCAACGAGTTCACCGATCCAGTGCCTTCGAGTTTTCCACATATTGTTCTTGCTATGTTACTATTGCTGCTGCTACTATTACACTTGCTACAAAACTACTGCTATCACTGCTACCGTTACTGTTACTGTTACTACTGCTATCAAACTATCATACTACTGTGCTACTGATCACTCTGCTACAGATATTTAATCTCCAGGTGTGGTTGAATTGACAACTCAGCAGCTAATACTCGCAAATATTCCTTGGCTCCCCTTGTACCGAATCTATAAATTTGGGTTGAATACTCTACCCTCGAAAACTGTTGCGATCCCCTATACTTGTGGGTTATCAAGACCTTTTTCTGGCGCCATTGCCGGGGAGCATAGCTGTATTTGTTGAGTCACTTGGGATTTATATCAATTGATCACTATGAAGAATCTGAAGGATCCAAACACCAAGATTTTTCCCTCTAAGACGAGGGGAGGTAAGGAATTGCCATCTAGCTCTGCACTTGATTCACCTTCTGTTATGAGTAAGCTTGCAACACCACCACATGCTAGTAATCCTGATATGTCGCAAGTTGTTGATGATGCTACCTCTGCTATGAATGATGTTTATGATGATGCTAGTACCATGCCTGATGATAATGTGCCACTAGGTGAATTTCTTGATGAACAAATCATTAGAGCTAAAGAGAATGAAATTACTGAAACTGATGAGATTGCTGAAACTGATGAAGACTTTGAAACTGATTACTATGAAACAACTATTAGTCCTAGCTCTCCTAGATTTGAAATGCCTAAGATACCTGAAGGTTATGTTTTAGATGGAGATATAGCTAGAGAAATTCTTTCTTGCAAGGATAGAAACGATCTTAAGAAATTCCTATGCAAGTATAAGGAAAAGACTTTGAATGCCAGAATGAAATGTGATCCTAAGTTTGCTACTTCACCTATCTTTGTTACCGATAAGGATTATGAATTCTCTGTCGACCCAAAGTTAATTACTTTGGTTGAATCTGATCCTTTCCATGGCTATGAAACTGAAACTGTAGTGGCACACCTTACTAAATTGAATGATATAGCCACCCTTTTTGTTAATGATGAGAAGATTCGCTACTATTACATTCTCAAGTTATTTCCGTTCTCATTAAAGGGTGATGCTAAGATATGGTACAATACTCTTTCTCCTGGTTGTGTGCATAGTCCCCAGGATATGATTTACTATTTCTCTGAAAATATTTTCCTGCTCATAAGAAACGAGCTGCCTTACAGGAAATATTTAACTTTGTGCAAATTGAAGAAGAGAGTCTCCCACAAGCTTGGGCGAGCCTTCTCCAATTGCTTAATGCTCTGCCTGATCACCCTCTCAAGAAAAATGAAATACTTGATATCTTCTATAATGGACTAACTGATGCTTCTAGGGACTTCCTAGATAGTTGTGCTAGTTGTGTTTTCAGGGAACGAACTGCTGAACAAGCTGGGGAACTATTAAATAACATATTGAAGAATTATGATGATTGGACTCTTCCTGAACCACCGCTGAAACCCACTCCGAAGAAGAGGGGTATCTTATTTCTCAGTCCTGAAGATATGCAAGAGGCAAAGAAATATATGAAAGAAAAGGGTATTAAAGCTGAGGATGTTAAGAATTTACCGCCTATTGAAGAAATACATGGCCTTGACACACCACCACCTCCACAGGTGGTAAAGGTAAATTCCTTATTAAAGTTTGATGAAGGTGATATCCCTTACAATAAACATGATAGTCAATGCTTATATGAGTTTGACAACTATATTATGAAGCAAGATCATTTCAATGCACATGTCCTGAAACAATTGAAATATAACTCTGATATGATTGCTCGCTTGAGTGACTTGCTATTTAGCATCAGTAATGATGTTAGAGGTGTACGAAAGCAGGCCTCTATGGTTCAAACTCAGTTAGAACAAGTTGCTAAGTCTCAAAAAGAATTGCTTGATGAAATGAATAATAATATGAATGACTTTGCTACTAGAGTAGTAACTAGAGGAGGTAGAATGACCCAAGAACCACTCTATCCTGAAGGTCATCCAAAAAGAATTGAACAAGACTCTCAGAGAATTAATATTGATGCACCTAGTCCTTCTAGAAAGAAAAAGAAAAAGAAAAATGATAGGACTTTGCATACCTCTAGTGAACCTGAGATACAGAAACCTCCTGATAATAATGGTGTCTCTATTTCCGATGCTGAAACTCAGTCTGGTAATGAACATTCACCTAGTGATAATGAAAATGATAATGATGATGTTCATGAAGATGCTCAACCTAATAATGATAAAGAACCAGACAATGATGTTGAAATAGAGCCTGCTGCTGATCTTGATAACCCATAACCTAAAAATAAACGTTATGATAAAAGAGACTTTGTGGCTAGAAAACATGGTAAAGAAAGAGAACCATGGGTTCAAACACCCATGCCCTTTCCACCTAAGCCATCTAAGAATAAGGATGATGAAGAATTTGAACGCTTTGCTGAAATGATTAGGCCAGTCTTTTTGCGTACCCGCTTAACTGATATCCTAAAGATGGCCCCTTATGCAAAATATATGAAAGACATCATCACTAATAAAAGAAAGATACCTGAAGCTGAAATCTCCACCATGCTTGCTAATTACTCTTTTAAGGATGGAGTGCCTAAAAAACTTGGAGATCCAGGAATACCAACTATACCTTGCTCCATTAAAAGAAACTATGTCAAAACTGCTTTGTGTGACTTGGGAGCCGGTGTTAGTGTTATACCTTTCTCCTTATATAAGAGACTTGATTTGAATAAACTCACACCTACTGAAATATCATTGCAAATGGCTGACACATCAACTGCCATACCTATCGGTATTTGTGAGGATGTCCCCGTTGTTGTTGCAAATGTTACTATCTTAACGGACTTTGTCATTCTTGAGATGCCCGTGGACGACAACATGTCGATTATCCTTGGTAGACCCTTTTTCAATACTACATGGGCTGTTATTGATTGCAATAAAAGCAAAGTCACTTTTCATATCAATGGTAATGAGCATACGGTGCACTTTCCGAAGAAACAATTCCAAGTGAATGGTATAAATGTTATTGAAGAATCTCCGACCATCACTATTGGAAGTTTTCAATTACCTCTACCTACTGCCAAAAAAGAAATATGATATACTTATTGTTGGGGATATGCACATCCCCATTGAGGTAACTTAGTATTTTACGAAAGTTCTTCGGTTTCATGCTAATCGGAAGTGGTTGTTAATAAGACTTGATCAACCTTATTAATGGATCATTTTTGAGAGGTATGAAGTTGATGAATCTAGTAGGCACAACCTTCTGCTTCCACCTTTTATTTTCTGTTTTAGCTAGTCAAATAAAATAAAATGTCATGACTATCCTGTTTTCTGTTTTCTCCGTGCAATAAAAATTGATCCAAAAATAAAAGTTCTCAAAATGTTCTGAAAATTTGATATGATTTTTTCCGAATATTTCTGAATTTCTGGTGCAAATAATACCAGGGGGGTGCACCTGGTGCCCACAAGACATCAGGGCGCGCCAGCAACCCAAGGCGCGCCCTGGTGGGTTGTGGCCCCCACGTGGGCCCCTCACTTATTCCTTTAGCCCACATCATCCCCTATCTCCAAAAAAAATCACAACAGCCACCATTCCTGTGTTCTTGCTCTCAAACCCACGGATTTCGATCTCTTTGCTCGAAGCTCCGTTTCCGAAACTGTTTGGAGGGATTGCTACTTGGTATGTGACTCCTCCATTGCTCCAATTAGTTTTTGATTTATTGGGTTATTTTTAGAGTAATTATCTACTCTTGGTGCTATTGTAGATGAGCTTGCATGTTGAATTCTTAGAGTTCTAAGTAGTTTGAATGCTTAATATGGCCTCTATGCATTCTTAGGAGTAGTTGCTATCAATCTTACAAAGTTTTGTTGACAAAAATTTTGTGGACTAATTTTTTTTCAGAAATTTATTTTAGGAATAAGATGGATTTCTTTAGGAAGTTTTCCTCCAAGAAAAATACCAAAGGAGTCATTGGGGAATCATCGGACAATGACCTTCACACTCCAAGAAGGGTGGAGGTGCGGCCGTGTGAATGGCCGCATGATGCCTTCATTGAGGAGGCCGGGTTTCATCAAGAGTTCGCTCAATTTGTTGCAAACGTTGGGCTGACCGAGTTCCTCGCAGCTAAGTGTGACCAATATCACATCCTTACAAATTCCTTTGTGCAAAGCTTTGACGTGGCTTGAGACTGCGTCGGCATTTCCCCAAAGAGGAAGGGATGATGCAGCACAGCGACGGTAAGTATTTCCCTGAGTTATGAAACCAAGGTTACCAAACCAGTAGGACGATCACCACCACACAATAAGTAGCACCTGCACACAAAGAACAAATACTTGCAACCTGACGCGAAAGAGAGGTTGTCAATCTCTCTACGGTAAAAAGATAGATTAGGTAATGATAGATAGGAGAGATAGATCTCTCAAGAACACAAAATAAAAAGAGCAAATAAAATATACACCAATATATTTTTGGGTTTTTGGTTTTGTAGATCTGAAAACAAAGATGCAAAAAGATAGATCGGAAAGCAATATGTTGGAAAAGTAGACCCGGGGGCCGTAGGGTTCACCAGTGGTTTCTCTCATGAGTATAGCACACGGTGGGTGAACAAATTACTATTGGGCAATTGATAGAAAATCGAATAGACATGATGATATCCAAGGCGATGATCATTATATAGGCATAACGTCCAAGATAGGTAGACCGACTCCTGCCTGCATCTACCTATATTGCTCCACACATCGACCGCTATCCAGCATGCATCTAGTGTATTAAGTTCATGCAAAAACGGAGTAATGCAATAAGAACGATGACATGATGTAGACAAGACCTATTCATGTAGGAATATACCCCATCCTACTATCCTTAATATCAACGACACATGCGTGTCTTCCTGCCCCTTCTGTCACTGGGAAAGAACACCGCAAGATCGAACCCATCACAAAGCACCTCTTCCCATGGCAACAAAAATCGATCTAGTTCGCCTAACTAAACCAAAGATTCGAAGAAGAAATATGAGGCTATAAGTAATAATGCATATAAGAGATCAAAGAAGACTCAAATAATATTCATGGATAGAAACTGATCATGAACTCAAAATTCATCGGATCCCAACAAACACTCCGCAAAAGTTTACATCAAATAGATATCCAAGAGACCATTGTATTGAGAATCATAAGAGAGAGAGAGAGGAAGCCATCTAGCTACTGCCTACGGACCCGTAGGTCTATGGTGGACTACTCATGCATCATCGGAGAGGCACCTATGAAGAAGATGAACCCCTCTGTGATGGTGTTTAGATTGGATCTCGAGGTTCTGGAACTTGCGGCGGCTGGAATTGTGTTTCGTCGACTCTCCTAGGGTTTTTGGAATATTTGGGAATTTATAGGCATCAGAGGCGGTGGAGAGGGGCCCCGAATAGGGCACAACCCATCAGGGCATGCCGGGGCCCCCTGGCGCGCCCTGGTGGGTTGTTGTCTCCACGGCCCACCTCTCTGGCACTTCTTTGGCCCACCGGGTGTCTTCTGGTCCAGAAAAAATCTCCAAAAAGTTACGTCGCGATTGGACTCTGTTTGGTATTGATTTTCTGCGAAATAAAAAAACAAGCAAAAACAGCAACTGGCACTTTGGCACTATGTCAATAGGTTAGTCCCAAAAAATGATATAAAGATGCTATAAAATGATTGTAAAACATCCAAAAATGATAATATAACATCATGGAACAAGCAAAAATTATAGATACGTTGGAGACGTATCAGCGTCCCCAAGCTTAATTCCTACTCGTCCTCGAGTAGGTAAATGATAAAAACAGAATTTTTGATGTGGAATGCTGCCTAACATGTTCATCTCATATTCTTTTCTTTTGTATAGCATGGACATTTGGACTTGTAAATGATTCAAAGCAATAGTCTAGTTCTAACATAATGACTTCAATACTCAAGAATGTCTACAAGCAACCATGTCTTTCAAAATATCAACACTAAAGAAAGTTATCCCTAGCCCATCATGCTCAATCATTGATCCATTCATGAAACACACTCAAATATTATCTATGCCCAATGCTCAAGTACGATCATAGTGCCCCCTAGTTGGTGCTTTATAAGAGAAGATGGAGACTCAAAGTAAAAATAAAAATTGCATAAAGTAAATTGATAGGCCCTTCGCAGAGGGAAGTAGGGATTTGTAGAGGTGCCAGAGCTCAAGGTTTAAATTGAGAGAGAGAAATATTTTGGGTGGCAGGTTTTTCCTGTCAACGAAAACGACAAAGTAGCTCACAATACTTTCCATGCTAGATATATCATAGGCGGTTCCCAAACAGAAAATAAATTTTATTCCTTTTTCCACCAAACTTTCACTTTCCATGGCGGGCCGTATCCACGGTTGCCTTCCATACCAACACTTTCTAAGGAATTTATTATTTGACAACATAAAGTAAATATTTTTTTCTTTTTCATTTCGGGAATGGGCATCCCTATTACCGCCGCACTCTCGTGCAATGACAAGTGAATAAACACTCATTTTGAGAATAACACATCTACCATGGAAAAATATTGGACACTCCCCACCGCTTCATGAGCGCTACGAGCACACAAAAGAGAAAATTCATTTTGAAATTTTAGAGATGGCACATACAAATTTGCTTGGAACGGCATGGAAATACCACATATAGGTAGGTATGGTGGACTCATAAGGCAAAACTTGGTTTAAGGATTTTGGATGCACAAGTAGTATTTCTACTTAGTACAAATGGAGGCTAGCAAATAGATTGGGAAGCAACCAAACCAAGAAACGAAAATTCACATAACTGAGCATTGAGCATAACTAACACCGAATAATGCACCACAAGTAGGATGTAATTTCATTGCATAACTATTGATTTTCGTGCATGCATAGGGAATCACAAACCTTAACACCAATATTCCTACTCAAGCATAATTACTCACCAACATGACTCACATATTACTATCATCATCTTTCAAAACTATTATAAAGAATCAAGTTTAATTTTCCCAATGATCTTCATGAAATTTTTTATTATATCCTCCTTGGATATCTAGCACTTTGGGACTAGTTTCATATATTGCCATTGCTTTTTGGCAAGCTCAAACGAATTTAAGTGAAGCACATGAGCATAAAGATTTCATCTCTCAAAAAGGTATAAGTGAAGCACGAGAGGATTTCTTCAAATTTTACTAACTCTCAAATTAATATAAGTGAAGTATGAGAGTATTTCTACAAAAATTTCCAAGCACGCCGTGCTCAAAAAGATATAAGTGAAGCACTAGAGCAATTCTATAGCTCAAAAAGTTTAAGTGAAGCACATAGAGCAATTCTAACAAATCATAGCATAATTTTGGCTTTCTCAAATATGTGTGTCCAGCAAGGATACAAATGACAAACTAACAAGCAAAGCAAAAAAATATACAAGACGCTCCAAGCAAAACTCATGATATGTGACGAATAAAAATATAGCTCCAAGTAAAATACCGATGGTCGTTAGAAGAAAGAGGGGATGCCACTCGGGGGCATACCCAAGCTTAGTTGCTTGTTTCTCTTTGGTTATATCTTCGGCGTGCGGTAGCATCCCCAAGCTTAGGCTGTTTTCACTCCTTATTCCTTCATCCATCGTGATCTCACCCAAAACTTGAAAACTTCAATCACACAAAACTCAACAAAATCTTCGTGAGATCCGTTAGTATAATAAAGTAAATCACTACTTTAGGTTCTGTTGCAAACCCATTCATATTTTATTATTGCATTATACCTACTGTATTTTAACTTTACCATGGCTCATACCCTTCAATATAACCCATAGATTCATCAAAACAAGCACACAATGCAACGAAAACAGAATCTGTCTCAAACAGAACAGTCTGTAGTAATCTGTACTCTAATCATACTTCTGTAACTCTAAAAATTCTCAAAACTTAGTAAAACATAATAAATTTGTATATAAACACTGTGTTAAAATATCAGCTCAAGATCACGTTCTAGCAAAAAATGAAAATTCATATACTAGACGCAAAATTTCTGTTTCAGATTCAGCATCACTTCTACTCATCCTATGAATCATCCTAAAGGCTTTACTTGGCACAAACACTAAATAAACCATAAAAGCACAATCATAACAGAGGCATAATTGTGTCAACACTCAAAAACAGAAAGGAAAAAGAAAAAAAATTATTCATTGGGTTGCCTCCCAACAAGCGCTATCGTTTTACGCCGCTAGCTAGGCATAACGCATAGATTCAAGTATTATCATATTTGGTTTTGGATCCATAGGATGCCCTCATGATTGATTCATATGGTGGCTTAATTCTTTTTCTAGAGAAGTGTTCCATACCCTTTCTCAAGGGAAACTGAAAACGAATATTGCCTTCTTTCATATCAATCACGGCACCTATAGTGCGTAAAAACGGTCTACCAAGTATTATGGGACAAGACTGATTGCAATCAATGTCAAGCACAATTAAAGCAATGGGCACATAATTCCTATTTGCAAGAATAAGAACATCATTAATTCTTCCCAAAGGCTTTTTAATAGTAGAATCCGCCAAGTGCAAATTAAGAGAACATTCTTCAATATTGGTAAGACCAAGCACATCACATAGAGATTTCGGAATCGTGAAAACAATAGCACCCAACTCACACAAAGCAAAGCACTCATAATTTTTAGCCTTGACCTTAATGGTAGTTTCCCACTCATCATGCAATATTCTAGGAATAGAAATCTCCAACTCCAACTTTTCTTCAAAATATTTCATCATGGCATCAACGATATGTTTAGTAAAAGTTTTATTTTGCTCATAAGCATGGGGTGAATTCAACATGGATTGCAGCAAATAAATACATTCAATCAAAGAGCAACTATCATAATTAAATCCTTTGCAATCCAATATAGTGGGCACATCACTAGTTAAAGTTTTTACCTCTTCAAACCCACTTTTATCAAAAATTTCATCAATATTTTCACCCTCCAAATTATTGGGATGCCTTATAGCTAAAGTTGACTCTACTTCAGTCCCTTTATCATCAATTTTGATATTACTAAACAAGGAATCAATAGTAGAAACACCAATCACTTTAAGATCTTCTTCATTTTTCTGAAGGCAATCACTAGAAAACGATTTTTCTAAGATTTCTCTTTTAGCTCTAAGCATAGCGGGTCTTTTCTTACTTTCATCCATAGAGACATATAAAGCTTTAATGGATTCATCAATCTTAGGCACAAAAGCTTTCAACTTGAGATTTTCAACATCATGAGAAATTCTATCAATGCTTCTAGACATATCATCAATCTTATTCAACTTTTCTTCTATCGTAGTATTGAAAGCCTTTTGCGCATTGATAAATTCTTTAATATTACTCTCAAGATCAGAGGTGTTACTATTATGTTGTAAGACGAATTACCATACGAATTACCATAATTATTAGAGGAATTTCCAGGAAAAGGCCTAGGATTAAAATTACCTCTATAAGCATTGTTATTGAAATTTTTTCGCGAGACAAAGTTCACATCTACGGAATCACTATTTTGCTCAATAAAGGTAGACAAAGACACATCATTAAGATCAATAGGATCATTTTTACTAGCAACCAATTTCATCAAAGCATCAACCTTATCACTCAAAGTACTAATTTCCTCAACTGAATTTGCTTTCTTACTAGTAGGTGCTCTTTCGGTATGCCACTGATAATAATTAGCCATGATATTGTCTAGCAATTTAGTAGCTTCTCCCAAAGTAATCTCCATAAAAGTACCAGCCGCGGCGGAATCTAAAAGATTTCTAGAGACAAAATTCAACCCCGCATAATTTTTTTGTATGATCATCCAAAGATTTAAACCATGAGTAGGACAATTTCTTAACATCAACTTCATTCTTTCCCAAGCTTGTGCAACATGTTCATGCTCAAGTTGCTTAAAATTCATGATTTGTGTCCTAAGGGAAATAATTTTTGCGGGCGGAAAATACTTAGTGATAAAAGCATCCTTGCACTTATTTCAAGAATCGATACTATTGCGAGGCAAAGAAGAAGACCAAATTTTTGCATGATCCCTCAAGGAAAAAGGAAATAATTTCAACTTCACAATATCATTGTCTACATTTTTTTATTTTGCATATCACACAATTCTGCGAACCTGTTTAGATGGGCCGCGGCATCCTCATTAGGATTACCGGCAAATTGAGCTTTCATGACAAGATTCAACAAAGCAGCATTAATATCACAAGACTCCGCACTAGTGGCGGGAGGAGCAATCGGAGTAATAATAAAATCATTGTTATTAGTATTGGAAAAATCACACAACTTGGTGTTCTCTGGAGTCATCGTGACTACGCAAACAGGATTGCAAGCAAGGAAGAGATCCGGCGAGAAAAAGGCAAACGAAAAAGAGGGCGAATAAAACGGCAAATTGGTGAAGTGGGGGAGAGGAAAACGAGAGGCAAATGGCAAATAATGTAATTGGAAGGAGATGAGATTTGTGATTAGGAACCAGGTAGATGATGATGGAGTCTCCTCGGCGCCTACGATAGGCACGTAGAAGAGACCGCTTCCTCTCCGGCAACGGCGCCAGAAATTCCTTTGACGTGGCTTCAGACTGCGTCGGTATTTCCCCAAAGAGGAAGGGATGATGCAGCAAATCGACGGTAAGTATTTCCCTCAGTTATGAAACCAAGGTTATCGAACCAGTAGGAGGATCACCACCACCCAATAAGCAGCACCTGCACACAAAGAACAAATACTTGCAACTCGACACGAAAGAGAGGTTGTCAATCTCTCTATGGTAAAAAAGATATATTAGGTAATGATAGATAGGAGAGATAGATCTCTCAAGAACACAAAATAAAAAGAGCAAATAAAATATGCAGCAATATATTTTTGGGTTTTTGGTTTTGTAGATCTGAAAACAAAGATGCAAAAAGATAGATCGGAAAGCAATATGTTGGAAAAGTAGACCCAGGGGCCGTAGGGTTCGCTAGTGGCTTCTCTCATGAGTATAGCGCACGGTGGGTGAACAAATTACTGTTGGGCAATTGATAGAAAATCAAATAGTCATGACGATATCCAAGGCGATGATCATTATATAGGCATCACATCCAAGATAGGTAGACCGACTCCTGCCTGCATCTACCTCTATTACTTCACACATCGACCGCTATCCAGCATGCATCTAGTGTATTAAGTTCATGGAAAAATGGAGTAATGCAATAAGAACGATGACATGATGTAGACAAGATCTTTTCATGTACGAATAGACCCCATCTTGTTATCCTTAATAGCAACGATACATGCGTGTCTTGCTGCCCCTTCTGTCACTGGGAAAGAACACCGCAAGATCGAACCCATCACAAAGCACCTCTTCCCATGGCAAGAAAAATCGATCTAGTTCGCCTAACTAAACCAAAGATTCGAAGAAGAAACACGAGGCTATAAGTAATCATGCAAATAAGAGATCAAAGAAGACTCAAATAATATTCATGGATAGAAACTGATCATGAACTCAAAATTCATCGGATCCCAACAAACACACTGCAAAAGTTTACATCAAATAGATCTCCAAGAGACCATTGTATTGAGAATCATAAGAGAGAGAGAGAGAGAGAGAGAGGAAGCCATCTAGCTACTGCCTACGGACCCGTAGGTCTATGGTGGACTACTCACGCATCATCGGAGAGGCACCTATGAAGAAGATGAACCCCTCCGTGATGGTGTTTAGATTGGATCTCGAGGTTCTAGAACTTGCGGCGGCTGAAATTGTGTTTCGTCGACTCTCCAACGGTTTTTGGAATATTTGGGAATTTATATGCATCAGACGCGGTGGAGAGGGGCCCCGAGGAGGGCACAACCCATCAGGGCGGGCCGGGCCCCCCTGCGCGCCGTGGTGGGTTGTGGTCTCCACGTCCCACCTCTCCGGCACTTCTTTGGCCCACTGAGTGTCTTCTGGTCCAGAAAAAATCTCCAAAAAATTTCGTCGCGATTTGACTCCATTTGGTATTGATTTTCTGCGAAGTAAAAAACAAGCAAGAACATCAACTCGCACTTTGGCACTATGTCAATAGGTTAGTCCCAAAAAATGATATAAAGTTGATATAAAATGATTGTAAAACATCCAAGAATGATAATATAACTGCATGGAACAAGCAAAAATTATATATACGTTGGAGACGTATCAAGCTTTAATTTTCTGAGAAAGAATAATCCTCCTGAAGTGCAGTTTAATCTTTAAGCTGAAACCCACAAAATGCCGCTAACTAACTTTTGCGACATATGCTTGATCTCCTCTGATGGGGAATTGAGAGAACCTAGACCAGCGGAGTTTGAGGATTTCCTCCTCACCTAAACGGTGGGTGAAGATAGAGGCGTGTCGAACGCTACTGCTACCAGTCTGCAGTTTCCTTCAGTGCATAACTTTGCTTTGTTCATCGCAAAGTGTTTAACCGCTAGGGATAAGGTTGGCGCACTCAGTGCCCCCGACTTTTCTATTTTATGCCGTGTATTGTACAATGATCACACCTTTAGCATGGGAGCTATTATTGCACGCTGCTTACACCTTCACAGGACTAAGGGAAAGATACATGGTGGTATTTATGCTACTCGTTTAGCGAGACACTTTAATGTTCAAATTCGCCCACATGATTATCTCTTGTCCCAAGTTTATCTTGATCACAAGGCGTTGCAGGATCACCAATTTACTGAGGCAGCTGATTCTTTCCATGACATTCGTTACAACTTAGTGTTTAGCATCGAAACTCGTGATGTTATCCTGTTGCCTGCACCTGCTCTGTTTGATTCTATTGCCAGGAACGGATACCGGATTATGCCAGGTGACACTACAGCCTACCGGAACAACCTAGCAGCTGCTCAGGAGGAGCCCCAGGGGTGGGACGCTCAGGTGCCGCCTCCACCTCACTTCAACTTGGGGCCGGATGGCTACTATGGATGGTGATTACCAAGCTAGGCCAAAAGCCTAAGCTTGGGGGAGTACGTATTTCCACCGACATTACATTCATGTTCACACATTTCATTCCAGTTGTCGGTGTTCACACTTTTTCATTGTAATATCCATGCTAGATTTGTTTTCTCGCTTTCTTCTTGTGTGTTTGAAAAAACTTTGAGAAAACCCAAAAATATTTCTCACTTCTTTTCAGTTTTTCTTTCTAGCTTAATTTAGTTGTAGTATCGAAAGAAAACCCAAAAGGATTTCTCGTTTCTTCTTTTGCTTGATTGGGAGCTTTCCCATGTAAATAGTTTTTCTCATTTTTCTTTTCTCTCTTTAATATGCTTTCTTCAAGAAAAACCAAGAACTCCAAAAATATTTCAGTGTGTTTCTCTGAAATTCTTTTCTTTTTGTCTGAGTCGTACCAAGGAGAAGACCACGATGAAATTTTTTAGTGGCTCTCATATGCACTATTGTTAATCTAACAAAGAGCCCATGTTACCTTGTCTTCTCCTCTTGAATAAAATGTTGCAGATTGCAGCTTAGTCCACGACACTCTTGCACTATTATTATATTCTTATCATTCGGTCGTGCAAGTGAAAAGCAATAATGACGATATTTGAAGAATTGACTGTGGTAGAGAAAAGCGGGTATGAACTCAACTTATTTTTGTTTTTGTAAATATGTTTAACCTAGTATCCTTGATTCAGCATATTATGATCAAACATGTTTGCAATGACCATTAGAGATTATAGTTGTTCATGCCATGCTTAAGTAGCTAGGAGTGGTGATGTCTACTACGCAACTTTCTTCTTGTAGACTTGTGTTGGGCCTCCAAGCGCAGAGTTTTGTAGGACAGTAGCAAATTTCCCTCAAGTGGATGACCTAAGGTTTATCAATCCGTGGGAGGCATAGGATGAAGATGGTCTCTCTCAAACAACCCTGCAACCAAATAACAAAGAGTCTCTTGTGTCCCCAACACACCCAATACAATGGTAAATTGTATAGGTGCACTAGTTCGGCGAAGAGATGGTGATACAAGTGTAATATGGATGGTAGATATAGGTTTTTGTAATCTGAAAATATAAAAAACAGCAAGGTAGCAAGTAACAAAAGTGAGCAAAAACGGTATTGCAATGCTTGAAAACAAGGCCTAGGGTTCATACTTTCACTAGTGCAAGTTCCCTCAACAATACTAACATAGTTGAATCATATGTAAATCCCTCACGTGCGACAAAGAGTTCACTCCAAAGTCACAAATAGCAGAGAACAAACGAAGAAATTATTGTAGGGTACGAAACCACCTCAAAGTTATCTTTTCCTATCAATCATATGAGCTATCCCTATAAGTGTCACGAACAGCCCTAGAGTTCGTACTAAAATAACACCTTAAGATACACATCAACCAAAACCATAATGTCACCTAGATACTCCAATGTCACCACAAGTACCCATGGGCTTGATTATACGATATGCATCACACAATTTCAGATTCCTCATGTTCAATCCAACACAAAGAACTTCAAAGAGTGCCCCAAAGTTTCTACCGGAGAGTCAAGACGAAAACATGTGCCAACCCCTATGCATAGATTCCCAAGGTCACGGAACCCGCAAGTTGATCACCAAAACATACATCAAGTGGATCAATAGAACATCCCATTGCCACCACGGATATCCCATCGCAAGACATACATCAAGTGTTCTCAAATCCTTAAAGACTCAATCCGATAAGAAAACTTCAAAGGGAAAACTCAATTCATCATAAGAAGATAGAGAGGGGAAAACTCCATATGATTCATCTATATTAATAAAGCTCGCGGTACATCAAGATCGTGTCATCTTAAGAACACGAGAGAGAGAGAGATCAAACACATAGCTACTGGTATATACCCTCAACCCCGAGGGTGAACTACTCCCTCCTCATCATGGAGACCGCCGGGATGATCACTAGTAGAAAACAGGCCATTAGTCCCGGTTGGGAAGGGCCTTTAGTCCCGGTTCCCCAACCGGGACTAAAGTATAGAGACTAAAGGGTCTAAGGCTTTAGTCCCGGTTGGCTATGAACCGGGACTAAACCCTGGCCACGTGGGCGGCAGAGCGCGCCAGGGCATGGGGACCTTTGGTCCCCCGGTTGGTAGCACCAACCGGGACTAAAGGTTAAGGCTTCATTGTTTATTTTTTCTTTTCATTTTGTGTTTTCTATTTAATTTTGTTCTCTAATTCAACATGATCACTTGCATCCATCCACTTTAATCAAATATATGTCATATAACTCATCATCATCTCACTCATCTAACAACTCATCATCATCATCTTAATCATACCAAGTTAAAATCTCATAAAACAAAAAAAATATAAAATGACATAGTCCTCCCTCATAGGACCTAGTCCTCCCTCCTAGGTAAAATGACATAAAACAGAATAACACCTATGTCTCCATGATGAAGCAAAGAGATCCAACGGTCTCCAACTTGTGGCTTGCGATCCTTCTTTATTTGTCCCATGCTTCAATTTGGAGCCGTCTTGGTGGTTTGCGCTCAGTCGAGTATGCAAAAGAGAACTCGGGCTGGAAGGGGATTTTAATTGTCATATTACCTTCGGGTTGCATCAACGGAGGCACAACTTCATTTGGCAGTTTCTGTTGAAGAACATAATAGTAGCCTAGTTAGCAATGTAATCAATACCATTTACGCAACAGTACTAGTGTACTTAATTAGCAACTCTTACCAAGATATTTCGGCGAATGTCATCCGCCCTCAACCTATGCACTAGTGTCCTGTACAATGTATAATTTGGGCCAGTTCCCAAATTATACGGGAAGATCTCCCTACCAACTAGGACACCAATAACAAAGTTGATAAGATCATCCTTCTCCTCCCAAGTTAGATGTGATCCATAAGTGTAGTGTGTCGTGTCGATTATGTTCTGTGTTTCACTCGAAGAAACGAAATAAGCTGTAAATTATAAATTAAAAAATTTAGTATGGATGAACACCAAATATTTTTAAATATAGAATGCAAATTACTTGACAAATATGCATGGTTGACAAACTCACATGGAGGTAAAACAGGAAGCATATCGACATCCACCCAAATGTCGATGTTTCCTTCAATATGATCTTCAGGACGAAGATCGAAGGTTATTTCCATATCCTCCTGAAATCCATATGCCTTGCAAAGAGCTTCCCAATTTGAGCACCCTAATTCTGTGTTATTAGGTGCATTCATTACTTTCACCAGAAATGTGTGACCATGTTTAGTCCTTAGGTTGGCTGTCCTCGTCTCGAAACTCTCGTGCTCTTCGAAACCGAGCCTCTCCAAGAAATACCGTCTTGCATGACAGGGGATGAACTAGTCGAATTGTATAAAACAGAAATTACGCGTTGTCGGAAAGAAACAGAAGTCATGCTTAATTACGAAAAAACAGTTGTCATCATTGCGTACCGTAGAAATATCAAAGTCCTCGTAAAGCTTCATGGTGAAGAACCTGCCGTCTCGCAGCCCAGGCTGGTCGCAAAGACCCTTATCTTCACCGCAAAGTTCACACGCTTGGATCCTATCGTCGTCTGATGACGACGACATTTCCTGTGTTCATGATTCAAGAATTACGGCACGCTTGGATCCTAATGCGTGTGTGACTTTCGGTCCGTCGAGGCTTTCCTTAAATAACTCTCATATCTCATGGTGTGTTGGTGCGCACTCTCTCACACTGATATGGTGGTGTATATATGTTGGTGGACACTCTCTCACAGTAATAGTTCGACCGTCGGTGATGGACGCCCCCCCTCTTCTCTTCTTGCGCATTATACCGACGAATATATCGCAAAGAAGAGAAGAAGAGGAGGCGCCCCCCACGACAACAGTCGGGATTCCTCCATCAAGAACACACATGAAAGTCACACAAGAAGCAACGATAGACCGAAAGTCACACACGCATTATACCGATAAAATATCACTAATACATTTATAATGAACTCGAATATAATATCACTAATACATCATCTCAAATAATCCAGTTAATGCATCATCAAATATTAACTAATACATCTCGAATATTATCATATAGGATCACTAATACAGATCGAATACTATCGAATAATCTAAGTCACTAGCGGTTCCTGAGTCGCGGGTGGTGGACACCCAAAGATAAGGAACCATCACGGGATCATAACTCGGGTGAGATCCCTGAAGAATCTGCCAGGTATTATTGAACCTGGCGTCCAACGCCGCCATGTAGCGACGGACGTGCTCGTCCTCCTCCCTGCAACGGCGACGTACCACCTCCACGGGGGCCCGCTCCCTCTGCACCGAAAGTGGCCCACGTGACCGCCACCAAAGAAGCTCCGGGTCGACGACGAGACCAGGATTCCTCACCAAGCTCCGAGCCCGGGAAGGTAGCACCTCCCAGTGCCAGCCCGTCGGAGCCCAGTCCTGGACATTGCGCCTCTCAAGGATGTCGACGCCGACTCGACGACGACGAGGATGCGGGCCAGGCATCGTCGACGCCGAGACAAATTCCTAGGAGAACATTTTCTTATCGTTTAATCACTAACTTTTTCAAAACCCAAGAATTTTTCTCTAATCTAACATACGCATACTAATTTTTCCTAGGACTCCTAATTAACTAAAACATAAAACAACAAAAACATAAAAAGCATCATAAACAAAATCATCTAACAATATCAATCTACTTATCCATCTACTACAATTTTCTTAACACATTGTTTAATGAAAAAATGTTGCATACCAACCACAAAAAATTTCATAACACTAAAAAGATGTTCTAACAATTAGAAAATATTTGCACGTTTTTAAACAATATGTGTGTGTGTGTGTGTCTGTGTTTGCGGCACCGGCGGGGCTCCTACGTTGGAGATGGACGGGGCGGCGGGGCTCCTACGCCGGAGATGGATGGGGTGGCGGCTCTCGGGCATCTCCGGTGGTGGCTCTAGGTGGGGGATGGGCTCGGGGAGAGGCGGCCATGCATGGCGGCAATGGCGGACGGGGAGGGGCGGCCATGCATGGCGGCAATGGCGGACGGGGAGGGGGGCTTGGAGAGTGGCTCACAGCGGTCTCGGTGGCGAGGTCGAGGCGACAGCGGGCTCGACGGCGAGGTCGAGGCGACGGCTAGGTCAAGGCGATGGCGAGGTCGAGGGAGAAGAGGGGCCGGAGCGAGCGGGTCGGGGATGGCGATCTCTGGCGGGAGGTTGAAGATGGGCAGCCTGGTAGCGCAACGGCAAGGTCGAGGGAGAAGAGGTGCGCGGGGAGCTCCGGTAGCCTGGCGGCGTCGGGGCAGGGGCGGCGTCGGGGGGCAGAATGGGAGAGGTTGGGGAAGAAACGGCATATATAGAGGGACTCTTTAGTCCCGGGTCGAGGATCCAACCGGGACTACAGACCTTTAGTCCTGGTTGGTATCACCAACCGGGACTAAAGGTCCTCCCGGGATTCCGCGCGGGAATGTCTTTTCGGCGGCGCAAATTACGCGCGGGAAGGGACCTTTAGTCCCGGTTGGTAGCACCAACCGGGACTACAGTTGTATTTTCTCTTTTTTGTTTTGTTTTGTTTTTCTAATTTCTGTTTTTATATTTGGAATAACTGTTAGAATATTTATAGTTTTTTAATGAATCTTTTTGCTTTAGGTCAAAACAATTACAAACTTTCTGTTAGTGCCAGTAGTTTTCAAATTGAAATAGTTTAAATTTGAATTCATTTGAAATTTGTGTGAAACAGTAATTTGTGAATAACTTTAGTTTAAAAATAGATTTTTCAGTGATTGTTTTTCCTGTTGTTTAATATTAGTATGTTTTATTATTATGTTAAAGTTGGGAATTTTTAGGATAATTTAAATAAGTGTTTTAATAAAAATCAGATTCTGTTTAACTCTTTTAGTTTTATACCATCATTTGTTTTAATCAAAATCACCCAACTAAACTCTGAAAAGGTTGAAACTTGGCATGGTATCATCATTTCACCCACATAGCATGTGCTAAAAAGTTGAGAGTGTTACGGCAAAAACTGGATGCACTTCGTGTACAAAATGGACAATCTCCTTCGAAGTACCGGGGTTTCGGACAAAAACTTGTCTGTTACAAAAGGATTTCAATTTTTTTAAACTTATTTCAACTCCAGACTTTTTGTGCATTCAATATGAACCATTAGAAGCCACATACTAAAATTTCAACCCTATCTAACTTCATTTGCTATTTTTCATGCATTTAATGATTTGTTTTGAGCTAAATGACCCTGAAATTAAAAAGCACCGCAAATGAACTCTGAAATAATTGAAACTTCGCATGGTATCATCATTCCACCCACATAGCATGTGCTAAAAAATTGAGAGGGTTACAACAAAAACTGGATGCACTTCATGTACAAAATGGACAATCTCCTTTGAAGTATCGGGGTTTCGGACGAAAACTCGTGTGTTACAAAAGGATTTCTATTTTTTTAACTTATTTCAACTCCAGACTTTTTGTGCATTCAATATGAACCATTAGAAGCCACATACTAAAATTTCAACCCTATCTAACTTCATTTGCTATTTTTCATGCATTTAATGATTTGTTTTGAGCTAAATGACCCCGAAATTAAAAAGCACCACAAATGAACTCTGAAAAGGTTGAAACTTGTCATGGTACCATCATTTCACCCACATAGCAAGTGGTAAAAAGTTGAGAGGGTTAGAACAAAAACTGGATGCACTTCGTGTACAAACTGAACCATCCTGGCTACTCACTAGAGAAGAAAAGTGATGACGGTGCAGCCAGTCACATACCAGAGTGGGATCTTGGGGTATAAAACTTTTTCTTCGCGTGTGTCCCTTGATTATTGCGCCGTAACCATGGACAATCTTCATCATTTAACATGATGCTTGGGTCAGTCTTCACTGCGAAGGGAGGAATTTCATCAAACTTTTCATAATCTCTTGACATGTCTGTCTTGTCCTCCACTCCCACGATGTTTCTTTTCCCAGAAAGAACTATGTGGCGCTTTGGCTCATCGTATGATGTATCCGCTTTCTTATCTTTCCTTTTTTCGGTTTGGTAGACATGTCCTTCACATAGAAAACTTGCGCCACATCATTGGCTAGAACGAATGGTTCGTCTGTGTGCCCAAGATTGTTGAGATCCACTGTTGTCATTCCGTACTGCGGGTCTACCATTACCCCTCCTCCAGTCATATTGGCCCATTTGCACCGGAACAAAGGGACCTTCAAATCACCTCCATAGTCAAGTTCCCATATCTCCTCTATGTAACCATAATATGTGTCCTTTTCCTTGGTGTTTGCCGCATCGTCAAAGCGAACACCACTGTTTTGGTTGGTGCTCTTTTTATCTTGGGCGATCGTGCAAAATGTATTCCCATTTATCTCGTACCCTTGGAAAGTCAATATAGTCGAAGATGGTCTCTTGGCCAACAAGTACAAGTCATCTTCAACATTGTCGTCATTCATGAGATGAGTTCGCAACCAACCGCCGAAAGCCTCAATGTGTGTACGTTGAATCCAAGGGTCAGACTTCTCCGGGTTCTTCGAGCGTATAATATCCATGTGTTCCTCGATATATGGGGTGACCAAGGTAGAATTCTGTAGAACTGTGTAGTGTGCTTGCGCCGAAGAATGCCCGTCCCTACATATTATTGATTTTGGTCCAAGCGTGCCTTTTCCACGCAGTCTCCCCTCATGCCACGATTGAGGAACACCAATCGGCTTAATGTCAGGAATAAAGTCAACACAAAACTCAATAACCTCCTCTGTTTCATGGCCCTTGGAAATGCTTCCTTCTGGCCTAGCACGGTTACGAACATATTTCTTTAAGACTCCCATGAACCTCTCAAAGGGGAACATATTGTGTAGAAATACAGGACCCAGAATGGCAATCTCTTCGACTAGGTGAACAAGGACGTGCGTCATAATATAAAAGAAGGATGGTGGGAACACCAACTCGAAACTGACAAGACATTGGACCAAATCATTCTGTAAGCTTGGTAGGATTTCCGGATCGATTACCTTCTGAGAAATTGCATTGAGGAATGAACATAGCTTCACAATGGCTAATCGAACATTTTTTGGTAGAAGCCCCCTCAACGCAACCGGAAGCAATTGCGTCATGATCACGTGGCAGTCATGAGACTTTAGGTTTTGAAATTTTTTCTCCGCCATATTTATTATTCCCTTTATATTCGATGAGAAGCCAGATGGGACCTTCATACTGAGCAGGCATTCAAAGAAGATTTCCTTCTCTGCTTTGGTAAGAGCGTAGCTGGCAGGACCTTCATACTGCTCATGCATGCCGTCGTTTTCATGCACACGTTGCTGGTCCTCCCGTGCCTCCGGTGTATCTTTTGTCTTCCCATACACGCACAGGAATCCTAGCAGGTTCACGCAAAGATTCTTCGTCACGTGCATCACGTCGATTGCAGAGCGGACCTCTAGGACTTTCCAATATTCTAGCTCCAAAAATATAGATTTCTTCTTCCACATGGGTGCGCGTCCCTCAGCGTCAGTCGGAACAGATTGTCGGCCAGGAACCTTTCCAAATATTACTTGTAAATCCTTGACCATATCAAGTATGTCATCACCAGTACGGAGGACGGGCTTCTTCCGGTAATCTGCCTCACCTTTGAAATGCCTTCCTTTCTTTCTTAAGGCATGCTTGGCCGGAAGAAATCGACGATGTCCCAGGTACACATTCTTCTTGCATTTGTCCAAATATATACTTTGGGTATCATCTAAACAGTGCGTGCATGCATGGTATCCCTTCTTTGTCTGTCGTGAAAGGTTACTAAGAGCAGGCCAATCATTGATGGTTACAAAGAGCAACGCTCGCAGGTCAAATTCCTGCTGTTTGTGCTCATCCCACACACGTACACCTTTTTTATTCCACAGCTATAAAAGTTCATCAACTAATGGCGTTAGGTACACATCAACGTCGTTGCCGGGTTGCTTAGGGCCTTGGATGAGCACTGGCATCATAATGACCTTCCGCTTCATGCACAACCAAGGAGGAAGGTTATAGATACATAGAGTCACAGGCCATGTGCTATGCTTGCTGCTCTGCTCCCCGAATGGATTAATGCCATCTGCACTTAAACCAAACCATACGTTCCTTGGGTCATCTGCAAAGTCCGACCACTCTCTCTCGATTTTTCTCCAATGCGACCCATCAGCGGGTACTCTCAACTTCCCGTCTTTCTTACGGTCTTCTTTGTGCCATCGCAACGACTTGGCATGCTCTTTGTTTTGGAACAAACGTTTCAACCGTGGTATTATAGGAGCGTACCACATCACCTTGGCAGGAATCCTCTTCCCGGGGCGCTCGCCCTGAACATCATCAACAGGGTCATCGCGACCGATCTTATATCGCAATGCATTGCATGCCGGGCATGCATCCAAATTCTCGTACTCACCGCGATAGAGGATGCAGTCATTAGGGCATGCATGTATCTTCTGCACCTCCAATCCTAGAGGGCAGACAACCTTCTTTGCTTCGTATGTACTGTTGGGCAATTCGTTGTCCTTTGGAAGCTTATTCTTCATTATTTTCAGCAACTTTTCAAATGCCTTGTCAGCTACACCATTCTCTGCCTTCCATTGCAGCAATTCGAGTGTGGTACCGAGCTTTGTGTTGTCATCTTCGCAATTTGGGTACAACGCTTTTTTGTGATCCTCTAACATGCGATCGAACATCAACTTCTCCCTTTCACTTTGGCATTGTATCTTTGCATCAACGGGGATGGGAAGGCACACTAAGTAAACCACACCTACACATATGCAAACTAAGGAGTTAATTTGAGCTCAAATTGCATATAAATCAAAAAAACTACCACATAATTACACCCAAACTAAAACCCACAAATCACGATACTTATAAAGCATAGCACGAGCTGATCTAGCAATAAGAGATGAACGGACAAAGTTGCTAACCTTTGTGGACACTTGGATGGATTGGGGTGCCTCAAATCTTGACAAATCTTGGCAAAAATGGAGGGAGGAGCTCGAGCTAGGGGAAGAACAGAGAGGGGAATTCGAATGGAGAAAACAGAGAAATGGAGTCGGGCTCGACGAAGGGTTTATATAGGGAGAGCTTTAGTCCCGGTTGGTTATACAAACCAGGACTAAAGGTCCATCTATAGTCCCGGTTCGTATCACAAACCGGGACTAAAAGGGCTCGTGGGGGCCCCAGGCTGACACCAGCCTGCCACCACTCCTTTAGTCCCGGTTTGTGATACAAACCGGGACTATATGTCCCAAATGAACCGGGACTAATGGGGCCTGTACCCCCTGACAGCTCCTAGCCGTTGGAACCGGGACTAATGGACACATTAGTCCCGGTCCAAAGCAAAACCAGGACTAAAGGTTGAAATGGAAGGCCTGTTTTCTACTAGTGGATGAAGATGGCCTCCGGTGATGGTTTCCCCCTCCGGCAGGGTGCCGGAACGGGCTCCCGATTGGTTTTTCGTGGCTCTGGAGGCTTGCGGCGGCGGAACTCCCGATCTCGGTTTCTTTCTGGGGGTTTTAGTATTTGTATGAATTTTTGGCGTCGGTCTCACGTCAAGGGGGTACTCGAGGAGTCCACAAGCCAGGAGGCACGCCCTAGGGGGGGCGTGCCCCCCAGGCTTGTGACCTCCTCGGTCACTTCCTGGCCCAGCTCCGGTGCTTCGGGGGTATCTTTTGGTCCATAAAAAATCAGCGTAAATTTTCAGCCCATTCCGAGAACTTTTATTTCTGCACAAAAAACGACACCATGGTAGTTCTGCTGAAAACAGCGTCAGTCCGGGTTAGTTCTAATAAAATCATATAAAATTATTGTAAACATGGCATGAATACTTCATAAATTATAGATACGTTGGAGACGTATCAGCATCCCCAAGCATAATTCCTGCTCGTCCTCGAGTAGGTAAATGATAAAAGAAATAATTTATGAAGTGTGAAAGCTACCTAACATATTCATCATATTCTTTTCTTCTTTGTATAGCATGGACATTTGGACTTGTAAATGATTCAAAGCAATAGTCTAGTTTTAACATAATGACTTCAATACTCAAGCATGTCAACAAGCAACCATGTCTTTCAAAATATCAACACTAAAGAAAGTTATCCCTAGCCCATCATGCTCAATCATTGATCCATTCATGAAACACACTCAAATATTAGCTATGACCAATGCTCAAGTACGATCATAGTGCCCCCTAGTTGGTGCTTATAAGAGAGGATGGAGACTCAAAGCAAAAATAAAAATTGCATAAAGTAAATAGATAGGCCCTTCGTAGAGGGAAGTAGGGATTTGTAGGGGTGCCAGAGCTCAAAGTTTTAAATTGAGAGAGAAAAAATATTTTGGGTGGCATGCTTTTCCTGTCAACGAAAACGACAAAGTAGCTCACAATACTTTCCATGCTAGATGTATCATAGGCGGTTCCCAAACAGAAAATAAAGTTTTTACTCCCCCTCCACCAATCAATCACACTCCACGGCGAGCCGAATCCACGGGTACCGTCCATACAAACAACAATTCTGGGGGAGTTTTGTTTCATTATATTTTGATTTGATTTTTGAGCATGGAACTGGGCATCCCGAATAGCAGCCACTTTCTCGTGAATGACAAGTAAATAAACACTTATCTTCAGAATAACACATCTAGCATGGAAAAAATATTGGACACTCCCCACCGTTTCATGAGCGGTTCGGGCACACAAAAGAGAAAATTTATTTTGAAAATTTAGAGATGGCACATACAAATTTGCTTGGAACGGCATGGAAATACCGCATATAGGTAGGTATGGTGGACTCATAAGGCAAAACTTGGTTTAAGGATTTTGGATGCACAAGTAGTATTTCTACTTAGTACAAATGGAGGCTAGCAAATAGATTGGGAAGCAACCAAACCAAGAAACAAAAATTCACATAAGTGAGCATTGAACATAACTAACACCGAATAATGCACCACAAGTAGGATGTAACTTCATTGCATAACTATTGACTTTCGTACTTGCATAGGGAATCACAAACCTTAACACCAATATTCCTACTAAAGCATAATTACTCACTAACATGACTCACATATTACTATCATCATGTTTCAAAACTATTACAAAGAATCAAGTTTAATTTGTCCCATGATCTTCATGAAAGTTTTTATTATATCCTCCTTGGATATCTATCACTTTGGGACTAGTTTCATATATTGCTATTTCTTTTTCGACAAGCTCAAACAAATTTAAATGAAGCACATGAGCATAAAGATTTCATCCCTCAAAAAGGTATAAGTGAAGCATGAGAGGAAATGACAAGCTACTCTCAGAAGATATAAGTGAAGATCAATGAGTAGTCAAACAATTAAGTAACTATGTGAGGACTCTCTATCTCTCTCTCAATAAATATTTTCAGATCTGAGTATTTTATTCAAACAGCAAACTAAACAAAAATAGAACTCCAAGAATAGCACGCATCATGTGAACGAATAAAAATTTAGGCTCAACATAGGCTAACTGATAGTTGTTGATGAAGAGAGGTGGGATGCGTAGCATCCCCAAGCTTAGATGCTTGAGACTTCTTGAAATATTTACTTGGGGTGCCTTGGGCATCCCCAAGCTTGATCTTTTGTATCTCGTTCAATCCTCTCATATCCTGGTTTCACCTATTCTCAAAAACATCTTCCACACAAAACTTGAAAAGAACTCGTGAGATAGGTTAGTACACATAATAATAAATCAACACTTCATGTACTTCCAATACATGTTGCACAATAATTTTCAAACATCATTTACTGTTTACTATCATTTCCACAATTTATATTTACCAATATAGGCTATGGGAACTATAGGATAAGTAAATAACGAAACTATGACAGCAATCTGTCCAAACAGAACAGTCTGTAGAAATTTATGAAAACAGTGTACTTATGTAACTCAAACAATTATGAAAATTTAGTACATGCTAAATAATTTATATGAAAATACTGTGTAAAAATTTCAGGAACTTTCCACGTTCCAGTAAAATATGAAAATTCAAACACTACAGCAAAAGTTTCTGTTTTTACACAGCACATATCAAAACATGCAATGCAAGCATCCTAAGGCAATTCTTGGAACTTTTTATTGACAAACAAAATTATAAATGACACCTAACAGAGAACAAGAAAATAAAATGACGCTCCAAGCAAAACTTATATTATGTGACGAATAAAAATATAGCTCCAAGTAAGATATACCGATAATGTTGAAGACGAAAGAGAGGATGTCTTCCGGGGCATCCCCAAGCTTAGGCGCTTGAGTCTTCCTTGGATATTACCTTGGGGGTGCCTTTGGCATCCCCAATCTTTGGTTCTTGTCACTCCTCATTCTCCTCATATCGGTGTCTCAGCCAAAACTTGAAAACTTCAATCACACAAAACTTAACGGAACTTCGTGAGAAGGGTTAGTGTAATAAATATAAATCATTCACTTAGGTACTGTCAAGACAAGATTCATAATTGTTCCCACATCATACCTACTGTATTTTATCATTCCCATAATTTATACCGCTAAATATAAGCTATGGAAACACTAAAACAAGCAAACTATGCATGCAAAACAGAATGTGTAAAAAACAGAACAGTCTGTGAAGATCTGTAGCGTAACCATACTTCCTTGTCTCTAAAAATTCTGAAAAATTAGGACAATCCAGGAAATTTGTGTATCAATCATGTGTAAAACATTAAGATCAAAATCACGTTCCAGTGAATTTACAAAATTCCTGGACTGAGAGCAAAAGTTTCTGTTTTTGCACAGAATCAAGTCAACTATAATCCACACTATCCCAAAGGCTTTACTTGGCACTTTATTGAAACAAAAGCTATAAAACATGATTATACAGTAGCTTAATCATGTGAACACACAAAAACAGAAAGTAAAAGTGTTGGGTTGTCTTCCAACAAGCGCTTTTCTTTAATACCTTTTAGCTAGGCATGATGATTTCAATGATGCTCGTATAGAAATAATAATTGAAACATGCAAGAGAGCATCATGAATCTCATGAAAAGCACATTTAAGCCTAACCCACTTCCTATGCATAGGGATTTTGTGAGAAAACAATTTATGGGAGCAGGAATCAACTAGCATAGGAAGGCAAAACAAGCATAACTTCAAAACTTTGAACTCATAGAGAGGAAACTTGATATTATTGCAATTCCTACAAGCATATGTTCCTCCCTCATAATAATTTTAAGTAGCATCATGAAGGAATTTCACAACATAACTATCACATAAAGCATTATCTTCATGATCCACAAGCATAGAAATTTTACTACTCACCACATAAGCAAATTTATTCTCATCAATAGTAGTGGGAGCAAACTCAACAAAATAACTATCATGTGAAGGATAATCCAATTGAAAATTAAAATCATGATGAAAAGTTTCATGGTTATCATTATTCTTTATAGCATACATGTCATCACAATAATCATCATAAATAGGAGGCATGCTTTCATCATAATAAATTTGCTCATCAAAACTTGGGGGACTAAACATATCATCTTCATCAAACATAGCATCCCCAAGCTTGTAGCTTTGCATATCATTAGCATCATGAATATTCAAGGAATTCATACTAACAGCATTGCAATCATGCTCATCACTCAAAGATTTAGTGCCAAACATTTTAATAACTTCTTCTTCTAACACTTGAGCACAATTTTCCTTTCCATCATTTTCACGAAAGACATTAAAAAGATGAAGCATATGAGGCAACCTCAATTCTATTTTTTTTGTAGTTTTCTTTTATAAAACGAAACTAGTGAAAAACAAGAAACTAAAAGATTCGATTGCAAGATCTAAAGATATACCTTCAAGCACTCACCTCCCAGGCAACGGCGCTAGAAAAGAGCTTGATGTCTACTACGCAACTTTCTTCTTGTAGACTTGTGTTGGGCCTCCAAGCGCAGAGTTTTGTAGGACAATAGCAAATTTCCCTCAAGTGGATGACCTAAGGTTTATCAATCCGTGGGAGGCGTAGGATGAAGATAGTCTCTCTCAAACAACCCTGCAACCAAATAACAAAGAGTCTCTTGTGTCCCCAACACACCCAATACAATGGTAAATTGTATAGGTGCACTAGTTCGGCGAAGAGATGGTGATACAAGCGTAATATGGATGGTAGATATAGGTTTTTGTAATCTGAAAATATAAAAACAGCAAGGTAGCAAGTAACAAAAGTGAGCAAAAACGGTATTGCAATGCTTGAAAACAAGGCCTAGGGTTCATACTTTCACTAGTGCAAGTTCCCTCAACAATACTAACATAGTTGAATCATATGTAAATCCCTCACGTGAGACAAAGAGTTCACTCCAAAGTCGCAAATAGCGGAGAACAAACGAAGAAATTATTGTAGGGTACGAAACCACCTCAAAGTTATCTTTTCCGATCAATCATATGAGCTATCCATATAAGTGTCACAAACAACCCTAGAGTTCGTACTAAAATAACACCTTAAGATACACATCAACCAAAACCCTAATGTCACCTAGATACTCCAATGTCATCACAAGTACCCATGGGCTTGATTATACGATATGCATCACACAATTTCATATTCATCATGTTCAATCCAACACAAAGAACTTCAAAGAGTGCCCCAAAGTTTCTACCGGAGAGTCAAGAAGAAAACATGTGCCAACCCCTATGCATAGATTCCCAAGGTCACGGAACCCGCAAGTTGATCACCAAAACATACATCAAGTGGATCAATAGAACATCCCATTGTCACCACGGATATCCCATCGCAAGACATGCATCAAGTGTTCTCAAATCCTTAAAGACTCAATCCGATAAGAAAACTTCAAAGGGAAAACTCAATTCATCACAAGAAGATAGAGAGGGGAAAACTCCATATGATTCATCTATATTAATAAAGATCGCGGTACATCAAGATCGTGTCATCTCAAGAACACGAGAGAGAGAGAGAGATCAAACACATAGCTACTGGTACATACCCTCAGCCCTGAGGGTGAACTACTCCCTCCTCATCATGAAGACCGCCGAGATGATGAAGATGGCCTCCGGTGATGGTTTCCCCCTCCGGCAGGGTGCCGGAACAGGTTCCCGATTGGTTTTTCGTGGCTCTGGAGGCTTGCGGCGGCGGAACTCCCGATCTCGGTTTCTTTCTGGGGGTTTTAGTATTTATAGGAATTTTTGGCGTCGGTCTCACGTCAAGGGGGTGCTCGAGGAGTCCACAAGCCAGGGGGGCGCGCCCTAGGGGGGCATGCCCCCCAGGCTTGTGACCTCCTCGGTCACTTCGTGGCCCAGCTCCGGTGCTTCGGGGGTCTCTTTTTGTCCATAAAAAATCACCGTAAATTTTCAGCCCATTCCGAGAACTTTTATTTCTGCACAAAAAATGACACCATGGTAGTTCTGCTGAAAACAGCGTCAGTCCGGGTTAGTTCTAATAAAATCATACCAAAATCATATAAAACTATTGTAAACATGGCATGAATACTTCATAAATTATAGATACGTTGGAGACGTATCAAGTGGATAATGATTTATCTTGAATGTCAACATGCATTAAAATGGTTGTGATGTGGTATGACGATATGGTATCCTCCTCTGAATGTTTCAACTGGCTTGACTTGGCACATGTTGATGCATGTAGTTCAATCAAAACCAACATAGCCTTCATGATATTTATGTTCATGGTGTCCATATCCTACTCATGCTAGTAGTCAATGTTTATTATATGTAATGCATGTTCATGTCCGTTTTCGCTCTCTAGCTGGCCGCTTCTCAATCTATTTGCTAGCCTTCGCCTGTACTAAGCGGGAATACTGCTTGTGCATCAAAACCCTTAAACCAAAGTTATTCCAGATGAGTCCACTATACCTACCTATCTGCGGTATTACCCTGCCGTTCCAAACTAAATTTGCATGTGCCATCTCTAAAAATTCAAATGAACATCTGTTTTGTGTACCTGGACCGCTCATGGAGCGACAGGGGGCGGTCAGTATCTTCCATGCTAAGCGGGTTATTCTCATGATGAGTGTTTATTCACTCGTCCTTAAACGAGAGGGGCGGTAATAGGGATTCCCAGTCCCGAAATCAAAAAATACAAATAATTAAACAAAACTCCCCCAGGAATGTTGTTGGTTTGGACGGTACCCGTGGATGCGGCTAGCCGTGGAGTGTGATTGTTGGTGGAGGGGGAGTAAACCTTTACTTTTACTGCTTGGGAACCGCCGCTAATTTGTTTAGCATGGAAGATATTGATAACTCTTGGTCGTGACGTTAACAGGAAGGGTGTACCTCCTAAAATTATATCTATCACCGTTTTAAAGCTTTGAGCTCTGGCACCTCTGCAAATCCATGCTTCCCTCTGCGAAGGGACTATCTATTTACTTTTATGTTGAGCCATCACCTTCTCAAATAAGCGCCAGGCCTGAGAGAACTATTGTCATCCTCATGCATTGTGTATAGTTGATGTTGGGTGCAGCATGACTGGATCTTTTCTACCATGAATTACAATGTTTAGTTGCTGCTTAAACTTTGGAGGTGCTCTGCATTTATGTTTTGCGGTCTCAGAAAGGGCTAGCGAGATACCACTATTGTCATATTGTATCAAGATTGTTTTGACAAAGTGTTGGCGCTTGATTTATCTTATTATTGCTCACTAGTTGCTTATGTCATTGATATGAGTTAATATAATTTCTAAAAGTTATTGCAGACATGGTTAGTCATAATCTTTGCTGAAAACCCGGGTGCTACTTAAGCATATATATGTAAACAAGAGCAAAAGAGTTCGTAAAAGTTTTTCTTTATCACTTTCAGTTTGTCAACTGAATTGCTTGAGGACAAGCAATGTGTTAAGCTTGGGGAGTTGATATGTCTCCGTCGTATCTACTTTTCCTCATACTTTTCCCCTTGTTTTGGACTCTAATTTGCATGATTTGAATGAAACTAACCCGGACTGACGCTGTTTTCAGCAGAACTACCATGGTGTTGTTTTTGTGCAGAAATAAAAGTTCTCGGAACTGGACGAAACTTTTTGGAGATTTATTTTAGAATAAATAAAAAATATTGGAGCCAAGAACCACCAGAGGGGGCCCCTGGCTGGGCACGATACACCAGGGCGCGCCAGCCCCCCCCCCCCCACCCCCCCAGGCGCGCACTGGTGGGTTGTGCCCACCTCGTGGCCCCACTGACCCTAATTCCGACGCTATAAAATCCTATTTTTGGAGAAAAAATCAAGGAGAAAGTTTCATCATGTTTTACGATACGGAGCCGCCGCCACCTCATGTTCTTCATCGGGAGGCCAGATCTGGAGCCCGTTTGGAGCTCCGTGGAGGGGAATCTTCGGTCTTCGTCATCATCAACCCTTCTCCATCGCCAATTCCATGATGCTCCCCATCGGGAGTGAGTAATTCCTTCGTAGGCTTGCTGGCCGGTGAGGAGTTGGATGAGATTCATCATGTAATCGAGTTAGTTTTGTTAGGGCTTGATCCCTAGTATCCACTATGTTTTGAGATTGATGTTGCTATGACTTTGCCATGCTTAATGCTTGTCACTAGGGCCCGAGTGCCATGATTTCAGATCTGAACCGTTTATGTTATCACCATTATATCTATGTTCTTGATCCGATCTTACTAGTCATATGCACCTATTACGTGTTCTGATCCGCAAACCCCAGTGACAATAGTCGGGATACTTTCCGGTGATGGCCGTAGTTTGAGGAGTTCATGTATTCACCGTGTGTTAATGCTTTGTTCCGGTTCTCTATTAAAAGGAGGCCTTAATATCCCTTAGTTTCCTTATGGACCCCGCTGCCACGGGAGGGTAGGACAAAAGATGTCATGCAAGTTCTTTTCCATAAGCACGTATGACTATTTACGGAATACATCCCTACATTACATTTATGAACTGGAGCTAGTTCTGTGTCGCCCTAGGTTATGACTGTTATATGATGAATATCATCCAACGAGTTCACCGATCCAGTGCCTACAAGTTTTCCACATATTGTTCTTGCTAAGTTACTATTGCTGCTACTACTGTTACACTTGCTACAAAACTACTGCTATCACTGCTACCGTTACTGTTACTTTTACTACTGTTATCAAACTATCATACTACTGTGCTACTGATCACTCTGCTGCAGATATTTAATCTCCAGGTGTGGTTGAATTGACAACGCAGCTGCTAATACTCGTAAATATTCTTTGGCTCCCCTTGTGTCGAATCTAAAAATTTGGGTTGAATACTCTACCCTCGAAAACTGTTGCGATCCCCTATACTTGTGGGTTATCAGTATACACATGTCCAAAGAGCACCATTGCTACTTGTGAGCTGTGTTGGGATTTCCCCCCAAGAGGATAGGAGATGCAGCATAGTAGAGATAAGTATTTCCCTTAGTGAGAACCAAGGTTATCAAATCAATAGGAGAACCAAGCAAATTCCTTTCAACAGCACCTACACACACAAAACCAAACACTTGCACCCAACGCGGGCAAGAGGGATGTCAAGCCCCTTGAACTCGTTACTTGCAAGGATTAAATCTTGATAGAATAGATATTGTAAATGCAAATTAAAATAAAATTAAATAATTTGCAGCAAGGTAATTTAGGAGTTTTTTTATTTATGTTTAAGTAGATCCCGGGGCCATAGTTTTTCACTAGAGCTTCTCTCCTTAAAATAGCATACGATGGGTAGACAAATTACTATTGGGCGATTGATAGAATTTCGCATAGTTATGACATGTTATTCATGGAAATGATCATGTATATAGGCATCACGTCCATAAACAACTAAATCGAAACGATTTTGCATCTACTACTATTACTCCACTTCGAGAGCGCTTCTATGCTTGCCTCTCTAGGTATTAAGTTCATAACAAACAGAGTAATGCTTGGAGCAAGGTGACATGATGTAGACAAAATAAGACAAGCAATATGTTCAGATCCCGTTGTTTTTCCGTTAATGGCAACAATACAAATACGTGTCTTGTCCCCTTCTATCACGAGGATGTAGAGCACCGCAAGATTGAACCCACTACAACACACAACTCCCAATGAAGATAAATCAATCTAGTTGGCCAAACCAAACCGATAGATCGGAGAGAAATACAAAGCTATAATATCATGCTTAATAGAATTTAGAGAAGACTCAGTTACTTTTAATGAATAATCTGATCATAAACCCACAATTCTTGGATCCCAACAAACACACCGCAAAAGAAGATTACATTGGATAGATCATCGTGGGAATCGTGCTGAACTTTGTATTGAAGATCAAAGAGAGAGAAGAAGCCATCTAGGTACTAGCTATGGACCTGTAGGTCTGTGGTGGACTACTCACGCATAATCATGGAGGTAGCAAGGTTGATGTAGATGGCCTCCGTGGTCGATTCACCCTCCGGCAGAGTACCGGAAAAGGTCTCCACATGGCCTCCCGTCGGAACAAAGGCTTGCGGCGGGGAAAAAAGTGTTTCGGGTGTCTCTCTATGGTTTCCCGATTTTAGAGAATTTATGGAGGTGGAATTAGGTCAGACAGAGCCACGAGGGGCCCACAAGGCATTAGGGCGCGCCTACCCCCTGGTCGCAACCTGTTGCCTTGCCGTCTCCTTGTCTGGCTTCTGGTCTCCTCCCGAATCTCCCTGGGTCTCTGTTGTCTAAAAAAAAATCTTCAAAAAGTTTCGTAGCATTTGGAATTCGTTTGGTACAGATTTCCTGGAAAACCAAAAACAGGCAAAAAAAATAGGAACTGACACTTGGCACTGGGTTAATAGCTTAGTTCCCAAAAATGATATAAAATAGCATATAATTGCATAAAGTATCCTAAATTGATAATATAATAGCATGGGACAATAAAAAATTATAGATACGTCGGAGACGTATCAACCATATTCGCCCGTCCTTGTTTTCCTTTGAACGATGGCCAGATCAAAGAGGACTGATCGCAGGTAGAACGGTGACTTCGCGTGAAGATCACTAGGACCACGAAGGACGCGTACTTCCGGCCGCTCCAGCCGTGCCCGAGGGCCCGCCCAAGGCCAAAAACCCACCGCTGCCGATAGCCACCACCGCCGGGAGGCAGAGCAGCAACCACCAGCCAATGTTGCCGCATGCCGTGTTGCCAATAGACGAGAGTTGGCCGTCGCGCCAAGTCACGCTCCGCCGCCGTGCAGCCCGTCGTGTCGCAGTCCCCCGGGCCGCTTCCACCACCACAGTGCAGAGCCGTCAGACCCGAGTGCTGCCTGGACAGGCTTTGCCCGGCCGCGGGAGGAGGGGAGACCGACGGCGGGATCTAAGATCGTCCTCCCTTTCGCCTTGCGGCCGCGACGAGGGAGGCATCCAGAATTTTCTTCGTGAGTCATTATATCCTGGGAATGAAATGATAACCCGACATTTGCACCAACTAGGGATGCACACGGTCTTTTAAGTATTGAGTACTATGATTTTTAGTCTCGGTTACGCACCAAGCCTAGTCCTCAATAAATGCGTGAGTACCAGAAAAGTATGATCGTTCGAAATAAATAGAAATCAAAATTCGCCTCCGTGAGAATTTAAACCTAGGTGTTCGGTTTGTACATCCACTCCGTCAACCAACTGAGTTAGACTCACTTCATTATGCTTCATTTTGAGTCAATGAAATTGACCCATTATGACAAGAACAAAAAAAAAAGTACAGTACAGAGGAAAGAAGCAAAATCTTTGGCGTGTCATGCTTTTTAGTCCTACTAGCAAAAAGGCTCGTGCGTTGCAACGGGTAAAAATAAAAAAATACGAGCACATTTCCCTGCTAAAGCCACTATAGCACTGCTATACATGATTAATTTTCCACTGTATAAATAGAGTGGAACAAAAGTTGTTAAGGAATTAATCTAGAAGGTATGTCATTTTATTCACTGTTCGGAAATATGATGCAACAAAAGCTAAGAATTATGTGGCTGGTAAATCATATCTTGTAGAACATAGACGACTATTGACGAGGATATGAATATTAAGAGGCAGCAGAACTAATTGGCTTTTTGGGGGTTTAATAGGAGTTTTATTCCATAGTAACACTGTTATAATTCAGAGGTAAGATTTTCTCTATACATGAAGGTCCTCGATCCAACCACACAGTCATGCTAGATACGACTATATCTTGCTAGGCAATCTGCAACCTCTATTCGGATCTCAATGAATTTTCTCAGGAATAAAATTGATAAGTGAAACGATCCAAGCTATTACCAGAAAGAATGGGCAACGCCATCGCTGAATCCGACCGCACGGTGATAATTATGTCAGAATATTGTATAGCTAGCCCCATGCCAATTATTATCGCATGTACCTCCGATTTGAGAGGTTCGTTGCAATGAAATAAGTATCGATATGCAACGCATATCACCATCCTGCTCCCGAAGCACCATTCCGGCCGTTGCTGAGCCGTCAACTTCCACGAACACACCATCAACTGAGAGCGACCATGTTTGTCGGCATTGCCGCAACAGAACTACTGTTTTTTTTTATAATAATGCACTATTGTGCCCCTAATTTGTCGAACAATAGCAATGAACCCGTTTAAATTTATGTATTCATGATTTTATGTTGATTGAATCCTAATGACATGGAGCCCAAAGCTGACATGTCTTTTGTACTGTCTAAGAGGGAAAATCCTAGGCCTCAAATGTGAAGTAATGATTTATTCCTCGCAAAAAAAAGTAACGATATATTAATCAAAATCAAACTATTTACACTCGGCATAAGACAAAAAAGTTTGTGTTGTAAAAATGATCTTTGTTGCATATATAATACTAATGGAAGCAAAACGGGAATATAGCTGACGTGTGAAAAGCTGCAGTTGAACAGGTGATGCCCTTCAGGCATGTAAAATAATAATTCAAGGCGTCAAGTTTAATTAGCCAACTGCATGCATGAAGCGCTGATTTAATCTTCATCATGGGCTCACGATTGCCGCTCTCTCCCTCCAAATATGCGTGTCTAGATTTAATCGTAGAGCCCCAATTCGTTCCATCATGGCTCACCAATCCTCGCTCTCTCCCATGTCTCATGAACCCCATCATAATTAGCAAAATGTGGGACTAATTATATCAGCTGAAAAACAACGTAGCTTGTAAGAAGTAACTACGTATCCTAAAACCAAATCAGCAGAAACACAAACCCCACATACCATGTGTTAGCACCGCTCTCGCTGCACCGAATTAGTAAACACATGCAGGTCCCTGTGTGTGCTCCAGAACAACGTTAGATTTGCAACACATCTGGCGTCAAACAGTTTTAAATCACGAGGTTCCAATATTTCATAATCGTGCTCCCATCTACTCAGCAACTTAATAAAATTCATAATGATAAGCAGAATGAGTAAGTTAGATGGAAACCAAGAAGCATGTCCCCTCTACACCCCCCTAGCACTCCATCAACCAAACCTCTGCCACCGTTAAACTCCGTGGATAATATCACGCTCGAGTACACCTCCGCTCCGCCCGCCTCGATGGAAATGACGAGAAATAGATGCAGCTGAAGGGAGCGATGCACCGGAATGAATGAATGACGTGAGATCTTCATCTCCATCCCAATCCGTCCACCATTCCACCGCCCTTCACCGCTGGCTACAGTGACGCCTACATTCATTTCCATTCCCCCCTCCCACGCCCGTGTCACCAGAGACAGAGCCAGCCTTCACTCCGCTCCAACCACCACCACATTGCAGCCCCTTCTCGGGCTAGCCCTCCTCGCCCTGCTCCTCCTAGCCTCGCCGGCGCCGGCGCTCTGCCGCCCGCGCCGCTGTCTCCACCGATGCGTGCCCCCTCCACCAGTCCCTTGCCGCTACCGACACCAATGTTCTGGTCAAAGAGAAGCGCTCCGGCGGGGAGAGCGGCCGGCTCGCGCTGCGGCTCCACTTCAGGGACTTCCTCCCGGAGGAGCAGGGGCGACACGAGAGCTACATGTCGCTGGTGCTTGCCCGCCTGCACCGCGACTCGGCCCGGGCCGCCGCGCTATCTGCCCGCGCCTCGCTTGCCGCCAATGGGATCTCCCACGCCAACCTGAGGCCGGCCAACGCCAGGCCGATCTTCGAGCCGTCGGCGGAGGTGATACAGGGCCCCGTGGTGTCCGGCCTGGGCCGGGGCAACAACGAGTACTTCTCCCGCATCGGTGTGGGCCGCCCCGTGCGGCAGCTCTACATGGTGCTCGACACCGGCAGGGACGTCACCTGGTTGCAGTGTCAGCCCTGTGCCGACTGCTACACCCAGTCCGACCCGTCTATGAACCCTCCGTCTCCACCTCCTACGCCTCCGTCGGCTGCCACTCGCCGCGCTGCCGCGGCCTCGACGTTGCCGCCTGCCGCAACTCCACGGGCTCCTGCCTCTACGAGCTGGCCTACGGTGACGGCTCATACACCGTCGGCGACTTCGCCACTGAGATGCTCACGCTCGGCGACTCCGCGCCGGTCTCCAACGTGGCCATCGGGTGCGGCCACGACAAGGAGGGCCTCTTCGTGGGCGTTGTCGGGCTACTCGCCCTAGGCGGCGGCCCGCTCTCCCTCCCATCCCAGATCTCCGCCACCACCTTCTCGTACTGCCTCGTCGACGACTCGCCCTCCTCCTCCACCGTGCAGTTCGGCGACTCGAAGCAGCCCGCCGTGACTGCGCGGGCTACTTTTCCCCCGGATCCGTGTGCGGGGTCTTTGCCTGCCCGGAGAACGCAAACGGTCGGCGGCGAGGGGAGGAGGATAGGAGGGGGGGTAGGGCGGTCGCTGCCCCGGAGTGAAGCAGGTCGACGGTGAGGGGAGGAGAAGAAAGGGGGAGGGGCAGCCGTTGACGCGCAGCCGAGATGCAGAGCCGGAAGACACTGCCCAGGGGGCTTTTTGAAAAATCGAAACGTTTTTTCCACCTAAAGATAGGACTGCGGGTTGATTTCAAATAAACACAGGGGTTTTTTTGTAAAAATGACCGACGGACGACAGAAGCACTATAACTAGTAACTAGTAAACATGCCCGTGCGTTGCAACGGGGTAACAAAATTGCTTTGGTTGGGTCTTCCTCGACTTCGACCACCGTCCAACCAACACCCGTTGTGGCATGACAACATTTGGATGGTACCGGAAGTTGGCAATCATATCTTTCTCAACTCCAACCGTTATGTGCAGTACTCGCATGGCATGGCATGGCATGTAGATTGTGTGTAGCATAAGCGGGAAGCAAGTATCTCAATGTACTTTTCCATCCTCATCTAAAGCAGAGCCATGCGCAGGCATGTCAAAATGGCCTCTATTAGCATTCCCCGATATAATTTGTTAACATAAATATTAATTCATTTCCTTTACAATGAACACGACTGTCCCTCTATTAGCCGAAAAATGTTGATAGTACATCAAGGCTTTAGTCAACACCTTCTGAGGCCAAAGAATCTGAGCATGTACCTTCAGAAGTAAGCCGACTATAGGAAACAGAGAAGCAAAGAGTACCCTTCTACTCTGGGAGCTCCAGCACTAACAAAAGTTTGCCACAACTGTTATCACAAAAGCTACTGAATGAGCCTAGCAAAAAAATAGAAAGGTTGTAGGAATCAGTCTGTACGTCTTCCTCAAATCCATCAATGGTTCACCATGGACAAGACACTCGAACTCTTCAAACAATAAGTTTCTTCTTGACTCGTGTTACAGTTTCAGCATCCACATCACTTGAATGCCCCTTGGCTAGGATGAACCTTATCTGGATCATAAAGCTCTCATGTGAGTCCGCTAGCACCTTGTTCTCTTCAACTGTCACAAGGTGGGTGGATTCCCCTGTCTGCAGCCTGCCAGCAGATAAATGCTTCTCATACATTCTTAAATTCGGATAGGAAGCAATATTTTGAAACACTATATGAGTGGAGACATTATTTAATATTATTAGAAGGAAATGACGACCGAGGTTGAATTGAGGGAGCAGTCAGAAAGAATTCTGGAGTGTAGAAAAGAGCACTTCTAATACATCGTGAGTTGGTGTTGTTTTCTAATACATTCTTAAATTCGGGTAAGACGCGATATTTTGAAACACTATATGAGTGGTGACATTATTTAATATTATTAAAAGGAAATGATGACCGAGGTTGAGTTTGAAGAGCAGCCAGAAAGAAAGAGCACTTTTACTGAATTTCTTTCAAATAAAATAATTTTGAACATAGATGGAAAGCACACCCTACAACAAAGGGAACCTGTATATAAGAACCTGGATAACCCAAGTACTCAAAAAGTTATCGTAATTTTTGCATGACAATGGCAGCATGGACTACTGATTCTTATAACACACACCTAATATATGTTTCCCTTTATTCTGTCAATATTTTCTGTGAGATGCTATCACACTAACATACAAATCAACACTCGTGGGTCATGCTGAATTAGCTTCCAGATACATACAAAATGTCTTAAAGACAATGGACATATCAGAATCTATGGCGGTGCATAGAGAAATCTGGGAGATGAGTTTCAGTTTTGTCAAGTTTGTTACTTTGTTTGGTGTTAACAGAGTCGATGGGCATGCCAAAAGCAAAAAACAAACAGATACAACAGGCTGATTTCCTACCAACTTGACAATGGTGCGTCATTTTTCTGCAGTAGATTAACTCCTGAACATTGGCATCCTTATAATCTGGAAATAATTGAAGAGAACAGTAAGCAAAGTATTCTGCCATCTCGCATTAATAGTAAGCAAAGTAGATTAACTCCTGAACATTTTTTCCGCACAATTTGGAAAATGCTTACTAACCGATACTCCTTCTGTTCCTAAACATAAGTCATTTCAGAGATTCCACTACGGACTACATACGAAGTAAAATGAGTGAATCTACATTCTAAAATATGTCTATATATATCTGTATGTAGTTTGTATTTAAATCCCTATAAAGACTTATATTTAGAAACGGAGGGAGTAGAAGAGAAATCAATATTCTCACATTGAAGATATGAGGCAAGCACCCCCTACAATCTGTCCATCACCCCGTTGGCAGCCAAGCTCCCCTTTTGCCCAGTTCCTCACTATTGCATGTACTGATTAGTGGGGTCATATTTTTTTTGTCTTCCCTACTTTGGAAAAGAAGAGGTAAGGACCTACAGTACTGCAAATCCTCACATTTAAACATATTAACAACCCCTTGTTTTTCTTTTAAAAAAGCAATCCTTCGTTTTATTATAATTATTGATTATCTTAAAATTGATTTCTACGTTGTGATTTGTCAAAGCATAAACAATTGTGTACAATAAGAGGTCGTATTTGAATGTTCCATTGACATCGGATAATTACCTACTGAATGTAATAGCTAGTGATCGATGGATGCAAGTTGGTATAACTTTAATGTCAAATGTATAGGAAAATATCCAAAGTGTAGTCCAGGTGTTGCTGCAAGGATTAGATGCTGGCATGCTATGACTGGAACCAGCAGAACTTATACACAATATACAATTTAATATTGATGAACTAATTGATCTTGTTTTTCTCTTCGTGTTGTAGGTAAAAACAACATATAGATCAAATAAGTTAGATGAACCAGCAAATATTATCTTAGTGAGCTCTATAGATGCAACAATCAGTAACAGATCATCTCCATGAGCTTTGACTCACTGATCACTACGTAATACAGGAAAGGAAAGGCCAATATTGCTCAACTGTTACTGAAATTTTAAAGAAAATCAAGTGGCACTACAATATCATTACATATGTGTAGAACGAAATGTCCATTGGTTGCAGTAGAAGACAATTCACTTCATCTCCTTTCAGAATAACACATTTAATCTTGGCGCATGTACAACAGAAATAGAACATAAAGTTAACCAAGAATATACATATCCATGTGCGCCACTTTCAGAATATATGAAGTACCTCTGAGATATCTAACTTTTTGTTTCCATGCATTCAAGAGGCGCTTTATTACTTTCAGAGATCTTATTCCAAATTTAATTTGTTTGACTCAAACTTATGTAGTAGCACGGTATCTTTCTGTGACAACCAAAAAAATATGTTTACATATCAATAGGCAACACAATAATTCTTGGTCCAAATCAAGCATGGACAGGTTTGCAGCTGCTAGAGAACACTATATTGTTTCTCCTGTTCCACAACCTAATGACCACATTTAAGCATGGACAGATTTGTGTATATGATAAAAGAACAAGATTCTCCAAGTAATAAATCACAGGCTGGGAGGAAGCGATGCAGATGAGGGTGGATTAGCATACTTGTCAGCCTAGTGGAGGAGGTAGAGGTAGGTGACGGAGCTTCTTCACCTCGGGTGACTGCACCTCCATGTTCTTACATAACATAATATTCTTACAAATCTACAATTCAGAACATAAAGGTAAAATTATCAAGTTCAGTACCCTGTTCAGAACAGAAAAACAAATATGCTTAATTGGGATGTACGTACCATATGCAGGTATATAAAAGTTCAGTGCCCTGTTCGTCCTTTCCAAATCTACCAGACTGCGTGATTTACAAATGAAGAAACTGCATGATTTACAAACAAAGAAACTTGCGCTGCTTGCCATGGAAGAGATGGAGGCGGGGAAAAACATGATGCTTGTATAACCCCAGAAATGTCAAGGATTTGACATGAGTGTCACAGGCGGCCAAGCAAATGTGCTACTTATCAACACATGCACGCACGCGCATTACATATTATCTACCAAAGTAACAACAAATCAGAGACATATGCATCATGTTGTCCCCACAGTTCAATAGAATGGATTGTATCTAATCAAGACATCCAATCAGTGGTTTCATCATCACGAAGAACCCATGAACATGTACAACAAGGGAGCATGTACCTTTGTCTGCTTGGAGCTCCTTGTGCGGGTCATGTCGTGGATGCCCTTCATGGAAGGAAGGAGCTGTTGCTGCTCCAAACCGAATCAAATCAAGGTGGTGCATGTAGACCCTGCAATCCATATACAATCAGATATTTGCACAAAAGGTGCAAGCAGTCTACTGTAGACACTGCAACAGAGAAGAGAGGGAGCTTCACCAGCAGAGCAGTGAATCGAATGGAATCCAACAGAGGGGAAGAGAAGAAGGAAGACATGCAGATGGTGGAGGCCTTAAGGATGACGACCTGCAGATGGTGAGGGAACCCCATCACCATCAGGAACAAGACTGCTTGAGCTACTGGTCCACGGCGACGTTGGGTGTGTGCCTGCGAGAGGGAGAAAATAGCATCAGGGAAGGGGAGGTACGAAGGGCACGCCACTCACCAAGGTCGGACCTTGACGAGCAGCTCCACGGCATGGTCTCCTTGACGAGCAGGTCCGGTCCAGGCGCGGATCTTGCCGCCGCCATGGATCTCCCTCTTTTCTCCCCTTTTCTCTCCCTCACCACCGTGTTGTCTCTTTTCTCCCATGGAACCGACCGGGAAGCCGCCATCCTCCCAAGCGAGCACGCTGGCCGCCGTCGGCGCCCTCGCGACCGTCGACGCCCTCGCCAAGCCCCCATCCACCTGCGGCGTCCTCCTGCGCCTCCTCGATCCCGTCTCCTCGCGCCCGCACGCTGCCCTCTCAGCCTTGCGTCGCCGGCGTCAAGGCTCAGCCGGAGCTCCCCGAGCTCCCTCGCCGGAAGCCGGCGGCCGACATCCTCCTGCGCCCGCGCGCCGCCCTCCTCGACCCTGCCTCCTCGTCCTCCTGCGCCTGCACGCCGCCCCTCCTCGACCTCGCCTCCTCGCGCCCGCACACTGCCCCCTCGACCTCGCCTCCTTGCGCCCGCACACCGCCCCCTCGGCCTCGCGTCGCCGGCGACAAGACCCCACCCCGAGCTCCATCGCCTCCTCGCCCGTCAGCCCGGCGATGGAGGACGGGAATGGATAAGCCACGGGGCGTTACGTGAAACGAAACGTTTTTTTTAACTTAAAAAGGACTGCGGGTTCTATTACCAGAAATCACAGGGGCTTTTCTGCAAAAACACCAACAACGTACGACAGAAGCAGTAGCTGCTTTATTATTATTATTATTATTATTATTATTATTATTATTATATTATATATATATATATATTATATTATTATTATTATTAGGTGCCCGTGCGTTGCAACGGGAGGAATTTTTTTTCACTCACCCATCTACCACCCCACCTCACGGCAGGACCACCACTTGTGTGCAAACAACCCCACCATGGCTGCGATGTGAGACACACCCGCGACGTCCCAGCAGTAATGCAAGCTGCCCTTCTCCTACGGGCTACAATGCATATACTGAACTCTTAATCCAATTATGCCCCTCAATCCAGTCTGTTACACCCACTGCTTTTTTTAAATGCACTCTTTGTTATTTTAGTTGTTGGTATATTATGGATAAAATTTGAGCTACAAAATAAAATTTACTAATTAGAAATGCATGACCTTGTATCAAGAATGATTGCTTACATAATTTTTGAAACGTGTGTTGCCACACATATCCATTTTAAAAAAAAACAATATTAATATTAACAATAATATGAGAGTTTGTACAATTCGTGAATGTATGCGGTTAACATGTAATTGTGAAAGAAAAAAAGGTCTATAGGAAGTCATTTACTAATGAGATGACATAACTGATCTTTTGATTTCTTTGGGATAAAATGCAAGATCTGCTAATGCAAATCATCATCTTCCTCAACTATGTAGCAGCCTTGCTTATGACGAACCTACAAAAGATGAAATTAATCAACGAAAGCATCATGCAATTGAAGCTTGGTATCACAAAATGCATGACTACTTTGTAGCAGAGGTTAGGTAACTACAGATTAAAACATATCGAAGCTTGACCTATGCTTTTTAACTAATAATCACTTTAACGTCCTTCGTAACCTATACAGACATGGTATAATTGGACAATAGCATACTTATTTTCTAAGTTGCGCAATTGAAAAGAAATCATGAACTATAGGCAAAAGAATGACGGATCAAGCATTACAGATTAGGCAGAGCATGTGACCTTCATTGGCATGCATTAGCCACACTACTTGCTGCTTGGATTAGCTACCGTCTCGAACGAAACTAACTGATCATCCTGTTAAACATATGCTACAACGTAGAAAGATAGGCACTCACATTATGAGTCGGTGGTAACCCATTGCACCATCCGGCACGACTCCAACGCCGAGTTCTTCTGGCTCGCTAACGACAACCGCGACGCGTACCCATTGTTATAACTGTAGTTCCTGTTACCCCTCGGCGGCGTGTGCAGCTTTGTCCTCCCGGCCAGCGCCGACGCGAACGATAGTGGCGAGTACCCCACCGCCGACGCCGACAAGCAGCTGTCCGCCTCCCACTTGAAGCTCAGCTTCCCGCCGAACCCGCCAGAGCTCGTGTCATCGTCACACTATGATGCTGCTGCTGGGGCACTACCACCGTCCCTTCCATGGAAGCTCAGAAACTGCTGCTCACACAAAGAAAAGCGATCAGATTATAAGATACACGTGGTTTTAGAAAAAAGCAAAAATGTAATACATATAACAGCCACTAAAAACTGTAGCGAACTCTGCTCGATTGACGCCCAACCTACCCTTCACGCTAGGCACATCAATATCCCCTCTATTTTTTCAGTTCAGAGCAGCACAAAATGAATTGTAAGGATGGAAATCTACTGTGAACTCGGTTTCTGATGGCTAGCTACAGCATAAAAAAACCACTTATATAAACTGAACCAAAACATAATCCAGAGCTGAACCAAGACGTCCTGTCTTACAAACTGAAGCACCAAAACGTACATACAAAGTGCAGGCACATGATGAACTGAAAATTACCACACATTAGCTAGAAACAAACCCAACAAAATGCAAACTATTCATTTATTTGAAGGATAATTCATAACTCATAAGTAGCAAGCATGTCTCACAACTACCCTTTTTTTTACAAATGCAGAAATGCTATAAAGTCAGGGCAAAAAAAAAGTAGATAACATGCAATCAAATACTCCCTCCAATCCAAAATAAGTGTCGCAGTTTTGAACTGTGGTTAGTTCAACACAGCGATACTTATTATGGATCAGAGGTAATAACAATCATATATTGCATATTACGAGTCTTATTACTGGCTCATCGCTCATACATGTTCCGATATGTGATGTACTGATTGGTATGCGCATGAAAAGCTAAATAGATAATGATCTTATATTTCTTTACAGAGTGAGTAGCATGCAAAAGCCTACCCCAACTTGTTTGGGACTAAAGGCTTTGTTGGTGTTGTTAGTGAGTAGCATGCAAAAAAGGTCAGCGTTCAGTTTAACAGTTAACGATAGTTAGCATTGTTACATGGCTATGAAACTCTCCATCCAGTGCACAAAATGAAGCCTTTTTTTGTTACATACATGGCTGCTGCAATACAAGTTGCTGCTCGGGTATAACAAAACAAGACTTGCAGGCATATATTGGCAATATTCGACAAACACGTGACCATCCAGTACACGCTAGCAGACCATTCAACCATTTGTTTTGTGAATGCAAGCAAACAAATGACTTTTTTCAGTAGAGGAAATCACACGACTACTTCCAGTACAGGAGACCAATTTAATTCTGAATGCAAGAAAGCAGCAAATAGCTACCAATGTCCGGAACTTTAACTCTCAGGCATTGCAGCAGAAATCTAGCAGAGGAGGAAGTGGAGTGGAATCTGTCCATGCTTAAATCAGAGAGAGGAAAAAAGGACCGAACTTTACAAACTGAATGTCATCCAAAACTGAAGCACAAAAACGTACAAAGTGCAGGCCTGCTCAATTGTAACAAGTACATGTGATATTCAGGTAGAGGGGGAAGAAGGGGAAGCTCACCACGTTGGTGCTGGGTGGGAGGTGAAGATGGATGGATTTTGGCCTGCTGCTCCACCTCCTCTCCTCTGGCCGATGTACCTACAAAGAAGAGACAGGGGTCAGAGAGGGAGAATAGGAGAGGGGAGAGGAGAGGAGTGGAAGTGGTGGCTTGCCAGCTACCTGCACACAACCGCACACACTCACACATCAGATACAGAGAGGAAGAAAACCAGAGGAGGAGGAGGAGGAGGATGGATGCGCATACCCAGTTACCCACCATAGTCGAAGCTCGTCTCTTGGAGGGGATCTGACCTGCTACACCTCCAGCAGACGACGCCATGGGTGGAACAGAGGGGCTTGCTAGGGTTTCGGGCGGCGGTGGAGGTTGGACGCGGCGGCCACGGTCCCCCATTCTTCTTCTCCCTACCTCTCCTCCCTGAATCCTCTTCTGTTTCTCTTTTCTACCAGGGAAAACTGAAGTCCCGCCATGGCCTTGGAGCTCTCCCTTCCAGCCATGGAGGCCCGCCTCTACCTGCAAGGACTTCGCGCCGCCGGATCCCTCCGTCTCGCGCGCCCGTCCGTCGTCGCCCGGCTCCGGCGAGCTCCTGCCTAGGTCGCCGGATCCCTTGCTCCGGCCTTCCTCTTCGTTACCGGGGACCCCTGCCTCGCCGCCCGCCTTCGGATCAGCCTCCACAGCCCCTGGCACGCACGGATCCGTCCCCTGCAAGCTCCAGCCGCCGCCGCCGTTCTGCATCGAGCAGCTGTGCCGCCCCCAACCTCTCAAGCAGCCGCGTTGACCCGATCCAGAAGGTGCGCTCGAGCTTCGTCCGCGTGTAGCCGGTCGGGTAGGGGTAGGCTCGCCGGCGGGGTGGGCGGTGGCGGCGCACGGCGGCGCGCGGTGAGGGGCATGGCAGGATGTGGAGATGGGGATTGGGAGGCAGGGTCGCGCGGGGGGGGGGGGGCTGATTTTCTTTCTTTTCTCGGGCGTGCCGGTTCTGATTAGCTTATTATGAGGACTGCGGGTTGAATACCAGAAAACATAAGGTTTTTTTTGCAAAAACACCGCGACGTACTACCAGAAGTTATCCGTGCTTTATTATTATTAATATTAAAATTAGGTAAAGATTAGGGAGAGACTATCCGATTAGAGACTACATCGATCCGATCTACAGCACTCATATACATGAGGGGGGTACGAGCATGCCGCCGGCAACACCACCGGCGACGTTTTCGCACCGCGACTCTGTCGCGACGCCGCGCTTGACGTACCTCAGGTCGATGTCCCTGAGCTCCAGTCCATGGCACGGGCTGGCGCCGCTGCACGACAGCTTCACCGCGACCTGCGTCGCCGACACGCCCCTGATGTTCTTGAACTTGACGTCGCTTATCTTCACCACGGATGGCTGCTGCGACGGCATGAATAATTCCGTGAGGCTAAAACCGTAAGATCGGCCTTTTGGATTTGACAAGAAATTAACAGCTGTTGTTCTCACGGATTCATGGCGGCAGGAGCTGGAGCTGTAGGGGCAGTACTCCTGGTCGATGATGATGGGGTTGCGGACCTTCCTCATGACGATGTCTTCGAAGACGAGGCCGGACACGACCGAGCCCGGACGGAGCCCGCCGCGCCACGTCTTGATGCGTACGCCGTTGGCGGTGCCGGCGATGGTGCAGTTGGACACGCGCAGCCCGCGCACGTCCTCCTCGCCTGGGTGCCTCCCGAGGCTGCCCACGCTGATGCCGTGGCCGGGTCCGCAGGACACCCCGGACACGGTGATGTCGGCGCTCCCCGGGCCGACGGAGACGCAGTCGTCCCCCGTGGCGATGGCTGTATCGGTGATGCGCACGTTGGAGGAGCCCTGGATGTGGACGCCGTCCGTGTTGGGGCTGTCCCGCGGCGCCCGGATGGTGACCCGATGGATGGACACGTCCTGGCTGCCGATGATGATCACGTGGAAGAACTTGCTGTCCAGCGACGTCACCCCCGTGATGGTGACGTTCCTGACGCGCCCGAGCTTTATCGACTGCCGGTGCCGTTGCCGGAGCAGAATCCCAAGAAATGGTTAAGGAAAAGTTCTATCATACTGTATCACGATGTCGGCCGAGCAGCTCAGTTGAGAGTTGAGACAGTGAGAAACTAGCGCGGCTTACGACGGGGAGGGGCTTGCAGTTCGGATTCGTTGGGCACTCGTTGAGGTGCCACGACGATGCGCCGCGGCCGTCGAACGTGCCGCCGCCCGTGACGAGCAGCCCGTCGATGCCGGCGAAGTTGATCCACTCGTGGCTGCCCCGGAACGCGGCCAGGTCGTCGGGTGCGCGGAGGACGCCGGCGAGGTGCACCTCCATGTAGCCCTTGCACGGGCCACGGAAGACCACCGGCTGGAGCCGGTACTTGCCCTTGGGGACCACGACGGCGGGCCTCCCCGGCGACGCGCACGCCTTCATCCACGCCCTTATAAAAGCCTGCAGAGAAGGAAGCCCGTAACTTGCAAATTCCTTGCGGCACCAATGGTTAAACCGCGACAATCGATTACCTTTGAGTCATCCGTCTCTCCGTCGGCAATAGCGCCAAAGTCCATAACGTCGAACACCTGGCGTTCGGCATGAGCGACCTCCAGGCACCACCTAGCCGAGATCATGAAAAACAGAGCAACCAGGGGAAACGCCATGTCCGATCTCCTACGGAGAAACAAACTCATCACGCGATGAGCATCACAAGCAGAGCATGTATGTCTAGCCATTTTATAATCGTACGAGCTCGATCGCATCAGATGCACGCAACTGTTGCAGGCGCAAAGGCACCTGGGCGTTCGGTTATGCTTGGCGCTCTCACTCCCATAACGCATTCTTGAAAGTGTATGATTGAGTAGTGTTGTTTGTTATGCAACTACTGAAGAAAGAACTAAAGAATTGGTGCTGTTAGTTAGGCTGCTGCTCTTGCCATGAGCCCACGTTTCGTGGCTAGATTATCTCTCGCATCGTTAGCAGCTGTCCGTGAATGACGAGTACCGCACTTTGGTGCAAACATAAGATTTATGATCATGCTATGTTCACACGTACATGTGTCATGTCCTTACTGATGAGGTTGGTTGAATCTTGACTTTGGAGATGAAAATCTGGAGACCGACCTATAGCTGGAGTCGTCACCATCGACACGCATGCACTGATTTCTTATTGAAAGCTTAGCCTATGAGATGTGTACTTTTCATTTGTTTCTCTCTTTTACCATAGGATTAGTGGTTGCCTGGTAGAGCTATTGTCATGAGGCATGTGACATCTTTTTTTGGGTTGAATTTGTTCGCCTGCTAGATTTTATTTTCTGAATAATACATGGTTTTGTTCATCAATTGATGTAGAACTCGGGGTTATCCTCCTTTTTCGACCAAATAGAAGTTGTGCGAGAGCAGATACGAGCTGCCATGGTTTCTCATGGGGAAGTGCTTCAGGTATCTACTCTTCCATGGAGGGCCCAGGAATTTTTGGGTTCAAGCAGATAATGCTTATATCGTATCTTATATTATTTTTTATACAGAAGCTGAAAGGACGGGCGTTTTTTTTTTTAGAAAACGAGGATTATCCTCGGCCTCTTCATCGAAAATTGGGCGAAGAATTTCACTTCCCCGACCTCTGCACCAACCAGAGATGCACACATCATTTTAGACTACTAGGATTTTTAATCTTGATTATGCATCAAGCCTAGTCCTTAAAGATAAATGTGTGAGTACCAAGAAAGCCTGGTCTCAAAGAATAAATAGGAACCTAAATTCATTTCCGTAAGGATTTGAACCGAGGCGTTGGGTTCGAATACTAGATTGTGTTGGATTCAGACATGATACATAAATGGAACAGGTTGGATAAAAAACATGCATATAGCACATGCATACATGAGGTATGTATACATATTCTAAATAAAAATTATACACACACAATAAGCCTCACTAATATTTTATAATTCTAAGCATGCATAAAGCACTAGAAGGTACTATAGTAATCCAAACAAACCACTAACAAGCGCATGCTTCATCTCATACATGAGGTATATATATATATTGCTATTCAATCAATACTTAAAAGGACAAAATATCTGGCTATGAAGGATTATCCTACATCATTGTATATTAATAATACTAGTATATTTTATATCATATATCATCTCCCACCGATCAGATTCGGAGTAAAAAATCTCTTATCATATTTGATACCACTAGATTAAGAAAGGTTTTGGTCGAAACTCATCCTTACCGTTTCAACCTTTAGAGGAAGTACAAGTGCATCAAAAAACTTATTCGGATAACCAACACAATGGATCTCACCTGAATCGCTGCATGGATCCATAGAAATCGAAACATTTCCTACGTTTTATTGTTGATCTCTCCTACAACCTAAACGCACCAAAGGGTAGACAAATGTTTATTTTTGGACAAAATACGATGAGATTAGATTCCTTTATTTAGTTTGTTTTCTTAATAGAAGATATTTTCTAAAAGATCAAAGGTATTGGCGGCTTGACTAATTAAACATCAATTTTTAACTGATGCAGCCTCGGAGCATAGGTCGAACTTTATTGTTTTGTTGGAGACTGGCTAGTCAAATTTTGGTTCCCTTTCTTCGAGGTTTTGCAATATGCATCACCAAAACTTTTGCCGATGGCAAGTTCTGTTTTGCGAAAAGGACTCAATTATAAAAGTTCATAAAAATTATAAAGCACTCACTGGTGGAGAAATGGCTAGCCACAACTCTTGTTGGTGGCGCTCCACCTCCCTCCAACGCCTGCACTAACATTTTTAAATAGTGCTGACGTTTGTTAAATTTGCACGTTATTTCTATACACATAGTGGCTGCGTTGCAATATTATCTAACGCCGTAGGTAATTTCAGGTTTTTTTTGTTTGGTGTAGATTGTGCTGCCATAGCCCATCAGGCCCACGCCAGCACAAGCCCGTTTTAACTCACGTGCTCGGACGTTTCACTCGCTCCCGCCCCCTCACCTCGCTCCATCTCTGCCCCGCGCCCGTTCGTCCCTCTCTCTATTCCTCTCTCTCGTTCCCCTTTCTTCTGCACGTCGCCGCTTCGATTCCGGACGATTCCGGTGCTGAGGTAACAGCTAATCTCCCTCGATCGCCGCTCGTTGCCGTCCGATTTGATTTGATTTGATTTCGTTTTGATTTGCATCGCTCGGGTTTCAGTGACGGCGGCGGCGGAAACGACCAACTGCTAGGGTTCATCCCCCTCCATAGCATTGACTAAAAAATCATCGATGAGTTCGTCCCCTCCACCTTCTTTTACTTTCTACAAAATCATCGGCAATTTCACCTGATTTGATTTGCATCGCTAGGGTTTCAGTTTGGTTGTGATTTGACTAGGCCAAATTGAATTAGAATGGTAGGCAAAATTGAATTAGAGTGAGTAGGCCAAATTGAATTAGAAACTACGATGTGTTTGTCTGGCAGTGCAAGATAATAATAGTCAATGCCAAATCAGTGCCACATTGTTGGCATTTGTAGTCAGTGCTACTTACTTCAATAAATACGTACCAAAAGTGTGCCAAATCAGTGCCACATTGTTGGCATTTTTAGTAAGTGCCAAATCAGTGTCACTTAGTTCATTAATTACATACCAAAAATACCAAAAGTGTGCCAAAAGTACTATAGTGCTATGCCAAGTGAGTGTACTTGACATTTGTAGTGTAGTTGAGAAAACAACTATGCTATGCCAATAAAGGTTGTTCAATGATTTCTTATAGAAATTTGTTATATAGGAGAAATAATGCAATGTGAAGTGAGTAGGCCAAATAAATAGAAACTACAATGTGAAGTGAGTAGGCCAAATAAATAGAAACTACAATGTGAAGTGAGTAGGCCAAATAAACCAAAACTAGAATGTGAAACGAGTAGGCCAAATAAATAGATACTACAGTTGCATAGTTGCGTAAAGGGGTCTTTTCAGGTGTCATTTAGGCTAAAAACGGACAAAAGAAGACATAAAATTTAGACTCGTTGTTAGATAGGGAAGAAAAAGTTTTCCAAAGTCAAAAATTTAAGATAGTGTAAAATAAGGAATTGTTTCTACATGTGAAGAAGAGCTTGTTAACTAATGGCATGAGAAGACCATCTTGTCCTATTATGAGCACGTGCTTATCCCTTGTAGACGTTACCCGAATTCGCGCAAGTGAGTCCACACCCCCTGACTTGGCGAGGAATCCATTCTCTCGAACAAACACACCCCCTACACATAAGGAACTGATTTCTTTGATGGGGAATCGTTAGAGAGGGCACATATTATAAATCAGACGCTTAGATTACGGTGTGGCGCCGTCGTCGTGCTGCAGACCAGGGGCGTTGACCGGCGTCTTTGTTGTGCGGCCGTCTTTCCTAGACGACGCACATGATCAATAGGCATGAGTTTGTTTTTTCTTCACCTTTTTATTTTCATTTTTCACTGCTTAAAACACAATATTTCGGATGAAATATTTGGGAGCTGTTGGAGATGCTCCTATGTCCCATGTACGAGATAGAGCTGTTTTTAAAACACGAGCAACTTAGAATCCAAGTATAGTAAAAGCGATCCAAAAATAACTAGAGGACAGCAACCCGTTTTAACCGGCAACCACAACCTGAAAATAGCAAATGAGTATGCCATGAGCATAGCTAATAATTAAGCCGAACACGTGTCCCCCCTGAACCGATGTGTATATAAGGTTGGGCGCTGAAGCTCCTGGCCTTCAAGGATCAAGGATCGAGGAGGATTCCACACAGCCAAAATGGCGTTCAGGAACGTTGTTATGAGAATCCTGTTGCTCATGGTGGTGGTGAGCGCGGCGTACGCCAAAGGCAAGGAGGAGAAGAAGGAGAGCGCAGATGGTCCGGCGGCGTCCGGTCCGGGCGGGGAGTACGACATCACCAAGCTCGGCGCCAAGCCCGATGGCAAGACGGACTGTACAAAGGTACGTAGTTAAGGAGAGAGAATATATGAATGATGATGGGTTTGGCACGCGCACGCTAGTCGATGGATCGATGAATCATGTTGTGGATTGCATTGGAATTGCATGCAGGAGGTGGAGGAGGCATGGGCTTCGGCGTGCGGCGGCACCGGGAAGCAGACGATCGTCATCCCCAAGGGTGATTTCCTGACTGGAGCTCTGAATTTCACGGGGCCATGCAAGGGCGACGGCGTCACCATCAAGCTGGAAGGCAACCTGCTGGCTTCCAACGACCTGTCCAAGTTCAAGTCTAACTGGATCGAGATCATGCGCATCAAGAACCTCGTTATCACCGGCAAAGGGTCGATCGACGGTCAGGGCAAGGCCGTCTGGACTAAGAACAGTTGCCAAAAGAACTACAACTGCAAGATCTTGCCAAACGTACGTACGCGTGCATAACATAATAATCAAGAAAATGCTATTCTTACGTACATGGTGCATGCAATGCAGTCGTTGGTGCTGGACTTCTGTGATGACGCGCTCATCGAAGGCATCTCTATCATCAATTCCAAGTTCTTCCACATGAACATCTACGAGTGCAAGGGCGTGACCGTCAAGGACGTGAAGGTGAGCGCGCCCGGGGACAGCCCCAACACCGACGGCATCCACATGGGCGACTCGTCCAATGTCAGCATCATCGACACCACCATCGGCGTTGGCGACGACTGCATCTCCATCGGCCCCGGCTCCAAACAAGTCAACATCAGCGGCGTGACCTGCGGCCCAGGCCACGGCATCAGTATTGGCAGCCTCGGGAGGTACAAGGACGAGAAGGACGTGACCGACATCCACGTCAAGAACTGCGTGCTCAAGGGATCCACCAACGGCCTCCGCATCAAGTCGTACGAGGACGCTAAGTCCCCCCTCATCGCGTCCAAGATCAGCTACGAGAACATCAAGATGGACGACTCGGGCTACCCCATCATCATCGACCAGAAGTACTGCCCCAACAAACTCTGCACCGCCAAGGGCGACGCCTCCAGGGTCACCGTCAAGGACGTTTCCTTCAAAAACATCACCGGCACCTCCTCCACCCCCGAGGCCGTCAGCCTGCTCTGCTCCGACAAGAAGCCTTGCGAAGGCGTCACAATGTCCGACGTCAAGATCGAGTACTCCGGCAAGAACAACAAGACTATGGCTGTCTGCACCAACGCCAAGGTCACTGCCACGGGCGTCGACAAGGCCAACGCATGCGCCGCCTGATCACTTACCTCCCTGTGAGGCATGATTTCTTTTCTCGGTATTTCGGATCCACCAAGTGTACTAATTTCTCTCCATTACTTCTTCTTCTCCTATTTTACGATCCTGGTCGTTTCTTTGTCAAGAGAAGACCCGGAGATCATCCTTTAGTTTTCTTCCTGGGTTGATCGTTTACCTCTAGTGTGTTAACAAAAACACATGTATGTGCCAGCTCAGAGCCATTTGATTGATCTAGTTTTGACGATTTTATTTGTCTCGTTGATTCTTGTGCTTGTAACCGGCCGGTACCAACAAAGTTCTTTTATGATCTTGAGATTTATTGCGTTTTCAGGTGTTGCCACTCTTTGGCCTTACTTGCGAAGTCATTACTCTATTCCAAAAGTGTTCTACTCAAATTCAACAGTACCACCTCATTTCCTTTCTCATTTACCTTTAAGATATTCAGAAATAGGCATGAATTGAGTGGAGGCGGTGGCATGAAAATTAGTACTACCCCCGATCCATATTATAATTGACGCACTTTTAGTACAACTTTGTGTCCCTTGTGAGATAATTCACAAACTCGATCAAGACATAATGAGCTTGTTCGCAAGACAGATTCGTGAAAGCTTATGACAAAATTGAGTGCAAACCTCAACCATAAACAATGCGAATGCAAGGCATCTCCTAAAGAAGGTGAACATGGATTCCAAGATTTTTGAGTGTAGAACATGTTAGTGTGAAACTGAACAATGACGCCGGAAAATTCTTGCACACTCATAGACAGTTGAGACCACGAGAGTGGTGGCAATAATCAAGGACGAGGCCAAGACATGGGTCATAGCCGGGGCTAGACTTCTGAGCAATTTAATTCCGGGAGAGTGATTCCTTCTGTTTTCATTGAACCTGTGTGGTTCTGTAAGCTTGAAACTTTGTCTAAACTTCTTCTTAATTCATGAGAAGAGGCAAAGCTTTTGCCTCCCTTTAAAAAAAAAAGACAGTTGAGACACAGTGGTATGTTGTCCCATTGTTGTTTAACATTTTTGTAGATATGCTTGCAGCTATTACTATTAAAATATGGGGTGGGCTTTAGGCCAATCCAACAATTTCAGAAAAATCTCTAAGGGTCCATGTAGATGTCATGACAAGGAGGTGGTGGGAAGTTTATCCCACCCCGCTAGTGGAAAAGGAGTTGGACCTCTTTATAAGGGATTCTCTTACATATGCTATTGGAGCTTTAGAAAAGAACTGGTTCCCGTGCGCTCCTCCTCCGCCGCCTGCCTCGTCACGACGCGGAAATGAGCCGAGCATGCCTCCGAAACCCCGCCTCTCCGGATCTTGTACGGAAGAGGGGCGGTTAGGTTTTTGGGAAGCGTCTTCTACGCGACTGCTCGTCGCTGTTCGTCTACGTCCGCGTTCTCTTCATCGTGGCCACCGTCGTCGCGAAACTCGAAGCTGAGAAGAAGGCCATTGAGGACGTCGGGGCCCTCTGGTGGCCGATTGGTGGGTATAACTCGTTTATCCCGCTCCTATTGATTTAGGTTTTAGTCATGCTAGCGTTATACGTAGATGTATTTGTTGTTACGTAGTATGTGCTTGCGTGATCAAATATCAACATGTGTTTATTTCTGTCAATGCCGTGCTAGTGATTTTACAATAATGACTTTGCGGCAGCACTGAAACCAGATAAGTTACCGGTACATACTTTAAGTGTTGGCAAACCAAAACCACCTCATGGATCACGGTGATGAACGTGTTCTGGGTTGCCAGTGCTACTCCCACAGGAACAATCACTCCTAAACGGGAGATGGCGTTCGGGGAGGCCACCATCGTGTTTCTCGGAGCAGTTCTGAGCATGATTGAAGATAAGTTGATTGATGCATACTTACATATGCAGGTTGACAAGGACTTGTGGGAGGCACTTGAATCTAAATTCGGCGCCACCGATGCTGGGAGCGAGATGTATTTTTTTGTGGATTAAATTGATCGAAATATTGCTAATATATTCAACAATCCAAAAACCTAATATGTGTAGGCAATTTTCTGATCATGGCTCTGCTGCTGCACTGAAACCGGAAAAGTTTAGCGGTACATACTTTAAACGCTGGGAAACCAAAACTACCTTATGGCTCACGATGATGATAGTGTTCTGGGTCACCTGTGCTACTCCCATGGGACGATCACTCCTTAACAGAAGAAGGCATTCAAGGAGCAGTTCTGTGCGTGATCGAAGATAAGTTGGTTGATGCATACTTACATATGCGGGTTGCCAAGGACTTGTGGGAGGCGCTTGAATCTAAATCACTACATGAATCAGACATTTTGCCGTCAGGCTGCTACAGACGGCAAAGATAGGATTACTGACAGCAAATATTCTGCCGTCAGCCCATGACGGCAAAGCATGTCGGCATACACTAAGTTGGCAAAGGATTATTTTGCCGTCAGCATTTAGTCGGGCAGGAGGCAAAGAATTTGCCGTCAGTGAAAATGGTTCATAGCATCCATAGAATTTATTCGGGCAGAAATCATCATCTTGCAATTGAAGCATGCATATCAATCATTCATAGCATCCATAGCATCCATCTATCCATCATCCATACATCCATAGCATTAATCTATCCATCATACATACATCCATAGCATCCATTTATCGATCCATCCATACATCCATACATCCACTGAAAAAAGAGAAGAACAGAGGGGAAGGGTCGGTGCTCAGCTTGGGGCAGATGGGGCGGAGGGGCCGGAAGCGGAACGACGGTGGTGCGGCTGCCTACAGCAGTGGCCGTGCAGCTGCCTCCAGCACCGGCGGAGGGGGTGCCAGGCGGCGGTGGCGATCCAGCTGCCTGCGGCGATGGCGTCATTGTAGGAGGGGTCGGGGTGATGGTGCAGAAAATATGCCCTAGAGGCAATAATAAAAGTAGTTGTTATTATATTTCCTTGTTCATGATAATCGTTTATTCTCCATGCTATAATTGTATTGATTGGAAACTCAATTGCATGTGTGGATACATAGACAACACTGTGTCCCTAGTATGCCTCTAGTAGACTAGCTTGTTGATCAAAGATGGTCAAGGTTTCCTGGCCATAGACATGAGATGTCATTTGATAACGGGATCACATCATTGGGAGAATGATGTGATGGACAAGACCCAAACTATGAACGTAGCATATGATCGTGTCAGTTTATTGCTATTGTTTTCTGCATGTCAAGTATCTGTTCCTATGACCATGAGATCATGCAACTCACTGACACCGGAGGAATACCTTGTGTGTAGCAAACGTCACAACGTAACTGGATGACTATAAAGATGCTCTACAGGTATCTCCGAAGGTGTCTGTTGAGCTGGCATGGATCGAGACTGGGATTTGTTACTCCGTATGACGGAGACGTATCTCAGGGCCCACTCGGTAATAGAACATCACAATAAGCCTTGCAAGCAATGTGACTAAAGAGTTAGCCACGGGATCTTGTATTATGGAACGAGTAAAGAGACTTGCCAGTAACGAGATTGAACTAGGTATAGAGATACCGACGATCGAATCTCGGGCAAGTAACATACCGAAGAACAAAGGGAACAGCGTACGGGATTATCTGAATCCTTGACATAGAGGTTCAACCGATAAAGATCTTCGTAGAATATGTAGGAGCCAATATGGACATCCAGGTCCCACTATTGGTTATTGACCGTAGAGGTGTCTCGGTCATGTCTACATAGTTCTCGAACCCGCAGGGTCTGCACACTTAACGTTCGGTGACGTTTCGGTAGTATTGAGTTATGTATGGTGGTGACCGAAGGTTGTTCAGAGTCCCGGATGAGATCCCAGACATCACGAGGAGCTCTGGAATGGTCCGGAGGTAAAGATTGATATATAGGAAGTCCCGTTTTGGTCACCGAAAAAGTTTCGGGTATTTCCGGTATTGTACCGGGAGTGCCGGAGGGCCATCGGGAGGGGCCATCCATGCCGGGAGGCCACATGGGCCTGAGGGGTGGTGCACCAGCCCTTAGTGGGCTGGGAAAACCAGCCCCACAAGGCCCATGCGGCTAGGAAGGTGGGAAAGGAAAAAAACCCAAAGAGAGGGAAGGATTCCAAGTAGGATTGGAATCCTACTTGGAGTAGGATTGGAGGTGGATTCCTCCACCTCCTCCCACTTCGGCCAAACCCCCTAGGGGGAAACCCTAGGGCTGCCTCCTCCCCCCCTCCCTCCTGTATATACTAGAGGAATAGAGCCCCCCAAAGACACAAGTCCATGTGCTAGTTCTCTATTCCCTAGTTCCTCCACCAAATAGATTCCGACGGTGCTTAGGCGAAGCCCTGCCGGAATAGTTCCACCACCACCGCCACCGCGCCGTCGCGCTGCTGGAGAACTCATCTACCTCTCCGCTCCCTCTTGTTGGATCAAGAAGGCGGAGATCGTCATCGAGCTGTACTTGTGCTGAACACGGAGGTGCCGTCCGTTCGGCGCTAGATCGTGATTGGATCGCGGGACGGCTAGCGATTTGGATCGCGAAGACGTTCGACTACATCAACCGCGTTTCTTAACGCTTCCCGCTTAGCGATCTACAAGGGTATGTAGATCCACTCTCCCTCTCGTAGATGCTCATCACCATGGATAGATCTTGCGTGTGCGTAGGAAATTTTTTGTTTCCCATGCAACGTTCCCCAACAGTGGCATCATGAGCTAGGTCTATGTGTAGATGAGATCACGAGTAGAACACAAAGGAGTTTGTGGGCGTTGATGCTCAGATTGCTTCCTCCCTTGGTCTTTTCTTGATTCAGTGGTATTGTGGGATGAAGCGGCCCGGACCAATATTACTCGTACGCTTACGAGAGACCGGTTCCATCAACTGACATGTAACTTTGTTGCATAAAGATGGCTGGCAGGTGTCTGTCTCTCCCACTTTAGTTGGATCGGATTCGACAAAGGCGGTCCTTGAGAAGGTTGCATAGCAATTTGTGTATCACCGTTGTGGTTTTTGCGTAGGTAAGAATCGTTCTTGCTAGATACCCGTAGCAACCACGTAAAACATGCAACAACAATTAGAGGACGTCTAACTTGTTTTTACAGGGTATGTTGTGATGTGATATAGCAGATTACATGATGAGATATATGTGATGTATGATATGATCATGTTTTGTATAGAATATCACGACTTGCATGTCCATGACAACGGCAACCGGCAGGAGCCATAGCGTTGTCTTTAATTTATTTTCGCCGTTTTTGCTTTACTTTATCGCTATGAGTTTGCAATAGTCGTAGAAGCAACAGTTGGCGCGACAACCTCATGGCGACACGTTGATGGAGATCATGGTGTCATTCCGGTGACGATGGAGATCATGCCGGTGCTTTGGAGATGGAGATCAAAAGCACAAGTTCATGGCCATATCATGTCACTTATGATTTGCATGTGATGTTAATCCTTTTATGCATCTTATTTTGCATAGGACGACGGTAGCATTATAAGGTGATCCCTCACTAAAATTTCAAGATAAAATTGTGTTCTCCCCGAGTGTGCACCGTTGCGAAAGTTCGTCGTTTCGAGACACCACGTGATGATCGGGTGTGATAGACTCTACGTTCACATACAACGGGTGCAAGCCAGTGTTGCACGTGCGGAACACTCGGGTTAAACTTGACGAGCCTAGCATGTACAGACATGGCCTCGGAACACAAGAGACCGAAAGGTCGAACATGAGTCATATAGTAGATATGATCAACATGAAGATGTTCACCATTGAAACCACCTCATCTCACGTGATGATCGGACTTGAGTTGGTGGATTTGGATCATGTGACACTCGAATGACCGGAGGGATGTCAATTTGTGTGGGAGGTTTTTTAGTACTATGATTAACTAAACTCATTATCTTGAACAATAGTCAAAGTTGTCTTTGCAAAATTTATGTTGTAGATCAATGGCTCGCGCAGTAGCACCCCTGAATTTTAATGCGTTTCTAGAGAAAGCTAAGTTGAAAGATGATGGAAGTAACTTTGTGGACTGGGCCCGTAATCTAAGGATTATCCTTACGGCTTCCCAAAAGGCTTATGTCCTTGATGCACCGCTTGGTGAACCACCCGCTCCAGTAGAGTCTGCAGACGTTGCGAACGCCTGGCACACACGTTCTAATGATTACTCAATAGTTCAATGTGCAATGTTGTATGGCCTAGAACCGGGACTTCAAAGACGTTTTGAACGTCATGGAGCATATGATATGTTCCAGGAGTTGAAGTTTATCTTTCAGAAGAATGCCCGGATCGAGAGGTATGAGACCTCCGATAAGTTCTATACCTGCAAGATGGAGGAGAACGGGTCTGTCAGTGAACACATACTCAAAATGTCTGGGTATTCCACCCGTCTGGCTGAATTGGGTATACCCCTTCCGCCAGAGGCGATCACTGACAGAGTTCTTCAATCACTGCCACCTAGCTACAAGAGCTTGATGTTGAACTATAACATGCACGGGATGAACAAGTCAGTCGCCGAGCTGTTTGCGATGTTGAAAGTCGCTGAGTCTAAGATTCAGAACGAGCATCAAGTGTTGATGGTCAATAAAACCACTAGTTTCAAGAAGAATGCCAAGGGTAAGAAGGGTAACTCCAAGAAGAGTGGCAAAGCAGTTGCCCCTCCCGTGAAGAAACCCAAGGCTAGACCCAAGCCAGAAACTGAGTGCTTTCATTGCAAGGGAACTGGTCACTGGAAGCGGAACTGCTCCAAGTATCTGGCTGACAAGAAGGTGGCCAACACCAAACAAGGTATATATGATATACATGTTATTGATGTGTACCTTACCAACTCTCGTTGTAGTGCCTAGGTATTTGATACCGGTTCGGTTGCTCACATTTGCAACTCAAAACAGGAGCTGCGGAATAGACGGAGGCTGGCAAAGGACGAAGTGACGATGCGCGTGGGAAATGGTTCCAAGGTTGATGTGATCGCCGTCTGCACGCGCGCTCTTCGATTACCATCGGGATTAGTGATGAACCTGAATAATTGTTATTTAGTGCCTGCGTTAAGCATGAACATTATATCTGGATCTTGTTTATTGTTGGAAATATGCCCTAGAGGCAATAATAAATTAGTTCTTATTATATTTCCTTGTTCATGATAATCGTTTATTATCCATGCTATAATTGTATTGATTGGAAACTCAAATACATGTGTGGGTACATAGGCAACACTATGTCCCTAGTGAGCCTCTAGTTAACTAGCTCGTTGATCAAAGATGGTTAAGGTTTCCTAGCCATGGACATGAGATGTCATTTGATAACGGGATCACATCATTAGGAGAATGATGTGATGGACAAGACCCAAACTATAAACGTAGCATATGATCGTGTCAGTTTACTGCTATTGTTTTCGGCATGTCAAGGACGAAGTGACGATGCGCGTGGGAAATGGTTCCAAGGTTGATGTGATCGCCGTCTGCACGCGCGCTCTTCGATTACCATCGGGATTAGTGATGAACCTGAATAATTGTTATTTAGTGCCTGCGTTAAGCATGAACATTATATCTGGATCTTGTTTATTGTTGGAAATATGCCCTAGAGGCAATAATAAATTAGTTCTTATTATATTTCCTTGTTCATGATAATCGTTTATTATCCATGCTATAATTGTATTGATTGGAAACTCAAATACATGTGTGGGTACATAGGCAACACTATGTCCCTAGTGAGCCTCTAGTTAACTAGCTCGTTGATCAAAGATGGTTAAGGTTTCCTAGCCATGGACATGAGATGTCATTTGATAACGGGATCACATCATTAGGAGAATGATGTGATGGACAAGACCCAAACTATAAACGTAGCATATGATCGTGTCAGTTTACTGCTATTGTTTTCGGCATGTCAAGTATCTGTTCCTATGACCATGAGATCATGCAACTCCCTGACATCGGAGGAATACCTTGTGTGTATCAAACGTCGCAACGTAACTGGGTGACTATAAAGGTGCTCTACAGGTATCTCCGAGGATGTCTGTTGGGTTCGCATGGATCAAGATTGGGATTTGTTACTCCGTGTGACGGAGAGGTATCTCAGGGCCCACTCGGTAATACAACATCACAATGAGCCTTGCAAGCAATGTGACTAAAGTGTTAGCCACGAGATCTTGTATTACGGAACGAGTAAAGAGACTTGCCGGTAACGAGATTGAACTAGGTATAGAGATACCGACGATCGAATCTCGGGCAAGTAACATACCGAAGAACAAAGGGAACAGTATACGGGATTAACTGAATCCTTGACATAGAGGTTCGACCAATAAAGATCTTCGTAGAATATGTAGGAGCCAATATGGGCATCCAGGTCCCGCTATTGGTTATTGATCGTAGAGGTGTCTCGGTCATGTCTACATAGTTCTCGAACCCGCAGGGTCTACACACTTAACGTTTGGTGACGATTAGTATAGTTGAGTTATTTTGTTGGTGACCGAAGGTTGTTCGGAGTCCCGGATAAGATCCCGGACATGACGAGGATCTCCGGAAGAGTCCAGAGGTAAAGATTGATATATGTGATAATAGTGTTTTGATCTCCGGAAGGGTTCCGGAATTCACCGGAAGGGGTTCCAGATGTTTACCGAAGTGTTCGGGTGCAGCAACACTTTATATGAACCAAAGGGGTAAAGCCCACGAGGTATTGGAAAGTGCAGAAGGAAGTTTTGCTGCTGCCTTAAGCGGTACTACCGCTGGTAAGGCAGTACTACCGCGTAAGCGGTACTACCGCTTGTGTGAAGCGGTACTACCGCATAAGCGGTACTTCCGCTTGTGTGAAGCGGTACTACCGCTCGTGAGCGGTACTACCGCTTGTGCACGGTACTGCAGGGATCCGAGTTGGACTCTTTCCCTGCGGGCCAAACCGACCTTGTGCGGGCAAAACCGACCTGGAGGAGGCTTTTACTCCAAGTTTAGACCCCAAGGCTCAACATATAAATAGAGGGGCAGGGCTAGCACACGGGATACATCAAGATTTCCCAAGCCGTGTGTCGGCAACCCTAACCCTCTAGTTCTCCCGTCATAATCTCCGTAGTGCTTGGCGAAGCCCTGCAGAGATTGTTCCTCACCATCATCACCACGCCGTCGTGCTGCCGGAACTCATCTACTACTTCACCATCGCTCGCTGGATCGAGGAGGTGAAGGCGTCATCAAGCCATACGTGTGTTGAACACGGAGGTGCCATCCGTTCGGCACTAGTTCGTGATCGGATCGAGGGACGACTTGCGATTTGGATCGCGGAGACGTTCGACTACATCAACCGCGTTTCTTAACGCTTCCGCTTAGCGATCTACAAGGGTATGTAGATTCACTCTCCCTCTCGTAGATGCTCATCACCATGGATAGATCTTGTGTGTGCGTAGGAAATTTTTTGTTTCCCATGCAACGTTCACCAACAGTGGCATCTGAGCTAGGTCTATGCGTAGATGAGATCTCGAGTAGAACACAAACGAGTTGTGGGCGTGGGTGTATACATATTGCTTGCCGTTACTAGTTGATACTTGATTCGGCGGTATTGTGAGATGAAGCGGCCCGGACCGACATTACGCGTACGCTTACGCAAGACTGGTTCCTTCAACTGACATGTAACTTTGTTGCATAAAGATGGCTAGCGGGTGTCTGTCTCTCTCACTTTAGTTGAATCGATTTCAATGAAGAGGGTTCTTTTAGAAGATCAAAAAGCAATCACTACACCACGTTGTGGTTTTGCGTAGGTAAGAACGGTTCTTGCAAACCCGTAGCAGCCACGTAAAATTTGCAACAACAATTAGAGGATGTCTAACTTGTTTTTGCAGGGTATGTTGTGATGTGATATGGCCAATTACATGATGAGATATATGTGATGTATGAGATGATCATGTGTTGTATAGAATATCACGACTTGCATGTCGATGAGTACGGCAACTGGCAGGAGCCATAGAGTTGTCTTTAATTATTGTATGACCTGCGTGTCAATCATTAAGCGCTATGTAATGCTTTACTTTATCGCTAAACGTTAGAAATAGTCGTGGAAGCAACAGTCGGCGCGACAACCTCATGGAGACATGTTGATGGAGATCAAGATGATGGAGATCATGGTGTCATGCCGGTGACGATGGAGATCATGCCGGTGCTTTGAAGATGGAGATCAAAAGCACAAGTTCATGGCCATATCATGTCACTTATGATTTGCATGTGATGTTAATCCTTTTATGCATCTTATTTTGCTTAGGACGAAGGTAGCATTATAAGGTGATCCCTCACTTAAATTTCAAGATAAAATTGTGTTCTCCCCGAGTGTGCACCGTTGCGAAAGTTCGTCGTTTCGAGACACGCCGTGATGATCGGGTGTGATAGACTCTACGTTCACATACAACGGGTGTAAGCCATGTTGCACGTGCGGAACACTCGGGTTAAACTTGATGAGCCTAGCATGTACAGACATGGCCTCGGAACACGAGAGACCGAAAGGTCGAACATGAGTCATATAGTAGATATGATCAACATGAAGATGTTCACCATTGAAACCACCTCAACTCACGTGATGATCGGACTTGAGTTGGTGGATTTGGATCATGTTACACTCGAATGACCGGAGGGATGTCAATTTGAGTGGGAGTTTTTAAGTAAATATGATTAATTAAACTCATTATCTTGAACAATAGTCTAAGTTGTCTTTGCAATATTTATGTTGTAGAGCATGGCTCGCGCAGTAGCACCCCTGAATTTTAATGCGTTCCTAGAGAAAGCTAAATTGAAAGATGATGGAAGTAACTTTGTGGACTGGGCCCGTAATCTAAGGATTATCCTTACGGCTTCCCAGAAGGCTTATGTCCTTGATGCACCGCTTGGTGATCCACCCGCTCCAGTTGAGTCTCTAGACGTTGTGAACGCCTGGCAGGCTCGTTCTGAAGATTGCTCAATAGTTCAATGTGCAATATTGTATGGCTTAGAATCGGGACTTCAAAGACGTTTTGAACGTCATGGAGCATATGAGATGTTCCAGGAGTTGAAGTTTATCTTTCAGAAGAATGCCCGGATCGAGAGATATGAGATCTCCGATAAGTTCTATGCTTGCAAGATGGAGGAGAACGGGTCTATCAGTGATCATGTACTCAGAATGTCTGGGTACTCCACCCGTCTGGCTGAATTGGGGATGCCCCTTCCGCCAGAGGCTAACACTGATAGAGTTCTTCAATCATTGCCACCTAGCTACAAGAGCTTCGTGTTGAACTATAACATGCACGGGATGAACAAGTCAGTCGCCGAGCTGTTTGCGATGCTGAAAGCCGCTGAGTCTGAAATTCAGAAGGAGCATCAAGTGTTGATGGTCAATAAAACCACTAGTTGCAATAAAAATGGCAAGGGTAAGAAGGGTAACTCCAAGAAGAGTGGCAAAGCAGTTGCTCCTCTCATGAAGAAACCCAAGGCTGGACCCAAACCAGAAACTGTGTGCTTTCATTGCAAGGGAACTGGACACTGGAAGCGGAACTGCCCCAAGTATTTGGCTGACAAGAAGGCGGCCAACAACAAACAAGGTATATATGATATACATGTTATTGATGTGTACCTTACCAACTCTCGTTGTAGTGCCTGGGTATTTGATACCGGTGCGGTTGCTCATATTTACAACTCAAAACAGGAACTGCGGAATAGACGGAGGCTGGCAAAGGACGAAGTGACGATGCGCGTGGGAAATGGTTCCAAGGTTGATGTGATCGCCATCGGCACGCTCGCTCTTCGATTACCATCGGGATTAGTGATGAACCTGAATAATTGTGATTTAGTGCTTGCGTTAAGCATGAACATTATATCTGGATCTTGTTTATTGCGAGACGGTTACTCATTTAAATCAGAGAATAATGGTTGTTCTATTTATATGAGTAATATCTTTTATGGTCATGCACCCAATGTGAGGGGTTTATTCTTATTGAATCTCGATAGTAATGATACACATGTTCATAACATTGATGCCAAAAGATGTAGAATTGATAATGATAATACCACTTTCTTGTGGCACTGCCGTTTAGGTCATATTGGCGTAAAACGCATGAGGAAGCTCCATGCTGATGGACTTTTAGAGTCACTTGATTTTGAATCACTTGACACATGTGAGCCATGCCTCATGGGCAAGATGACTAAAACGCCGTTCTCTGGAACAATGGAACGGGCAAGTGACTTGTTGGAAATCATACATACTTATGTGTGCGGTCCGATGAGCATTAAGGCGCGCGGTGGTTATCGTTACTTTCTCACCTTCACTGATGACTTAAGTAGATATGGGTATATTTACTTAATGAAACACAAGTCTGAAACATTTGAAAAGTTCAAACAATTTCAGAGTGAAGTTGAGAATCATCGTAACAAGAAGATTAAATTCCTACGATCAGATCGAGGAGGAGAATATCTGAGTTATGAGTTTGGCAGTCACTTAAGACAATGTGGAATTGTTTCACAATTGACACCGCCTGAAACACCACAGCGTAATGGTGTGTCCGAACGTCGTAATCGAACCTTATTGGATATGGTGCGATCTATGATGTCTCTTGCCGATTTGCCACTATCGTTTTGGGGTTATGCATTAGAGACAGCTGCATTCACTTTAAATAGGGCACCATCGAAATCCGTTGAGACGACGCCATATGAACTTTGGTTTAGCAAGAAGCCAAAGCTGTCGTTTCTTAAAGTTTGGGGATGTGATGCTTATGTCAAAAAGCTTCAGCCTGAAAAGCTGGAACCCAAAGCGGAGAAATGCGTCTTCATAGGATACCCAAAAGAGACAGTTGGGTATACCTTCTACCTTAGATCCGAAGGCAAAGTGTTTGTCGCTAAAAACGGAACATTTCTTGAGAAAGAGTTTCTCTCGAAAGAATTGAGTGGGAGGAAGATAGAACTTGATGAGGTTGTTGAACCTTTACTTCAACCTGAAAGTAGCGCAACGCAGAAAGAAGTTTCTGTAGAGCCTACAACAGCTGAAGAGGAAGTTAATGATGATGATCATGAAGCTTTGGATCAAGTTGCTATCGAACCTCGTAGGTCGACAAGGACGCATACTGCTCCTGAGTGGTATGGCAACCCTGTCTTAGAGGTCATGTTGTTGGACAACGATGAACCTACGAGCTATGGAGAAGCGATGATGGGCCCGGATTCCAAGAAGTGGTTAGAGGCCATGAAATCTGAGATGGGATCCATGTATGAAAACAAAGTATGGACTTTGGAAGTATTACCTGAAGGGCGTAAGGCCATTCAGAACAAATGGATCTTTAAGAGGAAGACGGACGCAGACGGTAATGTCACCGTCTATAAAGCTCGACTTGTGGCAAAGGGTTTTTCACAAGTTCAAGGAGTTGACTACGATGAGACCTTCTCACCCGTAGCGATGCTTAAATCCGTCAGAATCATGTTAGCAATAGCTGCCTTTTTCGATTATGAAATTTGGCAGATGGATGTCAAAACAGCGTTCCTTAACGGTTTCCTTAAGGAAGAGTTGTATATGATGCAACCAGAAGGTTTTGTCGATCCAGAGAATGCTGACAAAGTTTGCAAACTCCAGCGATCCATTTATGGACAGGTGCAAGCATCTCGGAGTTGGAATCTTCGCTTTGATGAGGTGATCAAAGCGTTCGAGTTTATACAAGTTTACGGAGAAGCTTGTATTTACAAGAAAGTGAGTGGGAGCTCTATAGCGTTTCTAATATTATATGTGGATGACATATTGCTGATTGGAAACAATATAGAAATGTTGGAAGGCGTGAAGGAATATTTGAACAAGAGTTTTTCAATGAAGGACCTAGGAGAAGCTGCTTTCATATTAGGCATCAAGATCTATAGAGATAGATCGAGACGCTTAATAGGACTTTCACAAAGCACATACCTTGACAAAGTTTTGAAGAAGTTCAAAATGGATCAGTCCAAGAAGGGGTTCTTGCCTGTATTGCAAGATGTGAAGTTGAGTAACACTCAATGCCCAGTGACTGCAGAAGATAGAGAAAAGATGAGTGTCGTCCCCTATGCTTCAGCCATAGGCTCTATGATGTATGCAATGCTATGCACAAGACCCGATGTCAGCCTTGCCATAAGTATGGCCGGAAGGTTTCAAAGTAATCCAGGAATGGAACACTGGACGGCGGTCAAGAATATCCTTAAGTACCTAAAAAGGACTAAGGACATGTTTCTCGTTTATGGAGGTGATCAAGAACTCGTCGTAAAGGGTTACGTCGATGCAAGCTTTGACACTGATCCGGATTACTCTAAGTCTCAAGCCAGATACGTATTTATTCTTAATGGGGGTGCGGTAAGCTGGCGCAGTTCCAAGCAGAGCGTGGTAGCTGATTCTACATGCGAAGCGGAGTACATCGCTGCCTCGGAGGCGGCCAAGGAAGGTGTCTGGATGAAGGAGTTCACGACAGATCTTGGAGTAGTGCCAAGTGCACTAAACCCAATGACTCTGTTCTGTGACAACACTGGTGCCATTGCTCTGGCCAAGGAACCAAGGTTTTACAAGAGGACCAGACACATAAAGCGACATTTCAATTCCATCCGCGATTACATCAAGGAGGAGGACATAAATATTTCCAAAGTGCACACGGATCTGAATGTCGCAGACCCGATGACTAAACCTCTTCCAAGGGCTAAACATGATCAACACCAGAACAGTATGGGTGTTAGATTGATTACAATGTAAATCACATAGTGATGTGAGCTAGATTATTGACTCTAGTGCAAGTGGGAGATTGTTGGAAATATGCCCTAGAGGCAATAATAAAAGTAGTTATTATTATATTTACTTGTTCATGATAATCGTTTATTGTCCATGCTATAATTGTATTGATTGGAAACTCAATTGCATGTGTGGATACATAGACAACACTGTCTCCCTAGTATGCCTCTAGTAGACTAGCTTGTTGATCAAAGATGGTCAAGGTTTCCTGGCCATAGACATGAGATGTCATTTGATAACGGGATCACATCATTGGGAGAATGATGTGATGGACAAGACCCAAACTATGAACGTAGCATATGATCGTGTCAGTTTATTGCTATTGTTTTCTGCATGTCAAGTATCTGTTCCTATGACCATGAGATAATGCAACTCACTGACACCGGAGGAATACCTTGTGTGTATCAAACGTCACAACGTAACTGGGTGACTATAAAGATGCTCTACAGGTATCTCCGAAGGTGTCTGTTGAGCTGCATGGATCGAGACTGGGATTTGTTACTCCGTATGACGGAGAGGTATCTCAGGGCCCACTCGGTAATACAACATCACAATAAGCCTTGCAAGCAATGTGACTAAAGAGTTAGCCACGGGATGTTGTATTAAGGAACGAGTCAAGAGGCTTGCCAGTAACGAGATTGAACTAGGTATAGAGGTACCGACGATCGAATCTCGGGCAAGTAACATACCGAAGAACAAAGGGAACATCGTACGGGATTATCTGAATCCTTGACATAGAGGTTCAGCCGATAAAGATCTTCGTAGAATATGTAGGAGCCAATATGGACATCCAGGTCCAGCTATTGGTTATTGACCGTAGAGGTGTCTCGGTCATGTCTACATAGTTCTCGAACCCGCAGGGTCTGCACACTTAACGTTCGGTGACGTTTCGGTAGTATTGAGTTATGTATGGTGGTGACCGAAGGTTGTTTGGAGTCCCGGATGAGATCCCGGACGTCACGAGGAGCTCCGGAATGGTCCGGAGGTAAAGATTGATAATATAGGAAGTCCCGTTTTGGTCACCGGAAAAGTTTCGGGTATTTCCGGTATTGTACCGGGAGTGCCGGAGGGCCATCGGGAGGGGCCACCCATGCCAGGAGGCCACATGGGCCTGAGGGGTGGTGCACCAGCCCTTAGTGGGCTGGGAAAACCAGCCCCACAAGGATCATGCGGCTAGGAAGGTGGGAAGGAAAAAACTCCAAAGAGAGGGAAGGATTCCAAGTAGGATTGGAATCCTACTTGGAGTAGGATTGGAGGTGGATTCCTCCACCTCCTCCCGCTTCGGCCGAACCCCCTAGGGGGAAACCCTAGGGCTGCCTCCTCCCCCCTCCCTCCTATATATACTAGAGGAATAGAGCCCCCCAAAGACACAAGTCCACGTGCTAGTTCTCTATTCCCTAGTTCCTCCACCAAATAGATTCCGACGGTGCTTAGGCGAAGTCCTGCCGGAATAGTTCCACCACCACCGCCGCCGCGCCGTCGCGCTACCGGAGAACTCATCTACCTCTCCGCTCCCTCTTGCTGGATCAAGAAGGCGAAGATCGTCGTCGAGCTGTACGTGTGCTGAACGCGGAGGTTCCGTCTGTTCGGCGCTAGATCGTGATTGGATAGCGGGACGGCTAGCGATTTGGATCGCGAAGACGTTCGACTACATCAACCGCGTTTCTTAACGCTTCCCGCTTAGCGATCTACAAGGGTATGTAGATCCACTCTCCCTCTCGTAGATGCTCATCACCATGAATATTCTTGCGTGTGCGTAGGAAATTTTTTGTTTCCCATGCAACGTTCCCCAACAGATGGAGGAGGGCGCATTGGCGGCGGGGCGGCAGGGGTGGGGACCGGTAGTGGCGGGGATCGACAGTGGCGTTGTGGCGGAGGCTGGGACCGGCGGCGGTGGCTAAACCTAGCGGCACAGAAGAGCAGACGACCACATCGTGTGTGGGGGCGTGGGCGCCCGGGTGGGGTGTGGGATCGACCGCTGGTGGGATGGATGTGTGCGGGGATAGATCCGGTGGTGGGGTGGATGTGTGCCATGTCACCGATCCGTGGCATCGATCCGTGTCATGTGTTTCTTTTTTGCCGTCTTCGGAAAAAACACACACGACAAAGTATGTCTTTGTCGTCTCTTAATTTTTGAACACCCGGCAAAGACATACTTTGCCGTTTGTGTTTTTTTTGCAGACAGCAAAGTATGTTTTTGTTGTCTATAAATAAATGACTGAAGGCAAAGATATGCTTTGCCATCTGTAAAAAAAATAGCAGACGGCAAAATATTTTTTTGCCGTCACTCATTTTTTGCCATGTGCAGCTAACGGCAAAATATGTCTTTGTCGTCTGCCCCGACGAAATGATAACGGCAAATTATCAGTTTCCTGTAGTGAATTTGGTGCCACAGATGCTGGGAGCGAGATGTATGTCATCAAGCAGTTTCTTGACTACAAAATGGTCGAGAACCATGCTGTGTTGGAGCAGGCTCATGAGATAATATGCATCGCTAAGGAGCTTGAGCTTCTTAAGTGTGATTTACCAGGCTAATTTGTCGCGGGATGCATAATTGCTAAGCTCCCTAATTCGTGGAGAAACTTTGCTACCACTCTGAAACACCAAAGGCGTGAATTCTAAATAGAGGATGTTATCGACCATCTGAGTGTTGAGCAGAATTCGAGAGCAACGGACTCGCATAGAAAAGGGGTCGAAGGAATTTTTGTCGCCAATATGGTGCATCACAGGAAATTCAATTCCCACAATCCCGAAGGAAAGAATTATGTCCAACAGCATACCGACTTTAAGAAGAAGAGTAAGAAGACCTTCAAGAAGATCAAGAAGGCAGATGGATGTTTCACTTATGGTTCGGAGGAACATTGGGTCAACAAGTGTCCAAACAAGTACAAGAAGCCATGGCAGGACACCAAGTCTGCCAATATGATTGTGAGAAACAATGAGAGTTGTGCATCTGGGTACAGAAATTTATTTACTGTATTTTCAGTTTGTCAATCCACCGATTGGTAGTTGGACACAGGTGCAAATATGCATGTGTGTGCTGACATTTAATTGTTTTCTTCTTACCAGGTCATAGGCCATGGGCCTGTATTGATGGGGAAGGGCGCGAGTGCTTATGTTCTTGGTGTTGGCACGGTTGATCTGAAGTTTACTTCAGGGAGGATCGTGCAGCTGAAGAACATGCAACATGTTCCCGTCATCAAGAAGAATCTCATTAGTGGCTCTCTTCTGTGCAGAGAAGGGTTTAAGTTGGTCTTCAAGTCTAATAAGTAGTTGTTATGAAATATGGACTATTTGTTGGAAAAGGTTATGAATGCGTAGGGTTGTTCCGCCTTTCCCTCGCGGATTTTTGTAATAAAGTCGTGAACAATATTCATTCGAGTGTTAATGAATCTAAAGTTTTTCATTCACGTCTTTGCCACATTAGTCTCGGTGTTATGACCCGGCTATCTAAGTTGAATTTAATCCCAAGTCTCATGTTTGCCAAAGGTTCTAACAGCCATTCGTGTGTGCAAGCAAAGCAACGTCATAAGCCTCACAAGGTTGTGGAGGAGAGACACGTGGCGCCATTAAACCTCATACATTCTGATCTCTATGAGATGAATGGTGTGTTGACTAAAGGTGGAAAGAAGTATTTCATGACATTGATAGATGATTCCACTATATGTTGTTATGTGTATCTGTTAAATACGAAATATGAGGCTCTACACTATTTTAAATCTATAAGGCAGAAGTTGGCAATCAACCTGAAAAGAAAATTAAACGAGTTTGTTCAGATTGTGCTGGAGATTACTTCTTGAATGAGCTTGATTCTTTTTTTGCGGAACATGGTATTATTCATGAGAGGATGCCTCCTATTTTCCCTAGTCAAAAGGGTTGCCGAACTGAAAACCCATACTCTAATTTATTTGTCAGATACATATGGTTTATCCAAGGCATGGTGAGGGAGGCTATATTGACTTCATGTCATGTCCTGAATAAAGTTGCGACAAAATATTATGAGATCACTCTCTATGAACAATGGGCAAAGAGAAGAATGACACTTACGTACTTGGGATTGTTTGGCAAAAGTCAATGTGTCGATCCCCCAAAAGCATAAGGTTGGAGCAAAGACCGTTGACTGCATTAATTTGGGCTACGCTAAGAACAACGTCGGCAATAGATTTCTAGTAGTGAAATATGAGGTAGCTGATATGAAGGTCGGCACAATCATGGAGTCTAAGAATGCTACATTCTTTGAGGATATTTTCCCTATGAGAAATATGCCAAGCACTTCTAGACAGGAATATGAGGAGACTCCTGAGCCTTCCATTCCTATGAAATATTATGAACAAACACATGATTTAAATCCTGAAGAGGATGACGAGGAAACCCTTGGTAGGGGCAAGAGACAAAGGAGTGCAAATACCTTTGGGGATAATTTCATCGTGTAACTCGCGGATGAAAATCCCACTTCTATTCCAGAAGCGTATGCATCTCCACATGCTGACTACTGCAAAGATTCGGTCCATAGCGAGATGGATTCCATCATGTCTAACTGGACAAGGTAAATTACTGAACGACACTATGGTTGCAAACCATTGGGATTCTAGTGGGTGTTCAAAAAGAAGCTTAGCCCCGACGATACAATTGAAAATTACAAGTCTAGGCTTGTGACCAAGGGTTATTAATGAGTCCAATTAATGTGATGATTTTCCTATGTATTTTGTGCCTACAAGGTAGGCTTTGTGGAATTTTACCGCGTTTGCGCATTCTTTTGTTGATAATCCCTCAGGTAACGTATTTTGGAGCAATATTCATTTAATGGAGAAAATCCCCAAGAATGGCAGTGGAATCATGTATTTAATGTGATAATCTCTTTCCATAAAAAGATCAAGCAAAAAATGCCACAGGAACGGGTGTTCTCGGGCTTCCAGAGCAAACGAATGCATTCCATACGACCACAAGCGCATCAACTATTTTCACCCCATCGAAATGGATCGTGAATGGGACGCACAGAGACACCAACAACTTGTCCAGAAGGCAGAACCCTAGCCTCTGGAGCCCGTTCAGAGGGATGATCAACCAAGAGAAGAAGGGGATTCTTCTCGCCGCAAGAGGGGGGCAACATCATCACCACTATCTTCATCATCACCATCATCATCATCATCCGTATCCTTATGATCTGAAACATCAAGAACCCTAGTGGATCCTTTGGTGTATCATTTGAATCATTCATCCATGTATTCCATTACCATTGTCATGATGTTTCTTATTCCCATGTGTGAGTAGACCCCTAGTTCTCGGGGATATGCATGAACCTTGGTATGTGTAGGATCTCAAACGTTTATTGTGGATATGAGATCCTCTGTTGAATGGTTAGTTTAATAACTTCGTGAATGTTGTGAATGGGCCCCACTTAGCATTTTTGCCTTTATTGGACACGAAGTATATCACAGTCTGTGCATAGGTATTGGTTGTGGAGGTAATTCAAGGTGACAGTAGAAGCCTACTTATCCTAACCTTGACAAGTGATCGGGGATTTACAGATAAACCTTAGTGAGGCCGCATCCATGGGGTAACCCTTAATTATCATGATTTGTAAACCTCTTGGGGAGACTATGATGGTGGCGTGCGTGGCATGCAGTCGACCACGAGTAGAACATGTTTTGTACCCGGCTCCGCCCAGCATAATCGTCAACAATGGCTCAAGTATCCGTTCCATGCTATGTAGATGCATAGTGGTACTAGAAACATACCAATGGGGATTCCGGACTCCCTGAGAACGCCTTTTTATTCTGTTGCTTCATAGTCATTACAATTCATGTCCTTTATTTACTTTTATGTTATTTAGTTACAATTCACTATATCACTCAAACCTTATTTAAATCCGCCATCACTCTGCTTTAAGTCTACAATCATTTGTAGGCACAAAGTTACATAATTCTCTACAAGAGGCAAAAGCCTGATTCGTGTGCTCCCTATGGGATCGATACTCTTACTTCGAAAAGGCTACAACTAAACCCTGTGCACTTGCAGGTTATCAAGCTTTTTCTGGCGCCATTGCCGGGGAGCTAAGCACTTTTGGGACTTGCCTTAAGTTTTGAAATATTTTGTGATCTAACGGTGGACTCAATCCCCACCCTATCCTCTTGCCATGGATGCCGGTATTGCCCTCATTTTCCTCTCCTATGGTTCTATTTCCTGAATCTAGGCTTTAGGGCAATATGAGATGCATTCTCCGATTTCTACTCAAATCGAGGCATGAGTAGGATGTGGAAGACTTCTAGTGAGTAGATTTGTCGTTCTATTGGAAAATATTTGCATTTGGCATCACTGGTAGTACCGCATCTGACCCGTGGTTGTGGCTGCCCCGGTGACCTTCACCTCGAGAAATACTACCGTGGGCGGTACTACCGCTTATGGTAAGCGTAAATCACATATTTTTGATTCAACTTTAGGTTTACTCGCTCCTTTTATTTTTGGCTTATGCATTTTGTTTACACCTCTTTTCCCTCGCTTTGTGTCGTGGGTTCCAGGTGGTAGCAGCTCTGCTCATCAGGAGTGTAGGGTGAATCCAAGTCATGGCTCTAAGCATTACCGCACGGCAGCAGATGACAGTGCCAACCCCAATCCCAATGCACCTCCCAAGCAGAAGACCAAGCAGGCTGCAACCAAAACCAAGAAGACTTCATCGATGGATGAATTGCCAAGCAAAGAGTTCTACATTCTCCGCCGTCGCAACCCATATGTAGAACCACAAGAATCAGCTCTTCTCACACGTCCCTTCTGGACCAGGCAGCAAGGTTCTATTTATCATGATGTGCTCAAGAAGAAGAAGAACATGTATGTTCCTCATGTCAACTCCATTCATATGGACTATCTGCAGAAGATTGTCAGATACTTTGGTGAATCTCTTGACCTCTATGAGAAGCTTGGTATTATCAGCCCGATGCAGTTCAACAAGGACTTTGATGCAGAAATTGTGGTTGTGTTCTTTGCTACAGTCCATCTAGGATCTGATGAGGACCGGACCCTGACCTGGATGACTAATGAAAAGAGGTTGTCTGCTAAATGGAAGGACTTCACGAGTTTGCTGGGCTTCAATGATCAGGGGATCCATACCCCAATTGTATTTGGTCTTCATACGAAGGTTACTTCCATTCACAAGAGTCAACTTTGGCCCTACTCCACTAAGAAGACCTCCTCCACCACTGGCAATCCAACTTATGTTCTTGAACCGTTTCTTGATATCATGCACCGTATCTTCAGGCACACCCTCTTTCCCCGTGTTGCGAATTTGGATCAGGTACACTCTTACCTGGTGGATATGCTACCCTACTATCAGGAGATGAGGGGCAAAGAGGAGGTAGAGGTTCTGGATGTTTCCCATGTCATGTGGTCTGAGCTCCTATCAACAGTTATGGAGCGCAAATGTACTATTTATACTCCATATTTGATGCATCTTACTGAGAGGACCTGGGAACTCACCTTTCCAGGCATGGAGTTTGAATGTGGTGAGCTGGTTCCCCATGAGGTTGTGCAGCTGAGACAGAAAGACAAGTGGAGAACTCATGCTGCTCTGGAGATGGATCTTCCACATGCTAAGGATGAGGATGAGGTTAAGGGTGGCACTGATACTAGTTATGCGCCATCCAGCGGGGAGCCCTCTCGGGCAAAGAAGCTAAGAGAGAAGATGAAGAAGTTGTTCTGTGTAACATCCCAAATTTTGGAATGTTATATTAATTAATTGAATGATTGATTATTTGATTGATTGATTGAATTTGAGTCAAGTTTGAAACTTTTTAAAACTTTTGAATGAGAGGGAATAACATGACTTTCCCAAAACTTTCACTTTGTATTTATCACCTTGCATTCAAACCCAATTAAAAACCCTAGAGAGAAGATGAAATGACTTCTTCCCTTTTGAAAGGGATTTAAAAAAGAATTGAATTCCATTTTGGAAACTTATCAATTTCAGAAACTTTATGCAAATCAAAAGAAAGAGAGTTGGAAGTTTCAAACAAAGGATTTTGGAAGCCCTTTCAAATATTATGAAACCTAAGGTTTCCATTTGAAGTTATTTGAATTTTCAAATTACAAAACCTCTAGAAGTTATTCATAATGAGAGAAGTAATATAATACTTCAAAATTTCATAGGTGAATTGAAATATATTTTGGCAAAAACAGGAAAGAATTGGAAAGGATTTGAATTTGAAATTCAAAGTCATGTTGGAGTGGTTTTCATATTTGTTTTTCTCCAAAAATAAAATATATGTAAAGTAGGGTAAAATGATTCCCTACAATAGAAAACTGGAGAAAATGAATTTGAAATCGTTTTGGTATTTTTAATACTTTTATTGTATTTTATTTGCAACAATAGCACTGTTTGAATTATCTGCTTTTGAGAGAATTTTATTAGAACTTGAGAATATGTTCATGTTGTAGGGTTTGTTTTTCTGAAAATTTTGGTATATTATATGCCTATAGAAAGTTTTAGTTTAAATTTTCTTTTACCTTTCCTTTCTCTATTTTTCTATAAAAAGGAAAACAGTCTTTTATTAGGAAAACCCTGAGGCGGCCCAACAGAGCGAATCGGGCCCGAATCCCTCTTCCACATCTGAATCCATTTCGGATCGGCAACCGACCCATCGCTCGCTCCCCCTCTGCCACTGACGTCGGGCCCCACCCTGACCGACATGATCAATGCGTGGTCATCCCCTTCCTTTTCGTCGCCCCTCCTTCCTTCGCCGGAGATCGCCGTATCTCCTCGCTCTCGCGTATTTCTTTTCCTATATGTAGCCACCCGACTCAAAACGCGTCAAGTCTCAGTGTGTCTGTACCATCCCTGGATCAGTATGCTGGCACACACAGTACATCAATGTATATATCAAAGTGCAATCACATGTAAATAACATCAAACTGATATATACCTCATGAGTCTCAGCGGAAACAGTCAAACTGGGAGTGGAGTCCCATCAACACCAACGGGAGGTTGAGTGTAGACCGTAACCCTAAATCGTACTATTACTCGTCGTAGAAAAATATCTGCAACATAAGATATTGCAGCCGTGTAGGTCAGCATATTGAATATGCCGGAAAGTCACCAAATGAGAAGTCTAAAAATTCATCCATACTATATGCATATATGGCAGGTGGGGCTGTAAGTTTAAGTTTAGCGTAAAGCAAATTTTTCCTACAACAAGAGGGGGCAAGAGCAAAAATTATTACTACAATGTTGGTTGTTTAATGAGAAGGTTCCACCAACCATTTATCATACCCAAGTTAACAATAGTACCCACATCATTAATATTAATTGTGTCGAGAGTTCCTGATAGTTTCAGTTGCTTTGGCTCAAGTTGCCCGTAACCGGGGACACATCTAATCAATTAGGTTTGGTACTCTGTAGAGTCTTGCACACTTTCCCCACAAGATTCGATCGCCTCCGTTGAAGTCCTCGCCCTGCATGGAGCTTGAGAACCGAATGATCGAAACATGGTCTTCCAAAGGGTTCCTCTGAGCCACTGCCGGTGCCCATCCAATCCTACCGTTCTTCTACATCTCGTAGCACCGTCCGTCCAGAGTCGCCACGATGTCCAACCAAGCCAGAGCCCATAATGGCTTGTGGCTGTGCAAGTAAGCCTTGGGTCTTGATGTATCCATCCGTCTCTTCGTGCCTGGGTGGAACTTTCCGCGTGAATAGTGGCACTTCACCAGCAACACCTAGGTTACCACTTGGTCCTCCTGGGTGTAGTTCAACCATCTTCCACCCAGAGGTATATTGCATCATGAGGTCTTGAAAATCTTGAAGTCTTGAGGTCTTTATCATACATTAATTCTCACAACTCTCATGATAAACACTCAGCCAACCCCGTCTACTAAAAGCATAGCAAAATAAAATAACGTTTCACGGGGCCAAAGTAGCAAGGGTTTATGGGCTGCCTACCACATGATACTACTCAAGAACCAAGTTTCCAATTACCTACTTTGCATGCAATGGTGGGAAAGGTTGAACTAATGCAATAAAAATCATAGGTAAAACATGATCAATGTGAACTTGCCTTGCTGACGATCTTCGAACTCAAGCGACTCTAAGTAGCAAGCCTCGCACTCTAGATGATCTAACGAAACAAACAATTCACACAATAAGTATAACCACAACACAACTATGAATAACGGCAAGTAAAACTAATAATACTAAAACAATTCAATAGCACAAACAAAGAAAGGAAAACAAAGATTCATCCAAAACTCCATTGCAAATCTTCTACTAAGGAAAACAAACTATAAATAGTTTTCAGCAACTAATAAAATCTTAATAGAAATAAAATAAAGGTTTTATCAAATTAACATAAAGTATTTGACCTAAAAATTTCTACACAAAAAGAATTACTTTAAAACATATTATAAAACACTACATAAGAAGAAAACAATGCTTCCTACTAAAACAAAGAATAAAACAATAAAATTATTTTTATTAACAGAAATTATTACTCTTATTGCTAACCAACATAAACTAAAATAATATGTCAGCAAGTTAAAAGAAAACAGAATAAAAAACAAAATAAAACAAAGAAAAGAAAATAAACCTAAAAAGAACTAAAACAGATTCTGTTTTACTAAAAACCTTAATATAAATTATCCTCAAAATTCCCAAATTGAACCTACTGATGAAACTAACTAATATTAACCAGTAGCTAAAAGAATCACTCAAAAATATGTTTTTAAACTAAAGTTATTCAAAATCTAGTGATTTGAGAAAAAAATCAATGAATTCAAATTTAAACAGTTCAAAATTGAAAACTAAAGTCACAGGTAGAAACTTCATAATATTTGTGAACTACTGCAAAAATAATCTACTATAAACTCTAAATAACCTAGGAGATAAAGCAAAAACAAAAAAGAAACTATTCTGTTTTTAAAACAGGAAACAGAAAAGAAAAAGAAAAGCCTAACTAGAGAACAGGCTACATGGCCGAATCCTATTGGGCTACGGGTGTGCATTGCGGTGTAAACGAGCGAACGCCCGCGAATTAAAAGAAAACGGTTTGGGAAATTAAGTCGTCTAATCGTGGCCCTTGGTTCCAGATCTAGCGGTAGGGGAGCAGTTCGGCGCTTACAGAGGTGGAGGTCGTCGGCGATGGTGGTTTTCGGCGAGGCAGGAGCGGAAGTGGTGCTGCAGGGGAGCTTCCGGTGGTCGGGGACGACGGCAAAGGGGTCCAGAAGGACGCGGTGATCCTCCAGCGTCGATCTACGACGTCGGCGGGGCTCGGGGACGTCGTGGTGGAGCGGGGCTTAGGCGTGGGCGGATACCAGCGTCGGTTGTCGACGTCGGGGGTGCCTATGATGGTTGTTGGGCTTAGGCGAGAGCGCGGTGGGGTTCTCGGGAGCGAGGCAAGGCGAACGGTGGTGAGGGCGGGGACTCGGGGGCACCGGTTGGAGCAGGGCGAGCTTGAGGTCGCGACAGACAGGGGCAGCTCCGGCGAGCAATCACGGTGAGAGGAGGCATCGGGCGTGAGGGGTTTGGGGCAAAAAGGAGTGCGGGTAGTTGGATTATATAGCCAGGGGGTCAGGTCGCTCGAAAGGAAAAGAAATACGCGAGAACAAGGAGATCCGGCGATCTCCGGCGAAGGAAGGAGGGGGGGCGAAAAGGAAGGGGACGACCGCCCGTTCGGGGTAGGGCGGTGGGTCCAGTGCTTCAGAGAGAGAGGGGTGGGGCACTCGGTTGGTTGCCCGATCCGATCTGGATTCGGGATCGGGAGGGGGATCCTGGGCCTGATCTTTTCCAAATGGGCCGTGTTTATTTTCTAACACACGCGCGTAGTATTTCCTAAAAAATCTTTTTCCATTTATTTAAAAACAGGAAAGTAAAACATAAAAAGGAAAATAATTGTGACTCCAAATATGCAAGTATTATATATAAAAATTATCAGAAAAATAAATGCAATCTGTTTAACATTTTTCCACGGCCAAAATAATATTTGTTTTAAAAGATTTTTCCAGAAAATGCCCAAATGGGATGGAAACTTCAAGACCCGCGGCTTACCTGCACAGCCACAAGCCATTATGGGCTCTGGCTTGGTTGGCATCGTGGTGACTCTGGACGGACGGTGCTATGAGATGTAGAAGAACGGTAGGATTGGATGGGCACCGGTAGTGGCTCACAGGAACCCTTTGGAAGACCATGTTTCGATCATCCGGTTCTCAAACACCATGCAGTGCGAGGACTTCAACGGAGGCGATCGAATCTTGTGAGGAAAGTGTGCAAGATTCTGCAGAGTACCAAAGCTAATCGATTAGTCGTGTCCCCGGTTATGGACAACTTGAGCCAAAGGAAATGAAACTATCAGGAACTCTCGACACAATTAATATTAATGATGTGGGTATTATTGTTAACTTGGGTATGATAAATGGTTGGTGGAACCTTCCCATTAAGCAACCAAAATTGTAGTAATAATTTTTGCTTTTGCCCCTCTTGTTGTATGAAAAATTTGCTTTACGCCAAACTTAAACTTACAGCCCCACCTACCATATATGCATATAGTATAGATGATTTTTTTACCTCTCATTTGGTGACTTGCCGACATATTAAATATGCTGACCTACACGGCTGCAACGTCTTTTGTTGTAGATATTTTTCTACCACAAGTAATAGTATGATTTAGGGTTACGGACTACACTCAACCTGACATTCGTGTTGATGGGACTCCACTCCCAGTTTGACTGTTCCCGCTGAGACTCATGAGGTATATATTGTTGGAAATATGCCCTAAAGGCAATAATAAAATGGTTATTATTATATTTCCTTGTTCATGATAATTGTTTATTATCCATTCTATAATTGTATTGATTGGAAATTCAAATACATGTGTGGATATATAGACAACACCATGTCCCTAGTGTGCCTCTATAGGACTAGCTCGTTGATCAAAGATGGTCAAGGTTTCCTGGCCATAGACATGAGTTGTCATTTGATAACGGGATCATATCTTTAGGAGAATGATGTGATGGACAAGACCCAAACTATGAACGTAGCATATGATCGTGTCAGTTTATTTCTATAGTTTTCTGCATGTCAAGTATGTGTTCCTATGACCATGAGATTATGTAACTCACTAACACCGGAGTAGTACCTTGTGTGTATCAAACGTCACAACGTAACTGGGTGACTATAAAGATGCTCTACAGGTACCTCCGTGGGTGTCTGTTGAGTTGGCATGGATGAGAACTGGGATTTGTTACTCCGTGTGACGGAGAGGTATCTCATGGCCCACTCGGTAATACAACATCACAATGAGCTTGCAAGCAAAGTGACTAAAGAGTTAGCCACGGGATCTTGTATTATGGAACGAGTAAAGAGACTTGCCGGTAACGAGATTGAACTAGGTATGGAGATACCGACGATCGAATCTCGGGCAAGTAACATACCGATAAACAAAGGGAACTGCGTATGGGATTAACCGAATCCTTGACATAGAGGTTCAACCGATAAAGATCTTCGTAGAATATGTAGGAACCAATATGGGCATCCAGGTCCCCCTATTGGTTATTGACCGTAGACGTGTCTCGGTCATGTCTACATAGTTCTCGAACCCGCAGGGTCTAGACACTTAACGTTCGGTGATGTTTCGGTATTATTAAGTTATGCATGTTGGTGACCGAAGGTTGTTCGGAGTCCCGGATGAGATCATGGACATCACGAGAAGCTCCGGAATGGTCCGGAGGTAAAGATTTATATATAGGAAAGTGGTATTCGGGCTCCGGAAAATTTCGGGCGTTTCCGGTATTGTATCGGGAGTGCCAAAAGGGTTCCGGGGGTCCACCGGGAGGGCCCCACCCACCCCAGGGGCCACACGGTGCTAGGATTTTGCGCACCAGCCCCTGGTGTGCTGGGCAGACAGCCCCTAAGGGGCCCATGCGCAAGGGGTGGAGGTGGCCAAGTGGGGAGGGAGTCCTCCCTAGCCTCCACCTCCCTTGTGGGGGGGGACTCTCCCCCCTTGGGCCGATCGGCCAAGCCCTTGGGTTTCCCCTAGGGCTGCCTCCCCCCTCCCCTTCCTCCTATATATAGTGGGGGTTTTGAGGGTAGCCACCACCTGAAAATCCACGTGCTGCCCTCTCTACCTCTAGATAGTTTTCTCCTCTAGATCGGTTCGGTAGAGCTCGGCGAAGCCCTGCCGGATCAGTTCACCACCACCGGCACCACGCCATTGTGCTACCATAGAACTCATCTACCTCTCCGCCCTCGCTTGCTGGATCAAGGAGGCGGAGATCGTCATCGAGCTGTATGTGTGCTGAACGCGGAGTCGCCGTCTGTTCGGCGCTAGATCGTGATTGGATCGCGGGACGGCTTGCGATTTGGATCGCGAGGACGTTCGACTACATCAACCGCATTTCTTAACGCTTCCCGCTTTGTGATCTACAAGGGTATGTGGATCCAATCTCTCCTCTCATAGATGCTCATCTCCTAGATTGATCTTGGTGAAGCGTAGGAAATGTTTTGTTTCCCATGCAACGTTCCCCAACAGTGGCATCATGAGCTAGGTCTATGCGTAGATGAGATCATGAGTAGAACACAAAGGAGTTTGTGGGCGTTGATATTCATATTGCTTCCTTCCTTAGTCTTTTCTTGATTCAGCGGTATTGTGGGATGAAGCGGCCTGGATCAACTTTACATGTCCTCGTACATGAGGCCGGTTCCATCGACTGACATGTAACTTTGTTGCATAAGATGGCTGGCGGGTGTCTGTCTCTCCTACCTTAGTTGAATCGGATTCGACAAAGGCGGTCCTTGTAGAAGGTTAAATAGCAACTTGTATATCACTGTTGTGGTTTTACGTAGGTAAGGATCGTTCTTGCTAGATACCCATAGCAGCCACGTAAAAGATGCAACAACAAATTAGAGGATGTCTAACTTGTTTTTCAGGGTATGTTGTGGTATGATATGGCCAGATACATGATGATATATATTTGATGTATGAGATGATTATGTTTTGTAATAGTTTATATCAACTTGCATGTTGATACGACAATAGGCAGGAGCCATAGGGTTGTCTTTAATTATTATGTGGTGTGCGTGTCACTCATTAAGCGCTATGTAATGCTTTACTTTATCGCTAAGCGGTAGGAATAGTAGTAGAAGCATGGTTGGCGTGACAACCTCGATGGCGACACGTTGATGGAGATCAAGATGATGGAGATCATGGTGTCATGCCGGCGACGATGGAGATCATGCCGGTGCTTTGGAGACGGAGATCAAAAGCACAAGTTCATGGCCATATCATGTCACTTATAATTTGCATGTGATGTTAATCCTTTTATGCATCTTATTTTGCTTAGGACAACGGTAGCATTATAAGGTGATCCCTCACTTAAATTTCAAGATAAAATTGTGTTCTCCCCGAGTGTGCACCGTTGCGAAAGTTCGTCGTTTCGAGACACCACGTGATGATCGGGTGTGATAGACTCTACGTTCGCATACAACGGGTGCAAGCCAGTGTTGCACATGCGGAACACTCGGGTTAAACTTGACGAGCCTAGCATGTACAGAAATGGCCTCGGAACACAAGAGACCGAAAGATCGAACATGAGCCATATAGTAGATATGACCAACATGGAGATGTTCACCATTGAAACCACCTCATCTCACGTGATGATCGGACATGGGTTGGTGAATTTGGATCGTGTATCACTCGGATGACCGGAGGGATGTAAATTTGAGTGGGTGTTTTTTAAGTAATATGATTAACTAAACTCATTATCTTGAACAATAGTCTAATTGGTATTTGCAAATTTATGTTGTAGATCAATGGCTCGCGCAGTAGTTCCCCTGAATTTCAACGCATTCCTAGAGAAAGCCAAGCTGAAAGATGATGGAAGTAACTTTGTAGACTGGGCCCGTAATCTGAGGATTATCCTCACGGCTTCCCAAAAGGCTAATGTCCTTGATGCACCGCTCGGAGAGCCACCCGCTCTAGTGTCATCTGTAGACGTTTTGAATGCCTGGCACTCGCGTTCGGATGATTACTCAATAGTTCAGTGTGCTATGTTGTATGGCTTAGAGCCAGGACTTCAAAGGCATTTTGAACGTCATGGAGCTTATGAGATGTTCCAGGAGTTGAAGTTTATATTTGAAAAGAATGCTCGGATCGAGAGGTATGAGACCTCCGATATGTTCTATGCTTGCATGGAGGAGAACGGGTCTGTCAGTGAATACATACTCAGAATGTCTGGGTATTCCAACCGTCTGGCTAAGTTGGGATTTGCTCTCCCGCCGGAGGCGATCACTGACGGAGTTCTTCACTCACTGCCACCTAGTTACAAGAGCTTTGTGTTGAACTATAACATGCAAGGGATGAACAAGTCAGTCGCCAAGCTGTTTGCGATGCTGAAAGTTGCCGAGTCAGAAATCCAGAAGGAGCATCAAGTGTTGATGGTCGATAAAACCACTAGTTTCAAGAAGAATGGCAAGGGCGAGAAGGGTAAGTCCAAGAAGAGTGGCAAATCAGTTGCCCCTCCCGTGAAGAAACCCAAGGCTGGACCCAAGGCAGAAACTGAGTGATTTCATTGCAAGGGTGCTGGCCACTGGAAGCGGAATTGCCCCAAGTATCTGGCCGACAAGAAGGCGGCCAACACCAAACAAGGTATATATGATATACATGTTATTGATGTGTACCTTACCAACTCTCGTTGTGGTGCCTGGGTATTTGATACCGGTTCGGTTGCTCACATTAGCAACTCAAAATAGGAACTGCGGAATAGACGGAGGCTGGCAAAGGACAAAGTGACGATGTGCGTGGGAAATGGTTCCAAGGTTGATGTGATCGCCGTCAGCACGCTCGCTCTTCGATTACCATCGGGATTAGTGATGAACCTGAATAATTGTTATTTAGTGCCTGCGTTAAGCTTGAACATTATATCTGGATCTTGTTTGTTGCGAGACGGTTACTCATTTAAATCAGAAAATAATGGTTGTTCTATTTATATGGGTAATATCTTTTATGCTCATGCACCCATTGTGAGGGGTTTATTCTTATTGAATCTCGATAGTGATGATACACATGTTCATAACATTGATGCCAAAAGATGTAGAGTTGATAATGATAGCACCACTTTCTTGTGGCGCTGCCGCTTAGGTCATATTGGTGTAAAACGCATGAAGAAACTCCATGTTGATGGACTTTTGGAGTCACTTGATTTTGAATCACTTGACACATGTGAACCATGCCTCCTGGGCAAGATGACTAAGACCCCGTTCTCTGGAACAATGGAACAGACAAGTGACTTGTTGGAAATCATACGTACTGATGTGTTAGGTCCGATGAGCATTGAGGCGTGTGGTGGATATCGTTATTTTCTCACCTTCACCGATGACTTAAGTAGACATGGGTATATTTACTTAATGAAACATAAGTCTGAAACGTTTGAAAAGTTCAAGCAATTTCAGAGTGAAGTTGAGAATCATCATAACAAGAAGATTAAATTCCTACGATCTGATCTAGGAGGAGAATATCTGAGTTATGAGTTTGGCAATCACTTAGGACAATGTGGAATTGTTTCACAGTTGACGCCACATGGAACACCACAGCATAATGGTGTGTCCGAACGTCGTAATCGAACCTTATTGGATATGGTGCGGTCTATGATGTCTCTTGCCGATTTGCCGTTATTGTTTTGGGGTTATGCGTTAGAGACAGCTGCATTCACTTTAAATAGGGCACCATCTAAATCCGTTGAGACGACGCCGTATGAACTGTGGTTTGGCAAGAAACCAAAGTTGTCGTTTCTTAAAGTTTGGGGATGCGATGCTTATGTCAAAAAGCTTCAGCCTGAAAAGCTGGAACCCAAAGCGGAGAAATGCGTCTTCATAAGATACCCAAAAGAGACGGTTGGGTACACCTTCTATCTAAGATCCGAAGGCAAAGTGTTTGTCGCTAAGAACGGGTCATTTCTCGAGAAGAGTTTCTCTCGAAAGAATTGAGTGGGAGGAAGATAGAACTTGATGAGGTTGTTGAACCTTCACTTCAACCAGAGAGTAGTGCAGCGCAGAAAGATGTTTCTGTGGAGCCTACATCAGTTGAAGAGGAAGCTAATGATAGTGATCATGAAGCTTCGGATCAAGTTACTGTCGAACCTCGTAGGTCGACAAGGGCATGTACTGCTCCTGAATGGTACGATAACCCTGTCTTAGAGGTCATGTTGTTGGACAAGGATGAACCTACGAGCTATGGAGAAGCGATGGTGGGCCCAGATTCCGACAACTGGTTAGAGGCCATGGAATCCGAGATAGGATCCATGTATGAAAACAAAGTGTGGACTTTGGAAGTATTACCTGAACGGCAAAAGGCCATTCAGAATAAATGGATCTTTAGGAGGAAGACAGACGCGGACGGTAATGTCACCGTCTATAAAGCTTGACTTGTGGCAAAGGGTTTTTCACAAGTTCAAGGAATTGACTACGATGAGACTTTCTCTCCCGTAGTGATGCTTAAGTCCGTCAGAATCATGTTAGCAGTAGTTGCATTTTTTGATTATGAAATTTAGCAGATGGATGTCAAAACAGCATTCCTCAATAGTTTCCTTGAGGAAGAGTTGTATGTGATGCAACCAGAAGGTTTTGTCGATCCAGAGAATGCTGACGAAGTTTGCAAGCTCCAGTGATCCATTTATGGACTGGTGTAGGCATCTCGGAGTTGGAATAAGCGCTTTGATGAGGTGATCAAAGCGTTTGGGTTTATACAAGTTTACGGAGAAGCTTGTATTTACAAGAAAGTGAGTGGGAGCTCTATAGTGTTTCCAATATTATATGTGGATGACATATTGCTGATTGGAAACAATATAGAATTTTTGGAAAGCGTGAAGGAATATTTGAACAAGAGTTTTTCAATGAAGCACCTAGGAGAAGCTGCTTTCATATTAGGCATCAAGATCTATAGATATAGATCAAGACGCTTAATAGGACTTTCACAGAGCACATACCTTGATAAAGTTTTGAATTAGTTCAAAATGGATCAGTCCAAGAAAGGGTTCTTTCCTGTATTGCAAGGTGTGAAGTTGAGTAAGACTCAATTCCCAGTGACTGCAGAGGATAGAGAAAAGATGAGTGTCATCCCCTATGCTTCTGCGATAGGCTCTATCATGTATGCAATGCTGTGCACAAGACCAGACGTCAGCCTTGCCATAAGTTTGGCCGGAAGGTTTCAAAGTAATCCAGGCGTGGATCACTGGACGGCGGTCAAGAATATCCTAAAGTACCTGAAAAGGACTAAGGAAATATTTCTCGTTTATGGAGGTGATCAAAATCTTGTCGTAAAAGGTTACGTCGATGCAAGCTTTGAAACTGATCCGAATGACTCTAAGTCTCAAACCGGATACGTATTTATTCTCAATGGAGGAGCGGTAAGCTGGTGCAGTTCCAAGCAATGCGTGGTAGCTGATTCTACATGCGAAGCGGAGTACATAGCTGCCTCGGAGGTGGCGAAGGAAGGTGTCTGGATGAAGCAGTTCATGACGGATCTTGGAGTTGTGCCCAGTGCACTGGACCCAATGACTCTGTTCTGTGACAACACTGGTGCCATTGCTCTAGCCAAGGAATCAAGGTTTCACAAGAGGACCAGACACATAAAGCGACGCTTCAATTCCATCCGCGATTACATCGAGGAAGGAGACATAAATATTTGCAAAGTACACACGGATCTGAATGTTGCAGATCCGTTGACTAAGCCTCTTCCACGAGAGAGACATGATCAACACCAGAACTGTATGGGTGTTAGATTCATTAAAATGTAAATCACATAGTGATGTGAGTTAGATTATTGACTCTAGTGCAAGTGGGAGACTGTTGGAAATATGCCCTAGAGGCAATAATAAAATGGTTATTATTATATTGCTTTGTTCATGATAATTGTTTATTATTGATACGTCTCCAACGTATCTATAATTTTTGATTGTTCCATGCTATTATATTACCTGTTTTGGATGTTTTATATGCATTAATATGCTATTTTATATTATTTTTGGGACTAACCTATTAATCTAGTGCCTAGTGCCAGTTTCTGTTTTTTCCTTGTTTTTGAGTATTGCAGATAAGGAATGTCAAACGGAGTCCAAACGGAATAAAATCTTCGTGATGATTTTTCTTGGACCAGAAGAAACCTGCCAGACTTGGAGAGGGGGGCAGGAGACCTGCCGGGAGACGACAAGCCGGCAGAGCGCGCCCTAGGGGGGGCGCCCCCTGGCTTGTGGCCCCCCTGCCGGCCCCCTAACCCTAATCTTCGTCCTATAAATTCCCAAATATTCCCCCAATACCAAAGAGAGCCACGAAAATACTTTTCCGCCGCCGGAAGCCTCTGTTCCCGTGAGATCCCATCTTGGAGCCTTTTCCGGTAATCTGCCGGAGGGGGATTCGATCACGGAGGGCATCTACATCAACTCCATTGCCCCTCCGATGATGCGTGAGTAGTTCACCTCAGACCTTCGGGTCCATAGCTAGTAGCTAGATGGCTTCTTCTCTCTCTATGTTCTTCAATACCATGTTCTTCATGATCTTCATGGAGATCTATCCGATGTAATACTATTTTGCGGTGTGTTTGTCGAGATCCGATGAATTGTGGGTTTATGATCAGATTATCTATGAATATTATTTGAATTGTGGGTTTATGATCAGATTATCTTTTATGCATAATTTCATATCTTTGCAAGTCTCTTCGAGTTATTGGTTTGGTTTGGCCAACTAGATTGGTAATTCTTGCAATGGGAGAAGTGCTTAGTTTTGGGTTCAATCTTGCGGTGTCCTCACCCAGTTACAAAGTAGGGGTAGCGAGGCACGTATTTGTATTGTTGCCATCAAGGGTAAAAAGATGGGGTTTTCATCATATTGCTTGAGTTTATCCCTCTACATCATGTCATCTTACTTAAAGCGTTACTTTGTTCTTCATGAACTTAATACTCTAGATGCAGGCAGGAGTCGGTCGATGTGTGGAGTAATAGTAGTAGATGCAGAATCGTTTTGGTCTACTTGACACGGACGTGATGCCTATATGCATAATCATTGCCTTGGATATCGTCATAACTATGTGCTTTTCTATCAATTGCTCGACAGTAATTTGTTCACCCACCGTATTATTTTCCTACAAGAGAGAAGCCTCTAGTGAAACCTATGGCCCCCGGGTCTATTTTCCATATTATATTTTCAGATCTATAAACCAGAAATACCAAAAATACTTTGCTGCAATCTTTTTTACTTTTGTTTTACTTTTCGTTTTAGTAATCTTTTATATATATCTCTATCAGATCTCATCCTTGCAAGTAACCGTGAAGGGCTTAACAACCCCTTTATAGCGTTGGGTGCAAGTGTTTGATTGTTTGTGTAGGTGCAAAGATTGGGGCCTTGCTTGTACCTCCTACTAGATTGATACCTTGGTTCTCAACAACTGAGGGAAATACTTATCTACTTTGCTGCATCACCCTTTCCTCTTCAAGGGAAAACCAACGCAAGCTCAAGAAGTAGCAACAAGGATTTCTGGCGCCGTTGCCGGGGAGGTCTACATCAAGCCTACCAAGTACCCATCACAAACTCATCTCTTGCATTTACATTATTTGCCATTTGCCTCTTGTTTTCCTCTCCCCCACTTCTAAAATGATTTTCAGAAAAAACCAAAAAGATTTGCCTTTTTATTCGCCCTTCTTCCGTTTGCCTTTTCGTTTGCTTTTTGTTTGCTTGTTTGCTAGATTGCTTGCTTTGTCACGATGACTCAAGAGAATACCAAGTTGTGTGACTTCTCCAATACTAATAATAATGATTTTATTAGTACTCTGATTGCTCCCGCCACTAGTGCGGAATCTTATGAAATTAATGCCGCTTTGCTTAATCTTGTTACGAAAGAACAATTCTCCGGCCTTCCTAGTGAAGATGCCGCATCCCATCTAAATACTTTCGTTGAGTTGTGTGATATGCAAAAGAAGAAAGATGTGGATAATGATATTGTTAAATTGAAGCTATTTCCGTTCTCACTATGAGATCGTGCTAAAACTTGGTTTTCATCTTTGCCTAAAAATAGTATTGATTCATGGAATAAGTGTAAAGATGCTTTTATTTCCAAGTACTTTCCGCCCGCTAAGATCATCTCCCTTAGGAACGATATAATGAATTTTAAGCAACTTGATCATGAGCATGTTGCACAATCTTGGGAGAGGATGAAACTAATGATTAGAAATTGTCCCGCGCATGGTTTGAGTTTATGGATGATTATACAAAGTTTTTATGCGGCATTGAATTTTGCTTCTAGAAATCTTTTAGATTCCGCTGCGGGTGGTACTTTTATGGAAATCACATTAGGAGAAGCTACTAAACTCCTAGATAATATTATGGAAAACTATTCTCAATGGCATACCGAGAGATCTCCTACTAGTAAAAAAGTGCATGCTATTGAAGAAATAAATACTTTGAGTGAAAAGATGGATGAATTAATGAAATTGTTTGCTAGTAAGAGTGCTCCTATTGATCCTAATGATATGCCTTTGTCTTCTTTGATTGGAAATAATAATGAATCTATGGATGTGAATTTTGTTGGTAGGAATATTTTGGTAATAACGTGTATAGAGGTAATTTCAACCCTAGGCCGTTTCCTAGTAATTCCTCTAATAATTATGGTAATTCCTACAACAATTCTTATGGAAATTATAATAAGATGCCCTCTGATCTTGAGAATAATATTAAATAATTTATTAGTTCGCAAAAGGTTTTCAATGCTGTGATTGAAGAAAAATTGCTCAAGATTGATGATTTGGCTAGGAACGTGGATAAAATTTCGCTTGAGATTGATTCTTTGAAAATTCGATCTACTCCACCCAAGCGTGATATCAATGAGTCTTTAAAACCTATGAGAACTTCTATTGATGAGTGTAAGGAAAGAACCGCTAGAATGCGTGCTAAGCGTGAATGGCTTGAAAAAGTGTGTTCTCGTGATAATAATGATGAAGATCTTAAAGTGATTGTTGTGACTCATATTGAATCTTTGTTTTCTAATACAAATCTTGATAAAGATGGGACTGGAGATAAGTCAACTTTAGTTAAAAGTTGTCCCAATGATTCAGAGTTTATAGATCTTAATGCTAAGATTGATAAAAAGTGGGATTGAAGAGGTCAAAACTTTAAATAGCAATGAACCCACTCTTTTGGATTTCAAGGACTTTAATTATGATAGCTGTTCTTTGATTGATTGTATTTGCTTGTTGCAATCCATGTTGAATTCTCCGCATGCTTATAATCAAAATAAAGCTTTTACTAAACATATCGTTGATGCTATGATGAAATCTTTTGAAGAAAAACTTGAATTAGAAGTTTCTATACCTAGAAAGCTTTATGATGAGTGGGAACCTACTATTAATATTAAAATTAAAGATTATGAGTGCCATGCTTTGTATGATTTGGGTGCTAGCGTTTCCACGATTCTAAACTTTATGTGATGTGCTAGGTTTCCATGAACTTGATGATTGCTCTTTAAATTTGCATCTAGAGGATTCCACTATTAAGAAACCTATGGGAAGGATTAATGATGTTCTTATTGTTGCAAATAGGAATTATGTGCCCGTATATTTCATTGTTCTTGATATAGATTGCAATCCTACATGTCCTATTATTCTTGGTAGACCTTTCCTTTGAACGATCGGTGCAATTATCGATCTATTATGAGAGCTACTTATGGATTGCATACCAAAGATGACAATACCTAGATCTATTGCGTTATGCCTAGCTAGGGGCGTTAAACAATAGCGCTTGTTGGGAGGCAACCCAATTTTATTTTCTGTTTTTTGTTTGTTTTTGTTTCTATTTTTGAGTGTTTTACACATTATTACCTCTATAGTAATTCTGTTTTATTGTTTTAATTAGTGTTTGAGCCAAGTAAGACCTTTGGGATGGTCTACGGTGATTGTTGATTTGATTTTGCTGAAAAACAGAAACTTTTGCGCTCAGTCCAGGAATTTTATAAATTCACCAGAGCGTCGAATGAGTCTAAAATTTTTACACAACATTGATATACAAATTTTCCAGATTGTCCTAATTATTCAGAATTTTTGGAGTTACATAAGTATTCGAAGTCTACAGATTCCTACAGACTGTTCTGTTTTTGACAGATTCTGTTTTCTTTGTGTTGTTTGCTTATTTTGATGTATCTATGGGTTGTATCGGGGGGTATGAACCATGGAGAAGTTGGAATACAGTAGATATTACACCAATATAAATAAAGAATGAGTTCACAACAGTACCTAAAGTGGTGATTTATTTTTCTTATACTAACGGATCTCACGAGTTTTCTGTTGAGTTTTGTGTTGTGAAGTTTTCAAGTTTTGGGTAAAGATTTGATGGACTATGGAATATGGAGTGGCAAGAGCCTAAGCTTGGGGATGCCCAAGGCACCCCAAGGAATATTCAAGGATACCAAAGAGCCTAAGCTTGGGGATGCCCCGGAAGGCATCCCCTCTTTCGTCTTCAATCCATCGGTAAATTTACTTGAGGCTATATTTTTATTCACCACATGATATGTGTTTTGCTTGGAGCGTCTTGTACGATATGAGTCTTTGCTTTTTAGTTTGCCACAATCATCCTTGCTGCACACATCTTTTGAGAGAGACACGCATTAATCGTGAATTTATTAGAATACTCTATGTGCTTCACTTATATCTTTTGAGCTAGGCAATTTTGCTCTAGTGCTTCACTTAAATCTTTTTAGAGCACGGTGGTGTTTTATTTTATAGAAATAATTGAACTCTCGTACCTCACTTATATTATTTTGAGAGTCTTTAAACAGCATGGTAATTGGTTTAGGTTATGAATTTGGTCCTAATATAATGGGCATCCAAGAGGGATATAATAAAAACTTTCATATTAAGTGCATTGAATACTATGAGAAGTTTGATTCCTTGCATATAGTTTTGAGATATAAAGATGGTGATATTAGAGTCATGCTAGTGAGTAATGGTGGATTGATAGAAATACTTGTGTTAAAGTTTGTGATTCCCGTAGCATGCACGTATGGTGAACCGTTATGTAACGAAGTCGGAGCATGATTTGTTTAATGATTGTCATCCTTTGTGTGAGGGTCGGGAGCGCGCGATGGTTAACTCCTACCAACCTCTCCCCTAGGAGCATGCGTCTAATACTTTGCTTCGATAACTAATAGACTTTTGCAATAAGTATGTGAGTTCTTTATGACTAATGTGAGTCCATGGATTATACACACTCTCACCCTTCCACCATCGCTAGCCTCTCTAGTACCGCGCAACTTTCGCCGGTGCATTAAACCCACCTTCCTCAAAACAGCCACCATATACCTTCCTCAAAACAGCCACCATACCTACCTATTATGGCATTTCCATAGCCATTCCGAGATATATTGCCATGCAACTTCCACCGTTCCGTTTATTATGACACGCACCATCATTTTCATATTGCTTTGCATGATCGTAAGATAGCTAGCATGATGTTTTCATGGCTTGTCCGTTTTTTGATGTCATTTGCTATGCTAGATCATTGCACGTCCTGGTACACCACTGGAAGCATTCATATAGAGTCATATTTTTGTTCTAGGTATCAAGTTGTAATTCTTGAGTTGTAAGTAAATAAAAGTGTGATGATCATCATTAGAGCAATGTCCCATGAGAGGAAAGGATGATGGAAGCTATGATTCCCTCACAAGTTGGGATGAGTCTCCGGACTTTACAAATAATAAAAGAGGCCAATGAAGCCCAAATAAAAAAAAGAGGCCAAAGATGCCCACCAAAATAAATAAAAATGAGAGAAAAGAGAAGGGACAATGCTACTATCCTTTTTCCACACTTGTGCTTCAAAGTAGCACCATGATCTTCATGATAGAGAGTCTCCTATTTTGTCACTTTCATATACTAGTGGGAATTTTTCATTGTATAACTTGGCTTGTATATTCCAATGATGGGCTTCCTCAAATTGCCCTAGGTCTTCGTGAGCAAGCGAGTTGGATGCACACCCACTTAGTTTCTTTTTGAGCTTTCATACACTTATAGCTCTAGTGCATCCGTTGCATGGAAATCCCTACTCACTCACATTGATATCTATTGATGGGCATCTCCATAGCCCGTTGATTCGCCTAGTTGATGTGAGATTATCTTATCCTTTTCCTCACAACCTCCACCATATTCTATTCCACCTATAGTGCTATATCCATGGCTCACGCTCATGTATTGCGTGAAAGTTGAAAATGTTTGAGAACATAAAAGGTGTGAAACAATTGCTTGACTTGTCATCGGGGTTGTGCATGATTTAAATACTTTGTGTGGGGAAGATGGAGCATAGCCAGACCATACGATTTTGTAGGGATATCTTTCTTTGGCCATGTTATTTCGAAAGGACACAATTGCTTTGTTAGTATGCTTGAAGTATTATTGTTTTTATGTCAATATTAAGCTTTTGTTTTGAATCTTATGGATCTGAACATTCATGCCACAATAAAGAATATTACATGCATAAATATGTTAGGTAGCATTCCACATCAAAAATTATGTTTTTATCATTTACCTACTCGAGGACGAGCAGGAATTAAGCCTGGGGATGCTTGATACGTCTCCAACGTATCTATAATTTTTGATTGTTCCATGATATTATATTATCTGTTTTGGATGTTTTATATGCATTAATATTCTATTTTATATTATTTTTGGGACTAACCTATTAATCTAGTGCCTAGTGCCAGTTTCTGTTTTTTCTTTGTTTTTGAGTATTGCAGATAAGGAATATCAAACGGAGTCCAAACGGAATAAAATCTTCGCGATGATTTTTCTTGGACCAGAAGAAACCTGCCAGACTTGGAGAGGGGGGTAGGAGACCTGCCGGGAGACGACAAGCCTGCGGGGCGCGCCCTAGGGGGGGACGCCCCCTGGCTTGTGGCCCCCCTACAGGCCTCCTAACCCTAATCTTCGTCCTAAAAATTCCCAAATATTCCCACAATACCAAAGAGAGCCACGAAAATACTTTTCCGCCGCCGGAAGCCTCTATTCCCGTGAGATCCCATCTTGGAGCCTTTTCCGGTAATCTACCGGAGGGGGATTCTATCACGGAGGGCATCTACATCAACTCCATTGCCCCTCCGATGATGCGTGAGTAGTTCACCTCAGACCTTCGGGTCCATAGCTAGTAGCTAGATGGCTTCTTCTCTCTCTATGTTCTTCAATACCATGTTCTTCATGATCTTCATGGAGATCTATCCGATGTAATACTCTTTCGCGGTGTGTTTGTCGAGATCTGATGAATTGTGGGTTTATGATCAGATTATCTATGAATATTATTTGAATCTTCTCTGAATTCTTTTATGCATAATTTCATATCTTTGCAAGTCTCTTCGAGTTATTGGTTTGGTTTGGCCAACTCGATTGGTAATTCTTGCAATGGGAGAAGTGCTTAGTTTTGGGTTCAATCTTGCGGTGTCCTCACCCAGTGACAAAGTAGGGGTAGCGAGGCACGTATTTGTATTGTTGCCATCAAGGGTAAAAAGATGGGGTTTTCATCATGTTGCTTGAGTTTATCCCTCTACATAATGTCATCTTACTTAATGCGTTACTCTGTTCTTCATGAACTTAATACTCTAGATGCAGGCTGGAGTCGGTCGATGTGTGGAGTAATAGTAGTAGATGCAGAATCGTTTCGGTCTACTTGACACGGACGTGATGCCTATATGCATAATCATTGCCTTGGATATCGTCATAACTATGCGCTTTTCTATCAATTGCTCGACAGTAATTTGTTCACCCACCGTATTATTTTCCTTCAAGAGAGAAGCCTCTAGTGAAACCTATGGCCCCCGGGTCTATTTTCCATATTATATTTTCAGATCTATAAACCAAAAATACCAAAAATACTTTGCTGCAATCTTTTTACTTTTGTTTTACTTTTCGTTTTAGTAATCTTTTATATATATCTCTATCAGATCTCATCCTTGCAAGTAACCGTGAAGGGCTTGACAACCCCTTTATAGCGTTGGGTGCAAGTGTTTGATTGTTTGTGTAGGTGCAAAGATTGGGGCCTTGCTTGTACCTCCTACTGGATTGATACCTTGGTTCTCAACAACTAAGGGAAATACTTATCCACTTTGCTGCATCACCCTTTCCTCTTCAAGGGAAAACCAACGCAAGCTCAAGAAGTAGCAATTATCCATGCTATAATTGTATTGATTGGAAACTCAAATACATGTGTGGGTATATAGACAACACCGTGTCCCTAGTTAGCCTCTATAGGACTAGCTCGTTGATCAAAGATGGTCAAGGTTTCCTGGCCATAGACATTAGTTGTCATTTGATAACGGGATCACATCATGAGGCGAATGATGTGATGGACAAGACCCAAACTATGAACGTAGCATATGGTCGTGTCAGTTTATTGCTATTGTTTTCTACATGTCAAGTATGTGTTCCTATGACCATGAGATTATATAACTCACTGACACCGGAGGAGTACCTTGTGTGTGTCAAAGGTCACAATGTAACTGGGTGACTATAAAGATGCTCTACAGGTATCTCCGAGGGTGTCTGTTGAGTTGGCATGGATCAAGACTGGGATTTGTTACTCTGTGTGACAGAGAGGTATCTCAGGGCCCACTCGGTAATACAACATCACAATGAGCTTGCAAGCAAAGTGACTAAAGAGTTAGCCACGGGATCTTGTTTTACTGTCGGGGATATTACCACGCGGTATAACCCGGCCTGAAGTATGACCCGGCCGGGACTTGGCGACTCACTGATGCCCCGGCCGAGCTTGGCGACTCATTGGTGACCCGGCAGGAGGTATGACCCGACCCATCGTATGGCGGATCATAGGTCACCTCTATTACCGGGTCGCAGGACGACCAGGCCGAAGGCCCAGCGTGCAAGCCGGCGCAAGGCGGCTTATGGACGGGCCTGGAGGGCCGGCTGACAGAGAAGGCCCAAGATGAGGAAGGATTCCCTCATAAAGGAAACAAGACCCGGATTAGGATTGAAGAGAGACTAGTCCTAATCCTACTCCCAGTAGGACTCTAAATGTAAACCTACCCCTTCAACCTATATAAGGAGGGGTGATGCACCCCTAGAGGGAGAACTTCAAGTCATTAGAGATAGACAGATTAGAGGCTCTCGAGATTAGAGGTAGCAAGATAGCACCCTTGTAATCGAGATCGCCCTCATCATCAATATACACAAAGCAGGACGTAGGCTTTTACCTGCATCGAAGGGGCCGAACCTGGGTAAACGGCGTCTCTCGATTCCGACCAACCCCTCTCAAGCCACCACAAAGTGACGATGGCCTCACACCCAAGTTCTCTCACGAGGACATCTTGCCGTGACAAAACCACGATAGTTGGTGCCCACCGTGGGGCTCCGCACGGTGGTATTGTGTTCTTAGAGGGATCTCTCCCAGGGATCGAGAAACTCGTGGTTCGCCGGATGAGTAAGAGCCATCATGGAAGGATCTACACTGATTCAGAATTCATCAGTCAAAAAGTGATCCATCAAATCACCCAGAGATTCGGCACTGGCTATATCGACCAAGGCAAAGGAAAGATAAAAAAAGGAGGGCCACGTCTGTGCGCTTAGCTGCTGTTCTGTGATTTGTCAAGTCACAGATCTTGCCGAGACTGACAAAAGTTCGAGGAGATCGATAGTCGTTTCGGTCACGTACTACTCACCTATAATGAAACCGGATAATTCCTTAAGGTTCCAGCCGTTTCCGGCAAGTTGCTGGTGTTTCTCGCTTCAATTCCCGAGGGTACTCACGGTACACTATGCGTCAAATCTCCAAAACCAGCGGATATCAATTAGTACCCTCACGGCCATAAATCAATCCGGAGACCACGTGAAGGCCAAAGCAAACCTAGTCATCAAGTACTACTTTCAACTAGTACTCCTCTCATCACGTGGAGGCTACATGACTATTATCCTTCTTTAATTGCTACATCCACCCCGAGGCTACCAGGTGCTGTTGTTTTAATTCTTTGCTCTGGGTAATTTAAATTCTACCATGATTTTTTCTACCGGCTGCACTAATTGGTACACGCAGATGTGGCAACGTTGTTCGCCCATGGATTTAGCTACGTCCGCGTTCATCCGGGAAAAAATACCAGGTGCTATCAGCCTTATTTATTTTACCAATACACTTTAAATTCCTTCGAGAACAATTACTTTGCCCTGTAATATTTTTGTTCAGGACAATTGTTTATTACAAAAGTGGTAAGGCGATAAACCGCAAATACGGATCTTGCACCAATATTATCATACTCCAGCGTCCGTTCTCGCCGCAGTGTCTGATGGACGCGCGTGCAGGCCACTGCCCGAGTGGTCCAGTCTACATTAAGACGCTGTGGCTGGCTCGCCGGCTTACAACGCCGCGGCCGCCTCTCGCGACCGCACCGGCTTATCAACGCCGCGGCCGCCTCTCGCGACCGCACTGGCTTATCAACGCGCGGCCACCTCTCGCGATCGCACCGGCTCACAACGCCGCGGCCGCCTCTCGCGACTGCACCAACTTACAACGCTTTGGCGAACTCTCTCGTCGGCGCCGGCTTACAATGCCACGGTCAACTCACAGTCCGCGCTGGCCTACAACGCCATGAGCGACTCGCCGCCCGGCGGTCCGGTCGATATCGACATACTGGTGCCACGCCTGCTCACTTAAGCCGCCCAACGGACGCTTGAGAGTTGTCGTCTCTGCGGTCTAGACTACATTGACACACTGGTGTCGTGCTTGCTCACTCAAGCCGTCCATCCACACAAGCTGCTCAGCGAGCGCGCGCAAGTCGCCGCCCATGCGGACAGTCTACTACAACAACCAGCTGGGATGAACCATTGGTCGGGTTATTGACACAGCTCATACGGGATCATTTATCAGCTTCTGCCATCAACCTCAACTTTCCATGAATTCACATCGCATTATCAACACTGAGGGTATACAATGAGTGTTGCGAAGATCATCAAACTCGCCACTTTGCCTCCAGCTTCAACACATTCCAGTGTTTCCGCTATCAACTATATGCCGGGTTATGCCACGGCTAAGTATGGAGAATCTCAAGCCAACTCCTCGAGTTGTCAAAAGACTCGGGGGCTATACAGACATGATTCAACAAATGTTGCTAGTTTCAGCAAATTCAAGAACACCGGCTCATTGGAGAAGAAATAACCCGATCTTGGGGGCTACTGCCATATTGGTTAAAGCTTAAAGGCTGTCAGAAAATTTCCAGCTAAAAAAGTGCCAAGCAATCTGAGAGTTCCGGCTCAAAAGAAGGATTCCGGAGTTTCAGAAAAGGTTCCGGTTTAAAACCCGGCTCAAAGAGAAGTCTGTCTCTCACAAAGTTTTGAGATCTCTATATCCGGCTCAACATCCGGTTCAAAAGTAATTCATCTCTCGCAAGTTCGAGTTCTCAAGAAAATTTAAAGTCGCCCAAGAGGACGAGCCGCCATGATGCAACTGTTCAAACATGGGTGCCCTACCTTATTGACGGAAGATTTAAAGTTGCCAAGAGGACGAGCCGCCATGATGCGACCGTTCAAACATGGGTGCCCTGCTTTATCCGCGACAAATTAAAAAGTTGCCCATGAGGACGAGCCGCCATGATGCGCCGTTCAAACATGGGTGCCCGGATTTATTGGATCATCATAAGGTCACTTGGGGGCTTCCAACCCACTGGGTTTAGCTTTCATACCCTCTTGGCCAAAGCTTTATATGCCATGTTTGAGTTAAACCTGCATGTTTGCAACTTGCTACTCCACCATGTGACCCGCCGAACTCTTGACAGTCAATCTAGCTAAGAGACCCTGAACTTTCATAGTCAATCACGCACAAAGACCCTGAACTTGTCAAGGTTTAAACGACGGCTTTTGTCACATGAGAGCCGGCTTACAGTGAGCTAGGATACACTCGCCTTGTCTGTTGTAGTCTCTCCGCTATGTGGCCCGTTCGTACTCTTAACAGTCAATCTTTTTAAGACCCTGAACTTGTTAAGGTTTAAACGACAGATTTATGTCATGTGAGAGCCAGCTTACGGGATGAAAGAATTTCATGCCAAGCTTCTTTGAAGCGAAGCTTGAGTTTTTCAAAAAACGAAACAGAGCTAGTCTCTTTTTGTCGAGCCTTGAAAGCCGACATTTTTATACTCTGTTATCATACACATACATTGCATCATACATTGCATCATCATTGCATCGTCATATCATGCATCATATATGCATGGATATCCTGGTTTATGTTGCAGGAACCGGTTTTCAAACCGGGTTACATATTCCAGTCCTTAATAGCCAACATGGCTGGATTTTCATTATGGTTGTTATAACCAGTATTGAATAATTGAGGTTTTCAAACCGAGTTATATTATTCAAAATTTTAAATAGCCAAAATGGCTGGATCCTCATCATGGTTTATCATAACCAGTATTAAATGATTGGGGTTTTTCAAGCCAGCTCGGAAGAATTGACTATTCTCGAAGAGCCGCCCTATCACATATAATATCGTGTCATCTAATTGACCGGCTCTTGGATTCTTTCAAATTGTGCTCTGTAGTAAACTACAACACTTATGGATTTCTCAAACATATATTTGCCGGGTTGCACCGCAACCACGAGCAGGGATTTTCATTTCAAGGACAAAGGCATTATTCCAGAATATTCAACAAAATATCGGGTTACAACCACGGTCAAGGAGTTATTCAACAAATTATGATGAGTTATATTATTATCACACAGTCCCAAGTCGCTGCAGGCATACGACCCGGCACTTGGGGGCTACATCATATGATGTTTTTCTTTTCAGAGGAGAAGTGCATGTAAGTCCCGAGTCGCTGCAGGCTTACAACCCGGCACTTGGGGGCTACACAACTCAGATTAAATTTTCTAAAGTCCCAAGTCGCTGCAGGCATGTGACTCGACACTTGGGGGCTACAGTATTCAGCTGCACAAACAGATTATAAAGGTCCAAAGTGAAGACCTGGCCCATCACACACTGATGAGCCGGCCCTTGGGAGCTACACATTGCTCATCAAGTCTACATAATCAGCTCTGCAGAAGTCCCTGCTCATTATTGCATAATGACCCGGCCCTTGGGGGCTATACTGGCTGAAGTATTATGAGCATAATGCAATTACAAGTCCCAGGTTGCTGCAGGCAAGACAACCCGGTACTTGGGGGCTACATATGTGGAACATTCAACTTATGATTGGTGACTCAGACGAACAATCCAGACTTCTCTAGATTTGCAATATTAATATTGAAGCAAGTCTTAAAACTATCACTATGTTCCCTTATTAAGACTTGGGGGCTACAGGTAATATGGATATGTCAAAAAATAGAAGAGCACTTTCAAAATGTTAATTGTGAGCGGGACCAGCTCAACAGATTTTTATCTAGCCGAAGCATTGAAAGTCCGGCTTAGCATCACACGGATTTCTTTATTCCCAATAATTTATCAAGTCAATTGGATTCCAGTTGATTGACCCGGTGTTATTAAAGATCATGACCCAGTATTGTCAAAGATCATGACCCGGCCCATCATTTGGCGGTTCAACATCATGAAGATTTCTTATTTCCAAGATTTTCATCAAGCCAAAGTATTGGAGGCCGACTCAGTGGCATATGGGTATTTTATTGCAAAGGACACATACCTGCAAGATGATTGTGAAGACGGCTCGTTAATATGAAGAAGAAACTCAGATTTTCAAGGAGCTACTTCATTAAGCCGACCAGTGGAGCAAGCTGGTCACTTAACATATTTATTTTTCTTATTTCAGGAGCTTACTATGAATAAATTCAAGCTAACCTGGGGGCTAATGTCGGGGATATTACCCCGCGGTATAACCCGGCCTGAAGTATGACCCGGCCGGGACTTGGCGACTCACTGATGCCCCAGCCGAGCTTGGCGACTCATTGGTGACCCGGCAGGAGGTATGACCCGGCCCATCGTATGGAGGCTCATAGGTCACCTCTATTACCGGGTCACAGGATGACCAGGCCCAAGGCCCAGCGTGCAAGCCGGCGCAAGGCGGCCCATGGACGGGCCTGGAGGGCCAGCTCACAGAGAAGGCCCAATATGTGGAAGGATTCCCTCATAAAGGAAACAAGACCCGGATTAGGATTCAAGAGAGACTAGTCCTAATCCTACTCCCAGTAGGACTCTACATGTTAACCTACCCCTTCAACCTATATAAGGAGGGGTGAGGCACCCCCAGAGGGAGAACTTCAAGTCATTAGAGATAGACATATTAGAGGCTCTCGAGATTAGAGGTAGCAAGATAGCACCCTTGTAATCGAGATCGCCCTCATCATCAATATACACAAAACAGGACGTAGGCTTTTACCTCCATCGGAAGGGCCGAAGCTGGGTAAACCCGCGTCTCTCGATTCCGACCAACCCCTCTCAAGCCGCCACATAGTTACGATGGCCTCACACCCAAGTTCTCTCACGAGGACATCTTGCCGTGACAAAACCACGACAATTACGGAACGAGTAAAGAAACTTGCCAGTAACGAGATTGAACTAGGTATGGAGATACCGACGATCGAATCTCAGGCAAGTAACATACCGATAAACAAAGGGAACTGCGTACGGGATTAACTGAATCCTTGACATAGAGGTTCAACCGATAAAGATCTTCGTATAATATGTAGGAACCAATATGGGCATCCAGGTCCCGCTATTGGTTATTGACCTTAGAGGTGTCTCGGTCATGTATACATAGTTCTCGAACCCGCAGGGTCTGCACACTTAACGTTCGGTGACGTTTTGGTATTATTTAGTTATGCATGTTGGTGACCGAAGGTTGGTCGGAGTCCCGGATGAGATCACGGATGTCATGAGAAGCTCCGGAATGGTCCGGAGGTAAAGTTTTACATATACGAAAGTGGTATTCGGGCTCCGGAAAAGTTTCGGGTGTTTTCGGTATTGTATCGGGAGAAGCGAAAGGGTTCCGGGGATCCACCGGGAGGGGCCCACCCACCCCAGGGGCCACATGGTCCTAGGAGGTGGCGCACCAGCCCCTGGTGGGCTGGGCAGCCAGCCCCTAAGGGGCCCAAGCGCAAGGGGTGGAGGTAGCCAAGTTTGGAGGGAGTCCTCCCTAGCTTCCACCTCCCTTGTAGGGGGAGGACTCTCCCCCCTTGGGCCGATCGGCCAAGCCCTAGGGTTTCACCTAGGGCTGCCTTCCCCCTCCCCTTCCTCCTATATATAGTGGGGGGTTTTGATGGCAGCCACCACCTAAAAAGCCACGTGCTGCCCCCTCTCCCTCTAGATAGTTTTCTCCTCTAGATCAGTTCAGTAGAGCTCGGCGAAGCCCTGCCGGATCAGTTCACCACTACCGCCATCACGCCGTTGTGCTGCCAGAGAACTCATCTACCTCTCCGCCCTCGCTTGCTGGATCAAGGAGGCGGAGATCGTCATCGAGTTGTATGTGTGCTGAACGCGGAGGTGCCGTCCGTTCGGCGCTAGATCGTGATTGGATCGCGGGACAGCTTGCGATTTGGATCGCGAAGACGTTCGACTACATCAACCGCATTTCTTAACGCTTCCCGCTTTGTGATCTACAAGGGTATGTGGCTCCAATCTCTCCTCTCGTAGATGCTCATCTCCTAGATTGATCTTCGTGAAGCGTAGGAAATTTTTTGTTTCCCATGCAACGTTCCCCAACATATATCAGTTTTACATTATTTACATGTGATTGCACTTTGATGTATACATTGATGTACTGTGTGTGCCAGCATATTGATCCATGGATGGTACAGACACAAAAACACTTGACTCATTTTGAGTCGGGCCGCTACAGATATGGTATCAGAGCACATGTTGACTATAGGACGTGACCCTAGGAAATGGCTTAGAAATAGGAATACCTTGATAGGAACAACTTTTGTTTTTCACTACTCTCGTAACTTCTTAATTCTTTTACTGAACCTTCCTTATTTCAAACTATAGATGGAGAGCTACATTCTGAACGGAAGAGAGCACTACGAGGATGTTCTCGGAGGCCCATTCCTCATGGAGCTGGTCCAAATGGTGAAGCTGTCGATACCTGAGATCAAGGTGGCTATGAGAAATTCTAGATTATGGGGCGTCAGGACTCATGTTTTTGGACGTAAAGAACACCCCAAGACTGAAGACATCAACTATGGGACATTGAACCATGACTGTGATATGGGCATGAACACTGTTGTCCATGATGCCATCGCACGCTTGAGCTATCGTCATCATGATGAGTTAGGCACCCACTACATTGGAAGGCTTGGATGGCAGAAGGCTGATGGAGCACACATCATACTTATAGATGAACAGAAGATGAAGTGTTCACCTCAGCTGGTGTTTAATCAAGAGCTGGAGCATTACATCAAGAACCTTCAAATGGACCTTCTAGCAGTTTTATTTGAGAAAGAAGCACTTCGTGAGGACCTCAAGACCGAGAAGCTAAAGGTAGCCAATATGAAGAAACACGATCCCGAGATTCAGAACCTTCGTCATGAATTGAAGAACAGTCGGGCCATGGCACATGACGGTGATGTTGAAATCCAGAGGCTCAAGAACCAACTCGTGGAACTACAGGGACGACACAAGAAACTCCGCGTCAACAAGGATAATCTGGCAGAAGAACTTGAGAAGATCAAGCATGACCAGAACACTAGTAGAAAACAGGGCTTTGGTTGAGGCCAGGATAAGGGCATTAATCCCAGTTCACTTACGAACCGGGACCAAAGGGTGCACCAGTCCCGGTTCGTGAGGCCAGAGCGCCGGCCGGGCCTCGGGGGCCATTGGTCCCGGTTCGTCTGACACTTTTGGTCCCGGTTCCAGACACGAACCGGGACCAATGGGCCTCGCTCCTGGCCCAGCACCTTTAGTCCTGGTTGGTGGCTGAAACCGGGACGAAAGGTCGGTCTTCTGTCCCGGTTCTAGCCACCAACCGGGACTAAAGATAAGCCTATATATACCCCCGCCCCTGCCCGCTCACTCTGTTTTTTGGCCGGCCGGCGTGTGCAGGTGTGTGTTGCTCTAGCTCTCACCTCCTATGCACATGAGGTGTTCGATGAAATGCCCGAGCCACACTTAAGCTTTCTCCTCTCCAAGCTCGACCTCCAAGCTCCATTTTCCTCAAGATTTGTCTAGGTTTGGCGGTCCGTCCTGTCCCGTCCCCGTCCTCACCGCTGTCGATCGCCCGCGCCGATCTCGTCGCCGGCACCACCGTGGTGAGCCTCTTGTTCTTATCGTCTTTCTAAAAGAAAAAAATTCTTACTTGTATGATTTAGATAGATACTTGTACAATTTTCTTACTTTTATTATTGTTTGTTATTATATAGTGCCATGGTTTTGGTATCCGCCCCCGTCGGCCCTCGTCCTGTCTATGATTCGGATGTGGTATATTATCTTTTATAACTATTTGTTTCATTTAGTGTTTATGACAATTATGCCGACCAACGTGACATAGATGTTTTTATCTAGGAGGTATGTGAACCGGATATTCGAACCGACCCTCTTGTCGAGAGATTAAATTTAGTTGAAAAAGAAAACAATTACTTGAAGAAAAAATTGAAAAGAATTGAGGAGGAGAAGCTGGAATTGGAGTTGCATGTTGCCGATGTCGTCAAAGATCACAAGATCAAGATGGATGCAATGCGCTTGAAGATTAGAAAGATTAGAAAATATGCCATTCATACTGAGGCTTGGTATCATTATGCCATTGGATCAATTGGTACCTTAGTTGCGGTTATGATCGCATTTGTTGTTGCATTTAAATGTTTTACAAAGTTTCAATGTATGTTTTAATTAGATGCTCTAGAGAGCTATATGTTGTTCAATGAGAACTATGTACGAACTTTATGTATTTATTTTGGTCACTACTGTACTTTGGTTTTAATGTGATGATGAACTTCTATTAATTTGGTCACTTCTCTATTCATGATGTTTTGTAATGGTTTTTGATACACTTAATTATATAATGCATGCAGATGAACCGGCAATGGATGTACGGTGACCGACGCACCTCCGAGTACATTAAGGGCCTGCATAATTTTCTCGAAGTGGATGAGGCAACCAAGCAGAATGGTTTTATGTATTGTCCATGTACTATCTGTGGGAATACGAAGGATTACTCTAACTCAAAAACCCTACACGTCCACCTGCTTGAGAAGGGTTTCATGCCACACTATAATGTTTGGACCAAGCACGGAGAAGAGGGGTTATGATGGAAGACAACAAAGAAAAAGAGGATGATGACAACTATCCGCCCCCTGAATACGGTGATACTGCAATGGGGGAAGCTGAAGATCAAGAGGAAGAACCAGACGATGTGCCCGATGATGATCTTCGCCGGGTCATTGTTGATGCAAAGAGACAATGCCAAAGTGAAAGGGAGAAGTTGAAGTTCGATCGCATGTTAGAGGATCACAAAAAAGGATTGTACCCAAATTGCGAAGATGACAACACAAAGCTCGGTACCACACTGGAATTGCTGCAATGGAAGGCAGAGAATGGTGTATCTGACAAGGCATTTGAAAAGGTGCTGAAAATAATGAAGAATAAGCTTCGAAAGGACAACGAATTGCTCGACAGTACATACGAAGCAAAGAAGGTTGTCTGCCCTCTAGGATTGGAGGTGCAGAAGATACATGCATGCCCTAATGACTGCATCCTCTACCGCGGTGCGTACGAGGATTTGAACGCATGCCCGGTATGCTGTGCATTACAGGTATAAGATCAGATGAGATGACCCTGGTGATGTTGAGGGCCAGCGCACTGGGAAGAGGGTTCCTGCGAAGGTGATATGGTATGCTCCTATAATACCACGGTTGAAACGTTTGTTCAGAAACAAAGAGCATGCCAAGTTGATGCGATGGCACAAGGAAGACCGTAAGAAAGACGGGAAGTTGAGAGCACCCGGTGATGGGTCGTAGTGGAGAAAGATCGAGAGAAAGTGGGGGGACTTTACAGATGACCCAAGGAAATGTATGGTTTGGTTTAAGTGCAGATGGCGTTAATCCTTTTAAGGAGCAGAGCAGCAAGCATAACACATGGCCTGTGACTCTATGTATGTATAACCTTCCTCCTTGGTTGTGCATGAAGCGGAAGTTCATTATGATGCCAGTGCTCATCCAAGGCCCTAAGCAACCCGGCAATGACATTGATGTGTACCTAAGGCCATTAGTTGATGAACTTTTACAACTGCGGAATGGAAAAGGTGTACGTGTGTGGGATGAGAACGAACAGGAGGAATTTGACCTACGAGCGTTGCTGTTTGTAACCATCAATGATTGGCCTGCTCTCAGTAACCTTTTAGGACAGACAAACAAGGGATACCACGCATGCATGCACTGTTTAGATGACACCGATAGTATATATTTGGACAAATGCAGGAAGAATGTGTACCTGGGGCATCGTCGATTTCTTCCGACCAACCATCAATGTCGAAAGAAAGGAAAGCATTTCAAAGGTGAGGCAGATCACCGGAAGAAGCCCGCCCTCCGTATTGGTGATCACATACTTGATATGGTCAATGATTTACAAGTCATCTTTGGAAAGGGTCCTGGCGGACTATCAGTTCCGAATGACGCTAAGGGACGCGCACCCATGTGGAAGAAGAAATCTATATTTTGGGACCTACCCTATTGGAAAGACCTAGAGGTCCGCTCTGCAATCGACGTGATGCACGTGACGAAGAATCTTTGCGTGAACCTGCTAGGCTTCTTGGGAGTGTATGGGAAGACAAAAGATACACCGGAGGCACGGGAGGACCAGCATTGTGTGCACGAAAAAGACGGCATGCATCCAAAGCAGTATGAAGGTCCTGCCAGCTACGCTCTTACCAAAGAAGAGAAGGAAATCTTCTTTGAATGCCTGCTCAGTATGAAGGTCTGCTACTTCTTGAGCTTGCGTTGGTTTTCCCTTGAAGAGGAAGGGGTGATGCAGCAAAGTAGATAAGTATTTTCCTCAGTTGTTGAGAACCAAGGTATCAATCCAGTAGGAGATACAAGGAAGTCCCCAATCTTCGCACCTACACAAACAATCAAACTCTTGCACCCAACGCTAAAAGGGGTTGTCAATCCCTTCACGGTTATTTGCAAGGATGAGATCTGATAGAGATAGATATAAAAGATTGATAGATAGTAAAGTAAAACAAAAGTAAAATAATGCAGCGAGGTTTTTTTGGTATTTTTTGGTTTATAGATCTGAAAATATAATATGGAAAATAGACCCGGGGGCCATAGGTTTCACTAGAGGCTTCTCTCATGAAGGAAAATAATACGGTGGGTGAACAAATTACTGTCGAGCAATTGATAGAAAAGTGCATAGTTATGACGATATCCAAGGCAATGATTATGCATATAGGCATCACGTCCGTGTCAAGTAGACCGAAACGATTCTGCATCTACTACTATTACTCCACACATCGACCGACTCCTGCCTGCATCTAGAATATTAAGTTCATGAAGAACAGAGTAACGCATTAGGTAAGATGACATGATGTAGAGGGATAAACTCAAGCAATATGATGAAAACCCCATCTTTTTATCCTCGATGGCAACAATACAAATACGTGCCTCGCTACCCCTACTTTGTCACTGGGTGAGGACTGTCGTGGGAACGAGCCTGACAGTAGAAGGTAGGGGTACGAAAGGAGAGGGCAGAGTCCTAGCTACGGCGAGGATGTACACACGGATGTATGAGTTTAGGCCCCTCTCGTGGAGGTAACAGCCCTACGTCTCAGGTGCTCGGGAGCATCCTGTCGTGTGGAATATAGGAGTTACAGGGGGTGTGAACCCTTGTGCCAGAGGGGAGGGGCGGCTTATCTAGAGTACGCTGCCCCTCATGAATGCCCGGCATCTAAGGGTCTGATCGTGGTAATAAAGATGGATGTTACTGGTAACGTATGTAATAAATGCTACTTATGGTCTAGCCGAACGCCTGCCCGTTGGCCTCCCTGGGGTGGCTTCTGATCTTCTGCGGTCGACTGTCTTCTGGTTCTTCCGAGTGAAAGGTAACCGTCGAGTGAAGGAAGAAACCTCCGAGTGGATGTTGTCGAGTGACTCGTACGTCTTGGTGATTTCAGTCGGAGACTTCCTTGTAGTCCTTAAGCTTTCTAGGGCAATGTCCTTAGGTAGGGTATGTAGGTCAGGCCTATGACCCTACCCTAGGTACATATCCCCATCATTAGCCCCCGAATGGATCGGGGTTCGAGTGAAAAAAGGATCGATGCGGGTTCTGATAAGACACAAAAATTCCGAGTGCATTTTAGGGCTTCACAGAAGTCTACGTCGATTGGAATCTTTGTCATTCACCCTGATTGACTCTGTCTTGAAATGTATCCGAGTGAACTTCAGCGCAGAATCAGGTCCGAGCGGTCAGCAGGTTCTTCTGATGCGACGGGTCGCTTCGTCAGGCCTGGATTTCATGGGATTCGAAAATTGGGCAAGCGCGCGCCGCGCGATGATGAAGCAATGACTGGGGCAAGTGGGGGCATGACGCCTCGATTTTCGCGCCGCCATTACCGCCACATACCGCTCTTCCTCTGAAATCGGAATATCCAGATATCTGACGGGACCGCAGGTCAGCGACTCACTCGGGCGGATATAAGACGCGACAACACCGGGCCGGTACAGTACTTCTCCCCAAAATCTTCTCTTTTCCTCCGCCTCCCCTACTCCACGCGCACCGCTCAGCTCTGCCTCGACGACCGCCGCCGCGATGACGAAAAGCAAGACGGAGAAGCTCGAGCGTGCCAAGAAGGGAGGAGCCAAGGCGAAGAAGCCGTCGGGCGCTCGATTCACGGCACCGCCGGGGTGGATCCAGGGAGATTTTCTCCCGTCGACGGTCGTAGCAGGGGACGTCGAGAACCTCGTCGCCGACGGGCTCGTGGCCGAAGGCTCGTGGAGGCTGTCGGAGGGGAGATCGAGCCGGAGCCGCGTGAAGGGGAGCGAGTCCTCCTCCTCACCCACGTTGAGCGAGGTTTTTCTATGCCCCCTCATCCACCACCTTCCTCCGAATGCCATTTCGTACCTTGCTGCTTTCATCACCTTGTGCGAGTGTTTCTTGGGTTGTCCTCCTCACTGGGGCTTATTCAAGCACATATTCACCATTCGGTCCCAGTGTGTCAAAAAAGCCAATCCTAGTGATAGTAAGACCCATGTCATCCAGCTATGCGGTGGTGTGGGGCTTCAGAAGAGGGGTAGGAGTTCGTTTCCGTCAATGACTTTTCCCGAATCTGTTCGGGGCTGGCAGTCGACATGGTTCTACTGCAAAGATGTTGCATCTCCCAATATGTCGACTGGTCTTCCCCCTTTCACCTTGGATCGACCTACTACTCCCAGAACACTGAGTGTGACAAAGGGAGAGCAAGTCCAGGTAGGGATTTTAGTGAACGCAGTAGTTGATCTGATCTGCGGCGGAGTGACTGGTATGGATCTCCTTGAGGCGTTTCTCAGTCGGCGAATCCAGCCTCTTCAAGCCAGAGATCACACTATGTAGCACTATTCAGGACCCGAAGACACCACTCGAACACATCCAGAGGAAGTTTCTGACGAGACTGTTGCCCAGTGGCTCTGAAGCATCACCGGAGCCTGTGATAACCCTCTGGGAGCCAAGCGAATCTTGCCCTTCTCTGCTTTGAACCCACCGACGAACCTGGTGAGTTACATCTCTGTCGAGTGCTTTCATATTTTGTCGAGTGATTGGGTCTTCGGTCGACTGACTTTATAATTTGTATCTTGCAGGAGTTTACAAACATGTATTCACCCGTGCCGAATGGAGAACAGCCTGACGACGAAGAAGGGAGCGCAGACGGCAGCACAGATGTCGATTACGCCGATGACAGTGAAGGCAGCGATGACGACTTAGAGGAAGGCGTGGTAGAGGCCCAGGCTCCTCCGCGCATCGAGTGTCGTACCAAGCAGCGTGAAGACCTGGAGGCCGCCCCAAGCAAAACTTTGGCATCGAGCACCAGGAACTCGAAGCGCGACCGCGGCGCGACATCTGGATCGACTGAAAAAGCTGCGAAACAGCCCAGGTCGGATGCACCAAAGCCTCGGAAGGCTCTGCCCCGTATGAAGATCACCGTGCCTGTCACCTCAATGTGAGTGTTTATTTTCCTTATTCTGCTGTTGTGGAACTTCATGTCTTTGCTGACCGAGTGAAATTTATTCACCAGAGCTGCTAGCTCGGTGACATCGCCTCTGCGGGATGAGGGGGATCACATGGAAGTGGACACTCCTGACGCGGCCACCTCTCAACGATGTATAGTAAATCTTCACTGCAGTCTGATTTTTTGAAGGTAATTCGTCGAATGAATAAGCCAACATTGTCGATTGACAGTTGACGACATCATACATGTGGAAGACGACGAGGAGCCATAGCAGGGTGCTGAGGGTGAAGCCGTGGCCTTGGACACTCCACGCGTACGCACTCAGAGAACGTCATCAGGACAGGCACCACGTAGGTCGACTGTTGCATCCTCTCAAGAGCTTGGTGATTCTTCCCGAGCCAGAACTGATCCTGCGGTTCCACTGTCGAGTGCCCCATCAGCGACTTCAACCCTTGTGGTTTCAACGCCGATTGGGCAACCTCAAGCACCTCTCGTGACCTCAACTGCAGCACCGACTCATCTGGCGCCTGCATACCCTCTGTACCACGTCCCAGAAGACCAGACTGGAGCTGCCAAAGAAGCTATGATCCAGGCTGGGCAAATGATGCTGCGAACAAAGGAGGCGTATGAGGCCAGCAAGTTAGCCTATGATGCCAGCTCAGCGCTTCAAGCCAACGTCCGAGTAAGTGCTATTGTAAGTTCATTTCCGATTGAATTCCTGTCCATCTTGACTTTACACCCACTGGGTGTTTTCTTCAGATGCATACTTGCTTGTTTTTTCCTCGTGTAGATCAGGTCTTAGTCGAGTGGTTTTTGGTCCAGTGGGGGCACGCTGAGTGCACCCACTGGGTGTAGTCCCCGAGACCGCTGTCGAATGACGAAGACATCGGCAGGGGTCTTAAATTTGTTTTTAAAGTTGGTTGTCACTCGACACGACAGACCTGGTCGAGTGATAGTAGGTCCAGTGGGGGCACGCTGAGTGCACCCACTGGGTGTAGTCCCCGAGACCGCCGTCGAGTGCTTGCATCGGCGGTGGTCTGATAGAGACAATATTTGCATGTTTGCCCTTTTTTTATATATATACTCGGACAGGACGGACCTGGTCGAGTGATCTCTGGTCCAGTGGGGGCTCGCTGAGTGCACCCACTGGGTGTAGTCCCCGAGACTACTGTCGATCGTTTACGATGGGCAATAGTCTTAAGAACTATCCTGCAGGTTTCATGGACATCATTTCCATCAACCATGATATGACGCTGTATAGGGATGTGGGGTGGGGCGGCGGGCCGCCTTCCAGTCGACTGAACTTGTACCTTTCCACTCGGGAGTAGAGAAATATTCATGTCGACTGAACTACTTCTTTGCTGATTTCAGAAAGCCTGTGAGCTCGGGACCAAGTACGTCGACCTGGAGAAGGAGAAGAATCAGCTTGACCAGCTGTACTTTCACTTTCATCTTCCATCCTTTGAACCGAGTGTATCCACTCGAACAGACGTACGTGATGAGAACCGCCGACTCCAAGCGCGACTCAACAATGATATTTCTTTAGATACCATGAAGAAGGCACTTGAAGACAAGGACAAGGCACTCGCCAACGCTCAAAAGGTGGCGAGGGAGAAAACCGAGGCTGCTGAGAAGAAGCTTGCTGCAGCCAAAAAGTTGGAGGAAGAAAACGCCAAACTCAAGCAGGAAAAGGCCGACTGGATCCAGAAGTTTGAGCAGCTGACCAAGAGAAGGAGCGCCCTGGAGAAATATTTGGGAGACTTCGCGAAGAAGATGTTCGGCATGCTTGAAGGTAACTTTCTTCCGTCGAGTGAATTTCTTTGATTTCTTCAAAACGGCTGTGTGATCATCTTTTCATTTTCTCTTCACGCAGAATTCTGTCAAATATGGATCCGACCAAGTCACCTGTCGGGGACGCCGTGGCCATGGACATGTTTTGACTTGAAGCTCGTCTCAGGGGTGTTAAAGGATATGTCACTCGACTGAGGGCTACGTTTGAGAAGGTCGATAAGGGACTGTGGCCCGAAGACTCCCTCCAGACTGACCTCGAGTCGATGATGACCTGCCTCAATGAGATCCCTGGTCGAGTGCAAGCATGGAAAAAGTCTGCTGATCGTTGTGGAGCTGACGTGGCGCTTTCACTCGTCCGGGTCCATTGCAAGGAGGCGAAGGAGGACAAACTGAAGGCTCTACGGGTGATCAACACGAAGAAACTTCAATTTGAAGACTTCATGGAGACCTTCATCGAAGCAGCCACTCGGATCGCCGATGGAATTGACCTGGACACATTCGTCGAGCCTTCGAGCCCCACTGGTGCTTAAAAAATACTTTGCTTGCAGCTAAAACTTTATTTGCCTCGGTATGCCGAGTGACGGTGTAACCGATTAAAACTTCGTTCAGGCCTTGGGCCTGAGTACTTTCCTTTGCGCGAATAACTTTTAACCGCGCTAGAGATTCTGGATTTATCTGTATTTTGCTTTCCGATCTCTTGCTTGGTTAAGTTTGCTCGTTACTCGGTAGGATTTCAAACTTAGGCGAAAAACTGGTTCGCGGCTAAGTCCCCGAGTGAGAGGATTGCTCGCCACTCAGAGAAATTTTGAACTTAGACGAAAACTGGTTCGCAGCTAAGTTTCCGAGTGAATGGAATACTATCCACTCGGAAAGGTTTTCTACTTAGGCGAAAACTGGTTCGCAGCTAAGCCCCCAAGTGAGAGGATCGCTCGTCACTCGGAGAAGTTTTGAACTTAGACGAAGACCGGTTCGCAGCTAAGTTTCCGAGTGAATGGAATACTATCCACTCGGAAGGGTTTTTAAGTTAGGCGAACACTGGTTCGCAGCTAAGCCCCCGAGTGAGAGGATCGCTCGTCACTCGGAGTTGGTTTGAACTTAGACGAAGACTGGTTCGCAGCTAAGTTTCCGAGTGAATGGAATACTATCCACTCGGAAGGATTTTTAAATTAGGCGAAAACTGGTTCGTAGCTAAGCCCCCGAGTGAGAGGATCGCTCGTCACTCGGAGTAGTGTGAACTTAGACGAAGACTGGTTCGCAGCTAAGTTTCCGAGTGAATGGAATACTATCCACTCGGAAGGGTTTTCAACTTAGGTGAAAACTGGTTCACAGCTAAGCCCCCGAGTGAGAGGATCGCTCGTCACTCGGAGTAGTTTTGAACTTAGACGAAGACTGGTTCGTAGCTAAGTTTCTGAGTGAATGGAATACTATCCACTCGGAAGGGTTTTTAACTTAGGCGAAAACTGGTTCGCAGCTAAGCCCCCGAGTGAGAGGATCGCTCGTCACTCGGAGTAGTTTTGAACTTAGACAAAGACTGGTTCGCGGCTAAGTTTCCGAGTGAATGGAATACTATCCACTCGGAAAGGTTTTTAACTTAGGCGAAAACTAGTTCGCAGCTAAGCCCCCGAGTGAGAGGATCGCTTGTCACTCGGAGTAGTTTTTGAATGTGAAATTGTGCGATCAGAATCGACAATAGACTGCAGGAGTCATAACTTTAACAAACGGAACTGTCTGGAGTACTCTTATTACATCAAAACAACTCGGTCGTCAAGTATAAAACCATCGAAGTAAATCCGCGTTCCAGGCGCGCGGCTCGTCGATATTCTTCTTGAGGTTGAAGAGGTGGTAGGCTCCATTGTTCAGTACTTTGGTGACGATGAAAGGGCCTTCCCATGCTGAAGCAAGCTTGTGAGGTCGCTATTGATCCACTCGGAGCACAAGATCACCTTCATGGAACGACCGACTCTTGACGTGTCTGGCATGGAAGCGGCGCAAATCTTGCTGATATACAGTCGACCGAATTAGAGCCATCTCGCGTTCTTCTTCCAGGAGATCCACCCCGTCCTGTCGTGCTTGCTCAGCTTCAGCCTCGGAGTAAAGGTCTACTCGGGGAGAATTGTGAAGGACGTCGCTTGGCAAAACGGCTTCGGCTCCATTCACCAAGAAGAAAGGAGTGCGCCCAGTCAACCGGTTAGGGGTCGTCCTCGAGCCCCACAGAACAGATGGCAATTCCGTGACCCAAGCTCCAGCTGCATAATCGAGATCTTGCATGAGTCGAGGCTTCAGCCCTTGAAGGATAAGGCCATTCGCTCGCTCAGCTTGACCGTTGGTCTGGGGGTGCGCAACGGATGCGTAATCCACCAGAGTGCCTTGAGAGGAGCAAAAGTGTCTGAACTCTTCCGAGTCAAAGTTTGAGCCATTGTCTGTAATGATACTGTGGGGAACTCCATACCGGAATGTTATCTCTTTCATGAATTTGATAGCAGTGCGGGCGTTCAGCTTCTTTATAGGCTTAGCTTCAATCCACTTAGTAAACTTGTCGACTGCTACAAGCAAGTGAGTAAATCCACTCTGGCATGTTCGAAGGCGTCCGACCATATCCAAACCCCATACAGCAAACGGCCAGACGAGTGGAATAGTCTTCAAGGCAGACGCAGGCTTGTGCGACAAGTTTGAATAGAACTGGCATCCTTCACAATGATCAACAATCTCCTTAGCCATCTCATTGGCGCGCGGCCAGAAAAAACCAGCTCGGCATGCCTTGGCAACAATCGTCCTAGAGGACGGATGATGACCACAGGTTCCCGAGTGAATCTCCTCCAAAATCAGTCGACCTTCTTCAGGAGAGATACACCGCTGAGTCACGCCAGTTACGCTTTCTCTGTAGAGTTGTCCATCCATAACAGTGAAGGCCTTCGATCTGTGGACTATCTGTCGAGCTTCATCTTCATCATCTGGGAGTTCTTGCCTCAGAATGTATGCAATATAAGGTACTGTCCAATCGGGCGTGATCACCAAAATCTCCATGACCAGATCTATGACCGCTGGGACATCGACTTCAGTCGGATCAGAGGCGCTCTTTGCTTGCGGGGGCTCTTCAGTAAAGGGATCTTCCTGCACTGAAGGAGTATATAGGTGTTCGAGAAACACATTGCTGGGGACAGGCTTCCGAGTGGATCCAATCTTTGCTAGCTCATCAGCTGCCTGATTCTTCACTCGGGGAACATGATGGAGTTCCAAACCTTCGAACTTCTTCTCAAGCTTTCTTACTGCGTTGCAATATCCAGTCATAGCAGGGTTCCTAACATCCCACTCTTTCAACACCTGATTGACCACCAAATCAGAGTCACCGTATACCATCAGGCGCCGGACGCCGAGTGAGATGGCCATACGCAACCCGTATAAGAGTGCTTCATATTCAGCTTCATTATTGGAGGAATCAAAGTGAATCTGCAGGACATAACTGAGTTTGTCGCCTTTTGGGGATACCAAAACTACGCCAGCACCAAACCCATTCAGCATCTTCGAGCCGTCAAAAAACATGGTCCAGTGTGCCGAGTGAATTTGGATTGGCTGCTGCTGTTCTCTCCACTCGGCCAGGAAATCAGCAAGTGCTTGAGACTTGATTGCTTTTTTCGCTTCAAACTTGATATCAAAATAGAGGAGCTCAATAGCCCATTTGGCCACTCGACCAGTCGCATCTCGATTGTTGAGAATCTCAGACAATGGAGCATCACTCACAACTGAAATTGAGTGATCTTGAAAGTAGTGTGCCACCTTCTTAGCTGACAGATATATACCATATACGAGCTTCTGGTAATGTGGGTACCTTTGCTTTGATGGAGTCAACACTTCAGAAATGTAATAAACAGGACGCTGGACTTTGTAAGCTTTCCCTTCCTCTTCCCGCTCGACAGTGAGAACTGTACTGACGACCTGATTAGTGGCCGCGATGTACAGGAGTAAAGGCTCTTTGCTGTGTGGAGCAGCAAGCACCGGCTGGGTGGAAAGCAGGGCTTTGAGCTCGACAAACGCTGCTTCAGCTTCTAGAGTCCACTCGAATGTATCAGACTTCTTCATTAGTCAGTATAAAGGCAATGCCTTCTCACCGAGACGAGAAATGAATTGACTCAACGCTACCAGGCAACCTGTGAGCTTCTGGACATCATGCACACGCACAGGGCTTTTCATTCGGGTAATGGCACTGATCTTTTCAGGATTGACGTCGATTCCTAGTTCAGAAACAAGAAAACCGAGTAACTACCACCAGGAACACCGAAAGTGCACTTAGTCTGATTTAACTTGATATCATACCTCCTCGGGTTGGCGAATGTTTCAGCCAAGTCAGTCAGCAGGTCGGAACCTTTGCGAGACTTGACGACAATATCGTCCATGTATGCTTCAACATTCCGAGGGATCTGATCAAGCAGGCATTTTTGAATTATGCGCATAAAAGTACCGCCAGCATTTTTCAAACCAAAAGGCATGGTGATATAACAGAAACACCCGAATGGGGTGATGAAGGCTGTCTTTATTTCGTCCGGACCAAACAGACGGATCTGATGGTAACCGGAGTATGCATCAAGAAAAGATAAACGCTCGCACCCCGCAGTCGAATTGACAATCTGGTCGATGTGGGGGAGTGGAAAATGATCTTTCGGGCAAACCCGATTGATATGTTTGAAGTCAATACACATGCGGAGTGACTTATCTTTCTTGGGGACCATAACGACGTTCGAGAGCCACTCGGAGTGGTAAATCTCACGTATGAACTTAGCCGCCAAGAGACGAGCCACCTCCTCGCCGATTGCCTTCCGCTTCTCTGCTGCCGACCGACGCAAGTGCTCTTTCACAGGCTTGGCCTTCGGGTCGACTCTCAGTCGGTGCTCAGCCAGTTCCCTGGGTACACTAGGCATGTCTGCAGGCTTCCATGCGAAGATGTCCCGGTTCTCACGGAGGAACTGGATGAGCTCGGCTTCCTATTTGCTGTCGAGTGTCGTTGACATGTTGGTCGGGGTAGCATTGGGATCCGTCGGGTGAATGTGCACCTGCTTCACTTCACCTGCCGACTGGAAAGCTGACTCAGAGGCGGGCTTCTTGGCACGCAGCAGATCGACGGGATCAGCACTCTTCTTGTACTCCTCCAACTCGACCACAGCCATCTGATGATCGGCAATTTTGGAGCCCTGCTGAAGGCACTCCTCAGCCCTCTGTCGATTGCCAGTGACTGTGATCACACCCTTGGGCCCGGGCATCTTCAGCTTTAGATACACGTAGCATGGACGGGCCATGAAACGGGCATAAGCCGGACGGCCAAGGATGGCATGGTATGCACTCTGAAAGTCCACCACTTCAAACGTCAATTTCTCTTTGCGAAAATTCTTGTCAGTACCAAACGTCACATCCAATGCTATCTGGCTGAGTGACTTGGCCTTCTTCCAGGGATGACTCCGTGGAACTACATGTTGCTTTCGCTGAGTCGGGACATCGGAATGCCCATCCCCTTTAGGGTATCCACATACAAAATGTTCAGACCGCTCCCACCATCCATCAAGACTTTGAGCAGTCGAGTGCCTCCCACCACCGAGTCCACCACCAGCGCCTACCGACCAGGGGTAGCGATATGAGCTGGGAGATCTGACTGGTCGAATGTGATAGCAGTCTGAGACCACTTGAGGTATGTGGGGGTAGCAGGAACAGCCATGTTGACTTCTCTGTTGATAACTTTCAGTCGACTCTTGCTTTCTACTTCAGCAAAAATCAACAGAGTGGCATTGACTTCAGGGAACTCTTCTTTATCTTCATCATCCTCCTTTTCAGGAGCCTTCTCACTCGACTGACTTTCCTTAAACTGCTGAATCAATAGACAGCACTGTCGAGTGGTATGCTTAGGCAATATCAAATTGCCTTCCTCATCTTTCTTCGTGTGGATTGCACACAATAAATCCAGAACATCAGTTCCCGACTGATTCTTTCCTTTCTTGGGGGTAAACTGACCTTTGGCCTTCCCCTTATTTTTCCCTTGCACCGCCAGAGCGGCTGCCTCTGCCTGAACAGGGCCATCAGCTTTGCGCTTCTGTTTCCGACTGGAATTGCCGCCGGCATCATTGTCGACTGCTTTTCCTTTGCCGCTATGGAGGCGGTCTTCCTCTTCGCCATTGGCGTACCGAGAGGCAATCTCCATCATCTTGCTCAGGGAAATGTCACCTGCCAAACTTTAGGTAAAGCTCTCTGTACTTCACACCGGCCTTGAAAGCACAAACAGCCTGGTGCTCGGAAATATTCTCCACTGTGTAATGCAAAGTGGACCAACGCTGAATATAATCTCTCAAGGACTCATTGGGCTTCTGAACACAATGCTGCAAATCGATCAAACCCGCAGGACGCTTGCAAGTGCCTTCGAATGTACTGATGAACACTCGGGAAAGATCCTCCCAGCAATAGATGCTAGAAGGAGCTAAACGATTCAGCCACGCCCGGGCCAAACCATCCAACATCAAGGACAAATGCTTCATGGCTACGTTGTCATTTCCTCCACCGATCTGCACAGCCACTCGGTAATCATCTAGCTATGGACCCGAATGTCTGTGGTAAACTACTCACGCATCATCGAAGGGGCAATGGAGTTGATGTAGATGCCCTCCGTGATCGAATCCCCCTCCGGCAGATTACCGGAAAAGGCTCCAAGATTGGATCTCACGGGAACAGAGGCTTCCGGCGGCGGAAAAGTATTTTCGTGGCTCTTTTTGGTATCCAGGGAATATTTGGGAATTTATAGGCCGAAGAATAGGGTTAGGAGGGCTGCCGTGGGGCTGGAAGCCAGGGGGGCGCCCCCCTAGGGCCCTGGTGGCTTGTGACGCCACGGCAGGTCTCCTGCCTTCATCTCCAAGTCTGCTGGGTTTCTTCTGGTCCAAGAAAAATCATTCCGAAGATTTTATTCCGTTTGGACTCCGTTTAATATTCCTTATCAGCAATACTCGAAAACAAGGAAAAACAGAAACTGGCACTAGGCTCTAGATTAATAGGTTAGTCCCAAAAAATAATATAAAATAGCATATTAATGCATATAAAACATCCAAAACAGATAATATAATAGCATCGAACAATCAAAAATTATAGATACGTTGGAGACGTATCAAGCATCCCCAAGCTTAATTCCTGCTCGTCCTCGAGTAGGTAAATGATAAAAACAGAATTTTTGATGTGGAATGCTACCTAACATCTTTATCCATGTAATATTCTTTATTGTGGCATGAATATTCAGATCCATAAGATTCAAAACAAAAGTCTAATATTGACATAAAAACAGTAATACTTCAAGCATACCAACAAGGCAATTGCGTCCTTTCGAAATAACATGGCCTTAGAAAGTTATCCCTACAAAATCATATGGTATGGCTATGCTCCATCTTCCCCACACAAAGTATCTAAATCATGTACAACCCCGATGACAAGTCAAGAAATTGTTTCACACCTTTTATGTTCTCAAACCTTTTCAACTCTCACGCAATACATGAGCGTGAGCCATGGATATAGCACTATAGGTGGAATAGAATATGGTGGAGGTTGTGAGGGAAAAAAAGAGAAGATAGTCTCACATCAACTAGGCGTATCAACGGGCTATGGAGATGCCCATCAATAGATATCAATGTGAGTGAGTAGGGATTGCCATGTAACGAATGCACTAAAGCTATAAGTGTATGAAAGCTCAAAAAGAAAACTAAGTGGTTGTGCATATGATGAAAAATTCCACTAGTTATATGAAAGTGACAAAATAGGAGACTCTCTATCCTGAAGATCATGGTGCTACTTTGAAGCACAAGTGTGGAAAGAGATAGTAGCATCGTCCCTTCTCTCTTTCTCTCATTTTTTTTGGTGGGCATCTTTGGCCTCTTTTTTTTATTTGGGCTTCGCTGGCCTCTTTTATTATTTGTAAAGTCCGGAGATTCATCCCAACTTGTGAGGGAGTCATAGCTTCCATCATCCTTTTATCTCACGGGACAATGCTCTAATAATGAAAATCATCACACTTTTATTTACTTACAACTCAAAAATTACAACTCGATACCTAGAACAAAATATGACTCTATATGCAATATGAAAGTGATGGTGCGTGTCATGAAAAACGGAATGGTGGAAGTTGCATGGCAATATATCTCGGAATGGCTATGGAAATGCCATAATAGGTAGGTATGGTGGCTGTTTTGAGGAAAGTATATGGTGGCTGTTTTGAGGAAGGTATATGGTGGCTGTTTTGAGGAAGGTGGGTTTAATGCACCGACGAAAGTTGTGCGGTACTAGAGAGGCTAGCAAAGGTGGAAGGGTGAGAGTGCGTATAATCCATGGACTCAACATTAGTCATAAAGAACTCACATACTTATTGCAAAAGTCTATTAGTTATCGAAGCAAACTATTAGACGCATGCTCCTAGGGGAGAGGTTGGTAGGAGTTAACCATCGCGCGCTCCCGACCCTCACACAAAGGTTGACAATCATTAAACAAATAATGCTCCGACTTCGTTACATAACGGTTCACCATACGTGCATGCTACGGGAATCACAAACTTCAACACAAGTATTTCTACCAATTCACAATTACTCACTAGCATGACTCTCATATTACCATCTTCATATCTCAAAACTATATGCAAGGAATCAAATTTCTCATAGTATTCAATGCACTTAATATGAAAGTTTTTATTATATCCCTCTTGGATGCCCATTATATTAGGACTAAATTCATAAACTAAACCAATTACCATGCTGTTTAAAGACTCTCAAAATAATATAAGTGAGGTATGAGAGTTCAATAATTTCTATAAAATAAAACACCACCATGCTCTAAAAAGATATAAGTGAAGTACTAGAGCAACATTGCCTAGCTCAAAAGATATAAGTGAAGCACATAGAGTATTCTAATAAATTCACGATTAAATGTGTGTCCCCCTCAAAAGATGTGTGCAGCAAGGATGATTGTGGCAAAATAAAAAGCAAAGACTCATATCATACAAGACGCTCCAAGCAAAACACATATCATGTGGTGAATAAAAATATAGCCTCAAGTAAATTTACCGATGGATTGAAGACGAAAGAGGGGATGCCTTCCGGGGCATCCCCAAGATTAGGCTTTTTGGTATCCATGGATATGGCTTGTGGTGCCTTGGCATCCCCAAGCTTAGGCTCTTGCCACTCCTTATTCCATAGTCCATCAAATATTTACCCAAAACATGAAAAGTTCACAACACAAAACTCAACAGAAAACTCATGAGATCCGTTAGTATAAGAAAAATAAATCACCACTTTAGGTACTGTTCTGAACTCATTCTTTATTTATATTGGTGTAATATCTACTGTATTCCAACTTCTCCATGGTTCATACCCCCCGATACAACCCATAGATACATCAAAATAAGCAGACAACACAAAGAAAACAGAATCTGTCTAAAACAGAACAGTTTGTAGTAATCTATAGACTTCGAATATTTATTTAACTCCAAAAATTCTGAAAAATTAGGAAAATCAGGGAAATTTGTATATAAATCTTGTGTAAAAATTTCAGATCAAAAGCACCTTCCAGTGAATTTATAAAATTCCTGGACTGAGAGAAAAAGTTTCTGTTTTTCAGCAAAATCAAATCACAAACACCGTAGACCATCCCAAAGGTCTTACTTGGCTCAAACACTAATTTAAACAAGAAAGCACAATTACTACATAGGTAATAATGAGCAAAACACTCAAAAACAAAAGCAAAAACAAAAGCATAAAAATAAAATTGGGTTGCCTCCCAACAAGCGCTATTGTTTAACGCCCCTAGCTAGGCATAACGCAATAGATCTAGGTATTGTCATCTTTGGTATGCAATCCATAAGTAGCTCTCATAATAGATTCATAAGGTAATTTTATTTTCTTTCTAGGAAAGTGCTCCATGCCTTTCCTTAATGGAAATTGGAATCTAATATTTCCTTCCTTCATATCAATAATTGCACCAATCGTTCTAAGGAAAGGTCTACCAAGAATAATAGGACATGTAGGATTGCAATTTATATCAAGAACAATGAAATCTACAGGCTCATAATTCCTATTTGCAACAATAAGAACATCATTAATCCTTCCCATAGGTTTCTTAATGGTGGAATCCGCAAGATGCAAATTTAAAGAGCAATCATCAAATTCACGGAAACCTATTACATCACATAAAGTTTTTGGAATCGTGGAAACGCTAGCACCCAAATCACACAAAGCATGGCACTCATAATCTTTAATTTTAATCTTAATATTAGGTTCCCACTCATCATAAAGCTTTCTAGGTATAGAAACTTCCAACTCAAGTTTTTCTTCAAAAGATTTCATCATAGCATCCACGATATGTTTAGTAAAAGCTTTATTTTGATTATAAGCATGTGGAGAATTCAACATGGATTGCAACAAGGAAACACAATCAATCAAAGAACAACTATCATAATTAAAGTCCTTGAAATCCAAAAGAGTGGGTTCATTGCTATTTAAAGTTTTGACCTCTTCAATCCCACTTTTATCAATCTTAGCATTAAGATCTATAAACTCCGAATCATTGGGACGCCTTTTAACTAAAGTTAACTTATCTCCAGTCCCATATTTATCAAGATTTAAATTACAAAACAAAGATTCAATAGGAGTCACATCAATCACTTTAAGATCTTCATCATTATTATCACGAGAACACATTTTTTCAAGCCATTCACGCTTAGCACGTATTCTAGCGGTTCTTTCCTTACACTCATCAATAGAAATTCTCATAGCCTTTAAAGACTCATTAATATCATGCTTGGGTGGAATAGATCTAATTTTCAAAGAATCAATCCCAAGAGAAATTCTATCAACGTTCCTAGCCAAATCATCAACCTTGAGCAATTTTTCTTCAATCATAGCATTGAAACCCTTTTGCGAACTAATAAATTCTTTAATATTATTCTCAAGATCATAGGGCATCTTATTATAATTTCCATAAGAATTGTTGTAGGAATTACCATAATTATTAGAGGAATTACTAGGAAACGGCCTAGGATTGAAATTACCTCTATACGCGTTATTACCAAAATTGTTCCTACCAACAAAATTCACATCCATAGATTCATTATTATTTCCAATCAAAGAAGACAAAGGCATATCATTAGGATCAATAGAAGCACTCTTACTAGCAAACAATTTCATCAATTCATCCATCTTTTCACTCAAAGTATTTATTTCTTCAATAGCATGCACTTTTTTACTAGTAGGAGATCTTTCGGTATGTCATTGAGAGTAATTTGCCATAATATTATCTAGGAGTTTAGTAGCTTCTCCTAATGTGATTTCCATAAAAGTACCACCCGCGGCGGAATCTAAAAGATTTCTAGAAGCAAAATTCAATCCCGCATAGAAAATTTGTATAATCATCCATAAACTCAAACCATGCGCGGGGTAATTTCTAATCATTAGTTTCATCCTCTCCCAAGATTGGGCAACATGCTCATGATCAAGTTGCTTAAAATTCATTATATCGTTCCTAAGGGAGATGATCTTAGCGGGCGGAAAGTACTTGGAAATAAAAGCATCTTTACACTTATTCCATGAATCAATACTATTTTTAGGCAAAGATGAAAACCAAGTTTTAGCACGATCTCGTAGTGAGAACGGAAATAGCTTCAATTTAACAATATCATTATCCACATATTTCTTCTTTTGCATATCACATAACTCAACGAAAGTATTTAGATGGGATGCGGCATCTTCACTAGGAAGGCCAGAAAATTGTTCTTTCATAACAAGATTAAGCAAAGCGGCATTAATTTCATAAGATTCCGCACTAGTGGTGGAAGCAATTGGAGTACTAATAAAATCATTATTATTAGTATTGGAGAAGTCACACAACTTGGTATTCTCTTGAGTCATCGTGACAAATCAAGCAATCTAGCACACAAGCAAACGAAAAGCAAACGGAAAGACGAACGGAAGAATGGCGAATAAAAAGGCAAATCTTTTTGGTTTTTCTGAAAATTGTTTTAGAAGTGGGGGAGAGGAAAACGAGAGGCAAATGGCAAATAATGTAAATGCAAGAGATGAGTTTGTGATGGGTACTTGGTAGGCTTGATGTAGATCTCCCCGGCAACGGCGCCAGAAATCCTTCTTGCTACTTCTTGAGCTTGCGTTGGTTTTCCCTTGAAGAGGAAAGGGTGATGCAGCAAAGTAGATAAGTATTTCCCTCAGTTGTTGAGAACCAAGGTATCAATCCAGTAGGAGATACTAGCAAGTCCCCAATCTTCGCACCTACACAAACAATCTAACTCTTGCACCCAACGCTAAAAGGGGTTGTCAATCCCTTCACGGTTATTTGCAAGGATGAGATCTGATAGAGATAGATATAAAAGATTGCTAGAACGTAAAGTAAAACAAAAGTAAAAATAATGCAGCGAGGTATTTTTGGTATTTTTGGTTTATAGATCTGAAAATATAATATGGAAAATAGACCCGGGGGCCATAGGTTTCACTAGAGGCTTCTCTCATGAAGGAAAATAATACGGTGGGTGAACAAATTACTGTCGAGCAATTGATAGAAAAGCGCATAGTTATGATGATATCCAAGGCAATGATTATGCATATATATAGGCATCACGTCCGTGTCAAGTAGACCGAAACAATTCTGCATCTACTACTATTACTCCACACATCGACCGACTCCTGCCTGCATCTAGAGTATTAAGTTCATGAAGAACAGAGTAACGCATTAGGTAAGATGACATGATGTAGAGGGATAAACTCAAGCAATATGATGAAAACCCCATCTTTTTATCCTCGATGGCAACAATACAAATACGTGCCTCGCTACCCCTACTTTGTCACTGGGTGAGGACTGTCGTGGGAACGAGCCTGACAGTAGAAGGTAGGGGTACGAAAGGAGAAGGCAGAGTCCTAGCTACGGCGAGGATGTACACACGGATTTATGAGTTCAGGCCCCTCTCGTGGAGGTAACAGCCCTACGTCTCAGGTGCTCGGGAGCTTTCTGTCGTGTGGAATATAGGAGTTACAGGGGGTGTGAACCCTTGTGCCAGAGGGGAGGGGCGGCTTATATAGAGTACGCTGCCCCTCATGAATGCCCGGCATCTAAGGGTCCGATCGTGGTAATAAAGATGGACATTAATGGTAACGTATGTAATAAATGCTACTTATGGTCTAGCCGAACGCCTGCCCGTTGGCCTCCCTGGGGTGGCTTCTGATCTTCTGCGGTCGACTGTCTTCTGGTTCATCCGAGTGAAAGGTAACTGTCGAGTGAAGGAAGAAACCTCCGAGTGGATGTTGTCGAGTGACTCGTACGTCTTGGTGATTTCAGTCGGAGACTTCCTTGTAGTCCTTAAGCTTTCTAGGGCAATGTCCTTAGGTAGGGTATGTAGGTCAGGCCTATGACCCTACCCTAGGTACATATCCCCATCAAGGACACCGCAAGATTGAACCCAAAACTAAGCACTTCTCCCATTGCAAGAATTACCAATCTAGTTGTCCAAACCAAACCAATAACTCGAAGAGACTTGCAAAGATATGAAATCATGCATATAAGAATTCAGAGAAGATTCAAATAATATTCATAGATAAGCTGATCATAAACCCACAATTCATCGGATCTCGACAAACACACCGCAAAAGAGTATTACATCGGATAGATCTCCATGAAGATCATGAAGAACATGGTATTGAAGAACAAAGAGAGAGAAAAAGCCATCTAGCTACTAGCTATGGACCCGAATGTCTGTGGTAAACTACTCACGCATCATCGAAGGGGCAATGGAGTTGATGTAGATGCCCTCCGTGATCGAATCCCCCTCCGGCAGATTACCGGAAAAGGCTCCAAGATTGGATCTCACGGGAACAGAGGCTTCCGGCGGCGGAAAAGTATTTTCGTGGCTCTTTTTGGTATCCAGGGAATATTTGGGAATTTATAGGCCGAAGAATAGGGTTAGGAGGGCTGCCGTGGGGCTGCAAGCCAGGGGGGCGCCCCCCTAGGGCCCTGGTGGCTTGTGACGCCACGGCAGGTCTCCTGCCTTCATCTCCAAGTCTGCTGGGTTTCTTCTGGTCCAAGAAAAATCATTCTGAAGATTTTATTCCGTTTGGACTCCGTTTAATATTCCTTATCTGCAATACTCGAAAACAAGGAAAAACAGAAACTGGCACTAGGCTCTAGATTAATAGGTTAGTCCCAAAAAATAATATAAAATAGCATATTAATGCATATAAAACATCCAAAACAGATAATATAATAGCATCGAACAATCAAAAATTATAGATACGTTGGAGACGTATCAAGCATCCCCAAGCTTAATTCCTGCTCGTCCTCGAGTAGGTAAATGATAAAAACAGAATTTTTGATGTGGAATGCTACCTAACATCTTTATCCATGTAATATTCTTTATTGTGGCATGAATATTCAGATCCATAAGATTCAAAACAAAAGTCTAATATTGACATAAAAACAGTAATACTTCAAGCATACCAACAAGGCAATTGCGTCCTTTCGAAATAACATGGCCTTAGAAAGTTATCCCTACAAAATCATATGGTATGGCTATGCTCCATCTTCCCCACACAAAGTATCTAAATCATGTACAACCCCGATGACAAGTCAAGAAATTGTTTCACACCTTTTATGTTCTCAAACCTTTTCAACTCTCACGCAATACATGAGCGTGAGCCATGGATATAGCACTATAGGTGGAATAGAATATGGTGGAGGTTGTGAGGGAAAAAAGAGAAGATAGTCTCACATCAACTAGGCGTATCAACGGGCTATGGAGATGCCCATCAATAGATATCAATGTGAGTGAGTAGGGATTGCCATGTAACGAATGCACTAAAGCTATAAGTGTATGAAAGCTCAAAAAGAAAACTAAGTGGTTGTGCATATGATGAAAAAATCCACTAGTTATATGAAAGTGACAAAATAGGAGACTCTCTATCCTGAAGATCATGGTGCTACTTTGAACCACAAGTGTGGAAAGAGATAGTAGCATCGTCCCTTCTCTCTTTCTCTCATTTTTTTTGGTGGGCATCTTTGGCCTCTTTTTTTTATTTGGGCTTCGCTGGCCTCTTTTATTATTTGAAAAGTCCGGATCCTCGATGGTAACAATACAAATACGTGCCTCGCTACCCCTACTTTGTCACTGGGTGAGGACACCGCAAGATTGAACCCAAAACTAAGCACTTCTCCCATTGCAAGAATTACCAATCTAGTTGGCCAAACCAAACCAATAACTCGAAGAGACTTGCAAAGATATGAAATCATGCATATAAGAATTCAGAGAAGATTCAAATAATATTCATAGATAAGCTGATCATAAACCCACAATTAATCGGATCTCGACAAACACACCGCAAAAGAGTAATACATCGGATAGATCTTCATGAAGATCATGAAGAACATGGTATTGGAGAACAAAGAGAGAGAAGAAGCCATCTAGCTACTAGCTATGGACCCGAAGGTCTGTGGTAAACTACTCACGCATCATCGGAGGGGCAATGGAGTTGATGTAGATGCCTCCGTGATCGAATCCCCCTCCGGCAGATTACCGGAAAAGGCTCCAGGATTGGATCTCACGGGAACAGAGGCCTCCGGCAGCGGAAAAGTATTTTTGTGGCTCTTTTTGGTATCCAGGGAATATTTGGGAATTTATAGGACGAAGAATAGGGTTAGGAGGGCTGCCGTGGGGCCACAAGCCAGGGGGGCGCCCTCCCCCCCCCCTAGGGCGCGCCCTGGTGGCTTGTGACGCCACGGCAGGTCTCCTGCCTTCATCTCCAAGTCTGCTGGGTTTCTTCTGGTCCAAGAAAAATCATTCCGAAGATTTTTATTCCATTTGGACTCCGTTTAATATTCCTTATCTGCAATACTCAAAAACAAGAAAAAAACAGAAAGTGGCACTAGGCTCTAGATTAATAGGTTAGACCCAAAAAATAATATCAAATAGCATATTAATGCATATAAAACGTCCAAAACAGATAATATAATAGCATGGAACAATCAAAAATTAAAGATACGTTGGAGACGTATCAAGGTCCCGTCTGGCTTCTCGTCGAATATAAAGGGAATAATAAATATGGCAGAGAAAAAGTTCCAGAATCTAAAGTCTCATGACTGCCACGTGATTATGACGCAACTGCTTCCGGTTGCATTGATGGGGCTTCTACCGGAAAACGTTCGATTAGCCATTGTGAAGCTATGTGCATTCCTCAATGCAATCTCTCATAAGGTAATCGATCCAGAAATCCTACCAAGGTTAAAGAGTGATTTGGTGCAATGTCTTGTCAGTTTCGAGCTGGTGTTCCCACCATCCTTCTTCAATATCATGACGCACGTCCTAGTTCATCTAGTCGACGAGATTGCCATTCTGGGCCCTGTATTTCTACACAACATGTTCCCCTTTGAGAGGTTCATGGGAGTCTTAAAGAAATATGTTCGTAACCGTGCTACGCCAGAAGGAAGCATCTCCATGGGCCATCAAACAGAGGAAAGCATTGGGTTTTGTGTTGACTTTATTCCTGACCTTAAACCGATTGGTCTCCCTCAATCGCGGTATGAGGGGAGACTGACTGGAAAAGGCACGCTAGGAGCGAATTCAATAATATGTAGGGACGGGCATTCTTGGTCTCAAGCACACTACACTGTTCTACAGAATTCTACCTTGGTGACCCCGTATGTCAATGAACACAAGAATATTCTGTGCTCCAAACACCCGGAGCAGTGTGACGACTGGATTACATGTGAACACATCAGGACTTTCGGCAGTTGGTTGCAAACACATCTCATGGGTAACACCACTGTTGCAGATGAGTTGTACTCGTTGGCCACGGGACCATCTTCGACTATATTGACTTACAAAGGGTTTGAGATAAATGGGAATACATTTTACACGATCGCCCAAGATCAAAAGACCACCAACCAAAACAGTGGTGTCCGCTTTGATGCAGCAACCAACAGGGGAAATGACACATATTATGGTTACATAGTGGACATATGGGAACTTGACTATGGACATGATTTTAAGGTCCCTTTGTTTCGGTGCAAATGGGTCAATCTGTCAGGAGGCGGGGTACAGGTAGACCCGCAGTACAGAATGACAACAGTGGATCTGAACAATCTTGGGTACACAGGTGAACCATTCGTCCTAGCCAATGATGTGGCGCAGGTTTTCTATGTGAAGGACATGTCTACCAAACCGAGAAAAAGAAAAGATAAGGAAGCGAATACATCATACGATGAGCCAAAGCGCTGATACTTCAAAAGAGAATGTTCATTTTGTACACGAAGTGCATCCAATTTTTGCCGTAACCCTCTCAACTTTTTAGCACATGCTATGTAGGTGAAATGATGATACCATGCCAACTTTCAACCATTTCAGAGTTCATTTGCAGTGCTTTTCAATTCAAGGTCCTCTTAGCTCAAAATAAATCATGAAATGCATGAAAAATAGCAAATGAAGTCAGAAAAGGTTTGAAAAGTGATGATGTGGCTTTGAATGGTGCATATTGAATGCATAAAAAGTCTTGAGTTCAAATATGTTTAAAAAATTCAAATCCTTTTGTAACAGATGAGTTTTCGTCTGAAACCCTGATACTTCGAGAGAGATTGTTCATTTTGTACACGAAGTGCATCCAGTTTGTGCCGTAACCCTCTCAACCTTTTAGCACATGCTATGTGGGTGAAATGATGATACCATGCCAACTTTCAACCATTTCAGAGTTCATTTGCAGTGCTTTTCATTTTAGGGTCATCTTAGCTCAAAATAAATCATGAAATGCATGAAAAATAGCAAATGAAGTCAGAAAAGGTTTGAAAAGTGATGATGTGGCTTTGAATGGTGCATATTGAATGCATAAAAAGTCTTGAGTTCAAATATGTTTAAAAAATTGAAATCCTTTTGTAACCGATGAGTTTTCGTCTGAAACCCTGATACTTCGAAAGAGATTGTTCATTTTGTACACAAAGTGCATCCAATTTTTGCCGTAACCCTCTCAACTTTTTAGGACATGCTATGTGGGTGAAATGATGATACCATGCCAACTTTCAACCATTTCAGAGTTCATTTGCAGTGCTTTTTAATTCAGGGTCATCTTAGCTCAAAATAAATCATGAAGTGCATGAAAAATAGCAAATGAAGTCAGAAAAGGTTTGAAAAGTGATGATGTGGCTTTGAATGGTGCATATTGAATGCATAAAAAGTCTTGAGTTCAAATATGTTTAAAAAATTGAAATCCTTTTGTAACAGATGAGTTTTCGTCTGAAACCCTCATACTTCGAAAGAGATTGTTCATTTTGTACACGAAGTGCATCCAGTTTTTGCTGTAACCCTCTCAACCTTTTAGCACATGCAATGTGGGTGAAATGATGATACCATGCCAACTTTCAACCACTTCAGAGTTCATTTGCAGTGCTTTTCAATTCAGGGTCATCTTAGCTCAAAATAAATCATGAAATGCATGAAAAATAGCAAATGAAGTCAGAAAAGGTTTGAAAAGTGATGATGTGATTTTGAATGGTGCATATTGAATGCATAAAAAGTCTTGAGTTCAAATATGTTTAAAAAATTGAAATCCTTTTGTAACAGATGAGTTTTCGTCTGAAACCCTGATACTTCGAAAGAGATTGTTCATTTTGTACGCGAAGTGCATCCAGTTTTTGCCATAACCCTCTCAACTTTTTAGCACATGCTATGTGGCTGAAATTATGATACCATGCCAACTTTCAACCATTTCAGAGTTCATTTGTAGTGCTTTTCAATTCAGGGTCATCTTAGCTCAAAATAAATCATGAAATGCATGAAAAATAGCAAATGAAGTCAGAAAAGGTTTGAAAAGTGATGATGTGGCTTTGAATGGTGCATATTGAATGCATAAAAAGTCTTGAGTTCAAATATGTTTAAAATTTTGAAATCCTTTTGTAACAGATAAGTTTTCGTCTGAAACCCTGATACTTCGAAAGAAATTGTTCATTTTGTACACGAAGTGCATCCAGTTTTTGCCGTAACCCTCTCAACTTTTGAGCACATGCTATGTGGGTGAAATGATGATACCATGCCAACTTGCAACCATTTCAGAGTTCATTTGCAGTGCTTTTCAATTCAGGGTCATTTTAGCTCAAAATAAATCATGAAATGCATGAAAAATAGTAAATGAAGTCAGAAAAGGGTTGAAAAGTGATGATGTGGCTTTGAATGATGCATATTGAATGCAGAAAAAGTCTTGAGTTAAAATATGTTTAAAAAATCGAAATCTCTTTGTAATAGACGTGTTTTCGTCCGATCAAAGTTATTTAACTTAATATTATATAAAATTTATGCAACTAAAATTATCAAAGTTATTTTTGTTAAAAACTTTAATAGCAAAAATAATATTCATAAAGTATTTTTTGTTAAGAACTTTTAATATGCAAAAAAATAACATAAAAATAGCAAAAGTGAACATAGATGCGCTTATAGGGAAAATTCGACCTAAAATCAAAGTGATGCACTTTGATTTCAGGTCAAATTTCCCGTATAAGGGCATCTATTTTCACTTTGAGAAGAACTCAACAAGGCAGAGAGGGGCGGGCTTATAAACCGGTGCGAGCACCTCTCGCTTGGCGAGGTGGGACTAAACTCCCACCATAGCCAGGACCAACCCTTTAGTCCCGGTTGCTGGCTCCAACCGGGACCAATTCCAACCTTTCGTCCCGGTTGGTGGCTCCAACCGGGACCAATGCCACCCTTTAGTCCCAGTTGGAGCCACCAACCGGGACTAAAGGTCTCTGCTTCCCGCCCTTTGGGCAACTGAAATTGACCTTTAGTCCCGGTTGGTGGCACCAACCGGGACGAAAGGGTGGCATTGGTCCCGGTTGAAGCCACCAACCGGGACTAAAGTTCTCCATATATAAGCAGAACTTTGGAAAAATTTCCAATCCCATCTGCAGTTTCTTCTCTCCCCCGACGGCGCCGACGACCACCTCGACGCCGCGAGGCTACCGGATTTTACCGTCACCCGCTCCCCTGCCCTGACGTCGCCGTCGCCGTCGCCGCGCCCTGCCCCTACGCCGTCGTCGCCGTCGCCGTCGCTGCGCCCTGCCCCCCCGCCTTCGCCCTCGGCACCGTCGGCCTTCTCCGGTCGATTCGCAGCAACGAGGACCTCCCCGGCCGCGCCGTCGATGCCTTCGCAACCGTGGTGAGGCCCGGTTCTTTTACCCCTAGCCCCGTCGCCGATCTCCTCTCCTAACCCCGCTAGCCGCCTTGCCCGTGAGCTCCTCGCCGCAGGTCGTCTCGCCACCGTGGCTAGACCTCCCGTGACCCCCTTTTGATGCGGCCTAGCACGGGCTATGCCCTAGTGGCCTCAGGCGCCGCTCCTGTGGTCCCTAGTGTGGGCACCGACGCGTCCAGAGGTTGCCGGCAATGAGGATCGCTGCCTGTGTCACCTGCAGGTGGGCCCCGACCGTTAGGTGATTAGCTTAATGCTAATCACCCCGTTAATTAACCCCTGGGTCACTAACATATGGGCCCGACCCTGTTAATTTGATAGTTAGGTTAATTTTAAAACCCCTAGGTCACTGACATATGGGCCCGATCACTAATACATCACCGCCACTCGCCCCCGCCCACCACGCGCAGCACCGCCACCGGCCCCGCCTTCGCCCACCGCTGGCCACGCGCGCATCTCCGGCGAGCCCGTAGCGCCGCCCGTGCCCGACGATTTTAGTTGATTTAGTTGATTTAGTTAATTTAGTTGTTTAGTTAATTTTAGTTGTTTTAGTTGATTTAGTTAATTTAGTTGTTTAGTTAATTTAGTTAATTTAGTTGTTTAAGTTGTTTTTATTGTTTAGTTGTTTTTAGTTGTTTTTATTGTTTAGATGTTTAGTTCTTTTATCGTCGGTCGTCGGTGACGCGATATCGAGGAGTCCCCGACGATCGTCGGTGAGGGAGAGTACCCCCCGACGATCGTCGGTGAGGGAGAGTCCGCGACGATATCGAGGAGTCCCCGACGATCGTCGATGACGCGATATGATGTTTAATTAGATGTTTAAATGTTTAGTTGCATAGCGTAGCCGTTGAGTCGACGATGCCCGGCCCGCATCCTCGTCGTCGACTCGGCGCCGGCGACCACCTGCCTGAGAGGCGCCATGTCCGGGACTGGGCTCCGTCGGGCTGGCACTGGGAGGTGCTGCCTTCCGGGGCGCCCAGCTTGGTGAGGAATCAGGGTCCCGCCGTCGACCCAGAGGTTCTTTGGTGGCGGTCGCGTGGACCACTGTCGGTGCAGAGGGAGCCGGCCCCCGCGGAGGTGGTACGTCGCCGTGTCAGGGAGGAGGACGAGCACATCCGACGCTACATGGCTGCGTTGGACGCCAGGTTCTCCAATACCTGGCAGGTTCTTCATGGATCTCACCCGAGCTATGATCCTGTCATAGTTCCTTCTCTTTGGGTGTCCACCGCCTGTGCCGCGAGATGTCAACTATATCTATATGATCGATATTGTATAACAATATTCAAGATGTGTCGTGGATTTGTCACGGCAGATGTCCGAGTTAACGAACTTAAGGTGTGGGGTCATCGCACGTAACTGGTAGCTTGAGAGGGGTTGAGCGGGACGAGAGACGCGGAGTTTTTACCCAGGTTCGGCCCCTCCGATGGAGGTAAAAGCCTACGTCCTGCTTTGTGTCTTATATTGATGACGATGATGATCTCGGTTACAAGGGTGCGGAGTCGCTACCTCTAATCTCGAGACCCTCTAATCTGACTATCTTTCTGACCTGTCTATGAGACCTGTCTATGAGACCTGTCTATGAGACGTCTAACCTGACCCTCTTGGGGTGACCCGCCCCTCCTTATAAAGGCTGAAGGGGCGGTTTACATGTAGAGTCTAAGTCGGATTGATGACTTCCCATCGCGGGCTTCTCTTCATGGGCTTCCGAGTCCTGGGCTTGTAACCCGTCCCGGGCGGCTTACACCGGGCGGGTTACAACCAGGGTTTATCTTCAGAGACTCGTCTCCGTGACTGTCTGATAACACTGTTCATCTCCTGGCACTGTAGCATCCGGGTTATCCTCCTGATACTGTAGCCGGGTTAGCCTCCCGACACTGTAGCCGGGTTACCATCCTGACACTGTAGCCGGGTTACCATCCCTGACACTGTAGCTGCCGGGTTACACCCTGACACTGTAGCTGCCGGGTTACACCCCTGACACTGTAGCTGCCGGGTTACCGTTGTCTGCCGGGTTAGAACTGTAACCAAGTCTGTACTGTTTGCCGGGTCAGCATGTCCGTCGGGTCAGTACTGTTCTCTGGGTCAGTACTGTTTGCCGGGTCAGCATGTCTGCCGGGTCATATCGCGGGGTAATATCCCCGTCATTAGCCCCCAGGTTAGCTTGAATTTATTCATGGTAAGCTCCATCGTCTTGCAGGTATATGTCCTTTGAAACAAAATATTGGGAATACAATACCCATATGCCGTTGAGTCGGCCTTCAATTTTCTTGGCGGGTCTCCTCCGCCGGGTTATAATCATTGATGGTGCCGGGTCATGATTGTTGGTGACGCCGGGTCAAATAACTGAACTCCCGCTGAAATTAACATCTTGAAAACTTCTCCAATTTTTTGATATATTCATATTACCTGTAGCCCCCAAGCTCCAAGTTGATCCATGATGACTTGGCGCTTTGCAATAATATCTTTGATTGTGTAGCCCCCAAGTACCAGGTTGTCTTGCCTGCAGCAGCCTGGGACTTATAACTGTCTTATACTTTATAAAGCTTCAGCTGGTGTAGCCCCCAAGGGCCGGCTCATCAATATGTGATGCGCTGGGTCTTCAATTTGTACCTTATAATCTGTTTTGAACAACTGAATACTGTAGCCCCCAAGTGCCGGGTCGCACGCCTGCGGTGACTTCGGACTTTTTAGAAAATTTGATCTGAGCGGTGTAGCCCCCAAGTGCTAGGTCAGTAAGAAGTACTGGGCTGGGACTTTAGAAAAATATTGAAAGGCTGGCTCATCTCCTTGAGAGAACAAGATCTGTTGACCATGTAATGATTTGAAAACCAGCTTGCATTAGCCCCCAAGTGCCGTGGTGCATGCTTGCAGCGACATGGGACTTGCATACTTGTTATAAACTGGACTTGAATAATGTAGCCCCCAAGTGCCGGGTCGTCTGCCTGCGGCGACTCGGGACTATTGTGATAATAATATGACTCATCATAATTGTAGGATGAATCCTTGACCGTGGTTGTAATATAACCCGGAATGAATATCCTGGAATAATTCCTTTGTCTTTGATATGAAATCCCTGCTCGTAGTTGCGGTGCAACCCGGCGAGTATGTGAGAAATCCATGATGAAGATCCAGCCATGTTGGCTATTAAAGATCTATTTGTTCTGGCGGCTTATCTTATAAGACAAGACCTGCAAAAAATAAACAAAACAGAGTATATTCTGCATTGTTGTAAGGGCGGCTTGAAAAAGCACAACCCGGAGATGTTAAAATCTCGTATAGCCTTGCTTCCTCTTTCACAATCTTGCTCTGACCCGGTTTGGCAAACCGGCATGATATGTAAATATGATGCAATGTATGATGCAATGCAATGTATGATGCAATGTATGATGTTTCTTGCTTTGCCTTCCAAAAAATTCATATGATGGTTCTTCTGGGTGGACTCGATGCTTGAACTCATATCAGTGCAGGGTCTCTAACGAGAGTGACCGTCAACTCCTTTGAACAGCTCAGGGTCTCTAGGCGAGATTAACTGATAAGAGCGCAACGAACCAGAGAGAGACACAGCAGGTGGGAGAGTTTACCTCGCCGCTATAAGAGGCCCTTGCAGGGGGTAAGTTTTAGAACTCGCTGCACCCCTGACAAAGCGGCATCAACTTACAGGCAGGTATAACTCAGATTTGCGGATGTAAGGGTTTGCCTCGCCGCTGTAAGAGGCCTTTGCAGAGGGTGAGTTTTAGAACTCGCTGCACCCCTGACAAAGCGCATCTACTTACAGGCAGGTATAACCCGGCTTTGCAGATCGAAAAGGAGGTAAGTTTTAGAACTCGCTGCACCCCTAGTGATCTTTGTTGACGGAGTCAACATTTGGGTCCACGACCCGCCTTATATTGGCTGAAGAGCCTGACCGAGAGGGTTGAAGCTTAACCCGGTGGGTTGAAAGCCCCCAAACGGCCTTGTCGATGATATCAATTGGCGTGCCATCTTGTAAGCCGCCGTCAGTTAGGCCGCCCACTCGTAAGTCGCCATCCTGTGGACCGCCAACTTGTAAGCCGCCAGATAATGGTGCTATTTTGGCTGAAGAGCCGATCAAGAGGGTTGAAGCTTAACCCGGCGGGTTAGAAGCCCCCAAATGACCTTTGAAGTATCAACATTGTTGCAGCATCTTGTAAGCCGCCATCTTGTATGAAGAAATAGCAGAAGCCCCCAAGCTGAACGGTGCATCATGGCGGCTCGTCTTCTTGGGTAACTTTTAATCCTTCCGCCAATAATGTAGTAACCCCCGGGATCGGGTTAACTTCCTTGCAATGACCTGGGGTTCTCGTTGAAGAATGACCAAATGTATGGAGCCATGTCTGTAGCCCCCGAGTCTTAAGTTGACTCGAAGAGGCGACTTGAGAGTCTCCACTGAAGGTTGAGGTTGACCGTGGCAGGTTATAGACGACCCCGTATGAATTGTTTCAATGATCCGGCCGATGGTTCGTCCCGGCTGGTTGTTGAAGTTAACCAAACTGCAGTGGCGGTGACTTGTGCGCCTGTCCATTTGGGCGGCTCGTATAAACGAACACTGCACCGATATGCTGATGCAAATCACTGTGGGCAGCGTCTTGCGCTCGTCCGTTGGGCGGCTCGTACAGGTGAGCACTGCACCGATATGCTGATGTAGATCTGACTGTGGGCGGCGTCTTGCGCTCATCCGTTGGGCGGCTGGTACAGGCGAGCATTCCACCGATATGTTGATGTAGATCTGACTGTGGGCGGCGTCTTGCGCTCATCCGTTGGGCGGCTCGTACAGGCGAGCACTCCACCGATATGTTGATGTGGATGTAGCAGTTAGCCGCGCGTTTGAAGACGGCGCGGTTGCGAGAGACGGCCGCGGACGGGAGAGTCGGCCGCGGGCGTTGTAAGCCGGCGCGGACAGGAGAGTCGGCCGCAGGAGTTGTTGATGAAAAACCATGCCGCGGCTACGGCGGCTCGCCGCACTCATTGGGCGGCTCATATTGGCGGGTGAGAGTGCACGGTACCGATGTGTTGATGTGAACCGGGCCACGGCAGCGGCGGCTTGAGCGTTTATATTGAGCAACGCACCGCAGACGAACACCAGTACATCACGATGCACTCCATCTCCGCGGTATGATGCCACTTGAATAATTGTTATTTTTGGCTGGAAATTATCCGCCGCGGAATTGATGATCACAGCGGTGGAGATGCGGGGGAGGAGGCAACCGACGCGGGGCCAGCTCGAGAGCTCCCGACGGGGCGCCGGTGCTTTGTAAGCAGAACCAGTAAGGCGGCGAGGCCAGCCGGCGAAGCGAGGCGACGGCGGCTGGCGAGGCGCGGAGGCGGAAGCTGGGCGGCGACGGGAGCATAGCGAGGGCAAGGCAGAGCCTGCCACGGGGCGCAGCAGCAGCTGGAGGCGAGATGAACCCGCGGCGGGGGCGGTGTGCCGAGGCGGCGTCTTGAAGCGTGACCATAGCGGAGCCTGGAAACGGGTAGCTCAGCACGGACCCTCCAGGTCATGTTGACTTTTTTTTTTTTTTTTTTTTAACCCAGGCGGCTGTTAACTTTTCTTCCAACCCCCTTCTTATCTCTGTTTCTTTTTAACTTTATTCTCCCACCAGCCCTCTTATCCCTTCTCAGTCAGCAGGAAGCTGGGCGGCTGAAGTGAGCAACGGCGGCTCAAGGCGAGGCAACGGAGGCCGGCCCGGCGGCGGCTCAAGGCAGAGGGGCGCCCAGCGAGGCGAGGCAGCAGAGGCCGGCTCGGCGGCTCCTCAAGGCGAGGTTGGAGGTCGGCGCGGCGGCGGCTCAAGGTGCGGCGGCCCCAGGCGGAGGTGGGTCGGCGAGCCCGGCGGCTTGGCGTGGTCAGCAGGGCGAAGGGCGAGGCCGGCGAGAGCGGCAAACAGCCGGCGCGCGCGGGACCGGGGACGGCGCCGGCGACCCGGTGGGCGGGTTGCGGTGCGAGGCGAGACGAGCCAGCGGCCAGCGGAGGCGCGGGAGCAGCGCGCTCGCGAGGCCATCAGTCGAGGCGGATGCGGTGGCTCGGAGTGGCGGCTCGATGCGGCCGGGGCCGGCTTGGACGCGCCGGCGCGGCGCGCGGCGGCGGCTTGGGGGGTCTCCGGCGGCTCAGTGGAGGCGCGGGAGCAGCGCGCTCGCGAGGCCATCAGTCGAGGCCGTGGCGGGCCGAGCAGCGGCTCAGACGACGGCGAGGGCGTGGCCGTGGGCAAAGTAGCGGCGGCCCCAGGCAGAGGCGGGTTGGCCCGCGCGGCGGCTTGGCAGCACGGGGCGGGAGCGGCTCACCGGCGGGTCAACGAGGTCGTCTGCCTGCGGCGGCGGGTTGGAGAGGCGGCCGCGCGGATGAGGACCCGGCAGCTGAGCAAAACCTGCCGGGGGAGACGGCGGCCCGAGGCGGCACAAGGTGGATGCGAACCCGGTGCAGCGGGGCGGCTCTCGGACGAGGCCGCAACGGAGGCGGCGACTCTCGGAACGGAGGCGCGGCGAGGCGGCTCTCAGGCGGAGGCGAGGCGAGACGAGCCAGCGGCGGCTGTAGGCGCAGCAGAGATCAGCGCAGCGGCAGCATGAGGCGCAGCGATTCGGCTCGCGGCGACGACGGCTCGGAGAAGGCCCCGGCGGCTCGCGGCGACGGCGGTTCGGAGGCGCACCCGGCGTCTCGAGGTGAGCGCGAGGGCGGGGCGACTCAGAGGCGTCGGCTTCGGCTGGCCTTGATGGAGAACGAGGCCGAGAAAAGGTCCAGGTCGCTGTCGGTTCTGTCTTCCATGTTTCCTCATCTCAAGCGTGGCTTGCATTTGTTGACGTCTTTTTTGTCTGATCTCATCTCTTTTGGTCTTGGTCTTTGCTCCTGGCGCCTTGCAGCAGAACCTCAAGATCGACTTGGCTTAGATATCTTAATTGTACAGGGAACAAACGCCTATCGGTCTCGGCGGATCGTAGGACGGCGGCAGCGAACACACATAAGCCCAGCGATCCTTTCTTCTTGAACTTTAACCTTGTGCTACCCACTCAAAAATTTAATCCCGACTTCAACAATGAACTTTACCGGCTCTGCCCAAAGTTATGTTATGCCGGGTTATCCTGCGAGCCTTTTCTTCTTCTTCATCTAGTCAACCGCGAGCTTCTCGATCCATGTGAGAGATCCCTCCAAAAACTCAACACCACCGTGCGCAGGCCCCACGGTGGGCGCCAACTGTCGTGGATTTGTCACGGCAGATGTCCGGGTTAACGGACTTAAGGTGTGGGGTCATCGCACGTAACTGGTAGCTTGAGAGGGGTTGAGCGGGACGAGAGACGCGGAGTTTTTACCCAGGTTCGGCCCCTCCGATGGAGGTAAAAGCCTACGTCCTGCTTTGTGTCTTATATTGATGACGATGATGATCTCGGTTACAAGGGTGCGGAGTCGCTACCTCTAATCTCGAGACCCTCTAATCTGACTATCTTTCTGACCTGTCTATGAGACCTGTCTATGAGACCTGTCTATGAGACGTCTAACCTGACCCTCTTGGGGTGACCCGCCCCTCCTTATAAAGGCTGAAGGGGCGGTTTACATGTAGAGTCTAAGTCGGATTGATGACTTCCCATCGCGGGCTTCTCTTCATGGGCTTCCGAGTCCTGGGCTTGTAACCCGTCCCGGGCGGCTTACACCGGGCGGGTTACAACCAGGGTTTATCTTCAGAGACTCGTCTCCGTGACTGTCTGATAACACTGTTCATCTCCTGGCACTGTAGCATCCGGGTTATCCTCCTGATACTGTAGCCGGGTTAGCCTCCCGACACTGTAGCCGGGTTACCATCCTGACACTGTAGCCGGGTTACCATCCCTGACACTGTAGCTGCCGGGTTACACCCTGACACTGTAGCTGCCGGGTTACACCCCTGACACTGTAGCTGCCGGGTTACCGTTGTCTGCCGGGTTAGAACTGTAACCAAGTCTGTACTGTTTGCCGGGTCAGCATGTCCGTCGGGTCAGTACTGTTCTCTGGGTCAGTACTGTTTGCCGGGTCAGCATGTCTGCCGGGTCATATCGCGGGGTAATATCCCCGTCAAGATGTATTAATGATAATATTCGATGATGTATTAGCGATACTATTCGATGATGTATTAGTGATATTATATGATCGTATTGTTGCATTGCCTTGTATTGATTTGCATATCTCATGTTTGTATATTGCCATGTTGTAATATTTGCAGAAACTATGGATCACAGAGACTTAGAAAAAGAACAGTTGTTGGGGGATATAATCCGAGCCGGAGGTGATCCCTTGTCGTATCTCAATGACACCGATGGTCAGGAAGGAGAGGATGACGGCTCCGGTGATCCAACAATGGAGGAGGAAGGAGATCATGACGGCTACGGTGACCGAATGGCAGAGGAAGGACATCATGATCATGGCTCCGGTGACCGAACGGAGGAGGGAGCCTCAACTGTTGCAAAGTCCGACGAGGTAACGAGACGCGGCCCGAAGAAAAGGTTGCTCCCGGATGAAAGGTTCATGATCACAGAAGTCATGAAAGATGGCCAACCGATTGCTCCCAAGCGGACCAAGGATGCATTTGTACATCAGTGTGGAGTTGTTGTTAGGGACTATGTCTCGATCAACACCCAACAATGGAATAAGAATAATAAAGACCCTGAAGTTTCTTATGTCCATGATAGACTGAAAGATGATCTTTGGACCGAGTTGATGACAAATTTCAGCCTACCGCGAGAGGAGGATCCGAATAACCCAGTTATAGAGCGAAAGGTCAAGGCGTTTGCTCTTAAGAAGATGGTGGAACTATTCAGGAACTGGGAGAAAGAGTTGAACACAAAGTTTGTCGAGAAAGAGGAGACTCCAAAATTCATCGGTCGATATGAGAAGATAAGAGATCAATGGCCCGAATTTGTGGGCTACAAGAAATCGGAGAAGGGTAAGAAATGGTCACTGACAAACAAGAAAAATGCTGCAAAGAAGAAGTATCACCATCACACGGGGTCAGGTGGCTACTACAAAGCCCGGCAGTTGTGGGACAAAGCTGAGCAAGACCTGCTTGCTAAGAATGTCCAACCAGCGACATTGCACTAGCCAGATCGTTCAAGGACTTGGTTCTTCGGGGTTGGGGGAACTTTGGACCCAGAAACAGGGGAGTGTGTTTGGACGGACGAGCAACTTGCAATACCCTTCCGGAAGCTTCAGGCAGCAATCAAGGCAGCGCAGGAAGGGACGTTCATTCCTGATAGAGAGAAGGACGAGCTGACAGAGGCCCTCGGGAATCCTGAACACCCTGGACGAACACGAGGCACCCCAGGCTCCGTTCCGTGGAAGCATGGGTTTCCCGACAGCGGTGGTTATAGAAGCCGAGAGAGAAAGAGGAAACAGGAAGCAAGCGAAATGCAGAAGCTCAGTGCAAGATTAGCAAAACTAGAGGAACTTGAGAGCCAGCGAGCTACCGGCCAACCATCTGAGCGGCACGAAGATCCTTCCTTCGACGTTGCCCCAGAAGCTACCCCACCATCTCAGCGGAGAAGCAGCGTGGCTTCCACGGAGCTCGTTCAGCCTGATTTCACGGCTCCTCGCTACCCCGTGGATAGTATCACGCAGGCTGAACATTGCGAGCTAATGACGAAATGCCAGAACCTGACCTTCAAGGCGGCGGTCGGCTCTGTTGTACCTCCTCGAGCTGAGGGAACTTTCCATTGCCGTCCGATTCCACATGGCTATGATGTTGTGACGGTGGATGAAATAATAGATGGATTTGAGGGGCTGGAGCTTGACAACCCTACAGGTGAAGAGGATATTATTCTTATGGAAAATGCTTTGAGGAGTACCTGTCTATGGAGAAAGGAGTACATCACGCTTCCAAACTGGACGCTTCTGCAGACTCAACCTCCTCCGGTGCGTCAGGGCACTCCGCCTCCTCCTCCTCCTCCGGCGCGTCAGGGCACTCCGCCTCCTCCTTCTCCTCCTCCGGCGCGTGAGGGCACTCCACCTCCTCCTTCGCCTCCTCCGGCGCATCAGGGCACTCCGCCTCCTCCTCCTCCTCCTCCTCTGGCGCGTCAGGGCACTACGCCTCCTCCGGCGCGTCAGCAACGACGGAAGAGACTCGCCGCCGCCGCTCTGGCGGCTAGCAGTACAATAGGCGGGAAGAAATACAAATTTGGTCCAAGCCTCAAGCCTCTTCCAAAGTTACCATATGAGAGGACTGACAAAGAAAATGCTGAAATCAGTGAAGCCGAAGTGAAGGCCCATTTTGCACGGAAAGATCCACCTCCGAAGGAAACGGTAGATCCGGTGAAAGCGAAGCGCACTCTGCATGCCCTGAAGCGACCACCACCGCCTAGGCTATCCAACTATGACCGCATAATTACAAAGACACATGATGAAGCGCTGCGGTCGGGAAGTACTTCTAGTGCTGCAAGAGACAAAAAACGAAGAAGTGGGAAAACAATTCCCCAGCTCGGCGAACAGGAGAACCAATCGTGCCCCCCGCTCAAGGTGTCTAGAGATATCGCTAATCATCCGGTGCTACTGCCCGGTACCACTCTTGGTGATTACGTGGGCGATGATGTACAGTTTGAAATGGTTGAGGTAGTAGCACCAGAGGACGTCTTTAGATACGAGCACGGGAAGCCTCTCGTCAAACCTGATCATCCTCATCTAACAACGATGATGCAAAAATTGCATGAGTGGTACATGGAAACCTGCAGGAAGTCTGCGAAAGACAGTTTGATGATCAGAATTAAAAAAGAGCACGACTTCCCTGGAGTCGACCTGCTGCCTGTTGAATTTGTGGAGTTATTTCAGTTATACAATCAAGAGGCCCTCGACAAACAACTCATGACTTTCTACTGTCTGTAAGTATTACTTCTAGAATCAAGAGGCCCTCGACAAACAGCTCGTTCATTGCATGTATATATAATTATCCTCACTATATTATGCAGATTGAAGATGGTCGAATGCAAAAAAGAACAAATCTATGACATTGGGTTCATTAGCCCCAATACCGTAAATGAATGGTCGGTACAAAACGAGGCCTAAGATACCGAGGACAACTTGCTAGAAGCGTTCCTTAGACATCAAAACAAAAGGGAAATACTCTTTCCTTACAACTTCAAGTGAGTGTTACTGTCTTGTGCATATTCGGTTTCGCTTACTCGAGGTTAAGTAATGTAATTGATGAGTTATGCGTGCGCAGCTTCCACTATATTCTGCTATCCATTAACCTTAATGGGGCATTAGTAACTGTCTTAGACTCGCTCCGTAAAGATCCCGAGTATTATGCGGACATGACTGCAATGCTCCAGAAGTAAGTTCAATCAATACCGGGACCATATCGGCAACTTTCGTTCATTTCCTGATATCAAGTAATCATTTTCTTTGCCTGCCAGGGTTCGGAAAAAGTTCACCACTATGGTTCCGGGTCTGAAGAAGGAGCTGCGATTTACACACCCCAAAGTAAGTAGTACTAGCTAGTTCCGCACATCTCTCATTGATTCTAGTTTCATCAATACCATTATCATGCTTGCTTATCAGTTTGATTGAACTCTATTCTCGTAAAGTGCTTGTACCAGGCACCCGGGACTCATTTATGTGGATACTACGTATGCGAGTTCATTCGCCACTATACCTCTGAGCGGGGCTTCTCTGAGAAACAATTTGAAGTACGTAAACAATATTCACAATTTTATTTTATATATTACCATCAATTGTGTTGAGTTTCATTCATATATATGTATTGACCCCCTTCTTTAAATTAGATCTGGCAGATGCGGGATGAACTCCTACCACACGATCGCATACGAGCAATTCAAGAGGAATTGGCGGGATTATTTCTTGACCACGTCATACCTGAACATGGAGAATACCATGTGGAATTGCAATGGTTGTAAGGGATGTTATATTGTAAATATGTAGTAGCGTCGGATAGATATACGAAAACTTGTTGTTCGACCAAGCACGGAGAAAGAGATGTCACTTCTCTCTATATATGTTCATGACGATCTTGTGTAATTAATGGTTTACTTCATTTGCTTACTAGCTAGCGTCGAGTTCTCTCTATATGTATAGTAGCTATCGTCGACCAAGCACGGAGAAAGAGAGGTCACTTCTCTCTATTAGCTAGCTAACATAATATGAAACCCCTAAATTAACCCTCCAAAACCCCTAAACCCCCCCTGATACATCTCCGTCGTATCTATAATTTTTGATTGTTTCATGCCAATATTCTACAACTTTCATATACTTTTGGCAACTTTTTATACTATTTTTGGGACTAATATATTGATCCAGTGCCCAGTGTCAGTTCCTGTTTGTTGCATGTTTTTTGTTTCACAGAAAATCCATATCAAATGAAGTCCAAATGGGATAAAAACTTACGGAGATTTTTTTTGGAATATATGTGAATTTTGGGAACTGGAATCAACAGAAGGCGGTGCCCGAGGGGCCCACAAGCCATAGGGGCGCGCCCTGGGGGGTAGGGCGCGCCAGGGTGGCTTGTGGTCACCCCGTAAGGCGGTTGGTGCCCTTCTTTCGCCGCAAGAAAGCTAATATCCGGATAAAAATCATGTTAAAATTTCATCCCAATCGGAGTTATGGATCTCCGGGAATTTAAGAAACGGTGAAAGGCCAGAATCTGGAAGGCAGAAACAGAAGGAAACAGAGAGAGAGTTCCAATCTCGGAGGGGATCGCGCCCCTCCGCCGCCATGGAGGCCATGGACCAGAGGGGAAACCCTTCTCCCATCTAGGCGGAAGGACAAGGAAGAATAAGAAGGAGGGGGGCTCTCTCCCCCTCTCTCCCGGTGGCGCCGGAACGCCGTCGGGGCCATCATCGTGATGGCGTTCTACACCAACAACTTTGCCGCCGTCATCACCAACTCTCTCCCCCTCTATGCAGCAGTTCAACACCTCTTCTCCCTGCTGTAATCTCTACTTAAACATGGTGCTCAACGCTATATATTATTTCCCAATGATGTATGGCTATCCTATGATGTTTGAGTAGATCCGTTTTGTCCTATGGGTTGATTAATGATCATGATTGGTTTGAGTTGCATGTTTTATTATTGGTGCTGTCCTATGGTGCTCTCCGTGTCACGCAAGCGTGAGGGATCCCCGCTATAGGGTTTGCAATATGTTCATGATTCGCTTATGGTGGGTGGCGTGAGTGACAGAAGCACAGACCCGAGTAAGTTGGTTGTTTGCGTATGGGAATAAAGAGGACTTGATACCTTATAATGCTATGGTTGGGTTTTACCTTAATGATCTTTAGTAGTTGTGGATGCTTGCTAGAGTTCCAATCATAAGAGCATATGATCCAAGTAGAGAAAGTATGTTAGCTTATGCCTCTCCCTCATATAAAATTGCAATAATGATTACCGGTCAAGTTATCGATTGCCTAGGGACAAATAACTTTCTTGTGACAAAAAGCTCTCTACTAAGACTAACTTAGTTGTTTCTTTTTCTAAACAGCCCCTAGTTTTTATTTACGTGCTCTTTATTATCTTGCAAACCTTTCCTAACACACCTACAAAGTACTTCTAGTTTCATACTTGTTCTAGGTAAAGTGAACGTTAAGCGTGCGTAGAGTTGTATCGGTGGTCGATAGAACTTGAGGGAATATTTGTTCTACCTTCAGCTCCTCGTTGGGTTCGACACTCTTACTTATCGAGAAAGGCTACAACTGATCCCCTATACTTGTGGGTTATCAAGACCTTTTTCTGGCGCCGTTGCCGGGGAGCAATAGCGTGGGGTGAATATTCTCGTGTGTGCTTGTTTGCTTTATCACTAAGTAGATTTTATTTTCTGTTCTAAGTTGTTCTCTATCTTTAGTTATGGATATGGAACACGAAATACCAAGAAAATTAGTTGAACCTACTACACCAATGGTTGAAGAACCACCCAAAATCTATCACACTGTTGAAGCTTTTTACTTGGATCATCTTCGATCCGTTTGTGCTCGTGCTGAAACCCCAACTAGCTTAGTTGAGGGCAAATCATTAAATGAGCATGCTTATTATGTGCGACACCGCTTATCTCAAAAAGGGAAACTTTTATGGCATCATATTAATACTTTGCAATGCTATGCTTGGAATTTATGCGAAATTTATGATTTTACTTGTTGTTCTGAAGACCCTAAAAAACACCTTCCCTATCAATGTGAGTTTAAGGATAATGGAATTGTATCTTCTTATGCCAAGGGTGTTTATAATTACTATGATATTGAGCAAATTGAAGAATTTGTTGCTTTTAAGGGTGCCTATGAAATTGCTTCTTTGATTGAAAAGTATGATGCTACTCTTTACAAATCTGAAAGTTTTCCCATACTTAAATATTGCTATGAAAACTATGCTTCTAATTCTTATGTTAAGCCATATATTGAGGACTCCTCCGCTGTCCAAGAGGAGACTAATATTTTGCAGGAAACTATGGAAGATGAAAATGATGACACTGTGAGCTCATTTGATGAAAAAGATGACGAGGAGAGCGAAGAACAAAAGGAGGAAGAGCGGACTAGCTACCCATGCCAACCTTCTAATGAGAGTAACTCTTCAACTCATACATTGTTTAATTTCCCTTCGTGCTTACCGAAGGATGAATGCTATGATGATTGCTATGATCCCTTGGATTTGTTTGAAATATCCCTTTTTGATGAACTTGATGCTTGCTATGCTTGTGGCCATGATGCCAATATGAATGATGCTTATGGAGATGAACTTGCTATAGTTCCTTATGTTAAAAGTGAAATTGTTGCTATTGCACCCACACATGATAGTCCTATTATCTTTTTGAATTCTCCCAACAACACTATATCGGAGAAGTTTGCACTTATTAAGGATTATATAGATGGGTTGCCTTTTACTATTACACATGATGATTTTGATAGATATAATAAGCATGTGCTTGCTGCTCCTACCTGCAATTATTATGAGAGAGGAACTACATCTCCACCTCTCTATGTTTCCAATATGATAAAATTGCAAGAAACTGCTTATGCTATGTATTGGCCTTTACTTGATGTGCATGAATTGTTCTTTTATGATATGCCAATGCATAGGAACAGAGTTAGACTTCGTTGTTGCATGATATATGTTAATTTGTGCTCACTACTAAATTAAAAATCATTGTTAATTAAAATTGGCTTTGATATACCTTGGGATCCGGGTGGATCAATTACTTGAGCACTTTATGCCTAGCTTAATGGCTTTAAAGAAAGTGCTGCCAGGGAGACAACCCGGAAGTTTTAGAGAGTCATTTTATTCTTTTGTGTGCTTTTATATAGTTTAAAAAACAAAAAAATAAAGAGGGGAACCTAAAACTTTTTCAAAAAGAAAAGTGAAAGTGAGAGAGACGAGCATTGTTAAAATGGGAGCATGCCTTGAACTTTGTTCATGCCCATGGAACCCTTGTGAATCTTAATTATAGAAACTTTTAAACAAAAATAATTATCCCCTTGTATAAATCCATTGTATTATAAAAAAATAATGTGCCAAGATTTGCCTTCAGGATGATTAGATTGCTTGTTTGGTGTGTGCAGTGGAAAAACAGAAACTTTGGCTGTAGTGCGTGAATTTACATTTTTTACTGGAATGTCAAAAGTTTATGAAATTTTTACACAGTACTTCTATGAAAATTGTTTAGTTTTTCCTAATTTTTCAGAATTTTTAGAGTTACAGAAGTATAGTAAATGTTCAGATTGCTTCAGACTGTTCTGTTTAAGACAGATTATGTTTTTGATGCATTGTTTTGCTTGTTTTGATGAAACTACTGATTGTATCGGTGGTATAAGCCATAAAGAAGTTATAATACAGTAGCTACAATGCAAAAATAAAATGTGAATGGGTTTCCAACAGTACTTAAAGTGGTAATTTGCTTTATTATACTAACAGATCTCACGAGGGTTTTGTTAAGTTTTGTGTGATTGAAGTTTTCAAGTTTTGGGTGAGATCACGATGGATGAAGGAATAAGGAGTGGAAAGAGACTAAGCTTGGGGATGCCCGAGGCACCCCAAGGTAATATTCAAGGACTCCCAAGAAACTAAGCTTGGGGATGCCCCGGAAGGCATCCCCTCTTTCTTCTAACAACCATCGGTAATTTTACTTGGAGCTATATTTTTATTCGTCACATGATATGCGTAAATCTTGGAGCGTCGTGTGCTTTTTATTTTTATTTTAATAATGCACTATGCTGGTATGAGAAAGTCCTTGGTTGATTTATAGAAGGCTCTTTGCACCTCACTTATATCTTTTGAGTATGGCTTTATAGAATGCTTCATGTGCTTCACTTATATCATTTGAAGTTTGGATTGCCTGTTTCTCTACACATAGAAAACCGCCATTTGTAGAATGCTCTTTTGCTTCACTTATATTTTTTTAGAGCATGGGCATATCTTTTGTAGAAAGAATTAAACTCTCATGCTTCACTTATATCTATTTAGAGAGTTAACAGGAATTGGTCATTCACATGGTTAGTCATAAAATCCTACATAAAACTTGTAGATCACTGAATATGATATGTTTGATTCCTTGCAATAGTTTTGCGATATAAAGATGGTGATACTAGAGTCATGCTAGTGAGTAATTGTGGATTGGTAGAAATACTTGTGTTAAAGTTTGTGATTCCCGTAGCATGCACTTATGGTGAACCGTTATGTGATGAAGTCAGAGCATGATTTATTTATTGATTGTCATCCTTTGTGTGGAGGTCGGGATCGCGCGATGGTTAACTCCTACCAACCCTTCCACTAGGAGCATGCGTGTAGTACCTTGTTTCGATGACTAATAAATTTTTGCAATAAGTATGTGAGCTCTTTATGACTAATGTTGAGTCCATGGATTATACGCACTCTCACCCTTCCACCATTGCTAGCCTCTCTAGTACCGTGCAACTTTCGCCGGTGCATTACACCCACCATATATCCTTCCTCAAAACAGCCACCATACCTACCTATTATGGCATTTCCATAGCCATTCCGAGATATATTGCCATGCAACTTCCACCGTTCCATTTATTATGACACGCACCATCATTGTCATATTGCTTTGCATGATCGTAAGATAGCTAGCATGATGTTTTCATGGCTTGTCCATTTTTTGATGTCATTGCTACGCTAGATCATTGCACATCCCGGTACACCGCCGGAGGCATTCATACAGAGTCATATTTTGTTCTAGTATCGAGTTGTAATTCTTGAGTTGTAAGTAAATAAAAGTGTGATGATCATCATTATTAGAGCATTGTCCCATGTGAGGAAAGGATTATGGGAGCTATGATTCCCTCACAAGTTGGGATGAGTCTCCGGACTTTACAAAAAAAAAGAGGCCAAAGAAGCCCACCAAAAAAAACAAAAAAAATGAGAGAAAAGAGAGAAGGGGCAATGCTACTATTCCTTTTTCCACACTTGTGCTTCAAAGTAGCACCATGATCTTCATGATAGAGAGTCTCCTATATTGTCACTTTCATATACTGGTGGGAATTTTTCATTATAGAACTTGGCTTGTATATTCCAAAGATGGGCTTCCTCAAATTGCCCTAGGTCTTCGTGAGCAGGCAAGTTGGATGCACACCCACTTAGTTTTCAGTTTGAGCTTTCATACACTTATAGCTCTAGTGCATCTGTTGCATGGAAATCCCTACTCACTTGCATCGATATCGATTGATGGGCATCTCCATAGCCCATTAATTTGTCTAGTTGATGTGAGACTATCTCCTTCTTTTTGTCTTCTCCACAACCTCCACCATATTCTATTCCACCTATAGTGCTATATCCATGGCTCACGCTCATGTATTGCGTGAAAGTTGAAAAAGATTGAGAATACTAAAGTATGAAACAATTGCTTGGCTAAAACCGGGGTTGTGCATGATTTAATACTTTGTGTGATGAAGATGGAGCATAGCCAGACTATATGATTTTGTAGGGATAACTTTCTTTGGCCATGTTATTTTGAGAAGACATGATTGCTTTATTAGTATGCTTGAAGTATTATTGTCTTAATGTCAAATGATAGACTATTGCTTGGAATCACTCGTGTCTTAATATTCATGCCATGATTAGATTATATGATCAAGATTATGCTAGGTAGCATTCCACATCAAAAATTATCTTTTTTTTATCATTTACCTACTCGAGGACGAGCAGGAATTAAGCTTGGGGATGCTGATACGTCTCCGTCGTATCTATAATATTTTATTGTTTCATGCCAATATTCTACAACTTGCATATACTTTTGGCAACTTTTTATACTATTTTTGGGACTAACATATTGATCCAGTGCCCAGTGCCAGTTCCTGTTTGTTGCATGTTTTTTGTTTCACAGAAAATCCATATCAAACGAAGTCCAAACGGGATAAAAACTTACGGAGATTGTTTTTGGAATATATGTGAATTTTGGGAAGTGGAATCAACAGAAGGCGGTGCCCGAGGGGCCCACAAGCCACAGGGGCGCGCCAGGGTGGCTTGTGGTGACCCCGTAAGGCGGTTAGTGCCCTTCTTTCGCCGCAAGAAAGCTAATATCCGGATAAAAATCGTGTTAAAATTTCAGCCCAATCGGAGTTACGGATCTCCGGGAATTTAAGAAACCCTGAAAGGCCAGAATCTGGAAGGCAGAAACAGAAGGAAACAAAGAGAGAGATCCAATCTCGGAGGGGCTCTCGCCCCTCCACCGCCATGGAGGCCATGGACCAGAGGGGAAACCCTTCTCCCATCTAGGGGGAAGGACAAGGAAGAAGAAGAAGGAGGAGGCTCTCTCCCCCTCTCTCCCGGTGGCGCCGGAACGCTGCCGGGGCCATCATCGTGACGGCGATCTACACCAACAACTTTGCCGCCGTCATCACCAACTCTCTCCCCCTATATGCAGCGGTTCAACACCTCTTCTCCCCGCTGTAATCTCTACTTAAACATGGTGCTCAACGCTATATATTATTTCCCAATGATGTATGGCTATCCTATGATGTTTGAGTATATCTGTTTTGTCCTATGGGTTGATTGATGATCATGATTGGTTTGAGTTGCATGTTTTATTATTGGTGTTGTACTATGGTGCTCTCCGTGTCGCGCAAGCGTGAGGGATCCCCGCTGTAGGGTTTGCAATATGTTCATGATTCGCTTATGGTGGGTGGCGTGAGTGACAGAAGCACAGACCCGAGTAAGTAGGTGGTTTGCGTATGGGAATAAAGAGGACTTGATACCTTATAATGCTATGGTTGGGTTTTACCTTAATGAACTTTAGTAGTTGCAGATGCTTGCTAGAGTTCCAATCATAAGTGCATATGATCCAAGTAGATAAAGTATATTAGCTTATGCCTCTCCCTCATATAAAATTGCAATAATGATTACCGGTCTAGTTATTGATTGCCTAGGGACAAATAACTTTCTTGTGACAAAAAGCTTTCTACTAAGACTAACTTAGTTGTTTCTTTTTCTAAACAGCCCCTAGTTTTTATTTACATGCTCTTTATTATCTTGCAAACCTATCCTATCACACCTACAAAGTACTTCTAGTTTCATACTTGTTCTAGGTAAAGCGAACGTTAAGCGTGCGTAGAGTTGTATCGGTGGTCGATAGAACTTGAGGGAATATTTGTTCTACCTTTAGCTCCTCGTTGGTTTTGACACTCTTACTTATCGAGAAAGGCTAGAACTGATCCCCTATACTTGTGGGTTATCACCCCCTTCCAAAAATAACAAAACCCCCAGCGCCTGCGAGCTGCTGACGCGTGGCTGCCTTTTGGTCCCGGTTGGTGTTACCAACCGAGACTAAAGGTCCTCCTGCCTGGGCACCCCGCAGCGGCCACGTGGAGCCCCTTTGGTCCCGGTTCGTAAGCAAACCGGGACTAAAGGTTTTGGGAATTAGTCCTGTTTGTTTTGTCCTGGTTCCAGAACCGGGACTAAAGGCCCTCTGGAACCGGGACTAGTACCCTGTTTTCTACTAGTGGAAGAAGTCCACTGAGGATGAAGACATGGAATAAGCTAGCTTAGTAGTAGCCCCACCATGAGAGAATAAAGATGAACATTTTGCAATTAGAGTAATCGACCATACCAACCTTATGTGGGTCGCAATACTATAGGATTGATTGAACTTTATGAATGTGTGGACTTGAGTTTTGATATTTTATCTTTTGTGCCTTTGAGATGTTTGTTATAGTATGTATCCTTTCCCTCTTTCCCTTACCCATCTCACCTAAAAAACCTTGGACCCAATAGATGGTGAATGAAGATGGAATCGTGTTTTCTGGATCGATGACTCACTTGGAGACGGAACAATGGATTCAGAACATGGAGGATCACATGAGGAATAACTTTGTTGCACGGACAGAGATGGTCCGATATGCTCTCCAGTACTTTGCAAAAGGTGCTGCAACTTGGTGGAAGATGCATGAAGCTATCTATGAAAGGCAAGCAGCAATCACTTGGGATGATTTCAAGATGACTCTGCAAAAATATTATATTGTCACCAACACCCAGAAGCCCCGTTGCAATGATGAGAAGAAGAGTTGTGCATGCAAGATATTTGGAGAGATAGGACACAACCAGGAACAACACAAGGAAGGATGCCCTCATTGTGAAGGAAATCACTCAGCTGAGGAATGCCCGACTGGGCAGGTGACATGTTTCTTGTGTGAAGGAACTACTCATTTCCTGGCACAATGCCAACTCTACACCAAGGTACAAGAAGTCATCAAGCAGCAGAAAGAAGCAATGAAAGAAGCCCTCAGGAAAAATTTAGAAGAACCCATGATGATGGAAGATATACGAGACCCACTCGGAGATACCAAGTCCTGTTATTCATGTGGAAGAGAAGGACATATCTCCCAGAATTTTCCGAACGAGTATCTGGGAGACTTCCCGACAGAAGAAGTGCAATATGATCCTCAGGAGATAGAAGGGCTTATCAACCTGGACAAGAAGAGAGGCCAAGTAAGTGGAGGCATCAGATGTTTGCATTGTAGCTTGGAGAGGCCTCATTGCTATTGCAAGAAGTATAAGCAAATTATCAGGAAAGGAGCCCAACCCAAGAAGAAGAAAAAGACTCCATGGTTTTCTACACGAAAGGATCTGAGCCACATCACTTGTCATCGGTGCAACAAGACAGGACACTACTGCTATACTTGCCCGGAGAAGAAGGCTAAACATGAGTAGTTTGAGTTTGGATTTTGGAAGTAACAAATGTAATAGGAAGCACTCTTATTTTTCTTGAGGTTATGGAGTTGAATTAGGTATCGGAATTCTGAGAGATTGTAATAACTTCATGAATCAAAAGAATTTATTGTGTCATGATTTCCTATGTTGAATTGTATGAGTTGCTACTCTATAAACAAAGATCTCTTACCATTTTCGAGGATATGAGAAAATATGGTCTATGCAAGCATGTGTACATTTCATTTTAAGTGTGGTAGTAACCGGTAAAACCACGGGATCCAAGGAAAAAGAATTTATCGTTCATGCCAAGGAGTCTGGACACAATGAATGTATCATTCATGCCAAGGACCATATTAAACCATGTGGATGACAGCATTTGTAATAGAGTACTTTTGAAGTTGGAGTTTTGAGAATAGAATAAGGATGAAATAAAGGAATGATTATGATGAACCAATACCTTATTGGTAAACAGACCAATGGAAAGGAAAATGAATTCCATGGAGTGGAGTCTGGACGAGAATAAGTCTGTGATTTATTTTGATTACCCCAAGGGTATGATGGAATGAATTGAAGGTAATGTTGGAATATGAAACACTAGTAACCCCAAGGGTGAGTTAAAGCTATGCAAGTATTGATGTGAGCCCACAACCATAGACCTCGGGATTGATAAGGATCAAGCACTACCTTTATGAAGGAAGGAACTTGGAAGAAGCTATGACTGATCAGCAAACATTTTCGTAGGAGGATACGAGAACCCGAGAGTTGTGAAGAAATGATAGATGTTTTGTTTAGCTTGCAGAATCAATGGATTTATCCGACCTTCGTTCGTGGACAAGAGTAATTCTGGAACGCTTGTGAAGAAGCCCAAGTCATAGTATACGAGATTTGCTAAACCTTATACAGAGTAATGAATTGGGCGCGGAATGGATTGATCACCATCACGACTTACACTTATCATTCGCTCTTGTTATTTGGAATGGTAAATCTGAGTGACTTACCCATAGTAAAGAGACAACGATCTTTGAAGCTTTTGTTTAAGCCTTAGAAGGGTATGAAGATGACCCCTTGTACATGGCCGCTGCAACCAAACATAGGATATTTTATGGTGAGGATGAAGCCAAGACCCATTTCACTGTAGGATAACCACAAATGGTAGACCACCATGAGATCATCGATAAGTTATTTAGAATGGTCACGAGGCCTGTCAGTTAAGAAGACCCACTATCGGAAGAAATCTACTTTGATATGAGAATACAAGATTTTGAATGAAACATTATGACTATAACGGAAGAACATAACCGAAGGAGCTATTGTAAGGAATGTGAAGAGACAGATGCCTAGGACCCAGAGGATTGTCATGATTATGAGGGACTAGTAACTCTCATTTTAAGCGTGGTAGCACCCACACTTTCAGGCCAATGGATTTGCTAGAAGACCCCCAAACCCTAACCCTTTCTTTCTAGCCTCTTCGAATCTCGAGGACGAGATTCATTTTATAGTGTGGTAGGTTTGTAAGATCCCAAATTTTGGAATATTATATTAATTAATTAAATGATTTATTGAAAGAATTTGAGTGAAGTTTGAAACTTTTTAAAACTTTTGAATGTGAGGGAATAACATGACTTTTCTAAAACTTTCACTTTGTATTTATCCCCTTATATTCAAACCCAATTCAAAACCCTAGAGAGAAGATGAAATGACTTCTTCCCTTTTGAAAGGGATTTGAAAAAGAATTGAATTCCATTTTGGAAACTTTTCAATTTTAGAAACTTTATGCAACTCAAGGAGTTTCCAGAGAGGAGATAAGATGACTTCTTCAAATCAAAAGAAAGAGATTCGGAAATTTCAAAGAAAGGATTTTGGAAGCCCTTTCAAATTTTATGAAACCTAAGGTTTCCATTTGAAGTTATTTGAATTTTCAAATTACAAAACCTCTGGAAGTTATTCATAATGAGAGAAGGAATATGACACTTCAAAATTTCAGAGGGGAATTGAAATATATTTTGGCAAAAACAGGAAAGAATTGGAAAGAATTTGAATTTCAAATTCAAAGTCATTTTGGAGTGGTTTTCAAATATGTTTTTCTCCAAAAATAAAATATATGGAAAATAGGGTAAAAAGATTCCCTACAATAGAAAACTGGAGAAAATGAATTTGCAATCATTTCGGTATTTTTCATATTTTTATTGCATTTTATTTGCAACAGTAGCACTGTTTGAATTATCTGCTTTTGAGAGAATTTTATTTGAACTTGAGAATATGTTCATGTTGTAGGGTTTGTTTTGCTGAAAATTTTGGTATATTATATGCCTATAGAAAGTTTTAGTTTAAATTTTCTTTTACCTTTCCTTTCTCTGTTTTTTTATAAAAAGGCAAACAGTCTTTTATTAGGAAAGTCGAGGCGGCCCAGCAGAGCGAATCGGGCCCGAATCCCTCTTCTAGATCCGAATCCTTTTCGGATCGGCAACCGACCCATCGCCCGGACTCCCTGTGCCATTGACGCCGGGGCCCGCCCTGACCGACAGGATCAACCTGTGGTCGTCCCCTTCCTTTTCACCGCCCCTCCTTCCTACGCCGGAGATCGTCGGATCTCCTCGTTGTCGCGTATTTCTTTTCCTTTCGAGCGACCCGACCCCTTGGCTATATAAGCCAACTCCCCGCACTCCGTTTCGCCCCAAACCCCTCACGCCTGATGCCTCCTCTCAACGTGATTGCTTGCCGGAGCTACCCCTGTCCGCCGCGACCTCAAGCTCGCCCTGCACCAACCGGTGCCCCCGAGTCCCCGCCCTCACCACCGTTCACCTTGCCCCGCTCGCAGAACCCCACCGCGCTCTCGCCCGAGCCCCACAACCACGAGAGACACCCCGATGTCAACAACGGATGTCGTTGTCCGCCCACGCCGAAGCCCCGCTCCACCCCGACGTCCCCGACGCCTTCCGACGCCACCAGGCTCGCCGCCATACTCGTCTGCATTGAACGGTGCCTGCACCATCGCCGGAGGACCACCGGAGCACCCCTACATCAACCTCGACCCCTCTGCCTCCCCGTCAATGTCGCCGGAGCTCCACCCCACCGCATTAAGTCGCCGAAGCTCCTCTCCTCCATTAGATCTCAAATAGACGTGTAGGATTAGAAGATTTAAAACGTGAAGCTTTTTCCTTTGGAGTTCAGCCTCCCGCTCGTATCGACCCCGCAGCGCACACCCCTGGCCAACCAGAGCACGACACGTAGCACCCTATCCACTGAGTAGTTTTTTTCAGTTTTGTTTTATTTATCAGAATTGATTCTGTTTTTAGAATTTCTATATCTTTTATGTTTTTAATTGTTTTTGAGTGATTATTTTTGCATTAGGTTAAGAAAATTATGAAGTTTATGTAGATACTAAGTTTGGTCATGTTTGAATAGTTTAAATTTGAATTCAAACAAATTTGCTTCAAACCTTGTTTTGTGGATAACTTGAGCTTAGAAATAGATTTTTGGGTGATTCTTTTTGCTACTGGTTTATATCAGTTAGTTTTATCAGTAGGTTTAATTTGGGGATTTTTAGGATAAAATATATTAAGGTTTTAGCAAAACAGAATCTGTTTAGTTTCTTTTAGGTTTATTTCTATTTCCTTTGTTTTAATTGCTTTTAAATTGTTTTCTTTTAGTTTTGTTGGCATGTACTATTTAGTTTCTGTTGGATATCAATAAGTGTTTTATTTTCTGTTCATAAAATTAATTTTATTATTTTTGTTCTTTGTTTAGAAGGAAACCTTGTTTCCTTCTTATTTGGAGTTTCATGATAGATTTTTTTAATTGGTTGTTTTTGTGTAGAAAAGTTTAGGTGAAATACTTTCTGCTAATTTAGTTGTTCTTCAAAAGTAATTCATTTTGCTAGTAAATGATTTACTGAAATACTTTAGGTTAAGTTTCATTGTTTTTGTTGCTATTGACAATAGGTTATTTATAGGAAAACTATTCTTAGTTGCTTTGATGAAGTGTTGTTGATTTTAACTTGTGTCTTAAGTATTTCCTTCACCACAACACTAGAGTGTTTAGTACTTGTTTTTGTTTCTTGTTTGTTAGAATGATTGCTAATATGATTGCTTATAAGAGTGCAATGTTTGGCTATGCAGATTTCATCGGAGAGTGACGAATAGTTCTATCAAGTTATTTCTGAGAGCGATATTTATCTTCGTCAACCTCACCAGGCAAGTTCACATTGATCATGTATTACCTATGATTGTTTTATTGCATTAGTTTCAACCTTTTCCACCATTGCATGCAAAGTAGGTAATTGGAAACTTGGTTCTTGAGTAGTATCATGAGGTAGGCACCCCAATAACCCTTGTCACTTTGGCCCCGGGAGACATTATTTTATTTTTGCTATGCTCTTAGTAGAAGGGGTCGGTTGAGTGTATTCATGAGAGTTGTGAGAATTAAATATTGATCAAGACCTAGAGAATTCAAGAATTTTCAAGACCTCGGGATGCAATATACCTCTACGTGGAAATTGGTTGAACGACACCCTGGAGGATCCAGTGGTAGCCTAGGTGTTGCTGGCGAAGTGCCAGTACTCACGCGGAAAGTTCCACCCAGGCACAAAGAGATGGATGGATACTTCAAGACCCGAGGCTTACCTGCACAGTCACAAGCCATTATGGGCTCTGGCTTGGTTGGACATCATGGTGACTCTGGACGGACGGTGCTACGAGATGTAGAAGAATGGTAGGATTTGATGGGCACCGACAGTGGCTCAGAGGAACCCTTTGGAAGACCATGTTTCGATCATCCGGTTCTCAAACACCATGCAGTGCGAGGACTTCAACGGAGGCGATCGAATCTTGTGGGGAAGTGTGCAAGACTCTGCAGAGTACCAAACCTAATCGATTAGCCGTGTCCCCGGTTACGGACAGCTAGAGCCAAAGGAACTGAAACTATCAGGAACTCTCGACACAATTAATATTAATGATGTGGGTATTATTGTTAACTTGGGTATTATAAATGGTTGGTGGAACCTTCTCATTAAACAACCAACATTGTAGTAATAATTTTTGCTTTTGCCCCCTCTTGTTGTAGGAAAAAATTGCTTTACGCTAAACTTAAACTAACAACCCCATCTGCCATATATGCATATAGTATAGACGATTTTTTACCTCTCATTTGGTGACTTTCCCGCATATTCAATATGCTGACTGACACGGCTGCAACGTCTTATGTTGCAGATATTTTTCTACGACGAGTAAGAGTACGATTTAGGGTTACGGTCTACACTCAACCTGCCGTTGGGGTTGATGGGACTCCACTCCCAGTTTGACTGTTTCCACTGAGACTCATGAGGTATATATTAGTTTTACGTTATTTACATGTGATTGCACTTTGATATATACATTGATGTACTAGGTGTGCCAGCATACTGATCCAGTGACGGTACAGACACACAGAGACTTGACTCGTTTTGAGTCGGGTCGCTACATTCTGCTTGTAGGCTCACGATCAGTGTGAAGCTCATGTGGCAGAGAAGGAGACTAGGAGCCATCACAAGGCTATGGGCAGGCACCTTGTAACATCCCAAAATTCTAAATTTTGGAATGTTATATTATATTAACTTTGATTGACTAGTTGATTAAATTTGAGGAGGAATTCGAAACTTTTGAAAATGGAAAGGGAGGGAATAACATGACTTTCCCAATGATTTGAATTTTGGAAGTATTTCAAACTCCATGCCACTCAAGGAACCTTCATGAGAGAAGATGAAATAAATTCTTCAACTTTAAATTGAAAGAGAGTGGGGAGTTAAAGAAAATATATTGAATTCCATTTAAATCCTTTTCATTTTTGAATTTGAATAAATTCAAATGCCTTTGACCAAATTCAAAATAAAGAGAGGAGCAACATGACACTCCAAACCACGGGGAAATTTAAGTTTCATTTGAATTTATAAAATCAAAAAAATATTTGGGAAACATTTGATCTTTGGATCAAAGTCATTTTTGAATTTTGGAAAATAATTGTTTTTTTAAATTATTTCAACTGTCTCTAAAAATATGTTCAAGTTTTAGGATTTATTTTTCTGGTCATTTTTATTTATAATATTGCTATATATTGTTTTCATTTATTTTCCTTTTTTGTGAAAACAAATCCTAAAACTTGAACATATTTTTAGAGACACTTGAAATAATTTAAAAAAACAATTTATAGAGACAGTTGAAATAATTAAAAAAACAATCCGGAGACCTCCACCCCTTTGTAAGCCTCCGGATTCCACCTCCTCCGTTCGATTTAAAATCTACGACAAATATTAGATCCAAAGTACCACTTCGGTAGACCCGGTTAATTATAAGTGAACCGGCCATTTTTTTCCTGTTTAGTTATTAACCGAAGCGTTTTTCTTTTATTACGGCTATTCACTCACTATGTTTGACCGTGGACATCTACAACCACACACAGAGTGCCACGTGGCCTTAGCCAACCCATAGAATTTTTCTTCTTCTTTTTTAGTTTATGTTTTAGTTACAAATTTGTTTTGACTTTTAGTTTGATCATATCTTTTATGTTTTAACTCCCATTTGAGTAATTATTTTTGCATTATGTCACAAATTTCATCTAATTTCTGTAGATACTAAGTTTGACCATATTTGAAAATTTTAAATTTGAATTCAAACATATTTGATTTAAACCCTATTTTGCTCATAACTTTTATTTAAAAAAAGATTTTAGTTAATTCTTTTTGCTACTGTTTTCTTATTGATTTGTTTATCCAGAGGAGCAATAAAATTTATTTTAGTTTATATTTTATTTCTGTTTAGATCAGATTCAAAATCTGACTTGTTTAGGTAGTTTTATTAAAAAAGAAAAGTATTTCTTTTATTTCTTAGTATTTTCTTTTGTAAATTATGACAAGTTGTTTTATGTTTCTGTTAGTCAATAGTATCCACTTTTATTTGTAGTTAAAATAATTTTTATTATTATTTTCTATAGTTTTGTAGCAAAACCAATTTAGGTCATAACACAACTTTTATAAAAGCTTTTCAATCAATTCTTATTGCTACTAAAACATTAAATAAAATACCTTCTGTTAACATAGTTGATTTATATTTTATTTTCTGTTAATTTATTGTTTTTAGTGTTTTATCTGATGTTATGTTTTATTATGACAAAAAACTTGTATTCCTTAGTGTGTTACTCTTTGTAGTTTCTTTAGTTGTTCTTCAAAAGTAATTCTTTTTGCTAGTAAAAGATTTACTAAAATGTTTTCTATTAAGTCTTTGTTTTTGTTGTTTTGTTGCTGTTGATAATAGGTTATTTATAGAGGATACTATTCTTGGTTGCTTGGATGAAGTTTTGTTGTTTTTACTTTTGTCTTAAGTATTTCCTTCATCTCAACACTAGTGTGTTTAATACTTGTTTTTTGCAACCTGATTGTTAGATTGATTGCTAGTATGATTGCTTATATGAATGCAATGTTTTCCTATATAGATTTTTCATCGGAGAGTGATGAATAGTTCTATCAAGTTATTTCTAAGAGCGATATTATCTTCATCAAATTTACCAGGCAAGTTCACTTTGACCATTTGTTTACCTATGTCTTACTTGCATGTAGTATCACCTTTTCAACAATCCCTATAGTAGTGATATTGAATCTTGTAGTTGAGAAGAATGCATGAGGTAGGAACCCACCACCCTGTTATCAATGCCCGGGAACGTTGTTTATTTTAAATGCTATGCTATAGACGGGGTGGCTATGAGTGTTTCGGGAGTGGTGTGAGAAGGAGGACTCTACGTCAATGACGACAGCTTCATGATGAAATCTTCAAGGCTTGCATCTTCAACACCTCAAGAATTCAAGACTTGAGGCAAGATTTCAATACAAATTACTAGGTGGAATGGTTGTGAGGCACCCTGGAGTACCTAGTGCATTTGCCTATTGAGCTGGAGTAGGCCAATACTCATGAGGAAAGCTCCACCCAGATTCAAAGAGACGGAAGAATACTTCATGCCCGGAAGCTTACCTGTGCAGCCACAAGTCATTACTGGCTCTGGATTGGTTGATCATCGCAGTGACTCTGACTGGTCCAGTTCTATGAGAAGTAGATCTACGGTAAGATGGGATGGGCACTGGCAGTAGTTAGGGAAACTCCTTGAAAGACCATGTTTCGTTCGTCATGTTCTCAAACATCCGGCAGTGCGAGGACTTACAAGGAGGGAATGATTCTTGTGGGTAAAGTGCTCAACACTCTGCGGAGATATAATCTAATCGATTAGTCGTGTCCCCGGTTACAGACAATTTGAGCCTTTGGAATTGGATTTATCTCTCAACTCTCAACACCGGACTGATAATTAATTGTGGGCAACTCATGATACTTAAGGGCTATGAGATCGGTTGGCGGAACCATGTCATATTAGATAACTCTATAGTGAAAACACCTGACATTCCTTTGTTGTAGGAAATATAAATAAAACCAGCTTTTATGCAAAAACTCCGACACAGAGCCACAAAGCCATATTGCATATAGAATAGTTTTATCATCTGTTTTCTTATTGTGATCTTGTCGGTACATTCAATGTACTGACCTACATGGCTGCAACTTATCATGTTGCAGATATTTTCTACCGATGAGTAAGAGTTATGTTATAGGGTTATTGACTACACTCAACTTGTCGTTGGCGTTGATGGAACTCCACAACCCTATTACTTTGTTTCCGCTGTGATATAAGGTATACTTTGGATCTACGGTATTTATTTTACATGTGATGTTATGGTATTTCATCGAAGTACTGTGTGTGCCAGCATACTGATCCAGGGATGGCATAGAAAGCATAGAGACTTGACCGTTTTGGGTCGGGTCACTACAGACATGGTATCAGAACACATGTTGACTGTAGGACGTGACCTAGAAAACGACTTAGAAATAAGAAGACCCTGATAGGAGCAACTTTTATTTTACACTACTCTCATAACCTCCTAATTCTTTTACTGAACCTTCCTTATTTCAAAATATAGATGGACAGCTACGTCCTGAATGAAAGAGAGCACTACGAGGATGTTCTCGGAGGCCCATTCCTCGTGGAACTTGTCATAATGTTGAAGCTGCTGATACCTGAGATCAAGGTGACTAAGAGGAAGTCTGGATCATGGGGCGTCAGGACACAAGTTTTTGGTCGTAAAGAAGACCCCAAGACTGAAGACATCAACTATGGGACGTTTGATCATGACTGTGATATGGGCATAAAGACTGTCGTCCATGATGCTATCGGACCCTTAAGCTATCGTCATCGTGCTGAGTTAGGCAACCATTACTTTGGAAAGTTAGGATGGAAGAAGGCTAATTGAGCACACGTCATCTTGATGGACGAGCAGAAGATGAGGTTTCACCTCTGCTGGTGTATAATCAAGAACTGGAACATTACGTCAAGAATCTTCAAATGGACCTTCTAGAAGCTTTATTTGGTAGGGAAGCTCTTCGCGAGGACCTCAAAGCCCAGAAGCTCAAGGTAGCCAATCAAGAGAAACAAGACCTCGAGATCCAGAAGCTTCGTCGAGAACTGGAGGACAGTCGGGCCATGTCACATGCCAGTGATGTTGAGATCCAGAAGCTCAAGAACCAACTTTTGGAACTACGGGGACGACACAGGAAACTTCGCGTCAACAGGGATGATCTGCCAGAAGAACTTGAGAAGATCAAGCATGAACAGAAGAAGCGCATTGAAGATGAAGACATGGATATGCTAGCTTAGTGGTAGCCACCCATGAGAGAATAAATATGAACGTTTTTGCGATCGACCATACCAATCTTATGTGGGTGGCGATACTATTGAATTGATTGAACTTTTTGAATGTGTGGACTGAAGTTTTGATGTTTTATCTTTTGTGCCATTGAGTTGTTTATTAATTTTAGAATGTATTCATCCCTATACCCCTCTCTCTTACCCATCTCATCCCCAAATCCCTTGGACCCAATAGATGGTGAATGAAGAGGGACTCGTGTTTTCTGGATCGATGACTCGCTTGGAGACAGAACACTGGATTCAGAACATGGAAAATCACCTGAGGAATAACCTCGTTGCAAGGAAAGAGATGGTCCAGTATGCTCTTCGGTACTTTGTAGAAGGTGCTGCAACTTAGTGAAAGATGCATGAAGCTATCCATGCAAGGAAAGGAGCAATCATTTGGGAATAATTCAAGATGACTCTGCAAAAATCTCATGTAGTCACCAACACCCAGAAGCCCCGTTGCAATGATATGAAGAAGATTTGTGCATGCAAGATATGTGGAGAGATAGGACACACCCAGGAAGAACACAAGGATAGATGCCCTCATTGTGAAGGAAAACACTCCGCTGAGGAATGCCCGACTGGGCAGGTGACATGTTTCTTGTGTGAAGAAACTACTCATTACCTGGCACAATGCCAACCTGACACCAAGGTACAAGAAGTCATCAAACAGCAGAAAGAAGCAATGAAAGAAGCCCTCAGGAAAAATTTAGAAGAACCTATGATGACGGAAGATGTAACGGACCCACTTGGAGATACCTCAATGCAGGAAAACATCTAGTCATATTATTCATGTGGAGAAGAAGGACATATCTCCCAGAATTGCCCGAAGGAGTATCTGGGAGACTTCCTGACAGCATAAGTGCAATATGATCCTCGGGAGGTAGAAGGAATGAGCAACCTGGACAAGAAGAAAGGCAAAGTAAGTGGAGACATCACATGTTTGCATTGCAGCCTGGAGGGACCCCATTATTATTGCAAGAAGTATGTGTCAAACATCAGGAAAGGAGCCCAACCCAAGAAGAAGAGGAAGACTCTGTGGTTTTCTACACGGAAGGATGTGAGCCACATCACATGTTATCGGTGCAATAAGACAAGACACTACTCCTATACCTGCCCGGAGAAGAAGGCTAAATATGAGTAGTTGAGTTTTGGATATTGGAAGCAATAAGTGTAATAGGAAGCACTCTTATTTTCATGAGGTTATGGAGTTGAATTATGTAACGGAAGTCTCAGAGATTGTAATAACTTCATGAATCAATAGATTTTAATGTGTCATCATTTCCTATGTTAAATTGTATGAGTTGTTACTCTATAAACAAACATTTGTGACCATTTTCGTGGATATGAGAAAATGTGGTCTATGCATGCATTTGTACATTTCATTTTAAGTGTGGTAGTAATTGGTGAAACCATAGAAACAAAGGAAAGAAGAATGTACCGTTCAAGGAGTCTAGACAAATGAATACAGATGAAAGTAATGTTGGACCATATCAAACTATGTCGATGACAGCATTGATAATAAAGTATTTTTGAATTTGGAGTTTTGAGAAGCGATTAAGGATACGAGAAGAATATGATTGTATGGAGGAACCACTACATTTTAATGGTAAACTGACCAATGGAAAGGAAAAATGCATTCCACAGAGTGCAGTCTGGACAAGAATAAGTCTGTGAATTATTTTTGATTTCCCCAAGGGTTTGAAGGAATGAAGTACAAATGGATTTAATAAGGAATCTGGAACGATAGTAACTCCAAGGATGAGTTAAGGCTATACAAGTATTGAAGTGGGCCCATAACCCACAGAACCCAGGAATTAATAAGGATCAAGCACTACCTTGATGATGGAAGAAAAATTTGGAAGAAGCTATGATTGGATCAGCAGGCGTTTCTTAGGAGGATACGAAAACCCGAGAGTTGTGAAGAAACGATAGATGCTTTATTCAGCTTGCACAACATATAGATTTATTCGAACTTCGTTCGTGGACAAGAGAAATTATACAATGCTTGTGAGGATGCCCAAGAGTTAGAATACGAGATTCGCTAAACCTTATGCAGAGTAATGATTTGGGTGAGGAATGGATTGATCACCATGACGACTTACTCTTATCATTCGCTCTTGTTATTTGGAATGGTAAATCTGAATGACCTACCCATAGTAAAGTGACAACGATCGTTGAAACCCTTGTTTTAAGCCTTAGAGAGGTATGATGATGAACCCTTGTACATGGCAGTTGTTGCCAAAAGTATGAATTTTACGGTGAGGATGAAGCCAAGACCCACGTAAGCGCTCTCAACATGCAAAGTGTCCATCTCAACGTCCCATTAAGGAATGCATTTAAGTCTTTTATCCCACTAAGTCATGCAAAATCTACCACATAAGCGAATCATGCATTTAACTTATAAATTAGAATTATTTTTGCATTAGTCTATGCATGTAACGCTGCAACATCATATGTTCATATTAGTCATCCTTCACATTTTTGTTCGAAATGACATTTTTAACTGTAATTCAAAAGTTTGTATTCTATTTTTAGGCAGTTCCTTTTATTGATTGTTAAGTTTATACTTTATTTTCATTAGATTTAGCAACAACTTGCGCTTTTTTTTAACAAAGTTATTGCGGCAACGCCGGGGGGGGGGGGGGGGGGGGGGGGTTCATCCTCACTTCTCATGTTCATTTATTCCTCAATGAATGAGACCCCCGCGTTGACAACTTCAAAGAATTTTAAACTCACATTATGCTACTTATGTTCCAAAACTATTTTGCAACACTAAAGTAATCAAGTAATTAATAAATATCATATATTTGTATTTTCATGTTCATATTGTTAATTGTAATATTCACGTTCCACATAAGCAAGTATCATTTAAACATATTGCAAACAACTCCCGCAACAACGCGCAGGAAATTGTTTAGTCTATCTTGAGAACAAGCTCATTATGTCTTGATGTAGTCTAAGTTGTACTAAAGATCGGAGGTAGTACTAATTTTCATGCCACGGCCTCCACTCAATTCATGCCTATTTCTGAATATCTTAAAGGTAAATGAGAAGGGAAATGAGGTGATACTGTTGAATTTGAGTAGAACACTTTTGGAATAGAGTAATGACTTCGCAAGTAAGACCAAAGAGTGGCAACACCTGAAAACGCAATAAATCTCAAGATCATAAAAGAACTTTGTTGGTACCGGCCGGTTACAAGCACAAGAATCAACGAGACAAATAAAATCGTCAAAACTAGATCAATCAAATGGCTCTGAGCCGGCACATACATGTATTTTTGTTAACTACACTAGAGGTAAACGATCAACCCAGGAAGAAAACTAAAGGATGATCTCCGGGTCTTCTCTTGACAAAGAAACGACCAGGATCGCAAAATAGGAGAAGAAGAAGTAATGGAGAGAAATTAGTACACTTGGTGGATCCGAAATACCGAGAAAAGAAATCATGCCTCACAGGGAGGTAAGTGATCAGGCGGCGCATGCGTTGGCCTTGTCGACGCCCGTGGCAGTGACCTTGGCGTTTGTGCAGACAGCCATGGTCTTGTTGTTCTTGCCGGAGTACTCGATCTTGACGTCGGACATTGTAACGCCTTCGCAGGGCTTCTTGTCGGAGCAGAGCAGGCTGACGGCCTCGGGGGTGGAGGAGGTGCCGGTGATGTTTTTGAAGGAAACGTCCTTGACGGTGACCCTGGAGGCGTCGCCCTTGGCGGTGCAGAGTTTGTTGGGGCAGTACTTCTGGTCGATGATGATGGGGTAGCCCGAGTCGTCCATCTTGATGTTCTCGTAGCTGATCTTGGACGCGATGAGGGGGGACTTGGCGTCCTCGTACGACTTGATGCGGAGGCCGTTGGTGGATCCCTTGAGCACGCAGTTCTTGACGTGGATGTCGGTCACGTCCTTCTCGTCCTTGTACCTCCCGAGGCTGCCAATACTGATGCCGTGGCCTGGGCCGCAGGTCACGCCGCTGATGTTGACTTGTTTGGAGCCGGGGCCGATGGAGATGCAGTCGTCGCCAACGCCGATGGTGGTGTCGATGATGCTGACATTGGACGAGTCGCCCATGTGGATGCCGTCGGTGTTGGGGCTGTCCCCGGGCGCGCTCACCTTCACGTCCTTGACGGTCACGCCCTTGCACTCGTAGATGTTCATGTGGAAGAACTTGGAATTGATGATAGAGATGCCTTCGATGAGCGCGTCATCACAGAAGTCCAGCACCAACGACTGCATTGCATGCACCATGTACGTAAGAATAGCATTTTCTTGATTATTATGTTATGCACGCGTACGTACGTTTGGCAAGATCTTGCAGTTGTAGTTCTTTTGGCAACTGTTCTTAGTCCAGACGGCCTTGCCCTGACCGTCGATCGACCCTTTGCCGGTGATAACGAGGTTCTTGATGCGCATGATCTCGATCCAGTTAGACTTGAACTTGGACAGGTCGTTGGAAGCCAGCAGGTTGCCTTCCAGCTTGATGGTGACGCCGTCGCCCTTGCATGGCCCCGTGAAATTCAGAGCTCCAGTCAGGAAATCACCCTTGGGGATTACGATCGTCTGCTTCCCGGTGCCCCCGCACGCCGAAGCCCATGCCTCCTCCACCTCCTGCATGAATGCAATACAAACCCACCACATTATCAATCGATTAGCGTGCCAAACCCGTCATCATTCATACATTCTCCTTCAAGTACACGTACCTTGGTGCAGTCCGTCTTGCCGTCGGGTTTCGCACCGAGCTTGGTGATGTCGTACTCCCCGCCCGGACCGGACGCCGCCGGACCATCTGCGCTCTCCTTCTTCTCCTCCTTGCCTTTGGCGTACGCCGCGCTGACCACCACCAGGAGCAAAAAGACTCTCATCGCAACGTTCCTGAATGCCATTTTGGATGTGTGGAATCCTCCTCGATCCTTGCTCCAGGAGCTTCGGAGCCCAACCTTATATACACGTCGGTTCAGGGGGGACAGGTGTTCGGCTTAATTATTCGCTATGCTCATGGCATGCTCATTTGCTATTTTCAGGTTGTGGTTGCCGGTTAAAACGGGTTGCTGTCTACTAGTTATTTTTGGATCAATTTACTAATTCGATTCTAAGTTGCTTGTGACTTAAAATTCAGCTCCAGCTCTTTTATGAGTCATAACACTCTATCTCGTACATGGGACGTAGGAGCAACTCCAACAGCCCCCAAATACTTCATCTAAAATAGTCCTCGCAAAAAAAAGAAAAAAATACTTCATCTAAAATAGTGAGTTTTAAGCATGGAAAAATGAAAATAAAAAGATGGAGAAAAAACAAACTCATGCCTATTGATCATGTGCATCGTCTATGAAACACGCAGTTCCCGACAGCCGCACTACAAAGATGCTGGTTGACGCCCCTGGTCTGCGGCATGACGACCGCGCATGCAACGCCGTAATCTAAGTGCTCTCTCTAGCACATGTGCATGTCATCGATGGATGGATGATCAGTACATTCATAAAGGAAAAGCTTACCCGCATAAAAAAAGGAGAACAAGCTCTTCTTCTCATGCCATTAATTAACAAGCTCTTCTTCACATGTATTTCAAAAATGTTCAGCATGTATTGGAAAAATAGTCATCGTGTATGGAAAAATGTTTATCATGTATTAAAAATGGACACCATGTATTAAAAATAATTTATCTTGTGTATTTATAAAATATTGATCGTATATTAAAAATATTCCTCATAAAACAAACGAAATTTAGCGTTTATTTTTAGTAGTGTTACTTGTGTATTTTAAAAATATTGCTCAGGGTCTTTGGATCCGCCTCCGGGCTGCACACCAACTTCCGGAAGCGCACAGCCACGCCAATCCAGTGCACGACAGCGCATACCTCATCGATCGAGGGCGAGCTGGCCTGCCTAATCGCCCACTTTCCTGCGACTTACCTTGGCCTTCCCCTCACAGTACGGAAAGTTTCCGCAGCAACTCTTATGCCGCTGTAGATCGGATGGCCAGCAAACTTTCAACTTGGAGGGCTTCCCTTCTATCGAGGGGCGAGAGGTTGGTTTTGGTTCGACATGTGCTCGCCGCCATGCCAATTCACTTGCTCATAGCAATGTCCCTCCGGCCGCCTATCCTCAAGAAGATCAACCGCATCATGCGTGATTTCCTATGGCATGGCAAGAATGACACCTCAGGTGGAGGCTGTCTGGTTCGTTAGCGCAAGGTCTCCCGGCCCCTGTAATGTGGTGGGCTTGGCGTCCGGTACTTGCAGCGCACCGGCATTGCCCTCCGCGCTAGGTGGTTGTGGCTCAACGCCACAGACAGCTCTAGGCTGTCGCGACACCTTCATCTCCCTTATGACGCGGAGGTTCAGGCTATCTTTGATGCTTCAACTTTCTGGATTCTTGGAGGTGGCAATTCATGCCGATTCTGGTCAGACGGATTGATCAGGGTCCGATCCACTGCCGAGATCGCTCCAGCCGTGCTTGCCCTCGTTCCCAAGCGCCGAAGGCTGGCCAGATCTACTGCCCAAGGCCTGCATGACAGAGCATGGATTCAGCACATACAGGGAGCCATGGGGACCGTGGCGCTGGTGCAGTACGTTGAGCTTTGGCACACCCTCCGACGGATCACGCTCTCCTCCGATCAGGACCTGCTCAAGTGGCGTTGGATGGACTCCGGCACGTACACCGCGAAGTCCTGCTATCTTGCCATGTTTTCTGGATCGACGATTGCGCCTCATTGGAAGCTTACCTGGGGTACGTGGGCGCCCCAGTGACTTCGGGTCTTCGCATGGCTTGCTGGCCTAGATCGATGCTGGACCGCGGCACGCCTTGCGCAGCACGGCTTGCCGCATGATGAGCACCGCGTGCTGTGCGACCTGGTCTTGGAGACCATGGACCACCTGCTCCTGCACTACCCTTTTTCCAAGACCATATAGCAGGAGATTTTCGCTTGGTGCCGCGCACCTATTTCCCTTCCGAGCCACGACGACTGCTTCCTCAGCTAGTGGGATCTCACCACTAGTAGTGCGCCTGTGGCCATGCGTAAGGGCCTTGCCTCCCTCATTCTGCTCACCACCTGGTCCATCTGGCGCCACCGCAACGCCTGCATCTTTGATCATGCGACACCTTTTCGATAGATCACCTTCTTCAGGTCATCAAGGATGATGCCCGCTCATGGGCCATTGCCGGAGCGAAGGACATAGCTAGTTTCATGCCTCCTTGAGAGGGTTGTTCTTGGGGCTGAGCATCCCTCCCTGTTCTGCTCCTGTGACCCCTCGATATGCCTAGCTCAGTGTATGTATTGAGGTGTCACTTCTGTAACCTAAACGCTCTTGTTCTTTCTACCTATCAATGGAATGATACGCACTTCGCGTATTCGTGAAAAAAAACGATCCAGAACTTCAGAAAACATTCATCATATATTTAAAATGTCAAGAGTGTTTTTCAGAATGTTCAACGTCTATCTATAACAATTCATCGTGTATTTCCAAAAGGTTCGTTGGTTAATTTAAAAAATGTTCGTCTAGTACCTAAAACATGTGCATCTTGTACTTATAAAAATATTATCCGATATTTCAAAAAAATCATCGGTTATTCAAAATTGTTAATCTTGTATTTCTGTAATGTTCATCATGTATTTAAAAATATTCATTGAGTATTAAAATATATTCACCGCATAACAAAAAAAAATTAGCGTTTATTTTATTATTTTTAAAATTGTTCATTGTGTAATTTAAAAATGTTTTCCAGGTATTTAGAAATTGTTTGTCAAGTTTCTTTCAGACAAGCAGAACAAATATATGAAATTTGTTCGCTGGTTTGCTTGAAGAGATTTCTTTACTTATTACTTAATAACGTATTTTAAAAATGTGTTCCGCATGCACTTAAATAATGTTCAATGTGTATCTATTTTTTCATGGTGTATCTTTAAAAGAGTTATTGTATATTTCAATAAAGTTTGCTGGGTATTTAGAAAAATGTTCGTCATGTATTTAATAAAACTCATCATTGATATATACAAGCCAAGTTCGAAAAAAAAACTAAGAAATTTGTGGAAGGTCATCATTGAAATATACATGCCAAGTGAGCTAAGGAGTGTGGCCAGCTTCGTGGTATCATAGCCCACTTGATTGAGGATGGCCTTTTTGTTCACTGATATGCGGATGATATCGTAGTCATTCTGGATCACAATACATAAAGCATGAGAAATCAATAGTTGAGATTCCATAATCTTACTGATTGTTAGACATAAAAACAAACTTTGTAAGACAACTAGGAAGATTTTTTTTAAGTGGAATTAGCAAGATTTGTTGATATGTGGTTAAATTTCACGGCAACCTTTCTGAAATGCTTTGTCACAATATTACCACCTTCTCTTGTGCTTATCTCAGAATTCCTAAAAATTATAGGAAAATGTGGTAAATATAGAAACTTATTTATGGGGACGTAAATCTAGAGAACTTGCTTGCTCATAAAGACCTCGTGTTCGAAAAATGCCCTAGAGGCAATAATAAATTGGTTATTATCATATTTCCTTGTTCATGAGAAACGTTTACTATTCATGCTAGAATTGTATTGATCAGAAACTTAAATACTTATGTGGATACATGAACAACACGTGTCCCTAGTGAACCTCTACCAGACTAGCTCGTTGATCAAAGATGGTAAAGGTTTCCTAACCGTAGACATGAGTTGTCATTTGATAATGGGATCACATCATTAGGAGAATAATTTGATGGACAAGACCCAACCGTAAGCTTAGCAAATGATCTTGTCACATAGTTTAAATTGCTATAGCTTTCTTCATGTAAAGTATATGTTCCTTAGACCATGAGATCATGCGACTCCCTGACACCGGAGGAATATTTAGTGTGTATCCAAACGTCCTTCGTAACTGGGTGATCATAAAGGTGCTCTACAGGTATCTTCAAAGGTGTTTGTTGGGTTGGCACGGATCGAGACTGGGATTTGTCACTCCGTGTGACGGAGAGATATCTTTGGGCCCTCTCGGTAATACAACATCATAAGAAGCTTGCAAGCATGTGACTAATGAATTTAGTCACGGGATCTTGTATTATGGAACGAGTAAAGAGACTTACCGACGATCGAATCTCGAGAAAGTAACATATCGCCACACAAAGAGAACTCCATACGGGATTAACTGAATCCTCGACGTCGTGGTTCAACCGATAAAGATCTTCGTAGAATATGCAGGAACCAATATGGGCATCCAGGTCCCGCTAATGGTTATTGACCGAAGAGGAGTCTCGGTCATGTCTACATGATTCTCAAACCCATAGGGTCCACACACTTAACATTCGATGATGCTAGAGTAGTATAGGGATATGTACATTAGTGACAGAATGTTTATCGGAGTCTCGGATGAGATTCGAGATGTCACGAGAGCTCCGGAATGGTCTAGAGGTAAACATTTATATATGAGAAGTCATATTTGGGCTCCCCGAAAAGTTTTGGGTTTTGCTAGCAAAGTGTCGGGATTGCCGAAAGGGTTCCGGGGGGTTCCACCTGCCTCGGGGGGCACATGGGCTGCAAGGGGGGCTCACCAGCCCCTGATCGGCTGGGCACCACTCTCCCCAAAGGGCCCATGCTCCCTAGGGTTTGGGGTAACCCTAAAGGGGGTGCCACCCCTTGCCTTGGGGGCCAAGACGCCCCCCTAGGTCGTCGCACCCCTCCTTAGAGGAGGGGTCAACGGGCCGGAGCCCCTCCCCCTGCCCCTATAAATAGTGGGGGTGGGAGGGCTGCCTTTCATCAATTCCCCTCCCTCGGCGACAGCCCTCCCTCCTCCGTCTCCCCCATTTCTTCCTCGTTCATCGTCCCGACAGCGCTCGACGAAGCCCTGCCGGCACTGCATCACCACCATCGCCGCCACCCCGTCGTGATGGTCGTGATCTCATCTATTTCTCTGCCCTCTCTTGCTGGATCAAGGAGGAGGAGACGTAAGCGAGTTGCACGTGTGCCGAATGCGGAGGTGCCTCCCGTTCGGCGCTAGATCGGTTTGGATCACGATTGGATCGTGAAGAGTACGACTATGCCAACCATGTTATATACTCTTCTACTTAACATTCTACAAGGGTACGTAGACACACTCTCCCCTCTCGTTGATATGCATCTCGATAGATAGATCTTGGGTGTGGGTAGGAAAAAAATTGTTTCCATGTTTCGTTCCCAAATTGTGGCATCATGAGCTAGGTCTATGTGTAGATGATATGCACGAGTCGAACACAAAGAAGTTGTGGTCATTGATGTTCATATTTCTTACCTCTATTTGTATTATTTGGATTCGACGGTATTTTGGGATGAAGGGGCCCAGACCAACCTTACTTGTCCTCTCTCGAGAGACCGGTTCCACTTACAGACATGCAACTTGTATTGCATAAAGTGGTTGGTAGGTGTGTGTCTCTCCCACTTTAGTTCAATTCAGTTTGACATTAGCGGTCCTTGTAGACGGTTAAAGGCAACTTGAGTATCACCGTTGTAGCTATGCATAGGTAAGAACGGCTCTTTCTAGTTGCCCAAAAAGCCACGTAAAATTTGCAATAACAAAGTAGAGGACATCTAACTTGCTTTTGTAGGGCATGTTTTGATGTGATATGGCCAAGACGTGATTTGATATATAATTGATGAAAGAGATGATCATGTTTTGTAGTAGTTTTCATGACTTGCATGTCGATGAGTACGGCAACCGGCGGGAGCCATAGAGTTGTCTTTAATTTATTGTATGACCCGCGTGTCAATAATTAAATGTCATGTAATTTCTTTACTTTATCACTATGCGTTAGCAATAGTTGGTGGAGACAACCACATGACGACACACTGATGGAGATCATGGTGTCATGTCGGTGACAATGGAGAACATGTCGGTGCTTTGGAGAGGGAGATCAAAAGCACAAGATGACGAGGGCCATATCATGTCACATATATTGATTGCATGTGATGTTTATATTTTATGCATCTTATTTTACTTAGGACAACGATAGCATTATAAGATGATCCCTTCAATTAATTTCAAGAAAAATTTGTTCTCCCTAAGTATGCACTCTTGCGAAAGTTCGTCCTTTTGAAGCACCACGTGATGATCGGGTGTGATAGACTATTCGTTCGCATACAAAGGGTGTAATCCAGTTTTACACATGCAAAATACTTGGGATAAGCTTGATAAGCCTAGCATGTATAGACATGACCTTGGAACACGGAGGACCGAAAGGTGGAACATGAGTCGTATAGAAGATATGATCGACATGGAGATGTTCACCATGGAAACCACCTCATCTCACGTGATATAACATCCCAAAATTCCAAATTTTGGAATGTTATAATAAATAAATAATTAAGATTGTTGGTTTGATTGATTGTGTGAAATTGAGTGAAATTTGAAACTTGTTGAAAATTGAATGAGAGGGAATGAAATGACTTTCCCAAACTTTCAATTTGCATTTTGAATTCAATGAATTCAAATTCATTTCATCGCAGAATCCTAGAGTAAAGATAATATGACTTCTTCCATTTAAAGAAAAGAAAAGGGATTTGAAAATATTTGAATTCCATTTGGAAATATTTCAAATCATAAAGTTTATGCAACTCAATGACTTTCATGAGAGAAGATAAAGTGACTTCTTCAAATTTAAAATGAAAGAGAGTTGGAAGTTTACAAGGAGACCTTTGAATGCCTTTTGAATTTTTTATGAAATCATTTTTAATCTGAGTTGATTTGAATTTCAACTTTCAAAGAAATTCTCAGATGAAATAATTAATGAGAGGAGGCAAATGACACTCCAAAAACAGATACATTTGTGTTGGGATTCAAATTTGAAAAACAGAAACTATATGCAATTTATTTGAAATTAAAATTCAATTTCATCTTGGAGTTATTGCAAAAATGTTTTTTTAATTATTTTATTTGGATTTAAAAATATGTTCATGATTTAGGAAATTTTATTCTAAAGATTTTGATATATATTATGCCTATGGTATTTTTTCTTTTCTTTTTTTTCGTCTTTTTTCACCGAAGCGTTTTCTGTTAGATTATAGTTGTTCCTTCGTTAGCCTATGTAGCAAAGACTCGTAGCCATTCCGATCACGCCACGCGTCTGTTAGCCGACGCCTACCGTTTTTTTCCTTTTTTGTTTTCTTTTCTTTTACAGAGTGTTTTTTGTTTTTGAATTCTTAATATCTTTTAGAGTTTTTTATGTTTTTGAGTGATTTTTTTGCATTAGATCAATAATTTTGTCTAGTTTCTGTAGATGCAAAGTTTAGTCAAGTTTGAAATTCTTAAATTTGATTTTGCATGAATTTGCTTCAAACACCAAATTGGGCATAAATCCTATTTAAAAAATTATTTTTAATTGAATCTTTTTCAACTGGAATCTAATGAAATTATTTAGGTGATGGAATTATAATATTGATTTGTTTGACTTTATTTGTTTCTGTTTAGATCAGATTTACTTTTTGCCCTGTTAGGTTAGTTCTTCATTAGAAAACTATTTCTCCCTTAATTAATTATTTTGTTTTCTTTTGACCCTTATTTTATTAGATTGGTTTTCATTAAGTCTACAGAAACTCAACCTTGTTTTACAAAAAAAATCTTTTTGTTTAGATTTAATTGGTTGCATTGGTGAATTGAAAACACTTTGGATTTAAATGAGAAAAAGAAAATAATTTCGTTGTTCTTCAAAAGTAATTTTTTTGCCACTTCTTTTAGAATTCAGAAACTTTTCTTTATTTCTACTTAGTATTTTACAAAATTTTATTTCAAAACTAGATCAAACTATAAATTTGGTCTAGAGTTTTCTAACATAAAATTGATTTGCTCATATCTTGAGTTCTAGAATAAATTTTTATTTGATTCTTTTTTCTAATAAAAGATTTATGAAAATACCTTCTATTAAGTCTTTAACTTTGATGTTTTGTTTTTGTTGATAATAGGTTATTTATATAAAAACTATTCCTGGTTTTGACATAGTATTATTGTTTTAACTTTTGTCTTAAGTGTTTCCTTCATCTCAACACTAGTGTGGTTTAATACTTGCTTTTCCCCCTAGATTGCTAGAATGATTGCTAGATTGAATGCTTATGAATGCCATGTTTGATTGTAATAGATTTCATCGGAGAGTGACGAATAGTTCTGTTAAGTTATTTCTGAGAGCGCGCGATATTATCTTCATCAACTTACTAGGCAAGTTCACTTTGATCATCTTACAATACATATGTTTTAGTTTCATTAGAATCAATCTTTCCAACTTAAATCCAGTAGGCTATATTGACCTTTGATCTTGGGTAGTTGTCATGAGGTAGGAACCCACACCCCAGTTGTTAAGCCCCGGGAAACGTTAAGTTAGTTTGTTGCTACGCTTCAGTAGACAGGGATTGGTATGAGTGTTATACGAGAGGTGTCAGAATGAAGAATGCTTGATCGAGACTTCAAAACGACAAGACTTCAAGATTTCAAGACTTCAAGACATGTTGATCAAGACGAAAATCTTGCGATGCAAGACTCGAGACAAATTTCAATATATCTCTGGGTGGAATGGATCGAACGACACCCCAAAGATTTACCATGTGGGATAGCCAGGGCACCCAGGAGATCTACCATGTGGGATTAGCCTAGTGAGCTGGGTATTAGCTAGTCATCATGAGGAAAGCTCCATCCAGGCTCAAAGAGACGGATGGATACTTCAAGACCGGAAGCTTACCTCTGCAACCGCAAGTCAATATGGGCTCTGGCTTGGTTGATCTTTGTTGTCACTCTGGCCGGATCAGTGCTACGAGATGTAGTCAATGTTAGGATTGGATGGGCATTGTCATGGGTCAAGTAAACTCTTTGAAAGACCATTTTTCGTTCGTCCCGTTCTCAAGCACCCGATAGTGTGAGGACTTACAAGGAGGGAATGATTCTTGTGTGTAAAGTGCACAACACTCTGCAGAGTTAAAAAACCTAACCGATTAGCCGTGTCCCTGGTTACGGACAACTTGAGCCTCTGGACTTGGATCTATCTCTGAACTCTCAACACCAGACTAATAACTAATTATGGGAACTTGTGGTTCTGGTGGGCTTTGAGACATCGGTTGGCGGAACCATGTCATAGTAGATAAATCCATAGTGAAGACTCTTGAATTATTCCTTGTTGTAGGGAAAATAAAACCAGCTTTTATGCAAAAACTCTGACACAGAGCCACAAAGTCATATTGCATATAGAACAGTCTTTTCATTCGTTTCTATTGTGATCTTGCCGGTACATTCAATGTACTGACCTACACGGCTGCAACGTATCATGTTGCAGGATTTCTCTGACGAGTAAGAGTTACGATATAGGGTTACAGTCTACACTCAACTTGTCATTGGCGTTGATGGGACTCCAAACCCTTAATTATTTGTTTCCGCTATGATATAAGGTATACTCTGGATCTACGGTATTTATTTTACATGTGATGTCATGGTATTTCATCGAAGTACTGTGTGTGGCAGCATACTGATCCAGGGATGGCACAGAAAGCATAGAGGCACCAATCCATTTGGGTCGGGTCGCTATAGAGATGGTATCAAAGCACATGTTAACTGTAGGAGGTGACCCTAGAAAATGGCTTAGTAATAAGAAGACCCTAATAGGAACAACTTTTATTTTACACTACTCTCGTAACCTCGTAATTCTTTTACTGAACTTTCCCTATATCAAATTATAGATGGAGAGCTACACTCTGAACGAAAGATAGCACTACGAGGATGTTCTTGGAGGTCCATTCCTCATGGAGCTTGTCAAACTGCTGAAGCTGCCAATACCTGAGATCAAGGTGACTAAGAGGAAGTCTGGATCATGGGGCGTCAATACTCAAGTTTTTGGTTGCAAAGAAGACCCCAAGACTGAAGACATCACCTATGGGACATTAAATCATGACTGTGATATGGGCATAAACACTGCCGTCCATGATGCTATTGCACGGTTATGCTATCGTCATCGTGCTAAGATAGGCAACCACTACTTTGGAAGGTTTGGATGGCAGAAGGTTGATGGAGCGCATATCATTTTGACGAACGAGCAGAAGATGAAATTCTCACCCTTGTTGGTGTATAATCAAGAACTAGAGTGTTACATCAAGAACCTTCAAATGGACATTCTGGAAGCTTTGTTTGACAAGGAAGCACTTCGTGAGGAACTCAAGGCCCAAAAGTTGAAGCTAGCCAAGCAGGAGAGGCAAGACCTTGAGATCCAGAAGATTCATCAGGAACTGAAGGACAGTCGAACCATGTCACATGCCAAGGATGTTGTGATCCAAAAGTTCAAGACCCAACTCCAGGTAATACAGGGACGACACAAGAAACTCCGCATCAACAGGGATGATCTGGCAGAAGAACTCGAGAAGATCAAGAACAATCAGGAGAAGCCCATTGGAGACAAAGATTAAGCCAAGGATTAGGTAGCTTAGTAGTAGCCCACCATGAGAGAATAAAGATGAACATTTTTGCGATTAGAGTATCTGACCATACCAAACTTATCTGGGTGGCGATACAATAGAATTGATTGAACTTTAAGAATGAGTGGACTTGAGTCCTAGTTGGAATGATTCGATGTTTTAACTTTTGTGCCATTGAGTTGTTAGTTAATTGTGGTACGTATCCATCCCTCTCTCTCTCTCTCTCTCTCTCTCTCTCTCTCTCTCTCTCTCTCTCTCTCTCTTACCCATCTCATCCCAAAACCCTTGGACCCAATAGGTGGTGAATGAAGATGGACTCGTATTTTCTCGATCGATAACTCACTTGGAGACAGAACAATGGATTCAGGACATGGAGGATCACCTAAGGAATAAATCTGCTGCAAGGAAGGAAATGGTCCAGTATGCTCTTCGGTACTTTGCAAAAGTTGTTTCAACTTGGTGGAAGATGTATGCAGCTATCCATGGATGGCAAGGAGAAATCACTTGGGAAGAATTCAAGATGACTCTGCAAAAATCTCATGTGGTCACCAACACAGAGAAGCCATGTTGCAATGATATGAACAAACCTTGTGCATGCAAGATCTGTGCAGAGATAGGACATGCCCACGAAGAACACAATGATGGATGCCCTCATTGTGATGAAAATCACCTAGCTGTAGAATGCCCAACTTGGCATGTTACATGTTTCTTATGCGAAGGAACTGACCACTATCCTGCTCAGTGACATACTTACTCCATGGTGCAACAAATTATCCAAAATCAGAAGAAAGAAATGAAAGAAGCCCTCCAAGGAGGTATGGAAGTACATGTGATGAAGGAAGCTATTGAAGATAGCCCAACCAAAATATGCATCAAGTCATGTTATACATCTGGAGAAGGACACATTTCTTAGTATTGCATGAAGAAAGGAGAAGACTATCTAGGGGACTTCCCAACAGCAGAAGTGTAGTATGATCCTCAGGAGATTGAAGGAATGATCAACCTGAACAAGAAGAAAGGCCAAGTAAGTGGAGGCATCAGATGTTTGCATTTAATCCTGGAGAGATCCCATTGTTATTGCAAGAAGTATGAGCCAAACATCAGGAAAGAAGCCCAACCCAAGAAGAAGAGGAAGATTATGTGGTTTTCAGCACAGAGGGATTTGAGACACGTCACATGTCATCGATGCAATAAGATAGGACACTACTCCTATACTTGCCCAGAGAAGAAGGCTAAATATGAATAGTTGAGTTTTGGATATTGGAAGCAATAAGTGTAATAGGAAATACTCTTAATTTTCGTATGGATGTTGATTTGAATTGTGTAATAGAAATCTCGGAGATTGTAATGGTTCATGAATCAGTAAAGACAAACGTGTCCTGATTTTAATTACTGCATTGTATGTTTCGGTGATCATGTTGGGAGATAGGAAGAATAAGACATATGGATGGACTAGTACATTTCATTTTAAGTGTGGTAGTAATCGGTAAAACCACAGGAAAAAGGAAAAATAATGTACCATTCATGCCAAGGAGTTTGGACAAATGAATACAGATGAAAGTAATGCTGGACCATATCATACTATGTGGATGGCAACATTTTTAATAAAGTATTTTGGAATTTGGAGCTTTGAGAAGAGGTTAAGGTATTATAAAGGATTTGATTAGAATATGATTTATGGTTGAACCAGTACCTTTTAATGGTGAACAAACCAATGTAAAGGAAAATGTATCCCACAGAGTGGAGTCTGGAAAAAAATAAGTCTGAGAATTATTTCGGTTAACCCAAGGCTATGAAGGAATGAAATACTATCAGATTTAAAAGAGGTGTGATGTTTGAATATGGAAAAAATAATAACTCCATGGATGAGTTAAAGCTCTACAAGTATTGAATTTGGCCCATAACCCATGGACCCAGGAATTAATAAGGATCTGGAAGAAGCCATGATCCCATCAGCAGACGTTACATAGGAGGATACGGAAACCCGAGAGTTGTGAAGAAACGAGAGATGTTTTGTTCAGCTTGCAAAATCAATGGATTTATCCGAACTTCGTTCGTGGAAAAGAAAAATTCGGCAATGCTTGTGAGGATGCCCAAGTGTTAGAATATGTGATTCACTGTCTGCGTAAGTAGTAATCATTCAAGTACGGGATGGATTGGCCCCCATACCGGCGACTTCTCTCATGAACTACATATGTTGGTGGAAAATTAGAGAGACTTGAAACCCTAGTACAGTGTTGGTACGACGAGCCAATTACCTTAGAATGGCAGGACGATGGAACCCTGTACAGGCAACCATTGCCAATCGTAGGTTATGCGGTGAGATTCAACCCATACCCATTTCCTGTAGGAGAAACCATTAATTATTGACCACCATGAGATTTCGATAGTTTTTTAGTATTGGCGACAGACCTGACAGTTAAGAAGACCCGGTCTCGGTAGAACTTTACCAGGATGAAGGGACACAAGGTTTGAGGAAAAGGTTATGCCCCACCGGAAGAGCCTCAGTGAAAGAGTTATCCCTAAGAATATGAGGAGACCAACACCGTCAACTCAAAGGGTGGAGTGCATGAGTTTTGATGAAACCGTAACCTGGCTCTTAAGGGTGGTAGCACCCAGACCTTTGTGACGTTCAATGGATTTTGAAGAAGACCCACAAACCTAACCCTCTTTCTAGCCTCTTCTTGCCTCGAATCTCGAGTACGAGATTCATTTTAAGTGTGGTAGTTTGTAACATCAAAAAATTCTAAATTTTGGAATGTTATAATAAATAATTATGATTGTTGGTTTGATTAATTGTGTGAAATTGAGTGAAATTTGAATCTTTTTGAAAATTGAATGAGAGGGAATGAAATCACTTTCCCAAACATTCAATTTGCATTTTGACCTCAATGAATTCAAATTCAGTTCATCACAAAATCCTAGAGTGAAGATAATATGACTTCTTCCATTTCAAGAAAAGAAGAGAGATTTGAAAAGATTTGAATTCCATTTGGAAATATTTTAAATCAGAAACTTTATGCAACTCAATGACTTTCATGAGAGAAGATAAAGTGACTTATTAAAATTTAAAATGAAAGAGAGTTGGAAGTTTAAAAGAAAACCTTTGAAAGCCTTTTGAATTTTTCCTGAAATCATTTTCAGTCTGAATTGATTTGAATTTCAACTTTCAAAGAAATTCTCTAATGAAATAATTAATGAGAGGAGGCAAATGACACTCCAAAACCAGAGACATTTGTGTTGGGATTCAAATTTGAAAAACAGAAACTATATGCAATTTATTTGAAATTCAAATTCTATTTCATTTTGGAGTTATTGCAAAAATGATATTTTTTATTATTTTATTTGGATTTGAAAATATGTTCATGATTTAGCAAAAAAAAATCTGAAGATTTTGATATATATTATGCCTATTGCATTTTTTGTTTTCTTTTCTTTTCTTTCTTTTTTTCTGTCTCTGTTTTTATTTAAAAAAATGGCCGAGGCCACTCGCCCCGACCCACCTACATACTAGCTGCCAGGCCTAGCTAGGTCCCCAGCCCAGCTCGCCCACGCGCGCACCGAGTCCTTTCGGATCGGTGGCCGCTTCCTTTCCTTCCCCGCTCTATCTCGCTGCGTGTGGACCCCACTGTCCGCCTAAACCACTCCCGCGCTCTCCTTCTTTCTCCTCCCTCCTCTTTCCTTACCTCGTCGGCACCGCCATGGCAGGCCTCCCCCTCGCCGATTTCTTTCCAATCTGAGCACGCCCCCTGCCCCAAGGAACCCCCTCTATAAAACATGTGCCCCCCTCGCTCGTTTCCGCCCCGAAGCCCCTCGCCCGATGCCCTCCCTCGCTCGCAATCGCTCGCCGTCGTTGACCGAGCTCCGCCGCGCCATTGCCGCCCCCTGTACCACCTGGTCATCCCCTCCGCCATGTGACGCCACCATTGCCCTCACCGAGCTCGCCCGCACCTCCTGAACAACTCCCCGAAGCCCGAGGACCATCGGACCCCCCCCCCCACCCCCCGCTCAGTAAGCTCCGGCAAGAACTCTTCCATCGTCAGATCTAAGATGGACGCGTAGGATTAGATCGCCTTTTTTCTTCTTTTTTTCACCGAAGCATTTTCTATTAGATTATGGTCGTTCGTTTGTTAGCCTCTGTAGCACACACCCGTAGCCATTCAGATTACGACATGCGTCTGTCAGCCGACGCCTAGCGTTTTTCTTCTTTTTCTGTTTTCTTTTCTTTTATGGATTGTTTTCTATTTTTGAATTCTTAATATCTTTTAGATTTTTAATGTTTTTGAGTGATTCTTTTTGCATTAGATCAATAATTTTGTCTAGTTTCTGTAGATGCAAAGTTTAGTCAAGTTTGAAAATTTTAAATTTGAATTAGCATGAATTTGTATCAAACACCAAATTGGGCATAAATCCGACTTAAAAATATTTTTAATTGAATCTTTTTCTACTGGTTTCTAGTGAAATTATTTAGGTGATGGATTTATAATATTAATTTTTTAAATTTAGTTATTTCTGTCGGGACCCCGATCCTAAGCCATACGAATCCAGCATGTAACATATCATATCACTTTGCGGCCTCATGCACGGTAATCCCCACGGCTGCCATCTTACCTTGGCCTGGACCGTTTGCGCCTTTTGGCTCACGAATATGAATATGACGCTAGCAATCATACGTCAAAGAACCCGGGTCGACATGACTAGTTATATACCCAAGTGGCACAACCGTACAGGGACAGACATACGTAACCCAGCAATGCAGGTGTCGGTCATCAGCGTGTGTAGACGAGTCGTAGCAAGCTACAAGGACTCCATTACACCGCGTGACAATGCCCCATAGGGACAGACACAGCAGCAAAGAAGGATACACGCCGGTCAATTAATGTGTCCGGAGCAGTAGCAAGCTACCAAGGCTCAGTGGAAGCACAAAGAGGCATTTCCCCATAAAGAAGGCTACTAAAGGCATAGAGCTAGCATTGGTGCAGCGACGTGCTATACAAACAGTTTTTAACCCCTTTTCGCGACGTAGTTCTAAACTGTCGCCTTGCATGTGTGGGCGATTGGGGGGTCCATCCCACACGACATGGAAAACCCGTCGGCGATGGTGACCAACGAACGCAAACGATCTGCAAATATAATCGTGTGCGGTGCAGGAACATATCGCACACATAATGTTTTGGGCGTACGTGTGGGGTTTGGGATCAAGCACACACGTCCAAGACGAGTCAAACGCGTCTAATTGCTCATGGAAAACAAACGGAGTTCGACCTTTTACCGTTTGCAATTGTATAAACTGTGTGTGATATGTTCATCATCGCACACGAGATTTCTCTGGAAACCGTCTGCCATGCATGACATCATCGGACAGGTTTCCCGAGAAAAGTACGCGTGGGATCATCTTTGCATCAGGCACGATTTCCTGTTGGCTGACGTGTGACATACGGTGCTATCGCAAACGATTGAGGAGCTCCTACGCACACGTACAGGTGTTGCAAACCGTTTGTGATTTCTTATGTATCACCAACATTTTAGATTATATCTCGTGTGCTTTTCCTGTGGAGCACAGGCGGTTGTGCTATGAGTTGTGTGTGCTTTTCGTTCTGGACCGCACACGCTTAGTTGCTTGAATCGTGTGCGCTAAAATTGCCAGGTTATTGTAAAATATCGCATTTAATTCACCCTACAAATAGCAAATTCGCCACAATATGCAATCGACAAATAGTGTCCACATGAGGAACATCCATCATAATTCGCCACAATATGCAATTGAAAGAATAGTGTCCACAAGCAGAGGATTCATCATAATTCACAACAATATGCAATTGACCAAATGCTAGCTAAATTCCACAGCTGTTAAACCGACATATGCAGTACATAATCATAGTGTACGAAATACGAAGACATGATCACATGGAAAATAATGCATCCATGTGTATATGTTTAGCTGATAACACTATATGAATGCGTACTTACTATTAGGGGATATGAACCCAGAAATCTTCGACGCCATCATTGAGCTTGATATATTGTTTCACAAAGAAGGTGCTGATAAATTTCCTAACAAACATCAATTCATCTGCGGCGAGCGGTGAAGAGGTCATCGGTCCGAAGATCAACTGCAGGACATTTAGATCAGAATGTGACATACATGTGGAGTAGAAGAGAGTAATTAAGAAGCAGACTTACTGGTTTTATCCTGTCAGCATCGACACCACATTCAACACGTCTGCATAGGTTCATCATGTGTGCGCAAACGTAGTATCCACATAGGTTGGTACCTTGTTGTTTTTGAGGACACAGAAATTTTTTGTACAGTATTAGTCATGTATTTGCCCTGTTAGGAACAACCTAACCGGTGTAAGTTGTTTCTTCTTTTTTCTATGGAGAGAAATAGAAAGAGGTTTACTTAGAAACTTGAACATCTGACTAGCATTTTCTGAAAATAACGGATTTCGTTGTCTTACCGGAGAAACGATCATGTGATGTAGAGGTAGTTGGCGGTCGAACTGTAACCCTCCTAAAGTTATGTTCTTTGACAATACACTTCAAATGAAGATGAATTTTTGCACACTCAATTCTAGAACCAGATATGAACACAACGCATTAACATCAAATAATTCAATACCTATCCATGAAATCCTGAAGATGACTCAGATCCTGAGGCGCATTTGACTCTCTGAGAGAATCCATGTAGTAAACTGTGTTGCGTTTTGGAACAATGACCACCAAGATCCAGTGACCTCTACAGTTTAAGAAAACCATGAACGTACGAACTATGTCTAAGACTGAAAGACGATCAATGTATGCGTGGTTGTATATTTAACTTACCGTTCATGATATGGCCACATGAAGAATTCTCCTATCTGTAAGTTGAACAAGATCTTGGCGACATAATCAATGGAAGCCTTGCGTGAGTCATTATCTTGTAACAAAACACCGTTTGCTAAATCAGGATCTATGAAATACGCATGCACCCTTGATGTTCTCTGTGTCGTCAATCCCCTGAGAGGAATACAATACAGTTAGCTTTTTTGTCATTTACAGCCTTGTATGGAGAAGTTGATCAAAGTTTGTGAAGTACTTACAACATCAAGCATTTGACAAGAGTGGCAGCAAGCTCATCGAAGTTGAAGAAGAGATGAAAGTCCTTGAATTCCACACTGATGGTACCTGCAACGTGAGAGAAATGCCAGCTGTCGTAGTGCACTTGCCGAATGTTAGTATCTTCTCCTTCCGACATTCTGTCCATGCAATATTTATGTAACTTGCGAGCACTGGAACTGCACTCCTCCCAGAAATCACCAACAAGGAATGGATGGCCATGCTTGTACTTGCGTTTCTCAAATGTGTCTACTTCCTTACTAGAAAGTTGCTTTTCAAGGTCTGTTTCAGACATGTGGTCAGAACCGGGATTACCTAGCCCTTCGAAGACCTTGTTGTTAATTTGGATATGGCCGATGATTCTTTGTAGAAGGAGGCTCTTGGTCCCATCCCTCCTTGCTTTTGGGAGGCCCAACTTCTTGTGTGCAACCGTGGCCGCTTCCGTCTTCTTAGCTAAAGCACTTCTTGTTTGACGTCTGGTTTCATCAACGACATGCTGCTGAGAAGCTTGTGAAGGTACGATGGACTGCTGAACAGATGATGCCGCTCTGACGGACTGCTGAGCTGTAGTGCCAGAGTCAACGGACAGCTGACCAGCCGTTGAAGCTATTCCGGGCTTCTGAGCAGCTGGTGCCAACGTGTCGGTGTGTTGATGCGGTTGTGACAACATGTTGGTTTGCTAAGCAGGCACTGCCGACACATCGTTATGCTTATCAGGCGGCTGCGAACCGCTGGACTGAGCAGGTGGTTCCTGACTTTCGGAGTGCTTAGCAGGCGGTCCCGTACTTTCAGACTGCTTAGCAGGCGGTTCCAGACTTTCAGACTCCTTAGCACGCGGTTCGGTCGGGTTTGTCTGGTGAGCATGCAGTGCCGATGTGTTTGCACTTTCTGCTTCAGTGGCCGCCATCTGTACCGATGATGCATCTTCAACAGTTGTAGGCCTTCCCACAGGCTGCTCAGGAGTGGACGATGACCTGGCCTCTATGGCGGGAAGTCGGTCGGGCTGATCACAGGTTGATGCCTCGGGCATTGGATTCCCAAGAGTATGTTCATCGGGGGAATCACACAAGATCTGTTGTGGCGAGAGGAGAGTCACCGGTTCGAGGGAGACATTGGTTGCTTTTGGGGGGCTGGAGGGATCTCATCCAGGAAGTATATTTCTTTCTGTGGCCACTGGATGATTTAACCGTGTTTCTTCCAAGGTCCTCTGCTCATCAGGGTCCCCAAGGACATTCTTCAGGGCAAAATTTCTGAATCCAGGCTTTATTTCAGTCACGTAGCACTTCACACAACCCGGCTTCAATGGCACATCGTCCAACAAGAGTCCCCCGTCCAAGTCAAGGTTGTAAACCCATGTTGTTGCACATTGTAAAGTATCTTCATAATGTGTAAGCACGGCCTTCAATCTCCCCCTGTCCATATAGATCCGATATAGCATCATCATGTCCAGCTGCAGCATCATTGTCGCTGGGGTCAGCTGATGCACAACTACTCTTGTGTGGTGTTGTCATACAATAAGTGGCATCATCCATGCCGACATACCCTTCTGTATCCTGGCTCTCTCACAGCATTAGTGTCTTCTGCTGCATATATGACTCCTCAACTTCCTTTCGAATTCCAGGATATAGGCCCCTCTTAATACTTTCACGCAAGTCTTTATGCTTACCATCACTCCTAGCTTTTTTCATGCTGAGCCTCTCTTCTTTGCTTAGTGAGAAAGCCCTCTTGTGTGGGACATTGACCCCAATACCCTTTGCACGGCCAGGGGGTTCTTTGGTAGTCAAAGCCTCGGACAGAATGTCACATGGCCCTGAGTTCCTGTAGCACCTTCCAGTGTTTTTGTAAGCCTTTGCCATCACATCATATAGTTCTTGGTCTGCTGAGTTTTCAAAGTAATAAGAACCGTCTCCATGCCTCTTTGCACGTGCCCGCAAGTAGTCCCTAGCACGAGTGCCCCTAATTTCACTAAAGGCCGGGCTGCCACCCGCAGCTACTGCTTCTTTGTCCTCCTGCTCCCATATCGGTTTCATGCCGTAGTATCCTGCCACACCCATACGGTGGGGGTGTGTGTTCTTCTTCTGAAGATCCGATTGCGTGGCACTCTTCTTAATAAACTCTTCACTGGCCCTGACCCTTTTGAATTATGTCCAGTCTTCCTTTGTAATTTGGGGGTATGAGGGGATTGGGTCCTTGCCTTGACTCAAGAACTTGTTGTACAACACATGCTTCCAGTTTCTCCAAGCATCCCTGGCCTTCTTCAGTGCAACATGTTGCACGTGCTCTGTCCACTCCTCAGGAACGTTGAAGTGTGTGATATGTCTTCAATGTATCTATAATCTTTGCTTGTTCCATGCTGTTATATTATCATTCTTGGATGTTTTACAATCATTTTATAACAACTTTATACCATTTTTTGGGACTAACCTATTGACATAGTGTCAAAGTGCCAGTTGTTGTTTTTGCTTGTTTTTTACTTAGCAGAATATCAGTACCAAACGGAGTCCAATCGTGACGAAAATTTTTGGAGATTTTTTTTTGAACTAGAAGAAGGCCAGTGGGCCAAAGAAGTTACCAGGAGGGATCCCAGGCCGCCCACAAACCACCAGGGCTCGCCAGGGGCCCCGGGCGTGCCCTGATGGATTGTGGCCGCCTCGGGAGTCCCCTCCACTGCCTCTGATGCCTATAAATTCCCAAATATTCCGGAAACCTAGGAGAGTCGACGAAAAACACATCCAGCCACCGCAAGTTCCAGAACTGCGAGATCCAATCTAACACCATCATGGAGGGGTTCATCATCCTCATTGGTGCCTCTCCGATGATGTGTGAGTAGTCCACCATAGACCTACGAGTCCGTAGGCAGTAGCTAGATGGCTTCCTCTCTCTCTTTTGATTCTCAATACAATGGTCTCTTGGAGATCTATTTGATGTAAACTTTTGCGGTGTGTTTGTTGTTGATCCTCCTACTGGTTCGATACCTTGGTTTCATAACTGAGGGAAATACTTACCGTCGCTGTGCTGCATCATCCCTTCCTCTTTGGGGAAATACCGACGCAGTCTCAAGCCACGTCAAAGGAATTTCTGGCGCCGTTGCCGGGGAGGAAGCGGTCTCTTCTACGGGCCAATCTCTGGCACCGAGGAGACACCATCATCATCTACCAGGTTCCTAATCACAAATCCCATCTCCTTGCAATTACATTATTTTCCATTTGCCTCTTGTTTTCCTCTCCCCCACTTCACCAAATTTGCCGTTTTATTCGCCCTCTTTTTCGTTTGCCTTTTTCTTGTTAGATCTCTTGCTTGCTTGCAATCTTGTTTGCGTAGTCACGATGACACAAGGAAACACTAAATTGTGTGATTTTTCCAATACTAATAATAATGATTTTATTAGTACTCCGATTGCTCCTCCTGCCACTAGTGTGGAGTCTAGTGATATTAATGCCGCTTTGTTGAATCTTGTCATGAAAGATCAGTTTGCCAGTACTCCTAATGAGGATGTCGCGTCCCATCTAAACACATTCGTAGAATTGTGTGATATGCAAAAGAAAAAAAGATATGGACAATGATATAGTGAAGTTGAAATTATTTCCTTTCTCCTTGCGGGATCGTGCAAAAATTTGGTTTTCTTCTTTGCCTCGCAATAGTATCGATTCTTGGAATAAGTGCAAGAATGCTTTTATTACTAAGTATTTTCCGCCTGCGAAAATTATTTCCCTTATGACTCAAATTATGAATTTTAAGCAGCTTGAGCATGAACATGTTGCACAATCTTGGGAAAGAATGAAATTGATGCTAAGAAATTGTCCTACTCATGGTTTAAATATTTGGATGATCATACAAAAAAATTATGCGGGATTGAATTTTGTCTCTAGAAATCTTTTAGATTCCGTCGCGGGTGGTACTTTTATGTAAATTACTTTGGGTGAAGCTACTAAATTTCTAGATAATATTATGGCAAATTATTCACAATGGCATACTGACAGAGCACCTACAAGTAAAAAGGTTAATTCGGTTGAAGAAATTAGTACTTTGAGTGACAAAGTTGATGCTTTAATGAAGTTGGTTGCTAGTAAAAATGCTCCTATTGATCTTAACACTACTACAGAATGGTCCAAAGACGACACATCAATCAGAGACCCTTCGATAAAACTGTGTGCGATGACCAAATCGCAAACGGTATAGTTATAGCTCCATCGCTAATGACGTAAACTATGTGCGATGGCGTATCCATCAAATACGATCTAAAAAATAGTTGCGTGTGCGATGTTTGGCAAACAGTTGGCCTAGATAAACTGTTTGCGATTGGATAATATAATGCAAACGCTTATAAAAATACAAGTGTGTGTGATGCACGACATACAGTTCACCCCGATAAACTGTTTGCGCTGATCAAGCAGAACACAAACGATTGTCCAGATGATCACGTGTGCGATAGACGGCATATAGGTCACTCGGATGAACTGTTTGTGTCGTGGTTTTGTCACGGCATGATGTCCTTGTGAGAGAACTTAGGTGTGAGGCCATCGCAACTAGGTGGCGGCTTGAGAGGGGTTGGTCGGAATCGAGAGACGCGAGTTTACCCAGGTTCAGCCCCTCCGATGGAGGTAAAAGCCTACGTCCTGCTTTGTGTCTATATTGATGATGATGGCAATCTCGATTACAAGGGTGCGGAGTCGCTACCTCTAATCTCGAGCGCCTCTAATCTGTCTATCTCTACTGACTTGAAGTTGTCAACCTGTCCCTCTAGGGGTACTCTACCCCTCCTTATATAAGTGGAAGGGGTAGGTTTACATGTAGAGTCCTACTAGGAGTAGGATTAGGACTAGCCTCTCTTGAGTCCTAATCTGGGTCTTGTTTCTCTTGTAAGGGAATCCTTTCTCTCCTTTGGGCCTTCTCTTGTGAGCCGCCTTGCGCCGACTTACACGCTGGGCCTTGGGCCTTGTTGCTCGTCTGACCCGCCTGCCGGGTCACCAATGAACCGCCATGTCTCGACCGGGTCACCAGTGAGTCGCCAAGTCCTGGCCGGGTCATACTTTCGGCCGGGTTATACCGCGGGGTAACATCCCTGACATTAGCCCCCAGGTTAGCTTGAATTTATTCATGCTAAGCTCCTGAAATAAGAATAAATATGTTAAGTGACCGGCTCGCTCCACTGGCCGGCTTAATGAAGTAGCTCCTTGAAAATCCGGGTTTCTTCTTCATATGAACGAGCGGTCTTCTCAATCATCTCGCTTGTCAGTGTCCTTTGAAGTAAAATATTGGGAATACAACACCCATATGCCATTGAGTCGGCCTCCAATACTCTTCAACTTGTGAACCCGGGTTGCTTATATAAACTCTGTCGGGTTATGATCTTTTGATAATGCCGGGTCATGATTGTTGGTGACGCCGGGTCAAACAACTAGACTCCAGCTGACTTGATAAAAATATTGGGATGAAAATCCATCTGATGTAGAGCCGGTCTTCCAAAGCTTCAGCTCCATGAAGAAATGAGACCTAGCTCACTCAAAATTTGATAGCTTAAAAATGTCCTGCTATTTTTATCTCCATATTACCTGTAGCCCCCAAGCTCCAAGTTTATCCATGATGACTTGGCGCTTTGCAATAATATATTTGATTGTGTAGCCCCCAAGTACCAGGTTGTCTTGCGTGCAGCAGCCTGGGACTTGTAACTGTCTTATACTTTATAAAGCTTCAGCTGGTGTAGCCCCCAAGGACCGGGTTGTTTTGCTTGCAACAACCTGGGACTTTTGAACTTGGTGTTTGAATGTTGAGAAATCTGGGTTGTCATCTGAGTCGCCAGATATATACTGAGTGTCTTGTATTTCACAAGTGTAGCCCCCAAGGGCCGGCTCATCGGCGTGTGATGGGCCGGGTCTTTCAATTTGGACCTTATAATCTGCTTGAATAGCTGAATACTGTAGCCCCCAAGTGCCGGGTCGCACGCCTGCGGCGACTTGGGACTTTAGCAATTTTGATCTGAGTAGTGTAGCCCCCAAGGGCCGGGTTGCATGCCTGCGGCGACTCGGGACTTATATCCACTTCTCCTTTGAAAAGAAAAACATCACATGATGTAGCCCCCAAGTGTCGGGTCGCACGCCTACAGCGACTTGGGACTGTATGAGAATAGCCCATCATAATGCACTTCAGAAGTCCTCTTGAACTGATATTTGATCTGATTTGAAATGAATCCTTGACCATGGTTGCAATATAACCCGGTATGAATATCCCGGAATAATTCCTTTGTCTTTGAAATGAAATCCCTGCTCGTGGTTGCGGTGCAACCCGGCAAATATATGTTTGAGAAATCCATGAGTGTTGTAGTATACTACAGAGCACTGGTTGAAGAAATCCAATAGCCGGTCAATTAAATGACACGGCATTATATCTGATAAGGCGGCTCTTCAAGAATAATCAATTTTCCAACCTGGCTTGAAAAAAAACCCAATCATTTAATACTGGTTATGATAAACCATGATGAAGATCCAGCCATGTTGGCTATGAAAGATCTATTTGTTCCTTACAGAGGGTACGATGTAACCCGGTTTGGTGACTGGCTTTCCGCAGCATAAACAAATATGGATATGCATGTATGATGATGCATGATGTGATGATGCAATGCAGGATGATGTAATGCAAGTTGCAATGTATGACTCAAGCTTTGTTCTTCTTTTTTTTTTGAAAACTCATATGCCGGCTCTCCTGGCATAAATTCGTTGTTTGAACTCTTAACAGTACAGGGTCTCTAGTGAGAGTGACCATCAAATACTTTGAGCGGCTCAGGGTCTCTAGTCGAGATTAACTGGTAAGAGTACAACGAACCATAGAGAGGCGCAGCAGGGCATGAGTACCCCCCCCCCCCGGGCCCATAAGCTACTTCTCACGTGACATAAATCCGTCGTTTGAACCTTAAACAGTGCAGGGTCTTTAAAACAGTAACTGTTTAAGAGTACGAACGGGCCACATAGCGGAGAGTATGCAGCAGATGGGTGAGTTTATCCTCGCTTTCCGTAAGCCGGCCCTCACGTGACAAGAGCCGCCGGTTTAACCTTGACCAGTGCAGGGTCTCTAGTGAGAGTGACTGTCAAATACTTTGAATAGCTCAGGGTCTCTAGTCGAGATTAACTGGTAAGAGTTCGGCGGGTCACCTAGCGGAGCAGCAGCACCATACAGGCAGGTTTAACTCGAACTTGCGGTGGCTGAAGAGCCGATCAAGATGGTGTGTAAGCTAAACCCGGTGGGTTGGAAGCCCCCAAATGACCTTGTTGACGGAGTCAACTTTTGGGTATACAACCCGGCCTTACGGTGGCTGAAGAGCCGATCAAGAGGGTGTGTAAGCTAAACCCGGTGGGTTGGAAGCCCCCAAATGACCTTGTCGACGGAGTCAACTTTTGCACCATCTTGTAAGCCGCCATCTTGTAAGCCGCCATCTTTTTTGAAGAAACGACAGAAACTCCAAGTGACTTTATGATGATCCAATAAATCCGGGCACCCATGTTTGAATGGTGCATCACGGCGGGTCGTCCTCTTGGGCAACTTTTAATGTTCCGCCAATAATGTAGTAGCCCCCGGAACCAAGTTAACTTCCTTGTAATGACCCGGGGTTCTCGTTGAAAATGACCAAATGTGTCGAGCCATGTCTGTAGCCCCCGAATCTTAAGTCGACTCGAAGAGGCGGCTTGAGAGTATCCACTGAAGGTTGAGGTTGACCGTGGCGGGTTATAGATGATCCCGTATGAATTGTTTCAATAATCCGGTCGATGGTTCGTCCCGGCTGCTTGTTGAAGTTAACCAAACTGTAGTGGCGGCGACTTGTGCGCCTGTCCGTCGGGCGGCTCGTACAGGCGAACACCGCACCGATATGTCAATGTAGATTGGTCCGCAGGGCGGCGATTCAGAACCGTCCGTTGGGCGGCTCGTAATGGTGTATGCGGCCCCTGACATGTTGATGTAGACGTAGAAGTCAGCCGCGGCGTCGGTACGGTCGTGAGAGACGGTCGCGGCGTTGTAAGCCGGTGCGGTCGCGAGAGACGACCGCGGCGTTGTAAGCCGGCGCGGACGGAGAGTCGCCCGTGGCGCTGTTTGAAAACCATAACGCGAATGCGGCGGATTGTCGCATCCATTGGGCGGCTCATACTGTCGGGTTAGCGTGCGCGGTACCGACGCGTTGATGTAGACCGGGTCATGGTGGCGGCGCCGCTGCGCGCGTCCATTGAGCCACGCGACACGTACGAAGTATAGAATGATGTTGGCGTGCGCCCCATCTCCGTGGTATAATGCCACTTGAATAATTGTCCTGCGTACAAATATTGCAGGCCAAAGTAATTGCTCTTGAAGAAATTTAAAGTGTACTAATAAAATAAATAAGGCAGATAGCACCTGGTATTTTTGCGAATGAACGCAGACGTTTTCTCGTATGAACGCGCGGACGTAGAGCGAGAATAGCAGGCACAGTTGTCTCTCTGCTGATCTTGATTTGAAAAGAGAAGTAATAACGAAGTACGTCTTGGTACTGCTATATAGTACTAATTGAATCATCCACCACGTGATCTCCTTCTTGCTTGGGAGAGCGCTTCTCACTTTGGAGCACTAATTCTAGTTCTTGTCTTCACGTTGGAAAGGGGTCAATCAAGCCTTGGGAACTGTACCAGGTAAACCATTACCATTCACCTGTACTTGTGTTCAGATTTCTTTTGACTTACGTAGATGATGGGATGGCCCATGCATCTAATTACTTGCGATTAGGATAAAAGGACCTAGAAACTTTGATTTAATCCATCTATTCCATGCATGCTTCTCAGCGATATCCAACAGGGCCATGCGAGGACCTCTGCTCTTTCTTTATCTGCTGGTAGTACTTTTTTCGGGGAGCGACCTGTGTGAAGACACGACAACATTTGTATAGCTTGCATCACGGGTGTGTAATGGTCAGCGACTGAGTTATAGAATTTCCAAAGCCTGCTACTTGCAGCCTGCCGGACGTGGTCTTGTGCATGTTGGACATGTCGGTGATGATGAAGAGCCACCATCCACAGGATCGGGAGTGGAATTCCTACTAGAGGGTTGTCGCTCAACTCCCACATTTCGATCTGATTTCGATTTTGATGGTTGTTTGCTCGAGTCGTAGCCTGACTTGAAACCCAGCCATGCACCATCCAACGTGAATGTACGTTGGCCGCATCCGATTATATATCACGGCACCGGCGGCCGGTATGGCGAGATGCGGCCGCGGCGGAGTCCCGGCTCGGTGCGAGGCCAGCAGGCGAGGCGTGCCACGGCGGGTGCTGGTAAGCGAGGCGACGCGAGGCCAGCTTGGACGCGGCGGGCGGAGCAAAGCCGAGGCGGCCCTCGTGCGGTCCGGCCAACACAGGCACGGCCGGGCAGCCCGGTCGCAGTCAGATGGAGCAGTGCAGCGGGGCGACGCGGGCACGCGGGAGGGGATCAGGCGTGCGGGGGCACGGACGTAGGCGACTTACGCGGCGGAGCTAGCGATGGCACAGTGGATAGTGGGGTGCGCGGAGGCGAGAGACGCCCGGGGCAGCGGCGCGCAGAGGCGGAGTTTGCGCAGCCGGCCGCAGAACAACGCGAGCGTGGCGGGCGGAACAGCGCGACAGGCGTGGCGGACAGGGCGCAGCGCAGTGCGGGAGCGGGAGGCCTGGAGTAGAGCAGGCGACCGTCCGCGGACGCGGAGGCTGGGCAGCTCGAACACGGGGGAGCCGATGCACGCGCGCGCGGAGCAGATGAGGCGCGGAAGAGCCAACCACGGCGAGTCGAGGCGGAGCGGAGGAGAGGGCCGGCTCGGCCCCAGGCGAGGATAGAGGCCGGCGGAACTTCCTGCGGCAGGCGGAGCAGCAGGGGCGAGGTGGAGGCGAGACCACACCGGTGGAGGTGCGCGGCCAGGCGGCAACAGAGGCAAGGTGCGGCGGATAGCAGAGTCAAGGCCATGGCGGAGACGACCGAGTGTGTGGTTAATCAGCTTCTGGGTCGGGGGCGTGATGTTTTTTTTTTTTTTTTTTTGAGCTGGGGGCGTGATGTTTTTGATGGCTCTTGAAACCCCAAACTGATTTGATGGTCGTCAAAAGTGTTAATCGACGTACTGCCGAGCCCTCCGAGTGGCTTTTGTTTTTTTCCATAGTACTGCTGATCGGGCTTTGTGGCTCATGTCCTCCCAGGTTGCTTCCTCGTGGGCACCGGTTGGTTGTTGGATGCTCCATGGTTCACGGTGTGATGACGTGGAGTAGCAGCAGCTACGTTTGTCGGATGTTCCACGGCTTGAAAGTAGCATTAACCGTAGCGACAGGACACCTTGGGATTTGATGTGTCGGCGAAATAAGGTCTCGGCGACTTGCGGTTTGACTGCTCTCTAGGCGTGCAACATGCTGCAAAAATTCCTTTTGTACCCGAGTCGGTCTCTGGGACTTTTATCCTTCCGCTGATCAATCTCGGACACATCTTCAACTCGCAGCGGCGCACTAGCTGCAACCTAACTTTTCTTCAACTATCTTTGGCGGCTTCGCAAGGTGAACCAGAGAGCAACCCGGTTTTGTATCGATGGATCGCATGGTCGCGTGCGGTGACGCACAAGATATACAACCCTAAAATCTCCAAATCTCAAACTCGTGCATGCCGTTTCGACTCCTCGTCGACGATGTGATCCTTCTGCACCGGCTCTTCTTCAGCCGATCAATCGCGAGCTCCTTGATCCCTGAAAAGCTCCCTCCAAGAACACAACACCACCGTGCGCGCGCCCCACGGTGGGCGCCAACTGTCGTGGTTTTGTCACGGCATGATGTCCTCGTGAGAGAACTTAGGTGTGAGGCCATCGCAACTAGGTGGCGGCTTGAGAGGGGTTGGTCGGAATCGAGAGACGCGAGTTTACCCAGGTTCAGCCCCTCCGATGGAGGTAAAAGCCTACGTCCTGCTTTGTGTCTATATTGATGATGATGACAATCTCGATTACAAGGGTGCGGAGTCGCTACCTCTAATCTCGAGCGCCTCTAATCTGTCTATCTCTACTGACTTGAAGTTGTCAACCTGTCCCTCTAGGGGTATTCTACCCCTCCTTATATAAGTGGAAGGGGTAGGTTTACATGTAGAGTCCTACTAGGAGTAGGATTAGGACTAGCCTCTCTTGAGTCATAATCCGGGTCTTGTTTCTCTTGTAAGGGAATCATTTCTCTCCTTTGGGCCTTCTCTTGTGAGCCGCCTTGCGCCGGCTTACACGCTGGGCCTTGGGCCTTGTTGCTCGTCTGACCCGCCTGCCGGGTCACCAATGAACCGCCACGTCTCGACCGGGTCACCAGTGAGTCGCCAAGTCCTGGTCGGGTCATACTTTCGGCCGGGTTATACCACGGAGTAACATCCCTGACAGTTTGTGATAAGGTAAAATAACATAAACGATTACATAGATCAAGATGTGTGTGATAGACAGCATACAGTTCACTGGGATGAACTGTGTGCGATAAGCAAAAATAACACAAACGGTTTCTCAGATCAAGATGTGTGTGATGTACACAGACCACTCGGATGTGTTGTGGGCAAACAGTTCCGGATAAAGAACTGTCAGGGACTGATGAAATCATCACCGACGGTCTTGGTTGTTTATTCCGTATGTGATGTGATTTGCTCATTCTGCCCACAAACATCTATGCTCTGTTTAGAAGAACATGATTGCATAACCAAATTAAGCATCCAATACACAAATAACATTGGCGCACACCTTAATAAACTATTACATGCATAATAAACTTATCCCTCTAAAACTACGAACATTTCTGCATAAAGGGAGTATGAGAATTGAGAAACGATCATCAAATCATCTACTTCTTGTGACGCTTGCCGCTAGCGCTCTGCTTGTGGCTCGATCCCTTGTTGTCTTCAGGTAGGAGGCACTTCCTCATGTCAACGATCTGCCTGAACATCTCGTAGCATGTGTACACTTCCTTGGACGCGGTCTGGAGGTTATATTCATCCAGTTTCTTCACCCAGGCCATGTGCCAGACAAGCTTGTTCTTGTTGCACTCAGCCTTCATGTCAGCGTAGTAGGGGTCGATGATGGCCTCGGCCAGGTCAACATGGGAGTCCATGTTCTTATTGCTGCCCTAGACCCTGTAGTGGTCGCGGATGTCGACAAGCTTCTGGCAGGCCAAGCCCGAAGTCTTGAGCACCTTTGGATCATTGGCGCTGTCCACCGTAGCGAACCTGTAGTCGGGGATGTTGACAAACCTGGTGAAACGATCGCAAGGCACTGTGGCCAGGCAGTAGTGGTAGAGGAGGACGTGATGTCCCACGCACAACTGGGGGACGGCAACCTTCTGATCATGCCCGGCACGACCGCCGGTGTAAGCGAGATCGAAGCCGACCACTTTGTACTTGTCATCCGCATCAAGAAGCCGCTCCATGGTGTCGATGGAGTCCTCCACCATGCCCGGGTCGTTGGTGTACACCACCGTGAGGTCCGTCTTCCTCATGTGGGTCTCCACATGATGCACGCCGAACTCCATTGGAACGCCGCTGGACATCCTCTCTGTATGTGTCGTTCAGGGTGTGCTTATTGTGTTGTGGGGCATGATCGAAAGTGCGAAGAGACTATGGTTAATGGCCGTGGGTATAAATGGGGGCCGGACGTCCTGGAAAACCGGCACGTCCAGATGGCAGTTTTTGCAGCACGTGATTCAGTCGTGGAGCACGTAACTGCATGGGGCGACGCGCGTGGCGCAACCGCATGCATATGGAGCCCCGAACGTGATCGTGGGCCGGCCCTAACCGCTGGCAGAGCGCGCGCGGAGGGGCGCGAGAGCAGAGCACGCGCAGGGACGCGGGAGTAGCACACGGTGGGAACGTGAGGTCGAAGCAGACCACTCTGTGCTTGTCCTCGTCAAGTAACAGGTCCATGACGCTAGAGTTCTCCATCAAGATCGGATGTTTGGTGTGCACTACGAACCGACAGGGCGTGTCCACTACGGCATGCATGGTGAACTGGCGCTCGTCTTCGGCAGCCACTGGGAGCGCCATGGGAGCCGCGCAGCATACCCTCGGTCGTGGTTCTGCTTCTTAAGGTCCGAATATTAATCGTCAATTGCATATTGATCTCCAGATATTAATCGGCCATTGCATACTAAGGAAAAGATAGTACTACCAAAATAAGAGTCTCCCTCATAAGATGTCATTTGCATGGTTGTATGTGATACCCGGCAAACAGGTCGTTTGGACGAACTGTTTGTGTTGATCAAAAGTAACACAAACGATTCTACGTAACAAGATGTGTGTGATAGTGATACCCGACAAACAGGTTAGTACTCGGAATTGTGTGGGAAGACAGATAAAAAGACAGACGATTCCTGATAATAAGTTGTGTGTGATGTGGCCTATGGGCAAACACTTGGTCGCACCCAATTGTCTGTGATTGTTGAAATCATCACCGACGTGTTCCTTTCTATAATCGTAAGCGATGTGATCTGCTATGTCTGCATATAGCATCTATGCTCTGTCTACAGAACAACATCATGATTTCATAACCTAGATAAACATCCAATTACATTACTGACTATAGATAACATTTGCACACATCAATTAACAAGTACATGCATACTAAACTAGTAGTGACGATCATCAAATCAATCATCTATACTTCTTGTGACAAGGGGTGCCGATCGGCGCAGGACGGAGGCACTTCCTCATGTCAACGATCCGCCTGCACATCTCGTAGCTTACGTACGCGTCCTTGGCCGCGTACTTGACGTGATCTTCATCCAATCTTCGGACCCAGGCGCGGTGCCAAGCAACCTTCTTCTTCTTGCAGACATCCTTCATGCCTCTGTAGTAGGGGTCGATGATGGCCATGGCGAGGTCAACCAGGGAGTCCTTATGCTTCTCCTCGCCGCCCAAGATCTTGTACAGGCATTGGATGTCCACAAGATTCCGGCAGGCCAAGTGATGTCTACTACGCAACCTTCTTCTTGTAGACTCGTGTTGGGCCTCCAAGCGCAGAGTTTTGTAGGACAGTAGCAAATTTCCCTCAAGTGGATGACCTAAGGTTTATCAATCCGTGGGAGGTGTAGGATGAAGATGGTATCTCTCAAACAACCCTGCAACCAAATAACAAAGAGTCTCTTGTGTCCCCAACACACCCAATACAATGGTAAATTGTATAGGTGCACTACTTCGGCGAATAGATGGTGATACAAGTGTAATATGGATGGTAGATATAGGTTTTTGTAATCTGAAAATATAAAAACAGCAAGGTAACTAATGATAAAAGTGAGCACAAACGGTATTACAATGCTTAGAAACAAGGCCTAGGGTTCATACTTTCACTAGTGCAAGTTCTCTCAACAATACTGACATAGTTGAATCATATGTAAATCCCTCACATGCGACAAAGAGTTCACTCCAAAGTCACAAATAGCGGAGAACAAACGAAGAAATTATTGTAGGGTACGAAACCACCTCAAAGTTATCTTTTCCGATCAATCGTATGAGCTATCCCTATAAGTGTCACGAACAGCCCTAGAGTTCGTACTAAAATAACACCTTAAGATACACATCAACCAAAACCCTAATGTCACCTAGATACTCCAATGTCACCACGAGTACCCATGGGCTTGATTATACGATATGCATCTCACAATTTCAGATTCATTAGGTTCAATCCAACACAAAGAACTTCAAAGAGTGCCCCAAAGTTTCTACCGGAGAGTCAAGACGAAAACGTGTGCCAACCCCTATGCATAGATTCCCAAGGTCACAGAACCCGCAAGTTGATCACCAAAACATACATCAAGTGGATCAATAGAACATCCCATTGTCACCATGGATATCCCATCGCAAGACATACATCAAGTGTTCTCAAATCCTTTAAAGACTCAATCCGATAAGAAAACTTCAAAGGGAAAACTCAATTCATCACAAGAAGATAGAGAGGGGAAAACTCCATATGATTCATCTATATTAATAAAGCTCGCGGTACATCAAGTTCGTGCCATCTCAAGAACACGAGAGAGAGAGATCAAACACATAGCTACTGGTACATACCCTCAGCCCCGAGGGTGAACTACTCCCTCCTCGTCATGGAGACCGCCGGGATGATGAAGATGGCCTCCGGTGATGGTTTCCCCCTCCGGCAGGGTGCCGGAACGGGCTCCCGATTGGTTTTTCATGGCTACCGAGGCTTGCGGCGGCGGAACTCCCGATCTAGGTTTCTTTCTAGGGGTTTTGGTATTTATAGGAATACTTGGCATTGGAATCAAGTCAGGGGGACTCCCGAGGGACCCACAAGCTAGGGGGCGCGCCCTAGGGGGGGCGCCCCCGAGGCTTGTGACTGCCTCGGGACTCTCTCCGGTATCTTTTTGCTCCAGTATTTTTTATATTTTCCAAAAATATTCTCCGTAAATTTTCAGCCCATTCCGAGAACTTTTATTTCTGCACAAAAAAACGACACCATGGTAGTTCTGCTGAAAACAGCGTCAGTCTGGGTTAGTTCTAATAAAATCATACCAAAATCATATAGAATTATTGTAAACATGGCATGAATACTTCATAAATTATAGATACGTTGGAGACGTATCAGCATCCCAAGCTTAATTCCTGCTCGTCCTCGAGTAGGTAAATGATAAAAGAAATAATTTATGAAGTGTGAATGCTAGCAAGTGCACAAGTTTGATCAATGATAATTCCAATCACCTTTTCTAGCATCAATATAAACCATAAACAGTAGCTCATCTCATAAAACTTCTCATGATCAAGTAACAAGCTATTCACATGTTAAAGTATAGACCAGAAAGTTTCTTGAAAACTAACAAACCATATTCCTAGTCATCGAACAATTGCAATTCATCTTATTTTCAGGAAGGGTCTATGTAAGAGCTTTGATTTAGCAAATTCCACATATTCAACTATCATATAGTCTTCCATGATTATTGTCACTCAAAGCATATTTTTAGAACAAATAGCATCCATCGAACACAGAGAAAGATAGGGGCTTAATGTTTCGCCTCCCAACTTATTTATCATATAGATAATTGTCAACAATAATAATTCATGATCAAATATATTTGTGTGGATATATATGTCTAGATCATTCCCCAACACATGACGCTTGCCAAGAGAAAAAGGCGAAATATAGGAAGTGGTGAAGATGACCATGAGTCTTGCATAAAGGTAAGTACTAGAAAGTAAAAGATAGGCCCTTCGCAGAGGGAAGCATTGATTTGCAAAGGTGCCAGAGCTCGAGCTTTTAAAACAGAGATGAATAATAATTTTGAGCGGTATGCTTTCATTGTCAACATAACAACCGAGAGATCTCGGTATCTTCCATGCTAGATACATTATAGGCGGTTCCCAAACAGAATGGTAAAGTTTTTACTCCCCCTCCACCAATCAATCACACTCCACGGCGAGCCGAATCCACGGGTACCGTCCATACAAACAACAATCTTGGGGGAGTTTTGTTTCATTATATTTTGATTTGATTTTTGAGCATGGAACTGGGCATCCCGAATACCAGCCACTTTCTCGTGAATGATAGTGAATCAACACATATCGTGAGAATAACCCACCTAGCATGGAAGATACTGACAGCCCCTAGTCACTATATGAGCGATTCGGGCATACAAAACAGAATATTATTTGAAGGTTTAGAGTTTGGCACATGCAAATTTACTTGGAACGGCAGGTAAATACCGCATATAGGTAGGTATGGTGGACTCATATGGAACAACTTTGGGTTTAAGGGTGTTTGGATGCACAAGTAGTATTTCTACTTGGTGCGGAAGTTTTGGCTAGTATGAGGTGGAAGGAAGCACCACATGTTGGAGGATCCATAACAATATAACTTCTATACAAATATACCCAAACATAACTCATTAAGTTGTCTTCCTTGTCCAATTTTAACTAATTTGCTCGAGTTTGAAAATAATTAATGAGCTCACAATCATAGAAGATGTCCAAGATAATATATTTATATGTGGAATCTCTCTTCCTTCAATATTCTTTCATGAATTGTTCAAGTGACCAATGCGGTGTTTGCTAACTTTCAATAAATTTTACCACCTATACTTATTATGTGTGAAGTCATTACTCCCCATGGGATAAGTATATGAAGCATATTTAATTTCAGATTTATGATATTCAATTCATTCAACCATTTACTCATAGGATATAAGTGAAGCACGAGAGTGAATGACAAACTACTCCAAAAAGATATAAGTGAAGATCAATGCGTAGTCAACAATCAAATAACTATGTGAAGACTCTCTCATCTAAGAATTTCAGATCTTAAGTATTTTATTAAAAATCAAGCAAAAGAAAAATAGCACTCCAAGAATAGCATGCATCATGTGAACGAATAAAAATTTAGGCTCAACATAGGCTAACCGATAATTGTTGATGAAGAGAGGTGGGATGCGTAGAATCCCCAAGCTTAGATGCTTGAGACTTCTTGAAATATTTACTTGGGGTGCCTTGGGCATCCCCAAGCTTGAGCTTTTGTATCTCGTTCAATCCTCTCATATCATGATTTCACCTATTCTCAAAAACATCTTCCACACAAAACAATATAGAAAGTGAGTGGGAGCTCTATAGCGTTTCTAATATTATATGTGGATGACATATTACTGATTGGAAACAATATAGAAATGCTGGAAAGCGTAAAGGAATATTTGAACAAGAAGTTTTTCAATGAAGGACCTAGGAGAAGCTGCTTTCATATTAGGCATCAAGATCTATAGAGATAGATCGAGACGCTTAATAGGACTTTCACAAAGCACATACCTTGACAAAGTTTTGAAGAAGTTCAAAATGGATCAGTCCAAGAAGGGGTTCTTGCCTGTATTGCAAGGTGTGAAGTTGAGTAAGACTCAATGCCCAGTGACTGCAGAAGATAGAGAAAAGATGAGTGTCATCCCCTATGCTTCAGCCATAGGCTCTATCATGTATGCAATGCTGTGCACAAGACCCGATGTCAGCCTTGCCATAAGTATGGTCGGAAGGTTTCAAAGTGATCCAGGAATGGAACACTGGACGGCGGTCAAGAATATCCTGAAGTACCTGAAAAGGACTAAGGATATGTTTCTCGTTTATGGAGGTGATCAAGAGCTCGTCGTAAAGGGTTACGTCGATGCAAGCTTTGACACTGATCCGGATGACTCTAAGTCGCAAACCGGATACGTATTTATTCTTAATGGAGGTGCGGTTAGCTGGTGCAGTTCCAAGCAAAGCGTGGTAGCTGATTCTACATGCGAAGCGGAGTACATCGCTGCCTCGGAGGCGGCGAAGGAAGGTGTCTGGATGAAGGAGTTCATGACAGATCTTGGAGTAGTGCCTAGTGCACTTAACCCAATGACTCTGTTTTGTGATAATACTGGTGCCATTGCTCTAGCCAAGGAACCAAGATTTCACAAGAGGACCAGACACATAAAGCGACGTTTCAATTCCATCCGCGATTACATCAAGGAGGACGACATAAATATTTGCAAAGTACACACGGATCTAAATGTTGCAGATCCAATGACTAAACCTCTTCCAAGGGCTAAACATGAACAACACCAGAACTGCATGGGTGTTCGATTCATTACAATGTAAATCACATAGTGATGTGAACTAGATTATTGACTCTAGTGCAAGTGGGAGACTGTTGGAAATATGCCCTAGAGGCAATAATAAATTAGTTATTATTATATTTCCTTGTTCATGATAATCGTTTATTATCCATGCTATAATTGTATTGATTGGAAACTCAAATACATGTGTGGGTACATAGACAACACTGTCCCTAGTAAGCCTCTAGTTGACTAGCTCGTTGATCAAAGATGGTTAAGGTTTCCTAGCCATTGACATGAGATGTCATTTGATAACGGGATCACATCATTAGGAGAATGATGTGATGGACAAGACCCAAACTACGAACGTAGCATATGATCGTATCAGTTTATTGCTATTGTTTTCTGCATGTCAAGTATCTGTTCCTATGACCATGAGATCATGCAACTCACTAACACCAGAGGAATACCTTGTGTGTATCAAACGTCGCAACGTAACTGGGTGACTATAAAGGTGCTCTACAGGTATCTCCGAGGGTGTCTGTTGGGTTGGCATGGATCAAGACTGGGATTTGTTACTCCGTGTGACGGAGAGGTATCTCAGGGCCCACTCGGTAATACAACATCACAATGAGCCTTGCAAGCAATGTGACTAAAGTGTTAGCCACGAGATCTTGTATTACGGAACGAGTAAAGAGACTTGCCGGTAACGAGATTGAACTAGGTATAGAGATACCGACGATCGAATCTCGGGCAAGTAACATACCGAAGAACAAAGGGAACAGTATACGGGATTAACTGAATCCTTGACATAGAGGTTCGACCGATAAAAGATCTTCGTAGAATATGTAGGAGCCTATATGGGCATCCAGGTCCCGCTATTGGTTATTGGCCGTAGAGGTGTCTCGGTCATGTCTACATAGTTCTCGAACCCGCAGGGTCTACACACTTAACGTTTGGTGACGATTAGTATAGTTGAGTTATGTTGGTGACCGAAGGTTGTTCGGAGTCCCGGATAAGATCCCGGACATGACGAGGATCTCCGGAATAGTCTGGAGGTAAAGATTGATATATGTGATAATAGTGTTTTGATCTCCGGAAGGGTTCCGGAATTCACCGGAAGGGGTTCCGGATGTTTACCGAAGTGTTCGGGTACAGCAACACTTTATATGGGCCAAAGGGATAAAGCCCACGAGGTATTGGAAAGTGCAAAAAGTAGTTTTGCTGCCGCTCAAGCGGTACTACCGCTTGTGAGCGGTACTACCGCTTGTGCGCGGCTGTGCACGGTTCGGCAGGGATCCGAGTTGGACTCTTTCCCTGCGGGCCAAACCGACCTTGTGCGGGCAAAACCGACCTGGAGGAGGCTTTTACTCCAAGTTTAGACCCCAAGGCTCAACATATAAATAGAGGGGCAGGGCTAGCACACGGGATACATCAGGATTTCCCAAGCCGTGTGCCGGCAACCCTAGCCCTCTAGTTCCTCCGTCATAATCTCCGTAGCGCTTGGCGAAGCCCTGCAGAGATTGTTCCTCACCACCATCACCACGCCGTCGTGCTGCTGTAACTCAACCACTACTTCACCATCGCTCGCTGGATCGAGGAGGTGAAGGCGTCATCAAGCCGTACGTGTGTTGAACGCGGAGGTGCCGTCCGTTCGGCGCTAGTTCGTGATCGGTTCGAGGCACGACTTGCGATTTGGATCGCGAAGACGTTCGACTACATCAACCGCGTTTCTTAACGCTTCCGCTTAGCGATCTACAAGGGTATGTAGATTTACTCTCCCTCTCGTAGATGCTCATCACCATGGATAGATCTTGTGTGTGCGTAGGAAAATTTTTGTTTCCCATGCAACGTTCCCCAACAGTGGTATCAGAGCTAGGTCTATGCGTAGATGAGATCTCGAGTAGAACACAAACGAGTTGTGGGCGTGGGTGTATACATATTGCTTGCCGTTACTAGTTGATATTTGATTCGGCGGTACTGTGAGATGAAGCGGCCCGGACCGACATTACGCGTACACTTACGCGAGACAGGTTCCTTCAACTAACATGTAACTTCGTTGCATAAAGATGGCTAGTGGGTGTCTGTCTCTCTCACTTTAGTTGAATCGATTTCAATGAAGAGGGTTCTTTTAGAAGATCAAAAAGCAATCACTACACCACGTTGTGGTTTTGCGTAGGTAAGAACGGTTCTTGCAAACCCGTAGCAGCCACGTAAAATTTGCAACAACAATTAGAGGACGTCTAACTTGTTTTTGCAGGGTATGTTGTGATGTGATATGGCCAAGTACATGATGAGATATATGTGATGTATGAGATGATCATGTGTTGTATAGAATATCACGACTTGCATGTCGATGAGTACGGCAACTGGCAGGAGCCATAGAGTTGTCTTTAATTATTGTATGACCTGCGTGTCAATCATTAAGCGCTATGTAAGTCGGCGCGACAACCTTATGGCGACACGTTGATGGAGATCAAGATGATGGAGATCATGGTGTCATGCCGGTGACGATGGAGATCATGCCGGTGCTTTGGAGATGGAGATCAAAAGCACAAGTTCATGGCCATATCATGTCACTTATGATTTGCATGTGATGTTAATCCTTTTATGCATCTTATTTTGCTTAGGACGACGGTAGCATTATAAGGTGATCCCTCACTTAAATTTCAAGATAAATTGTGTTCTCCCCGAGTGTGCACCGTTGCGAAAGTTCGTCGTTTCGAGACACGCCGTGATGATCGGGTGTGATAGACTCCCCGTTCACATACAACGGGTGCAAGCCATGTTGCACACGCGGAACACTCGGGTTAAACTTGACGAGCCTAGCATGTACAGACATGGCCTCGGAACACAAGAGACCGAAAGGTCGAACATGAGTCATATAGTAGATATGATCAACATGAAGATGTTCACCATTGAAACCACCTCGACTCACGTGATGATCGGACTTGAGTTGGTGGATTTGGATCATGTTACACTCGAATGACCGGAGGGATGTCAATTTGAGTGGGAGTTTTTAAGTAATATGATTAATTAAACTCATTATCTTGAACAATAGTCTAAGTTGTCTTTGCTATATTTATGTTGTAGATCATGGCTCGCGCAGTAGCACCCCTGAATTTTAATGCGTTCCTAGAGAAAGCTAAATTGAAAGATGATGGAAGTAACTATGTGGACTGGGCCCGTAATCTAAGGATTATCCTTACGGCTTCCCAGAAGGCTTATGTCCTTGATGCACCGCTTGGTGATCCACCCGCTCCAGTTGAGTCTCTAGACGTTGTGAACACCTGGCAGGCTCGTTCTGATGATTACTCAATAGTTCAATGTGCAATGTTGTATGGCTTAGAACCGGGACTTCAAAGACGTTTTGAACGTCATGGAGCATATGAGATGTTCCAGGAGTTGAAGTTTATCTTTCAGAAGAATGCCCGGATCGAGAGATATGAGATCTCCGATAAGTTCTATGCTTGCAAGATGGAGGAGAACGGCACTATCAGTGATCACATACTCAGAATGTCTGGGTACTCCACCCGTCTGGCTGAGTTAGGGATGCCCCTTCCGCCAGAGGCTATCACTGACAGAGTTCTTCAATCATTGCCACCTAGCTACAAGAGCTTCGTGTTGAACTATAACATGCACGGGATGAACAAGTCAGTCGCCGAGCTGTTTGCGATGCTGAAAGCCGCTGAGTCTGAAATTCAGAAGGAGCATCAAGTGTTGATGGTCAATAAAACCACTAGTTTCAAGAAAAATGGCAAGGGTAAGAAGGGTAACTCCAAGAAGAGTGGCAAAGCAGTTGCTCCTCTCGTGAAGAAACCCAAGGCTGGACCCAAACCAGAAACTGTGTGTTTTCATTGCAAGGGAACTGGACATTGGAAGCGGAACTGCCCCAAGTATTTGGCTGACAAGAAGGCGGCCAACAACAAACAAGGTATATATGATATACATGTTATTGATGTGTACCTTACCAACCCTCGTTGTAGTGCCTGGGTATTTGATACCGGTGCGGTTGCTCATATTTGCAACTCTAAACAGGAACTGCGGAATAGACGGAGGCTGGCAAAGGACGAAGTGACGATGCGCGTGGGAAATGGTTCCAAGGTTGATGTGATCGCCGTCGGCACGCTCGCTCTTCGATTACCGTCGGGATTAGTGATGAACCTAAATAAGTGTTATTTGGTGCCTGCGTTAAGCATGAACATTATATCTGGATCTTGTTTATTGCGAGACGGTTACTCATTTAAATCAGAGAATAATGGTTGTTCTATTTATATGAGTAATATCTTTTATGGTCATGCACCCAATGTGAGGGGTTTATTCTTATTGAATCTCGATAGTAAAGATACACATGTTCATAACATTGATGCCAAAAGATGTAGGATTGATAATGATAATACCACTTTCTTGTGGCACTGCCGTTTAGGTCATATTGGCGTAAAACGCATGAGGAAGCTCCATGCTGATGGACTTTTGGAGTCACTTGATTTTGAATCACTTGACACATGTGAGCCATGCCTCTTGGGCAAGATGACTAAAACGCCGTTCTCTGGAACAATGGAACGGGCAAGTGACTTATTGGAAATCATACATACTGATGTGTGCGGTCCAATGAGCATTGAGGCGCGCGGTGGTTATCGTCACTTTCTCACCTTCACTGATGACTTAAGTAGATATGGGTATATTTACTTAATGAAACACAAGTCTGAAACGTTTGAAAAATTCAAACAATTTCAGAGTGAAGTTGAGAATCATCGTAACAAGAAGATTAAATTCCTACGATCTGATCGAGGAGGAGAATATCTGAGTTATGAGTTTGGCAGTCACTTAAGACAGTGTGGAATTGTTTCACAATTGACACCACCTGGAACACCACAGCGTAATGGTGTGTCCGAACGTCGTAATCGAACCTTATTGGATATGGTGCGATCTATGATGTCTCTTGCCGATTTGCCACTATCGTTTTGGGGTTATGCATTAGAGACAGCTGCATTCACTTTAAATAGGGCACCATCGAAATCCGTTGAGACGACGCCATATGAACTTTGGTTTGGCAAGAAGCCAAAGCTGTCGTTTCTTAAAGTTTGGGGATGTGATGCTTATGTCAAAAAGCTTCAGCCTGAAAAGCTGGAACCCAAAGCGAAGAAATGCGTCTTCATAGGATACCCAAAAGAGACAGTTGGGTATACCTTCTACCTCAGATCCGAAGGCAAAGTGTTTGTCGCTAAAAACGGAACATTTCTTGAGAAAGAGTTTCTCTCGAAAGAATTGAGTGGGAGGAAGATAGAACTTGATGAGGTTGTTGAACCTTTACTTCAACCTGAGAGTAGCGCAGCGCAGAAAGTTGTTTCTGTGGAGCCTACATTAGCTGAAGAGGAAGTTAATGATGATGATCATGAAGCTTTGGATCAAGTTGCTATCGAACCTCGTAGATCGACAAGGACGCGTACTGCTCCTGAGTGGTACGGCAACCCTGTCTTAGAAGTCATGTTGTTAGACAACGATGAACCTACGAGCTATGGAGAAGCAATGATGGGCCCGGATTCCGAGAAGTGGTTAGAGGCCATGAAATCCGAGATGGGATCCATGTATGAAAACAAAGTATGGACTTTGGAAGTATTACCTGAAGGGCGTAAGGCCATTCAGAACAAATGGATCTTTAAGAGGAAGACGGACGCGGACGGTAATGTCACCGTCTATAAAGCTCGACTTGTGGCAAAGGGTTTTTCACAAGTTCAAGGAGTTGACTACGATGAGACCTTCTCACCCGTAGCGATGCTTAAGTCCGTCAGAATCATGTTAGCAATAGCTGCCTTTTTCGATTATGAAATTTGGCAGATGGATGTCAAAACAGCGTTCCTTAACGGTTACCTTAAGGAAGAGTTGTATATGATGCAACCAGAAGGTTTTGTCGATCCAGAGAATGCTGACAAAGTTTGCAAACTCCAGCGATCCATTTATGGACTGGTGCAAGCATCTCGGAGTTGGAATCTTCGTTTTGATGAGGTGATCAAAGCGTTCGAGTTTATACAAGTTTACGGAGAAGCTTGTATTTACAAGAAAGTGAGTGGGAGCTCTATAGCGTTTCTAATATTATATGTGGATGACATATTACTGATTGGAAACAATATAGAAATGCTGGAAAGCGTAAAGGAATATTTGAACAAGAAGTTTTTCAATGAAGGACCTAGGAGAAGCTGCTTTCATATTAGGCATCAAGATCTATAGAGATAGATCGAGACGCTTAATAGGACTTTCACAAAGCACATACCTTGACAAAGTTTTGAAGAAGTTCAAAATGGATCAGTCCAAGAAGGGGTTCTTGCCTGTATTGCAAGGTGTGAAGTTGAGTAAGACTCAATGCCCAGTGACTGCAGAAGATAGAGAAAAGATGAGTGTCATCCCCTATGCTTCAGCCATAGGCTCTATCATGTATGCAATGCTGTGCACAAGACCCGATGTCAGCCTTGCCATAAGTATGGTCGGAAGGTTTCAAAGTGATCCAGGAATGGAACACTGGACGGCGGTCAAGAATATCCTGAAGTACCTGAAAAGGACTAAGGATATGTTTCTCGTTTATGGAGGTGATCAAGAGCTCGTCGTAAAGGGTTACGTCGATGCAAGCTTTGACACTGATCCGGATGACTCTAAGTCGCAAACCGGATACGTATTTATTCTTAATGGAGGTGCGGTTAGCTGGTGCAGTTCCAAGCAAAGCGTGGTAGCTGATTCTACATGCGAAGCGGAGTACATCGCTGCCTCGGAGGCGGCGAAGGAAGGTGTCTGGATGAAGGAGTTCATGACAGATCTTGGAGTAGTGCCTAGTGCACTTAACCCAATGACTCTGTTTTGTGATAATACTGGTGCCATTGCTCTAGCCAAGGAACCAAGATTTCACAAGAGGACCAGACACATAAAGCGACGTTTCAATTCCATCCGCGATTACATCAAGGAGGACGACATAAATATTTGCAAAGTACACACGGATCTAAATGTTGCAGATCCAATGACTAAACCTCTTCCAAGGGCTAAACATGAACAACACCAGAACTGCATGGGTGTTCGATTCATTACAATGTAAATCACATAGTGATGTGAACTAGATTATTGACTCTAGTGCAAGTGGGAGACTGTTGGAAATATGCCCTAGAGGCAATAATAAATTAGTTATTATTATATTTCCTTGTTCATGATAATCGTTTATTATCCATGCTATAATTGTATTGATTGGAAACTCAAATACATGTGTGGGTACATAGACAACACTGTCCCTAGTAAGCCTCTAGTTGACTAGCTCGTTGATCAAAGATGGTTAAGGTTTCCTAGCCATTGACATGAGATGTCATTTGATAACGGGATCACATCATTAGGAGAATGATGTGATGGACAAGACCCAAACTACGAACGTAGCATATGATCGTATCAGTTTATTGCTATTGTTTTCTGCATGTCAAGTATCTGTTCCTATGACCATGAGATCATGCAACTCACTAACACCAGAGGAATACCTTGTGTGTATCAAACGTCGCAACGTAACTGGGTGACTATAAAGGTGCTCTACAGGTATCTCCGAGGGTGTCTGTTGGGTTGGCATGGATCAAGACTGGGATTTGTTACTCCGTGTGACGGAGAGGTATCTCAGGGCCCACTCGGTAATACAACATCACAATGAGCCTTGCAAGCAATGTGACTAAAGTGTTAGCCACGAGATCTTGTATTACGGAACGAGTAAAGAGACTTGCCGGTAACGAGATTGAACTAGGTATAGAGATACCGACGATCGAATCTCGGGCAAGTAACATACCGAAGAACAAAGGGAACAGTATACGGGATTAACTGAATCCTTGACATAGAGGTTCGACCGATAAAAGATCTTCGTAGAATATGTAGGAGCCTATATGGGCATCCAGGTCCCGCTATTGGTTATTGGCCGTAGAGGTGTCTCGGTCATGTCTACATAGTTCTCGAACCCGCAGGGTCTACACACTTAACGTTTGGTGACGATTAGTATAGTTGAGTTATGTTGGTGACCGAAGGTTGTTCGGAGTCCCGGATAAGATCCCGGACATGACGAGGATCTCCGGAATAGTCTGGAGGTAAAGATTGATATATGTGATAATAGTGTTTTGATCTCCGGAAGGGTTCCGGAATTCACCGGAAGGGGTTCCGGATGTTTACCGAAGTGTTCGGGTACAGCAACACTTTATATGGGCCAAAGGGATAAAGCCCACGAGGTATTGGAAAGTGCAAAAAGTAGTTTTGCTGCTGCTCAAGCGGTACTACCGCTTGTGAGCGGTACTACCGCTTGTGCGCGGCTGTGCACGGTTCGGCAGGGATCCGAGTTGGACTCTTTCCCTGCGGGCCAAACCAACCTTGTGCGGGCAAAACCGACCTGGAGGAGGCTTTTACTCCAAGTTTAGACCCCAAGGCTCAACATATAAATAGAGGGGCAGGGCTAGCACACGGGATACATCAGGATTTCCCAAGCCGTGTGACGGCAACCCTAGCCCTCTAGTTCCTCCGTCATAATCTCCGTAGCGCTTGGCGAAGCCCTGCAGAGATTGTTCCTCACCACCATCACCACGCCATCGTGCTGCTGTAACTCAACCACTACTTCACCATCGCTCGCTGGATCGAGGAGGTGAAGGCGTCATCAAGCCGTACGTGTGTTGAACGCGGAGGTGCCGTCCGTTCGGCGCTAGTTCGTGATCGGTTCGAGGCACGACTTGCGATTTGGATCGCGAAGACGTTCGACTACATCAACCGCGTTTCTTAACGCTTCCGCTTAGCGATCTACAAGGGTATGTAGATTTACTCTCCCTCTCGTAGATGCTCATCACCATGGATAGATCTTGTGTGTGCGTAGGAAAATTTTTGTTTCCCATGCAACGTTCCCCAACAGAAAGAGGGGATGCCTTCCGGGGCATCCCCAAGCTTAGGCGCTTGAGTATTCCTTGGATATTACCTTGGGGATGCCTTGGGCATCCCCAAGCTTAGGTTCTTGTCGCTCCTTATTCTCCTCATATCGGTGTCTCACCCAAAACTTGAAAACTTCAATCACACAAATCTTAACGGAACTTCGTGAGATGGGTTAGTATAATAAATAAAGATAATTCACTTAGGTACTGTCAAGAAAAGATTCATAATTTTTCCCACATGATACCTACTGTATTCTATCATTCCCATAATTTATACCACTAAATATAAGCTATGAAAACACTAAAACAAGCAAACTATGCATGCAAAACAGAATCTATCAAAAACAGAACAGTCTGTGAAGATCTGTAGTGTAGCCATACTTCCATGTCTCTGAAAATTCTGAAACATTAGGACAACCTGAAGAATTTGTATATGAAAACTGTGTAAAAATTTCAGATCATTATCACGCTCCAGTAAAAAATTAAAATTCCTGTACTGGAGTCAAAAGTTTCTGTTTTGGTTCAGCATCAATTCTACTCATCTTGTGAGTCATCCCAAAGGCTTTACTTGGCACTTTATTGAAATAAAAGATACGAAACATGATTAATACAGTATACTAATCATGTGAACACACAAAAACAGAAAGTATAAGTGTTGGGTTGTCTCCCAACAAGCGCTTTTCTTTAATGCCTTTTAGCTAGGCATGATGATTTCAATGATGCTCGCATAGGAATAGTATTTGAAACATGCAAAAGAGCATCATGGATCACATGACAAGCACATTTAAGTCTAACCCACTTCCTATGCATAGGGATTTTGGGAGCAAACAATTTATGGGAGCAAGAATCAACTAGCATAGGAAGGCAAAACAAGCATAACTTCAAAACTTTGAACACATAGAGAGGAAACTTGATATTATTGCAATTCCTACAAGCATATGTTCCTCCCTCATAATAATTTTCAGTAGCATCATGAAGGAATTTCACAACATAACTATCACATAAAGCATTCTTTTCATGATTCACAAGCATAGAATTTTTATTACTACCCACACAAGCAAAATTCTTCTCATTCAAAGTAGTGGGAGCAAACTCAACAAAATAACTATCATGTGACACTTGATTGACATAACCACATTAAATATTAAAATCATGATGACAAGTTTCATAGTCACTATCACTCTTTATAGCATACATGTCATCATCATAATCATCATAGATAGGAGGCATGCCATCATCACAATAAATTTGCTCATCAAAACTTGGGGCACTAAAAATATCATCTTCATCAAACATAGCATCCCCAAGCTTGTAGCTTTCCATATCATTAGCATCAGGAATATTCAAGGAATTCATACTAACAACATTGCAATCATGCTCATCATACAAAGATTTAGTGCCAAACATTTTATTGACTTCTTCTTCTAACACTTTGGCACAATTTTCCTTTCCATCATTTTCACGAAAGACATTATAAAGATGAAGTATATGAGGCAACCTCAATTCCATTTATTTTTTTGTAGTTTTCTTTTATAGACTAAACTAGTGATAAAACAAGAAACTAAAAGATTCAATTGCAAGATCTAAAGATATACCTTCAAGCACTCACCTCCCCGACAACGGCGCCAGAAAAGAGCTTGATGTCTACTACGCAACCTTCTTCTTGTAGACTCGTGTTGGGCCTCCAAGCGCAGAGTTTTGTAGGACAGTAGCAAATTTCCCTCAAGTGGATGACCTAAGGTTTATCAATCCGTGGGAGGCGTAGGATGAAGATGGTCTCTCTCAAACAACCCTGCAACCAAATAACAAAGAGTCTCTTGTGTCCCCAACACTCCCAATACAATGGTAAATTGTATAGGTGCACTAGTTCGGCGAAGAGATGGTGATACAAGTGTAATATGGATGGTAGATATAGGTTTTTGTAATCTGAAAATATAAAAACAGCAAGGTAACTAATGATAAAAGTGAGCACAAATGGTATTGCAATGCTTAGAAACAAGGCCTAGGGTTCATACTTTCACTAGTGCAAGTTCTCTCAACAATATTGACATAGTTGAATCATATGTAAATCCCTCACGTGCGACAAAGAGTTCACTCCAAAGTCACAAATAGCGGAGAACAAACGAAGAAATTATTGTAGGGTACGAAACCACCTCAAAGTTATCTTTTCCGATCAATCGTATGAGCTATCCCTATAAGTGTCACGAACAGCCCTAGAGTTCGTACTAAAATAACACCTTAAGATACACATCAACCAAAACCCTAATGTCACCTAGATACTCCAATGTCACCATGAGTACCCATGGGCTTGATTATACGATACGCATCACACAATTTCAGATTCATCAGGTTCAATCCAACACAAAGAACTTCAAAGAGTGCCCCAAAGTTTCTACCGGAGAGTCAAGACGAAAACGTGTGCCAACCCCTATGCATAGATTCCCAAGGTCACGGAACCCGCAAGTTGATCACCAAAACATACATCAAGTGGATCACTAGAACATCCCATTGTCACCACGGATATCCCATCGCAAGACATACATCAAGTGTTCTCAAATCCTTTAAAGACTCAATCCGATAAGAAAACTTCAAAGGGAAAACTCAATTCATCACAAGAAGATAGAGAGGGGAAAACTCCATATGATTCATCTATATTAATAAAGCTCGCGGTACATCAAGATCGTGTCATCTCAAGAACACGAGAGAGAGAGATCAAACACATAGCTACTGGTACATACCCTCAGCCCCGAGGGTGAACTACTCCCTCCTCGTCATGGAGACCGCCGGGATGATGAAGATGGCCTCTGGTGATGGTTTCCCCCTCCGGCAGGGTGCCGGAACGGGCTCCCGATTGGTTTTTGGTGGCTACAGAGGCTTGCGGCGGCGGAACTCCCGATCTAGGTTTCTTTCTGGGGCTTTTGGTATTTATAGGAATACTTGGCATTGGAATCAAGTCAGGGGGACTCCCGAGGGACCCACAAGCCAGGGGGGCGCGCCCTAGGGGGCGCGCGCCCCCTAGGCTTGTGACTGCCTCGGGACTCCTCTCCGGTATATTTTTGCTCCAGTATTTTTTATATTTTCCAAAAATATTCTCCGTAAATTTTTAGCCCATTCCGAGAACTTTTATTTCTGCACAAAAAAACGACACCATGGTAGTTCTACTGAAAACAGCGTCAGTCCGGGTTAGTTCTAATAAAATCATACCAAAATCATGTAGAATTATTGTAAACATGGCATGAATACTTCATAAATTATAGATACGTTGGAGACGTATCACCAAGTCAGTCGTCTTGAGCACCTTTTCATCGTTGGTGGTGTCCACCATACCGAATATGTAGTCGGGGTTGTTGACAAACCTGGCGAATCGATCACAAGGCCTTGTGACCAGGCAGTAGTGGTAGACAAGGACGTAATGGCCCACGCAAAGCTGGGCGACGACAACCTTCTGATCATGCCCGGCACGACCGCCGGTGTACTCGAGGTCGAAGCCGACCACTTTGTATTTGTCATAGACAAGTAACTGCTCCATGGTGTGGATGGAGTTCTCCACCCAGATCGGGTCGTTGGTGTACACCACCATGAGGTTTTTGAACCTTACGTGGGTGTCCACATAGGCACGAATGGTGAACTGCCACTCGTTGTCGGCAGCCGCTGGGAGCTCCGCCATTGGAGCCGAGCAGAATATCGTCTCTGTATTTGGAGTGTGGGTGTGCTTCTTACGTTGTGGGGAAAGGTTGAAGAGAGACAAGGTTAAATGAGCGGTGGAGTAAATGGGGGCTGGACGGGCTGTAAGTGGCACGTCTTGTCACCGCGTTCCCGGTGGAGGATTGCTGTGCAAGCTTGACCAGTGCATGAACAAGCGTTGGTGAGCCCGTTCCTGTGCGCAAACGCGCATAGCCTCCCGCCCAGCTCGGTTGGCCACGCGTCGGCTAGAAGAAGCTCCCATTATTGGGGGCGCTAAATGGCAAATGGTTAGCAAAAATGATGCGTGTGCAATGACTTAAAGCAGCGTACAAGTTCAGCACTAAGCAACGGTGTGGAATATGCAGTGCGGGTGCGACTGGGAAGGATGGTGCGGGTTTTGTAAGCGGGGACGATGGTGAGAGTTTTCTCGATCAGAATAATAATGTGCTTCAGAGGCGACGGTTCAATAGACACAGCCGTTTGCGATAAGTGTCACTACGGTGTAAATGGACTGTCGTGGTCCGTGTAAATCCTACTACCGCAGACGCTCGATGCGCGGGAATGCGTTCTGGACAATCAGGAGACACTCGTGTCGCGGCACAATGTTAGTTAACCAAGTTTTGGGGTTCCAAATTTCATCTTTTCGTGTGACACCTGAATTTTTTACCGCATTCAACAAGTTTGCAGGTAAGTCAAGCATTTTTTACCGTAATATGCATAGTATAAAAAAAACTGCCAACACTAAAACGTAGCTGTGCGTGCTGTGGGAAAACAGTTGTTAGTAGTAAATTGTGTGGGGACTCTAAGATAAGCATAAATATTCCATCAACCAAACTGTTTGCAGCTCAAGACTGCAATTACATTGCTCTACGTATTAGTTCATAATAAAACAGAGTCTCACCGACATCTAGATCAACACATAATAAACATACTCAAGCAGAGATATAAGACGCACAAACTATAGATAGCTAGGGTAGTGCTGGCATCAGGACATTTATATATAACTCAATCCTAATCGTACCCACCAACAACGTAAACTTTCTCCAGGTACTCCGCGTACGCGGCGTGCGCCACCCTCCGAGAATACTTCTGCTTGAAAGAGCCAACGGCTCGTCCTCTAGCATCCGCCAGAACACTTGCAAACACGGGGTTAAGCCTTTGGGCGCAGAACGGGCATCCGAAGCCCCCATTCTGGGTCCTGATACGACGATTATGCGTTCCCGCATAGAGCTCCCTGAGCTTTTGTTTCTTGTACCTTCTCTGGTCCTACTTATCGCTGCCAACGTCGTCAGATAGAACCTATACATATAATAAAAAATCATGACATTGATGAATAATATGCATAAAATGATATCACAAACAACTTAGTGCAACAAAATTATTAACTAATGACTTTAAATGCATGAACCGATTATTTTCAAACAAACAAGGAACTTTGAAGTAAGTACTACTCCACATTATCACTAAAGTAGTGATCTACATGCTCTTATACAATGTTTATTTAAAAATGGGTACATGTACAATCATCTATGTAGACCGATTATTAGCAAAATGATCATTTGTACAGGTCAACCATTAAATCACTGTAAAACCTTAGACATAATACCAGCATAATCGTATGTACGGTTGTCACTTATCCATGTCACTTATCATTTACCTACCAAACAATCAATACGTACACACTAACACGGATCTATCGAATCTTACTCTGATTACATGGATTGAAATAACCTGAACCCCGGACGAATTCCAAAAAAAGGCGGAAAACAGAACTAATCAGAGATACCCTATGATATACTCCAAAATAGGGGGGGTCTAACCTGTTCTCCATCGTCGTCGGAGCTGTCGCCGTCGCCGTCGCCGTCGTCGGAGTCGGTGGAGTCGTCATCAGAGAGGTCGTAGTAGTCTCTATGCAGCACCGCGTCCTGCTGGGGAGGCACGACGGAGCTTACGACGTCATTGTCGTGCTTCTGTCCGTGCGAGACCTCATCGGCCGGGAGGGCAACCTCGTCGCCCAGCATCAAGAGATGCTTAGTTGCTTCGCTGGCCCTGGCTTCGACCCCCGCGTCACCACTCCCTCCGATGGTGCGGTTGGTCGCCATCTGATACACTTCCGAGAACGTTTACGACTGGGAACGACGGCGAGGATGCAGGCGCAGTGTGTGGAGAGAGGGGAGTGCGGCCGCCTGCTATAACCAGCGGCACATGCGCGATTAATATAGAGTGGTTGGGAGCTAGGCGGGAGGCAGGTAAATGGCTCGCCTCCCGGTGAGCCTGCGCAGCGGTCTTCTCGCATGCCTCACCCCTGCTCGCACGTCTCCCGTCTAGCCCGCGCAGAGGACTGCTCGCACGTCTCCCTGTTAGCCTGGGCAAAGGACTGCTCGCACGCGTCCCGTCAATTCACACACCAGCTCGCACGTCTCCCGATGAGCCAGAGCGGCCTGCTGACACGCGTCCCATCAATTTACACACTTGCTCGCACGCCTCACGGTCAGCCAGAGCCGCGGACTGCTCGCATCATGCGTCCCGTCGACTCACGTCCGCTCGGACGGCACACGCGGCTCGTGGTGGTACGTAATATTTTGTTGGGACCAACGCACACGGTTGAATACTGTAATCGTTCATGATGGCAACGTGACAAGTGTGTGTACCAAGCACCAACCTTTAATAAGCTCCCGTTTGTAAGAAAAGTGTATCAAAAAATTGTCTCTGATTAGGCCAGAAATTAGCACACTATATATATATAGAGAGACATATATATATATATATATATATATATATATATATATATATATATCATGAAACGGAATCCCAAGTTTCATGATTTTCAGTTGATTTTTGGATTCACTTCAATTTAAAATGATTTTTCAATGTTTGATGCCGAGCTGTCTAAAAACCAAAATTTTCAATGTTTTCCACGACGCCAAGATGTTTGAGGTTCCTTACCATTTATTGCATGGCGACTAAACACATGAACCCAAGGGGACATATGATTTCCCCCAATGAATTCCTAGAAACTCAATTATTGCATATTTTTCGAGTGATATATGGACATTTTATAATTATAACACGGACTGATGTGTCACGTGATTTCTGCATAAAATAGTTTGACGCGCCTCGAAGTGGTGTTTCCGGTGATGGCCGCGCGGGGGGTGGGGGGCTCTTTTCGTTTCACTTAGTTTGCACTAGCCTCTAGGTGTGGGATTTTCCATTTTGTGAGGCAGTTGCCACCCCAAATTATCAAAATTGTGCATTGAAATGTTTAAAACAAGGCACGTCATGCATGTGTTTAGGACACATGCACACGATGGTGGTGATCCCTCAGACAATAATCCTTCGTGCGTTATTAGTGATCCGCACATTCGTTGGTCCATGTGGTCTATCACTTTTGAGCCGCATCGGTAGGGGTTTGACCAAGGTGGGTTAAGTTAATCTGCTATGTGTTGCTGTAGATCATGGTCAGATTCCACACCAAAGATTGACGTGACGTACTCATGAGTATCTCCTACCGCTCAAAGTTGAGGGGGTGCGTGGGAGAAGACATACATATTGCACGCAATTTTCTTTAGCCTGTGGAATTTCCAATTTGTGAAGCACGCAGTGTATCAAAGTCGTGCACTTGGCATTTTGAATCAAAAAACATACCCATGCATATGCTTGTGTCACATATAATCTATGGTGGTCCTAAGTGTGGCTCCCTCACATGGTAATCGGTGACGCGTCAATCTATGGGGGCCATGTGTGGCACCTATATATTATATATTGTTTTGACCAATGTGGATCCTTTTTGGTATGCGTGCGTGTGGCCCTGTTTTGGATACTCTAACTTTAGCTAGAGGTTGGAGTTAATTTCTAGCTCATGACTAACCCTAAACTAACTCTAGCCAAAGAGGTGTTTGGATGACAGGGTTAGATTGACAATAGATGCACTTGATGGAGAGAAAAGTGATTTTTCAGTGAGCCCCACGAGAACTAGCTCCAATTAGCACTTCTTGGCTGGTGGGATAGAGAGGGCCCCATGAGAACTAGCTCCAATTAGCACCTCTTGGGTGGGATAGTTTTTTGTGTGGGTTAGATGCAAGCAGCTACAATCTAACCCTCGTGTGTGAATACTTTAGGGCTATTTGAGCCCCAACTAGCTCAAACTAACTCTAACCCATGGATCCAAACAGGGCCTACATATATGTGCGTTGTGATCGATCCTCTTCATAAGTCGACTTACAGTTTCTAAGGCAAGTGACATTAAAGTTCCATTGGTTACTAACTAAACAAACACTTAACTACATATATACATATATGTGTGGGCCTCATGCAGTGGGCGTTTGTTTTGTCAAACACTCTCTGACGTGGTCATCGGCATCATCACACACCGACACAACCATGTCCATGTGGGTCGTCACTTTGATAGATGTCTGTAGAGATGTTTATTTCACCAAGGTGGATTCTTCTTGTTGGTATGTGTGTATATATTATACGTAGTTGATAGATGCATCGACATTTCAATTCTAACAAAAAAATCAAACGCATCGTACACATTGAATCCCTCCTATCGGATCGAACTGTGGGTGTGCTTGGGGCTATATATGCATGGGTCGTTAACCTCAGTACGTGGCCATTCTGGTTCGAGACACACACATGTGGCGGCGAAAGTTGTGCGTTAGTATTTGAAAACATCACACAACGCTTTCATATATACATATGTGCCTGGGGCCATGCATGTGCGTTGGTGTTGTCTACAGACACTCCCTCGCGTGGTTATATATGGACGACATGCCAGATTTGTGGACCCATGTGGTCTATCACTTAAACCGGCCATTATATACTACAGGTTAATTTGACCAATGTAGATATAGTCCTCTCATTATTTGTTACGATATAGTTCATGGTGAGATACGAGACAGAAGTTTGAGCGCATACATGTATATATAGGTCGTGGTGTTTGTTCAAAGCATGTGTACGCGTGGGGCGGGGCGGGGGCGGGGGAGGGGCATCACAATAGTACTATACGTACGTATACACGAAACCTATTTATGAGGTCGGGTACTACATACCATCCACCTTTTGAGCCACATCAAAAGGTTTTGCACGCACGAAATATCACACCACCTTAAGTAATTAGTTGAGCCACACACATGTAGTTGCGGTCTCACCCATCTTGTGAAGTTTCTGAGACACGCCCATCAGTGGGCCCGCGCAATCTACCCTCAGAACTAAAACACAGGGGAGGGGGTGATCATGATGGATTTCTATTGGTTTTGTGTTACGGTAGGGCGAATTTGCAGTTGTATTATAAGTTTGTAGGTTCATATATATACTGAGCTACCATCCCCTCGCCGTCTCGAAGGTGTGTGTGTGGGGGGCGGGACAGGGGGGCATAAGCCAACATTGTCGTGTGCTCTGCATGACATCATGTGTCACATGAATGTTGTGCATTCCGTATTTGAACACCACAACAACCTTTCCATACATACATTTGGTCCTCAAGCAGGTCTGCTTGTGCGATGACCCTAGATTTATTGTGTTTAATTTCCAATGTTGTTATATAAATGGCAGTGCAGTCTTTTTTGAAACTTAAATAGCAGACGAGTCGAAGGAGACAACTGTGTGCGATTGTGTATGCAGTAGAGTAGTAGACACGGTTCCCGCATGCTAAATGTGTGCCACGCTTGATTCTCAAAACAAAGAACTGTGTGCCACGCCCGGCCTGTGGTTGTCACGTAACTACAGACCACCTTGCACCAACCCGCATAGAGAAATCTTAAAAATAGTTACCCGCCTTGATCGATTTAAAAATCGATGGTTCCACGGGTTTATCTCTTTGAATTACACACAAGTATTATGTTCGGGCCGTGTGCGATGTTTGTTCCTCCGGCGCCACTTCAAACCCTTCCTAAAAAATTACAGTTTGTCCCGGCTTTTCATTCCCTCCAAGTAAAATTTAAAGTAGCCGCGGCATTTCCTCAAACACCACCTAGGCCCCTCCCACCCCCAACCCCACACAACTCCCTCGCTCGAACCCTAGCTACCTCGCCGTCGCCGTCGCCGCCCCTGACCCCGCTCCGCGTTCCACAGTCAACCTCTCCTGCTCTCCCCGTCTGGGTTACGAACCCATCTCCGTACCCTCGCCGCCCTGAATTTCTTAGATGGCGCCTGCTAAACACCCCCTTCCTCACAGATCCGCACTGATCCCCACCGTAGACCGTCGCAGCCTTATCCCAGCTACACTTGCAGGGGAGATCGAGGAGCGAATGGCCAAAAGGGGAGATCGATGGACGATGCTGAGGTGGCCGCCGAGGCTACCAGGGAAGTTGACTCCCATGACGAGGTGCCCACCGGGATCGCCGGGGAAGCTGACTACGATGACGAGGTGTCCGCCGAGGCCGCAGAGGCCGCCGGGGAAGCTGACTACGATGACGAGGTGGCCGCCCAGGCCGCCGAGGCCACCGGGGAAGCTGTCCACGATGACGAGGTGGCCGCCGAGGCCGCCGGGGAAGCTGACTACAATGATGAGGTGGCCTCCGAGGCTGCCAGGAAATGTAAAGAGTACCAGGCTATAAGACAGCGGGTTCCCGTATGGACGCATATCAACGCAGCCGGTTACGACATCGAGCTCGTCGACAGTGACGGCTTGTCACGAGCTATCTCACAGGTTAAGTGGCCCTACCAAGACCCCTCGGGTTCGACCCCCGTCGACCTCATGCAAGGCCCAGCCGCTGATCTACTCCGCTTTGCTCTCAAGAATTTGCCTTCCTTCATCTCCATGGAGCCTCTTTTGTTATTTTTGAAGGACACATTCTATGGCGGTGGCTCGGCATCGTCAGCTGCCAAGTCAGACCTCATTAACAACGCCGACGCCGACAACGGCACCTTATCCGTCTCTTCCAAGGGGAAAAAGACCATCCGTGACATCAGGGAGGGTACCCTGCATCCCTGCTCTTCCAAGGGGAAGGAGCCCATCTGCGACAACAGGGAGCACACCCATAATCCGCGCTCTTCTAATGGGAATGAGCCCATCTGTGACAGGTGAGGAAACCCATCTCATGTTAAATTACTTCACTCATGCTAAATGTATGGACTCTGCAGTTGAATTTCATCAATACCTGTCTCAAGAGCCATATATGGTTCATGTTAAACCTGGTGCAGTTAACACGTTCATTGTTTATTTCAGTTCTTTCGCATGTGATGTTCAGTTATACAATTTCATGTTTAAGCACTCGCTAGTTCTATGCAATTTCGATAGTACAGTTCGAATGACTATTTTTGGTTGCTATCAAGCATGTTGTAATGAGCATATGCCTTGTTTAACCGTTTTTCCTAGATCGGTTGTTGGTACTGGGCATATGTCCTGGTTCAATTGCTATATAGTATGCCTTGTTTATTCCAGTTATTCACGTTGTCAAGTTCTATATCTGCAAGTATGCACTTTCCAGTTCAATTTCATCATACCAGTTTCAACGGCCATATGTAGTTCCTGTTAGGCCTGGTGTAGTTAACACGCCCACTGTTTATTTCTGTTTTTTCACAATGTGATGTTCAGTTATACAATTTGATGTGTAAACATGAGCTACATTCTATGCAATTTCAACAGTACCACTATGAATGACTATATTTGGTTGTTGTTAAGCTTGTTGTAGTGAGGACAAGCCTTTCCATTTTTATGTAACTATAACTAGTTTGCTTAAACGTGCACAATACCGGTTAGAATGACTATATTTTGTTGTTGTTAAATGCTAAGCCTATTGCAGTTAACACGCATCTCCACTTATTATTAGCTTAGCTAGCGTGCTTAAACCTGCACACTGAAGCTATCATTTTGTGATCATGTTGTTTGCCATGCATATATTTGGTTGATGTTTAGCCTGTCAGTACTTAACATGCCTTTCGGTGTACTTACCCAGGACAATATCGGGAACAGCTGTTGTTTTTCATCGAGGTTAGTTTCATCACATGGCTTATATATATACTCCATCCGCCCCAAAGTATAAGATGTTAATACATCAAATATGTGAGTATTTTGGATGTAATAAGATCTTATATACTGGGACAGGGAATACTATACTACGTCATTGTGCAATTTCCGTTTACCTTCTAATACTAACTTGTTGCTTGTAGGTACATATGTCACTGGTAAAGATCCGTGTGTCGACCCTTTTTGCGTATGGGGCAATGAGATATTCATGAACCAGCATCAAGTGAGGAAACTTATAAAGGTTGTTAATAAAATGGGACAAAATATGGCAATTAAACTATTTCTTTACACCTTATCCAAGACAACAGTGAACTCTAGGATGGTAACTACGAACTCTGTACCCTTCTTTTTACTGTCCATAATGAGTTGTTAGCTTACAAATTTACAATGTCTGAATCTATTTTGTTTGTAGTGGTTCTCAAAGCAGTTTACTCAGGATTACCTCTCAAACTACATGATTGGTGGACGTGCAAACGTTAAAGTATATCTACCAGGCCACGATGACTACCTAGATGTCCTCATCAACACAGAGAAGGATGGGCGGTCCGCCATCACAAGGGGCTGGCCTAGAGTTGTCCGTGCATTCTACATGGAGGAGGACACAATATGGGCATTCCGCTTCACCTTGTACAACTGCCAGAGTGTCTTTCGCCTCTTCCTTTACCGTATTTAATACAAGTATGCACCCGTGGTTCATCATTATTTATCTGGTCCTAATGTAATTATTATTTCTTGATGTAATTCTTGAACATATGTACCTGTGAATGGAATAATGCATTGGTTGTTGAACCTATGTCTATATAAGATGGATATGAAAAATGCAATAGCCTACTATCAAATTCAAATCCTGTAGAATTTTAAATTGTGGCGATTAAAATAGCCGAAAAATAAACTCTGCAGGTCATTACACCGCACACGGTTTGTAAAGCAGAACGTGTGTGATATACCTCATGATTCGACACGTTTCAGAGAGAGAAACCGTGTGCCACAATGCACACAATTGCCATCTGTAAACCGTGTGTGATGTTAGACAATATCAGAAACGGTTAAGCAGACCTAAATGTTTTGTGACAGTCTCCTTATCATACACGATTTATAATGTTTAACTGTTTGTTATGTCGTATGCATCCGACACAAGTATGACAGTTGGAGCGTTTGCGAATCTTCGTATATCGCAAACGATGTTGTAGGACAAAATGTGTGTGATTGTCTCCTTATCATACACGCTTTACTATTATGAACTATTTGCGATTCGGCACACATCATAAATGCTGCGCTACAGAATTCCGCGTGCGATGTTAGTGTGATCTCACACGACTTGCAAGGATGGGCCGTATGGGAAGGGCGCCATATCTCAATCGGTTGACAGCTGACTCTCGTTTGTGATAGATACAGAAATCCCATACGCTTTGTTTTGCTAAACGTTTGCGTTCGTTGGCCTCCATCGCCGACGATTTTGCCGTGTCGTGTGGGATGGACCCCACCCCCTATCGCCCACACAGGCAAGGTGACGGTTCACAACTACGTCGCGGAAAGGCGTTAAAAACCGTTTGTATAGAACGTCGCTACACCAGTGTAATGATGTGCCTTTTTCTACTTTGATTGAGCAAAATAGTGATTCCATAGATGTGAATTTCGTCTCGCGAAACAATTTCTATAACAATGCTTATAGAGGTAATTTTAATCCTAGGCCTTTTCCTGGAAACTCCTCTAATAATTATGGTAATTCTTCTTACAATAATAATAGGAACCCCTCTGATCTTGAGAGTAATATTAAAGAATTTATCAATACGCAAAAGGTTTTCAATACTATGATAGAAGAAAAGTTGAATACGATTGATGATATGTCTAGAAGCATTGATATAATTTCTCATGAAGTGGAAAATCTCAAGTTGAAAGCTTTTGCACCTAAGATTGATGAATCAATTAAAGCTTTATATGTCTCTATGGATGAAAGTAAGAAAAGAACCGCTATGCTTAGAGCTAAAAGAGAATTTTTAGAAAAAGCATTTTCTAGTGATTGCTTTCAGAAAAATGATGAAGATCTTAAAGTGAGTGGTGTTTCTTCTATTGATTCCTGGTTTAGTAATATTAAAATTGATGATAAAGGTACTGAAGTAGAGTGAACTTTATCTAGAAGGCGTCCCAATGATTTGAGGGTGAAAATCTTGATGAAAAAATTGATGAAAGTGGGTTTGAAGAGGTGAAAACTTAATAAGTGATGTGCCCACTATTTTGGATTGCAAAGACTTTAATTATGATAGTTGCTCTTTGATTGAATGTATTTGTTTGTTGCAATCCATGTTGAATTCACCCCATGCTTATGAACAAAATAAAGCTTTTACTAAACATATCATTGATGCCATGATGAAATCTTTTGAAGAAAAGTTGGATTTAGAGATTTCTATTCCTAGAAAATTATATGATGAGTTGGAACCTACCATTAAGGTCAAGATTAAAAATTATGAGTGCTTTGCTTTATGTGATTTGGGTGCTAGTGTTTCCACGATTCCAAAATCTTTATGTGATGTGCTTGGTCTCACCAATATTGAAGAATGTTCTCTTAATTTGCACTTGGCAGATTCTACTATTAAAAAGCCTTTGGGAAGAATTAATGATGTTCTTATTCTTGCAAATATGAACTATGTGCCCATAGAGTTTATTGTTCTTGATATTGATTGCAATCCGTCTTGTCCCATTATACTTGGTAGACCGTTCTTACGCACTATAGGTGCCGTGATTGATATGAAAGAAGGCAATATTGGATTTCAGTTTCCACTAAGAAAGGGTATGGAACACTTCCCTAGAACAAGAATTAAGCCACCATATGAATCAATCATGAGAGCATCCTATTGAGCAAAAACCAAAGATGGCAATACTTGAATCTATGCCTTATGCCTAGCTAGGGGCGTAAAACGATAGCGCTTGTTGGGAGGCAACCCAATGAATAAATTTATTTTTATCTTTTTTCTTTCTGTTTTTGAGTGTTGACACAATTATGCCTCTGTTATGATTGTGTTTTTATGTTTTATTTAGTGTTTGTTCCAAGTAAAGCCTTTAGGATGATTCATAACATGAGTAGAAACAATGCTGAATCTGAAACAGAAAATTTGCCTCCAATGTGCGAATTTTCATTTTTTTTAATGGAGCGTGATATTGAGCTGACATTTTAACACAGTATTTCTATACAAATTCTTTACGTTCTCCTAATTGTTCAGAATTGTTAGAGTTACGAAAGTATGGTTAGAGTACAGATTACTACAGACTGTTCTGTTTAAGACAGATTCTGTTTTCGTTGCATTGTGTGCTTGTTTTGATGAATCTATGGGTTGTATTGAAGGGTATAAGCCATGGTAAAGTTAAAATACAGTAGGTATAATGCCACAATAAAATTTTAATGGGTTTGCAACAGTACTTAAAGTGGTGATTTGCTTTATTATACTAACGGATCTCACGAAGATTTTGTTGAGTTTTGTGTGATTGAAGTTTTCAAGTTTTGGGTGAGATCACAATGGATGAAGGAATAAGGAGTGAAAACAGCCTAAGCTTGCGGATGCTACAGCACCCCCAAGATATATCCAAAGATAATCAACCAACTAAGCTTGGGGATTCCCCGAGTGGCATCCCCTCTTTCTTCTAACGACCATCGATATTTTACTTGGAGCTATATTTTTATTCGTCACATATCATGAGTTTTGCTTGGAGCGTCTTGTATCATTTGAGTCTTAGCTTGCTTTGCTTTTTAGTTTGTCACTTGTATCCTTGCTGGACACACCTATTTGAGAGAGCTAAAATTATGCTAAGATATGTTAGAATTTCTCTATAAGCTTCACTTAAACTTTTTGAGGTATGGAATTGCTATAGTGCTTCACTTATATCTTTTTGAGTACGGTGTGCTTGGAAACTTTTGAAGAAACACTCTCATGCTTCACTTAGATTAATTTTAGAGTTAGTAAATTTTGAAGAAATCCTCTCATGCTTCACTTATACTATTTTGAGAGATGAAATCTCTATGCTCATGTTCTTCACTTAAATTTGTTTGAGCTTGTCAAAAGCAATGGCAATATATGAAACTAGTCCCAAAGTGATAGATATTCAAGGAGCATATAATAAAACTTTCATGAAGATCATTGGACAAATTGAACTTGATTCCTTGTAATAGTTTTGAGACATGATGATAGTAATATGTGAGTCATGTTAGTGAGTAATTATGCTTTAGTAAGAATATTGGTGTTAAGGTTTGTGATTCCCTATGCAAGTACGAAAGTCAATAGTTATGCAATGAAATTACATCCTACTTATGGTGCATTATTCGGTGTTAGTTATGCTCAATGCTCGTTTATGTGAATTTTCGTTTCTTGGTTGGTTGCTTCTCAATCTATTTGCTAGCCTCCACTTGTACTAAGTAGAAATACTACTTGTGCATCCAAAATCCTTAAACCCAATTTTGCCTTATGAGTCCACCATACCTACCTATATGCGGTATTTCCGTGCCGTTCTAAGCAAATTTGTATGTGCCATCTCTAATTTTCAAAATAAATTTCCTTTTTGTGTGCTCATACCGCTCATGAAACGGTAGGGGGTGTCCAATATTTTTTCATGCTAGATGTGTTATTCTCAAGATGAGTGTTTATTCACTTGTCATTGCATGAGAGTATGGCGGTAATAGGGATGCCCAGTCCTGAAATGAAAAAAAATACTTTATGTTGTCAAATAATAAATTCCTTGGAAAGTGTTGGTATGGAAGGCAACTGTGGATACGGCCAGCCATGGATTGTGAAAGAATGGTGGAAAAAGGAATAAACTTTACTTTATGTTTGGGAACCGCCTATGATATATCTAGCATGGAAAGTATTGAGAAATACTTTGTCATTTTCATTTCAGGAAAGGCATGTCACTCAAAATATTTTTTCTCTCTCAATTTAAACTTTGAGCTCTGGCACCTCTACAAATCCCTACTTCCCTCTGCGAAGGGCCTATCTATTTACTTTATGCAATTTTTATTTTTGCTTGAGTCTCCATCTTCTCTTATAAAGCACCAACTAGGGGCACTATGATCATACTTGAGCATTGGGTTTAGTTAATATTTGAGTGTGTTTCATGAATGGATCAATGATTGAGCATGATGGGCTAGGGATAACTTTCTTTAGTGTTGATATTTTGAAAGACCTGGTCACTTGTTGTCATGCTTGAGTATTAAAGTCTTTATGTCAAAACTAGACTATTGCTTTGAACCATCTAAAAGTCCAAATGTCCATGCTACAAAAGAAAAGAATATGTGATGAACATGTTAGGCAGCATTCCACATCAAAAATTCTGTTTTTATCATTTACCTACTAGAGGACGAGTAGGAATTAAGCTTGGGGATGCTGATACGTCTCCAAAGTATCTATAAATTTTGCTTGTTCCATGCTGTTATATTATCATTCTTGGATGTTTTACAATCACTTTATAGCAACTTTATATCATTTTTTGGGACTAACCTATTCACATAGTGCCAAAGTGCCAGTTGCTGTTTTTGCTTGTTTTTTACTTCGCAGAATATCAGTACCAAACGGAGTCCAATCGTGACGAAACTTTTTGGAGATTTTTTTTGGACTAGAAGAAGGACAGTGGGCCAAAGAAGTTACCAGGAGGGAGCCCAGGCCGCCCACAACCCACCAGGGCGCGCCAGGGGCCCCGGGCGCCCCCTGATGGGTTGTGGCCGCCTCGGGAGTCCCCTCCACCTACTCTGATGCCTATAAATTTCCAAATATTCCAGAAACCCTAGGGGAGTCAACGAAAAACACATCCAACTGCCGCAAGTTCCAAGACCGCGAGATCCAATCTAACACCTTCACGGAGGGGTTCATCATCCTCATTGGTGCCTCTCCGATGATATGTGAGTAGTCCACCATAGACCTACGGGTCCGTAGGTAGTAGCTAGATGGCTTCCTCTCTCTCTTTTGATTCTCATTACAATGGTCTCTTGGAGATCTATTTGATGTAAACTTTTGCGGTGTGTTTGTTGGTGATCCTCCTACGGGTTCGATACCTTGGTTTCATAACTGAGGGAAATACTTACCATCGATCTGCTGCATCATCCCTTCCTCTTTGGGGAAATACCGATGCAGTCTCAAGCCATGTCAGTGCGCCATGATATCCCGGACTATCCTCTGCCGTGTTTCTGCACTAGCCTTCCGAAACCCCGGCAGATTAATGTTTAGCCTTGCCCTGGCAACAAATCCACACACACTCCTGAACCTCGTGCATGCTTTATCTGGTTTAGTTGGAGCCCAAGACTTCAAATCGATGTCAGTTACTTCATATACACTTTTAGGCTGGTGTGTGGGCTTTCTTGGAGCACTCTTCCGGCTCTTGACCGGACGGGTGATTGTGGCAGCTTTATCCCGTTCATCATTTCTTGATACACGAACATCTATTGCAGACATGTTGGCTTCGAACTCAGATGAAGATACCTCGGCAGAAATATGACTGTCGTCGCTGCTAATAGACATCTACAGAGGACACATGCGAAACTCGGAAAAGGGGGATAATCATAAATAAAATGTAACAGCTTGGCAGCAAGCTGTCTAAACATGGCATGTGATAATTTGGAAATGTACGGCTAATCTGTTCATTTTCTGTGACTCGTGTGCACCTGAAATGTAACTCGACAATAACTAATTGGAATAAATACAACTTATATGTTAAAGGGTAGATGATGAACATAAATACGCTCTTCATTATTTTATAATCATTTTGGGGACAAACCGAATCAAATAGGAAAAGGGATCGCGAGATAATAGACCTCACCGCGATGGAGGGCAGCAACTGATCGTTTTTTTTTGTGCAAATCCGGCAGGAGAGGCGAGGGTACAGGATTGATATGCTCGAGGGCGGCTGGCGAGCAAATGAAGACGGCGAGGCGTTGGCAGCCACGTGTTCGGAGCGGCAGTGAAGGGTAGGGTTGACGCCGTGAAGCGGGTACACGGCCGGGTTGAGCACGACGGCGCTGGAAAGGGTTCTGGTGTGGATCTGGGGGGCGGGAGGGGGAGGGAGCTAGCTGTCAATGGAGTTTGGGCAAAATCCGCGCACAGTTGAGCGAAACGGGGGAGGGCGTAGGTTTGTGTTGGGGGCCATGTTGGCGGCTTTGGTGAAAAGGGTGAAAAACATCGACGTGCGCCCCACGGAAAGGCCTATGCAAACGGTTTCATATAGTAACCCGTGTGCACAAGCAGCATTAATTTGTTCGAAATGAAAACCTCACAACTTTGAAATGTAGACGTGTCTGTCGGATTTCGGGCTCCGCAAAACCCAAAGAGGTTCGAACTCAGGGGCGTGTGCGAAGATCCCAAGTAGCTTCGTCCCCAAGCTCATAGCTCCAAAGCCTAGCTCGATCGACTCTCTCAATCACGGGGAAGAAGACCAACACGCGGATTTACCCAGGTTCGGGCCGCTGCGAAGCGTAAAACCCTACTCCTGCTTTGGGTGGATTGCCTCTCGAGGAGGTTTGTGGATGAACTGGTACAAAGATGAGCTGCCTCGCGAGGGCGCTCGGGTGGTTCTGGATCTGTCCCTTCTACGGCGCAGCCTGGCCTCTATTTATAATGGCCCGGGTCCTCTTCCCTTATCGCACTGGAGGGAAGGGATCCCACAACGACCAAATTCGAAAGGGGACAGGAGGTACATCTTATCATGACGAAAGGTGGTCTTCGCCTGCAAAGTAGCTGGTGGTGATGCAGATGTGGGCTCGGCGATGACATCCGTCCTGCGGGGCTCGCGGTCTTGGTCATGTTACACCAGAATGGAAACCTTTGGCGTGATGCCTCGGGCACCCGCGTACGTCCTTGCCTCCTTTGCACGAAAGGGGAAACTGTCTCCCCTATGCCCGCTGGCGCCCGCCTGGCCTGGCTTGCGTCACTCCCAACCTCACGAGGTCGGGCGCTACATAGGGATCTCCGCCCCTCGGGAGGCGACTTGGGGAGACATCGTCCCTCCGGGGGTCTTGGCGCCGTCCTCCTCGCGAGGATGGGACTCTCGCAAGGGCCTTGTCTTTAGTGAAGCCGCGCCGGATCGTTCCAGGCTGTCGAAGTGGGCCCCGCCCTGGGCCGCAGGCAGGCAGGTCTGGGTACCCCCGTTCCCAGAATGCCGACAACAGCCCCCGGGCCCAAGGCGCGCTTGGGTTGGCTTCGGGGCGAAGCCGAAGGAGCCGACCTGAGCACCACGGGCCCAGTCGCCTGCGGGCCCAGCCTGATGCGTGGCGCGTAACGAGACGCGTGCGCCTCCACTTCCCGAAGATTCCGGGAATCACCCCGAGTCTAGCTGACATAAAGCCTGCGCGCCGCGCCAGCCATCATTGCCCTTCCTTGAATGCGGCCGTCCCCTTGTGTCTTCTCTCCCCTCGGTCCACGCGGATGTGTCCCATCGAGGGCAGGTGAGACGACGTGAAGCAGGGCTACACGCAGTCCGAGTCGGGCACGCGGCGCCCGGGAAGCGCACGCCGCCTCCACTCCCCACGACGCCTCGTGGACAGCGGTTGCACCTATAAACCCGACCCGCCCAGGGGGTCATGCCATCCTGACGCGCCCTCTCGCTTCCCATCCTTCCAAAGATATCATCCTCATCCCCTTCCTTTCCCTTACCTTCCATGGTGTCTCGAGGGAGTGCAGGAGGTGAGGGGAAACGTACGGGGTCTCCATCTCCACCACCGGCCTTAGGAGGCAGCGGCGGGGGGCCTTCGAGGCCGGCCCAGGCACGTCGGCGCTGGGACGTCATCGACGAGTAAGTGTTCCGTCGCCTCCTCCCTTTCTTGTGAACCATGCCCGACACGCCGGACCTGATTGCCTCCTCCTCCCAGGGCGCCTGCGCCCAAGAGGCGCAAGCTCGACGAGCTCCAGGAGGAGGCGGATGCGCTCAGGGCCCAGCTAGCGGGCGCCGAGGCCGCCCTCCAGGCCGCGCTCAGAGGCGAGGAGGAGGCCAAGGCAGAGCTAGCGTCCCTTCAGGCCCAGATCAAGTGAGCATCTGACGCCGTGCAGGCCGCCCAGGACGAGGCTGCGCACGCGAAGATGCTGGAGGCGCAGCACGCCAAGCAGTATCTGGGCATTGCCCACCGTGCGGTTGGGGCGGTCGGCCGGTTCGTCGGGGAAGCCCCCGCGCTGCCATGCGCACACGGCGACGGGGGTTATCTCAACTTCTTCGGCAAGGTGGTGGAGGCGCTGGAGACCGGCGTCTCCCGGGTGGACGAAGACAACAAGTCCAGCGCGCGCGACCTCCTGGACATCGCGCTCACGCGCGTCTTCTCCAACCTGCGCCGCCACGTCCCGGAGCTTGACCTCTCCCGCGTCATGGAGCCGGTGCCCGAGGATCTCCAAAGGCCCCTCAGGGATGAGGTGCGCCAGCAGGTGGAGTCCCTAGTGGAGCGGTTCGTCCAGGAGCCTTCCTCCGACGAGGGCGGCGACTCCGGCGCCGAGGCTGGCGGGGGTCTCGATGGGGACAGCGGCTCCTCCGCCTGAGCTTCCCCTGTTTTCTTCCTCTTGTTCCTGTTACATCAAGAAACACCTGGCCCCTGGGGGCATTAAACTTTTGTGTTATACCTTCGCCTTCCTCCTCCTTTTTTTAAACCGTCGATTGCTTGTTTTGCGCGGCGCGTCCTCGTCTCTTCCGCGAGGTTTTGCGTCATCATTGGTGCGCCTCCGCGCACCCCCTCGCGCCTTCGCTTAACTCGTTGTGCCGTTGCTCCGCGCCTGGCGCTCTTCGTGGGGTGCGCGGGGGTGCCGCACGGCGTCAGGCGATAGCGGCCTCCCGCGACCTCACGAGGTGGACCCTCCTGAGGGGACGCGTGCCGATCCGAGGACGAGGTTTTAGCGGCTATGCCTAGAGAGGCCAGATTCCTTCCCTTGCGTCGCCTTTCCTGTACCTGGAGCCACAGGAGGCCTGACGGGGGCACGTAGTAAACTGTAGCGCCTGCATTCTCACGTTAGCGTTCCCGTCTCATACCCCAGTATTTGGGCTATCATTGGATCAAAAAAATTCTGCTCCTTACGGTTGGGGTACTTAGCTTGGCGGGCCGTGGCGAGCTCGTGCGTTGTGAGGTGCAGCTGGGGTGCCTGGGGAGCTTGGGAATTTCGCCAGGGGGGGGGGCTTCTTCCTTGCGAGCGCAGCGGTTTGGGAGCCCTCTTAGTTCTCTGCGTCGGCGGGGCCCAGTCCCGCACATACCTCTACCGCCGTTGGGGCGTCCGGATCACCAGGACGAGACCAATGGGCGAGGGGCTACGTGACGAGTGAGGCTCCTGAGTCGCGTTGCTCAGGAGTCCCCCTTAACGCTCAAGCGGCCTCCATACCTTTCCTTGCCAGTTCCTGCCCCGAGAGGAGACAGAGCCTCCCGAGGCTCCATGATGCCACGCCGGGCCACGGTCGAAGCCCCCGAGCGGGGGTCGGCCGCCAGAAGATGGACGCATCTGAGGCACCAGGCGCCTGTTGGCTTGCCTGAGAGCGCCACGCGTGGACCAAGGTGTCGATTCAGAAAAGGAGATTTCAAGACCCAAAAAAGGATTGCAAAGAGAGAAAATTCCCACCCCTTTTTCAAATAGAGTTGCGAAACTTCGAGTTTCATTTCAAAAAGTGGCAATTCGAATACAAAAAGGAGCAAGGAACAGCCGCGTCCGGCACCTAGGCTAGTCTTCGTCTTCGTCTTCCCCCCAGCACGGAGCGTAGGGCTTCCACTAGGCGTGGGCATAGTCATTGAAGGACAGTGTTGTCCGCCAGCGCGGAGCATGGGGCTTCCACTTGGGCGTGGGTGGGAACCCCTCCGCGTCCTCGGGGGGCACCGGGCGTATACAGCCCACTCATTGTTACGTGAGAGTGTCACAGTCGAAGATAGCTGGGCAAGCCCCCAGACGCAAGGCCTAGGTGCTCCCAACTCGGTCACGAGTCATCCCGCGCATTTCTGCGCGGTTGCGCGCCCCTACAGCCCAAACATGAGTGCATTGTTCCCCGCATAGTCGCGGGATTGCGCTCCCGCGGCCCAAACATGAGCGCAATGCACCCAGCGCAGCCATAGGGGTGTTGTGTCGGTGAAGCCGCCTCGTGAGGCGTCGGGGCGCTTGCCAGGCCGCGACCCGGTGGCCTCGCGAGGCCCCGCCTCCTGAGGGCCGCGCCGGCGCCCCCGGAGCCGCGCGTGGCCCGCGCTGCTTGTGTCCTGCCGGTCCCCTGGGCGGTGGCTCCTACGGCCCAGGGGCCCGGCCTCGCGTTGCTTGCCCGCGGGGGCGGCGCCCGCAACGCGCCCCCTCGAACCCCGAGACGCCCCTTTGTAGCACCAACCTGGCCTGGTGCTCCCTCAGCAGGAGCCCCCGAGCCCAATTTGAAGAGGGCATCCGGGACACCTCCTTACCCCGGGACGATGCCGGCGCCTGCGGCGGGCGCGTGACCCGCGGCGCTGTCCGCAGCTCCGATGCTGCTCGGAACATAGGACTCCGGGTAAAGGCCTTGGCTTCCTCCTGAGCCGTCTCCGCGCGCCCCAGGTGGCGGGACGACGCCGGCCGGGACGCGTGGACCACAGACCCTCCTGCGCCGAGCCTCCGCTCGAAGTTGCTTGCCTCTGCCGTCGCCGCGAGGTTGGGCGCGCGCGTCCTGACGAGGGTTGCCTCCGTGGTCACCTGCCGCGCCTCCGTCACGGCTGCCTGTTTGCTCGGAGGCTTGAGCCGCCTGATCCCTGCGCCGGTTGGCGCACTCGCGCCTGGATGACCCAGGTTGCCGATGGTCCACCGGGTCATGAGCGCGCGCGTTGATGCGCGCGCGGAGTGTCTCGTCACCTTCTTCATGCGTACCGCCGGCGGGGCTGGGCGGTGCCTCGAATCCTGTCACCGGGACCCGGAGGAGAAGGAGCACTGCGTGGGACGGGCCCTGCTCCGGCCCGCCCGGGCATGGGCCGGGCACGCCGCTAGTCGACGAAGGGAGCTGCACGGCGAGAGAGCCCTCGGCGCCCAGCGACATTCGCACCGTGGCAACTGGCCCCGCCTCTCGCTCGACGGATTCGCTCACGGCCCGAAGCGTGCGTCCCGGCCGAGGCGGCATCTCGCGCGGCCGTCGTGCTTCTACTATTTTAGTTTACAGGCAGCCCAAGGGGATGGCACGGCTGGGTAGCCGTGTGTCGATGTGTGTGTGTGTGTGTGGTCGACCACACGAGCGAGCGATCCGGGAGAACGGGGGGCTGGTGGAGCCTGTCCCGTAGAGGCTCTACACCGCGCTGCACGAGGCCCCCGGCGCGTACACATCCAGTCCGATCGATCTCATGTCGCCTCTCTGGAGGACATCACCCCGTATCCATGCAGAGCTCCGCTTCAGTGAGCTGCCATTGATATGAGGCTCGGAGAGGCATCTGCAAACACCGTACATATAATCCCAACTAAAGTGCTCGATCCAAGAATACATCGTGATTATTGGTTCATGCATGTGGAGATCGATCTACTGCCTGCTAGCTACTACGGGTATCATTCGCTGCCCAGTGCCCATGCACCTCTATATAAGCACCCTGACCCTCACATACGAAATCCATCTTGCTAAAGCTACTCTTCTGAATTACACCACCCGCTCGCGAAACGGTGGCAGGCGTCTTTCCTCCTGCTGTCCTGCACGATGGCGTCGGCTCAGGTTTTTATTGCTACCTGTATCTTCTTGATTAATTCCTGATGTCGTCTTGCACATGTAGTACTAATCAATGAACATACAACTAATGATGTCATGCATATACATGAGCTAATTGACTTGGTACGTGGTAGATTGTTGGTTTGATGTCGGACGTCGTCAGTAATTTTTTGTCTAACTTTTCGATCGAATGTTCGGCAGGTCATGGCAGCACCCGTTCATGACAATAACAACAATTGCTCAAAGGAGAACAAGACCCGTGAGATCATCCAAGACATGCCCAATGTTGATCCAAAGTCACATAAAACCATCATATGTCCAGCAGTTTTTATAAATAGATGATCGCACTATATTAGAACACATATGGAGCCACGACAGGTAGATATGGAGACAGCCGAATAAAATGGGAGGTTATGGCATCTCCAAGGCTGACCCTCAAACAGGCCGCAATCATCCGGATCGAGCGGTGTCGACATGTTCTGTCATTTAACGTGGTCCTGTATCGGTCCGCTCAGCGGTTTGAATGTACTTTTTCCCGCAAAGTGGAGACAAAGTGGATGGCCTTGCGGATGTCTGGATCACTACCACACCCGCGCCTGACTATCCTAGCCCATCCAAAAACCTTCACCCGTGCCCGCGCGCGTTCCTTCCCGTGACCAGCTGCCCGCTTTCATGACGCTGTAGAGAAGCCGCTACGCATTCACGTCATTTCAGAGCGAACGCGACCTCTCACTGGTGACGGCATTGAAGTGACGCGTCGACGACAGAGCCGTCCATGCCGCGTCCCCGGTGTCCGCGCATGTTCAGTGCCGGTGACATTTGTTGTATGGGACGTGATGGATATCTACCACGCATGTTCAATTCCCTCTCCATCCGTATGTCGCCATTAAGCAGGCTCGCCGGCCGAGGAACCAACTCCGGCGCCACGCATTGACGCACCTAGACGCTTGGCCTCACCGGAATCCTCTATTTAAAGGTGGACACACCCGGCTAACTCCACAGCACAACACTTCCACTCCACATCTTCCTCCTTTGCTCCACATCCGCCATGACCTCGAGTGGGAACGCTTTGTGGGATAGCCTTTCGTCGGAGATGAAGCACGAGGTGGCCGCTCTTGCAACCGCCACGCCAGGCGGATCGAGCAGGGCATACCGGCTAGCTCGCCCAAGGTCTCCGATGATGATCCCACGATGAAGACGGGCTCGGACAATGACACCACACCTGACTCCGTGCTGGTGCATGCCTCCCTGGCCATGGATCAGGCGCACGCGCACTACGATGCCGCCATGGCGGAGAAGCACGATCCTGCGCCAGCTCCTATGTCGGCGTTTCGGCAGGCCCTCGAGCAGCACTGGCTGGCGGAGGGCCGGATCTACGGTGAGTGCGCAAGCGAGGAGGTCGTGGCCGCCATGGTCGTGGCGAACCCGAACTTCCTTGCGGAGCAGTGGGCGTGCATGAGGCCGCGTGCTCAACGCATCGCTCGCGACGAACAGCCCGCACATGCGGACGCACATGCGACAACACGCGCACACGCACTGGCGGTGCAGGCGGCCGAGGACAAGAACGCAGCTAGTTACGGGTCATACGTGCCGCCATCCAACTTTCGCGGGCGCATGTGGAAGGTAGACAGTGACGGACCCTCCATGACCATCAATGATCTCACGCCCACCGGCACCAACAACGGACAGGTCGCGAACTCCTCTGAGGATGAGTAGGGCATGGGAGGCGGCATGGCCTGGTGTCCCATGTGGGCCGGTCCGTCTCCCATGTCTCCCATGTGGGCCGGTCCGTCTCCCATGTCCTACTCTTCCTCCACGGAGACCATACCTTCACTTCACAGGTCTTAAACCCCACCGGCACTCATGGATACGGAAGATGGATGACGTGCTTGTCCATGCGGAATACAAAGGAAGTGGGCGATGGTCGCCGCCATAGCATAGGTTTAGGGTCTGGTTTTTTTTTTTTTTGAATGTTTGAAATGTAACGAAAATCCACCGTGTTTGCATGAATCTCGTCCGGTTTATATGAAAAGTCATCGTGTTTGCATGAATTTCGTCCGGCTAGTTGAAACCGTGTTTGACTTGTATGCGGACAGCATTAGATGGCTGGCTTCCGTGTCCATGTCCACGGACTGGTTTCCCTGTCCGCGGACAAATGCAAAAGGAAATATGCGGGTCAGCATTGGATATGCCCTTAGAAACAAACTGGGTGTGGCCAAGCCAAATATTCCCCCATGACCAGAGTATCCAAAAGAACAATGCTATACTTAGGAGGGCTACAGAATTTTGTTTATGGGCTGATGTGGAAGAAAACAAGTGGATGGTTGAAATCAGGAGGGGCCCGATTGGGGCCCGGTTGAAATCGGGAGGTTTTTTTTAATTCAAATCAATGGGAAGGATCCGTGCATATTAACCTCCTTCCGTGAGTCTAAGCATTTTTGTATCAAAAAACTATTGGTGTGCAAATATATACTTCAAGATAGAAGAAGTTCTAGAAGAACAAAGAGGGTGAGAGATGAGGAGAACATGGTTCAAGACTTTGATTATGAAGATGATCAATATGAAGAATTACATAGCAGAGATCCAAAAAGACATAAATGAGATACCGATGGCAACCCATCTCCAAGCGGCACCAAGGCAATATAGCAAATGGAGACAAAGTTCATGTGAGAGTATATGTACTCTCTCCCCGGCCCATCTCCCCTCTTTGGGTGGCCTGGTGGGAGAGGAGGTCAGACAACCCATTTACAACATTGCTTTAGGAGTAGACTATGGTGTAGATTGGCCTTTTTTTGATATTATGTTGATCGCTTGCAATTTGTCGATGCTCGCATGCAGCACGCGATGGTCGCCAACATCATTCTCTGCTCCTTCTCCGTGGTGAAAGCGGAGTGGGGTGATGGATATGGCAAACCCTGCTTGAATAAGCACTAGGTCGCACTAGATCGAGTTGTCGTCGTTGACTTTTTCGCGCTTGTCAGCCATCGTGGTGACAGAGGGAAACTAAGTGGGAAGGCCCACCTTGGCTCCGCTTCCTGGTGCTTTGTCTCGTCGGATGTGCTTCCGTTGATGGTGGTGTTCTCCCTTGATCTAGAGAAGGGACTCCGGCGTGGATCTGGAGGTAGATGATGTGGATCCTTAGCACGATCGACGGTGCTTCTAAAGGAGCTACGGCGCTCATGATGATTGGCCTCCTTCCTCAGTCAAGTCGTTGAATTTTCAAGGCGAATGGCAAACAACTTCATTCCTCTAGACCTTGATGCCAAGAAGAAAGGTGGTGCTTGGAAACAAATGTATACATACCTATATGATAACATCCATACTTGAAAACAAATTTAGTAAGTGATACATGGATGTGTGATGTAGCCTTTGAGTCAAACATATGCATGGATTAAATATGTCATGAACACCACACACATGACAAAACAACATCACATGCCCATACATATGAACATGACACATCTATTTCAACTTGACTCTTACTTCCTCCGTTTATTTTTACTCCGAGTATAAGATTTGTGTCAAGTCAAACATTATGAAGTTTGACCAAATTTATATTAAAAAATATCAACATTTACAATACCAAGTATATATAATATGAAACTACATTCCATAAAGAATCTAATGATATTGATTTGCTATTGTGAATGTTGATATTTTTTTCTATAAGTTTGATCCAAATAGAAATACTTTGACTTTAGACAAAAATTATATGCAAACAAAAAAAACGAAGGGAGTAGACCTATACATTGGGGAAAACATTACTAAAGTTTCACAATATAAAGACACCGCAACCAACATAACATATTTCTACTTACGTCACATATGCAACGATGCATTGTCATGTATCAAAGCAATGCTTTCACTCAAACATGCCTTCAACTGTGCCATAATCATCACATGAGAATCTAACGTTATTGATTTGAACCTAAAATAAACTAATCCATGGAGAGGTACAAACATGGCCCAAATTTTAGGAAATCAAAGAACTAGGGTTTCATTTAGTGCTAAAAAATATGTCCAAAACAATAAGATTTCGATGGCATTAAACCATGACGTTCCATTTCAATTCGTTATTAGACCAAACACATCCTATGAAAACCAGAGAAGAATACCTCAACCAACATAAAAAGACAAGATCCAGGAAAAAAAATGTTCGACTCAAGATATATTAGAGGAGGTTTGAGTTGGGACACTCACCAGCCTTGGATTTGAATTCCCCGCGTCTCCTCGCCGGCTTTGCTCGTCGCCGCCGGCGGGATGGCCGCCGCTGGTGCCGCCCTCCCGCCCGTGCCCGACGCCGCGCCGTCGCGCCCGCTCCCCACCCTCCGCATCTCCCCCTCCGCCATGCCATGGGCGGACCTGGCTGATGAAGTCGACGCCGCCGGCTCAGGTCGAGTGGAGGTCGCCGTTTCCCTCTCCCCTCCGGTCTTCGGCGACTTCCTCTGCTCCGCCCGGCATGCTCGTCCTCGCCCCTCCTGTGGCCCTCGCCGCGCGCCCCCTGTCGTGGCTCCCGCTCTCCGCTGCCCTCGTCGACTGGCGCCGCCGCGTTTCTCCTCTGCGCGGGCCCCTGGCTCCTTGGTCTCGGCCGCTCTCCGTCCCTCTGGGTCTGCGGCGGCTGTTGAGCTCCCTGCCTCGGGTCGGTCTGGGCCGGCGGTCTCCTCGCCGGCAGCGGCCGCTCGCGCTGCGGCGGCGGCGGCGTCTTCCCATAGGGTTAGCCCCGCGACCTCGGTGGATGCGGCTCCGCGTTGTGGGACGGCAGTGGCCTGTGACGTGGGCCCATCTGCTGGACCTTGGGCCAGTCTGCTGGCGCGTCGGCGCGGTGGCTCGGCCAGCTGGGCCGGTTTGCAGGCTCAGTGGGCTGACGCTACGGCCCGTAAGGCCCGAGATGCGCTGGGCCTGGCCAACCGCACCTGGTGGCTTGCCCCGGAAGATCCGGACCGTTGGGTCTAGATCCAACAGGGTGCCACCAGCCTCCAATCCGCGTCCCCCGCTTCTAGGGCGGATGTTGCCCGCTGGAGAGGCCACGCCCGCTCCCTTCCCCGTCCCGCAAAGCCGCCACCCCCGCCCGCCCCTCCCTCCACTGACCCTGCGTCGGCCGTCCTCCCCTCCTCGCCGTCGGTCCCCTTGCCGTTCCCGTCGCGCCGCTCCTACCGTGACACCCTCATGGCTCGCGAGGCAGGTGATGGTCAGGCTCGCCCCAAGAGGCCGCTCTCCGCCGGCTCGGGTGGGGCGCGCCCCGACGCGGCCGGCTCTTCCCGTCGGGAGTCAGGCTCCAGCTCGTACGCCGGCACGTCCCTGCGTCGCCCCCCGCCGCCCCGTGACCCTCTGCGTGACCCTCGACTTCCCCTTCCCGGCTCTCCTGGAGACCGCCGGCGGCTGGAGGCCGAGCGTCGTGGTGAGGGGGACCGGGCGCGTGAGGCCGAGCTGCGCCAGGAGCTCGAAGCTCGCCATGGCACCACCCCGCGCGACCGTGACGATGGTCAGTCGGGGCAGGACCGTTCTCGGCGGGGCTCATCGAGGGACCGCCCTCGGCCTCCGGCGGCTACGGCTCCGCCCGTCCGAGATGAGATGGTGCGCGAGACTCCCGGCCGACCCCTCGCCCCTCCCGCTCCGATGCGCCGGTTTGGCGTCGCGATGACTCCGGCCCTCGGGATGGGCGTGCCTCTCCGCCTCGTCGCCCGCTTGCCGCCGCGGGGGACCCGGCTCCGTCCAAGAAGAAGAAGAACAAGAGCAAGAAGAAGAAGTCTTCAGGTACGGCCTTGGCTCCCATTCCGATGGGGCTGCCGGAGCAGGAGGCTCCGTCGGCCCCTCCCGCTCGAGATGGCCGGCCAAGGTCTCGGGAGGAGACGATGTGTATGAACTGCGGATGCGCGGGTCACTTCCGCTCTGAGTGTGAGGCTCCCCCTCGATGTCCCTCGACGCTTGCCTACCTAGGCTATGGGACAGAGGGGGGCAGCTTCTACTTCGTCGACGCAGAGTTCGAGGAGGAGCCGACTCGCCCGCATCTGGCGGTGGTCTCGCTCGTTCCGAATCAGGTCCTTTCACCAGCTCTGCTCATCACCCCCGACCTCATCCGGGCGGAGCTGTCTGCGTACATCCGCGACTTCCGCGGTTCCGACTTCTCTTGGGAGGTGACTGAGACCGCTCCGATGGTCTTCTCAGTCCCCTTCCCTTCTGCTGAGCTGCTGCGCGTTTGCTCCCATGATGTCGTCAAGTGCCCCATCAACAAGATCTTGATCTCCATCCGCTCGGCGGTCGCGGAGCCTGATGCGATTCTGCCACTCGCGCGGGTGTGGGTCCTCGTCTATGGGCTTCCTCGAGGGGATTCCTCCTCCCCTAGGGGTGCCAAGCTTCAGCACATCCTCAAGGCGGTCTCTGAGCCAGTGGGCAAGCTTCTGACTGTCGACCTTGCCTCCTTGGAGGGGGATGGCCCTGCTCGCATCAAGATCCTGTGCCCGACCCCTGCTGAGGTTGATGGCCTGTCCCTGATCTTCTACTTCACCACGAGGGGCAGGCGGATCACCTATGAGCTTGAGGCTCCGGAGGTGGAGGGGGTGCCTGCTCCTGGCTCCCCGCCCCCTCCCCCTCTGCTGCCCGCTGATGGGCATCAGGATGGTGATGGCAGCTCTTCCGGAGACAGTTCCTCGGGGGATGATGACGACGACCCTGCTGCCCCGGGTGCCGGCCAGGGCAGCACGGGCGCCGCAGCCCCTGACCCTCCTGCGCCAGTGGGGGCCGCCGCTCTCGCTCCCATCATCGCTGGCTCCTTCGACGCTGACGAGGGGGACTCTCTGAGCGCAGGCTTGGATGTGTGTCCCCCCTCCTCCCCGCGTTCCCCTGGAGTCGTATGCTACTCTCGCTCGCCTGGGACGCCCTCTTCACCGACCCTGGGGTCCCCGGCCCTGGTCCCTGCGACCCCTCCACCGCCTCTCCTGGACCCGTCCTCGGTGGTTCCCACTTCGGCGCGGGCCAAGCCCCGTGCCAGTGCCTCTCCGTCGATCGCTGTCCGGCTGAGTGCCCAGCTCAGTCAGTCCCGATCCCTGCTGGACGGTCGCGTGCCTTCAGTCCCTGACCGGGCCGCCCTGCGCGCCGCTGCCCGTGACCTCTCCCCAGGTACTGTCCCCGCTCCCCATGTCCCTTCCGTTTCAGATTCGAGTTTTGTGATCTTGGATTCGTTCCCTCTTGCCCACCTGGCCAATGTAGCTGCTGATTGCGACATCGTGTTTCGCGGCGAGAAGGGTCCTCGTATGGAGCAGATCTCCGCGATCTGCGCCAAGGAGAGGCTTGATGGGGCTCTTGCGGAAGCTCGTGCTCGAGCTGATCGCGGTTCTCCAGGCCCCCCGGACCCCAACAACCCTGACCATAGAGAGGTCGAGGTGGTTGGGTCCCCCCCCCTGTGCGACCATGGTCGCGCCCGCCCCACAGCGCCCTCCCCCTATGAGGGTCCTTCGGGGCCGGCCCCCCACGCATCTGCACCCCACTGAGCACCGGCTAGAGGTGCGTGGGGCTAGTGCTGAGACTCCTCTGGTGGAGCCCTCGGCTGCTCTGTTCCCCCGCTCGCGGGGGAGTCATGGTCGTCCCGCGAAGTCTTCTTCCTGCACTGCACTTGGCAGTCGGGCTAGTTCGGCCCCACCCGAGGGGCCTAGGACTTCCCCGGAGGTTCCCAGATGAGGTTACTCTGTTGGAACATCCGTGGCTTCGGCCATCTTGGCCGAAGGCGACAGCTTATTGACTACCTTCACCAAGAGGAGATTGACATAGTTGGGCTCCAAGAAACGATTCGGCAAGACTTCTCCATTTCCGAGCTGCAGAGGCTGTCCCGTCATCAATTTGCTTGGCAGTGGCTCCCTGCTAATGGGCAGTCGGGAGGCATTCTGCTGGGTGTTCGGGAAGATTCCTTCTCGGTCGAGGATATGGATCCAAGCCTGGGGCCAAACTACTGATGTGTGTCCCCCCTTCTTCCTTAGTATGTCCATCACGGACCGACGTGTTTGCCTCAGCTGGGAGGTCATCATCGTCTATGGGCCGGCAGACCATAGTAGGTCTGCGGACTTCCTGGCTGAGATCAAGGGGAAGGTTGAGCGTTGCTCTTCCCCTGTGGTTTTAGCCGGCAACTTCAACCTCATTAGGTGGGCTTCTGATAAAAGCCCCCCTAATGTGGATCGCCTCCGCATGCGTCTGTTTAATGACTGCATTGCGGATTTGGCGCTCCGCGAGATTGCCCGTGTTGGGGCTAGGTTCACCTGGACGAATAAGCAGCTGGATCCTATCCGGAGTGTGCTTGATAGGGTCTTTGTCTCGCCCCAGTGGGAGTTTATGTTCCCGCTTTGCTCCCTCAAGGCTGTCACGCGCATAGGTTCCGACCACACACCCCTCCTGCTCTCATCCGGCGACCAATCCCCGCCTCGGAACCGCCGCTTTCACTTTGAAGCCTTTTGGCTATCACAGCCAGGCTTCATTGAGATGGTTCGGTCCCGCTGGTTGGATGCTGCGGCCTCCCCTCCTCGAGTTTTCTGTGATGTGGACGTCTGGCACCATTGTGCGAGGATGGCTAGACAGTTCATGCGAGGCTGGGGGGCGAACCTAGGTGCTGAGCTGAGGGCCCGTAAAGGGGCCCTCCTAGATCAAATAAAAGCCCTTGACGATATCGCGGATGGCCCTGGCCTCTCTCCTGGTGATTGGGCCAGGCGCTACTCCCTTGAGGCCTCACTCGTAGAGATCTTCAAGGGTGAGGAGCTGTTTTGGCGGCGCCGGGGAGGTCAAAACTGGCTCCTCAAAGGTGATGCCAATACCGCCTACTTCCAAGCGATCGCCAATGGGCGTAGGCGGAAATGCGCCATTCCTTATCTGTGGGATGGCGATACTCTTTTAGAGCATCCTGATGAAATTTCGTCTCGTATCTATGCCTTCTATAAAACTCTCTTTACGGCTGATCTGCGCGGTGGCATCTCTCTTAGTGAAGACTTCTGGCCCCCTGCGGATAGGGTCTCTAATGAGGAAAATGCTCAACTCACCCTCCCTTTTACCCCTGAGGAGGTGTGGTTAGCTATTTCCTCTATGAAGGCCAACTCGGCTCCGGGCCCGGATGGCCTTCCGGTTGCGTTCTTTCAGAAATTTTGGGAGGTGCTTCAGCCTGTCATCATGCCTATGTTCCATGAGTTCTATATATTGGGACGCTTGATATGTCCCGTATTAACTTTGGTGTTATATCCCTCATTCCCAAATTAGCTGGGGCTACGGATATCCGCCATTTTCGTCCGATCACTGTGATTAACGTGCTGGAGCGAATCTTTGCGAAGGTTTGCGCTACTCGCTTATCTCCGATTGTTGCTCGGATTGCTCATCCTCTCCAGACTGCGTTCCTGAAGGTCCGTCACATCCACGATGGGATCCTGGCCCTTCAGGAAATTGTGCACGAGGTTGCTTCTCGAGGGCACAAAGGTGTCTTTCTTAAGCTTGACTTCCAGAAAGCCTACGACCGCCTTGATTGGTCCTTCCTTCGTCTGGTCATGTAGCGCCGCGGTTTGGATGAGCGATGGTGTTCCTGGATCATGCAGATGGTCATGTCTGGAAACACCGCCATCAACATCAATGGTGACATTGGACCATATTTCAGGTCCTCTAGAGGAGTGAAGCAAGGAGACCCTATCTCCTCTCTTCTCTTCAACCTAGCTGTCGATGCCCTTGCGGGCATCCTAGATAAAGCCAGGCAGGCCGGCCACCTCAAGGGTGTGGTCAGTCACCTGATTCCCGGTGGAGGCGTCACTCGCTTGCAGTATGCCGATGATACCATGATCATGGTGGAAGGCTCTGACCTGGACATTGTAAATCTTAAGTTCCTTCTGCTGTGCTTTGAGGCCATGTCGGGACTTAAGATTAACTTTGATAAGAGCGAGGTTGTGGTCCTTGGGTACTCCCCCGAAGACCAGCAACGGATCGCAGACAACCTCAACTGCAAGCTTACCTCTTTACCCATCTCATATATGCGGATGCCTTTATCTGATTCCCGGATCCTGGTATCGGGTTATGACCCGCTTATAGGTCGAGTAGCCTCCCGGGCCGAGCCCTGGTGTGGGAGGTTCACTTCGAAGGGTAGTAAAACTATCCTAATCAGCTCTAACCTTGCTAGCCTTCCCATGTATATGATGGGGATGTACATCCTTCCTGAGAGTGTACACAGCTCCTTTGACAAGGAGCTGGCTAGGTTCTTCTGGCAGGCGGCGAACGGTCGCCCCAAGTATCACATGGTGAAATGGGCCGACATTTGCTTCCCTAAGGATCGAGGTGGCCTTGGCATCACCGACTCCAGACGCATGAATAAAGCTCTCATGTTGCGTTGGGTCTGGAGGATCCTGAGGGGAGAGGGTGGCTTGTGGCTCCGGCTGATTCAAGCGAAATATCTGCGGGGCAAGCCCCTTCTTGCTTGCTCCCGCTCCGCTGGGTCCCAGTTCTGGAGATCTATTCAAGCCATCAAAGAAGAGATTCGGCTTGGTGTCTCCTTCTCTGTCGGAAATGGTAGCAACACCCAGTTCTGGATCGACCCTTGGCTCGATGGAGATCCGCTCCGCTTTCGTTTCCCTAGGCTCTTTGCTATCTGCTTACGCCCACACCTCCTCGTGGCTGAAGCTAGTCTGAACGGCCAATGGAACATCGCGTTCCGTCGGTCCTTTGGACCGGCTGAGGTGCTCGAGTGGGACAGCTTGAGGGAACTAGTCCCTCTCCCTGCGTCCCAGTCCCCCGACACGGTCTCGTGGACCCTCTCCCCTGCTGGAGAGTTCTCCGTGAGCTCCGCGTATTTGGCGCTCTACCGCCGTCCGACCATTCCGTGGCTCTCTCCGCTCTGGAAAGCTCCGCTCCCCCTCAAGATCAAGATTTTCGTTTGGCAGCTCTTGCGTGATCGCCTTCCCTCGGGCACAGAGGTTCTTAAACGGCATGGGCCGGGTGATGGCCTCTGCCCCCTTTGTAGCGTCTCGGAAACGGGAACCCATATTTTGTTCTCATGTGTTGCGGCTCAAGCCCTCTGGCGCTTCGTCTATGAGGCGCTTGGGCCGGATTGGGAAGCCCGCGATCTGGCGGAGTTCCTTCAAACCAGGGCCTCCCAAGCGGGTCGCAAACAACACCTCTTCTGGCTTATCTTTGCGGCCCTTGCTTGGACTCTTTGGACAACACGCAATAAGATGGTGATAGAACGGATCTTCCCACGGCAGGCTTCTGATGCGTTCTTCAAACTTCTTGCTTTCTTGCAGCACTGGCACCCGCTCACTAGGGAGCGAGACCGCGCCCGCCTTGACGGATTCCTGGACGCCCTCTTGGCTACTGCGCGCCGGCTTTCCTCCAGCTCACCTTCGTCTTAGCCTGCCAATAGATGGCCTTTTTTTTTCTTGTCTTTCTTGGGCGCGCTTGTGCTGATTGCCCCAGCAGGTTCTATGCTTATGTTCTGAGACCGATGTTTGTAACTGGCATGTATGACTGTTTGCTTTATCTATAAAGCAGGGCGAAAGTCTAGTTCGGCGGTTTGAGTTGGGAAGAGGAAGAACTCCTCTCTATTCTTGGGTTGGGGGGGGGGGGGGGGGGGTCAGGGGAGGTGTCTGATGGGGTCTGCGCACCGCCCGCAGCCCCGCAGACACTCAAATCTCCGACGACGACCGCCTAAAGTCGCGACTATGGGATTACGGGGCTATCGCCATGGTCAACACCTGGTAAAATAAAGTTGATGAAATATTTTCAAAAGAGGTTCATTTCATGCTAATCTCATCTTTATATAAGGGTAAAAAATAGTACAGTAGTAATTGTGGCCTCGATCGGCCGGTCCCATGAAAAGTCCGGCATGGAATTTCAAGTCTTTCTTGTGCATTGCATAACATTCCCCCGCGAGAGAGAAAAAAAAGGAGAAAGAAAAACGACGCCGGGACATCGCGCCACGCCCCGGCGGCTGGAGCGCCGCCTCCCGATGCCACCGCCGAGGATCACCTTGTCCGCCGCCCACCACGACGTACTCCGCCTCCTCGACTCCCGGGACCTCCCCGCCGCGGCGCGCCTCGCGGCCGCGCACGCCTCGTCCCCCCTCTCCCTCGCCGCCGTCCTGCTCCGCCACCCGCCTCCCCGTCTCGGGTACTGCCTCCACGCCCGCGCCGCGCGTGCGGGTCTCCTCGCCGACCGCTACGTCGCCAACGCCCTCCTCGCCTTCTACGTCCGCCTCCCGCGCCACCTGACCCACGCGCTCAGGGCGTTCGACGACCTCCCTCACCGGGACGTCGTCGCGCACTCCTCCATCCTCGCCGCGTTCCTCCGCGCGGGGCTTCCTCGCCGCGCGCTCCAGTCCCTCAGGTCCATGGTCGCCGGCGCGGACGGTGTCTCACCCAACGCCCACGCATTCTCCGCCGCCGTCAAGGCCTGCGCCGTGCTCCACGACCGCAACGCGGGCTCCTGCGTCCACGGGAGCATCATCGCTCGTGGATTCAACTACGACGACATCGTGCTGAGTGCGCTGGTGGACATGTATGGCCATGCGGCTTTGCCAGGTGACGCGCGGAAGGCGTTCGAGGAAATGCGCGCCCCTGACGGGATATGCTACACGTCGCTGTTATCAGCATTTGTGCGGAACGATTGGTTTGAGGAGGCTGTGAGGTGGTTCCGGACTATGGTCATGACGAATGGGGTTGAGCTGGATGGCTGCACATTTGGTTCGATGATGACAGCGCTAGGGAACTTGAAGAGGGCGAGGCAGGGCCGCGAGGCGCATGCTCAGGTACTGACCCGCGGTCTTTCTGGGAATGTGATCGTGGAGAGCAGCACGCTCGACATGTACGCCAAGTGCGGGGCGATGTTGGAGGCGCGCAAGGTGTTTGACAAGATGCAGGTCAGGAATGCAGTTTCATGGTGCGCGTTGCTTGGAGGTTATTGCCAGAACGCGGAGTATGAGAAGGTTCTCGTGCTGTTTCGAGAGATGGATAGGGAATGCGATGACTCATATAGCTTGGGGACTATTCTAAGGGCATGTGCTGGTCTGTCTTCTGTAAAACCAGGAAAAGAGATCCATTGCCGGTTTCTGAGGAGTGGAGGCTGGAGAGATGTGGTTGTTGAGTCTGCACTTGTGGACCTATATGCAAAATGTGGGGCTGTAGACTATGCTTATAGAGTTTTTGAAGCGAGCAGTGTCCGTAACACGATTACTTGGAATGCCATGATTGGCGGCTTCGCTCAGAATGGCCATGCTGAGCATGCTATCAATTTGTTCAATCGGATGGTCAGCGAAGGGGCGAAACCCGACTACATCAGTTTCATTGGTGTTCTTTTTGCATGTAGCCATACCGGAATGGTTGAGCAAGGACGGAACTACTTCAAATCTATGAGCAAAGACTATGGCATTGCCCCCGGAATCGAACACTACAATTGCGTTGTTGATCTTCTCAGCAGGGTAGAACTTCTGGAAGAGGCTGAAGATATGATAAACAAGTCACCGTTCAGGGATGATTCGTCCTTGTGGGCAGCAGTCCTTGGCGCATCTTCCACACAGTCAAACCCAGATGTAGCAGAAAGGGTTGCCAAGAAAATGATGGAGTTAAAGCCTCAGTACCACTTGAGCTACGTTCTTCTTGAGAATGTGTACAGAACAGTTGGACGGTGGGAAGATGCTTCAGAGATAAGGAGGCTGATGAGATCAAGAAAGGTTGAAAAGGAGCCCGGAACGAGCTGGATTGATGTAAACAGAAGCAAACAACATATGTGGAATGTTAATGGGGCACCTTCTGACCTAGTTGTTGCCTCCGAGGACATTATCGCAGATGACAACAAACCTTAACATTTTCTTTGTTTCTGCTTTTGTTGGTGATCCTGTCCTCTGATTGGCTTATGAGTCATTTGGAGTTCTGGGTGAATTCTAGCATGTATTGTTCCCAAAAGGCTCTACTGTTATAGCTGCATCCCCGAAAATTGATACCAGCTGGCGGCTTGCAAAGTTCAACGCTTCAGTCGATAGAGATCATGATATATTCGTATATGCTTCGCGGCATATGTGTTTATGTGGGTGCAATGACAGAGACTTGTTTGACTTGGGATGACCTTAGCCACCATTAACGCCAAAGTGGGACTCTCAGACAGGCTGTCTACTTATTGGCTTCATTTATGACAAGTACGTTTTCTCTGTAATTGTTCTTCATCTGTCTCTGCTCGGAGCGATGAAATGCTCGCTTCCATTAGTAATGGATAGTGTAGCTACTAGCAGGCTAACCTGCTATATTAATCCAACTGCTGAGGCATTTTAGAATATTTATAGGTTAGCTTTGTGTTCTTTTTTCTCAAATGCATCTGTGTGTTACTGTGTCTTGAGCTTGAATTAATCTTTGACGTACATGGCATATGCATAAATCTCAAACCATCTCCTGTATATTATGCTTGATTTGACTGCAGCTGTACAGTTTGATTTATGTACATAATTCTTCGTAGACAGGCTTATTTTGTTGATAATGAGGAATAGTATTCAGAGCTTCCTGTTTATTTCCTCTAGCATTCATGAGACTGAAATCAACATGACATTATTTTTTCGTTGTCACACGTAGCAATGATTAGCATCTATCAAGGATTGTATTGTCTGCCATCTCAACTCTCTTCCATAGAACGAAGAAACTTTCTACGTTTAGAGCCTTAGATCACGCCATTTTAGTGAACTTATACAAATGACATGCATTTTGATGTGTGTTTGAGAATAAAAAAGGTCAAGCACCTTAGACAATTATATTAACTGAAGCATACGGACCTATGCTAAATCGCAGGTGCTTGATCAATGCGTGCTTATTTCACGACTTCCGTGCTTCATCTAATGGTATTTATAAAGCCAGAGGAGATGCTCTCAGGATGCGAGGAGAGCGCCCCTGCCCCGCGTCCGATCGCAATTGGTGTAACGGAGATGCAGGATGATTGACTGCGTGGAGCCACCGGTAAGTGCAGTACTTAGCATGATGATTGATGGCCCTGCCTGATCCGCGATCATTGGCACCGTGGCATACATACATCAGATGTACTCGAAACGAGGGACAATTCAGAGACACGCCTGTGGTCGTCTACCTATGCCGACGACGCTTCATCTTGGGCTTCAGCCTAGGACGTCCAGCTGTCAAACTCAAGCTCGTAGCCCATGTCATCAAATCTCCGGCAGATGCGCGGCATCCAGCTGTACGTCATTGTTCACTTGCTCATCTACGCCCTGACTTTGTTCTCTGCTCGGTTTCCCGCATCACATCAGCCGACACCGGGTAAATATTCCAGCTGCTCTCGGCATCTCCCCTCTCGGAAAAAACCAAGCAAGCCGGAGAAAACTCTGCGGTGCCTCCTCTGCCCGTCCACCGACTATAGTTGAAGGAACAGATCGATCAAGGGAGTTGCACCGTCGGCGCAGTTCGGCCTGAGGCCGTGCGGGGTTCGGATCGCTGCTGTGTTTTTCGACTGGCTCGGGTTTCTCATAGGGATGCGGAGGCTTGGCTTGAGTTCAGGCTTGGCTTGAGGTCCTGCTGGTTGCTGTCAACAGGCAGCAGCAGCAGGCAGGCGGGTACCGACCCTAGTGTGCTTGCTGCCCTGTGTGCTTTTATCGCATATGATGACGAGGAGGAATCTGAAGCGTGCTACAGCTTGAGAGTAGGGCTGCAGGAGAGAGAGGAATAGGAATATGGTGGGTGCACCCTGGAGCAAGCAAGGCCAAACAAAACAAAAGATTAGGTTGGATGAGACGAAGGCGAGCAAAGCCATGTGAGGATCCAGTGAAAAAGGGCGCACGTCTAGAGCCTTTATCTCGGGGCATTCTTTCCCGCTAATCTCCTTTATTTCCTCACTCGTCATCAGAAGGCTAATATAAGTAAGCTCCTGCCGACACATCCATGTATGTACCCGTACCGTGTACAACGACCCACACCCAGGCAACGAGATGCCGACAGCCGGAGGTTCGTTCGTTCCACTGTCTCTCTAGTCTCCAGTACTCTGAATGGACTGACAGTGACTGTCCGGATGCAAACTTATGATGGCCATGGCGAAACATGGTGGCCTCTCTTAACCACTAACCCCTCCTCCCCCTGAAGCTTTTTTTTTTCCTTTGAGAATCCCCCCTGAAGCTAATAATCAGATCGTTGTAGAACGAACATGTCCAAAAGAGGGAGAGCAGTGTGGAACAAGACGCTCCGGCGAGTCCAGCTCTAAAGCCCAAAAGAGAACCCAACACATGGGGCCTCGCCCGCCTCGCCTCTCCCTGTCATCATCAAGGCCACCGCGGCGTGTGCTGCTCCCCACGGATCCGCCAATCAAACGCGCGCCCGCGCCTTTACGCGGACAAAAGTTGCACCAAACCAAAGCAACCGCATCGCATCTCATCCCATCCGCGCGCGCGCAGCAGCCCCCCTCTGACCGTTTTGGTTGGATTCACCCCACCCCTGCTCTGCCCTGCTCCGTACCGCGCGAGCCCAGTGAGTCCATGGCCGCTAGCCCGGTGGTGGTGCCGTCGCTATAAGGGCACCCGGCTAGCCACACGCAGCGACACTGCCCTGTACGAGCTCGGGTGCCGTCCCCCGACCAGACCCATGGGCCTCGCCGGCGGCATTGTCCGGAGAGTCCTCTCCAAGAGCCCCTGCGGCTCCTCCTCCTCGTCGGCGGGCGGCGGCGGCGGCGGACGCGGAGGCCACGGCGTGCGTGCATTGCCTTCTCGACAGCACTCTGTCGCGCTGCCACGGCATTGGCGTGTGAACTGACATTCTTTTTCTTCGCAGGAACGGAGCCCGGGCGACCACAAGAGGCGGTGGGGCTCTCTCAGGCTCTACCTGTGCGGCGAAGAGAGCGGCGCGGGTGCCGAGGATGGGGAGGACGACGACGACGGGACGGTCTCGGCCAGGAGCTTCGAGACCTGCGCGATGACGCAGGACGCCCAAGCTCCGGCGGCAGCCGATCAGCTTCGCCGCGACGTGCACGGCGACGGCGGCGCACGCGGCCACGCTGAACATATGCACGTTCAGTGGAGCCCCGGCGAGCCGACGAAGCCGTTCACCGAGGACGCGGCGGCGACGCTGATCCAGTCGGCGTTCAGGAGGTTCATGGTGCGTTTCCTGAATGAAAATCCTGGTTCAGAAGCTCCTAGCTAACCACAAGCCGATCGCTCATGCCGATCCATTTGCGTCTGTCTGCGTTGGTGCAGGCAAGGGGGCGCTTGCTGCAGGAGGAGCTGAGGAGAAGCTCGGGGCAAGAGTGCTGCTACGGTGAAGAGCCCAAGAGCCCTGCCTCGGCGTCCATGGCAGCATCCGTGGAGGTCCAGGTAGGGGAGTCCCTGAGCAACCTCCAGCTGACCGACGACGGCGCGTCGGTGTCGGCGCAGCACCGTGCGGGCCAGAACCAGAAGCCGCGGCCCCAGGTCTTCAGAGCCAAGGTACTGCAGAGCTTTTGCTGCTGCTACACTGTGGCACACTGGGACTTGACCGCAATCGCATCACTTTGGAGTTTGGACCCCTAGGAAACAGTGTTACTGTTACGGCTTAATTTGGCAGCTAATTGAATGAGCAGTGAGCTAATTATGTGATGTTTCAGGAGGAGTGGGACGACAGCACGCTGAGCTCCAACGTGCTGAGGATGAGGATCCAGAGCAAGATGGAGGCGACGACTCGGCGCGAGCGCGCCCTCGCCTATGCCTTCTCCCAGCAGGTACGCACATCGTCACGCTAATGGAGTTTTGATGAGGCAACGGTCTGATGGAGTCTCTTGGGAACTCGGCTTGATCGGCAGCTGAGGAGCGGCGGCACGAAGAAGCGGTCGTCGCGGTCGGAGCAGGGGGAGTTCAACGTGGGGTGGAGCTGGCTGGAGCGGTGGATGGCGACGCGGCAGGCCGAGCCGGGGGCCGACGACAGCGCGAGCAAGAACGCGACGGACGCCGGGTCGGCGGTGGCCGGGCGGCGGGTGGTGGTGGTGAGGAGGCGGCAGGACGTGGCCGTCGAGGAGAAGGAGAGCTGCGGCTCCAACGACGTGTCCGCCATCAGCTTCGACGGCTCCAGCGCCGGCGGCCGGAGCGGCCTCAGCTGCTACAGGCCCGGCAAGAACCGGCTCAGGGGGGGCAGGAACCTGCCGCGGCGCAAGGTGGCGGCCGCGTCGTCGGACCACCACCGGCTCCAAGCGAGATCCCACAAGGTAAGCAGTCCACTCCAATCCCTCGAGTCGCGGCCATGATTAGCCTCATCAGCAATGCCGTCCTGTACTGATTCCGAAATGCTCTGATGTGACAAGGTGAGCAAGAAGGCGCGGCAGAGGGAGGAGAAGCAGCAGCTGCAGAAGGATCATCAAGCCGAGGCCGAGGCCAAGGCGTACGATCCCCGCCAGCCTCCTACGGATTACTGAAACCGAGACGATGGAATGGAATGATGTACATAGGCTTCTTCAGATCCTGATTGCTGTGTTGGCTTTGTGTCGCCATGATTTCTCTCTTACTTTTCAGTTGCTTGGTGCTGAAGTGTTTGATGATTCGAGCTGATTTACCTGCGAGACTGACAAGTTGGTCGTGTAAAAGTTGGTCACTAAATAAAGTAAGTACGCAGGTGATGGTGCGTCCAATCAAAGTTTCATCTGATGACATTTTGGTTTTGAAACTAAGTGTCAGTTGTTCATAGCACCAGCTGCGATCTACAACACGAGACCAACATCCATCCAGTTACAAAGGCTATTCCCGCCATGACTATTATCACATCCAACTCTCGCTCCACCTAGCTAAGCTAAGCTTAAGCTCTATAATCTCCCGACTACTGCACAGCTATACTTCTCCGACACCGGCACCAAGGGGCCATGCGTCAGGTCGAAGACGCTTGCGAAGCCGCGTCGTCCTTGGCGATGGCCACGTAGTTCACCGGTGCCGATGGCCTGACACTCTCCCTGCGGCCGTCCCGGCTCGCCGAGCGCACGCCGTTCTGCTGCTGCACCGACAGCCTCCTGTTCGGTGTGCCGTTCACCGCACCGCCATTGGCCCGAGGGCCAGGCAGCTTCTTTGCCGACTGGGGCCGGGCTGGGCTCGGCTGGGACCCGAACAGCTTCTCCTGCTCGGCCGCTAGCTGGTCGTTGATCTTCTTCTGGTCCTGGGAGGAACGGCAGATAGAACAGTTGAGTACAACATGGGAAGCAGAGATGATTCGCGGGACATAGCCGTTGAACAGGACAAAAAAGGAACGCCACAAAAGAGTACTCACCCTCATTCTTCGCTTCTCTTCCTCCTTCTCCTGTCTCAGGATTCTGTATTCATCCAGCATCGCAAGAAGTGCGACACCGTCATAGGTGAATGCTGCGTTGTGTTCTTGTTCCCAAGCCTGGGTCTTCGCCACCAGCATGTCAACAATGGCTGCAGTGAACCATCAAAGATATGCATGAAAAGTTAGGTCATGTTAGGACTAGCACTGATGTTCCCATCAGATATCATGTAAAGAAGTACAGTATGTTATATAGTGCCAGCGCCCATAAGGTAATGTGATGCAATTCCCAGGAAGAAACCATTTTCAAACATACCTGGGATTTTATTAACCAAAACACGAGCTTTTTCCGCACGCTTGAGGTTCAGATGTGCGCCTCTAGTTGCACTGTATCTGTTATCATCCTGCCAATAAGAGAACATCAGTGTGAGAGTCCACAGCCAATCAAGTGGTTTCAACTTCATGGAGAATGGAATTGGAAGAACAATGCTGGTGCAAAGGAGCACCATATGCCTGAAACACACTTGATATCCTCCCTTTCGAGCATTAAAATGGAGACAGAGAAAGGGTAACATGACAAATTTTGCGTACCCGGCTATAGTCTTCAAGCCAGCTCTCTTCTTCGCATGCTAGCATCCACCTGTCAACCTTCTCCAATATGTCCTTTCTGCTCGAGGCCTCCTCTTTTGCTTTAAGTAACTGGTTCTCCATATCGGCCAGTAGTTCTGATGGCTCGAACATACTAGAATCAATAACAGACAGTATTCTATCTCTTGCAGCACTAGTATCTATTGCAATATGAGCCTGGGCATATATATCTTCAAGTTCAGTCTGCCTTTTGAACGCAATATCCTTCATCCTACTAGCTTTTAGCTGATCCAGCCTTTCAACTTCAACTTCAGCCTTTAGAGTGCAAAAAATATGTCAGGTCATGGGTGAACAACAAGGTACTACTTTATCAATACGCCAAACTCACTGAGAAAAGAAAACAGATCTTAACCTGCTCAATAACATCAAGAGCCAAAGCTCCAGGAACTGTCACTCTATCCAATGTTGAGGACATATTGCATGTGACATGATCAAAAAGTTGCCGTTCCTCCACAGTGGCATCCATTAAGTTCCAAAGATCAGTTAGCTGGGAAGCTAGAACTTGAATCTAAGAGAGCATAGCACTTAATCAGAAATAAGATCACATATGAAATGAAATCAAAGACACCTAAAGAGAGGATGAGCAATAACAAGAGGCTCTGCAAATTTACCTTTCCAAGCCTCTTAACTTTCTCTTCTTTAAGTTCGGTCACCATCTTAGACAGCCTGGATATTGTTTCATCACTAACACTCTTAGAATGAGCACCAACAGAGTCATTGAGGCTAGGATGAACTTCAGTAACAGTGGCCAAGAAATCCATCCCAAGGACAGAACAAAGATCGTGCACTGAGCTCACGAAGTCAAGAATCTTGTGCAACCTATCACTCTGAAATACAAAATAAATTGGAAGTGCCATTTCCAGTCAGGTAATTTTACATAATCCAGAGCATAGACATTACACTGACTGTCATCAGCTATATCAGTAGCCTAATGCTTTGGTCATTAATATGGTACATATTATGTGCTAATGCAACAGTTTAGATTTCAACATCAAGGGGCTAATGATTACTGAAGTTAAGCAGACTTGGCATATGAAGTGAATTTGAGAAACAAATAAAACATTCTTAATGTGTACTGCACAAACATAAAATGCCTTCAGGCTCCAGCGAGCTTTGATGTTTGGAACATTGGCTCATTAACAGAACGTAACCAGTTCTTGTGCAAAGCAAACTATGGAATCAGTACCAACCTTTTCCTTTTGAAGTGCTTGTAGTTCAAAAAGAAATTCATTTAGTTTCTTCATTGAAAGATCATCCTCGTTGACATGGGGCATTTCCGAGTGGTCACCAACTTGTAGAGTACCCGCAATTTCACCCCGTATTGTTTGAATTTGGAGTTGAACATCAGCAAACTCTTTCACCCTCTTCTCTTTTTTCCTGCAGAGCTGTTCCAAGAATGGCGATGTCGCTGCTAGTTGCTCCTTGATTGTACCAGTTGTCTTGTCAGGCTGTAAATCAGGAGAAAGGGGACATGTACTATATTAGCAGAAGAGATAAGTGGAAGAGATATTATACTTGAAGATAAACTCTAGCAGAAATGCAAAAGTAACATAATGTATGACAAACTATCAAGTATCAACTAAAGTATAGTTGGGTAGTATGTATATATAAAGGACCTAGGTTGAGATGCGAGTTGCGGGGCTATCCCCAGATACTTACAACTATAACACCAGAAATAGACAGTTCTCCCAGCGAAGAAAGGAGTCTAGTAAGCTCGGATTTGGAGTTGGCAAGTTGTTGAAGAAGACAAGCTCTGGAACTAGAAGCCTGATCAACCTTCCTCCTGTAAACATCTAAGCATTCCTGCTCTAGCTGAAGTAACATCTTGTCGCGATCATCATCGCTCTCACCAACCTCATCCCATATCAGCTGAAATAACTCAAACCAGTTACTAATAAAACCTGGTGTCTTCCTGCTTAAACATGATATGCTCACTCTTATTGATGCAAAGGAGTTGAAATGGTGTGTGTGTGTTGCCATTGTTTTCAATTTACCTCTCACAAAGTGCAAGGAAGAAAATGATGTATTTTAGAGGAGGGGGGGGGGGGGGGGGGGGGGGCAAAGCACCTGTAGTTGCTGCAGCAAAGACCCACATGTGGTTTCACCTAACAAAGGATTGTTGTGACCGGCCACTCCCATTTTAGGTCAAAATCTGCAATGATGGCAATAGTTGATCATTCAAACAGAAGGTTTCAGGACGAATATAACTCTGAAGCTATCATGATTCAAGACATGTTCACTTCGTGCTCCATATAAACATCTAAAAGCTGCACACATTACACAAACAATGAAGTTACGTCTGTCTCACACCCAAACAAAAGAAAAACATTGAAAAAACTAGAGCCTGAATTTTCATGGTATGCTGCGATTTTAGACCACTAGCAAACAATCTATTTTACAAACTTAATACCACGAAACCTACTGCTGTGATACTCTGAAAGCAACTGAATCACTTTGATAGCACCCATAAATATACATGAGCAAGACTACACAATACAGGCAATGGCACCCAATTCTGCCAGAAGAATTCTATCTCATAGACCTTCCCAGATTTCCAAGAGATGATGGTAAGCACAATGGGCCATTCTGATACATTCATCTGCTGACCCACGCATGCGTTGCGTCACTTCAACCATACATTTATGAACATTCAGATAATGTTGAAGCATTCAGACTCTGAACAGTAAATTCCATCTGGCGATAATACCCTCCACTAGATTTAACAATTCTCCACAAAGAACAACAACAAGAAAACTATAACGATCTTATTGGAATTTCTAGGCGTACGAGCTATTCCAACAGCCGACTGCGCCAAAATTACCCGATTCTGTTAAAACTCGTTAAATTCCAAAAGAAAGAAAGTCCAAAATTTCCGGCGAGTTCTTGCACCCAGAGATCCAATCTGACCCTTCAGGGTTGCAAACAGGCAACCAGACGCGCGAGACCACAACGAAATCGCTGGAATGACCAACCCGAGCGCCGCGCAAGAAAAGAGAAAAAAATCAAGAAACCCGACAAAACCCTTCCCAAACCCCGCGGAATCCGGAGTAAATAAAATCCCTAGAAAGAAACCACGGACGAGACCAAGAAACCCGACCCTGACCCCTAGTTCAACCACCAAGAAACCCCAGGAGGAGCGCTCATTTCGGGCGGAGATCGCCGCGGAGGCGACAGGAAACCAGAGAAGCGCCGCGGGAGGGGGGCGGCCAGGGGGGAGACAATGGCGGCGCGGAGGCCTCCTCACCTTGGGGCTGCCCGGGCTAGGGTTCTTGCTTCCTCTCGGCCTCGTGCTCTCGCGAGGAGGCTTCTGGGTTCTGCAACCGCGGGGTGCGCGTGAGGTGACGGCCGCCAGGAGAGAGAGAGGGATAGAGAGAGGGGTGGGGGAGGGGCGGAGTCAAAGGGGAGAGTGAGGAGGCGGACGACAGGGAGAAGAGAAAACGGCGTGTGGGGTGAAAAAGTGCAGGGGTCGGAATAAAAAAGGGAAATTGTTTTGGTTTGGAACCCTGCTTTTCCTTTTGTCCTGATATATACTCTCTCCGTTCCTAAATATAAGTTTTTTTAGAAATTCTACTAAGGACTACATACGGATATATATAGACATATTTTAGAGTGTAGATTCACTTATTTTACTCCGTATGTAGTCCGTAGTAAAATCTTTAAAAAGACTTATATTTAGGAACGGGGGCAGGTTTGGTTGAGAGTATTAGATATTACTCACATAAACGTCTTATATTTGTTTATAGAGGGAAAGCAGATCATTCCTTTCCGTCCAGATAGCCAAAGTGACAAGATGATCCAAGGTGCGACCATGGTTTCTGCACCTTCAAATGGTGTGGTGTCTATGCACGACGACATTGCATACCAGACAAGTTAAGAACGTCTCGGAAGAGTTAGTGATTCACTCGACTTTCAGGACTGGCCTTCCGTGTCGAGACAGGTTGCTTTGCTGCCCTCAACTTTCGATCTCTCCTTCCTCCTCCCTCGTCGACATCTCTCCCTCCCGTCGACGACGACCATGGTGGCCGACGATGAGCGGGGGAGAGGTCTGGTTGGTAGCTGATGTAGGTTTATTTTTAGTACTCTTCTCTCTGGTGAATAACAGGACGCCAAGATCCAATCCATTCCTCTCTTTCTCTCTCTCTTGCTCCTCTCCCTCAAGCTCGTCATGACGGCAGAACGACGGAGGTGCATAGAGGGTTAGCTCTTG